>BSBM01000238.1:2795000-5195000 GCA_027924585.1 Larix kaempferi | reverse complement strand
CAGACAATTGGCATCCCAAAAACAAAGAGATCTGGGACCGGTGTGATAAGATTGAAAGAAATTTTCAAAGAAAGAAAATAGAAACCCATGCCTCTCTAATGTAGAGTGGTTGAACAGATATTTGTGGAAAGATATTCACGAGATATTATGGGCTTCATTTGGAAACGAGTTGCACGAGTGGATATCGCGACTCACAGAAAGGAAAAACTATTTTCAAGGGGGAGTACCTACAGAGTGGACTGTTAGGATATTCCTATAATCCATCCTAGTCCTACTAGCTTTCCAGTCATTTTCATTTTCAGTCATGCATGAAAAATTAGGGTTTGCATGCATTCTAGGTCATCAGTCCCAGCACCTAGTCCTCAGCAAACTAGCCCTCGGAGCTTCTTTCAGATCATTTCTAGGCCTCCCAGTGACTAATGTGTCCTCCTTTTCTCCACTGCATGACAAGGGGCCTTCTTCACCTACCAGTCCAGTTATATTCAATTATATTCAGTTATTTCCTTGATTTAAGGATTAATTGACTCTTTACTGAGTTTATTACTCTGTTGGACCTCCAGTGAGACTAGATTGACCATTCTGACTCCAGTTAGAACCTATGGCACCCTCCACTGAGCCTCCTTCACTATATTAGTGCTTCCATTTTCCAGTTACACCAACCACATTCAGTTAGAGTTAGTTTGACTCCCAGTTGATCATTACTTGTGCATTGATGACTTCACTGATGAGAAGGTGGACTCCTAGTTAGGCATTGATGACTCTCCACTGATTATGGATCTGTGCATGAAGGCCAATTCGAATTCCTCATAGTGAATTCAAATCCTCATACTCAGCATTGTATATTTACCAGTTTATTATTCTGTTAATTGTAACATGTGTAATTATTCTGCCTCAATCAGAGTTTCTTTGGATCTAAGTTCTATTGCTTGTCTCTTCTTCTATTATTCCTAAATTCTTTCATTGTGAGGTTTACATCATCTCTTTGGATCTTATGTGGGCAATTTCACATGGACTCCAGAGTTCACAGCGCAACTCAAAGCAATAGACATCCCATTGTCACGAGCAGTCGCCTTCTGTGTTGATAGCATACTTGAAGGATTTGTAACGAAATTTTCTATAGACACGCTGAAATAATACAATCAAGCCAAAGCATACTTTTTTGAAGGATTCAGAGGTAAGTACATGAACAATCTAGGTCTAAATATTAAAATGCTTTTAGTCGAGAAAGGTGTTTTAATAATGCAGTAATATTTTTTAATCTGTCATGGTAGAATGTATATATAGTGACTATGACGAAGAAACCCATAATCTGAGAAACGGAAAGAGATATAAGTTTAATAAAGAGAAGAATCCTGGAGGACTTAGACTCCGTGTGAATACCGAACTCCCATGTGACCTTAACAATTAGACCGCACCATCATCAGCCACCATCCACCCTATTACACCTCAAAACTCGCCAGTTGTAGATATCGTGCCACCCCTAATTTAGAATCCATCCGCTGTGAGTGGCGCGCAGTCCAGTCCACAGAACATCAATACTGGTAACACCGCAGGAGTAGGTGCTCAAACCATTCCAACTCAGACTATTCCAATTCAGAATACCCAACCTCAGAATATTCTACAGAGTATTATTCCTAGCATTTTTCGAGTACTATGTTTATTTTTTCCACTCAGAACCCTGTGCAGAATATTACCACTCCTCAGGGTGCTACAAAACCAGAAAGGAGGATGAAAGATAACGATATAAAACTGTTGATATTGAAAGGAACAAGTCTAGAAGACCCTGATCAGCACTGGTTTCTCTATGAAGCCGTATGGAGTGTAAAACAAGTTCAGGATGATGTTGTGAAGAGAGCGTAGCTCATCACTACTTTCAGAGACAGAGCCTTGCATTGGCTTATGAAATATTCTCAGGCACAGCCGAGAACCCTAACCAAAATCAAGGCTACACTCACAGCAGAGTTTAAGAAGCTGAAATCAGAATCGCAGTGCATAATAGAATTAAAGGAAATCAAGCAGAAACCTACCAAAATGGTCTGGGAATTTGACCAAAAAATTAAGACGTTGTTGGACCGAGTGAGCTTTGAGCTAGCTCCGCAACAGCATAAGGAGTGGTTCATCGTTGTGTTGTTGCCCCACATAAGACAACAATTGATGCAGCAGAAGGTTGCGTCACAGGCAGAGGCCTTAGAGATAGCGATGAAGCTGGAGGCTTCACTAATTGGAGAGAGTAGCTCTGGGATGTCACAGATCCAAAATCAGTTAACCACCTTGACACTAGAATTCCAAGGTATGAAGAATGGAAAAGAACAAAGATATGAACAGAGACATGAAGTTTGGTGCACATGATGCAAAGGAGAGGGACACACCAGAGAACATTGCCCCTTATTTCAAGATGATCTCAACAACGGTGCGTCGAACCCAAGTAATTAGATCCAAGCGTCGTGGTGTGAAATCTGTAGAAGTGGAGGACACTGACCTGAGGACTATTATCTAAGACAAGAATACGTAAAAACACCGAAAAACTTATATTGTAATTTCTGTAAATTAGTTGGGCGTGACGAATCCAACTGCCGCACATATGAGCTGATGAATGAAATAAAGTGAGACATGGAAGTGATGCGAGGTGTTGGAATGTACCACGTCCAAGAAGAAAATCAGCCAAAACAAGAGAACACCCACTATCATCAGGGTGGATATAGAGGCTGTGGTGGTGGATACTGCGGGAGAGGAAGAAATGTCGGGCCATCCCAAGGAAGAGGCCAAGTTTAGGTAATTTGTTATAATTGTGGACAGCCAGGTCATGTATCTTGAGATTGCACAAACCCTTGAACTACGTGCAATTACTGTAAGTCATTTGAGCATGTTATTGAAGTCTGCCCTGTACTAGACATATAAATGCAAAAACAAAAAAGGGAAAAACTATCGAATCCCAATACTCAGTTGATCGCAGCAGAGAGAAGATCTACGGATCAAAGTGTAAATGTGTAACGCGCAGTGGTGCTAATACAAGAAGGGATGGAGGCACAAAATCTTTGACTGCTAGAACGCACGATCCTAAGCAGAATCTTGGTGAATTGGTATGGATTAGAAAATCTCTTGGGAGAACACCGGGTCTAGACTTACAAAAAAATAAGGGAGCATTCGAAGAAGCACAGGACATTATCAAAACACCGCCACCTACTTCACTGAGAACCCAGTTGCATAGTGAAGTAAAGCAAATAGAGGATATTCCAGTGGCATATGATCAAACGAGTGCTACAATAGACACAGGGACCTCTATTGCGCATTTCCTATGGAGCAGCATGAAGTTATTGAAGAGCGCAGATGCTTTCATGGAATTTGAAAAAATACTTAGGCTGTATGATCCATGCAGTGAGAAGGGGGTTGCCCATGGCACAGTCCATAAAATTAGGATTCCCAAAAGAACAAGAAGGGAAATGAGGCTCACTACACAGATTGGGGACTATGAGATGGATGAGATCATTCTGGATATTGGGTCCGAAGTAAATGTCTTAACCAAGAAGACATGGCATCAGATGGGCAAACCAAAGTTACAATGGTCACCTCTACAGTTAAGAATGGCCAATAAAGGGATAGTTATACCTTTGGGAAGGTTACCCAACACCATTGTTGACATTGATGGAGTGCGAAGCTATGCATATTTCGAAGTGATTGAAATAGTGGATGACAACCATCCTTATCCAGCACTACTGGGTATCGATTGGGAAATGACTAACTCCACCATTATTGATTTGAAGACTATGAAAATGATATTTGAAGGCAATGATATCAAAGTGGCCCAGCAGGACAGCCTAGAGCAGGCTGAGCAAGTTGTCGATGGCGACAGCTAGGGTGGCAGTTAGCCACGCCAGTTTTGGAAACCTTAGGGTTTTTTCCTACTGATTGTAAAGACATGACCCATGGGCATGATCTATAAATAAGGCATTTTGGTATGGGAAAGAGTTAGAATCTCCCATAGAGACTCTTCATTGTTGAACATTGTTAGAATCTTTGAGCTTGAAATCTATTGTAAAGGCTTTGCAGCTGTGTGCGCAGAGACCTACCTGAGAGAGAAGAGAGTCTATAGCTGAGTGTGCAAACTAAGAACTGTTGTACCCTTCCCAGAGATTAATTTCACAATAGTTCTTGTGGACGTAGCCTCCATCCTGGGGGTGAACCACGTTAAATTCTTTGTAGTGTGATTGTTTTGTGTTTGCAACTGTTCATATGCTTAGTATGGATGTTTAATGCCACAGATTATCTGTTGTGTGATTTCTTTTATATGTATTCGCCGCTAGACTGATGGGAATAATATGTTAAGTAATACATGTATAGATGAATGTTAAGTATTCAACACTTCTAAGTCTTTGAATGTATGAATCTGTTGGATAGTCGCATAGTTGAACACTAAATTTTAGCGTAGCGTTGGAGCACGTAGTATCGTGTGGTTCATTCATTTACATGAACCATAAAGATAAGAACATAAGTGTTGTTGAATGGATAAATATTGTTAAGTAAGATTGATTAGATTTGATCAAGTCTTGAGGTAGATGCATGGTCCTGTTGAAGCGATGTCCCATTGTGAGTTGTTGTGATGTAAGCTGTTGATAGCTTATCGCCGTGAAATTGGAAGTTCCCCATACCACGCATTCCGTGGATGCACTGGTTGCGCAAGTACCTAAGCTTGCCAAAATATCTGATGCGAAGTAGAGACTTCGCATAGTTGTCTGTTCGCAGTAAGAGTTCCTTACCGCGTTGCTCATCAGTCCCGTTTACACTCACATCACTAGGTTGTGGAAACGTGATTCTGCAACCACCCCCTCAGCTTTGCCTCGGGTGAGACCTCAGGCTGGTCGCATTCTGTTGCCAAAAGGGCCAGTGAATAGGGGTTTTGTTGGTTCCTTGAACCACGAATTACCTGGGTCTACATTGGAAACCTCTAGCTCAGTTTCATACGCCAACAAATGGTTCTATTGCCGCACTAAGACCAGTGATGCAATAGTTTATTTGGAAAGTAATGTGTGATGAAGAATATCAATTCTTGTTGGGTTCAGACAATTGGCATCCCAAAAAGAAAGAGATCTAGGACTGGTGTGATAAGATTGAAAGATATTTTGCAAAGAAACAGAACAGACACCCACGTCTCTCTGACATAGAGTGGTTGAACAGATATTTGTGGAAAGATATTCACGAGATATTCTGGGCTTCGTTTGGAAATGAGCTACACAAGTGGATATCGTGACTTGCAGAAAGGAAAAACTGTTTTCAAGGGGGAGTACCTACAAAGTGGACTCCAAAGTTCACGGCGCAACTCAAAGCAATAGATAGCCCATTTTCATGAGCAGTCGACTTCTGGGTTGATAGCATACTTGAAGGATTTGTAACAGAATTTGTTGTAGACACGCTGAAATCATACATTCAAGCAGAAGCATACCTTTTCGAAGGATTCAGAGGTAAGTACCTAAACAATCTTCGTCTAAATATTCAAATGTTTTTAGCCAAGAAAGGTGTTTTAAGAATGCAGTAATATTTTTGAATCCGTCATGGTAGAAAGTATATATGGTGACTTTGAAAAAGAAACCCATAATGTGAGAAGCGGAAAGAGATATAAGTTTAATAAAGAGAAGAATCTCGGAGTACCTAGACTCTCCGTGAATACCGAACTCCCATGTGACCTTAACAATCAGACTGCGCCGTCATCAGCCACCATCTACCCTATTACACCTCAAAATCCGTCGGTTGCAGATATCACGCCACCGCTAGTTCAGAATCCGTCCGTTGTGAGTGTCGCATATCCCAGTCCGCAGAACATCAATACTGGTAACACCACAGGATTAGGTGCTCAGACCATTCCGACTCAGACTATTCCAGTTCAGAATACCCAACCTTGAAATATTCTGCAGAGTAGTATTCCTAGCACTATTCTAAGAACTACATTTACTTTTTCCACTCAGAACCGTGTGTAGATTATTAGCACTCCTCAGGGTGTTGCACAACCAGGAAGGAGGATGACATATAATGATATAAAACTGTCGATTATCAAAGGAACAGGTCTAGAAGACCCTGATCAGCACTGGTTTCTCTGTGAAGCCGTATGGAGTGTAAACCAAGTTTAGGATGATGCTATGAAGAGAGCGTATCTCATCACTACTTTCGGAGATAGAGCCTTGCATTGGTTTATGAAATATTCTCAGGAACAGCCGAGAACCCTAACAAAATCAAGGTTGCACTCACAGCTGAGTTTAAGAATTTGAAATCAGAATCGCAGTGCATAACAGAATTAAAGGATATCAAGTAGAAACCTACCGAAACTGTCTGGGAATTTGACCAAAAAATTAAGATGTTGTTGGATCAGGTGAGCTTTGAGATAGCTCCGCAATAGCATAAGGAGTGGTTCATTGCTGGGATGTTTCCCCACATAACACATCAATCGATGCAGTAGAAGGTTACATCGTAGGAAGAGGCCTTAGAGATCACAATGAAGCTAGAGGCTTCACCAATTCGAGAGAGTAGCTTTGGGATGTCACAGATCTAGAATCAGTTAACCACCTTGACACTAGAATTGCAAGGTATGAAGAATGAAAAAGAATAGATATATGAACAGAGACATGAAGTTTGGTGCACAGGATGCAAAGGAGAGGGCCACACCAGAGAACATTGCTCCTTATTTCAATATTATCTCAACAGTGGTGCACCAAACCCAATGAATCAGAACCAGGCGCCATGGTGTGAAATCTATAGAAGTAGAGAACACAGACCTGAGGACTATTATCTAATACAAAAATACGTAAAAACACCAAAAAACTTATATTGTAATTTCTGTAAATCAGTTGGGCATGAAAAATCCAACTTCCACGCATATGAGCTGATGAATGAAAGAAAGCGAGACATGGAAGTGATGCGAGGTGCTGGAATGTACCGCGCCCAAGAAGAAAATCATCCAAAACAAGAGAACACCCACTATGATCAGGGTGGATATAGAGGCCATGGTGGTGGATACTTCAGGAGAGGATGAAATGTCGTCCCAACCCAACTAAGAGGCCGAGGCTAGGTAATTTGTTATAACTGTGGCCAGCCAGGTCATGTATCTCGAGATTGCACAAACCTGTGCACTACATTCAATTACTGTAAGTCATTTGAGCATGTTATTGAAGTCTGCCGTGTACTAGACATAGAAATGCAGAAATGAAGAAGGACAGTATCGTTGAATCCCAATATTCAGTTGATCGCAGTAGAGAGAAGATCTACGGATCCAAGTGTAAACGTGGTAACGTGCAGTGGTACTGATACAGGAAGGGATGGAGGCGCAGAAGCTTTGACTTCTGGAATGCGCGATCCTAAGAAGAATCCTGGTGAACCAGTATGGATTAGAAAATCTCCTGGGAGAACACCGGGTCTAGACTTACAGAAAAATAAGGGAGCATTCGAAGAAGTGCAGGACATGTTCAAAACACCACCACCTACCTCACCAAGAACCTAGTTGCATGGTGAAGTACCACAACTAGAGGATATGCCAACGACATATGATCAGACAAGCATTGCAATAGACACAGGGACCTCTGTTGCGCAATGCCTACGGATCTGCATGAAGTTATTGAAGAGCATAGATGATTTCATGGAATTTGAAAAACTAATTAGGTAGTATGAGCCATGTAGTGAGAAGGGGGCTGCCCAATGCCCAAGGCGCAGTCCATAACATTAGGATTCCCAAAAGAACAGGAAGGGAAATGAGGCTCACTGCGCAGATTGGGGACTATGAGATGGATGAGATCATTCTGGATCTTGCATATGAAGTAAATGTCTTGACCAAGCAGACATGGCATCAGATGGGAAAACCAAAGTTACAGTGGTCACCTCTATAGTTAAGAATGGCCAATCAAGGGATAGTTATACATTTGGGGAGGTTACCCAACACCATTGTTGACATTGATGGAGTGCGAAGCTATGCAGATTTCGAAGTGATTGAAATCATGGATGACAGCCATCCTTATCCAGCACTATTGGGTATTGATTAGGCAATGACTAACTCCAACATTATTGATTTGAAGACTATGAAAATGATATTTGAAGGCAATGATATCAGGGTCATTGTGCCATTGGATCCTTTGCAGGGTGAACGATATGTTGAACCGATTCATGAGGAATCCAGAGCCCAAGACTTGGACCGTATTTACAAGATGAATAATAATGCTGCTGACTATATTAATCCAACTGCGGATGGAATGCTCAGCTGGCGCTGTAACAGCTCTTGCATCTCAGACTCTAATGCAGGACTGGAAAAATGGTAAAGTAGATTACATGAAGTATCTGTTAGGAAATGCGCACGGATCACGAAGTCACTCTGCTAGATTGGAAAAGAGGTAACTCCAATCCCTACCTATGATGGTTTATCTAATGTTTATTGTTTCATCAAAGCATATACTGCAGCAGTTGCGGATGAATACCGCATATCGGCATTAGACATGGCACTGTGCGACACACCTTCCAGATGGTGCGCTGTGCATAAGAAGACACTGACAACATGGGATCAGTGCAGAATTAAGATGAAAATCAAGTTTGCTAAGAAGGATACACTATATTTCGAAAAATATAATGGAAAGACAAATCCAAGGGATCATATTGAAGCTTATGTACAAGCTTGGGTGGAAAGACCATAGACAAAATGGTTGCATATGTTTGTGCAAACGCTGGAAGAACCGATTCCAAAGAAGTGGTACCTAGACCTGGAGTTGCGCAGGGGCACAGTGGATTGGTATGTCCTAACTGCAAGCTTCCAGCAGGATTTCAGCTTCGAAGATGAACATCCAACTATCAATGACGCACTGCAGGTTATTAAGGAAAGAATATTCATCCCATATTGCACTCAGGAAAACATGACACTAGAAGAATTCTTTGGAGCAATTAGTGTACCTGCACGCCTACAACCAGAATGGGAGGAGTAGCTAGAGCACGCTCTTGACTGTTATCACATTGCTGAGGAATGTGAGGATAAAGCAGATAGTGATGAGGAGGACCCACGCAACATATAGATACCTGAATTAGAAGGATCACGCAATATAGAAGGACCTCCACTGGAAATTCTAAATATGAGTGGACCTGTCAAAACAAGAAAAGTGAACATTGGTACCAGCGAAGAGCCAAAGTTCATAGCTATCAAAGACTATTGGGATGAAGACACAGTAGAGGAGGTCGCGGGTATACTACAGGAATATCGAGAATTATTCCCGACCAAATTCACAGAGATGAAAGGTATTCTGGGAGACTTAGGAGTGATGAAAATTCCTCTTAAGCCTGGTGTGAATCCTGTGAAGCAAAGACCGTATAGACTGAACCCATGCTACGAAGAATGAGTTAAGGTAGAACTCGATAAGATGTTCGATGCAGGGATCATTGAGCCGGGTGAATAATCTGAGTGGATAAGCCCGATGGTTATACATGATAAGAAAATAAAGGGTGAGATCAGGATCTGTGTGGATCTCAAAAGGCTCAACAATGCTTCGATGCATGACCCATTTCCTACACCTTTTATAGATGAAGTGCTTGATAACGTTGGAGGGAATGAGGCATATTCTTTTACTAATGGCTTTTCTGGATACCATCATATCAAGATTGATTGTACAGATATGCACAAGACTACTTTTGCTACAGAATGGGGGTCGTTACAGTACACAATGATGCCTTTTGGTCTGAAGAATGCACCTGCCATATTTTCTAGAGTGGTCATCGCAGCATTTAAAGACTTCATACATAAGTTTTTAGAGGTTTATTTTTATGATTGGACTATTTTCGGTTTACTGAAGAACCATGCCGCGAACCTCAGGATGATGCTGGAAAAATGCAGACAACATCAAATCTCATTAAATATGAAGAAATTTGTTTTTTGTGTTTCCTATGGAATTTTGTTGGGACACATTGTGTGCAAACAGGGCTTGATGGTTGATCCTACGAAGATCGCAGTCATTGTAAACTTTCCCACACCAAATTCAGTCAAGCAGTTGCACACTACATTAGGGCATACTGGTTATTACAAGAAGTTCATCAAAGGGTATGCGTAGACAGCAGCAGCTATGGAATTTTTTTTTAAGAAAGATGCATTGTTCGTCTGGAATGCAAAATGCGAACAAGGATTTGACATAGTAAAAGAGAAGATGGTCACTGCACCAATCTTAGTTTTTCTAGACTGGAAAAAGCCATTTCATGTCAATGTTGATGCTTCATGTATAGCATTGGGCGTTGTTCTAGAGCAGCCAGGAGAGGGAGGTATTGATCATCCCATTGCATTTTCCTGCAGGAAGATTTCATCTGCTATGAAGAATTATACCACTACTGAAAAAGAATGACTCACGATGGTATATGCGCTGCAGAAGTTCAGGCACTACTTGCTTGGTGCGCACTTCTCTATGTTCACTGACCATTCTGCTTTGAAATACCTAGTCAATAAGCCAGTGTTAGGCGGCACATATGCAGATGGTTACTACTCGTTCAGGAGTATGACTTTGAAATTGTGGTTAAATCAGGCAGGTTGAATTTAGTACCTGATCATCTATCAAGGATTGAGTCAGGAGAGTAACCTACAAATATGGAGGACAACTTGTCGGATGCGTAGTTGTTTGCTATACAGGTTGCTGATGATTACTATAAGGACATCATTGACTTTTTGACTACTGGGTTCGCACCCACAGAGTTCACTATGCAACAAAAGAAGCAGCTGGTAGTGCGAGCTGCATACTTCACCATAATCGCAGGTCAGCTATATAAGTTGGGACCGGATGAAGTACTGCGTCGATGTGTATTAGAGCATGAGAAGCCATTCATATTGGCTGATCCACATTCAAGAGTCGCAGGAGGCCATTACACAGGAAGAGCTACTGCGTAGAAGATACTACGTGCAAGGCTATGGTGGCCTACAATTCATAAATATTCGAAGGAACATTGCCAGAATTGTGATGTTTGTCAAAGGATGGGAAATCCATCAAGCAGAGATGAAATGCCATTAAATCCATAGCTGACATTGCAGGAATTTGAGAAACGGGCTATCGATTTTGTGGGACCTACTAACCCACTAGGGAAAAGAACTGGTGCGAGGTATATCGTTATTGCTACTAATTACCTTACCAGATGGGCAGAAGCAAAGCCAATAAAAGACTGTAGCGCAACTACAGCCCCAGAGTTTATTTATGAGAACATCCTGACAAGGTTCAGATGCCCAAAGATTTTGATGAGTGATCAGAGCACTAACTTTTTGAATAGAACCATCGAAGCTTTGACTAAATAGTTCCACATTCATCATCAGCGTAGCACACCTTATCATCCATAGGCGAATGGAACTGTTGAAGCGTTCAACAATGTGCTGGAGAATGCGCTAACCAAGATATGCAACGTTAATCAGGATGATTGGGACCTATGCATTCCATCTTTATTATGGGCCTACATGTAAGAAATTGATAGGCCATACACCTTTCAGATTGGCTTATGGGCAAGAAGCCATAATTCCAATGGAGTATATTGTTCCCAGTTTGAGAATAGCTGCATTTACAGGCATGGCAGGTCACGCAACGCTAGAAGAAAGGCTCCTAGACTTGGTTGGGCTGGAGGAAGATCACTTCGTCACAGGATTCCACCAACAAGTAAAGAAAGAGCACAAAAAAGCATGGCATGATCGCCACATCAAGAACAAGTCTTTCCAAGTAGGCGATCTAGTCCTCCTGTATGATAGAAAATTCATGAAATTTCCTGGAAAGTTTAAGATGCATTGGCTTGGCCCATATACTGTAATGCATGTTACTAACAGTCGCGCAGTCCAGTTAGCTACATTAGCCGGAGATAACATGCCAATTTTGATCAATGGTAGCAAACTAAAGCTTTACCGCGATAGTCTGGCTGCCCAGAATCCTGTATGAGCAAGGGAGGCATACCGCACAACACTATTGAAGTTGCGCGCACGCAAAAAAAAGAGAAGAAAATGAACAAAGCAGCTGCGCAGAGCATGTCAAAATACGAATTGCGCAGACAAAGCAGAACAACAGCTGTGCAGAAAAAGCAAGTAGGTTGTGCACCGGGAAAGAGCCCTCATGGAAAACCTCCAGCGCATCGTGACGAAAGCTATTACCGTTGCAATCGTCAGCCGGTTAGGTGGGTCGTTAACCAATTTGGAGACACTTGCAAAATTCAAAATTTAAGAGCGGATGAGATGCTTTGGAGCATCGTAAAGACTGATGTGACTGATATAGTACCAGAATCCGGCTGGTAGGTCAAACATTTAATGCTGAATCGATGGAGTTGAGGCTATGGCCTACCTGACAACCTTTTCACATTTAAGGAAACAGCGTTGGCATGATGATGAGGATCCAATTGCAAAGCAAAGATCATAGGCATGAGTTGATAATGACTATGGCATTTAGTGCCTCGGCAACTATCGAAGGCCACATCACAAACTAGCTGAGGCTATAAATATGGCCTCACTTGGCCACTTATCTACTTTATGAAATGTTTTGCATTGTTGTTGGATCTACCGGAGAGCCGAGTGAACCAAGCAGTGTATGAGCGAGCAGTTTGAGTTGCAGGAAGTGCTAAGTAGGTTTCAGCAATCAGGAATTCTAGGAGTTATGACGGAAACAAAGGGAGCTTCGTCCAGAATTTCAGCAAGGCAGGCTGCAGGGACTAGCAAGGGGAAGGAACCAGCTATAGAACAGGTTGGGTTAGGCACGCTAGTGAAATAGAAGTTGGCTGCAGTTCAGAACCAACCCATCTATCTGGTGCCAGACTATATCCCTCCATGGAAAGATGATGCACCACCGGTGCATTTGGATAAAAATTCCCTGTATGAAATCTCGGTTCCAGTTATTTCCACTCGGGTGAGGGTTGTTGAGAACCTACTGGGAGAAGTGCCGAATGATAAATTGGAAGACCATGACCTATTGGAGATCACATTGGAAAAAACAAAGAACTATTCGCACTTTCGACCTGACGGATACATTGACTGGGTAGTGGATGATAAGGCTGGTGTCCAAAGCCTACAGGTCCAGGATTGGCTCAAGCCCCTCCAACCATCAAGGTTATTGAATCTGTTGCAAATGTCGCATTTTCCTAAGAGCGCTGAGTATTGGGAAGTAGTGCACGCATTGCTGTCTTGCATGCACAAAGGATACTTATGGTTGGATACGCGTGTCAACATTAGCATAGATCTGATACATTAGATCATGAACTTCAACAAGTGCAGCGACGACCCTGCTGACCTAATGGTAAAGAGGGCGCATGATAGAGGTCTCTCCGCCAAAGTTGTGAAGCAATTTGGCATGGTCAGGAAGGGGCATGGATTCCCGACAAACAATATCAATGATCGCACCACAAAATTTACTGTTCATTTCCTTGTGGGAAAAGTGCTATGTAAGTGTCGGCCACCTGAGGTACCGGCAGTCATGATCAAGTTAGCTGTGAAAACATTGCGTGGAACATCTTATAACTGGTGCTAGTATCTACTCAACGAGTTTCTAGCAGACGTTGAGGACACCCAGGATGATGGAACAACATTCCATTTTGGTTTGCTACTCATACTGATACCCTTTGTAGGGTGGAAAGAGCCAAATGGGTATTAAGGTGTCCCAACCTTACCAGGACAGGGCCGGGGGATGCACTTTAGTAACTTATGGGCAAGCTCAAAGGCGTCCAGGCAGCGTCACACAACTGAAGTATTTCATGTTTACTATCACCAGTTGCGCGATGTGATTCTTGCAACACCACCAATCGCAAGACCATTGACCGACAAATACACCTGCATCATGAGGTTTATGGCGAAGAGGCATCGGTCACACATTCAGCCTAGGGATGACACAGACCAAGAGTTATGGTATCCATGGTTTTATCGGTTGGATGAGGAGATGATCGAGTAGATGATAGAACGATGGGATGTGGACTGGAAAGTTCCCGCATCGCGAGATGATGAATCTGATTATGAGAAACATGTTGAACCCCTCTTAGAGAAAATTAGTTTAAAAGAATTAGATGAGGAAAGAAAAGAGGAGGATAAGGAAGAAACAAAAGCAGGCAATGGAAAGAAGGGAGGGATACCAGCGAGTACGCCCATTGATGAAGAAAAGGACCCGGCTTAAAGTGAGCCCATGGAGTCGGCAGAGAGAAAAAGGAAGAATATTGAAAGCCACTCAGAATCAAAAGGCCTGCGCAAGAAGCGGAAGGCTGAGAAGCCAGAGTTTGGCCCATAGATCCATCCGAATGATTGCGAGATTATCGCGACCAAAGTACAAGAAGCATGGGAAGAGACCCGTGCGGAGAAGGAAGCCAAGCAGGAAGAATTACAGATAAGCATGATTCAAGCTATGGAAACAGTCAAGACTATGGTCACCCAATTAAGTTTGGGCCATCAGTCATTAGACTCCAAAGGGAGGGTAGGAGGAACGAGTGCACGGAAGCAGCCACCACACATAGCAAGCCCCTACCTCAGGGTTGCGCATATAGATCCTGTGCACTTCATCTTCCCAAATGATCAAGTGTGCGATGCAGCGAAAAACTCGGCACATTTTGACCTCAACATTGGGTCACCACCGCTGGAGGACCTGAACGAGCTACACCTGTAAATCTCATAGGAGATATAAGAAATAGGCATGGCCTCATATGACCAAAGCATTCAGTTGAAAGAAAAAATTGAAGAGCTCAGGCAGGAATTCGAGCGAAAAGAACAAGAACTGTCTGAAGTCTGCGAGCGGGACCACAAGATCAAAGAGACCATCTCAGTGGTATGCGCGAAGATCCATGAATGCACATAAGAGGATGATGTAGAGGATACTATAAAGAAGCTGGGGGCCAAGGTAGAATCCCTCACATCATATATGGTACAGATGGAGACTTCCTACAAAGGGAAGATTGTAGAGATGGAGGCTAGGCACCCAATTATCCCATCAGATCAGTGCATTGCTCCAGCTGAGGAAGTGCAGGTGACCATGGATAGAATTTCAACAGAAGTGATGAAGTGCCAAAATTTGTTGGAAGGAGTAAATACAATATTGACAGGGTTGAATGAGGAACCCACATTGCAAAAGATAAAGGGGGATCTGCAGCGAACACAGCAATAGATAGAAGCTGCAGATGCAGAGCTGAAGAGTGCGTCGGCTAGGTTGAAAATACAAAAGTATAACGAAATCAAGGACTTGCAAAAAGAATTGGCCACGCTTAGAGCGAAAGAGGATGCTACATCTGACAAGTTGTATCCCATTGAATAGGAAGGCCTTGAATTGATTCAGCAATTCGATGAGAAGTTTGTAGAAATTCAGGCAGTAGAAGGCACCATGAAAGTGAAGGTGGCCAAAGAGAAAGTCTCACAGGAAACGCTCGAGATGCTTCGAGGATTTGAGAAAAAGTCCAAGGATGTGGTAGCAGAGCTAGCAATCACTCTGCAAAATTATACTTCAAAGATAGGCACACCAGAAGATGCAGCACCATTTTCCACACCTGGAAGTGGATCGGGACGAGCCACAGGTGAGTGTTAGGGGCTTGTTGGGCGGGGCCCAAGTTGGAATATTTACACAAGTGCTGAAAATTGAGCATTACGCGTGGCGACATAGGATGGGAGTAGTTTTGAGAAATTGTGCATGTCGTGCAGAGGCAATGGGTAAAGCAGGATTGCGCAGTACACCGGTGCGCAGATATCGAGCATGAGCTATTATTGGCAAGAGATACAAGTAAAGGTCAGCGAGGAAGTGACCTAGTTTTGGGTAAGGAACAAGTGGAAGGCAGAGGAAAGTGACTTGCCAAGGAAAGTGGTGGCAAGCAGTTGAGAAGCTAGGCCACTACGCCGATGGTGACAGGTAGGCGGAAGGAGTGGAAAGGGACAGGCCACGATGCAGTTGTAACTGTTTTGTTGACTGCGGCTATCAGATGAGCGTGTGAGCCACTAGTGGCCCAACAGGATGTCCTGGAGCAGGCGGAGCAAGATATCGATGGCGACAACTAGGGTGGAAGTTAGCCACACCAGTTTTGGAAACCTTAGGGTTTCGGCCTACTGATTGTAAAGACATGGCCCATGGGAGTGAACTATAAATAAGGCATTTTGGTATGGGAAAGGCTTAGAATCTCTCGTAGAGACTCTTCATTGTTGAACATTGTTAGAATATTTGAGCTTGAAAGCTATTGTAAAGGCTTTGCAGCTGTGTGTGCAGAGACCTACCTGAGAGAGAAGAGAGTATGCAGCTAAGTGCACAGACTAAGAACTGTTATACCCTTCCGAGAGATTAATTTAAAAATAGTTCTTGTGGACGTAGCCTCCATCCTGGGGGTGAACCATGTTAAATTCTGTGTAGTGTGATTGTTTTGTGTTTGCAACTGTTCATTTTCTTAGTATGGATGTTTAATGCTGCAAATTATATGTTGTGTGATTGCTTTTATATGTATTCTCCGTTAGAATGAAGGGAATAATATGTTAAGTAATACATGTATAGATGAATGTTAAGTATTCAACACTTCTAAGTCTTTGAATGTATGAATCTGTTGGATAGTCGCATAGTTGAACACTGAATTTGAGCTCAGCGTTGGAGTGCAGAGTATTGTGTGTTTCATTCATTTACATGCACCATAAAGATAAGAGCCTAAGTGTTGTTAAATGGATAAATATTGTTAAGTAAGATTGATTAGAGTTGATCAAGTCTTGAGGTAGATGCGCAATCCTGTTGGTTTGCTATCCCATTTTGAATTGTTGTAAGGTAAGTTGTTGATAGCTCATCACTGCGGCATTGGAAGTACCCCATACCGCGCAGTCCGTGGATGCACTGGTTACACAAGTACCTAAGCTTGCCAAAATATCCGACGTGAAGTAGAGACTTCGCGTAGTTGTCTGTCTACATCAAGAGTTCCTTACCGTGCTACTCATCAGTCCTGTTTACACGCACATCACCAGGTTGTGGAAATGTGATTCTGCAACCACCCCCTCAGCTTCACCTCGGGTCAGACCTCAGGCTGCTCGCAGTCAGTTGTTGAAAGGGCCGGTGAATAGGGGTTTTGTTTGTTCCTTGAACCGAAAAGTACCTGGGTCTACATTGGAAACCTCTAGATCAGTTATATATGCCAACAACTCATGTCTAGAATTGGCGTCCAAGAAGAAGAAAAATTGCTTGTTCTGAAGTACGTCAGTGAATTATCCCAATACATTCAGCAGGAGATGGAGTTTCTGACTTTAAATACGCTTGCAGATGCATTCCACTATGTCAGCAAACTTGAAACCAAGAAGAAGGGAAAAGCGTGCTTTGCGACAAAGCTGACATCAGGACAACCACCCGACAAGAAGGCACCAGCTGACTTGGACAAGTCAAAACCTTCGTAGACTTTGCCAAAGCCAAATCACGGAAAGAAGCCTTTTCATAAAAAGGAACGTAGTGTTGGGCATGGCCCAAGTTGGCATACTTGTGACGAAGTACAGTTTTGGAACTGTGTAGTTTGGGCTGTCAAGTCAGATGGCACAGTTTTGAGGAGTGCACAGCTCGGATTGCATAGTCAGTTTTGCGTAGTTAAGCTAGTGCGCAGTGCCAACACAACAGTCATTTTTGGTAAAGAGTATAAGGGAAGGTCGAGCTGTGGAAGTGACCTATTTTGAGTAAGAAGCAGAGTGGAGATAGAGGAAAGTGACCTGTCAAGAGAGAGGTGGCAAGTAGTTAAGGAGCTAAGTCACTAAGTCGACGACGACAGGTAGGATAAAGGGGCGGAAAGTGATAGGCCATGATGCGGTTGTAACCATTTTGGTAATGATTGCGGCTTTCAGAAGGGCGTGAGAGCCACGAGTGGCCCAGCAAGGCATCCTAAAGTAGGTGGAGTAAGTTGTCAACGGCGACAGGTAGGGTGGCGGGTAATCGCACCAGTTTTGGTGGAATCTTAGGGTTTTTGAGCCTATGCATTGTAAATACGTGACGTACGGGAACGATCTATAAAAGGGCACATTTTTGTAAGGGAAATGGTTGAATAATCTCTAGTGGTTGAGTAATCTTCATTGTAAAATATTATAAGTGTTGAATTCCATTGTAAAGGCTCTACAAGCTGCGTGCGCAGAGTCCTATTGAGAGAGAAGAGAGTCTGCAGCTGAGTGCGCAGACTGGAACTGTTGTACCCTTCCCAAGATAATATAACAACAGTTCCTATGGACGTAGCTCCCATCCTAGGGGTGAACCACGTTAAACTCTATTTCATGTGATTGCTTGTGTGCTTGCATTTGTGTATTTGCTTTTGATAGACGGTTAAGGGATGCTTATGAGTTTATGTGCTTTGCTTTTATATGTATTCTCCATAAGGATAATGATGGGAATAATATCTTAAGTAATCACATGTATGAGCAAATTCCTGATGCACCAGTACTTTGCAATTAGATGAATGCAGGAACTAGTCGGATAAACACTTAGCACAGCACCAGAAGTGCGCAGTGATATTATTATGTGTTATAGTGAATAAGGTCGCAAGAATCGCAGTCCAATATGATTGTTGAATGTGTCTTTTTACACTAAGTAAGATCTAGAGAAGTTTGCATAAGTATCGAGAGGAAGCGCAGTTTCCCATTGTGCTATCCTACTGTCAAGAACCATCCTGCATCGTGTAGACCCTAGGTGTGCGATTGCATAAGTAGTAGCCACGAAGAGGCGGAACTTCACGCAATCCGAAGTTCACAGCGCAAGTCCTACAGCGCATTGCTCATCATTTTGTTTAAACACTCATCACCTAGTTGTGGAAACCTGATTCCACATCCCCCCATTACTTCACCTCGGGTGAGACCTGAGTCTGTTCGCAGATTGTTGCCAAAAGGGCTAGTGAAAAATGGGTTTTGTTGGTCCCTTGAACCACGTAGAACCTGGGTCTTTATAGAAAAACTCAAGAACGGTTATATAAGCCAACAAATGGTTCTGTTCCCGCACTTGAACTAGTGATGAGTACTGGCACTAAAAATTGGCATCCATACAAGAAAGATATTTGGGCCTGGTATGAGAAGACAGAAAGAGACTTTGCAAGAAAAGAAAATAGACACCCATGTCTCTCCGACGTAGATTGGTTGAATAAATATCTATGGAAGGATATTCGCGAAATTTTTTGGGAATCATTTGGAAACGAGCTGCACGAGTGGATATCAAGGCTCGCGGAGTGGAAGAACTATTTCCAACCAAAATTACCTACCGAGTGGACTCCAGAGCTCATTGAGAGGCTCAAAGCAATAAATAGTCCACTTTCGAGAGCAATCAACTTTTGGGTTGACAGTATACTAGAAGGCTTTGTGACAAAATTCGCTATGGACACCTTGAAGTCCTACAGTGCAGCAGAGGCAGAGTTCTTCAAAGGTTTCAAAGGTAAGTACCTGAACAACTTGATTTTATATATTAAAATTCTTTTAGCTGAGAAAGGCGTTTTAAGAATGCAGTAAAATTCACAGAAATGTTTGAGTCTGTCATGGTCAATAGCATATATAGTGACTCTGACGAAGGAACACATAGTTTGAGAAGTGGAAAGAGATAAAAGTTTAATACCGAAAAGAACGAACTCCGTGTAGAAACTGAGTTCCAAGTTCATCCTGATAGCAATACCTCGCCTCTATCAGCTACCTATCATCCTATTACACCGCAAAATCTGCCGGTTGCGAATATCGCGCCTCCTATTTCTCAGAATCCATCAATTCAGAACCCTCTAGTCATTAATATTCCTAATCCTCAGAGCGTCAATACCAGTAACATCACAAGAGTGATTACTCATACCATTCCATCGTAGACTATCCCATCTTAGAATATCCTGATTCAGAACATCCCGCAAAGTAATATCCCTAACACCACTCAGAACACCGCGCCACCAAGAAGGAGAATGACTGACAACATAAAACTACCGATATTTAAAGGAACGAGTCTAGAAGACCCTGAGCAACATTTATTTCTATGTGATCCATGTGAAGTGCCAAGCAAGTTCAGGATGATGATGTGAAGCGAGTGCAGCTCGTCACTACGTTCAGAGATAGAGCTTTGAACTGGTTCATGAAGTATTCTCATGGACATAATAGAACCTTAGTTGAGATTAAGGCTGCACTATTGAGCAAGTTCAAGAAACCAAAGCAGAATCCAAATGTATAACAGAACTAAAAGAGATTAAGAAAAAACCTAATGAAATAGTCTGGGAATTTGACCAGAAATTTAAGACACTGTTATACCAAGTCATCTTTGTCATATCACCGCAACAGCACCGAGAATGGTTTATCGTTGCACTGTTGCCCCACATCAGACTACCTTTGATGCAACAAAAGGTTGCTTCGCAGGAAAAATCCCTGGAAATTGCGTTGAAATTAGAATCTTTGCCAATAGGGGATACTAGCACTGGAATTTCCCAGATCCAAACTCAGCTAGCTACCTTGACGTTACATTTGCAGGACATGAAGAAGGGGAAAGAACAAACACAAGAAGTCTAGTGTACAGGATGCAAGGGAGAAGGACACACCAAAGAGCACTGTCCCTTATTTTCAGAATACCTTAACTGTGAAGCAACAAATCCACTGAATCAGAACCAAGCACCATGGTGTGAGATATGTAGAACTAGAGGTCACCATCCAGAAGACTATTATTTAATTCAGAAGTATGTGTGAACCCCTAAGAACATATACTACAACTTCTGTAAATCAGTTGGACATGATGAATCCAACTATAGAGCATATCATCTCATGATGGAAAGAAAGCAAGATATGGAGCATATGCATGGTGGTGGAGTATATAGATTCCAAGAAGAAAATCCGCAGAAACAGGAGAATGCACAGTATGACCAAGGCACATACAAAGGCTATGGAGGATACCGTGGAAGAGGAAGAAACACTGGCCCAAGAAAAGGAAGAGGAAGAGGCTTGATGATTTTTTATAACTGTGGCCAGCCAAGTCACTTATCCAGAGCCTATACCAATGCATGTACTACCTGTAATTATTGTAAATCTTTTGATCATGTTATTGAGGACTGCCGAGTGTTAGCGGAAGAAATGCAGAAGAGAAAGCAAGATGGACTTAACCTAAACATTCAATTGATCGCGGCAGAGAAAAGGGCTGTGGATCCAAGTATTAATGTGGTGACGTGAAGTGGCGCTGCCACAGGGAGAGATAGGCAAGCAGAAGCTTCGACTTCTAGAGACTTTGAAACTAAGCAGACCCTTGTTGAAATGATCTGGATAAGAAAATCTACTGGGAAAGTACCTTCTTTTAACCTGGACAAAAAAAAAAGTCTTTGAAGAAGCACAGGACATCTTCAAAGAGCCAACACCTATGTCGCCAAGAATACCGTTGGACAATGAAATACCGCATGTACAGGATATGCCAACAGCTTATGACAAAACATGCACCGCAACAGAGTTAGACACTTCTGTTGTGTAGTTCCTACGAAGCTGCATGAAATTATTAAAGAGCGAAGATGCTGTCGTGGAATTGGAAAAAATGTTAAACCAATATGAGCCACGTAGTGAGAAGGATACTGCCGAGAGCGCAGTTCATCACATCAAGAGCCATAAAAGAACAGGAAGGGAAATGAGGCTCAGTGTGCAGATAGGAGATTATGATATGGATGAAATCATCCTTGACTTAGGTTCAAAGGTTGATGTCTTGACTAAGCAGACATGGCAGCAGATGGGTAGACCAAAGTTGTCATGGTCACCCATATAGTTGAGGTTAGCAAACCAGATGAAAGTCATACCTTTTGGGAGGTTATCCAATATTATTGTTGACATCGATGGAGTGCGAAGTCTTGCATACTTCGAGGTTATTGAAATTGTGGATGATAGTCAGCCTTATCTGGCACTATTGGGTATAGACTGGGCTATGGATAACCTCGCCATCACAAACTTGAAAACAAGGAAGATGATATTTGAAGGGCAGGACATAAGGGTCATCGCACCATTGGACCCTTTACAGGGAGAAAGATACAGTGAATTGATTCAGGAAGAATCTAGAGAACAAGACCTTGATCGCATTTATAAAATGACTGTGGATCAGGATGACTACATTAATCCTACGTCAGATGGAACACTCAGTTGGTGATGCGACCATTCTTACATCTCAGACTCCAATGCAAGACTGGAGAACTAGAAAACCAGAATGCATGAAGTATCTCCTAGAGGATGTGGAGAGATCACAAAGTTACTACGCTGGATTGGAAGAGAGGTAAGTCCAATCCCCACCTATGATGGTTCGACTAATGCTTATTCATTTATTCAAGAATATCATGTATCAGTTGCAGTTGAACATCGCATACCAGCACTAGACATGGCACTGCGCAAGACACCTTCTAGATGGTGGGATGCGCATAAGAAGACATTGACAACATGGGATCAGTGGAGACACATGATGCAAATTAGATTTACAGATAAATTCGCACTGAAATTTAGAAATTATAATGGACAAACGGATCTAAGGGATCACATTCAAATCTATTCACAAGCATGCGAAAAACGACCACGGACATAATGGTTTCATCTGTTTGTGCACACATTGGAGGAACATAATCCAAAGAATTGGTACCTGGATACGGAGTTGTGCAGAGGATCTACAGATTGGTCTACCTTAACTGCGAACTTCAACAGAATTTTTAGCTATGAATATGAAATTCCAAGAATAAATGAAGCTTTGCAGATTATCAAGCAAAGCATATTCAAAGCAGAATGCCCAAGTATAAATAAGGCATTAGAGGAACTCAAAGGGAGAGTGTTTGAAGATGTAAAAGTACCTATGAACCTACAACCCGAATGGGCAAGATAGATAAAACATGCCCTTCAATGTTATAACCTCGTTGAAAATGAAGAACAAGAAGAGAGTGATGAGGATGATACGTGCAAATTCAATATACCTAAGTCAGAGGGTGCACACGATGTCGAGGGACCTCCACTAGAAATTCCAGACATGAGTGGAACTATGAAGACAAGAAAAGTGAACATTGGCACAAGTGAAGAGCTGAATTTTGCATCTATTGGAGATTATTGGGATGATGAAATGGTTCTGTAGATCGTGGACCATCTACATGAATACCGAGATCTGCTTCCAACAATTTTTTCTGAAATGAAAGGCATTTTGGGTGACTTGGGGGCTATGAAGATACCTCTCAAGCCAAGCATGAATCCAGATAAGCAAAGGCCCTATAGACTAAATCATAGATATAAAGAAAGAGTCAAGGCAGAACTTGATAAGATGCTCGATGCAGGGATCATTGAGCCAGTTGAAGAGTCAAAATGGATAAGCCCTATGGTTATCCAAGACAAAAAGACTAAGGGTGAAATCAAGATCTGTGTAGATATCAGAAAGTTGAATGATGCTTCGCTGCATGACCCATTTCCTACCCCTTTTATAGATGAAGTATTAGACAATGTGGGAGGAAATGAGGCCTACTCGTTTACCAATGGATTCTCTGGATATCATCAGATCATGATTGATCTAGCAGACAGACACAATAAAATTTTTGCTACTGAATGGGGCTTCTTTCAGTATACAATGATTCCCTTTGGTTTGAATAATGCACCTGCCATGTTTTCTAGAGTTGTTGTTGCAGCATTTAAGGATTTTATGCATAAATTTTTAGAAGCATACTTTGATGATTGTACTGTCTTTGGCTTGCTGAAAAACCACTGTGAAAACCTAAGAATGATGTTAGCTAAGTGTAGGAAGCATCAAATTTCCTTGAATTTGAAGAAGTGTGTTTTTTGTGTACCCTATGGTATTCTACTATGACACATTGTGTGCAGACAAGGTTTGATGGTTGACCCTGTGAAGATCGCAATGATTGTGAATTTACCTGCACCAACCCCAATGAAGCAGCTTCGCACCACATTGGGGCATACGGGGTACTATAGAAAATTTATCAAGGGTTATGCGCAAATAACCGCACCAATGGAGAAAATGCTGAAGAAAGAAGTGCAGTTTATATGGAATGCAGAATGTGAGCAGGGATTGGACACGCTAAAAGAGAAAATGGTAACTGCACCGATCCTAGTTTTTCCAAATTGAGAGAATTCGTTCCATGTACATGTTGATGCTTCATGTATAGCGTTGGGCATTGTGCTTTCTCAACCAGGTGAAGGTGGAATTGATCACCCCATTGCCAATTTTCAAGAAGGAAGGTCTCATGCGCTAAAAAGAATTATATGACCACTGAAAGAGAGGGTGTAGCTATGGTATACACACTGCAGAAATTCAAGAACTATTTCTTGGGTGCGCAATTATCTATGTACACTGACCATTCAGCTCTGAAATACTTGGTCAATAAGCCAGTGTTAAGGGGGAAAATCTACAGATGGTTATTACTCTTTTAGGAGAATGACTTTGAAATCGTGGTTAAGCCAGGTAGATTGAACTTAGGACCTGACCATCTCTCAAGGATTGAGTCAAGCGAGGAACCCACCAATCTGGAAGACAGTATGCCTGACGAGCAGCTATTTTCTATACAGATCGCAGATCACTACTATAAAGACATTGTCGATTTCTTGACTACTGGGTTGGAACCAACAGAGTTTGCTATGCAGCATAAGAAGCAACTGGTATTAAGAGTAGTAGACTTCACCATAATCGCGGGAAAACTATACCAGTTGGGACCGGATGAAGTGATGCACAGATGTGTACTGGAGCACGAGAAGCCATTTATACTGGCTGATACACACTCAGGAGAATCGGGATTTCACTACGCAAGAAGAGCCATGGCACAGAAGATATTGCGAGAAGGGCTATGCTAGCTCACTATCCACAAAGATTCGAAAGAACAATGCCATAGTTGCTATGTCTGTCAGAGGACAGGAAGGCCGTCACGAATAGATGAAATGCCCTTGAATCCGCAGTTGACACTTTAATAATTTGAGAAATGGGCTATTGATTTTGTGGGACTGATTAACTCACTGGGAAAAAGGACTAGTGCAAGATACATTATCACTGCAACTGATTATCTCACCAGATGGGCAGAATTTAAGCCAGTGAAGGACTGTAGCGTAGTTACTGCTGCGCAGTTCATATTCGAGAACATCCTTAGTAGGTTTGGATTCCTGAATATTTTGATGAGTGATAAAGGCACTTATTTTTTAACTGAACTATCGAGGCCCTTACTGAAGAGTTCCACATTTTTCATCAGAGGAGTACACCATACCACCCTCAAGCAAATGGAACTGTTGAGGCTTTCAACAAAGTATTAGAGAATGCGCTAACAAAGGTATGCAATGTCAATCGGGATGACTGGGATCTGTGCATTCTAGTTATATTATGGGCATATAGGACTACTTGCAAGAAATTGACTGGCCATACACCTCTTAGGTTGGCCTATGGATAGGAAGCAGTAATGCTTATGGAGTATATTGTACCCATCTTGAGAATAGTTGCATTTACAGGCATGGAAGATCAAGATGCAATAGAGGAAAGGCTTCTACACTTGGTTGGATTGGAGGAAGATCTCTTCATCACAAGCTTTCAACAGCAAGTGTAGAAAGACAGGGAAAAAGCATGGCATGATCACCATATAAAAGCAAGTCCTTTTAGGTAGGTGACCTAGTCCTCCTGTACGATAGCAAGTTTATGAAATTTCCTGGAAAGTTAAAATGCATTGGCTTGGTCCATATATTGTTATGCATGTTACTAATTGTGGCACAGTGCAGTTAGCCACATTATCCGGCGATACCTTACCTAGTTTGGTGAATGGAAGTAGACTAAAACCCTATCAGGATAGTCCTACTTCACAGAATCCTCATTTAATAGGGGAGGCAGAAAATTTCTAAGTGTCAAATACAGTTGGAATTGGGCACTAGACGGAAAAGAGTTTATACACAATTTTGGGATGATAAGTGAAGTGAATAAAAAGGATGAATGTATTGCGTAACACTAGTGGAGAAGTTGAGCTGTGTGAATAAAAAAAAAAAGAAAAAAAAAAACAAAAAGGAAAAGGAAAGAAGAACCAAGGAGTACGAAGCTCAAAAGGTAGCCGCGCAGATAAAATGGAATAGAGCAATTGCAAAGAACGGAAAGCTACAATGTGCAGCATGTGGTGAGACCACAGATGTGTAGTTAAAGACAAATATGCACACATGCACATGAGAATATCTTGTCAAAACCGCCAGTGCATCATGACGGAAAAAGGTGACCGTGACAACTGTCAACCGATTAGTAAGCCGGTATCCAAAAGGGAGGCACTGACAAGATCAAGCATTAAAACAAAATCTGACCATTCAAGCATAATAAAGAATGAAGTGACCGAGATCTCACTGAGATTTGGTTAACAGACTGGTAATTAATCGTTGATTTAACTGACCTAACAACCTAGCAGCACCGACACCTTTTAGAAATTAAGGAAACATCATTGGAAAGAAGATAATGATTGGTCGACAAGACTGATATCTCAGACAAGATCTGGCCGAAGGACGAGACATTAACTACCTCATTAATGGTCGATCGCCACGTTCCAGACCACTGGATCTATAAATAGCCATCAGCCAAGCACTGGTTCATTTTACCAAAAATTCTATCTCATCAGTGTGTGAATTTAGAGCTTCATCAGCTAGAGAGCCGATCAGTCTGTAAAGTACATGAGCAAGCCAATGACCATTGATGAAGTATTAAAAATATTCAAGCAGTCAGGGTTTAAGGGAGTCATGTCTGCACCAGCCAAGAAACCTGCAGTGGGGAGGGGCACCTCATCTTGAATCTTTGCAAGACAAGCCATAGAGATGAATAAGGATAAGCCTCCATCCATAAACCAACAAGAGCTGAAGGCACCAAAGCCACAGGCACCAGTCACTATCCAAGAGCGACACATCCATCTCGTACATGAATACATCACCCCTTGGTGAGATGATGCACCTATCATTACCCTTGAGAAGAATTTTGTCTATGAGATTCTGATACCGTCCATATCTAGTAAGGTGCGGGTTGTAGGAAGTCTTCTAGGAAAAGTTAAAGGCTGCAAGTTTGAAGACCATGACTTGTTGGAAGGAGGACGGTTGAAGCCGAAGAAGTTCACACAGTTTCAACAAGACCAATACATGCATCGAGAGGTTGATGAGCAAACTGAGGCCGGAACTCTGTTTGTGAAGGACTGGTTGAAAGGGCTTGAACCATCTGGGTTGCTTAACCTACTATGCATCCCGCATTTTGATAGGATCCCAGAGCTTAACATGGTAGTGCGCACATTACTTTCCTGTGTGCACTTGGGATACCTATGGTTGGACAAGAGAATCGATATAAATATCGATAGGATACACAGGAAAGGCACAGGAAAAAGAACTCACGAAGACCCTTCAAAAGTGTTTGTAGGAAAGGCACAGGAAAAAGAACTCGCCAACAAAAGAGGCGAAGACCCTTCAAAAGTGTTTGTAGGAAAGGCATAGGGAAAAGAACTCGCCAACAAAATCATGGAAGAATTTGTTGTAGTCTGGGGAAAACGTGGCTTCCCCACATCCGATATCAATGATAAAGCTACGTGATTTATAGTTCAACTACTCGTAGGGAAGATACTGCGCAAAAGAAGACCACCATAGGTTTCGGTCACAGCGATCCACATCGCCT
This sequence comes from Larix kaempferi, assembly GCA_027924585.1. NCBI lineage: Eukaryota > Viridiplantae > Streptophyta > Pinopsida > Pinales > Pinaceae > Larix > Larix kaempferi. The sequence continues at coordinate 5,167,482 of BSBM01000238.1, read as the reverse complement.
CTAAAATAATGAAGGGAACCCCTTAGAACTAGGCGCAGTACCTGCTAAACAATTTTTTTGAAAATTTCAAAGACACTCAGGACAACGGAACTGCGTTCCACTACATTTGGCTATTAGTACTGATTGCCTTCGTCGGTTGGAAAGAGCCGATTGGTTACCAAGACATTCTAGTTCTCCCAGGGCAATGTCGGGGACTGCACTTCTCTGACCTATGGGAAAACTCAAGGTCTTCCATGCAACGAAAAATTAATGAAGTATTGTAAACTTATTACGAGCAATTGTGTGATGCAATTCAGTGAACACCACGAATCTCAAATCCACTGACAGATACCTACAAAGGGAAACTAAGATTCATAGCTGATCTACATAGATCGTACATTCATCCTAGGGATGATACGAATATAGAGCTATGGTATCCAAGATTCTATCAGTTGGATGCTGAGATAATTGAGTAGATAATGGAGGAATGGGCACCAGAATGGAAAGTGGACCAACCCATTGATGTTGAGTCTGACTACGAACAGAACAAAGAAGAAGAAGAGAAAGAGGAAGAAGAGAAAGAAGATGAGGAGGAAGAAGACACAACAACACCTATTAATGAAGAACAAACACCTGCGCAAGACAATCCAGAAGGCCAGACGGGGGAAAGGCAAAAAGTGATTGCGAGTCCTTCATCAACAAAAGGAAAACACAAGAAACAGAAGGCTAATAAGCCAAAGTTTGTACCGATACTGCATGCAAATGATTGCGAGACCATCACCATGAAGGTACAGGAACTATGGGAGGAGACCCGTGCAGAAGTGAAACAAGAGGAGCTGCATCTAAGCCTCATTTAGACAATGGAAAGAGTAAAAATAATGGTCGCAGAGCTAGGACAAGGCCAGCAAGACTTGGTCTGCAAATCAAACCCCAAGGGAAAATCAAGAGGGACAAGCGCGTAGAAGATGCAAACTCATACAGTGAGCGCATACCCTCGGGTAGCGCATATAGAGCTGGTGCACCTTATTTTTCCAAATGATAAGGTGCATGAAGCAGCAAAGGACTCGATGCATTTTGACCTCAACATTGGGTCATTGCCAATTGAAGGTTTGAAAAATCTGCATATGCAGATTGTATAAGAGATCCATGAGAGAGGCATTGCCTCATAGGACTAGAGTATCCAGCTCCAAGAGAGTGTCAATGAGTTGAAGCAGGAGTCAGCGTGGAACACTAAGGAGTTGTCAAAGGCTCAAGAAAGAAACTGCAAACTCAAAGAAATGGTATCAATGGTATGTGCAAAAATTGACAAGTGCGAAGAAGATGCAAGTGTCGAAGACACGATAATCAAGATTGGGGCCAAAGTGGAGTCCCTTACTATAGAAATGATGGAGATGGAGATCTATTATAAAGGGAAAATTGTAGACTTGGAGGCTCGGCATACCAGTACCCCACTAGATAAGCGCGCAGCTCCAGCAGAAGAGGTAAGGGCCACTTTGGACAGCATTTCAACCGAGGTGGTGAAGTGCCAGAATTTGTTAGAAGAAGAAAATACAGTGTTGGTTGGACTGAATGAAGATCCAGACCTAATGCAGCTGAGAGGGGGTTTACAGGAAAGGCAGCAGGAAATCAAGGATACAAATGCATAAATGAAGACTTTGCTAGCAAGACCAAAGATCCAAAGATTTAATTAAGTGAAAGAGATGCAAAAAGAGTTGGTAGTGCTAAGGGAAAGAGAGGTCGCCGCTTCGAAAAATATACAGCCTATAGAGGACGAAGGCATGGAACCGATGCAACAAATTGATGAGAAGTTCCTCAAACTTCAATCAACAGAGGGCACATTGAAAGAACAAGCTCAGGTGGCAGTCTCGCAGGTGATGCTCGAGACCATAAAAGAATTCGAGAATAAGTCAAAGGAAATGGTCACAGAGATAACCGTTACTTTGCATAGCTTGCTTACAAAGCTAAACACCATAGAAGGCACGCAGATGAAGTTGATCGACGAAGGAAGTGGCTCAGGGACAAGCGACAAGTAAGTGTTAGGGGCATGTTGGGCACTGCCCAAGTTGGCATACTTGTGATGAAGTACAGTTTTGGAACTGCGTAGTTTGGGCTATGAAGTCAGATGGCACAGTTTTGAGGAGTGCGCAGGTTGGATTGCATAGTCAATTTTGCTGAATTAAACTAGTGCGTAGTGCTAGCACAGCAGTTGTTTTTGGTAAAGAGTATAAGAGAAGGTATAGCTATGGAAGTGACCTATTTTGAGTAAGAAGTAGAGTGGATATAGAGGAAAGTGACCTGTCAAGAGAGTGGCGACAAGTAGTTAAGGAGCTAAGCCACTAAGTGGACGGCGACAAGAAGGCTAAAGGGGAGAAAGTGATAGGCCACGATGCGGTTGTAACTATTTTGGTAATGACTGCGGCTGTCAAAAGGGCGTGAGAGCCACGAGTGGCCCAGCAAGGCAGCCTGAAGCAGGTGTACTAAGCTGTTGATGGTGACAGGTAGGGTGGCAGGTAACCACACTAGTTTTGGGGAAATCTTAGGGTTTTTGAGCCTATGCATTGTAAAGACGTGGCCTACGGTCACGATCTGTAAAAGGGCACATTTTTTTAAGGGAAAGGGTTGAATAATCTCTAGTGGTTGAGTAATCTTCATTGTAAAATATTCTAACTATTGAATGCCATTGTAAAGGCTCTGCAAGCTGTGTGCATAGAGGCCTATTGAGAGAGAAGAGAGTCTGCAGCTGAGTGTGCAAACTGGAAATATTGTACCCTTCCCCAAGATAATATAACATCAGTTCATGTGGATGTAGATCCCATCCTGGGGGTGAACCACGTTAAACTCTATGTCATGTGATTGCTTGTGTGCTTTCATTTGTGTATTTGCTTCTGATAGATGGTTAAGGGATGCTTATGATTTTATGTGCTTTGCTTTTATATGTATTCACCATAAGGAAAATGATGGGAATAATATGTTAAGTAATCACATGTATGAATGAATGCCTGATGCACTAGTACTTCGCAATTATATGAATGCAGGAACTAGTTGGATAAACACCTAGCGCAGCACCGGAAGTGCGCAGTGATATCGTTATGTGTTATAGTGGATAAGGTCGCAAGAATTGCAGTCCAATATGCTTGTTGAATGCATCTTTTTACACTAAGTAATATTTAGAGAATTTTGCATAAATATCGAGAGGAAGTGAGGTTTCCCATTGTGCTATCCTACTGTCAAGAACCATCCTACATCGTGCAGACCTTGGGTGCGTGATTGCATATGTAGTAGCCATGAAGAGGTGGAACTTCGTGCAGTCCGAAGTTCACCGCGTGAGTCCTGCAATGCGCTGCTCGTCAATCTATTTAAACACTCATCACCTGGTTCTGGAAACCCGATTCCACAGCACCCCATTACTTTTCCTTGAGTGAGACCTCAGTCTGTTCGCAGACTTTTTCCAAAAGGGCCGGTGAAAAAGGGGTTTTGTTGGTTTCTTGAACCGTGCAGAATCTGGGTCTTTATAAAAAACCTCAAGAACAATTATATAAGGAAACACGTAGCAAGAAATTAACCAGAAAATGGTGCGACTACCATCACTTATCTTGGCATGATACGTCTGAATGCAAAGCTGAGAAGACCTTTTTGTCAAAAGTGTCGACTTCCAACGCATTCGCCAAGACTATGGTAGAATCTGATCCAAAAGCAATGACTCTTTTGACTTCGACAACTCCAGTAGCCTCGACCATTATCGACGAGCAGGAACGAAAGTGCCTATTCCATACACAGATATGGGTTCAGAATAATCCATGTTGGGCCTGGCCCAAGTGGGGCATTTTGAGCAGGAATGATTTTGAGAACTGCAGAACTGAGCGCAGTTAAGTTGGAACAATTTTGGGATAATTTTTGGTATGTTGCGAAGTTGCACGCAGCACAGTATCAGAAGAACCACGAAGACAGTGCTGTGATGTGATCGGTCAATGGAAGATACAACTAAGCATATTTTTGCATGAAAGACAATGCATGTTTTGGTTAGGTCATCGGAGATCTATTTTTGGAAAAGATAATCGATCACTACCAAGCGGTGGGTAGGTGCGGATCGAGAGGAAGGTGACTGCTCACACACACAGAGAACTACTACTGGAACCAGTCATTTAAGGCCATGAAAGAAGGAATAGCTCGGCGAGAGCAACATATTGGCACTCATGTGACAGTTTTGTAAACCTAAGGTTTTCTTCCTTTGAGATGTAAAAGACATGACCTATGGGTCTTGATCTATATATAAGGCAATTTTGTAAGGGAATGGACTACTCTTCAATTTTGTGATCATTATTGAATATTGTTAGAGTTTGTAAGCTTGAATCTATTGTAAAGGCTCTATAGCTGAGCGCAGAGACCTAATTTTGAGAGAGAAGAGCGTCTGTAGCTGAGTGCGCAGATGAAGAACTTTTGTACCCTTCCCTAAAAGATAATAAGACAACAGTTCTTGTGGACATAGCCTTCCATCCGGGGGGGTGAACCATGTTAAATATTGTGTTACGTGATGCTTTGTGTGATTGCCATTGATTCAATTGCTTAATATGAATGCTTGATGTTACAGTTATCCAATATTTGTTGCTTTTATCTGTATTTGCTGCGGAAGAGATGGGAATGAGATGTTAAGTAGTTCGTATATGGATGAATGTTAATTCTCAGTAGCTATAAGTCTTTGAATGCCTGTATCTGCTAAATAACCACAGATTTAATAATAAGAAGTTGAAGTGTTGCATCAGGATGCACAGCATTGCCCAATTCATTCCATTACATATGTTTGAAATTGGTCTAAGTGTGGATGATGTTAAATTTTGAGCATTAATTCACAATAATCTAGGATATTTACTGAGAGAATAACATGTACAGTATATCAATGCATATCAATCATAACAAGCATGTCAATCATCACAAGAAGCAAAAGCATGAGAGACAAGCGACACAAATTTTTTGTGGGGAAAACCCTAAGGTGAAAAACCCCACAACTTCCTCAGAGATAGAGAGAGCAATGGATAACCAAAGTACAACCAAAATACATAGAGATAGTCTTCTAGTAGCAGATGATCCTCCTCCTCACATGTGCACCACTTTTTGAGTGAAGGAAGAATAAGTTTCTGAGTGATCCAAATAGAGATCTCCCGATCTCTATTTATACTTGATCTTTTTTCCCAGTGACCTTATGGGGCCGACTTGTCTAGCTAGGTACATCAACCATATATTATATAAATCAGGGTCGTGGTGGTCTAATAACCCATTGGCAAGTTACCATACTTGCGACACTTGTCAATACACATGACGACACTTCCGTATAGAGGAATGACACATCTCTATAGGAGTACAATAATATATAAATGAAATACATTCCAAAGTTACATATACATCAACACTCCCTCTTAACTAGGAAGGTATTTCTCAACATAGATCTGCTAGCACAAGTCTTCTTCTCTGGATCATCGTCATCGTCATCATCACTGCTGCTGCTATCTCAACCAATCTCTGACTCTACTCATCATAGGAAGTTCTACAGAGCCAGTCTTTTTTCATACTGGATGTAAGCCCACCACCTGCAGGTCTTCATCACTGGCCATACTGTGGAATCCTCGGGACTTATTATGTGCGTCAAAAAACCTGGCGGTAGCATCCTAGGCTGTTATGAGCACACAGCTCTACATGTCAGATCTCCCAGGAGCACATTACATGTGAACCATCACAAAACATGGATGAAGCATCCTAGGCTATTACGAGCACACAGTTCTACCTGTTGGATCTCCTAGGAGCACATTACATGTGATCTCACCACAAAACCTAGCTGAAGCATCTGAGGCCTTTTTCATCCTGTCCAGATCTCCCAGGATCAAATTACATGTGGTCCACCACAAAACCTGGCTGAAGCATCTGAGACCTTTTTCATCCTGTCCATATCTCCTAAGAGAAAATTGCATGTGTTCATGGAAAAACCTGGCTGAAGCATCTGAGGCCTTTTTCATCTTGTCCAAATTTCCCAGGAGCAAATTACATGCCATAGGAAAAAACCTCGAAAGAGTGTCCCAAGATGTTACGGGTACACAACTCCAACCTGAAGGATCTCCCAGGGTGCTATTATATGTCCTCCCAGAGCAATGTCTCGAAAGAGCATCCCAGGCTGTTATGGGTACACAACTCCGACCTATAGGATCTCCCAAACATGCTCATCTGCACAACCTGTTCCACGGCCATAGAGTATCATCCAGATACTCACCATACATCATCCCAATGTACACATGATCGTCCTGATCATCATCTATGCATCGTCCTGATGTATGTCATCTGGAGAAGCTCGTCATCCACGATCATCCTGATCATACAATGCATCTACCTGATGCATACCAAGTATCTACCTGATACATATCACCATACACAGTGTATCCACCTGATACATACATAGATACATGATCCATACAATGTATCTACCTAACACATATCAACATACATGGTCTACCTGATCATACAATGTATCCACCTGATACATATACAGATACATGATCCAAGCATCCAACATGATGCATACATACATAAATGATCCAACTCATCATATCCAGCATCCAACATGATGCATACATACATAAATGATCCAACTTATCATATCCAACATCCAACATGATGCGTACATACATGAATGATCCAACTAATCATATCCAGCATCCAACATGATGTGTACATACATGAATGATCCAACTAGTCATATAGAGCAGAAACTAGAACATCATCCTGATGCTCATCATCCAGTGCTTACATCCACAGCCATGTGAAGGATCCCCCTTCCACCATGCTAGGAATGGCTACAACAAATGTCTCCATCACTTCTTCCTCAAAGTGTCGTCGATCCGAAGAACACCAAGTCTCTCTCTGAAGTACTCAAACTTCACTCTGGCTAGTGGCTTCATCAACACATATGCAATCTGCTCATCTATCTCAACATATAGTAGATTCACTGCTCCCCTCTGCACCATATCCATGATATAGTGATATTTGATCTCTATGTGTTTCGACCTATCGTGGAACACCGGGTTCTCATATAGCTTCACACAACTCTAGTTGTCATAGAAGATACCAGTAGCCTCCAATGGTAGATCAAATAGCTCAAACAGTAGCTTCCTCAGCCATACTACCTCACAACTAGCCGAACAAGCTACAACATACTCTGCATTAGCTGTACTCAGTGCTATGCAGGACTGCTTCCCACTAAACCAAGAGATCACATCTAATCCCATACTGAAGCATCACCCAGAAGTGCTCTTCCTATCCGCAGCACTGCCTGCCCAATCTGAATCAACATAACCCTGTAGGTTAAACTTTTGATTTGCATCATACTTGAGCCCATAATCAACTGTACCCTTCAAGTACCTCAGAATATGCTTTACATCAACCAGGTGAACACTCCTCGTATCTGTTAGGAACTCACTCAATGTGTTCACCGCAAAGCAAATATTCGGTCTTGTGTTTGTCAGGTACATCAAGGACCCAATCATCTGACGATACATAGAGACATCAACCGGCTAAGATGAAGCATCACATAGAAGCTTCAGATTCGATGCCATAGGTGTGGCCATGGCCTTGCAATCCATCATCCTAAACCTCTTCAGGATATCTACAGTATACTTCCCTTGTCCAAGGAAGATCCCATCTATACTCTGCCACACCTCCATACCTAGGAAATAGTGCATCATTCCCAAGTCCTTCATATTGAACTCGGCAGCAAGCTTCCTCTTTGTATCAACAATCAATCTATCATCTCCTGTTACAAACAGGTCATCTACATACAGGAGTAGAATCACAGGGTTTCCTTCCTCAACCTTGTAGTAAAGGTTGGAATCTGCTTTACTCTTGGTAAAGCCCAAACTAGATAGGAAACTATCCATCCTACCATACCAAGTTCTGGGAGCTTGCTTCAATCCATACAAGGCTTTCTTCAATCTACACACATGTGAATCCCTGTCATGTGTTTCGAAACCAAGTGGCTACGCCACATACACTTCCTCTTCGACTACACCATTCAAGAAGGCAGTCTTGACATCCATCTGGTGTATCTTCTATTTCATTTATATAGCCAGGGAAAGTACTGATCTGATGGAAGTGTACCTGGATATAGTATAAAAATTTTCTTCATAGTCTATTCCCTCTTTCTGAGAGAAGCCACGAGCTACAAATCTTGCCTTGTATTTTTCTATGTTGCCATCTACAGCATGCTTGATCTTGTTAATCCATTTGGAAGTCACAACAGACTTCCCTTCAGGTATTGGGACAACATCCCAAACATCGTTCTTCATTATTGAATGGTATTCCTCGACCATGGCATCCTTCCATTCTTTCTTTTCCGCTGCTTCTTCGTAATTGGAAGGTTCTTTGTTCATGATATCACAGATTAAAGCAACATAGCTGGTGTGAGATCTAGTTCTCTTCTTTGCTCTGTGTTCTTCTTCTGGAATGCCAAATCTTTCTGCATCTTGAATGAGCTCTCTAGCCCATGCAGGTTTCCTTTTGTGAGAGTTGTCCTCACGTGGTGGATCTACAGGTTGTTGCGGATCTTCAAATTCACGATCAACATCTGGAATTGCTTCAGTCATGGTAGTGTCTTGAAATCTAGTTTCCTTGGGTTCTTCATAATATTCAATAGGTGCCTTCCTTGATTTGATGAATGTTGAGTTTTCATCAAACGTTACATCCCTGCCGACATCAATCTTCTTGAACCCTGGAAAGTATATTCTGTAAGCCTTCAAGCTTTCACTATAACCCACAAAGATACCCTTCTTTCCTGAAGGATCCAGCTTGGTCCTCTTTTCCTTAGGGACATGCGATCCAGGTGGATATCGGTGGCGGCCCACCTCTTCCAACTGGATCAAAACAGTCTTCTGGCAATTTTGGTAAATTACTATTTTTAGCAGTTTTTCGGGTCCTAAACTTCCGGAGCCATTTTGAGGCCCTAAACGACCTTTTTTGGCGATTTGGGGGACCAAATGTTTGCCAACGGCACACATTTCGGCCCAATCAAAAGTTGTAAATCTCGGATAGACCTTTCCAACGGGCTACCGAGCGCCCCAAACGGAGATCGTATGCAAACGTTATGACCCCGGGAAGTTGACTATTCAACTAACCACCTTGGGGCCGCAAACTTTATGACAGTTCATCTTCTAGGGTTAGGTTTTTGGATGTTTGGGATTCTTTCCCTCATGCTTATGATAAATAGGCCCTTTCGGCCTCTCTTTGTATTCATCTTGGCACGAATGAGCATAGCGGCCACATCTCTTCTCAGAGATAGCTACCACCATTCTAGCTATTGTATTTTACAGTCTGTTCTATTTCCGCTATTTAATAGAATATGTGTTTACTGTATCACTGTGTTATTTGCAATATATCTCTGTATATGATTCTGTATATGCTATCTTTTGTTTTGTTCCCACATAAATCTGGATCAACATGTGTATACACTGGACAACCAAATATTCTGAGATGGCTGACCTCCGGTTTCTTACCAGAGAAGACCTCTTCTGGTGTCTTGTTGTCCAATATCTTGTGGGGTGTTCTGTTCTACACATATACAGTTGTCCTAGCTGCTTCTTCCCATAGATGCATCGGTAGATCATGGTCATGCAACATTGCCCTTGCTGCTTCCATAATTGTTTGATTCTTTCTTTCTGCAACTCCATTCTGTTGTGTATTGTAAGGAGCAGTCAACTCCCTCTTAATCCATGAATCACTGCATAACTTCTCGAAGTCACCTGAAGTGAATTCTCCACCATTATCGGATCTGAATGTTTTGATCTTCTTATCAATTTGGTTCTACATCAAGGTTTTGAATTCCTTGAACTTGTCAAACACTTCATCTTTGTTCTTCAAGAAGTAGACCCAAGTCTTCCTGGAAATTCATCAATGAAAGAGACATAGTAAACATACCCACTCAGAGAACTGGATGACATCGGTCCACATACATCGGAGTGGATAATTTCCAAGATATCTTTTGCCTTGCTTTCACTGCTTGGAAATGCTTTCTTTATGTTATTTCCTTTTGCACATCCTTTGCAAACACCTTCATGTTTGGTCTTGATTTTAGGAAGATCCTCTATAGCCTTGCTTGCAATTGGAAGTGCCCTATAGTGCATATGAGCAAGTCCTCTATGCCAGAGTTCACTTGGCTCCATGGATTCATGCACCATGGCATGTTCAGGTTGTCCCTTTAGTTTGTACAATCCTCCCTCTTGCTCTCCAATCACTACTACATCATCTATGGTGTTTCCCTTTGGCCACATTAGAACTTGGCCATCCACAAATGCAACCCTCATACCTTTTGCATCCAATGCGGATATGGAGAGTAGATTCTTCTTGAGCCCAGGTACATACAAAACATCTTTCATCTTCAAAGAATTCCTAGAGTCTAGATTGTAGGAGGCCTCACCACTTCCTTTGATAGGGTATTGGTAGTCATCCCCAATTTTCACCTTGTGTGGTGACTCATGTTCAGACAGATTAGCAAAGGATTCTTTAAGCCCAGTCATGTGTTTTGAAGCCCCACTGTCAATAAGCCGATCATTACAACCATGAGAGATAGTACCTGTGAGAGCAAAGATTAGAACATACTCTTCTTCGCTTGATGAATTATCATCATCACTTTCTACTCTGGCCTTCTTCTTGGGAGGTTCATCATCTTCAGCAGCATGAGCATGATACCTTCTTTTGCTGCCCTTCTTCTTGTTGTTGAAGTTGTTGTTGTCCTTCTTGTTCTTGGGACAATTTATGGTAATATGTCCCTTTTCATTACAGGTGAAGCATATTCTCCTTTCTTTATGGCGATGTGAAGATTTCTTGAAGTGAGATGGCTCTCTCTTGGACTTCCCTTTCTTGGTGTGAGTTGTGAGAGCTTGATATTCATTCCCCATCTTTTCTTCTCATGCCACAAGCCTTGCTTCTTCTTGTGAGCATTCATCCCGAAGTCTGTTGAAGGATACCAACTTCTTTCTTGCACAGATTCCTTGAATAAAGGAGTCCCATGACTTGGGTAGGCCATTCAGAGTGGTCATGACAACTTCACCATTCTCCACCATTTCATCCACTGCTTCTAGTTGTTCCTTGATCTAGGAGACCCTAGAAAAATAAGATCGAATGGATTCTCCATTCTAAAGTTTTACCCCTTTTAATTGGTTTCGCAAAGTCATCTTCTGATTTATGTTCTTCCCTTCAAATAGCTTGGATAGTGAATCAAACATCTCTTTGGGTGTCTTCAGAGATGACACATGGGGGATGAGATGGTCCTTGATAGAATCAGCAATGATTCTCTTTGCCCTGACCATTTTTTCTTATGCAATAGTTTAGCCTCTTCATCCTCTGGGATAGGGATGTCTTCTTTTACATATGAGTCCAACTCATTTTCTTCTAGGATTAACCCAATCCTATACTTCCAGGCTCGGAAGTTATCAGCCCCTTCAAGCTTATCCTCAAGCTTGGTGTGGTTAGACATCTTAAAGAGTACTTCAAATGGAAATAGAAAAGATTTAGGTCTTACCACTTGACTTGCTGAAAACTGGATCTGGTCCCGGATTAGGGTTTGTCAGAGAAACCCTAAAAATTCAAAATGTGAATTTCAACTTTCTAAAAGGATAGAAAGATGTGCCTTGATGAGCTGATCATCCTAGTGTATTCAAAATTTGAGATCTGCAAAGCTTCACCCTTAAGAAATGCCTTTTTTTTGTCTTCCCGGGGTCACTAAGGAGGACCCTAAATTAGGGTTTGAGTTTCCCGGAGATCTACCTAGCCAAAAATATCGATCCAAATATATAAACTTCGATTTTTACAAGGAGCTTCCAGCTATGTCTTCAGATTCCAGAAATTCCTATTTTTGTGGAAACCCTAATTTTTAGGGCCAAATCTGAAAATGCTTAGAATTGAATTCTGATTGGATAAATAGATTCTCCTTGGTGAGTAGAGTCAATCTACTATATTGTTTTTCCAAAACCTGTGGAGAGAAACCCAATAAAAAATAAACCCTTGGTTTCCATCACTACACAATGTCTTCTTCTCAATCGAGCTCTGATACCATGTTAAGTTTTGAGCATTAATTCACAATACTCTAGGATCTTTACTAAGAGAATAACATGTACAGTATATCAATGCATATCAATCATAACAAGCATGTCAATCATCACAAGAATCAAAAGCATGAGACAAGAGACACAGATTTTTCGTGGGGAAAACCCTAAGTTGAAAAACCCCAAAACTTACTCAGAGATAGAGAGAGAAATGGATCAACCAAAGTACAACCAAAATACACAGAGATAGTCTCCTAGTAGCAGATGATCCTCCTCCTCACATGTGCGCCACTTTCCAAGTGAAGGAAGAATAAGTTTCTGAGTGATCCAAATAGAGATCTCCCGATCTCTATTTATACTTGATCTATTTTCCCAGTGACCTTATGGGGCCGACTTGTCTAGCTAGGTACATCAACCATATATTATATAAATTAGGGCCAACCCCACACATGGTGCTCTAATAACCCATCGGCAAGTTACCATACTTGCGACACTTGTCAATACACATGACGACACTTCCGTATAGAGGAATGACCTATCTCTATAGGAGTACAATAATATATAAATGAAATACATGGATGAAATACATTCTGAAGTTACATATACATCAATAGATGAATGATTAATACTGTTAAGTAACATTGATTATTTTGATTAAGTCTTGAAGTAAACTCGTGTTCTGGTTGACGTGCTGATCTTTGATAAGAGCTACGAGTTAAGCCGTGGATAGCTTATCGTCATATCACCAAGTCTAAGACTCCATAAGTAGAGATTTGCAGGAAGCATATATCTACCCTTTGCGAACAAGAATACGAGTTTCCATTATATAGTTGGAATCCAAAACAGAAAGAGATCTGGACTTGGTGCAATAAGATCGAAAGAGATTTTGCAAAGAAAGAAAACAAACACCCGCGTCTATCTAATGTAGAGTTGTTGAATAGATACTTGTGGAGGGACATTGACGAGATTTTCTAGGCGTCATTTCCAAACGAGTTGCATGAGTGGATATCGCGCCTAGCATAAAGAAAGAATTGTTCTCAAGGAGGAGTACCTACAGAGTGGTCTGTGGAGCTTACTGCACAACTCAAAGCAATAGACAACCCACTATCACAAGCAGTTGACTTCTGGGTTGATAGCATACTTGAGGGATTTGTGACCGAGTTCACTGTAGACACATTGAAATCCTACAACCAAGCTGAAGCATACTTTTTCGAAGGATTCAGAGATAAGTTCTTGAAAAATATCAGTCTATACATTAAAACGCTTCTAGCTGAGAAAGGTGTTTTAAGAATGCAGTAATAACTCTAAATCTGTCATGGTAGAAAATAAATACATTGATTCTGATGAAGAAAACAATACTTTGAGAAGTGGAAAGAGATATAAGCTCACTAATGAAAAGAATCCCAAAGGATCTAGAAACCGTATAAATACCAAAATTCCATGTGACCTCAATAATCAGAACACGTAGTTATCAGCCATAATCCAGCGGATTACACCTCAGAATCCAGTAATCCAAAACCCACCCACTGCGAGCATTACGCAGCCCATCCAACAGATCATTAATACTAGTAACACCGCAAGAGCGAGTGCTCAGAGCACTATGACTCAGACCATTCCACATAATACTGTCCCTAGTACGACCCAACAACCTGCATCTACTTTTGTTGCAGGGAACCTATCCGGAAGGAGGATGACTGATAACAATATAAAGCTGCCGATATTCAAAGGAACAGGTCTAGAAGACCCAAATCAGCATTGGTTTCTTTGCGAACCCATATGGAGTGTAAAAGAAGTTTAGGATGACACTGTGAAGAGAGAACAACTCACCACTACCTTTAGAGATAGAGCATTACACTGGTTTATGAAGTACTCTCAAGCACAGCCGCGAACCCTAGCAGATATCAAAACTGTGATGTTAGCAGAATTCAACAAGCCAAAATCAGAATCACAATGTATAATAGAGTTGAAAGAAATCAAATAGAAATATAGTGAATCGATCTGGGAATTTGACCAAAAATTTAAAACATTGTTGGACCAAGTGAGCTTTGTTATAGCTCTGCAACAGCACCAAGAGTGGTTCATTACTGCATTTTTGCCCCATATCAAACAACCACTGATGCAACAGAAGGTTGTATCACAGGCTGAGGCCTTGGATATCACAATGAAGCTGGAGGCTTCACCAATTGGAGAAAGTATTTCTGGGATGTTACAGATCCAGAACCAGTTGGCTACCTTGACATTGGATCTACAAGGTATGAAGAATGGAAAGGAACAGAGACATGAACAAAGACATAAAGTTTGGTGAACAGGATGCAAAGAAGGCCACACAAGAGAACATTGCCCCTTATTTCAAGATTATCTTAACAATGGTGCACCAAACCCAATGAATATGAATCAGAACCACGCAGCATGGTGTGAAATATGTAGAACCAGAGGACGCCAGCCAGAGGACTATTATCTAATACAGAAATATGTAAAAACACCAAAAAACTTATATTGTAATTTATGTAACTCAGTTGGACATGATGAGTCCAATTGTCGTGCTTATGAGATAATGAATGAAAGAAAGCGAGAGATGGAAGCAATGCAAGGTGCAGGAATGTACCGTGTTCAAGAAGAAAATCAGCCAAAACATGAGAACACCCAGTATGCTCAGGGTGGATATAGAGGCCGTCGTGGTGGATACCGCGGGAGAGGAATAAATGCTGGCCTAGCTCAAGGAAGAGGCCAAGGCCAGTTAATATGTTATAACTGTGTCCATCTAGGTCATGTATCTAGAGAATGTACTAATCCATGCACCACATGCAACTACTATAAATCATTTGATCATGTGGTTAAAGACTGCCCCGTACTTGAGGTAGAAATGAAAAAGCGGAGGAGAACAGAAACACCAAACCCTAACATTCATTTGATCGCAACAGAGAACATACCTATAGATCCGAGTGTAAATGTAGTAACGCGAAGTGGCACTGATATAGGAAGAGACAAAAGAACAGAAGCCTCCACTTCTAGAACAACTGATGCTAAGAAGACCCCTGGAAATACAGTACGAGTTAGGAAAGCTCTTGGAAAAGCACCTCCCTTGAACTTACATAAAAATAAAGAAGTATTTCAAGAAGCACGGGACATGTTCAAACAACCACCACCTACTTAACCAAGGATCTCGTTGCGTAGTGAAGTACCGCGGATTGAAGACATGCCACTAGCATACGATCATATGCACACTGCACCAGATATAGCCACTTATGTTGTGCAATTCCTACAGAGCTGCATCAAGTTATTGAAGAACAAAGACACTCTTATGGAACTTGAAAAATTGATAAATCAGTATGAATCACATGGTGAGAGGAGGAATTCCCATGGCACAGTACATAACATCAGGAGTCCCAAAAGAACCGGGAGGGAAATGCGATTCACAGCACAGATAGGAGACTACGAGATGGACGAGATCATTCTTGATCTCGGATCTGAAGTAAATTTCTTAACTAAGCAGACATGGCAGGCAATGGGGAAACCAAAGTTATAGTGGTCACCTATACAGTTAAGAATGGATAATCAAGGCATAGTTATACCATTAGGAAGGTTACCGAATACCATTGTTGACATCGACGGAGTGCGAAGTTATGCAGACTTCGAAGTAATTGAAATTATGGATGATAGCAATCCTTATCCAGCCTTGTTGGGTATCGATTAGGCAATGACAAACTCCACCATCATAAATATGAATACAATGAAAATGATATTTGAAGGAAATGACATAAGGGTCATCCCACCATTGGATCCTTCACAAGGAGAGCGATATGTTGAACCAATTCAAGAAGAGTACAGAGCACAAGATATTGACTGTATCTATAAGATGACAACAAATGTTGCAGATTATACTCATCCTACTGTGGATGGAACACTCAGCTGGCGCTGTGATAGTTCCTGCATCTCAGACTCAGAAGTAGGATTAGAAAACTGGCAACATAGAATGCATGAAGTATCTGCCAGGAGATGCACGACAATTACGAAATCACTCTGCTGGATTGGAAAGAAGGTGAGTCCAATTCCCACTTATGATGGTTCAGCTAACATCTATTCATTTATCAAAGAACACACTGCAGCAGTTGCAGATGAGAACCGCATCTCCGCATTAGATATGGCACTGCGAGAGACACCTGCAAGATGGTGGGCTACACATAAGAAGACGCTCACAACTTGGGACCAATACAGAATAAATGCAGATCAGGTTTACTGAAAAGGTTACACTACATTTTGAGAAATACAATGGCCAGACGAATCCAAGGGATCATATTTCATCCTGTGTGGAAGCTTGGAAAGAAAGACCATAAACGAAATGGGTACACCTTTTTTTGCATACGCTGGAGGAACCTATCTCAAAGAAATGGTATCTAGAGGCAGAGTTGCGCAGGGAAACTATAGATTGGTCTATCCTCACTGCAACCTTCCAGAAGGACTTTAGCTTTGAAGACGACCATCCTACTATCAATGGCATGCTGCAACTCATCAAAGAGAAGATATTTACACCATATTGCACAAAGGAAGATATAACATTAGAAGAATTCTTTGGAGTAGACAGCGTACTTGCGAATATACAACCAAATTGGAAAGAACAAATAGAGCAGGCCTTGGACTGTTACAACATAGCTGAAGAAGTTGAAGACAACGACGAGGAGGACCCACGCAACATAAAGATCCCTGAATTAGAAGGAATGCGTGAGGTAGAAGGACCTCCACTAGAAATCCCAAATATGAGTGGATCGGTTAAAACAAAGAAAGTAAACATTGGCACCAGTGAAGAGCCAAAGTTCGCAGCAATAGGAGACTATTGGGATGACGATACAGTTACAGAGGTCACAGGTATATTACAGGAATACTAGGAAGTATGCCTGACCAATTTTACAGAGATGAAAGGCATCCTAGGAGACTTAGGAGTGATGAAAATTCCTCTTAAGCCTAGCACTAAACCCGTGAAGCAAAGGCCATATAGATTAAATCCATGCTACAAAGAGTGCATTAAGGCAGGACTCGACAAGATGCTCGATGCAGGGATCATTGAGCCAGTTGAAGAATCTGAGTGGATAATCCCAATGATTGTCCAAGACAAGAAAACAAAGGGCGAGATCAGGATCTGTGTCGATCTCAGGAAGCTAAATGATGCTTCAGTGCATGACCCATTTACTACTCCTTTTACCGATGAAGTACTTGATAACATTGGAGGGAATGAGGCATACTCTTTTACTGATGGATTTTCTGGATACCATCATATTAGAATTGATCCAGGAGATAGACACAAGACCACTTTTGCCACAAAATGGGGGTCGTTCCAGTATACAGTAATGCCCTTTGGTCTGAAGAATGCACCAGCCATATTCTCTAGAGTGGTGATTGCAGCATTTAAAGAATTCATACATAAGTTTCTAGAAGTTTACTTTGATGATTTGACCATTTTTGGGTTACTGAAGAACCATGTCGCGAACCTCAGGATGATGCTGGAAAAATGCAGACAGCATCAGATTTCTTTGAATTTGAAGAAGTGTATTTTCTATGTTCCTTATGGGATTCTGCTGGGACACATTATGTGTAAGCAGGGATTGATGGTTGACCCTAAGAAGATAGCAGTTATTGTAAATTTCCCTACACCAAATTAAGTTAAAAATTGCACACTACGCTAGGGCATACCAGTTACTACAGGAAATTCATAAAAGGATATGCGCAAATAATAGCAGCAATGGAGAAGCTTTTAAAGAAAGAAGCATCGTTCATTTGGAATGAGGACTGTGAGAAAGGTTTCGACACATTACAAGAGAAGATGGTCACTACACCAATCCTAATTTTTCCAGACTGGGAAAATCCATTTCACGTCCATGTTGATGCTTCATGTATAGCATTGGGTGTTGCTCTTGCAAAGCCAGGAGAAGGAGGCATTGATTATGCCATTGCATTTTCAAGCAAAAATTTGTCATCCGTTGAGAAGAACTATACCACTACTAAAAGGGAAGGACTCACAATGGTATATGCACTACAAAAGTTCAAACACTATTTGCTTGGTGTGCACTTCTCTATGTTTACTGACCATTCTGCAATGAAATAGCTGGTCAATAAGCCAGTGTTAGGGGGGCGTATATGCAGATGGTTGTTACTCTTCCAAGAGTATGATTTTCAAATAGTGGTTAAGCTAGGCAGGTTAAACTTAGGACCTGATCATCTGTACAGGATTGAGTCAGGAGAAGAACCTATGAATCTTGAATACAATATGTCGCACAGTTGTTCGCTATACAGGTCGCCAATGAGTATTATCAAGACATTATTGACTTTCTAACTACAGGGTTCGCACCTAAACAATTCACTACGCAGCAGAAGAAGCAACTGGTGGTGTGAGTCGCAGACTTCACCATTATTGCGGGGCAACTATACAAGTTAGGACCTGATGAAGTATTGCGAAGTTGTGTATTGGACTAGGAGAAGCCATATATATTGGCCGATGCACATTCAAGAGCAGCAGGAGGCCACTATGTAGGAAGGGCTGTTGTGTATAAGATATTGCACGCAGGACTATGGTGGCCAACAATCCATAAAGATTCAAAGGAACATTGCCAGAGTTGCGATGTTTGCCAGAGGACAGGGAAGCCATCAAGAAGAGATGAAATGCCATTGAATCCTTAGCTAATCTTGCAAGCATTCAAAAAATGGGAAATTGATTTCGTGGGACCCATCAACCCACCAGGGAAAAGAACTGGTGCAAGGTACATTATTACCGCAACTGACTACCTCACTAGATGTGCAGAAGTAATGCCAGTAAAAAATTCACCGCAGCCATAGCTACTGAGTTTATCTTTGAGAACATCCTTACACGATTTGGATGCCCAAAAATTTTGATGAGTGATCAAGGTACTCATTTTCTGAACAAAACTACTGAAGCTTTAACTGGAGAATTCTACATCCATCACCAGCGTAGTACGCCTTATCATCCACAAGCAAATGGAACTATTGAAGCATTCAATAAAGTACTCGAGAATGCGCTAACCAAGATATGCAACGTAAAACGCGATGACTGGGACCTACGCATTCCATCTGTATTATGGGCATATAGAACAACATACAAGAAATTAACTGGACATACACCTTTCAGATTAGCTGATGGGAAGGAAGCAATAATGCCAATGGAATATATTATACCCAGCTTGAGAATAGCTTCATTTACAGGGATGGCAGATCGCGCAGCACTAGAAGAAAGTTTGTTACACTTGGTTGGTCTGGAAGAAGATCACTTCATTGTAGGCTTCCACCAACAAGTACAGAAAGAGCGTGAGAAAGCATGGCATGATCGCCACATCAAGAGAAAGTCTTTCCAAGTAGGTGACCTAGTCCTCCTGTATGATAGTAAATTCATGAAGTTTCTGGGGAATTTTAAAATGCATTGGTTTGGGCCATACACTATTATCCATGTTACTAATGGTGGTGCAGTTCAGTTAGCTACTTTAGCCTGTGATACGTTACCCAATTTGATAAATGGAAGCAGACTAAAGCTTTACCGTGATAATCCTGCTTTGTAGCATCCAGTATGATCAGAAGGAAGGAAAAGTTTCTAAGTGCCAAGTATAGTTGGAATTGGGCACTAGAAACTTTGGAAAAGTCTGTACACAAAGTTGTAGACATAGATCTATGTACTGCGTAGCGTTGTTGAAGCTGCGCGTTAAAAAAAAATGACAAGAAAGGAAAAGAAACAATGCACTGTTGCGACACTCAAAAGGAAACCCTGAAGAGAAAAGAAATCAGACACCGCGAAGTAACTATGCAAAACTAAAGATGACCTACCGCGCAATTCGACACAAGGCTCTAGAAAATAGTCATTGCAGTGTCGGTTGGAAATATAGCCGTTATGCAGTACTTTCCTACCGACTGCTTGGGCATTTAAAGCACAGATAGCCATTCTGAACAACTTAATGACAGAATTGACTGAAGCATCTGCCGGAATTGGCTAACAGATACTACATTTAATGCTTATCTAACCATTAAGGGGCGCGGAGGGCGATAAACCACGGCTATAAATAATATAGCAGTTAGACTCACGGGCGTTACCAAAGCACTTAGAAATTCTTGCGAACATTGTTGTCTGAGTAAGATCTGCAAGTCATCCACTAGATTGTCGAATAGTGTTCAAGTGAATGTCATAGAGCTCCTTTGTTGACAAGGAGTTCACGGTCGAAGAGACTGTGAGATTGTTCCAATACAAAAGGATTGATGGGTTAATGAGAACCCCAAACATGAAAGTCGTCACTGAACCAGAACAGGGTCCAAGAACATCACCAAGACACAGCCCCTCAATGCAGGACAAAGGTAAAAATCCAGTAGCACCTAGATCAAAATTACTGAAGACAAGTTCGGTGGGGCCAAATAAGCCCATTATCGATAAGGAGATACCTTTAACTATGACCCCATATTATATCTCACCGCATGCACTAGATGCACCGGCCATTAGACTACTGAAGAGTCCAAAGTATGAGATACCACTCTCGTCGATATCAAAACATGTCGAGGTGGACAAGAATCTGTTGGGTAAGATTCTCGAATGTAAATGGGAGGACTATGATCTGCTAGAAATGCAAAAGGAGAAGCCCACCGAGCTGAGGTTCCCACACTTCTAGCCCGACAAATACATGTGTTGGAGGAAGAATGCAAAGGGCGACCTAACTTTGGTCATGGAAAGCTGGTTGTCTGGAGTAGCCAAGTTGGGGCTGCTCAACCTGCTTAGGCTCCCACATTTCGACAAATCACCGGAGCTCAACATGGTGATGCGAACTCTTATGGCACACATCCACCAGGAATATTTATGGCTTGACCAGAATATCAACCTGAAAATTGACTTAATCCATCAAATTACTAGGTTGAGCAAAAGGGGAGCAGACCCAATGAAGTTTTTTCAGGGGAAAAGCAAGGATAAAGAGGTAGCCACATTAATGAAGAAAACACAGTCTGTTGTCAAAGGGAAGCGAGGCTTCCAGATGGATGACATAAAGGACCAAGCAATAAGGTTTGTCACGCCACTGTTAGCAGGTAAAATTCTCAGAAAGTGTAGACTGTTAGAAGTCTCTACGGGCGCAGTACTACTCGACGCCGCAGCCGAGGAAGGAGAAGAATTTAATTGGTGTCAATACCTACTGAATGAGTTCCTAGAGGAACTAAATGACATGCAAATCAATGGTGGATACTTCCATTTCACCTGGCTAATAGTATTGATCACCTTCCTGGGATGGAAGGAGCCGAAGCAATACGTTGGAGTGGTCATAGACACCTCGGACTGCAGAGGTGCTTGCTATCAGAACCTATGGGAAAATTTGAATCCCGAAAGACAACATGAGACAGCACTGGTCTTTTACACATATTATGACCAGCTGCGTGGGGCCATCATGATTACCCCGCGAATACCAAATCAAGTAAAAAAATATATATATCTGCATTGTCAACTTTTATGCCGCGATGAAGTGCATCTCAATTTGAGCTAAAGCACGGACAAAGAATCCTGACTGGTACCCAGGAAACTACCATATGCACTAGGAATATATTGAGAATTTCATGAAAGAATGGCCAACTGAATTCCAAGTTGATTTTGTGGACCTCCAAAGTGATTCTGGCGAGGATAACCCTATCCTGTGTCCCATAGTAAAAGACAAAGAGTCAGGCAAGAGGAAGGACACTAGGAGTCCTTCAGTGCGCAAGGAACCAAGGAAGAAATAGAAATCAAGTAAAGACCAATTGGACAAAGTGGTTCGCGAGGATGACTATCTAATGATCGTCGCGAAGGTCACTGAGAAAATGGAGGAGCTCTCGACCAACAAGGAGAAGAAGAAAAAGGTGATTCAAGACAGTTTGGACCAGAACCTGACTACACTGCAAGGTATTTCACAAAAAATGGATGAAGTAAGAAAAAGATTACCATTGCGACGGGAATCAAAGGCTGAAGGGGAGTAAGCAGGAACTTTGGAGCAGCAAATCACCATTCCCACAAGGTCTCATGTTGTCCATATGCAACCATTATCTATAAGGTTTCCATTGCCTAATCAAGTGATACTAGATACAAAGAATGTAGAGCGCATGGAACTTGATCTTGCAAAGATACCATTGCCAGGCCTACATTACTTGCAGACAAAATTTTCTAAAGAAATGCATGACAGAACCATAGATGCACTGAAAGGACAGGCTTAGCTACAAGCAACTAACAAGCAGCTAGAAGAAGATAACTTGCGGAGAATCATGCAATTGCAAGATGAGCATGATCGTCGGTGAGATTAGAGTCCACGATCACTGCGGTTGCAGATAACATAGATGAATTTGAAGTACAACTAGAACCAGTAGATATTATTGTCAAGATTGGCGATCTGGTCACTAGTCTTAAGAACGAGAAGGAAGACATGGAGATTCTCCATGAGTCTGAAATTGCTTCCTTGAAGGCGCAGATCAATCCACAGACCCCACCAGATGAAGAGCAATTAAGATAGGGAGTAGTGAAGACCGCAGCACAGAATATTTCCACCGAAGTGGCTAAGTGCCAGAGTCTATTGGAAGTAGCGTCAAAGGCATTTAATGCCCTCGAGGAAGATCAACAGTTACTGGAGGTAAAGAAGGAATTGAAAGAAAAGAAAGCAGAACTAGAAAAGTTGGGCAAAGAAGTTAAGGTGCTACCGGGAAGAGATAAGCTGCTAAAATACATAGAAATCAACACCCTCAAAAAGGAAGTGCAAGCCTTATGAGAGAAATAGACGGAAATGGGCGATAAGTCGTAGCCATTATTAGAGGAGGCCAGCATGATCTCGCAAGAGATCAAATAAAAGTTAAAGGAGCTGAACGAGAATCACAAGCAGGTGGAAGGCCAAATCGACCATGAGATAACACTTGAGATGCTGGAAATAGTCGGGAAAATCAAGCAGGATACGAAGACCGCGGTAGAGAAGCTGATCGGCACATTCAATGAGTTTGTTGTAAAACTGACCCCACAATCAGCAGAACACCTTGAAGAAGTTGCAGGTGGCTCAAGAGCGAGCCACATGTAAGTGTTAGGGTCCTGTTGGGCCTGGCCCAAGTGGGGAATTTTGAGCAGGAAGTATTTTGAGAACTGCAGAGCTGAGCACAGTTAAGTTGGAACAATTTTGGCATAAGTTTTGGTATGTTACGAAGTTGCACGCAACACAGTATCGAAAGAACCATGAAGACAGTGCTGCGAGGAGAACAATGTTGCGATGTGTTCGGTCAACGGAAGATCCAGATAAATAGAGTGTTGGATGGAAGACAGTACATCTTCTGGTTAGGTCATCGAAGATCTATTTTTGGCAAAGATACTCGATCACTACCAAGCGGTGGGTAGGTGCGGATCAGGAGGAAGGTGACTAGCTGCACACACAAAGAACTACTACTGGAACCAGTCGTCTAAAGGCCATGAAAGAAGGAACAACTTGGCGAGAGCAACATATTGCCACGCATGTGACAGTTTTGTAAACCTAAGGGTTTATGCCTTTGAGATGTAAAAGACATGACCTACGGGTCTTGATCTATATATAAGGCAATTTTGTAAGGGAATGGGTTACTCTTCAATTTTGTGATCATTATTGAATATTGTTAGAGTCAGTAAGCTTGAAGCTATTGTAAAGTCTCTGCAACTGAGTGCGCAGAGACCTAATTTTGAGAGAGAAGAGCATCTGTAGCTGAGTGCGCAGACAAAGAACTGTTGTACCCTTCCCTAAAAGATAATAAGACAACAGTTCTTATGGATGTAGCCTTCCATCCGGGGGGGGTGAACCACGTTAAATACTCTGTTATGTGATGCTTTGTGTGATTTCCATTGATTCGATTGCTTAATATGAATGGTTGATGTTACAATTATTCAATATTTGTTGCTTTTATCTGTATTCGATGTGGAAGAGATGGGAATGAGATGTTAAGTAGTTCATATATGGATGAATGTTAATGCTCAGTATTTATAAGTCTTTGAATGCATGGATATGCTAAATAATCACAGAGTTAATAATAAGAAGTTGAAGTGCTACATCAGGATGCGCAGCATTGCCCAATTCATTCCATTACATATGTTTGAAATTGGTCTAAGTGTGGATGAATGATTAATCCTGTTAAGTAAGATTGATTAGTTTGATTAAGTCTTGAAGTGAACACACGATCTGGTTGACGCACCGATCCTTGATAAGAGTTGTGAGTTAAGCCGTGGATAGCTTATCGTCATATCACCATTCTAAGACTCCATAAGTAGAAATCTGCAGGAATCATATGTCTACCCTTTGCGCTGTCTCATCACGGTATCCTGGTAGTACCGCGCATCCCCATTGACGTAAAGTATAAGACTTCATGCAGTCCCTTTCCCATAGCATGGAAGCTCCATACCGTGTTGTGCATCAATCAGTTAAGCACTTGCATCACCAGGTTGTGGAATCCTGATTCTGCAACCACTCCCACAACTTCTCCTCGGGTGAGACCTCAAGCTGCTCGCAGCCTGTTGCCGAAAGGGCTGGTGAATAGGGGTTTTGATGGTATCTTGCACCGTGAAGTACCTGGGTCTACATTGGCAAACCTCTAGATCAGATTGGAGACCAACAATCCATTGCATCTTATTGTGGACAACGGGAGCCAAAAGAACTTTGTTTCTGAAGAACTTATGAGGAAGCTAGGTCTTGTGTCCACTCCGCATCCGTAGCCTTACAACATCATTTGGATGAAGGATGGACAAGAGCTAAGTATCACCTGATAGTGCAAGCTCGCATACTTCATAAATCCTTCTGAAGATGAAGTACTTTGCGACGTGGCACCACTCTCCGTAATCGACGCCCTGTTTGGGAAACCTTACCAGTCACGACCGCAGAAGGTGATTATTAGAATCAGAGATCAACGATACAGCATAGTAGAACAAAGACCTACGCCAACAGTTGCAATGATATCTGCAAAATAGACAAAGAATCTCATCAATCATGCTCAAAAGCTCGCAATGATTATGATAAAGCCACAACATTCTAGGAAGACTGTAGCAACTAGTCGAGTCACCGACCAGTGCATCTCCCGACAGAAGTAGCAGATCGACAATATTCTTGATGAGTACCAGAACCTATTTCAAGTTCCAAATGGAGTACCTCTACATTTTCAGGTAAAACACTCTATTGAAATTGTTCCTGATTCTTCTTTTCCTAACGCATATGTATACAGAAGATCTATTCTCGAAAATGAAGAGATTCTCAAACAAATCCAAGATCTAATTGGCAAAGGTCATATCTGACCCATCTCCTCCCCTTGTGGAAGTCCATTCATCCTCGTTCCGAAGAAAGACGTGACTTGGTGCATGTGCATCGACTACATGGCACTCAACAAAATATCGGGGAAGAATCGGTACCCTCTGCCACAGACAGATGAGATCATCGACTATATGAAAGGTGCTAAATTCTTTACTAAGCTTGACCTCAGTCGAGATATCATCAGATTCCAATCGAGCACTCACATTTATGGAAAACTTCTTTCAATACCAAGGAAGAATTTTTTGAATGGTTAGTCATGCCTTTCAGCTTAACCAATGCCCCTACGACCTTCATGTGATACATGGATAACATTTTTCAACCTTTCATCGGCAAATGGGTCATTGTCTATCTTGACGACATACTGAGTTTCATTCGGTCATGGGGAAAACATGTCGAACAACTTCAACAAGTCCTCGACACTCTCCAACAACATCAAATCTACTTGAACATGGACAAATGTTCCTTTGTGATGAACCACATCAACTATTTGGGGTTTGTAATTGACTCTGCAGGCATTCACATCGACCCAGACAAAGTACCAATTTTAAAAGATTGGCCCATTCCTCACAGCATTCAAGAACTTAGAAGTTTTCTTGGTTTGGCGAATTTATGTCGACGATTCACTCGGATTCATTCACATAGTGTAGCCCTTGAATCAGTTGATGAAAGGAAGTGGGAAAATTGTCTTTAAATGGACCCCGACACAACAAGTAACTTTTGAACAGCTCAAGCACAAGCTTTGCACTGCACCAGTACTTGTGTTCTAATTTTCATCAACCCTTTGAGATTGAGATGGATGCATCGGACTATGCCTTGGCCACATGTTGATACCTCGGTTGTGTATGTGCTAGAATGGTGTTCAAGGAAAACAACAAGGGATGAAAACCCAACCAAAGGCCTCAGATAATCCTACGCAAGTATTACCCCATCCTCGAGTTGTTTGGTGTGGTTAACACCCAAGGATACAAAGGCCTCCGCTGGCACTTGTGTGTTTTGATCCTAGAAAGGGTCTGTTTTCGTATGAGGAAAGACAATATTTTTCCTAATCCTAAGAGTTATTCTAACTTGGAAAATAAATCTAATCTAAGTCAGGCCTATTCTAAAAGGAATGATTTGTTTGTGCACAAGATAACTTGATCTGAAAATTACTAAATCTTTTCACCAATTCAAAAAACATTCAAAACTGGATCTTTACTCAGTGGCTGAAGATATAATCAGTTAAAGACACTCAACCAACAATAGATTAAGAATTAAGTGTATATAATGTTATCCTGTATCTAGAATGTTAATTGACAAATTAGCATTAACTCAATGTTTTCTGTGAATCATTTGCAGAAATAGATAAAATGTTTTAGATAAAGACATTCATTTAAAACATCAATGACAGAGATCATAAGTTGAGAGAAATCTAAACTGTAGATCAATGCAAGTTATTGATTGCAATAATAAATGGTATTAGTGAATGTGTTGAAGCAAAATCACAATCCATCAAATACATTTGACAAATTATAAGAAACGAGATAGCTGACAAAAATCGACTGTGTATTAAGGCCTGCAAAACATTACATAGTATGCAACAATAGAGCATCTTCGGTCTCTTTTTGCGATTATGTCCCCTAACCATCCATCCCTTTCTATAAGATCTAAAACCCCTTAAATAATAATTACAAAATAATAATTCAGGGTCAAATCTCCCACAGAGCAGGAATAGTCAAAACTAAATTATCCTAAAAATGGCCAAGGAAAGGCTTCCCCTTGGTCTAAAACATCTAACAATCCTTATACATAGGAATAATAAACCAATTCGGACCCCAAACTAGGCATCATACAGTTTCAAAATATTGCGCCATATGCTTTCAAGAGTATCATATCGTAAGCTGAGGAGAATCCAGATAAATCATGAGATGTTGATGGTAGCTGGAAAAGGAACTGTGAAATCTTCCCTGGATTTGCGAGAACCAAATATATCTTCAAAGACCGAAAAATCAGCTAACGTATAATCCTTGAGAGGAATTGCAGGAAACACAAGTGGAAAATTGATGATTAAGTCTCCAACAATTGTTATCATCCTTCTTCTGCTTGTTGAAAGGATTCGTTCATATGTGAATTGAATCTCACCATCTTCCTCTTCACTATCTGTGTTGTGATCAGAAACATCAGCATCAAATGGTGCAGGAATAGGTTCATAGTATTCCACTGGCTGAGGCTCTTTCTCAACAGAAAGCTTGACAGAAATGCCAGAAACCCTCTGCATTTTACTTACAGCATGCAATTGTTAGCAAAGATATTAAAATATCAATCCAAAATTTGCATATATCATCGTAAACTAATAGATCATTCATAATGACCCTTATAGGAAATAAAACCACAGGATTTGACATCAATTGAGTATAATTAACTGGCATGATTGCATGTCTACGACGTGCAGGTTGCAATTATCATTTATGCGAGCGAAATACCATTCGATCATGCATCAATTGAAATTTGGCGTAAGATCAGATAGATTTACATAATAACACATGTGATTAACAGTCAAATCTCAGAGTTTTAATCACTAAGCAATCATTGGATTCAAAGACTACATGTATGCTCAAGCATAACGCAGACAAAAATAGGATCAACACTTGGAAACGACGAACCAAGAACGAAAAAATCAAAAATTCAAATCATTTTGCCAGATGCAGTCAAGGTCGTCAGATCATCATATATCAATGGTAGGGATGCGATATGTGGGATGCGGGATGCCATGTGTGAGCACTTGTTATTCCTAAAAATTTGCACCCTTCTGCAATCGGCAAATGTGGGTTGCAGAACACAAAACACAATGCACGGTCAAAGTACTTCCCGCATCCTGCAATTGCGGGTTGCGGCAAGTATAAACTACTCTTTATTAAAAGGTCTTTCCGCATCCCGCAATCCGCAATTTGCAGGCTGCGGAAAGAATAACTTCACATACAAACAAAAGTGTTGATGTATTTGTAACTTCGGAATATATTCACTTGTATATTACATTTGTACTTTATTTTATATCCAATAGAGATGTATTATTCCTTTGATTGGAAGTGTCGTCATTTGTATTTGCAAGTGTCCCAAGTTACATTGTAAGTGTCGTTATTTGTATTGATGGGTTATTAGACCACCAGTGTGGGATTAGCCCTAGTTAGGTCATGTGGTTGGGTTATTAGGCTTCCTTAGGAAGTCGGCCCTGTTGGTTTATTGGCAGGTCAAGTCAATGTATAAATAGAGGGTGTGCCTCTCTCATTCTATTCGTTCACTCACTTCTCAAGCTCGCATAGCTAAGAGATAAAGTGGCACACAAATGGAGGAGGAGGAGTATCTGCTAGAGACATCTCTTTGGGTTTGATCATTGTGATCTTGGTTTGTGGTTTATCTTATCTCTGAGGAAGTTGTGGGTTTTTTTTCACCTTCTTGGTTTTCCCCAAGGAAACTCCGTGTCTCTTGTGTGCTTGTGTTATTGTTTCTATGATTGATATGTTGTAGATATGTTGTACATGTTATTCTCTTAGTGATCCTAAATGATAATGGAATGAAATTATTCAAAAAATTAACATGGTATCAGAGCTAACCTAAGAAGAAGGCACTATGCAGCTACGGAATATAGGGATTCTTAATATTTGGGTTTCTCTCCATAGATCATCAAAGGTAGGAGGCTATATTGACTCTCCTAGCAAGGGAGAATATTTATGTCGAGACAGAATTCAATTCTGAGCATTTTTCAGTTTTGACCTAATCTCTGTTGCGAGAAATTAGGATTTCAGAGAAATTTGGAATTTTTAAAATCTGAGACCTTGGATTGAAGCTCCTCTGAAAAATCAAAGTTTAGAGACCAAGATAGAACTTTTTGGTTGGGTGAAGCTCCAGGAAAATCAAACCCTAGTTCAGGGTCTTGTCTAGTGAATCTGAAAGTTTCAAAGGCAATTTTGAGGGGTCAAATTTTGCAGTTTTAAAATTTGGAGTATACCAGCTTGACCAGCTCAGTAAGGCACATCTTTCTATCCTTTCAGAAGTTTGAAATTCAAATTTTGAATTTTTAGGGTTTCTCTAACAAACCCTAATCTAGCTCCAGATCTAGTTTTCAGCAAATTAAGTGGTAAGACCTAAAACTTTCTATTTCCATTTGAAGTACTCTTTAAGATGTCTCACCACACCAAGCTTGAATATAGGCTTGAAGTGGCTGATAATTTTCAAGCCTGGAAGTATAGGATTGGGTTAATCCTAGAAGAGAATGAGTTGGACAACTACATAAAGGAAGAGGCTCCAGTTCCAGAGGGAGATGAGTCTAAGGCCTTACACAAGAAGAACTTGGTAAAAGCCAAGAGAATCATTGTTGATTTTATTAAGGACCATCTCATACCCCATGTGTCTTCCCTAGAGACACCTAAGGAGATGTTTGACTCTTTGACTAAGTTGTTTGAGGGTAAAAACATAAATAGGAATATGCCTCTGTGGAACCAACTGAAAGGGGTAAAGATCCAGAATGGAGAGACCATCCAGTCCTACTTCTCCAAGGTCTCTCAAATCAAGGAACAAATTCAAGTTGTGGATGAAGTAGTGGAGAATGGAGAAATTTTAATTGCCACATTGAATGGCCTACCTAGGTCATGGGACTCCTTCATCCAAGGAATCTATGCAAGAAAGAAATTGATCTCTTTCAGTAGACTATGGGAGGAATGTTCACAAGAAGAAGCTAGGCTTGTGGCCCGAGAAGAAAATATGGGGAATGAAGATCAAGCTCTCATAGCACATACCAAGAAGAGTAAGTTCAAGAGGGAGCCATCTCATAACAAGAGAACTTCACACCATCATTATCATAAAGATAAGAAAGATCTGAGATGCTTTACATGTAATGAGAAGGGACACTTTTCATCAGATTGTCCTAAGAACAACAACAACAACTTCAATAAGAAGAAGAAGAGAAACAAGAAGAGAAATCATGCTCATGCTGCTGAGGATGATGAACCTCCCAGGAAGAAGTCTAGAGCAGAAAGTGATGACTCATCAAGTGAAGATGAATATGTTCTAATCTCTACTCTCACAGGTACTATCTCTCATGGATGTGATGATTGGCTTATTGATAGTGGGAATTCCAAACACATGATGGGATTTAAAGAATCCTTTGTAGACCTATCTGAACATGAGTCCACCCATAAGGTGAAACTTGGGGATGACTATCAATATCCCATAAAAGGAAGTGGTGAAGCCTCCTACAAGTTAGACTTTGGGAAGTCTTTGAAGATGAAATATGTTTTATATGTACCTGGGCTCAAGAAGAATCTTCTCTTGTTAGGAACCCATGTATTTACTTTGTTAGTATATTGTTGTTGGACGCATATGCTTTGTAAGTCGTCCCGTATTATTTGTTGATCAATAGTTTATGTTATTGTTGTTGGCGCATATGCTTTGTAAGTCGCCTGTAGTATTGTTGATCCATAGTTTGTAGTGGCCCATGGTTTTGACCTATAGTATTGGCGCCTAGACTTAGTATATAAGTGTGTGTTGAGACCTATGAAGGCACCGTGAAGTTATTTGTATTGAGCTTGCTCATAGGAGGTTGCCCCCTCGAAGTGGCCTGTGATCAATATAAAAGTGATTCTGAGTTCTGTCATTTCTGTTATTTCGCATATTCTTATTAATTAATTGTTGCAGGTGCATCACATCTGGTATCAGAGCACTTTCTTGGGCTCGCTGGGTGAAATTTCTGCCAAAATTTTTTTTTTCGCATCTGTTGTAGGTTCGGATTTGGGAATAATCCCTATCCGCTTAATTGTGGGAAGTACTTGAGCATAAGCCCTAAAACTCATTGTGAGGAGTACCACAGCAACCCCGAAGTAGCTGGCCCATTGAGAGGACCTGCCAGCAAAAATGGCAACGACCCCTACTTGATTGACTAGTTCCCACCCGTGAGGTAAACCAAGAGCTGTCGTTTGTGGCAAAGCGGTTATCAATTTTACCTGAGCCGTGGAGTGAGGGGTACTTCCCCAATACGCAAGTCGTCAGACAGCATTGGTGGCCGAGTGAAACCCTTGAACTTTTAGGAAGCCGCACATACCTGGGGTCCATATCTATTTTCAGCTGAACTGTTGTCGATCATTGCTGCGCCATTTTAGATCCAGTGGTTCAGATCCATTTTGCAAGTCGTTCCAGATCCAGCCATTTTCAATCCATTCGGCACCGTTTCAGTTCCCTTCCGAGCCATAGCCGCTCCAGTCTTAAAGAAAAAAAAACAGTTTTTCTCCATATCTCCCTTGTTTTCACTCTGTTTCCCTTGAAATTTTCAGGGAACCCTTGTCATCCCATTCTGCATATTTCATTCCTGAGGACCCTATCCCCAATTCCCCTTCCCAAAGCCCGAAATCCCACATTTGTCTATTTTTAGGGTTTGCCATAACTTCCTCAAATTTCACCCAATCACCTTCAAATTTTACCACAGAGTTCCTTTATGAATTCTGCTTCTTTGTTCCCCTCTGCAAAATTTTCTCATTATTTCACCCCGCTTCTGAAATCCTTATTTTTGCTTCCCTGTCTATTCGATAGTGTTCAAAACCTAGTCAAACCCCAATTACCCTTCAGATTTTTTTCCCAAGTCCAGATTTTCCTTTACTGAAGTAGTTTCTGTTTTTGTTTTCCTACCCAGACAACCGAAGAAAAAAAAAAAAAAACTCCTGGTTATGGTTGTCACCCGTGTAGGAGCAAAAACCATGGAGGACGCACTTGCAGCCATCCAAGCCAAAATCCAGGATCTGGATGAAAAATTTCTTGGCCTCCATCTTGAACATTCCGCTATGAACAACAAACGGCAGTCCGAGTCTTCATCATACAATGGGTTCTCTTCTTCGAGCAATTTACGTGGTCCGAAGCTTGATTTTCCTCGCTTCAATGGTACCGATCCAACTGGATGGATCTATCGTGCAGAACAGTATTTCAATCCGCATAATACTTTTGATATCAACAAAGTTCCACTAGCATCCTTTCATTTGGAACAGGAAGCTCTTCAATGGTACCGTTGGTACATCAAGGCTCATCCAGATCCCAAATGGCCAGACTTTTGCCAGCTCCATTTGCAACGATTTGGTCCTAGTGCTTTTGACGACTTCACAGGAGCCCTCACCAAACTTCGCGAAATTGGCACTGTGAGAGAGTATCAAACTGAATTTGAGAATCTATCCAACCACACCGAAGGATTGTCTGATGACTTTTACCAGAGTTGTTTTATCAGTGGTCTAAAGGATGCCATCCGCTCTGAGGTCAAAATGTTCTGTCCCAATACAATGATGGAAGCCCTAGGGTTGGCTAAGTTGGAAGAAGACAATATTGTAGCCCAACAACGCTCCAAGCCCACTTTTGTTCCCTTCCAAAATATGGGTTCTCAACGACCAACTCCTATCAAGCGTTTGTCTGAAACAGAGATGCAAGCATGCAGAGAAAAGGGGCTTTGCTATAATTGTGATGAGAAATTCACTCAGGGACATAGATGTGTTCAGCAAAAGCTCTATCTCTTGGATGTGGATTCTCCGCTTACCTCTGAAATTGGTGACGAAGATCCAGAAACACTGGATGCTCCGGTCAACATTCAGGAACCTCCTATTGACCCTCTGTCTCAAGATGACCAGCCAGAGATATCTCTCCATGCTTTAGCTGGAATCACCACCCCCCAAACAATGCAGATCAGGGGTTACTTCAAGAAGCTTCCTCTTACAATACTCGTTGATGCTGGTAGCACTCATAATTTCATTGACCCTCGGATCGCCAAACAAGCTGATTGTTTTATCCATCCTTGCTCCAACTTTGAATTCATGGTTGCCAATGGGGGCACCTTACCTTGCAAAGGGAAGTGTCAAAATGTGCATATCTCTGTGGGAGATTATACCTAGCGCTCTGACATGTTTTCCTTGACCTTAGGAGGATGTGATGTGGTTTTGGGTGCTAAATGGCTATGCACACTTGGCCCTATATTATGGGATTTTGCTGAACTTTGGATGCAGTTTTCCCTCAATGGCCAAAAACACACCTTGACAGGATTACAACCAGGTTCTCTCAGCATCATCAGTTCACATCGCATGAAAAAACTCGTCAAGAAGAATTCACATGGTGTCATCGCTCAGATCCATTCCATTCAGATGCAACCTTCAGCAGTCTCCACTACTCCTTTAGATCTACAACAAATTCTGGATCGATATACAGGTGTTTTTGCTGAACCAATGGGGTTGCCACCTTCTAGTCCAGAAGACCATCGTATTCAGCTCCTTCCTGGAACTGTTCCTCCCAACATCAGGCCCTATCGCTACCCATTTCACCAAAAAATAGAGATTGAAATGCTCGTTCAGGACTTATTAAAGCAAGGTATTATTCGCCCAAGCACTAGTTCCTTTTCTTCTCCAGTTATTCTTATCCACAAAAAAGATGGGTCATGGTGCCTCTGCATTGACTTCCGAGCACTTAATCACCTCACCATCAAGGATAAGTTTCCAATTCCTGTTGTTGATGAGCTTCATGGGGCTCACTTTTTCTCCAAGTTGGATCTTCGTTCTGGGTATCATCAAATTCGGGTTCATGAGGATGATATCCCTAAAACAGCTTTTCGCACACATGATGGCCATTATGCTTTTTGGTCATGCCCTTTGGCCTCACTAATGCTCCTTCCACATTCCAAGCCTTAATGAATAAAATATTTCGACCCTACTTGCGGAAATTCATTCTGGTATTCTTTGATGATATCCTCATCTACAGTAAAACATGGGATGAACATCTCCAGCATCTGGATCTTGTCATGCAACCTTTCTCTGACCATCATCTCCATGCCAAGCAGTCTAAATGTGTTTTTGGACAAAAGGAAGTTGAGTATCTAGGGCACATTATCTCAGCACAAGGGGTTTGCGTGGATCCTGCCAAAATCGATGCCATGAACAATTGGCCGCATCCTCAGACACTCAAGAGCCTTCGTGGTTTTCTGGGGTTGACTGGATACTACCGTAAGTTTGTCAAGGATTATGGGAAGATTTCATCTCCATTAACTACTCTATTGAAAAAGGATGCTTTTACGTGGACACATGCTGCTCAGTGTGCATTTGACAAACTAAAACAAGCTATGTGTACTACACCTGTTCTAGCTATGCCCGATTTTTCCAAGCCCTTCACTATTGAGAGTGATGCTTGCGGCAATGGACTTGGTGCTATTCTCCTTCAAGATGAACACCCCATTGCGTTCACCAGCAAAGCCCTTTCAGGTAAGAATTTAGCTGCCTCTACCTATGAGAAGGAAATTATGGCTATTTTGCATGCAGTACAGAAGTGACGCCCATACCTATTAGGGAATCATTTCTGCATCAAGACTGATCACTTTTCAAGTCGACGATATGGTTTTTCTTCATCTCCAGCCGTACAAGCAGTCCTCCCTGAAACTCAAAGGGCGTCATAAGCTCGCTCAAAAGTTCTATGGGCCATATCGGATTCTTCAAAAGATTGGGTCCGTTGCTTATAAATTGGAACTTCCTCCTTCTTCCCGCATTCATCCAGTCTTTCATGTCTCTTGTTTGAAGAAAGTTCTTGGCACCAACATCAGTGGAAAAATGACTTTACCCGAACTGGATAATGAAGGATCCATCCTTTTGGAGCTGGAGGCCATCCTCAATCGACGCACTCGTCAGCTTCGCTCTCGCTCTATCACAGAGGTCTTAATTCAATGGCACAGCATGCAACCAAAGCATGCTACATGGGAACCACTCTTTCAGATTCAACAACAATTTCCACATCTAAAGCTTTGAGGACAAAGCTTTCTTTAAGAGGGAGGGGATGTTAGGAACCCATGTCTTTACTTTGTTAGTATATTGTTGTTGGACGCATATGCTTTGTAAGTCGTCCCATAGTATTTGTTGATCAATAGTTTATGTTATTGTTGTTGGCGCATATGCTTTGTAAGTCACCCGTAGTATTGTTGATCCATAGTTTGTAGTGTCCCATGATTTTGACCCATATTATTGGCGCCTAGACTTAGTATATAAGTGTGTGTTGAGACCTATGAAGGCACCGTAAAGTTATTTGTATTGATCTTTCTCATAGGAGGTTGCCCCCTCGAAGTGGCCTGTGATCAATATAAAAGTGATTATGAGTTTTGTCATTTCTGCTATTTTGCATATTCTTATTAATTAATTGATGCAGGTGCTTCGCATCTCTCCATATCATCCTTGGATGCAAAGGGAATGAGAATTGCATTTATAGATTTCCAAGTACTCATGTGGCCAAAAGGTAATACAATAGATGATGCAGTGGTAATTGGAGAGCAAAAGGAGGACTATACAAATTGAAGGGACAACCTGAACATGCCATGGTACATGAATCCATGGAGCCAAGTGAACTTTGGCATAGAAGGATTTCTCATGTGCACTATAGAGCACTTCCAATTGCAAGAAAAGAAGTAGAGGGTTGTAATGTCCCTTGTTAGTAATTTTATCAAAATGGCAATTTTTCACTTTTTTCCCTAGTTAGACCTTTGACTAGTTTTGATCTCTAGGTCCCAAATTGCCCCAAATTATCCAAAATCTTCTGAGAAGGTATATAAATGATATCAGAACATAAATATGTGTTTCAGGGATGCCTTTGGACCTTTAAAATACTTTTTCAAATCCACTTTCAATTCTGGTCAATGTAGGTAACTTTACTAGTGATTTCCCTTTGACTAGTATTGGTCTCTAGGTCTCAAATTGACTCCAAATCCCTTCAAATATTCAAGAAAGGTGTATGAATTATATTATTACATGAATATTATGTTTAGGGATGAAATATGGTCACCAAAATACCTCTTCAAACTCTCTTAAGATTCTGGACCAAGTATGCAATTTTACTGGTAATTTGGGGTTCAAATCCCCCTGAGGTAAGTACTGAAAATGGCTTCCCAAATGCCTCCAAACCCACTCAAATTTATGAACAGAGGTATTTAATGTGTTAAGTATTTAATTAAAGTCTCATATGCACCATTAATGGATTATTACAACTGTGCTCACCCTCTCCCATTCAACTGCAAAAATCCCCAATTCGACCCTTAGGGAAATGGCACTATTTCACCTCCCAATACAACTAAACTAAGTAAAAATGCTTCAAATGCTCAAGTACGGTACATGAAACTTGTATAAGACATCAATGGCAGTATATTGATAACAAATATATCATAGAATCATCCATTCATTCGAAATCATCATCAATACATTGGCTCACAACAAGGTAGTGGGGAAATGGCATTGTTCTTCCATTAAAAATGAGATATATACATTTCTACTTGGAATTTAGACCTGAAAATTTTTGGAGATGAAGAACAGAGTATTTAATTCATATTACAAAATAAATTTGGCATTAAAAGCTTCCCCAAAGAGTACAATAGCTCACCAAAAACGCCCTCCCTCAAGGATCAATAATATGTCATCAAAACTGAAAATGGTTGAAGGAGTGAGCTGCAATAGAAGAAACCATGAGCTGCCCTGTAGCTTAAACCTATAAATAAATACTCCATTAAAGCTCCAAATGAAAGGTCTGAATGGCCTTTCCAATTACCAACTTGGATGGGAATCTTTCACCCTCGAAATTGGCTAAGGCAAGAAACTAGTCATCCACTAGCTCTCCCTCTTCACAAATGCAATTGCAAATTCTACAAATGATCAAAAGTTGGTTTCATTCTTTGTTATTGACATTTATAAACTTCTAATGTCCTCCATGGATCGAATTCCTTCCAAGAGACTCATTCCAACTCATGTTGGGAAGAGAGTCCAAAGAACGCCACTTGTACAACAATTCCTAGTCTCCCACTTCCACCAAATCACATGTGGAAGCATCTTAGCTGCCCTAACACTCTTGAGCGTCCTCTTGGAGTCTATTTTTAGCCCTGACATGTCATATATGTCATATTTCAGCCTTCAGGTCTGATTTGTGTCATAGGTGTCATAGCATCTTCATTATTGTTGTCATAGAGCTAGGGAATCTAGCCCAAGTGTCTCACTAGCTCCAAATTGCCTCTTCCTCTTCCATGGGAGTTACTCTTCCTCTATATTTTGACCTTGTATGAGTCATGCAATGAATAATACCTTTTGGACTCCCCCAAGTATGTTACCATTCACCTTGAATTCGAATTGGTGAGAGAATGATGCCAAATGTAGTGGGGAAATCTAGCCATATGTGGGTCCCACTTCCTCCATGTGTCTTCATGATGAAATGCCACTTTGATTTTCACTTGTATATATTTATTTAGATCCTTTATTAAATATTTATTCCATTCTAATATTCAAACATCATTTATTATCCCCATTATTCCAAATCCCAAAGCTTCCACCCCAAACCTAGGAAACTAGTAATTTTCCGCCTTGGCAATTATTTGACCTTTAGCATCAATTTGACAAACTCTAATGAATAGAGTCAATGTGATTAGGCCATTGTGACCCAATACCAAA
The DNA here is from genome assembly GCA_027924585.1 of Larix kaempferi. Taxonomy (NCBI): domain Eukaryota; kingdom Viridiplantae; phylum Streptophyta; class Pinopsida; order Pinales; family Pinaceae; genus Larix; species Larix kaempferi. The sequence continues at coordinate 5,129,685 of BSBM01000238.1, read as the reverse complement.
TTTGGGACATGACAAATCCTCCCTTCCCAATATTGCTTGTCCTCAAGCAATTTTAAATGTGGGTGTTGAAGAACCTACTTTATGTATAATTCTTTGAAGTTGCCATTGAATTGCACAACCTTGAGTCTTTGAGTTTCCATGAAGATTTTAGAGAGGAACCACCATGCTTGCTGCTGCACTACTCTAATTAAAATAACTTTAGTAAGTGGGGAATCCATCTCCCATACTGCTTGCTTCCCCAAAAAATATGAAACTAATGAGATAAAAATTATTCCAGGGTCCCATTGTTTGTATTGCACCCCAACAATTAAAAGTGCTCTCCAACCCATACCATCAGATAAGAGGATTCCTGGATCCCATTTTCTTGTATGCATTCTTCCAAACATCATGAGTACAAAATATATATCATCAAAGTACATAACAACATAAAGAAAATGTACATAAAGGATATGCTTCATCAAAGAGTCATGAAAGTGCTTATACCTCCAAGCATGTAGACCACCATTTTCCAAGTGCATACAATCTTCAAGTGACCCATCAAATCTGATCCAATGACATAGGTGAGGATCCCATGTCCAATAGTGCTGCTCCAAGAGAATGTGATATGCATCAAAATATTCAGCCATGCATTCTTTCATCCAAGAAGTGAATGAAGAATCTCCACTAAAATCTGAACCAAATAATGAGCAGGAAAAACAAGGATACTTCAAATGACTCAAAGAAGTCTCACCCATACATCCCTGAATGTGATAATCATAAAGATATAACAAAGTATGTGGCTTCCAACAAAAATGTTCTCCAATCATAAATATATTCACCCAAGTGTTGGATGAATTTCCTCCAACATCAAATGAATCAAGTGTTGAGCAAGAAAAACCATGAGTCTTCAAGTGACTCAAATGCATATCATAGGTGCATCCATGTAGATGTTCATCATCATAAAGTAACAAAGGATGCTGCTGCAAATGTGAATAAGAATGTGCTCGAACCATATCATCATAAAATGTAAATCTAGGAGTTCCACACTCCTCATGTGGCACCATCAAAAAGAACCCTTTCACCCATACTTCATTGAGACTAATGTTGCAAAACATGGAATTGTAGGATGTAGGAGAATGAACCAAATCACCTGAATGATCAAAAAATACAGAAGTTTCATCATGGGAAGGATCCATATGGGTAGTATCATGCAGCTCCTTCAAAAGTGTGAACTCTTTGTCATAGTTTGGTTCCAATGTAGAGGAATCATGCTCTTCTTTAAAAATTGCATAACCTTCATCAAGAGACAATTCAAATTCCTCTTCCACCACATCAAGTGTTTGGATCTCTTCAAGTTCATATTCAAACACATCAAGAACATTCAAATTTTCACATTTCTCATGATCCATCATGTCATGAGAATCCTCCAAACAATCTACCATTTGACAATCTAAAACATAGGAGGAAAAACAAGTATCTTGCAACTTTTCAAGAAGTTGCTCATTTTCAATTGTGAGCTTATGATTATCCTCATTATTCTTCAAGTATGCATCATGTAACAATTCATTAAGCTCAAACAAATGGTTTCTATCAAAAAGCAAAGACATGAAATTACCTTTGATGTGGCACATTGCTCTTTGAATCTTCTCCATGTCTTCAAGGAAGGATGTTTCCTCCAATAAAGTAGCTCTCCAACAAGAATTTGACACCAATGCTTGAGTGTCATGGAGAATGATGAGGGACTCTTGGATCTTCTTTTCATTCATATTTAAGGACCCTTCAAAAAATGAGGCTCTTGCAAATGAACCTCCTCATCTTATTCATTTTTTCTTGGACCAACTTCATGAAGCTCAAGTGGTGATGGGGAAGTTGATCTTGGTTCTTCTTCAACTGCTACAAGGTCTTCATTATCATGCTTAATGGAACTTGGGCTTGAAGAAACACTTTCAAAAGTGATATCTATGTCACCAACATAGAGGTGTGAGCACCCATCAGTAGGTACTCCTTCATAGTTTAAGCATCCATCAGTAGATGCTCTTTGGTTCATGTCTAAGCTAGAAGGTGTGTCAAAATGATCTTCCATATTTTCAATAGAATATTCTTCATGCTCTTGTGATGTCTCTTCAATTTTATCCTTTAAGCAAGCTGATGCATTTTTCCCCTTGTTTTCCTTAGGATCAGTATATTTGGAATCTCTTCTTGAATAAATCTCAAAAGCTCTCCTCAAGGAGGACATCATTTCATGCACACATATATGATACTCGCTCCAAGGTTCTTTACAAGAAGGGCATAAACCTTTCTTTACTAACTCCACATCTTCATGTTTGGGCCTATTTTCAAAAACATGTTCAGCAAAGTACTCAAAAGACATGGCATTTTGTGTATTTTTGCTAAAAGCAAGATATTCTTGATATTTTTGATATTGTTGGGGCAAGGTTTTATATTTTGCTCTCCATCTTTGAAACTCACTCATAGAATTATCCTTGGTTGGTGTGACACACTCATATTCATCAGATTTAAAGTCATAAGAATAATCTTCATTTCTCTTGAAATTGTAAGAAGTGTTGCATGATGGCATCTCTTCCTCGTACCATTCACATTCTGCTTCATATTGCTCATAAGAATTTGCATATTCCTCATAAGAATTGTACTCATATGATTCATCATAATAGTAATACATGGCTGCCTATTATTCTTTAATGTATGTACCTAATCCAAAGGTGCAAGGACCATGCTCTGATACCACTGTAATTTCCCTTGTTAGTAATTTTATCAAAATGGCAATTTTTCACTTTTTTCCCTAGTTAGACCTTTGACTAGTTTTGATCTCTAAGTCCCAAATTTGCCCCAAATTATCCCAAATATTCTAAGAAGGTATATAAATGATATTAGAACATAAATATGTGTTTCAGAGATGCCTTTGGACCTTTAAAATACTTCTGCAAATCCTCTTTCAATTCTGGTCAATGTAGGTAACTTTACTAGTGATTTCCCTTTGACTGGTATTGGTCTCTAGGTCTCAAATTGACTCCAAATCCATTCAAATATTCAAGGAAGGTGTATGAATGATATTAGTACATGAATATTATGTTTATGGATTAAATATGGTCACCAAAATACCTCTGCAAACTCTCTTAAGATTCTGGACCAAGTATGCAATTTTACTAGTAATTTGGGGTTCAAATCCCCCTGAGGTAAGTACTGAAAATGGCTTCCCAAATGCCTCCAAACCCACTCAAATTTATGAACAGAGGTATGTAATGTGTTAAGTATTTTATTAAAGTCTCATATGCACCATTAATGGATTATTACAAATGTTCTCACCCTCTCCCATTCAACTGCAAAAATCCCCAATTCGACCCTTGGGGAAATGGCACTATTTCACCTCCCAATACAACTAAATTGAGTAAAAATGATTCAAATGCTCAAGTACAATACATGAAACTTGTAGAATACATCCATGGTAGTATATTTATCACAAATATATCAGAGAATCATCCATTCATTCGAAATCATCATCAATACATTGGCTCACAACAAGGTAGTGGGGAAATGGCATTGTTCTTCCATTAAAAATGAGATATATACATTTCTACTTGGAATTTCGACCTGAAAATTTTTGGAGATGAATAACAGAGTATTTACTTCATATTACAAAAGAAATGGGGCATTAAAAGCTTCCCCAAAGAGTACAATAGCTCACCAAAAATGCCCTCCCTCAAGGATCAATAAAATGCCATCAAAACTGGAAATGGTTGAAGGAGTGAGCTGCAATAGAAGAAACCATGAGCTTCCCTGTAGCTTAAACCTACAAATAAATACTACATTAAAGCTCCAAATGAAAGGTCTGAATGGCCTTTTCAATTACCAACTTGGATGGGAATCTTTCACCCTCGAAATTGGCTAAGGCAAGAAACTAGTCTTCCACTAGCTCTCCCTCTTCACAAATGCAACTACAAATTCTACAAATGATCAAAATCTGGTTTCATTCTTTTTTATTGACATTTATAAACTTCTAATGTCCTCCATGGGTCGAATTCCTTCCAAGAGACTCATTCCAACTCATGTTGGGAAGAGAGTCCAAAGAACGCCACTTGTACAACAATTCCTAGTCTCCCACTTCCACCAAATCACATGTGGAAGCATCTTAGCTGCCCTAACACCCTTGAGCGCCCTCTTGGAGTCTATTTTTAGACCTGACATGTCATATATTTCATATGTCAGCCTTCAGGTCTGATTTGTGTCATATGTGTCATAGCATCTTCATTATTGTTGTCATAGAGATAGGGAATCTAGCCCAAGTGTCTCACTAGCTCCAAATTGCCTCTTCCTCTTCCATGGGAGTTACTCTTCCTCTATATTTCGACCTTGGATGAGTCATGCAATGAATAATACGTTTTGGACTCTCCCAAGTATGTTACCATTCACCTTGAATTCGAATTGGTGAGAGAATGATGCCAAATGTAGTGGGAAAATCTAGCCATATGTGGGTCCCACTTCCTCCATGTGTCTTCATGATGAAATGCCACTTTGATTTTCACTTGTATATATTTATTTAGATCCTTTATTAAATATTTATTCCATTCTAATGTTCAAACATCATTTATTATCCCCATTATTCCAAATCCCAAAGCTTCCACCCCAAACCTAGGAAACTAGTAATTTTCCGCCTTGGCAATTATTTGACCTTTAGCATCAATTTGACAAACTCTAATGAATAGAGCCAATGTGATTAGGCCATTGTGACCCAATACCAAATTTGGGACATGACAAGGGTCTTCCTGAAATCCAGTCAAAGCATGAAGGGATTTGCAAAGGATTTGCAAAAGGAAAGAACACAAAGAAAGAATTTCCAAGCAGTGAAAGCAAAGCAAAAGGAATCTTGGAAATTATCCACTCTGATGTATGCGGTCCAATGTCATCTATTTCTATGAGTGGGTATGTATACTATGTTTCCTTCATTGATGATTTATCTAGGAATACTTGGATTGATTTCTTGAATAATAAAGATGAAGTGTTTGATAAGTTCAAGGAATTCAAAGCCTTGATAGAAAATCAAACTGATAAGAAGATCAAGACCTTTAGATCCGATAATGGCAGAGAATTCACTTCAGGTGACTTCAAGAAGTTATGCAGTGATTCAGGGAATAAGAGGGAGTTGACCACTCCTTACAATCCACAACAGAATGGAGTTGCAGAAAGGAAGAATAGAACTATAATGAAAGATGCTCGGGCAATGCTTCATGACCAGGATCTGCCTATGCATCTATGGGCAGAAGCAGCTAGGACAGCTGTATATGTGCACAACAGAACACCTCAAAAGATGCTTGACAACAAGACACCATAAGAATTTTTCTCTGGTAAGAAACCTGAAGTTAGCCATCTCAGGATATTTGGCTATCCTGTACACACACACATTCCAAAGGAAAAGAGTACAAATCTAGATCCTTCAGGAAAGAAGGGCATCTTTGTGGGTTATAGTGAAAGCTCAAAGGCTTATAGAATTTACTTTCCAGGGTTCAAGAATATTGACATCAGCAAGGATGTGACATTTGATGAAGACTTAGCATACATCAAATCCAGGAAGACACCTGTTGAAAGCAATGAAGAACCAAAGGTAACCAGATTTCAAGACACCACCATGAATGAAGCAATTCCAGAAGAAGATCATGAAATTGAAGATCTACAAGAGCCTGTAGATCCACCCCGTGAGAAGAACTCTCACAAGAGGAAACCTGCATGGGCTAGAGATATCATCTAAGATGCAGAAAGGTATGGCATTCCAGAAGAAGAACACAGAGAAAGAAAGAGGACTAGATCACATACCAGTTATGTTTCCTTACTCTGTGACATTATGAATAAAGAACCTTCCAGTTATGAAGAAGCAATGGAAAAGAAAGAATAGAAGGATTACATGGTCAAAGAATACCAGTCAATCATGAAGAATGATGTTTGGGATGTGGTCCCAAGACCATAAGGGAAGTCTGTTGTGACTTCCAAGTGGATCTATAAGATCAAGCATGCTGCAAATGGTAGCATAGAGAAATACAAGGCGAGGTTTGTAGCTCGTGCCTTCTCCCAGAAAGAGAGAATAGATTATGAATAGACTTTTTCTCCTGTAGCCAGATACACTTCCATCAAAGCAGTACTTGTTTTGGCTGCAGTGATGAAATGGAAGATACACTAGATGGATGTCAAGACAAATTTCTTGAATGGTGTGGTCGAAGAGGAAGTGTATGTGGAGCAGCCACTCGGATATGAGACACATGACAGGGAGTCATATGTGTGCAGGTTGAAGAAAGCCTTGTATCACTTGAAGCAATCTCTTAGGACATGGTATGGTAGGATAGACAAATTTCTATCCAGTTTGGGATTTACTAAGAGTAAAGCGGATTCCAACCTTTACTACAAGATTAAGGATGTTGGTTTTTCAACATTTAATTCAATAGATATAGGATCTTAACGGAAACAAAAACATGTACAACATATCAAGCATAAGAGACAAGAGACAAGAGACACAAAACATTTCACCCTGGAAAACCAAGAAGGTGAAAACCCTGCAACTTCCTCAGAGATAGAATAAGCATCAATAAAAGGATCACCATGATCAAACCCAAGAGATATATATCTTCAACAACATGCTCCTCCTCCACTTATGCGCACCCTCCTCTTCTCTCACTAATGCGAAGTGAGTGAATAATAGAATGTGTAAAATGAGAGAGACACACTCTCTATTTATACACTACTTCACCTGTCTTTTAACTTTAGCTAGGTCGGCCCCAACTTAACCACTTAACATAATGTTGACTGGGCCGACCCCCACTAGGGTAGTATAATAACCGTTTAACCCACATGACTCATTCAGGGCTGACCCCATCAAGGTGGTCTAATAACCCATCAAGTATAAGGTACGACACTTATAATATAACTTGCGACACTTGCAAGTACACATGACGACACTTCCAATCGAAGGAATAATACATCTCCATTGGGGATACAATAAAGTACAAATGTAATATACAAGTGAATATCTTCCAAATTTACAAATACATAAACACTCCCTCTTAACTAGGAAGGTATTCTCTTGACACAAGTCATCAATACATATAGGCGCAAGTCTTCAATTCTGGAGCTGGATCATCATCACTAGATCATGGAGCATCATCATCATCAATGCTGTTGTACTTGACATATCGATCACTGGGCTATCTCATAATTCTTCTCTTCATATGAAGTTCTATAGAGCCATCCCTTTTTCATGTTGGATGTAGGCCCACCACCTGTAGGTCTTCATCAATACTGGACATACTATGGAATCCTCAGGACTTATTATGTGCGTCACAAAACCTCAAAAGAGTATCCCATGATCCTTTATGTGCCTAAGCATGACCACCAAGATCTCCCGGGGCGCTATTACATGTGACCCCACCACAAAACCTCGAAAGAGTATCCCAAGACTGATTACGAGCATACTGCTCAACCTATCGTATCTCCTAGGGCACTATTATATGTGGTCACCACAAAACCTCAAAAGAGCATCCCAAGACTGATTACAAGCATACTGCTCAACCTATCGGATCTCTCAGGGCACTATTATTTGTGGTCACCACAAAACCTCAAAAGAGCATCCCAAGACTGATTACAAGCATACTGCTCAACCTATCCGATCTCCCAGGGCGATATTACATGTGATCATGGTAAAACCTCGAAAGAGCATCCCAGGACTGATTACAAGCATACTACTCAACCTATCGGATCTCTCAGGGCACTATTATTTTCCATAGGACAAAACCTCGAAAGAGCATTTGCTAGATATCCCAGGGCGCTATTATATGCCATAGGAAAAACCTTGAAAGAGTATATGCAAATCTCCCAGGGCGGTATTATATGTCCTCCCAAGCAAAACCTTGAAAGAGCATTTTCCAGATATCCCAGGGCGCTATTATATGCCATAGGAAAAACCTTGAAAGAGTATTTGCAAATCTCCCAGGGCGCTAATATATGCTTATCTACACAACCTGTCCACGACCACAGAGTATCAACATGATACTCACCATACATCATCCTGATGTACATGATCATCCTGATCATCATCATAGCATCGTCCTGATGCATATCATCAAGAGTATCATCCTGATACTCATCACACATGATCATCCTGATCATCATCACTGCATCGTCTTGATGCATGTCATCCAGAGCATCATCCTGATACTCATCACCAATGATCATCTTGATCATCTTCACTGCATCGTCTTGATGCATGTCATCCAAAGCATCATCCTGATACTCATCACACATGATCATCCTAATCATCGTCACTACATCATCCTGATGCATGTCATGCAGAGCATCGTCCTAATACTCATCACACATGATCATCCTAATCATCATCACTGCATCCTCCTAATGCATGTCCATATCCAACTGATCATACAAAACATCCACCTGATGCATATACATATACATGATCAACCTAATCATACAAAGCATCCAACTGATGCATATCCAAAGTAGTAACTGGAGAATCATCTTGATGCTCATCACATAGTGCTTACATCCACATCCATGGGAAGGATCCTCCTATCACCATGCTTGGAATGGCTCCTACAAATGTGTCCCAACAATTATTCCTCTAAGTATCTTCTATATGAAGAACACCAAACCTCTTTGAAGTACTCAAACTTCACTTTGGCTAGTGGTTTAGTCAACACATCTACAACCTGCTCATCCATCGCAAAATACGGGAGCTTCACTGCTCCTCTCTAAAATATATCCCTGATATAGTGTAATTTGATCTCGATGTGCTTCGACCTGTCATGGAACATCGGGTTCTTTGACAACTTAACACAACTCTGGTTGTCACAATAGATACAGGTAGCATTGAATGGGAGATCAAATCATTTAGACAGTGGCTTCCTAATCCATACTGCCTCACAACTATCCGAACAAGCTGTGACATATTCTGCTTCGGCTGTACTCAGTTCTACACAGGACTGCTTCCTATTAAACCAAGAGATCACACCTGATCCCATACTGAAGTAGTACCCCGAAGTGCTCTTCCTATCTGCAGCACTTCCTGCCTAATCTGAATCAATATAACCCTCTAGGTTAAACCTTTGATTCGCGTCATACTTGAGCCCATAATCAACCGTACCCTTTAGGTACCTCAGAATATGCTTCACAGCAATCAAGTGAACATGTCTAGGATCTGTCGGGAACTAGCTCAATGTGTTCACCACAAAGCAAATATCTGGTCTTGTGCTCGTCAGGTACATCAAGGACCCAATCATCTAACAATACACTGTGACATCAATTGCCTATGATGAAGCATCATACATAAGCTTTAGGTTCGATGCCATAGGTGTGGCCATGGCCTTGCAGTCCATCATCCTGAATCGCTTCAGGATCTCTACTGCATACTTCCTTTGTCCAAGGAAGATTCCATCTGCACTCTGCCACACCTCCATACCTAGAAAGTAATGCATCATCCCCAAGTCCTTCATCTCGAACTTAGTAGGAAGCTTCCGCTTCGTATCAGCAATCAATCCATCCTCACCTGTAAAAAACAATTAATCCACATACAATAGTAATATCATTGGATTGTCTTTCTAACCTTGTAGTAAAGGTTGGAATTCGCTTTACTCTTGGTAAATCCCAAACTAGATAGAAAGTTGTCTATCCTACCATACCAAGTCCTAGGAGATTGCTTCAATCCATACAAGGATTTCTTCAACCTGCACACATATGACTCCCTGTCGTGTGTCTCAAAACCAAGTGGTTGCTCCACATACACTTCCTCTTCGACTACACCATTCAAGAAAGTTGTCTTGACATCCATCTGGTGTATCTTCCACTTCATCACTGCAACTAGGGAAAGTACTAATCTGATGGAAGTGTATCTGGATACAGGTGCAAAAGTCTCTTCATAATCTATCCCTCTTTCTGGGAGAAGCCACAAGCTGCAAACCTCGCCTTGTATTTCTCTATGCTATCAACTGCAACATGCTTGATCTTATAGATCCACTTGGAAGTCACAACAAACTTACATTCTCTTCTTGGGACCACATCCCAACCATGATCAACTGGTACTCCTCGATCATGGAATCCTTCCATTATTGCATCCTGGATCCTAGGAACTTCATATTCTTCAATATCTTCAAAAGATAGTTTTCTTGAACTTCATTGTTGGAACAAATGTTGTTGTCCTTGTAGGTGATTGTACACGATCTTTCCTACAAGTCATATTCAATTGCATGATTAGAAACTTCTCATAATTTTTCAAAAACACATTCTTATGCATAAAGGCATATGTCATACAGTCATGCAATTAGTCAATGCTTCAATAAAACATTTATCCATATCCCGTAACTTTCTAGATACCTTCCATCTCTACCAGAACATTTCTTAAGAGTGTGCACAACTCCCAACATGTTAGGAAATAGATTTCATCCTACATAAGTAGCAATGAAATGTTGTACAATACCATAGGCCACTTACCCATTACTTGCATATTAGCAGTATCTTGTTCATTAATGCATAATACATATACTAAATCTACGAACATAAGTATGTACATGACTGGACAACATCATTTAAATAATCATATATACAAGAAATGACAATTCAAATACTTATCCTTGTTTGGTTGTAGGGTGGACTTCCTCTTTATCTTTGCTTCCTGGAGTGTTCCCTCTTGATCTTTACTTCCTTGCAGGAAATTTTGGAGTGTGCTCCCTCTTGATCTTTGCTTCTTGGATTACCTGTCCTTGAACTTATATTCATCCTGGACCACTATGCATGCTTAAGTGTGCACTAGTGTCATCATTGTGTTATCCTCAAGATCTCATACATAACCACACATATATTAGTATAACCTCAATACTATCAAAACATTATAATTCTAAATAATCTTATGTATGGTCATGGTCATCTCATACATAGGTAATAAGCGTTAGTATTCAAGGTTTTAGGGAAGACTTCTTTTACTCATGCATATTCTTATTTGACCATAGGAATCTTCTCGTTAGTCATATCATCAATCAAAGTAAGAAACATAATATGCATAAACCCTTGATTACTTAAACTTCAAGAATAATCATTATCATTCATACAAAAGTATAAGATCCTAACACAAGGTAGGATTCTAACTTGATATAGGAAAAACATACCTGGATTATCATGTTAGCTAGTTATGTCTAACATACCCACATAATGTCTTCTTCAATGACTTGTGCTAGTAACCGGCATATCTCATAGGTTAAGCATTGTAGAACCAAAATATACATGCCTCGTAAGTGGAGCTTCTATGTGATCCATGAGTCTTTGTCTTCGTGTCACCATGGTCATATGTTCTTGATCTTGAACTTGATTTTTACTTTCTTGATGTAGCTTTCACGTTAGCAGACAACATCAACCTCATACAACACCACAATGCATTAGTACAATCATATGACCCTAATTAATGAATGTCTTCTATCATTCACATGCATTCATCCTTTTACTAGGGCGATAAGACAATTCTAAGATTAATCAATATTGTACTAACCTCGATAATATCAAGACAAACATATCATAAACTTAATCATGAACATATTTCAACACATACGTGTATCTCCTCAAGTCATACCTTTTGATATTGCTTGTAGCATTCTTATGTAAGGCCTTAGCCTCATCTCCCTCTGGAACTGGAACTTCTTCACTTATGCAGGTGTACAATTCATTCTCTTCTAAGATTAAACCAATCCACGTTCATTTGTTGAAACTGGATCTAGAGTTGGATTAGGGTTTGTCAGAGAAACCCTAAAAATTCAAACTTTGAATTTCAATCTTTTGAAAGGATGGAAAGATGTGCCTTGCTGAGTTGATCAGGCTAGTTTACTTCAATTTTTAAAACTCCAAAATTTGACCCTTCAAAATTGCCTTTGAAACTTTCAGATCTTCTAGAGAAGATCCTGAACTAAGGTTTGATAAATCCCGGTCTTCTTCCCATCCAAAACGTTTAAACTTGTGTTCTAAACTTTGATTTTTCTTAGGATCTTCCAGCTGTCATCACAGATTTCAAAAATTCCAACTTTTGCAAAAGCCCAAATTTTCAACCTTTCCAATCAAAATCCTGAACTAGGGTTTGATCAAGCCCGACCTTCTGCCCAACCAAAAAAATCAATCTTAGTCTCTAAATTTTGATTTTGATGAGGAGCATCCAGCCGTGGTCTCTGATTCAAACAAATCCAACTTTCTCTAAAGCCCTAAATTCCCATAGCAGTGACAAGCCAAGAATGAAGGTTCCCAGAATCTAATTATGTTTTGACAGAAATATGTGCATTATTATTTCTAGTACATTACTGAAGTTATGAATTCACAGGGTCTAAAAATTTGGCCTATGGTATCCTGACCTGTCATCTTTCCAACCCCATAGGTATGACCTCAATTGGAATCTCTGAGAGAGAGTTATGCCAAGTGTCACAACGTGACCTGTTTATGGGATAGAACAGGAGAGCGAACTTGTACAGCGTGCCACGTGTCACTAGTTCCTCTTAGGCCTCTGAAAAACTTAAATGAGAAACTAAAGTTCGTGCTCTTATTGTCACTTTTTACAGAATTTCATTTGGAGCTTCCTAGCCCAAGTTGTGACATTTTTTCCTAGGTCACTTGTTTATGACTTAGATCTGGAAGAGGCAGAAACCTTAAATTGTACAGAACATAAGTCACAAAGTACAACGAATCAAATGTTGTGCTTCGAACACAAGGCACATGGGGATGTTATCTATAACCTGTAAAAGTTTCTGAACCTTAACCTTCACCAAAATGTATTGATAGCGAAAGTTCCACGATGACTTCTTTTTTTCTATATCAAGCCCTAGTTTCCAATTTGTCAGAAGTGCAACAAGTCTCATAAATGCCATATCATGCCTTCCTTCAGGCTAGCTCTGATACCATGTTAGTTTTTCAACATTTGATTCAATAGATATCGGATCTTAGCTTAAAGAACAACATGTACAGCATATCAAGCATAAGAGACAAGAGACAAGAGACACAAAACATTTCACTGGGGAAAACCAAGAAGGTGAAAAACCCCGCAACTTCCTCAGAGATAGAATAAGAATCAATACAAGGATCACCATGATCAAACCCAAGAGATAGATATATTCAGTAACATTCTCCTCCTCCACTTGTGCGCACCCTCCTCTTCTCTCACTAATGCGAAGTAAGTGAATAATAGAATGTGTAAAATGAGAGAGATACACTCTCTATTTATACACTACTTCACCTGTCTTTTAACTTTAGCTAGGTCGGCCCCAATGTAACCACTTAACATAATTTTGACTGGGCCGACCCCCACTAGGGTAGTCTAATAACCCTTTAACCCACATGACTCATACAAGGCCGACCCCATCAAGGTGGTCTAATAACCCATTAAGTATAAGTTATGGCACTTACAATATAACTTGCGACACTTGCAAGTACACATGACGACACTTCCAATCAGAGGAATAATACATCTTCGTTGGGGATACAATAAAGTAAAAATTTAATATACAAGTGAATATCTTCCGAATTTACAAATACATCAACAATCCCTCTTAACTAGGAAGGTATTCTCTTGACACAAGTCATCAAAACATATAGGCGCAAGTCTTCAATTCTGGAGCTGGATCATCATCACTGAATCACGGAGCATCATCATCATCACTGCTCTTGTACTTGACATCTTGATTATTGGGCTATCTCATAATTCTTCTCGTCATAGGAAGTTCTATAGAGCCATCCCTTTTTCATGTTGGATGTAGGCCCACCACCTGTAGGTCTTCATCAACACTGGCCATACTGTGGAATCCTCGGGACTTATTACGCATGTCACAAAACCTCGAAAGAGTATCCCAGGATCCTTTATGTGCCTAAGCATGACCGGAAAGATCTCCCAGGGCGCTATTACATGTGACCCCACCACAAAACCTCGAAAAAGTATCCCAGGACTGATTACAAGCATACTGTTCAACCTATCAGATCTTCCGGGGCACTATTATCTGTGGTCACCACAAAACCTAGAAAGAGCATCCCAGAACTGATTACAAGCATACTGCTCAACCTATCGGATCTACCGGGGAGATATTACATGTGATCATGGTAAAACCTCGAAAGAGCATCCCAGGACTAATTACGAGCGTACTGCTCAACCTATCGGATCTCCCAGGGCGCTATTATATGCCATAGGACAAAACCTCGAAAGAGAATTTTCCATATATCCGAGGGCGCTATTATATGCCATAGGAAAAACCTCGAAAGAGTATCTGCAAATCTCCTAGGGTGCTATTCTATGTCCTCCCAAGCAAAACCTCGAAAGAGCATTTTCCAGATATCCCATGGTGTTATTATATGCCATACGAAAACCCTCGAAAGAGTATCTGAAAATATCCCAAGGCACTATTATATGCTTATCTACACAACCTGTCCACAGCCACAGAGTATCAACATGATACTCAACATACATCATCCTAACATACATGATCATATTGATCATCATCATAGCATCATCCTTATGCATATCATCCAGAGTATCATCCTAATACTCATCACAGATGATCATCCTGATGATCGTCACTTCATTGTCCTGATGCATGTCATACAGAGCATAATCCTAATACTCATCACACATGATCATCCTGATCATCGTCACTGCATTGTCCTGATGCATGTCATCCAGAGCATCGTCTTGATACTCATCACACATGATCATCCTGATCATTGTCACTGCATCCTCCTGATGCATGTCATGATCCAACTAATCATACAAAGAATCCACCTGATGCATATACATATACATGATCCAACTGATTATACAAAGCATCCAACTTATGCATATCCAAAATAGTAACTGGAGCATCGTCCTGATGCTCATCACACAGCGCTTACATCCACAGCCTTGGGAAGGATCCTCCTATCACCATGCTTGGAATGGCTCCTGCAAATGTGTCCCATCACTTCTTCCTCGAAGTATCTTCTATCTTAAGAACACCAAGCCTCTCTCTGAAGTACTCAAACTTCACTTTGGCTAGTGGTTTATTAAACACATCTGCAACCTGCTCATCCATCACAACATACAAGAGATTCACTACTCCTCTCTGCACCATATCCCTGATATAGTGATATTTGATCTCAATGTGCTTCGACCTGTCATGGAAAACTAGGTTCTCTGACAACTTCACACAACTCTGGTTGTCACAATAGATATAGATAGAATCCAACGGGAGATCAAATAATTCAGACAGTAGCTTCCTAAGCCATACTACCTCATAACTAGCCGAACAAGTTGTGACATATTCTGCTTCGGCTTTACGTAGTGCTACGCGGGACTGCTTCCTTCTAAACCAAGAAATCACACCTAATCCCATACTGAAGCAACACCCTTAAGTGCTCTTCCTATCTGCAAAACTTCCTGCCCAATCTGAATCAACATAACCCTCCAGGTTAAACCTTTGATTCGCATCATACTTGAGCCCATAATCAACCATACCCTTCAGGTACCTCAGAATATGCTTCATAGCAATCAAGTGAACATGTCTAGGATCCGTCGGGAACTAGCTCAATGTGTTCACCGCAAAGCAAATATTTGGTCTTGTGTTCGTTAGGCACATCAAGGACTCAATCATCTGATGATATACCGTGACATCAACCATCTTTGATGAAGCATCACACAGAAGCTTCAGGTTCGATGCCATAGGTGTGGCCATGTCCTTGCAGTCCATCATCCCGAATCGCTTCAGGCTCTCTACTGCATACTTCCCTTATCCAAGGAAGATTCCATCTGCACTCTTCCACACCTCCATACCTAGAAAGTAATGCATCATCCCCAAGTCCTTCATCTCGGACTCTGCAGCAAGCTTCTGCTTTGTATCAGCAATCAATCCATCCTCACCTATAACAAACAGGTAATCCACATACAATAGTAGTATCACTGGATTTATTTCCTCAACCTTATAGTAAAGGTTGGAATTCGCTTTACTCTTGGTAAAGCCCAAACTGGATAGAAAGTTTTCTATCCTACCATACTAAGTCCTAGGAGCTTGCTTCAATCCATACAAGGATTTTTTCAACCTACACACATATGACTCCCTATCATGTGTCTCAAAACCAAGTGGCTGCTCCACATACACTTCCTCTTCGACTACACTATTCAAGAAAGTTGTTTTTCCATGCATCTGGTGTATCTTCCACTTCATCACTGCAGCGAGGGAAAGTACTAAACTGATGGAATTGTATCTAGCTATAGGTGCAAAAGTCTCTTCATAATCTATCTCTCTTTCTGGGAGAAGCCACGAGCTACAAACCTCTCCTTGTATTTCTCTATGATACCAACTGCAGCATGCTTCATCTTATAGATCCACTTGGAAGTCACAACAAGCTTCCCTTCTCTTCTTGGGACCACATCCCAACCATGATCGACTAGTACTCCTTGATCATGGAATCCTTCCATTACTACATCTCGGATCCTGGGAACTTCATATTCTTCAATATATTCAATAGATAGTTTTCTTGAAATTCGTTGCTGGAACAAATATTTTTGTCCTTGTAGGTGATTGACATGATCTTTCCTACAGGTCAGATTCAATTGCATGATTAGAAACTTCTCACAATTTTTCAAAAACACATTCTGTCAAAACCCAAAATTTCTAAAAAATTTAAATTTTTTTTTTTTTAAAATAGCATGTAATATTATTAAATGCAACCATTTAACTGTTTGATTAGCTTTAAGTGATCATAATTATGTCTGAATGATCTTTTGTTATATCTCAATTTTAATATGAGTTTCTTTACAGTTACTGATTATTTTTCTGTTTTGCAACCACAAGGGGGAATTTCCATGACAGACTCGGCTTACTTAGCTTCTGAGCTAATGCAACAGATTTTTCTTTCTCTTACAAATATACAGGTAAAGTTTGGGTTGCTGCAGATAATCTTTAAAGTATTATAAGTCAATAGCTGTACCAAATCATTCAGTAAAAGCTCTAACCCTGTTATCAAGTGTTAAAAGGTAGCTTTCATCCTATGACCTCCTTCTGATCTTACTGTTATAGAATTAGAACTACTAGAGAGTATGATAGCTATGTTTTCTTGAGAACAAATGGATTAACTAACTCTATGAGTATTGGTTCTTGAATGATATTACTATAATGCAATTGTACCTTATTTACTAGCACTGTAAAATACAACGGGGTGACCATACCCAAATCAGTTTTTGCTCATCCATAATTATTGTATCAAGCCAAGTTTTATGTCAGAAAATATTTTGATTTACAATTTCCATTATATAGGACCTAAAATTATCCATGTATATACTTAGCTTGTTTCTAGCATTTACAATGTATCCTGTCAGTTACAGGTCTCTTTTTGACCTTTCAGGGTTTGTTTGGATTGAAAAACTATTCCTATTTCTATGATTGTCAAAGGATTAAGAACTATGAGTTATCTTGATTAAACTCATTGATCCTTAAGGATAACAAGAGACTACTTGTTATAACCAGAAATCTGTATCAATTAAGTGATTGTTATTACATTGTATCAACAGATCAAATGTACTAGAGTAATCCTAATCATAAATTGCGAGTTAGGTAACTTAAATCCTACAGTCATAGTTACCTAAAAAATGCAAGTCCTGTACCATCTGTGCAAGCTTTAGCAATTGGTATTATTGTAGTAAAATTGTAAACCACTATACCCAATCATCGCTACCCTTATCTTAGAGACTTAGAAGAGATGCCATATCTGTTGTCTCTTCCCATGAGGCTAGGGTATGTGGAAAATTAGTAATAAGGTATTGTGAACCACTTACAGCTTAATATTACACCCTTGCTCTTATAATTTTTATAATGCAAATCAATTTCCTCTGTGTATAGAGTGCTTCAAGACTGAATTTGGACGATATCAATATTGCATGGTTTAAAAGAATGTAAGACAACATTTTCATTATATAATAAGCAAGGTTCATGGTTTTATCCTAATGTTTTGTGTAATACCCCAATTTTGACCCTTAGGAAATATTGGCTCTAATGTAAATATTATATACACACGTTGTATGTTTCCCTAGCGTGGAGCTCAAGGCCAAGGCCCCGCTAGTTTATGCTCGGATTTTATTTAAATTAGACCCGCTTGATGTTTTGTTACCCACGTGCTATTAAGCCATGGGATATTGTAAATTGATGTAAATATTTAACATTTAAATGAAATACCAAAACTGGCTATGGAGGCAACGAATGAGAAGGGGCCACGTGTATCCACTAGGGAGTGGTGAGGGGGATATGGGATTAAACCATAGGCTGCCATTTGTCATTATGAGAACCCATTGACTTCCCTAGGTGACATTTATGACTGTTGTAAGGAGGTGGTTGAGATTTCAGCCCATGGCTTCAATGGAGCATGGGCAGCCCTGAAACTCGTATGGGTAGTCATGGGCTCTGTTGCTTGGGGAAGAAGTCACTCAATCTCATGGTAGGTTGCTTCATTCTCACCCCATTCCATTGTGGAGGTACCTAGCCTCATTCTGCATCCAAAAACAAGTGCCAGCAATGAGAGAACCAGAAAATCGCGACCTTGAGAGAACCCAGATTTTGGAAGACCAAAAACGCCTAGATTTGGCATGGGACAGAGAAATCGAATGGGGGATCCATTATCACGAACCTTGGGGCGAATTTGGGAGCATTAGCTACCCCGAAATCAATAGGAAAACCCATTTTTTGCAGCTCAGAAAACCAGTGATGGATTTGAGTATCTGGTGAGCAGAATGGTGAGACATCTAGTTGGGAATGACTATGCAGAGGTTGGGTGTGCTTGATAAACCCAGTGAAGGCTAGGATCTCCAGGATCAGCAGCTGGACCTTTCTATGCCCATCCTGAAGAGCACTGGAGGGAAGAGTTGCCTGAGGGACTGTGTAACAGAGAAGGGGATCTTCCTTGTGTTGGATGTGGTAGGTAATGTGGGTGCCTGACTGTTGAGCTCACTTGAGATGCCTGTAGCTCTATGGTTGAGCTTACTAACTTAGCGTTACCCTCCTCTATCTCCTTGGATGCTTGACCGAAACCATGGTTGTGAGTGAAACCAGCTAGTTCCTCCTTAGTGGATACACAGCCCAGCTCGGGGGTGATCTCTCAGTTGAAGGAATATAGGCTGGATAGAGATATATGGTTGGGAGGAACGTTGCTCTCCCATAGCCAGTCGTTTGCACCGTTACAATTCAAGATAAGTATTCTTGTGATTTAAATTATTTGCATTCTGTGTTCTGCAATGCATTCAATCTGAAGGATTAATTATTCATGTTAATGGAATGAAAGGCATCATGTTTTATGCAATATGATAATTAATGACTGTTACATGTATGGTTGATATGGGTATGCTGAACGCATGAAGAAATTGTGTGCATATGTAATGTTTAATTGCTGCTGTGTTGATATGGAATTGAATCTACACGCCGAAGTTTTTAATTGATAGGAAATTATGAGTAAAAATTATTGAGGCTAAGTCTTTACAAAAGCACTGTGCGTTGTTAACTTTTCCTTCCCTCCATTTGATGATGGAATGGAAACGTTACATTTTGAATGTTAAAAGGATAACAAGTGAACTATGGTTTTACAACCAATATAGATAACCATGCGATAATTCTGTTTACCCAAGCTATGATATTTAATTGGCAATAATGATGGAAATTTCATCGGAGTCTTGGACACTATTGACAATTGCATGATTATTGATTGTAGGGCAAAGTGTTATTGTTCACATATGCGAAGTTCGAAAGTATTGTTTTAACATGGAGAAATTGGCAAGTTTAAACTATGGTTCATCACCATATTGGAATATCCCTGCTATGATTTTAATTGAATAACAAATCATTGGGAATCTTGTTGTAAAAATTTAGAACCTCGACCCACTTGCATGAAATTATTTGGGTGCTACGTGGTGGATTTAGGACCAAGTATTGGTGATATATAACGTTGACTTAACCCTAGCTGGGCACTTCTCCCTCGCCTTCGGCCTCGGTCGCTCTATGAACCCTCCTATCCCAGTTTCGCTGAGGTTCAGGTGGTAGCAGCTCCCATGCTGCTACAGTTCTTTGTGCTAGTCCCTTGTATCGTTCGGGAGTCTCGATACCTTGTTGTTGGCAATCTATAAGTTTAATAAGCACCTAGGGTTTACATTTTCTACCAACACCGACCCTGTCATGGCATGACTACATTTCTTGGTTTGGTTCTGCCGAAACTTCCATGGTGAAGGATATCCTTTTGCTTCTGCCAACTCATGGTATTAGATGACGAAGGGAGGGTTTACACTTACTTTGCTCATGACTATCAGACTATCTACTGTGTTTGCAGCCTCCTTCAACGCTAGTAAAATTACTGTATTTCTCCTTTGTATCTTAGTTAAAAGAATTTGTTTTTAAAATAACAATTGATAACTGATACTATTCTACCGTTTGCAGGTTCTGGCTCCACATGCAGCATGGATGGCACGAGCTTCAGCAAAAATGGTTAATTTCCCTGGTAAGCCTGGTTTTCACCATGGCATCTCCTCCTTGATGGTTGTTTTAGGATGGTTAGGGTTTGCCTTTGAGTAGTGTGGCTTTGAGATGACTCCAGTTCTAAACAGTCTTCTAGCTGTATGTTAAGCGGACTCTTACCAGGTTTAACCCTGCGTTGTGTAACGATGTTATGGCTTCGGTTAATATTGTCATTATTCGCCTTCTTTTGGTATTTAGGGTTTTTCTAAAGAAGAAATGTTGTATATCTAAAAAGATGATAATGACTGTGACCTGTTGGTAGATGAGGTTATGGCCTCGCCCCTTTATTTTATTACTGTGTTGTTAAAATGTGAAGGGTTTCACTTAGGGTTTGGTAATATGTTTGGTTATAAACCTTACTGTGTAAAAGAACTTTGGTAATATGATTTATTATCAGTACTCCTGTATACTTGAGTTGGTGTGTGGTGTGAAATTTAGATTCCAATTTTTTAAAATCACATATATTGTGAACTGGTGCTGTGACTGTAAGTGGAAGCATTGCTTTCATTATCAACATTACTGTTACTCATACATACTGGTCTATTATGTTTCTACTCAATTTTACAGTTGAAGTGTAGTTTAAAATGCTTGTTCCATTACTGCGATTATGAATCTATTGGTAAATTGAGAACCAAGTAAAAGATACTATTATGGTAGTGAAGCTTCGACAATGAGCTAGAATAATGTTATGTTTGTTTCTACTGTTATAAAGTTAATAACTAGGTTATTTCTCTGCTGGTAATTTCTTGTTGTAGAAACTGGAAAGATAGGGTTTAAATCGAACTCCACGGTCACGATTTTTGTTTAGTTACTTATTTTGTTTGTTATGATTATGACTATGTCGAAGTAGATAGTCAAGTGAAAGATATTACTATACTTTTTTTAGTTCGATATTGAGTCAAATAGGGTTCTACTAATCCTTTCGTTTGTTCAAACAATAACTAAGTTATAAAAAAAAATTTGTTAAATTCTTTATAATAATTTTCTGTTGAAAATTTGCACATTCATTTGTGTAACAGGTAGTGACTATATAATTGTTAACTAGGGTTTGGGTATTAATTTATTTAATAGGTTAAGACTGGTTAACTATTGACTAGGGTTTGTATATTTATAAAGCTATTCTAATTATAGCTACAACTCTTCTGCGATGTTATCTATAATGGTATCAATACTGTAATTTATGTGGTCATGTTTATTTCTGCTCCTATGATTTTTTAAACGAGTTTGTATTTCCAGAGAATAATTACTGTATACTTAAACCCTACTTATCTATTTAACTATTATAATTAAACTAGGTTTTTAAAAAAAAATTACAATAATAAACTATTGCTTACAATATTACTATTGTATAGCATGCATTAAAATTACCTTATCAGTAAGATAATAATGATATTAAGGAATGTTGAAACACAATAACTATACCAAATCTATCTATTGCTACTCTGATATACTATTTTACTAACTAATTACTCTTCAGACATATAGAAATTAAATCATAATACATTTATTCAGACTTGACAAACATAAGGAAGTAAATGACAGAACCTATTTCTGTGGACAACAACAGCAATGGGAGGTTTTTCCTCCCTACCAACTCCTGGAGAGTGCCCAGACAGCACTTCTCAGGACCCCCGAGCTTGCTCTGGTCTCCCTGGCTGGAACTAGGTGCAACAAAGTAATTCTCTCAGCCCAAACAGCTATAATGGAACCAAGTTACTGCAGCATTCCTCTCAAACAACTTCCTTACTGTATGTTTCCCTCTTCCTCAATAGGATTCCTGAATAACATTCCCTTGAATGCATTCTCCCTCCAGAACAAATTCGAACCCCCCAGCTCTATTCATTGAGTACTATTTAAAAGATTGCCTAGGTCTTTGTTGGGTTAACTGTCATTAATGAGCCACTTGCTCTGATTCCACTTTCTTGGGGAATCATGACCCCAAATATAGGGAAGTTGCCACCTGCAACTTAGGAAGTGTTTGAGGATGCTGCCACTTGTCTTTTGCCTTTCCACCTAGTTCCATCCATCAGTTTGACCAGTAACCTCTTTTTAACAGCTCTCCCATGCTGTTGTCTCCATAATTTATCTATTAATAATAAAAATATTATGAATTACATTCCATTTCTAGTGACTCTGCTGAGTCATCAATTCCTACTTAGCATTAAATTTAACATAATGTCTCAAGAATATAATAAAATAACTGCATAATTTTTACAAAATTGGGGTATGTGACACATTCTTATGCATAAAGACATATGTCATACAGTCATGCAATTATCCAATG
Source organism: Larix kaempferi (assembly GCA_027924585.1). Classification (NCBI taxonomy): domain Eukaryota; kingdom Viridiplantae; phylum Streptophyta; class Pinopsida; order Pinales; family Pinaceae; genus Larix; species Larix kaempferi. Next base: position 5,106,876 of record BSBM01000238.1, on the reverse strand, counting down.
CTTCAATACAACATTTATCCATATCTCGTAACTTTCTAGATGCCTTCCATCTCTACCAGAACATTTGTTAAGAGTGTGCACAACTCCCAACATGTTAGCAAAGAGGTTTCATTCTAGATAAGTAGCAATGGAATGTTGTACAGTACCATGGGCCACTTACCCATTACTTGCATATTAGTAGTATCTTGTTCATTAATGCATAATACATATCCTAAATCTAGGAACATAAGTATGTACATGACTGGACAACATCATTTAAATAATCATATATACAAGAAATGACAATTCAAATACTTATATCTTTTTGGTTGTAGGGTGGACTCCCTGGAGTGCTCCCTCTTGATCTTTACTTCCTTGCAAGAACTTTTGGAGTGTGCTCCCTCTTGATCTTTGCTTCCTGGATTACCTGTCCTTGAACTTATATCTGTCCTGGACCATTATGTATGCTTAAGTGTGCACTAGTGTCATCATTGTGTTATCCTCAATATCTCATACATAACCACACATATATTAGTATAATCTCAATACTATCAAAACATTATAATTCTAAATAATCTCATGTATGGTCATGATCATTTCATACATAGGTAATAAGCATTAGTGTTCAACGTTTCAGGGAAGACTTCTTTTACTCATGCATATTCTTATTTGACCATAGGACTCTTCTCGTTAGTCATGTCATCAATCAAAGTAAGAAACATAATATGCATAAACCCTTGATTACTTAAACTTTAATAATAATCATTATCATTCATACAAAAGTATAAGATCCTAACACAAGGTAGGATTCTAACTTGATATAGGAAAAACATAACTGGATTATCATGTTAGCTAGTTATGTCTAACATACCTGCATATGTCTCCTTCAATTACTTGTTCTAGTAACCTGCATATCTCAAAGGTTAAGCATTTTAGAACCAAAATATACATACCTCGTAAGTGGAGCTTCTATGTGATCCATGAGTCTTTGTCTTCATGTCACCATGGTCATATGTTCTTGATCTAGAACTTGATTTGTACTTTCTTGATGTACCTTTCACATTTGCGGACAACATCAACCTCATACAACACCACAGTGCATTAGTACAATCATATAACCCTAATCAATGAATGTCTTCTATCATTCACATGCATTCATACTTTTACTAGGGTGATACGACAATTCTAAGATTAATCAAGATTGTACTCACCTCAATAATATGAAGACAAACATATCATAAACTTAATCATGAACAGATTTCAACACATACCTGTATCTCCTCAAGTCATACATGTCGAGATTGCTTGTAGCATTCTTATGTAAGGACTTAGCCTCATCTCCCTCTGGAACTGGAACTTCTTCACTTATGCAGGTGTCCAATTCATTCTCTTCTAGGATTAACCCAATCCACTTTCATTTGCTAAAATTGGATCTGGAGCTGGATTAGGGTTTGTCAAAGAAACTCTAAAAATTCAAACTTTGAATTTCAAACTTTTGAAAGGATGAAAAGATGTTCCTTGCTGAGATGATCAAGCTGGTGTACTTCAATTTTTAAAACTGCAAAATTTGACCCCTAAAAATTGCCTTTCAAACTTCCAGATCTTCTAGATAGGATCCCAAACTAGGGTGTGATAAAGCTTGGTCTTCTGCCCATCCAAAAGGTTCGATATTGTGTTCTAAACTTTGATTTTTTTTAGGAGCTTCCAGCTATGGTCACAGATTTCAAAAATTCCAACTTTTGCAAAAGCCCTAATTTTCCACCTTTCTTATCAAAATCCCGAACTAGGGTTTGATCAAGCCCGTCCTTCTGCCAAACCAAAAAATTCAATCTTGGTCTCTAAATTTTGATTTTGATGAGGAGCATTCAGTCATGGTATCTGATTCAAAAAATTCCAACTTTATCTGAACCCCTAAACTCCCGTAGCAGTGACAAGCCAAGAATGAAGGTGCTCAAAATCCAATTATGTTTTGACAGAAATATGTTCCTTATTGTTTCTGGTACATATATGAAGTTATGAATTCATAGGTTCTGAAACTTTGTCCTATGGTTCAATTTTAGCATCTAAAAAAGTTACCTGAGAAAGTACAGTCCGTGCACTACCTGCCACTTTTTACGAAATTTCATTTGGAGCTTCCTAGCCCAAGTTATGACCCTTTTTCCAAGGTCACCTATTTATGACTGAGATCTAGAAGAGGCAGAAACCCTATATTGTACAGATCATAAATCACAAAGTACAACAAATTAGAGGTTTTCCTTTGGACACAAGGTACATGGGGATCATAGCTTCTTCCTGTACGATTTTCAAACATTGAAACCTCACCAAAATTTATTTATAGTGAAAGTGCTACGATGAATGGTTTTTTCTATATCAAGCCCTAGCTTCGCTATTGCAACAAGTGTCATACATGCCATACCATGCCTTCTTTCAGGCTAGCTATGATACCATGTTAGTTTTTCAGAATTTACTTCAATCTGATCTAGGATCTTAACTAAGAGAACAACATGTGCAGCATATCTACATCATATCAATCATGGACACAATAATGCAAGCACACAAGAGACACATAATTTACTTGGGGAAAACCATGAAGGTGAAAAACCCCAATAACTTCCTCAAAGATAGATAGAGAAATGATACAACCCAAGCATAAGAGATAGAAATCTCCTAGCAGCAGCTTCTCCTCCTCCATAAGTGCACCACTCTCCTGAGAGTGTAAGAGAGAATAGAATGATAAAATAGAGTGCCTCCCACACTCTATTTATACTTGACTTGACTTGCCTAATAACCTTTACTAGGTCAGCCTCAACTTAACCACCTAACACAATGCTGACTAGGCCGACACCCAATAGGGTGGTCTAATAACCCTTTGACCCACATGGCCGACCCCCAATAGGGTGGTCTAATAACCCATTGGCAAGTTAACACACTTGCAACACTTGTCAATACAAATGATGACACTTCCGTATAGAGGAATAATACATCTCTATAGGAGTACAATAAATATATATATGGAATACATTCCGAAGTTACATATACATCAACACTCCCTCTTAACTAGGAAGGTATTTCTCGACACAGATCATCTAGAACAAGTCTTCTTCTCTAGATCATTGTCCTCGAATCATCGTCATCATCACTGTTTTTGCTATCTCAATCAATCTCTGAATCTACTCGTCATAGGAAGTTCTACAAAGCCAGTCCTTTTTCATACTGGATGTAGGCCCACCACCTGTAGGTCTTCATCATCACTGGCCATACTGTGGCATCCTCAGGACTTATTACGTGCATCACAAAACCTTAAAAGAGTCTCTTGACTAGCAAGAACCCTAAAGAGCATCTTAGGCCTTTTTCATCTTGTCCATATCTCCAGGACTTATTACATGTGATTGTCACAAAACCTTAAAAGAGTGTCCCAGGAACGTTTATGTGCATAGCATGATCGGAAAGAAATCTAAAGAGCATCCCAGGAACATTTATGTGCCTAAGCACGACCGGCAAGATCTCCAGGACTGATTACATGTGACCTCTGCTACAAACCCTCGAAAGAGAATCCCAGGACTTATTATGGGCACACAGCCCAACCTATGGGATCTCCCAGGTCTTACATGTAGCATCCCACCACAAACCCTCGAAAGAGCATCCCAGGACTTATTACGAGCACGCAGCCCAACCTATCGGATCTCCCAAGTCTTACATGCGGCCCACTATCACAAACCCTCAAAAGAGCATCCCAGGACTTATTACGGGCACACAGCCCAACCTATCGGATCTCCCAGGTCTTACATGTGATATACAGTGCCAGTCCTTTTTCATACTAGATGTGACCTAGAAAAAATCTAGGATTTCCTTTGCACAACCTATCCACGGCTACATAGTATCAACCTAATACTCACCATACATCATCCTGATGTACACATGATCATCCTGATCATCATCACTGCATCGTTCTAATGCAAGTCATTTGGAGCAACATCTTGAAGCTCATCATCCATGATCATCCTAATCATACAATGCATCTACCTGATGCATACCAAGTATCTACCTGATACATATCACCACACATGATCCACCTGATACATACATAGATACATGATCCACACAATGTATCCACCTGATATATATCAACATACATGATCTACCTGATCATACACAGTATCCACCTGATACATATACAAATACATGGTCCAAGCATCCAACATGATGCATATACAAATACTTATAAATGATCCAACTGATCATATCCAACATCCAACATGATGCATGCATACATAAATGATCCAACCGATCATATCAAGCATCAACATGATGCATACATATAAAATGTAAATGATCCAACTGATCATACAGAGCATAAACTAGAACATCATCTTGATGCTCATCATCCAGCACTTACATCCATAGCCATGTGAAGGATCCTCCTTCCAACATGCTTGGAGTGGCTTCAGCAAATAACTCCGTCACTTCTTCCTCAAAGTGACACTGATCTGAAGGACACCAAGCCTCTCTCTGAAGTACTCGAACTTCACTCTGGCTAGTGGCTTCGTCAACACATCTGCAATCTGCTCATTCGTCGCAACATATAGGAGCTTCACTGCTCCTCTCTGCACCATATCCCTGATATAGTGATATTTGATCTCTATGTGTTTTGACCTGTCATGAAACACTGGGTTCTCAGACAGCTTCACACAACTCTGGTTGTCACAAAAGATACCAGTAGCCTCCAGCGATAGATCAAATAACTCAAAGAGTAGCTTCCGAAGCCATACTGCCTTACAACTAGCCAAACAAGCTGCAACATACTCTGATTTTGCTGTACTCAATGCTACGTAGAACTGCTTCTTGCTAAACCAAGAGATCACACCTGATCCCATAATGAAGCAGCACCCAAAATTGCTCTTCCTATCTGCAGCACTGCCTTCCCAATCTGAATCAACATAACCCTATAGGTTAAACTTTTGATTTGCATCATACTTGAGCCCATAATCAACCGTACCCTTCAGGTACCTTAGAATATGCTTTACAGCAACCAAGTGAACACCTCTCAAATCCGTCAGGAACTGGCTCAATGTGTTCACCGCAAAGCAAATATCTAGTCTCGTGTTCATTAGGTACATCAAGGACCCAATCATCTGACGATACATAGAGACATCAACTGGCTCAGATGAAGCATCACACAGAATGCTTCAGGTTCGATGCCATAGGTGTTGCCATGGCCTTGCAGTCCATCATCCCAAACCTCTTCAGGACCTCTGCTGCATACTTCCCTTGTCCAAGGAAGATTCCATCTGCACTCTGCAACACCTCCATACCTATAAAATAATGCATCATCCACAAGTTCTTCCTCTTGAACTCGGTAGCATGCTTCTGCTGCGTGTTGGAAATCAATCTATCTTCACCTGTAATAAACAGGTCATCCATATACAAAAGTAGTATCACTAGATTTCCTTCCTCAACCTTGTAGTAAAGGTTGGAATCCTCTTTACTCTTGGTAAATCCCAAACTGGATAGGAAGCTGTCTATCATACCATACAAAGTTCTGCACATATATGACTCCCTATCATGTGTCTCAGAACCAAGTGGCTGCTCCACATACACTTCTTCTTCAACTACACCATTCAAGAAAGCTGTCTTGAAATCCATCTGGTGTATCTTCCATTTCATCACTGCAGCCAGAGCAAGTACAGATCTAATGGAAGTGTATCTGGCTACAGGAGCAAAAGTCTCTATGCTACCACCTGCAACATGATTGATCTTGTAGATCCTCTTGGAAGTCACTACAAACTCATCTTTAGGTCTTGGGACTGCATCACAAACATCTTCATGATCGACTGGTACTCCTCGATCATGGCATTCTTCCCAGATCCTGGGAACTTCAATATCTTCAATATTTTCAATAGATAAATTTGTTGCTGGACAAATGTTGTAGTCCTTCTTTTGTAGGTGATGGTATACGATCTTTCCTACACAACAAGTTAAATTGCATGATTAGAAAACATCTCATGGTTTTTAGAAAAAATTCTTATACATAAAGAAATATGTCATACAGTCATGCAATTATCTTAGCCAATGCTTCAATACAACATTTATCCATATCCCGTAACTTTCTAGATGCCTTCCAATCTCTACCGGAACATTGTTAAGAGTGTGCACAACTCCCAACATGTCAGCAAAGAGGTTTCATTCTAGATAAGTAGCAATGGAATGTTGTACATGTTGAGATATTGTAACTTCAAAGAATATTATAATTGTACTTTATTTATTCCGGAGATGTTCCATACCTCCGATGTGATTATACTATGAATCTGGAGATGTTTATTCCTCCGAGAAGTTGTGGTAACTAGGGTTATTAGACCCACCATGTGGGGGTTGGCCTAGTCAGTTATAATAAGGTATTTAACCTAATGGTTAAATACGGTTAAATACGAGCCTACATGTACTTGTGTAAAATATATGTCAGTGTAGTGTATAAATAGAGGAGGTGTGTTCCTCATTTGATACACACACTCACTTGAGAGACGCGCTCTTGTGGAGGAGAGGTATGCTATGGTGGAGGAGGAGATAATTTCTTTGGTTTGCATCTTTGTATATTGCTGGTCATCTATATTGAGGAAGCTTTACTGGGTTTTCTACCCCATGAGGGTTTCCCAGGATAAATTTGTGTCTCTTGTGTTTATGCTATGCTTGTTGTTTCTTCAGTGATCCTGTATATGCTATTATTGTGAAAATGGAATGTAATGCTGTTATTTTATGTCTTAGCATATTGAATTTTAACATGGTATCAGAGCTAACCTGAAGGAAGGCAATGTATGGCACTTACGACACTTGCTTCTCTTGCAACAATTTGAAGGTTAGGGTTTTATATAGCAAAAACAAGTCATCGTGGAACTTTCGCTATAAATCCATTTATGCGAAGTTTCGGGATCTAAAAAGTTTACAGGTCGTAGATAACATCCCCAGGTACCTTGTGTCCAAAGGGAACCCTCAGATTCATTGTACTTTATGAGTTATGATCAGTACAAGTTAGGGTTTCTACCTCTTCCAGATCTCAGTCAAAATCAGGTGACGTTGGAAAAAAGGTCATAACTTGGGATAGGAAGATCCAAATGAAATTTCATAAAACGTGACAGGTAGTACATAGACTGTACTATCTCAGGAAACGTTTTCCGAGGCCGAAGGTGAACCAGTGACATGTGGCACTCTGTACAAGTTTGCTCTCCTGTTTTATCCCATAAATAGGTCACGTTGCGACACTTGGAAAAAATCTCTCTCAGAGAGTCCAATTGAGGTCAAACCTGTCAGGATAGAAAGATGACATGGTGAGATATTTCAGGAAAAGTTTTCAGAGGTCGAAGTTCAAACAGTGACACGTGGCACGCCGTACAAGTTCTCTCTCCTGTTTTATCCCATAAACAGGTCACGTTGCGACACTTGGCATAACTCTCTCTCAGAAAATCCAATTGAGGTTAGACCTGTCAGGATGGAAAGATGATAGTTCAAGCTACTGCAGAAAAAGTTTTCAGACCCTGTGAAGTAGAAATTTCAGAGTTATAGCAGAAACAATCAGGTGCATATTTCTGTCAAAACAGAATTATTTTTGGAGCACCTTTATTCATGGCTTCCAGAATTTAGGGTTTCGGAGAAAGTTAGAATTTTTGGAATCGGAGTCCATGGCTGGAATCTCCTCAAAAAAATAAGAGTTTAGAGCCTTGGATCGAACCTTTTGATTGGACAGAAGGGTGGGCTTCATCAAACCCTAGTACGGGTTCCTGTCCAAAAGATCCAGAAGTTTCGAAGGCAATTTTGAGGGGTCACATTTTGGAGATTTCAAAATTGAAGAATGCTAGGTTGATCAGCTCAGCAAGACACATTCTTCCATCCATTCAGAAGTGTGAAAGTCAAAGATTGAATTTTTAGGGTTTCTCTAGCAAAGCCTAATCAAGCTCCAGATCAAGTTTCAGGGGGAGTTGAGGCTAAGGCCTTACATAAGAAGACTACAAAAAGTCTCGACAGGTATGACTTAAGGATGTTCAGGTATGCCTTGAAATCTGATTCTTGATTAAGTTCATAATGTGTTTGTCTTCATGTTATTTATTAGTACAATCTTGATTAATGTTATTAATTGTCTTATCACCCTAGTAACAATATGAATGCATGTGAATGATCGAATACATTCATTGATTAGGGCTATATGATTGTACTTATGCATTATGGTGTTGTGTGAGGTTGATGTTGTCTGCTAACAAGACACAGGTACATCACAAAAGACAAATCAAGTTCCATGACCATGACAACATGAAGACAAAGACTCACGAGGTATGTATGACTTTTTTATATCATGTTTAACCTACAAGACATGCAGGTTCTAGCTCAAGATCTCTAAATCATTGAAGAGATTGTTTAGGTATGTTGTACATAACTAAACAGGTATACTAATCCAGGTATGTTTTCCTATGTCATGTTAGAATCTTACCTTGTGTAAGTATACTTGGTATGATTGGTTAGTATTCAAGGGTTTATGCATATTATGTCTCTTATCTTGGTTGATGATTTAACTAACTAGATCAAAAAAGAATATGCATGAGTAAAAGAAGACTTCCTTGAAACCCTAAATAGTAATGATCATGACTGTACATATTCAAGATTATTTAGAATTAGAATGTTTTGATAATATTGAGAATATACTAATGAATGTATGTTTGTGTATGAGATCATGAGGATGACACTAGTGTACACTTGAGCATGCACAGTGGTACAGAATGAATAGAAGTTCAGAAGACATACAGAAGATCAAGCGGGAGGCAACCACACAAACATAAAAGATAAGTATTTGGGTTGTTATTAGAAATAGTAAATGATATTACTTGTATGCATATTTGTATTCCTAGAATATATCATGCTGAGTGTAAACATTCATAAAGCATTGAAAAGTATACTACTAATATGCATATGATTGGTAAATTAGACAAACATTCCATTGTTGCTTGTCTAGAATGAAACCTCTTTACTGACATGCTGAGAGTTGTGCACACTCTCGATAGTATGTTCTGGTAGATATGGAAGGCATCTAGATAGCCATTGTATGCATACAGGATATGGGAAAGTGTTGTGCCAAAGTATTGGTCAAAATAGTTGCATAACTATGTAAATGATATCTTTATGCATAATAGGTTATCATATAAATATGATTTGATGATTATGAAGTATTACTAATCATGTACTTAATTTTGATTTGTAGGAAAGATCATGATGAATGATGAACTCTGAACAAGCGATGGATGTTCAACAAAATATTTACAAATCAAACACACTATAGAAAGCTTGTGGTTAAGAGATTCTCTTAGAAAGAGGAAGAGAATCATGATGAGATGTTTTGCTCCAAGGGACTAGATAAGACCATTCTCTTAATAATGTAATCAGGTTCTGTATGGGTTCCCAGGATCGGTAGTCAATGGATGAGCTTAATGATCATCATGGGTGATGTGGATCTCAACCTTTGCTACAAGGTTGAATATGGGTTCTAAACACATATGACATGGATGCAAGAAGGAACTCACCACAGAGTTCGAATGATTTTGAGGCTCATATTAGTAGACCCATCTGACGAGAGATGGCACAGATAGATATGCAGAAGATCACTCAATGCAGAGTGTGAATAATGGATAATTGACAGCTTCATGACAAAGCTCAGGCTTTACCAGAAGTAAAGTTGTTCCTAACCTTTACCTTAAGGTTGTGGATGATGAACCTATCATACCATTATTGTATGACGATGACCTCTTTCTGACAAGGAATGAGAAACAGGTCATGAAAATGGCTGCAGAAATGAAAATAAAAGATCTCGGATTAATGCACTACTTCTTAGGTCTAGAAGTATGGCAAGATCCAAAAGGAATCTTTTAAATCAAGGTAAGTATGATGTGAAGTTTCTAAAAGATTTGATATGTTGGAGTATAAAGCCATGGCCACTCCCATGGACTCCAACTTGAAGTTATTAGTTAATGACTCATCATATTTAGTGGACCTAACCCTATATAGACAAATCATTGGGTCATTGATGTATTTAACAAATACTAGGCCAGATATATGCTTTGCTGTAAATACTCTAAGTCAATATCTAGTAGAACCTAGAAAGGTTCACTTAATAGCTACAAAGCATGTAGTGAGGTACCTAAAAGGTACTTTAGATTTTTGGTCTATATTATCTTGGAGGTCATGAAATTCGTTTACATGGTTACTCAGATTCTGATTGGGCAGGAAGTGTCTCAGACAGAAAGAGTACATCAGGTGGATGTTATAGTCTTGAATCTGCCATGATCTCATGGTTCAACAAGAAACAATCTAATGTGGCTCTCAGTACTGCTGAAGTAGAATATATGGCTGTCTGCTCTGCCAGCTGTGAAGAAGTATGGCTTCAGAAGCTTTTATATGGAGTGTTTGACTTAGAAATGGATCCCACTGTGATTATGTGTGACAATCAAAGCTACATTAAGATGACTGAAAATCCTGTGATTCCATAATAAGTCAAAACACATAGAGATCTGATACTTCTATATACGAGATATGGTGCAAAGAGGAGCTATCAAGCTCGAATATATAAGCACTGAGGATCAGATCGCTGATATCTTGACTAAACCTCTGTCTCGAGTGAAGTTTGAATACTTTAGAGACAAGCTTGGTATAGTTCAAAAGAACTCTCCTCGAAAGGGGGAGTAGCATAGTATCTGATAACAAGTCTGTCTCATCAATAATGAGGTTACCTATTTACTACACTTAGTTACTTAGAATTTTTTTTTTTTAGGACCCTTATATTTTTTCTTTTGGTGATAGATGTATTAGTGAGAATACATGCTTTTGATGATAGATGTATTAGTGAGAATACATGCTTTTGATGATAGATGTATACATGCCTTTAATGATATATGTATTTGATGCTATTGATGAGGATACATGTTTTGATGATGAGGATAAATGTTTTGATATACATGTTTTGATGATGAGGATACATGTTTTGATATACATGTTTTGATGATGAGGATACATGATGCCTTGATGTACTTGTATGGATGAAGATACTTGTAGCCATGATTGACATATGAGGGGATTGGATCATCCCTGGATTTTAGTCCTAAAGAGAGCCGTAGACGTATGTCTTCGAGAATGAAGTCCTTGGTGGACTTGAGGGGATTGGATCATCCTTGGACTTCAGTCCTAAAGAGAGTCGTAGACGTATGTCTTCGAGAATGAAGTCATTGGTGGACTTGAGGGGATTGGATCATCCCTGGACTTCAGTCCTAAAGAGAGTTGTAGACGTATGTCTTCGAGAATGAAGTCCTTGGTGGACTTGAGGGGATTGGATCATCCCTGGACTTCAGTCCTAAAGAGAGTCGTAGACGTATGTCTTCGAGAATGAAGTCCTTGGTGGACTTGAGGGGATTGGATCATCCCTTGACTTCAGTCCTAAAGAGAGTCGTAGACATATGTCTCCGAGAACAAAATCCTGAATGAACAGGTAAGGGGATTGGATTGTCCTCGGACTTTAGTCCTTTGAATTTAGCCGTAGACATGATGTCTCCGAGAAAAAAATCCTGAATGAACAGGTAAGGGGATTGGATCGTCCTCGGACTTTAGTCCTTTGAATTGAGCCGTAGACATGATGTCTCCGAGAACAAAATCCTGAATGAACAGGTAAGGGGATTGGATCGTCCTCAGACTTTAGTCCTTTGAGTTGAGCGGTAGACATGATGTCTCCGAGAACAAAATCCTGAATGAACAGGTAAGGGGATTGGATCGTCTTCGGACTTTGGTCCTGTGAATTGAGCCGTAGACATGAGGTCTTCGAGAATTGAATGATAGGACTAGATCATCCCTGAGCTTCGGTTCAAAAGGTACATGATAGGACTGGATCGTCCCTGAGCTTCGGTTCAAAAGGTACATGATAGGACTGGATCGTCCCTAAGCTTCGGTTCAAAAGGTACATGATAGGACTGGATCGTCCCTGATCTTCGGTTCAAAAGGTACATGATAGGACTGGATCGTCCCTGAGCTTCGGTTCAAAAGGTACATGATAGGACTGGATCGTCCCTGAGCTTCGGTTCAAAAGGTACATGATAGGACTGGATCGTCCCTGAGCTTCGGTTCAAAAGGTACATGATAGGACTGGATCGTCCCTGAGCTTCGGTTCAAAAGGTACATGATAGGACTGGATCGTCCCTGAGCTTCGGTTCAAAAGGTACATTATAGGACTGGATCGTCCCTGGACTTTGGTTCAAAAGGTACATGACTGGATTGCATCATCCATAGATGTATGTCCTAAAGAGAGCAGGATTGATCACCCTGGAAAATGTTGATCGTATGATGACGTTACTGTTGATCGTATGATGACTATGCTGATGACGATGTTGTTGATCGTATGATGATGATGCTGATTGATTGTATGATGACGATGCTGCTGATCGTATGATGATGATGCTGATGTTTGTATGATGACGATTCTGATGATCATATGATGACGATGCTGATGATCGTATGATGACGATGTTGTAGATCGTGATGAACTAGATGTTGTAGATCAAGATGATGTGATGATGCTGATGATCGTGTGATGACGATGCTGATGATTGTGTGATGATGATGCTGATGATCGTGTGATGACGATGCTGATGATCGTGTGATGACGATGTTGACGATCATGAGGATTCAGATATTGATGTTGCTGTAGCTATTTGAGTGCTGCAGAAGATAAAGACTCAGTACTGAAGATGTTGATGTTCCAGTAACTGGTTGAGTTACTGATGTTGTTGAGAAAGCTTCCAATGATTTATAGATGTATCATGTATGATGTTGATGACTCCTTGCTCGTGCAGATGTTGTTATAATATCCTTCTCGTTAAGGGGGAGTGTTGAGATATTGTAACTTCAAAGAATATTATAATTGTACTTTATTTATTCCGGAGATGTTCCATACCTCCGATGTGATTATACTATGAATCTGGAGATGTTTATTCCTCTGAGAAGTTGTGGTAACTAGGGTTATTAGACCCACCATATGGGGGTCGGCCCAGTCAGTTATAATAGGGTGTTTAACCTAATGGTTAAATACGGTTAAATACGAGCCTACATGTACTTGTGTAAAATATATGTCAGTGTAATGTATAAATAGAGGAGGTGTGTTCCTCATTTGATACACACACTCACTTGAGAGAGGCGCACTTGTGGAGGAGAGGTCTGCTATGGTGGAGGAGGAGATCATGTCTTTGGTTTGCATCTTTGTATATTGCTGGTCATCTATATTGAGGAAACTTTACTGGGTTTTCTACCCCATGAGGGTTTCCCAGGATAAATTTGTGTCTCTTGTGTTTATGCTATGCTTGTTGTTTCTTCAGTGATCCTGTATATGCTATTATTGTGAAAATGGAATGTAATGCTGCTATTTTCTGTCTTAGCATATTGAATTTTAACAGTACAGTGCCTTAGGCCACTTACCCATGTATATTAGTAGTATATTGTTCATCAATGCAACTATTCTAATATGTATAATACACCACCTAATTCTAGGAACATGAGTATATACATTATTCAACAGTATTATTTAAACAATAAAATATGCAAGGAATGATAATTCAAATACTTATCTTTGTTTGTTTGTTGGGTTGACTCCCTCTCAGTCTTTGCTTCTTTTCTACAACTCCATTCTGATGTGGATTGTGAGAAGTGTTCAACTCCCTCTGAATATCTGCATCCTTGCATAAACTACTGAAGTGTGCTCCTTCTTGATTTTTGCTTTCTTGCAGGAACAACTGGAGTGTGCTCCCTCTTGATCTTTGCTTCCTTGCAAGAACAACTGGAGTGTGCTCCCTCTTGATCTTTGCTTCCTGGATTACCTGTCCTTGAACTTATATCCATCACTATGCATTCTTATTAGTATCATCATTTTGTTATCCTCGAGGTCTCATACATAATCACACATTCATTAGTATAATCTTAATACTATCAAAACACAATAATCTAAAACATGTATAGTCATGATCATTTCAAACACAGATAATAAACATTAGTATTCAAGGTTTCAGGGAAGTCTTCTTTTACTCATGCATATTCTTATTTGATCATATGACTCTTCTAGTTAGTTAAATCATCAATCAAGATAAGAGACATAAAATGCATAAACCCTTGATTACTTACATTTATAACTTTATGAATAAACATAACCAATCATACCAAGTATACTTATATAAGGGATCCTAACACAAGGTAGGATTCTAACTTGATATAGGAAAAACATACCTGGATTGGTATGTTAGCTAGTTATGTCTAACATACCCACATGATGTCTTCTTGTTCTCCTCAATGATTTGTGCTAGTAACCTACATATCTCATAGGTTAGCCATTATAGAACCAAGTTATACATACCTCACAAATAGATCTTCTAAGTGATTCATGACAATGGATGAATCTTTGTCCTCGTGTCATCATGATCATATGTTCTTGAACTAGAGCATGATTTGTCTTTCTTAGTGTATCTTTCATGTTAGCGGACAACATAAACCTCATACAACACCATAATGCATTAGTACAATCATAAGGGTCAACACCCTAATCAATGAATATCTTCTGTCATGCATTCATAATTTTACTAAGGTGATACGACAAGTCTAAATTTAATCAAGATTGTACTAACCATAATAACATGAAGACAAACATACCATAAACTTAATCACGAACAAATCTTGAAACATACCTGGATGAGTCATACCTGTCGAGATTGCTTGTAATCTTCTTATGTAAGGCCTAAGCCTCATCTCCCTCTGAAACAGGAACTTCTCCACTTATGCGGGTGACCAATCCATTCTCTTATAGGATTAACCCAATCCACTTGATCCGCAAGAACTAGATCTGGATCTGGATTAGGGTTTGTCAAAGAAATCCTAAAAATTCAAACTTTGAATTTCAAATTTCTGAAAGGATAGAAAGATGCGCCTTGATGAGTTGATCAAGCCGGTATATTCAGAATTTGAAAACTGCAAAGTTTCACCCCTCAATTTTGCTTTTGAAACTTCTGGATTCACTGGACATGACCCTGAACTAGAGTTTGATAAAGCCCACCCTTTTTCCCAATCAAAAGGTTCGATCCAAATTTCTAAGCTTCTATTTTTCTGAGGAACTTCCAGCCGTGGTCACAGATTTCAAAAATTCTCATTTTTGCAGAAGCCCTAATTTTCCACTTTTCCAATCAAAGTCCCGAACTAGGGTCTGATCAAGCCCGACCTTCTGCCCAACCAAAAATTCTAATCTTGGTCTCTAAATTTTTATTTTGATGAGTGGCATTCATCCTTAGTCTTCGATTACAAAAATTCCAACTTTCTTCGAAACCCTAAATTCCGAAAGCCATGAATGAAGGTGCTCAAAAATAATTATGTTTTGACAGAAATATGTACATGATTGTTTCTGGTTTAGCTCCGAACTCTTCGATCCACAGGGTCTGAAAAACATTTCTTTTCATATCCCGACCTGTCATCTTTCCAACCCCACAGGTCTGACCTCAAATGGATTCTCTGAGACAGAGTTATTCCAAGTGTCACAACGTGACCTGTTTATGTGATAAAACCGGAGAGAGAACTTGTACGGCGTCCCACGTGTCACTGGTTCAGTTTCGGCCTCTAAAAATGTTACCTGAGAAAGTACATTCTGTGCACTACCTGTCACATTTTACTAAATTTCATTTGGAGCTTCCTAGCCCAAGTTATGACCTTTTTTCCAAGGTCACCTGTTTATGATTGAGATCTGGAAGAGGCAAAAACCCTATATTGTACAGATCATAAATCACAAAGTACAACGAATTAGAGGTTTTCCTTTGGACACAAGGTACATGGGAATCCTGGCTTCGCCCTATATGATTTTCCAACCCTGAAACCTCGCCAAAATTTATTTATAGCGAAATTAATACAATGACTGGTTTTTGCTATATCAAGCCCTAGCTTCGCAATTGCAACAAGTGTCATACATGCCATACCATGCCTTCTTTTAGGCTAGCTCTGATACCATGTTAGTTTTCATAATTTACTTCAATCTGATCTAGGATCTTAACTGAGAGAACAACATGTACAGCATATCTACATCATATCAATCATGGACACAATAATGCAAGCACACAAGAGACACAGAGTTTACTTGGGGAAAACCATAAAGGTGAAAAACCCCAATAACTTCCTGAGAGATAGATAGAGCAATGATACAACCCAAGCATAAGAGATAGACATCTCCTAGCAGTATCTTCTCCTCCTCCACAAGTGCGCCACTCTCCCGAGAGTGTGAGAGAGAATAGAATGATAGCGTCCTGGGATATCTAGAAAATGCTCTTTCAAGGTTTTGCTTGGGAGGACATATAATAGTGCCCTGGGAGGTTTGCAAATACTCTTTCGAGGTTTTTCCTATGGCATATAATAGCGCCTTGGGATATCTGGCAAATGCTCTTTCGATTTTTTTTCCTATGGCATATAATAGTGCCATAGGATATCCGATAGGTTGAGCTATGTGCTCGTAATCAGTCCTGGGATGCTCTTTCGAGGTTTTTCCATGACCACATGTAATAGCGCCCTAGGATATACAATAGGTTGAGTTGTGTGCTCGTAATCAATCCTGGGATTCTCTTTCAAATTTTTGTTGTGACCACGTGTAATATCGCCCTGGGAGATCCGATAGGTTGAGCTGTGTGCTCGTAATCAATCCTGGGATGCTCTTTCGAGGGTTTGTGGTGGTCACATATAATGTCACCCTGGGAGATCCGATAGGTTGAGCAGCAAGCTCGTAATTAGTCCTGGGATACTCTTTCGAGGTTTTGTGATGCACATAATAAGTCCTGAGCATTCCATAGTATGGCCAATGATGATGAAGATTTACAGGAGGCTAGGCCTAAATCCAGCATGAAAAAGGGTTGGCTCTGTAGAATTTCCTATGACAAAAAGAATTCAGAGATAGCCCAGTGATCGAGATGTCGAGTACAGCAGCAGTGATGATGATGTTGCTCCATGATCCAGTGATGATGATCCAGCTCCAGAATTGAAGACTTGCACCAATATGTATTGATGACCTGTGTCTAGAGAATACCTTCCTAGTTAAGAGGGAGTGTTGATGTATTTGTAACTTTGGAAGATATTCACTTGTATATTACATTTGTACATTATTGTATATCCAACATAGATGTATTATTCCTCTGATTGGAAGTGTCGTCATTTGTATTTGCAAGTGTCGCAAGTTACATTGTAAGTGTCGTCATTTGTATTGATGGGTTATTAGACCACCAGTTTGGGGTCGGCCCTAGTTAGGTCATGCGGTTGGGTTATTAGGCCTCCTTAGGAAGTCGGCCCTGTTTATTTATTGGCAGGTCAAGTCAATGTATAAATAGAGGGTGTGCCTCTCTCATTATATTCATTCAGTCACTTCTCAAGCTCACATATCTAAGAGATAAAGTGGCGGATAAGTGGAGGAGGAGGAGTATCTGCTAGAGACATCTCTTTGGGTTTGATCATTGTGATCTTGGTTTGTGGCTTATCTTATCTCTGAGGAAGTTGCTGTGATGAACCTGCAATAATTAATTAATGCAAATACACAAGATATCAGAAATAATAGAACTCGAAATCACTTTTATATTGATCACGGGCCACTTCGAGGGGGCAACCTCCTTTGAGCAAGCTCAATACAATTAACTTCACCGTGCCTTGAATGACCTCAACACACACTTATATACTAAGTCTATGCTGAAAACTATGAGTCAAAACCATGGGACATATAATACTACGGGATGACTTACAAAGCATATGCGTCCAATACTATGGGTCAATACTATGGGATAATATAAACTACGGATCAACAAATACTACGGGACGACTTACAAAGGATATGCATCCAACAACAATATACTAACATAGTAAAGAGAAGGGTTGATATAGGTTCCTAACATCCCCTCTCCCTTAGAAAAAGCTTTGTCCTCAAAGATTTGGTTGGAGAAATTGTTGCAGAATCTGAAGGAGTGGTTCCCCGATATCATCCTCGGGTTGCATTTTGGGCCACTGACGCCTTTGGAGTGTCAAGGAGGATTGCTTGGAAGGTTGTAGATGAAGAAGAACCCTATCAGCTGCGTGGAAAATGCACTCAAAATGGTGCTGATCGGCTTGTTGTTTCAGGCGAATTCTGGCCATGTGAAGATTGTCCTACAGAATGAGAAGAATCTGATCGCGGTTTCGAAGAACCGAGTCAATTTCCTAAACTGGGGAGCTGCTAAGGGTATATGGAAGAAGAACTGGCAGTGTTTTTTCCATAGACTGCTTCATATGGTGTCCTTTGAGATGTGGTATTGTACCACCAGAGCGCTGCTAGGAAATCCATAGAAATAGTTTTCCAAAGCTGTGTAGGGATGGGCAAGGGTTTAAGCAATCCCAAAAGGAATGTCGTTTCACCCTTGTTGACTTGGAAAGTATCATCGTCAGCCGCCATATGTTGAATTGTCATTTTTAGTCCCTTCCAAAAGAAGTTACATTGTTCCCGGTCATACATTTTGCAGAACACAGAGTGCCCTGTTGATGAAGAAGCATGGATTTCATAGAAGAGAGAGCCCTATTGAACATATTGCAACCAATTTGGAACAAGCAGAGAAAGAGCTGTAAGAGAAACTAGGTCATCAATTGTGCGAGAAGGAGCATCTTCCACCATATTGTCCTTACCCTTCTTGTAAGTGATCACATAGGGATAACCCATGAGTTGGATAACCCATTTCAGGTGTGTTGGGGAGGAGACCCATTGTTCCAGAAAATTTTCCAGACTCTGGAGATCAGTCTTGATGCAAAAATAATTCCCTAATAGGTATGGTTGCCACTTCTGTACTGCATGCAAAATAGCCATCATTTCCTGCTTAGAGGTAGATGTGGCTAAATTCTTACCGGAAAGGTCTCTTGAAGGCAGCAAGCACATTGGTTCAGCAAAGATACCTGCATATCTATCCAAGGAAGTAGTGGAGACTGTTGATGGGTGCATCTGAATGGAATTGAGCTGAGCAATGACACCATGTGAATTCTTCTTAAGGATTTTTTTCAGGCGATGTGAACTGATGATGCAGAGAGACCCTGGTTGTAAGCCCATAAATTTGTGTTGTGCCCCATTGACTTTAAACTGCATCCAAAGTTCAGCAAAATCCCATAAGATGGGGCCAAGTGTGTGTAACCATTAAACGCCCAAAACCACATCACATCCGCCTAAGGACAAGGAAAACATGTCAGAGCGTAGGTTATAATATTCCATAGAGATACGCACATTGTGACACTTCCTCTTGCAAGGTAAGGTGCCCCCAATGGCAACCATGACTTCAAAGTTGGAGCAAGGATGGACAAAACAATCAGCCTGTTTGGCAATCCGAGGGTCAATGAAGTTATGAGTGCTACCAGAATCAATGAGTATGGTAAGAGGGAGCTTCTTGAAGTATCCCCTAACCTGCATTGTTTGTGGGGTGGTGACGCCAGTTACAGCATGGAGAGAGATCTCGGGTGGGTCGTCCTGAGATGGGGTGTCAACAGGCAGGTGTTAAATGTCGACCTGATCATCTACTGTATATGTAGCTTCTTCACCAAGTTCTAAGGCAGGCGGAGAATCCACATCCAAGAGATAGAGCTTTTGTTGAACACATCTATGTCCCCGAGTGAATTTCTCATCACAATTATAGCAAAGCCCTTTTTCTCGGGCGTGCCTGCATTTCTATTTCAGACAATTGCTTGATAGGAGTTGGTTGAGGAAAAGGCGTGATGGGAGGTCGTTGGGAACCCATATTTCTGAAGGGAACAAAGGTGGGCTTGGAGCGGTGTTGAGCTGTGATCTTGTCCTCGGCTAGCTTAGCAAACCCTAGGACTTCCATCATTGTGTTGGGACAAAACATTTTGACCTCTGAGCGGATTTCATCCTTGAGACCACTGATAAAACAACTCCTGTAGAATTCATCAGACAATCCTTCTGTGTGATTGGCCAATTTCTCAAATTCTGTCTGATACTCTCTCACTGTGCCAATTTGGTGAAGTTTAGTGAGTGCTCCTATGAAATCATCAAAAGCACTAGGACCAAATCATGGCAAAATGAGTTGGCAAAAATATGTCCAGTTTGGCTCGGGATGAGCTTTGATGTACCAACGGTACCATTGAAGGGCTTCATGTTCCAAATGAAAGGATGCAAGTGTAACTTTCTGGGCATCATAAGTATTATGCAGACTAAAATATTGTTCTGCTCGATATATCCATCCAGTCGAATCAATACCATTGAAGCGAGGAAAATCAAGCTTCGGCCCACGAAAATTGCTGGAAGAAGAGAACCCGGTGGCTGTCTGGTATTGTTCATGGCTGAATGCTGAAGATGGAGGCTGAGAATTTTTCATCTAGATCTTGGAGTTTGGTTTGGATGGATGCAAGTGCTTCCTCCATGGTGTGGGCTCCTACATGGGTGACAACCATAACCAGGTTTTTTTTTTTGTAGCGGAATGGGTAGAAAAACACAAACAGAAGCTGATTTAGTAAAGGGAAATTTGGATTGAGGAAACAATCTGATGGGTAATTGGGGTTTGACTAGATTTTGGACACTTTCGAAAGGACAAGAAAGCAAAAAGGGGGATTTCAGAAGCGAGGTAATAGAATGAGAAAATTTGGCAGAGAGGGACAAAGAAATAGAATTCAGAAAGGAACTTTGTGGTAAAATTTGAAGGTGATTGGGTGAAATCTGAGGAAGTTATGGCAAACCCTAAAAATAGACAAATGTGGGATTTCGGGCTTTGGGAAGGGGAATTAGGGATAGGTTCCTCATGAATGAAAGATGCAAAATGGAATGACAAGGGTTCCCCAAAAATTTCAAGGGAAACAGAGTGAAAACAAGGGAGATATGGAGGAAAAAACTGATTTTATTTTTTATTTTTATTTTTTCTTTTCAGAAATGGATCGGCAACTACGGCGTGGAAGGGAACGAAAATGGCTGGATCTGAAACAGTGACTGGATCTAGAAAGACTTTCAGAATAGAACTAAAACAGTTGGATCTGGATCGGAAGTGATCGGCAACCGTTCAACTGAAAATAGATATGGACCCCAGGTATGTACGGCTTCCTAACAGTTCAGGTGTTTCACTTGGCCACCAATGTTGTCTGACGGCTTGCATATTGGGGCAGTACCCCTCACTCCACGGCTCAAGTAAAACTGATAACCGCTTTGCCACAAACGACAGCTCTTGGTTTACCTCACGGGTGGGAACTTGTCAATCAGGTAGGGGTCGTTGCCCTTTTCACTGGCAGGTCCTCTCAATGGGATAGCTACTTTGGGGTTCTGTGGTACTCCTCACAATGAGTTTTAGGGATTATTCCCAAGTAATTCCCACAGTTTAAGCGGATAGGGATTATTCCCAAATCCGAAGCTGCAACAGATGCGAAAAAAAATTTGGCAGAAATTCCACCCAACGAGCCCAAGAAAGTGCTCTGATACCAGATGTGATGAACCTGCAATAATTAATTAATGCAAATACACAAGATATCAGAAATAATAGAACTCGGAATCACTTTTATATTGATCACGGGCCACTTCGAGGGGGCAACCTCCTTTGAGCAAGCTCAATACAATTAACTTCACGATGCCTTCAATGACCTCAACACACACTTATATACTAAGTCTATGCAACACACACTTATATACTAAGTCTATGCCCAACACTATGAGTCAAAACCATGGGACATATAATACTACGGGATGACTTACAAAGCATATGCGTCCAATACTATGGGTCAATACTATGGGCTAATATAAACTACGGATCAACAAATACTACGGGACGACTTACAAAGCATATGCGTCCAACAACAATATACTAACATAGTAAAGAGAAGGGTTGACATAGGTTCCTAACAGTTGCGGGGTTTTTCACCTTCTTGGTTTTTTCCGAGGAAACTATGTGTCTCTTGTGTGCTTGTGTTATTGTGTCTATGATTGATATGTTGTATATATGATGTACATGTTATTCTCTTAGTGATCCTAAATGATAATGGAATGAAATTATCGAAAAATTAACAAAAAGCACCCGCAATCCGCAATCTGCAATTGCAGGTTGCGGAATGATCGAAATTTTAACCCAAAAAACTTATTTCCGCAATTCATAAAAACACACTAAAAAAATGCATAAATTTGATAAGGAATGTTTACTAACTTAATTAAATCAAATCAAAGGAAGCAAAATTGAATGTCAAACAAGGTGAACAACCCCGAAATCGATTGAGTTACTCTTTGATATGAAATTGGGGCTCCCATATTCTGGATAAAACATGGGATCTGTTGTATCTACAAGAAACGGTGACTGGCTAGCAAGAACCAGTTATCTCTGTAAATGAAACGCTTAGTTATAAAGCATCCATGCCAACCAACTCATTTTCAACCTGCAATCTACAAAATGATCTCATAAAAATACAATCAAAACAACAGAGTTAGTCATATAATCAATACATTCCCAACCAAAACCAATTAATGATAATATTTAATCTAGTAAGGTAGTCTGGGAGAAGAACATAAATCCTATACCTTTATGTAATCATGGACAGGCAGATTTATGATTAACCTTTGGAATAAACTCAGAGCCATTCTGGATTAAAATGCATGAATCACCTTGGCTTTATTAAGTATTCATTTATGTACATGTATATTTCTCTTTTTTTTTCTTTTTTTTAAAATAAATAAGACTTCTACTGATATAAGGCCATTTCCCTGACTTGGTGACAAGATGCTGGCAATGTCATTCACAAACCTGATTTGGAATCTGAACAAGCTAGCTTGGCCAGGAGACTCCTTGTCTTTCAGTTTTCTAGACTGAAAGCAATTACCATGGCTTGGTGACCATAGGTGGTAATTCCAGTCAAACTCAAATCCATGATCATGGTAGGGTTGGCTTGTCATAATACCCCTATCCTTATATACAACAAACCAACTTAAAAGAAAACTAAAATTTATTAATGTATAGATTACAAGAGACTACCATGGCTTGGTGACCACATGACAGCAATGTTACTCACTGATGCTTTGTATATCATGAATGGACTGACCTGTGATAGGATCTTCCACCCTCCAGCCAAAGCTGTCATCTCCCAAGTTCGATAGCTTGATGTGGAGATGTCATTCCACTTAAACATCTATGAACATCATGGGCTAGCTCATAATGAGACCCCCCATCTTGTAATCTACATTTATTGAGATAAATTATTATCAAAGTGATCAAAATGGTATCCAAAATAGATAAGTCTAACCAGGCTATGAGAGATTATACCATTTACTCATGAAACATAAGGTAAAGAAATCTAGTCTTCTCTTCAACTTCAATTAATCAGACCAGTATTTAAAAGATGTTAATGATAGTGTGAAGATATCAATCAAGGCCCTGCAAAAATTGACCATTTGATTCCATGAAGAGCATTTTCTGATATTGGCTTAATGGAAAGGAAGTTGGCATACTACCTGAAAAAATTCAGATTGTATTAGTATCAGAGACACACTGATCAACAACCTTTTCCAAATGTTCATATTTATTAAAAAGAAAAGAATCATAAGGAAAACAAAATCAATCAAAACCAAAGGAAAAGAAACAAACCACACTTTATGTACAAGTGGACCAACATGCTCTCCTCAAACAAAGTACTTTTTTGAGCAGCTCGACATTCACTGTGTAGGTTTCTGAAAAACCCTCCAGTGTTTGTAACCGGACAGTACTAGGACCAATCTTTTTTGTAACAATGAAAGGTCCTATCCATAAGCGTTGGAACTTAGTTTAATCATTCTTGTCCTTATGTTGCTTGTCCCACTTTAAAACTAAGTCCCCCAGAAAGAACTCATTGTCAAATGAATACTTCTCATCGAACCACCTCTTCACAAGTTGTTGATGTTGATACAACTTGTTTTTAGACTTTTCCCTATCCTCCTCTAGTTTGAGTAATGTATTAATTATGTGTTGGAGTGGGGAAGATTCACCTTCTTGCACAGACTGTGCTAGCCGTAGGGAAGGCATCATGAGGTTGGATAGTAAGACAGCCTCCTTACCATAAACCAAGCAGTAAGGAGAGTCTCCAATGGCCACTTTTGGAGTGACACGATCTGCCCAAAAAGCATTGTATAACTGAATGTGCCAATTCTTGTGGTGAGTAGCCACTATCTTCTTTAAGATGTTGATTAAATTATTATTAGAAGACTCTATTAATCCATTTCCCTGTGGATAATAATTGGCATAAAATTTTAATTTTATCCCTTTTTCAAGGGCATATTGAGTTAATTCAAAAGAGGAGAAATATGAAGCATTGTCAAACACTAGGAATTCTGGAGCACCAAACCTTGTGACTATCTGACTTTCCATAAATGAAATTACTTGGCTTGTGTTCGCTTGTCTAAGAGGGAATTCCTCTACCCATCTGGTAAAGTATTCTATAGCTGTCAAAATCTACTTGTGTTGCAGGGAAGAAGGAGGATTAATAGGTCCGACAAAATCCATACCCCACTGCTAGAACGAGAATTGAGCTATGACTTTTGCAAGGGAAATGCAGGTTTCTTCATTTTTCCAGCACACTTCTAACATGGTTCACATCTTTTGGCATAAGCATAGGCATCTCTGAACAAATTAGGCCAGTAGTAACTGTTGATGTATATGTAACTTCGGAATGTATTTCACATATATGTATATTGTATTCCTATAGAGATGGTATTATTCCTCTATACGGAAGTGTCGTCATTTATATTGTAAGTGTCGTAACTTATACTTGAAGGGTTATTAGACCACCCTATTGGGGGTCGGCCATGTGGGTCAAAGGGTTATTAGACCACCCTATTGGGGGTCGGCCCAGTCAGCATTATATTATGTGGTTAAGTTCGAGCCTACATGAGTTAGGTAAAAAGGCAAGTCAAGTCAAGTATAAATAGAGTGCGGGAGGCACTCTATTTACTCACTCACTTCTCACACATGCACTCAAGGAGGAGTGGCGCACTCAAGGAGGAGGAGGATCTGCTGCTAGGTTATGGCTATCTCTCTTGGTTGGTTGTATCATTGCTCTATCTATCTCTGAGGAAGTTATTGGGGTTTTTCACCTTTATGGTTTTCCCCAAGTAAATCTTTGTCTCTTGTGTGCTTACATTATTGTCTCCATGATTGATATGCTGTACATGTTGTTCTCTCAGTTAAGATTCTAGATCAAATTGAAGTAAATTCTGAAAATTTAACAGTAACCCACCCTTAGAATCTTGTGGGAAGTGATTTCTTCTGAGAAATGTCCTCCTGCAGGCCCTGCATGAAATTCCAAAAGAATATTCTCAGTTTGAGCTCTCTCTAGACATCTAAGGAAAACACCATCATAATTTTTTCTAAGTAAAACACCATCTATGAATTGATATGGTGCAGCTTTCAATATTAAGGCTCTGCATTTTCTAAAGTCAAGGGTTTCAGGAGCATACCCATGAATTAAGAAAAATTTAATGTCATCATACCAGTCAGATGCATGAGTAGTGATAACATTAACAGAACCTGCTGAGGCACTTTCTTCTTTCTCCCACTTGACTTGTTGTCTTACAGGATCATTAGACTGAGCAGTAAGAAAACACAAACCTTGGCCTTTCACTATTTTTGCTAGTCTTATCTCTAAATCGTATTCTTGCAAAGCTGTCATCCAATGAGCTCTTTTCTCCCTGGATTCTTTTTGTATCAAAACATTTATGATAGCTGCAAAAGGCACAATTACTTTAGTTCTAGACTTCAGTAAGTATGGTCTAAAATTTTTAACTGATTTATAAACTGCATAAGCTTGTTTGTCTATTTGGGGGTAATTTAACTCTTCATCCTGGAATGTTGAACTCATGAAAGAAATGAGAATTTCAAGATCATCTGGGTGCTTCTGTGTAAGAACAGTAGCATAGGAAAAGTCAGTAGCAAAGGTATATAAAATAAAATCCTTACTGAAGTCAGGAGACATAAGGGCAGGAGATTCTGGAATAGCCTTCCTAATCTTAGTAAAATAATTTTGTTTTTCATCAACCATCTATACTGTGCATCCTTCTCAATCATCAATTGTAAAGGTTTAACAATTTGTGCAAAATTTAGGACAAATCTGCGAAGAAAATTTATCTTACCAAGGAAAGATTGCATGGCTTTGCGCATACCTGGAAACTCGATCCTTGCGATGGCCTATGTTTGTTCCAGATCAATAATCATACCTTCCTTAGAAACAATAAATCCTAGCATCTTTCCTTCAGTCAATACGAAGATTGATTTCTTAGGATTGAGCAAAATTCTGTATCTTCTGCAACGTTCGAATACCTATTTCAGGGCAAACAAATGTTCATGTTGTTTTTTTGAAAAGATAGTAATATAATCTAAGTATACAACAATAGAATCATGCATAAGTCCTCTGAAAGCTATGTCCATTGCTCGTTGGAAAGTAGCACTTTCATTTATCAACCCGAATGGTATTTTCCTGTAGGCAAAAGTTCCCCAAGGGGTCCTGAAAGTTGTTTTTAATTGATCATCAGGAGCAACCAAGACTTGGTTATACCCTGAAAAACCATCAAGGAGAGAAAACATTTCTGAACCCGCAACTCTCTGTAAGATATGTTCCATAGGGGGAACAGGGTAATTATCTTTCTCGGAAGCTTTATTAATATTTCTAAAGTCAACACAGAGCCTAATGTCACCATTTTTCTTACGAACTAGTAATAAATTAGTGATCTAGTATGTATTCCTGAATGGAAAGATAATTCTTGCTGCAAGGATCTTTTCCAACTCCTTTCTGATAGAAGGTTCCATGCTAGGGTGCATCTTCCTTAGCTTCTGTTGGTAGGGTTTAGTGGCTGGCTTCATCAGTATATTATAATGCATAATATTAGTGTCGAAGGTTTTCATCTCGTCGTATGTCCAAGCAAAGACATCCTTAAATTCTCTGCATAACTTGATAAAAGCTCTCTTTTCATCAGGTGAACAGTTAACCCCTAGGTTAATCATATGAGGGTTTTGTTCACTTCCCAAATTCACCTATTCATAGTTGAGGGAAGAGCTCTAAGTCTTATAATTTACCTTCTGCTTGAACTTATCTTGGTGGTCGTAAAAATTTTCCAAATTGACAACTGACTTAGGAATCAAATTGGAAGTGCAAGTGGGATCAGCTAGAGATTTTTCATGCTCAATTTTATCAATGGAAACATATTGAAACATGTCCTGAGCTGTAAGAAAATATAGGATTTGCTGGTCATCATTAAACACTTTCCAACTGGTTATATTGTCTGGGATCGAAGGTCTATACATTAATTCAATAGAAAAAGTATCCGGTGACAAACCTTCTAGAGCTATTAGCCCAGATGCAGTATTAACTAGTAGGTCAGCATCAAAATTTTGAGATCTTAGGACCAAATTAATGTTAAAAGAAGAGAAAGAATTAGTTAAGTCCCTTACCAAATTTCGATAATTAAGCAAATGAGGAGATATGCAATGAATCTTGTTTCTTACCTGCTTAACTATTATTTATGAGTCTCCATAACACTCAATTACCTCGGCATTCATATCGATTGCTTTCCTGAGTCCTTGAACCAAGGCCTCGTACTCATCAATGTTGTTGGTACATTCGAACTCAAGCTTGCAGGAAATCATGGTTTTGGTTTCCTTTGGATCAATGAGGACACAACCTGCACCAGCTCCATCTTTAGATCTGGAACCATCGAAAAACAGATTCCAAGCATTCAAATCTAACTTAAAATTAGTATTCACACTATATACATTATGTACAATATCACCTGAGAATGGAACAGATGTAAAATTGACAATCTGAGACTTATTTTATGCACTCTCAACAGGTGACAAATCTGCAGGTAAGTCTCCAAAAAATGTATCAAAAGTGAAATATTTCACATTTGAGCTGAAGTATGCAACAGGCTCACTGGGGTCATTCAAATCTGTGACAATTTTCTTCATATAAGGCTCCCTACTGATCTTTATCCTGTTTGGCCTCCCATTGTAAGGAATCCAGAAGTGAGACCAGTCGGTTGCAAAGTAGCCCTTAATTTTTTTCGACCAATCTATGCTGAGCCACATCCCATACATCTCTGGATATCAGCCACAATGATATCCATAGTCTAGTGGATCTTTGGGTCAGCAAATAGAGTTAACATAACATTTCTTAGTTCCCCTACTACTCTCACTTTGGATCGGTCCAATTGAACAATTTGAGTAGTACATGGCTCCCAAGCATCATTTAATTTCTTGAAAACTCATAAGGGCATTACATTGGATGAGGCCCATGAATCTACCATACAATTATGAACGTTCCTGTTAAAGATCTCAAAGGTTAACAAAAAGGGAGGTGTCTTTTTACCAACAAGTTTTGGGCTGCTAGTTTTGGTGTATGTCTCTAGATTATTGTTTTGAGTATCCCTAGGTTTGTTGACAATTATTATTTTGGGAAAATTGTCCCTCATAGCAGGGATCTTCAACATTTCAAATACAGAGATATTAGCTTTCATCTTCTTTAAGTCATCAATCAAGTTGTATTCTATCTCAGGGATAATTGTATCTTATTGTATGGTTGTTTGTGTTGATGTATTTGTAACTTCGGAAGATATTCACTTGTATATTGTATGTGTACCTTATTGTATCCCCAATGGAGATGTATTATTCCTCCTATTGGAAGTGTCGTCAGTTGTACTTGCAAGTGTCGCAAGTTATATTGTAAGTGTCGTAACTTATCCTTGATGGGTTATTAGACCACCTTGATGGGGTCAGCCCTGTATGAGTCATGTGGGTCAAACGGTTATTATACCACCATAGAGGGGTTGGCCCAGTCATCATTATGTTAAGTGGTTAAGTTGGGGCCGACCTAGTTAGATTTAAAAGGCAAGTCAAGTTAGTGTATAAATAGAGAGTGTGTCTCTCTCATTTTACACATTCTATTATTCACTCACTTCACATTAGTGAGAGAAGAAGAGGAGGTGCGCACAAGTGGAGGAGGAACATGTTGTTGAAGATATCTATCTCTTGGGTTTGATCATTATGATCTTTGCATTGGTGCTTATTCTATCTCTAAGGAAGGGGTTTTTCACCTTCTTGGTTTTCCTCGGTGAAATGCTTTGTGTCTCTTGCCTCTTGTCTCTTATGCTTGATATGTTGTACATGTTATTCTTTCAATTAAGATCCTAGATGAGAATGAATTAAATTCTGAAAAACTAACATTGTCTCAGAGCTATCCTAAAGGAAGGCATGGTATGTCATTTATGAGACTTGTTGCACTTGCGACAAATTGGAAGCTAGGGCTTGATATAGAAAAAACCAATCATCATGGAACTTTTGCTATAAGTCCATTTTGGTGAAGGTTCGGGATCTGAAACATTTACAAGTCGTAGACAACATCCCCATGTACCTTTTTTCCAAAGCACATCATCTGATTCGTTGTAATTTGTGTTTTATGATCAGTACAATCTAGGGTTTCTTCCTCTTCCAAATCTCAATCATAAACGGGTGACCTAGGAAAAAAGGTCCCAACTTGATCTAGGAAGCTCCAAATGAGATTGCGTAAAAATTGACGATAACGGACTGTAGTTTATGAGGTAAGTTTTTCAGAGGCCGAAATTGAACTAGTGACACATGGCACTCTGTACAAGTTCGCTCTCCTATTTTATCCCATAAACAGGTCACGTTGTGACACATGGCATAACTCTCTCTTAGAGAATCCAATTGAGGCCAGACCTATGGGGTTATAAATATGATAGGTTCGGATACCATAGGAGAAAGTTTCAGACCCTTTGGATTCATAATTTCAGATATGCACAATAAACAATAAGGTGCATATTTCTGTCCAAACAGAATTGGATTCTAAGCACCTTCATTCTTGGCTTATCAGTGCTGTGGGAATTTAGGGCTTCGGAGAAATTTGGGATTCGTGGAATCGGAGACCACAGCTGAATAATCCTCATTAAAATCGAAATTTAGAGACCAAGATCGAATTTTTTGGTTGGGCAGAAGGCCGATCTTGATCAAACCCTAGGCCTGGATTTTGAATGCTACTGGTATCTTTTGTGACAACTAGAGTTGTGTGAAGTTGTCTGAGAACCCAGTGTTCTATGATAGGTCGAGGAACATTGAGCTAAAATATCACTATATTAGGGATATGGTGCAAAGAGGAGTAGTGAATCTCCTGTATGTTGTGATGGATGAGCAGGTTGCAGATGTGTTGACGAAACCACTAAGCCAGAGTGAAGTTTGAGTACTTCAGAGAGAGGCTTGGTGTTCTTCATATTGAAGATACTTCGAGGAAGAAGTGATGGGACACATTTGCAGGAGCCATTCCAAGCATGGTGAGAGGAGGATCCTTCCCATGGTTGTGGATGTAATCACTGTGTGATGAGCATCAGGACGATGCTCCAGTTACTACTATGGATATGCATCAGTTTGATGCTTTGTATGATCGGTTGGATCATGTATATGTATATGCATTAGGACGATGCAGTGACAATGATCAGGATGATCATGTGTGATGAGTATCAGGACAATGCTCTGGATGACATGCATCAGGACGATGCAGTGACAATGATCAGGATGATCATGTGTGATGAGTATCAAGACGATGCGTTGGATGACATGCATCAGGATGATTCAGTGATGATGATCAGGATGATCATGTGTGATGAGTATCAAGACAATGCTTTGGATGGCATGCATCAGGACGATGCAGTGACGATGATCAGGATGATCATGTGTGATGAGTATCAGGATGATGCTCTGGATGACATGCAACAGGACGATACAGTGACGATGATCAGGATGATCATGTGTGATGAGTATCAGGATGATACTCTAGATGATATGCATCAAGACGATGCTATGATGATGATCAGGA
The DNA here is from genome assembly GCA_027924585.1 of Larix kaempferi. NCBI lineage: Eukaryota > Viridiplantae > Streptophyta > Pinopsida > Pinales > Pinaceae > Larix > Larix kaempferi. The sequence goes on along the minus strand of BSBM01000238.1, from coordinate 5,075,991 downwards.
TGATCATGTACATCAAGGTGATGTATGGTGAGTATCAGATTGATTCTCTGTGGCCGTGGACAGGTTGTACAAATGAGCATGTAAGTTGACCTGGGAGATCTTGCCGATCGTGCTACGACACATAAAGGATCCTAGGATACTCTTTCGAGGAATTGGTCTAGGAGGACATGTAACTAGACCTGGGAGATCTTGTTGATCGTGTTGCGGCACATAAAGGATCTTGGGATACTCTTTCGAGGCTTTTTCCTATGGCATATAATATCACCCTGGGAGATCCGATAGGTTGAGCAGTACGCTCGTAATTAGTCGGGATGCTCTTTCGAGGTTTTTCCATGACCACATGTAACTATACCTGGGAGATCCGATAGGTTGAGAAGTATGCTCGTAATCAGTCCTGGGATGCTCTTTCAAGGCTTTGTGGTGACCACATGTAAGTAGACCTGGGAGATCTTGTCGGTCATGATTCGACACATAAAGGATCCTGGGATACTCTTTCGAGGCATTATGGTGGGAGTCACATGTAAGTTGACCTGGGAGATCTTGTCAGTCGTCATTCGGCACATAAAGGATCCTGGGATACTCTTTTGAGGCATTGTGACGCACGTAATAAGTCCTAAGGATTCCATAGTATGGCCAGTGTTGATGAAGACCTACAGGAGGTGGGCCTACATCCAGCATGAAAAAGGGCTGGCTCTGTAGAACTTCCTATGACGAGAAGAATTCAGAGATAGCCTAGTGATCGAGATGTCGAGTGTAGCAGCAGTGATGATGATGATGATGCTCCATGATCCGGTGATGATGATCCAGCTCCAGAATTGAAGACTTGTGCATACATGTATTGATGACTTGTGTCAAGAGAATACCTTCCTAGTTAAGAGGGAGCGTTGATGTATTTGTAACTTCGAAAGATATTCACTTGTATATTGTATTTGTACCTTATTATATCCCCAATGGAGATGTATTATTCCTCTGATTGGAAGTGTCGTCAATTGTACTTGCAAGTGTCACAAGTTATATTGTAAGTGTCGTAACTCATACTTTTTGGGTTATTAGACCACCTTGATGGGGTCGGCCCTGTATGAGTCATGTGGTTCAAAGGGTTATTAGACCACCCTAGAGGGGTCGGCCCAGTCAGCATTATGTTAAGTGGTTAAGTTGGGGCCGACCTAGTTAGATTTAAAAGGAAAGTCAAGTTAGTGTATAAATAGAGAGTATGTATCTCTCATTTTACACATTCTATTATTCACTCACTTCACATTAGTGAGAGAAGAGGAGGGTGCGCACAAGTGGAGGAGGAGCATGCTGCTGAAGATATCTATATCTTGGGTTTGAACCTTGTGATCTTTGTATTGGTGCTTATTCTATCTCTGAGGAAGTTGTGGGGTTTTTCACCTTCTTGGTTTTCCCCGGTGAAATGATTTGTCTCTTGTCTCTTGTCTCTTATGCTTGATATGTTGTGCATGTTGTTCTTTCAGTTAAGATCCTAGATCAGAATGAATTAAATTATGAAAAAATAACATTTTGACTTTGTTTGTTGTGGGCGTAGAGGTAGAAGCTTCCTGCATTGGTCGTCCTTTACTCCTTGTGTTGTATGGGTGCTGGACATTAAATATTGTTTTAGGCTCCTCTTCTTCCTCAACCATGGGAAGTTCTGCAAAGAAACTAATGGTATTTACTTGATGGTCGTCTTACTCATCCAAAGGTTTAGGATCTTGATTCTCTTGTAGTTCTTGTTTAGGGTGATGAGGAGAATGATGGGATTCTGAAACTAAGGCTTTGAAGATAAACAAAACTTCCTCAAAGTTCAACCCTTCCTCGGGATTGGGTGGGACTTGGTTTTGTTGAGGTTGATAGGGTCTTCTAAACAGTTGTTTGTTGAACCCCCTATTTGTGTTTTGGTTTTCAGTGTTAGTTCTCTTGAGGTCAACCATTTCGTTAGAGATATTCTAGAGTATTTTCTTCATGTCACCCATTTCGAAAGGGTATTTATCATGTGCAGTAGGTTTTGTTGGAACATCAGTTTTCTTATGTGAAGTGGAAGGTTGTTCTACTAAAGTATCTGTATTATGCTTCAAACTGAAAATATCCTTTTCAACTTGAATGGCCTCAGCGAAGGCCTCTTGCAAGTTTTCTTTATGTGCCTGTTTAACCCACATAGTTATGGGAACTGGTAAACCTTTCACATAGTATGCAACCAGGAGTTCTTCCGCGGGAAGAAGAGTAATAGGGATTCTATTTTTTAGATAGGAAAATCTATGATTATAATATTTTACCCTTTCTTTACCTCGGATTTTCATAGAATACAAATCAATTACCAAGTCTTCAGGTGTCTTATCATCTCCAAACTTTTGCATGAATATTTTCTCAAAGTCATCCCATGAAGTGATAGACCTAGCTTCTAAGGAAAAGTACCAAATGGATACTTTCCCTTGGAAGGTATATGGGAATAACCTACAAACTACATCCTCATGGATAACATTTCTAATCCTGATGGCTTGCATGAATGTCTTTATGTGATCAAGTGTAGGTGACTTTTCATCAGAATCGAACTTAGGCAGCCATTTTTCAGGATTTTTAGGGAGTCTGTGGTTATCCCCTAGGATAAAAACGACATACTGGTCCAACCAGCATCTATTTTGACCTTCAGCCATTGATATGTCCTCTGAAGATAAGCTCGAGGATGAATCATTATCTGAATATTCTTCAGATGAAGAAGATGAAGATGGAGTTAGCAGCGACGATGGTCCACCTGTTGTCACTTATGGTTGATATTCTTGCGTTTCCCCAAATAATGTGTCAAGGTTAAAATCTGGGAGCAGATTGTGGCAGGGTGAATTACATTGTTTAGGATTTTGGTCACCTGAATTCCGATTAACAGAATTATTGGCTTGCGGACCAATGTTCTTGTGAATTTGAATTGTTGCTAGTCCTAGATTACACTCTCCAGCAATTCTTTGTTGCAACCTAGCAACACTATCAGAAGAACTTTTAAGAATCTGTTCGAGTGTGAGGGATCCCCTTGTGGGTGATACAATAATAATATCGACCCTCCTAGTTTCCTGCTCTACAACAGGGGTGGCAGGAATATTTTGAGAATTTTTTACTGGTTGTTCTGTTGACGTTGAAGCTTGGGTATGGCTACATGTAACAACCGTTTATCTTACTAGAGGAGGTCTGTTTAAGTTCTCTTTAGTAATTATTGGTACATGGCCCTCCTTCTAGCACCATTTGTTGATGCCTCAGTTGTTTATGTGCTGGAATGGTGTTTAAGGAAAACAACAGGGGATGAAAACCCATCCAAAGGCTTCAGATAATCCTGCGCAAGTATTACCCTATCCTCGAGCTGTTTGGTGTGGTTAACACCCACAAATACAAAGGCCTCCGCTAGCACTTGTGTGTGTTTGATCCTAGAAAGGATCTATCTTCCTGTGAGGAAAGACAAGAGTTTTCCTAATCCTGAGAGTTAGTCTAACTTGGAAAAGAAATCTAATATGAGTCAGGCCTATTCTAAAAGGAATGATTTGTTTGTGCACAAGATAACTTGATATAAAAATTACTAAATATTTTCACCAATTCAACAAACATGCAAAACTGCATCTTGACTTAGTGGCTCAAGATATAATCAGTTAAAGACATTCAACCAATAATAGCTTAAAAATTAAGTGCATACAAGCTTATCCTGTATCTAGAATGTTAATTGACAAATTAACATTAACTCAATGTTTTCTGTGAATCATTTGCAGAAATAGATAAAGACATTCATTTAAAACATCAATGGCAAAGATCATAAGTTGAGAGAAATCTAAAATGTAGATCAATGGAAGTTATTGATTGCAAATAATAAACAATATCAGTGAATGTATTGAAGCAAAAACACAATCCATCAAATACATTTGAAAAATTATAATAGAAGAGATAGTTGAAGAAAACTGATTGTGTATTAAGGCCTGCAAAACATTACAAAGTCTGCAACAACAGATCATCTCCAGTCTCTTTTGGTGATTATGTTCCCTAACCATCCATCCCTTGCTATGAGATCTAAAACCCCTTAAATAATAATTACAAAATAATAATTCAAGGTCAAATCTCCCATAGAGCAGGGATAGTCAAAACTAAATTATCCTAAAAATGGCCAAGGAAAGGATGCCCCTTGGCCTAAAACATCTAACAAACCTTATACATAGGAATAATAAACCAATTCGGACCTCAAATTGGGCATCATACAGTTTCGAAAGATTGCACCATATGCTTTCAAGAGTATCCTGTCATAAGCTGAGGAGAATCCAGATAAGTCATGAGATGTTGATGGTAGTTGGAAAAGGAACTGTGAAATCTTCCCTAGATTTGCAAGAACCAAAGATATATTCAAAGACCGAAAAATCAGCTAACAAATCATCCTTGAGAGGAATTGCAGGAAACACATGTGGAAGATTGATGATTAAGTCCCAAACAATTGTATTATCTTGATCAACATATTCTTTATCATCCTTCTTCTGCTTGTTGAAAAGGATTCGTTCATATGTGAATTGAATCTCACCATCTTCCTCTTCACTATCTGTGTTGTGATCAGAAACATCAGCATCAAATGGTGTAGGAACAGGTTCAGAGTATTCCACTGGCTAAGGCTCTTTCTCAATAGAAAGCTTGACAGAAATGCTAGAAACCCTCTGTATTTTACTTACAGCATGCAATTGTTAGCAGAGATATTAAAATATCAATCCAAAATTTGCATATATCATCGTAAACTAATAGATCATTCATAACGAATTTTATAGGAAATAAAACCACAAGATTTGACATCGATTGAGTATAATTAATTGGCATGATTGCATGTCTACGACGTGCAGGTTGCAATTATCATTTCTGCAAGTGAAATATCAGTTGATCATGCATCAATTGAAATTTGGCATAAGATCAGATAGATTTACATAATAACACATGTGATTAACAGTCAAATCTCAGAGTTTTAATCACTAAGCAATCATTGGATTCAAAGACTACATGTCTGTTCAAGCATAACGCATACGAAAACAGGATCAACACTTGGAAACGATGGACCAAGAATGAAAAAATCAAAAATTCAAATCATTCTGCCAGATACAGTCAAGGCCATCAGATCATCATATATCAATGGTCAGGATGCGAGATGCGGGATGCCAAGTGTGGACACTTGTTATTCATAAAAATGTACACCCTTCCGCAATCCGCAATCCGCAAATGTGGGTTGCGGGTTGCAGAACACAAAAAACAATGCGCGGTCAAAGTACTTCCCGCATCCCGCAATTGCAGGTTGTGGGAAGTATAAACTACTCTTTATTAAAAGGTATTTCCGCATCTCGCAATCCGTAATTTGCGAGTTACTGGTTGTGGAAAGAAGAACTTCACGTACAAACAAAAGTGCCCGCAATCCGTAATTGCAAGTTGCGGATTGATCGAAATTTTAACCCAAAAAAAACTTATTTCCGCAATTCATAAAAACACACTAAAAAAATGCATAAATTTGATAAGGAAAATTTACTAACTTAATTAAATCAAATCAAAGGAAGCAAAAATGAATGGCAAACAGGGTGAACAACCCCAAAATCGATTCAGTTACTCTTTGATATGAAATTGGAGCTCCCATATTTTGGATAAAATATGGAATCTGTTGTGTGTACAATAGCGCAGTGATCACTCAGTCTGGTCACCCAGTCGCTTTTCATTTCAAAAATTTTAACGACACTGTTAGAACTATACGCCATTGTGCAAGCTCTCAAGCAATGGAGGCATTACATCCTTGACAAGGAAATAGTCATCCTCACTGACTACAAGCCTCTTCAGTTCGAAACTACAAACAACTCGGCAGCTTAAGTGGATGAATTACCTGCAACAATTCCAGTTGGTAATTAAGTATTGGAAAGGTAAGGCTAATGCCACCTCCGATTGTCTAAGCAGACCACCCATTACTCTCCTTTTTACAGTGATGAGTATGCAGGGATATGACACCACTACTTGGCCTCAATTGTATTAGGAAGACATCGACTTTTCACCAGTCTATCGATAGCTTCAGACTGACAAGTCGTCGATCACCGACTATTTACTGAAAAATACCTTGCTATACAAGCTCGGACAGCTTTGTGTACCAACAGGTGAGCATCGGCAATAGCTCATTTGGGACGTGCACTACAGCAATACTGCAGGACACTTTGGAGTAGCAAAGACACTTGATATTCTGTAGAAGTATTTCTTTTGGCATACACTTAAAACCGACGTCAACAAGTACATTCAATCATGCGTGGTTTGTGCCATTGCTAAATAGCCTAATCGACGACAGGGATTGTACACAACTTTTCCAGTTCCTGGTCGACCATGGGAATCTATTTCTATGGACTACTTGACAAGATATCCTACTACTAGACATCAGCATGATGCAATATTAGTAGTACTCGACCGATTTTCCAAGATGGCCATTCTCACTCCATGCAAGAAGACAACGAGAGCGCAACAGACTGCTCAACTCTTCTTCACACATGTTTGGAAACACTATGGTTTACCAACAACCATCATTTCCGACCAAGATGCGAGATTCGTTAACATATTTTGGAAGACTCTTTGGAAATAGCTAGATACACAACTCTCATTGTCGACATCTTTCCATCCGCAGAGCAACAGACATACAAAAGTTATGAATTGCTTGGTCGTACAACTTCTTCGGATGTACAACCACAAGCATCGATGAACATGGGATGACAGTCTTCCATACATACAACACAGCTACAATCATGCTCGGCACATCTCTACGGGAAAGAGTCCATTTGAGATCTATTACGGATTTCAACCCTCAGCGCCTATCGACTTTATCAGCTCCTTGACACAACCGAAATCCGACTTCGACTCCAACCATTGAGAAGTTGACAAAACAGTCAAGTTTCGAGAATAGATATGTGACATCTAGTGACAAGCACAGGACATGTTGGACAGAGCAAATGCGAAATCTAAGGCCTGACACGATAAGCATCGTATCCCTCATTCATTCCAAATTGGGGATAAGGTTTGGTTACATCTTAAGAAGAAACGCTTCAGTGGCCCATTCAAGAAGTTGAAACCTTTACGATATGGTCCATACAGTATTCTTCTGCAGATTGGTGAAAACGCTTTCATCCTCGACATTCCTGCGTGCCTTGGTCTACATACAGTCTTCAATGTGGATCTACTTCGACCATACCATGCACCACTGTTGGAATAGAACGAATTTCATACAACAGAACCCGACGACATCCATCCAAATTTTCAAAAGCTTCTTCCTTGAGACACCATTGTGGGATGACGAGTACACCATACAAGGACGAACACAATTCCCTTGTTTCAGTTTGCTAACGAAGGACAGATCCCAACACAGGGAAAGTGGTACTCTGGTACTGAACTAACCGACAAATTTCCTCACCTTCACGAGCAAACAATGGATACCATTGTTTCTAAAGGAAGGAGGTCTGATCCATATCACAGTTGGCATTGTTTTCAAATGCCGACATATACTGCGACAGGCCATCGTCGACACAACTTCGACGAGTTCTGACTTCGACATGACTCCAACAACTCCGCACCTTCAACACATTCAGCAACCTAACAGTTTCGCAACATCGACATGTAGTGTCGACCTGCGACATGCGCAACACCATCTTGCGACTTGTGACTATCAAAATTTGACAAACTGTCTCTTTGTCTTCCAGTCAACTTTAACGGTTGAACTTCTGAATCATTATAACTTATTTTTTAACTAAACGTGACGGGAAGGCATCCAAGCATCTCAGCACTCTCTATATAAGCATGTAAACTATTGTAATATACATCTTATCAGTCCGTATCTTTACATCCAATAATAGAGAAGATCAGTTCGCATTCCTGCATATTCGTCTGTGTGTATTTGTGTTTATCTGCGTAGTGTAATCCTGCATGCTTATTCTATTTCTTATGCTTTTGTCATAACAGAACCGACTCATTCATTCAAACTGTTGTCCCCCTCGGCTTATTGGCCCCGAGTGGATCACCTATATATGTATAAATTACTATTTAAATGACCAGTTAACAACAATCAATGACTAAATAAATGACCAAATAACAACAATCAATGACTAAATAAAAGACCAGTTAACAACAATCAATGACTAAATAAATGACCGGATAATAACAATCAATGACTAAATAAATAACTAGTTAACAACAATCAATGGCTAAGTAAATGACCAGTTAAAAATAACAATGACAAAATAAATGAATAGTTTACAACAATCATTGACTATATAAACGAGTAAATTTTCTACCAAACAACGATAATTAATGACCATATAAATGACTAAATAGCAACAATTAATGACCAAATAGAGACAATTAATGACCAAATAAATGAATAATGTAATGGCCCCCGGGGCTATCAAAGGGTATTAGGGACATATCATTAGCTCTTGATGGATAATTAGAATATTTTATCACAGCAGAATAATTTTATAAATATTTAATTTCATTTTCTACAATTTAATTATGACAAAATATCGATAATTCCAAAAAAATTAAAATAAAATTCATAATTGATCAAGAAAATTGAACCAAGGTTTGGAAATCGTATCCAACACTATATATAATCATTATGCATCCATCCCAAACCATAACACAGGTTAGTTGCACCTGAAAAGGTCATTTTTCACTTGATCATGATTAACTAGCAATTAGTGTACTACTTGCGACACTTAGCACATAATTGACAACACTTAAGATAACTTCATTTGTTTATCACATAATGATAATATATCAATCCAAATGGATAATTAACATCTAATATCATTTAAATAAGTTCTAATTATCATTTTTAAATTAATTAAACAAAACAATTACGAAAATGACTCCACAAGACTAGTTAACTAGTATTTAACACAAACAGCTAGTCTTGCACGAATTGAACACACAACCATGCCAATGAACCAAAAATGAACCTATATAAATTATACATATATTTAAGCATGCACATACATCCAAATAAATTTTCATTTGCAGGTCAGGTCAGGTCCTTTCACATAAAAGATAATTCTTTCAAGCTAAATCAATGCAACTAGTTAATAAACACTACTAGGAATTTACCCAATCATTTGTACTGAGTTTCGGAGCACACAAAGGTGAGTGTAAATATATGGAAAATATAATTATATATAAAAAAAATAAGTACCAAAAAAAAATCATATGGTTGTACATTCCAAAAATTACGAAAACATAGATTCAATCTACAAACTAGTTACCAATTTTGTTGATTTGAAGCTAGTTTCCATTTCTAGTTCCAAATGAAAAACAATATGAAAGTATTGACTATTGTAACTCATTTAAATCATATCATAGTTCCACTACATCCAAATGTATATATCTTTCCGCTCATAAACATAACTCTTATTAATTCATCAAACTAGCTAAATCTACTTCTCCAAATTGGCTAGAAATTGAGGAATCAAGTAAGATAAATGCACACTACAAGAAAAAAGGCCTATGTTGATGGTAATGCTTGTGGCGTACCTTAAAGGGTCATCACCAATGTCATATATGATGACGAGCCTTAAAAATTATTCCTTGTGTCTTCAGAAACATTCCTTTAAAGCACGTCACCAAATCCCTTTTCAATGACACTTTTTGTGACAGTTGTTAAATGAACGTTACCCATTCTCTCTTTTGTGACACCTCTAGTGACAGTCATTTAGTGGCCCTCACTAATAATCATTGGTGATATTCATGCTTGTGACGAGATTTAAAGGGTCATCACCAATGTCACATATGATGACAGACCTAAAAAATCATCATTGTAATAGTTTTTGGAGACATTCCATTAAGGTTTGTTGCCAAATCCTTTTTCAATGACACATTTGGTGACGGTTGTTAAAGGTCCTTTTCCAAATGTATCTTTGGTGACAGTTCTAGTGATGATCCTTTAATGAACCTCACTAATACTCTTTTTGGTAACTTTTGGCGATTGTAAAAAAAAGTTCCTTGTCCCCAAAATTTCTTACTAGTCATAATCTTTTGTTAAAAATACTTATGTATCAACTTATATCCCCTTTTGAACTTTGGTTATAATGGGAATTTGTGAAAGGACTTATTTACTCTTTGAAACATCTAAAGATTGACCACCGTTACAATTTAGAATTTTGAAAGATTGCAAGTATTTTGAACAAATGCTTGAATTTCATCATGCCATGCTCTACTTTAAGAATGAAATAATTTCGAATATAATAATAAAATATCATATTTGATACCTCAATCATGTGGGATAGGGATCAATACTTATCTCGTCAAGGTACTTTTGTTTTTAAATGTGTTTGTTACCTTTCCAAAATTTCTTGGTCATTTCTTTGAATGCATCTATTGCATGGTCAAATTCAAAGTTTTGTTTGAGGTTTCTATTTCTTAATATTCCTACACCTTCTAGGTGTTCAATTTTCTACAGATGTTACTCCTTTGTTACCTGATTTTTAGTTTCTCCATGAATGGGGTGAAACCAACACACAAAAAAATCCATTGCTTGGTATTTGGGCTTTTTCGATACGATAAGTAGCTCAATGGACTATCCTACATGTTACCACACACATTAGTAGCCCTAACACAACAAGGTTGTGTGGACCAAAGTGCTAGTTATGGTAAGTATCTTGGAGGAATAAGGTCCATTGTCACCACAAACTAATTCCTTAACTTCTTTGGATAAATCATAAACCTAGGTAAGCACCCTAGACATGTTGTGGATAAAACTAAAGAATTGGGTTGTAAGGAACTTTCGTAAGCATACAAGGCCATGATCAATGGATTAAAGAACCACACTTGACCTCTTGAGGGTATGATTTGTATTTGGATATAGATCTCCATGCCATTAGTAGGTTGTGAGCACTAAGTAGAGTCCTTGGGGAATTGACATAGTAAAGGGATGAATGGCTAATTCCATAAGAAAATATTCTATGCATCTAGGAAAAATAATGATGTCTTAAACCACAACACATCCATAAGATTCTCCCAATGGATGACATCAGGCTAAGGAAATAACTCAAGCCTTAGTTCTTGAAAAAAATTGAAGGATCAAAGGCTAAGAATGACACCTTAAACCACCACATATGATACCTTTAGGGGATATATGGCCTCCATATGAGCATATTAAAAAACAAGTAGGTGGTTTTGAACACCAAGGATAGGTATTAAGGCCCTGTATATGGTTGGGGGAAGAAACCAAGCCTTAGAAACTAAAGGTTACTTAAGGACTCAAGGGTTATGAATGATACCTTAGACTACTACACATGCCTATATGGGGAATACTAAGCTTATAGATGGGGATACAAAAAAAATTGCAGGTTTGGAGAACCAAACTTGTATCTTAGAATATAAAAATTGTAAAGGATGAAACTTGGACCTTAGCTCTCGAGGGAAGGTTCCAGGGCTTTAGAGGCATACTCAAGGATTCAAACCACAATAATTCACCTATAATAGGGATACATGTCCTTTATATGGGGATACTATTTCCTTTATGAGTTTTTAATCCCCATATACAAGTCTTGGATCTAGATAAGGTAAATGTAGGAAACCTACGACATAGGCCCTAAACATACACACCTAGGGATAAAGGGATAGGAAGGAGGATGAAAACCACCACATAGGACATATATAGGGGATATTTGGCTTCCAAGTGTGTATATCAAATCAATTAGGATGTTTTATATCCACGCATGTATCTCGAGGACATATACATGGTTGGGGAAGGATCCAACGCCTTAATTTATAAAGAAAGCTTATAGGGATCAAGATCCATTAATATTGCCTCAAGTTACAACACATGACCTCTCTAAGGGATCTAGAGCTCTAATACACTAATAAACCTTCACAAAAAATTACATAACTTCCTATTTTTATAGATATTTCTCACTACCAAAACCCTAACCACTAAAGGTCCCCACCTTAATGAGTGGCAACTAACTAGTGGGCTATATTCCATGAGGATGACCCTCTACATAAATTAACCACACCCCAACTACCTAGTGGACGTTATTCAAAGATGATGGCCCCATACATTAATTGACTAACTCGATATTTCAACTAGGATAGGACCCTTACTCCTTAAATATCTTTGGGTTCCTAGGATGGTGGAACTAGCTCACGTATAATTAATTATTGACACATTCTCAAGAATTTGCATGCCCCCTTTCTTTTTCCATTCTCACACATTGTGTCAACCATCATGTAATTTCATTCCACATCCTACTAGATACATAAACCCCCATATACTCATATTGCAAGGTCATGGGTTTTTCCTGGTGCAAGTTGTATGTTTAGGTCACTAATCGATGCATACAAATTTATCTCTAGTTGACAACAACAATTTGGAGAATGAATAATAAGAAAGAAGAAACTTATATTATATGCATAAAACCGAGATTGATATATCTTTTAACTTGCATAGACCGAGTTTTATCCTTCAAATATGAAAATTTTCAGTGAGAACATACAAGATAACATTGACAAATAATAATGCTTAATCGTAAAAAACTGAAATTATCTCATTAATATCCACTTACCAATGTGTTAAACTCACTAGGTATTCAAACACCTTAAAACATAAACATGTTAAGGCTTCACACATCCACCAACAATACAACACCTTCTCTCACAAATACAAGATAAATACATCCACAAACGATGCAAAAATCTCTCACAAACACACCAACGCTTACATCCACCAAAATTTCCATGTATGTGAGGGACCTCCCTTCTTAACCACTAAGCCACCCTAAACACTAATGGGGGGATTTATTTGATGCCATAATAAATAGGGTGTCATATATTATGATATACTCTCTTACCTTACCAATTTGACTCGCTACGTGTGGAACGGGAATCATGTGACCAAAAAATCACATTTTGGAGGCTTGTTTCTTGTCGTTGTTGCTATCAATAGTCACATTAAAGGATGAAAACCATCCCAGAGAAAGCAGGGCACTGGAACCAAAATATGGAGGCCAAAATGAAATAGAAGAAGCAGGAGATATCAATAGATATATAGATCAAATGGGTTTCACAGATAAGTTGAAGGTATTCATCATGAAGGGGCCTATGTTGTTTTCCTCATGCTTCATCAGTGGCATAGGTAATAACACCATTCTCTCTATTTTTCTAGTTATATTATATCCTTTCTTGTTGTATGTGAAACACATTTTTCTCCTTTGCATATTATCTCAAACCCTTCATATCCAAACCCCCTTTTCTCTGAGCTTCTCCTATATGCATAAACCCGCCTCAAATTGTGTGATATTCCATAAAACAATAATTCTTCCTGGTCCCTATATGATCCCCTTTCTTAGTCTTGAATGTAGGTTTTCAAATTTAGTTGTCCTTCAACCTAAAGGGGGAAATAGACCAAATCTTCCATTGATATTCTTTTTGGGTAGTTTCTACCACTTGGGGTTACAACGAAAAGTGATCTTATAGAGCCGCAGTGTCAAATTCATGTTAGCAGCATGAGATTGAATTCTATGATGGCACCAAGGTTAAAAAATGTGACATTGGTCTTGATTGAGCTCGTGACAATATTGACGATGAACTAATATGACTAATACTAAGTTGGTTGGCAATACAACTCTGTCAGTTGATGAAAGATTCTGCAAGGTTGTTGCTTCTACCATTGTAATTGATAAGAGCGTCTACAAATTGGAATATAATCTGGTAGTCGATGAAGCCCTTCTAGAATCTTGATGCTACTATGGTTGTTAATGATAGTGTCAGTAATGATGATGTCTACAACTGAGTGATACAAACCATTTAAATGCCATCATCATACAAAATGAACCCAAAATTCTAAGGGAATCATTATGTACGAAATATGTACCACCTCTGCATATAAATAATGTCCCAACATATCACCATAATGTTGAAATATATCACAATATCCATGGTGCAAAACAATAATCAATGAATGGAATCCTACTAAGCTCTAGGGGCATAGACCAATAACTCTACACTAACCACTTCCCTCTATACATCGCACACCCACTATTGAGGTCATTGTTAACAATGCATAAGGGCAATGCCATGGAAAGTGTGTGCGATGGAATCCTACTAAGCTCTAGGGGCATAGACCAATAACTCTACACTAACCACTTCCCTCTATACATCGCACACCCACTATTGAGGTCATTGTTAACAATGCATAAGGGCAATGCCATGGAAAGTGTGTGTGTCGATAATAAGCCCCTACATCTATAGGATAACCCATCAGTGTCATCAAAAAATGTATGCCGTGTATCACTAGATCATGAAAGAAATGGACTCATGCAATATGAGGGGTGACAATGCCACTTGTACTTTTGAGACCCATTGACAAAATTTCCAATTTGTGGACATTAATGCACTTCCAATTTTTACTTTAGGGGAATGCACAATACTCCCCATATGCTAATCTCCTTTTATTTTTGTGTTTTCAATAAAAATAGTTTCTTTTAAGTTTTTTTTGTTAAAACTCCCACTATCAAAAAATTATATATGATATATATAAAGTTTACTATTATATAATATTAATATATACTATTATATATTTAATATATATGGTATGTTAATATATAGATATTATACATTAAATATCTAGTATGTGAATATATAGATATTAGGTTAGGGTTATATATATAATATATAGTATTAATATAATATGTTTTTAGTATATAATATTGTAATATCAACATAGAGCTAAAAAAAATTGGGAAAAATGGAGGGAAAGAAAAATTGGGAAGCTTTGCTTTAAAAAAATGGAGAAGGAACATTGGGGAAAAAGAAATGGGCAGAATTTTGGGTATAGGCCCAGAAGGACAAGCACACTCAGAAATTTGGTGTGGATGGCCGATTGGAATGAAATATCGACATTTCCCAACTAATAAATTGTGGTTTTTATTGGTTCCTTCCTTCAGCATAGTTATTATACGGAGATTTGGTGTCGTTGACAACTTAACTGCTCGATTTCCAAACAGTTCAAGTTAACCAGGTAACATTCATAACTTCTTTGCAAAACGTGCTTCCAGTCTCTGTATATGTTGATTATATAATATTCTCATTCCAAAACATGCTTCGAGGTTCTCTGTATTGTGAATTTTAGTTAGATAATGATGGCGACAGGGTTCCTGTAATTCTTGAGGATTTCTAGAAACGCCTCTCTAACACCAAGACCTCAATACAACTCTTTCTTCTTCTATTCCAAAATGAAGAACATGTTGACAGTCTTTTTCCACCACAAAGTAGCACGATACATGCTCAATACCCTAGCATATACATGATTTCAGTCTAAAATTACATGATATCGAACCTCCAGAAATTATATTTGATGCGAATTACAAACCCCAATGACCTGGAAGTGACCATCATGAAGGAAATATGTTATTTTTTGGATGAATAAAGGGAAAGTCAGGGAAATCACTAAATGTGCTTTTATGTTTTTATTCAATATGAATAATTTAACAATTTGATAGGGGATGAAATATAATGGGAGTGAATTTACCTTTTAGTTGTGAAGTAGTTTTTTGTTGTTATTTTCACATTCAAGGAATGAATTGCTAGTTGAATGAGATAATATATCTGATTTACAGAGTTTGAAACCTCCTGTATTAATATTTATTCAAAGCAAGGAGTGAGCAAAGGAACTTTACAAGGAACTTGCCTTTGATAATATAAAATTCGACAGTATGCATGTTGATCTGTCCCAGGCACAGGTATGGCCATGCTTCCTGTAATTGTGTCAACTTGTATTCAATAGTTGTGCTAAAAATATTGAATCTCACGGATTTCTTTTTATTTGGAGTCTGCAGCGTGAAAGTTCGTAGAGAAATTCTAGGAAGGGAAAACATGGGTTTTAATTGCAACTGATTTGATAGCTCATGGCATGGATTTCAAGGCTGTGAACTATGTGATCAATTATGACTCTTCAGAAAATCATCAGCTCAATTATGACTCTTCAGAAAATCATCGGCTGTATACATCATATTGGTATTCTCCACATTTTTGAAAGTTGAATTTTTGTGAATAAGGAGCTTTAGTTGTCTTCTTTTCTTTACTTCACCGTTTTCCATGTTAGTTATTCTTGATTTTTTTTTGCTTTATATTTTCGAATATGATTGGGTCTGATCTACCTTTTTTAAATATCATCAAGACGCAAACAAGTAAATAAGACGATTCTTGGCTGAATTTATTTTTATTGGTTGTTGTGGAAGGGCTAGATGTGTTGGAGAGCAGGGATAATTTTAAGGATCCATACTTATTTAAAAGTGTATAAAACTTGGTGAATCTTACAATTTCTTAAAATGTCAACTATAAAACATTTGGCGACATTTTTCTAAAATTATTTCAATTTCTAAAGATTTTATATAGTTTATATAATAATTTGGCGAATTTTAGAGTGAAAAAAGTTTACTCCATCAAAATTGGGCGAAATGGGGCTTCAAAAAATGCAAATTGGCAAATCTATTTTTGGAAAAAAAACAAGGAAAAATAACCCATGGACTAAATTTCGCCCTTAAAATAATCCTTGCTGGAGAGGCAATTACTTTATACACTGACAATGATGTTCCATTATTGTAAAATATAGCTAATGTCGTGGTGGCCTCTGGCTGTGAATTTCCTTCATGGATTTTGGATTTAGCAAAGCTGAGGAAAAGGCATTGTCCTGCATGTGATTCCATCTCTACAAATCCTTCTGAAGTTCATACATCCAAGAAGCATGCATAATATGTAAGTAACACAATAAAGCATAACTAGATTTTATGTTTGCGGCATAGATCCAATGCTAGAAATATGTGAGATGTACTTTGATTGAGATTGCTTTACATATTTATAAAGAGTTTTCTGCCATCATGGTAACCAAATCTATAATGACTTGTAGCATCTTCTTATTATAGTTCAATTTGCATCTACATTAGATGCAATGTATATGTTAATCTTCTTATTCTAAAATGTGCTTCGAGGTTCTCTATATTGTGAATTTAGTTAGATACTCTGTAACAAAAAAGGGTTAAGTGTTTTGCTTCCATAAAAAAAAATATGAATGTGTTGAATCTGTTGATTGCGGGAGGTTCATTATGATCTCTGTTATAGATGCGTTGATTCAAGGGGTTTTCTAATTGACTTGCATCTGGCTATGATGGCAAATTGTAATTGAGAAAAAGGTAAGAGCCAATTGCAAGAACATGCATTTATTTAGGATAAACAAGAAAACAAAAAGCCAACCAATTATGTATATAAAACTTCTCTATCCCAAGTTCTTCCTCATTATAGGGTTGGGGCGCCATGCCCAACAATTTGCTTCTTTTGAGTAACCAAGATTAAATACAATAGACTTTATTATCTTCTTCCTCCTCTTGGGTCAAACTCAAAAACTACACACAACATTATTTATACCTTTCAATAGGAAAATGGAGAGCATCCATTGCACGAAATTCACACAGAACATAAACTTGTATTGCACACAATTAAACGGAGATACAACAGGTATTTATAGTTGGAGTTAGATCCAACTGATTACAAACTTGGAGATGTAGGGTAAGAAAATATCTCAACTGTCTCCTATAAAATCTCAAACCAATCCCACATAATTAGACATTATCTCTAACACCCCTTGTTAATGCCTACATTACAAAACTTCACAAATTACATAACAGAAAAGGTTACAACACTTTAACTTTCATCTGTCTGGCCTTCATCAGCTCCTACACCCACTTTGATGCCTCTAGACTGCGCTCTTTCTCTTCCTCTTCTTCGAGCTTACCATTCAACTCATTTAAAGCATAAACGCTTCAGACCATCATTCTTGCACTTGCCCAATAGACAATATTGACAAACTCGATTCACCGGGGCTTCCATGAGAAAAGCTGTCAAGTAATGAATCATCCTATGGGCATATCTCCATCTGTCAAATATTTCACTTTCAGCTATCTGTCAGTTTGTAGAAAGACAGTCTAGATACATAATGTCTTCAAAAGTCACTTATACAAAGTGACTTCCATCATAAAAACAGTTATTCTTAAAACCGGGGCACCAACTTATATCAAGATACAAGAGTTCCTAATTTACATAAAAACTTTAAACACATAAACATATATAAACAACTTTAAGCACACCACACATACTTAAACATATATAAGTAAGACATGGTAGACAATCTACGGTGGCTTCCAACTAATCAAAATCTTTTGTTTTTCGTTCACCATGGATAAACCTTCAGCAACTTATCAGAATCGGCCTTCAAATTTTGGTGGTTTCCTCAGACTTGACTATAGCATGTGTCCTCCCTCTGGCAGAGGTAGCAGTGATCGCCATAACCGTAGTAACTTCCTGGCAGTTGATCTGTAATTCATGAGGCTCAATTAGGCAGCGATCTCATCCATAAACAACAATAGTGGTTGGGCAATGCGACTCCTCTCAACTGCATTGGATAGCAGCGGAAAAGTGATTTTTCACAGCAGGAACAGGATTGCAGCAATCTGCAACTTCATGACCTAGCTCGCTGAGCAATTCATCGACCAACGAACCTCCACAAGTCTGCGGCAGATGCATATATCATTGGTAGCAAGTGATCATAAGACGGCTCTGCGGGTCTCCCTCTCATGTGTATCTCTCAAATGACAGCTCTCTTCTTAATTGTTCTGGCAAAGACTTATTCAACATTGAGATGGGAGGCTCTTCGTAGATCTCTTTTCCTCCACGCATGCATACAGCAGAAAATATTCAACTCAGAGTGATGACGCTCTGTAGCTAAATTCAATGGTGCCGGCCGGCTCGTCCTTCAACAGACGGTATTTGCTCCCACGATAGGCTCTTCACTACATCAACAGGTTTTCCTTGCAGGATCATACAGTCAACACGCAGTCATCACGCGTCCCTCTCTCAACATGCTTCTTCTCTATCGGCTTCATGACCTCTACTTCACAAATCAGCACTCAACAGTCATTGCTCCTCAGCTCTGATACCAAATAGGAAAATGGAGAGCATCCATTGCACGAGATTCACACAGAACATAAACTTGTATTGCACACAATTAAACGGAGATACAACAGGTATTTATAGTTGGAGTTAGATCCAACTGATTACAAACGTGGAGATGTAGGTTGAGAAAATATCTAAACTGTCTTCTATAAAATCTCAAACCAATCCCACATAATTAGGCATTATCTCTAACACTTTCTTCTTTGCTTCTGTTTTGTTTGTCATGCTTCTGCTGCATTACTTTTGTTGTCTTTCGCTGCTTCCTTTTTTACATTTTCTCTTGTCTCTTTCTCCTCGCATAGAAATCCATATGTCATCTTCCTCTGTTGTCATGAAGTCTTCTTTTACATTCCCATGGCTTCTTCCTGAACCCTATGTATGACCATCCATAGTCATTTCTCCCTTCTCCATTTGTGAGCATCTCCATGCTCACTTGTGAGTCACAAATAGATTCTTCCACAAAATTTTACCAAGCTCTCTCCTAACTTGGCATTTCCTTGGTTCTCTTTGTTGGAACCTCCTGAGCACTCCTTGCTCTAGGCTTCTACAAATCTTCTCAGTTTCAAGAGATTCAACTGCTCTTTCCTTGGACAACTCTACCCACATCTGCAACTGTGGATTTGTCTTAACAAATTCTACCCAACCTTAGCTGGAAGTTGTTCTTCTTAAGGGTTTTCTACCACGTATCTTCATTCTCGTTTAACTGTCTTTGTGAAGTCTTTTTCTCTCTCCGCATTTGTCTTTAGCCTCCATACTTGAATCTGCTACAATATCTACACAAAATTTGTAGGGAGGACGTCTCTTTCTAACAAAATTCCTGTTCATTGATCATCTTAATGTTATCATATGCTTTGGCTGTAGCATCAATATCAATGTCAAGTTTTGCTTCTTCTATCTGTATCTTGATCATCTCATGTCTGGTACCTGTAAACATTTGTCTAATGTCGGAATGGCCAGTCCCAACATAGATTGAAACTTGTGACAATAGTTGGCCAGACTAAATGTCACTAACAAACTCTTTCAACCAGACTTTACTTGACTGACTCAACTTTGACACCTTCAATAACTTTTCATTTATAAAGTGAATCACTACAGAAAGCAGCTCTTATGCAATGACTTGACCAAAATCTAAACTTTGGGTGTCAGGTAACACGGACAATGCACCCAATACAACCAATGACTCACATACATGAACTATGTTCAAGACTTCAAATTCTAACTGGACATTTACTTTCTCTCTGCCATAAAATATGTGCTTACAAATTAACCTTTGTTCCAAACTTGTAATTTGTTTCCATACAACTTTATGGTGTTGCACAACATTTAAAAATTAAATCCAAACGTTTGCTTAGAGGTAGAACGTGCAAGGAATTCATAAATATGGAAAATACAACCCACGGGAACTTGCTGGAACTTCCTGTAGACAACGATTTTAAATTGTTGTTCCTTCACACAAACTTCTGCAACAACTATTTAATCAGTAAATGCGGACCTCTCCTCTTTTTATTCCACGCAAGCATCGTACTCCTGCAATGATTCCAAACAATGGCTCTCTCATCAAGTCACAGTCCCTTCCTTGAACTATGAACTATAGGGAAAATCTACTTCAACACAGACTCTACTCCACGATTTCATCTTTCATGCAGCTCTTTAAAAGAACTCGTTGCACGATAGTCCTTCCTACACATATAAATTTCCTTGGTAGAATGTTCACGATCTTATCTTCAGTAAATATTGTTTCTTGCTTGATCAAATCAAGCACTAACCTTCTTTATGCAGTCACAAAGTTCAAACTATCTATCTGAGCTTCTATCTCATCTTCCTAGATGAAGACTCTATCTTCCTCTCCATTTTCTCTTTCAATCTAATCGATCTACTTCTGAGTAGGCACTATTCTCTACATTACTCATTTTCTCTTTCGATGATGGTTTTACTCTTCATGAATACGCTCCAGTTGTAGAAGACAAAGAGTGTTGCATGAATATCAAGGCACTGCAGGAATCTCTAAGCGTTGCAGGAATCGTTGTAGATCACAATCTTGAATGAAAACCCCAAATTTCTGGTTCCTGTTGATGAGAATATTAACTATTCATTATGATTCCCCCTTTGAGTCCTCAGAGCATTAAAATTTCGCCTCTATTCAAGCGATTTAACGATATTCTGTCTCAAACAGAATGTTAACAAAATGCTCCGACTTCAAGGGTAAATTTTTAGAGCCTGTAGGATGCTTCGATCCGGCCTTTACCAGTCTGTATTTTCTATTCAACTCGCGACCACAAAATTTGGGAATCCATCTTTCCTTTGCTCAAATCTACAGGCTTCAACTGGGTTTTATAATGACCCCCGATCCTAATCTTTGAAGCTATTTAATAAGATGATGCTTAGACACTATCCATAGCCACGATTTATACCATTTAGTTGCTAGCACATTAACAAGACTGAGCGCTATACTAAATTGTGGGGTTATCGCTATACTAAATAGTCAAGGGAATTGCATACATTGCAATGCAACATAACTACAGAATTTCCAGATGTCAATAACATTCAAGAGACATTTGATACCTGGGCGCACTGTAGGAGGTGTATCAATTATTGAAACCAGGAGAATTTTTGCCATCGATCCAAAGTTCGCCAATACAGGATTAATACAAATACTCTTCTTTAATACAATCCACAATCTTGTACATACATCCTGTTGACCCGATTGGATATTTCTTGGCCATATTCGGCCTTGACCTCCCTTGAAATTTGTCCTCTTAGCACGACCTCTGCCTCCTCTCTTTGATTGTCAACACTCCACAAGAATTCAACGTATTAGCGCCTTCATCCACGCGCTTCAGCTACAAACAACAATGTTTGCAAAACCCAAAATATTCGGGCAGGGATCAAAGCTACTGTGCTCATCAATAAAGAAGAATACATGCCAACAATCAACCATACTTCAAGATGTTTCCACCATTTAACCTTCTATTCATGATTTTGCTTTGTGACCTTAATTTAAAAGGCATATCAATATACCTCTCTAGTGTGCGAAAAACATCTTCTTAATCCACTATAGCTAGAAAGAAATTACCTCTCATATCATTACCTTCAACCTCAATGAAGCATCTGCCCCTGAGGTATGATCCTGGCCGTCTCTTTGTTAACTGATGGTGATTGGTTAGATCCCAATTCCTAGTCGTCACTTGTGGATTTGTTAAGTAAATGTCTAATACTGCCCACAGACTGCCAAAGAGAAGAAATTATAATTCACGCGTGATGAGTCCCTTGCTGTGATGGAGTTTCCCCAATGACAAATGCAATCAGATCTCTGCAATTCTAGGCTTTCTCCAGGCATCATAAAAGAATATAATATGCTACAGAGATTCCACACGTTGTAGGCCTCCATACGCTCAACGCGATTCCTTTCCAACAATACTTTATGCAACAAGATCTCTACCAAAGCATAATTATGCTTTGAGCATGCAGGTTACCATCACCATTTTAACACAGAAAACATTTGCTTCCAAGTGTTTTTTTTTAAAAGAGGTCCATTCCTCAGCATAATGCATTCACCACTCGATTTAGAATGCAACTATATGGCATAAAATCCATACTCATCATTTGACCACATCTCATTCAAATTCAAATGCCAACATTCAGTTTCAGAGGTTCATTCCAGAATTTATTTGGAGTGATGTTCAAGCAATATTAATCGAATCACAAAGCACAAGATCCAGTTCCTTTTCAACTGTATTTATTAAATACAAATACACGGAGGCTTACATGTCATCACAATTTCTAATGGAACCCTTCAGCTGGAGTTCAATACACACAAACGCAGAAAGCATTCTGTCATTAACGCCTTTCTTTCTGTTGAGAAAAATAACCTCTGTTCTCCAATAACCTCAATCTCTGCTTCTTCTGACTGTAGCAGCCTGCTCTGTTCTCCCTTTTGCTGCTACTGTACAGGCAATGCAGAACACTTGCTGCACGTTGAAAAACCTTGCACCAACAATGTAAACTACAGAAGCTAACAACAGATATAATACTTTAAAACAATTGATAATAACTGATCTGAAATTCAGAACAGAGTATATGCAGAAAAATGCAGACACACACACATAGACAAGAACAGAATTGGGCATAAAACACAGTTTTATTTTTCTTCATCGTTCTGTACTCCTCACCACAGATATATATATATATATATATATATATATATGCA
This sequence comes from Larix kaempferi, assembly GCA_027924585.1. Lineage (NCBI taxonomy): Eukaryota > Viridiplantae > Streptophyta > Pinopsida > Pinales > Pinaceae > Larix > Larix kaempferi. The sequence goes on along the minus strand of BSBM01000238.1, from coordinate 5,052,779 downwards.
AAATTACAAAGTGTAGATTTTTCTTGAGGTCTCCCGAATTTTCCAGATGAGAGGATAAGCATGGCTTCCTCAATAAGCATCTTAAACAAAAAATTCAACACAGGTTATTAATTACAGGACCGATGGCTTTCTGGATTCTTCGGTATTAAATTCATGCGGCTGGGTAGTAGAAACGGTGCTCGTATTAGAGCTGGGAAGCAGAAAGTCAAGAAGACAGTGTCAGTGCCTTAATTTGGCTTCACCAGCCAACATTCTCCCACTTGAAGCCAAATGAACGCTTCTCTGATGCTACTACTAGGATGTACTCAAGTCACCCCCAGCCCTACCAATCTCCTACATAGCTCTTGCTTGTCTCTTGGCAAAGTCTTAGTCAACATGTCAGCGGGATTCTCTGTAGTATGAATCTTTTCCAGATATAGATGCCCTTCTTCCAATACTTGGCTGATCCAATGGTACTTCAGATCAATGTGCTTGGTCTTTGAGTGAAATGCTAGGTTTTTCGCCAAGTGAATGGCACTTTGACTGTCACAATGCAACACATACTTATTTTGCTTAATTCCCAGCTCTCCTAGGAATCGTTGCATCCACAGCATCTCTTTGCAAGCCTCCGTTGCAGCTATGTACTCTGCCTCAGTTGTGGAGAGAGCTACTACCTTTTGTACCCTAGATGTGGACTTTCTAGTGTCCACATCTCTAGCCATATCTGCATCTGTGAAGCCTTCAAGCACAATGTCATTATTACCAAAACATAAACAGTAATTACTTGTTCCCTTGAGATACCTTAAGATCCACTTTACTGCTTGCCAATGTTGCTTGCCCGGATTAGCAAGGAACCTGCTCACTACACCCACTGAATATGCAATGTCTGGTCTAGTACACACCATGGCATACATAAGGCTTCCAACTGCTGAAGCATAAGGAATCTTACTCATTTCCTCTTTCTCCTTGTCATCACAAGGACACAAATCAACACTTAGTTTGAAGTGAGCTGCGAGAGGTGTGCTTACTGGCTTGGCATCCTTCATGTTGAACCTATTGAGCACCTTTTCAATGTATTTTTTTTGTGACAGCCACAACCTTTTATTCTTTCTGTCACGTATGATCCTCATGCCCAATATTTGTTGTACTTGACACATATCCTTCATTGCAAATTGATTTCCCAAATTTTTATTCACCGTGTTAATCATGCTCTTATCTTGCCCAACAATTAGCATGTCATCCACATATAACAATAAAATAATAAACTTTTCTTGGTCATAATTTTTAATGTAAACACAATGATCAACCTCTAATCTCCTAAAACCATGCTCCAACAAAAGGCATCAAATTTCGTATACCATTGACGAGGTGCTTGTTTGAGCCCATAGAGGCTCTTCTTCAACCTGCAAACCAAGTTCTCTTTGCCTTTTACTTGGAATCCTTTTGGCTGCTCCATATAAATTTCCTCCTCGAGTTCTCCATGGAGGAAGGCGGTCTTCACGTCTAACTATTCACACTCCAAGTCTAAAGTAGCAACAAGACCAAGAATAACTCTAATGGATGACATTTTAACAACAGGTGAAAAAATTTCATTGAAGTCAATACCTTCTTTTTGGGCAAATCCTTTCACTACCAACCTTGCCTTGTACCTTTCCTTCTTTCCTTCACCTTCTCGCTTGATCTTGTATACCCACTTATTTTGTAGGGATTTTCTTCCTTTTGGAAGCTTCACTTCCTACATAGCTTTCTTCCATTCCTTGCTATGCTCAACATCACAAGCTTCCTGAAAACAATTTGGTTCACCTTCATTAGTTAGCAAAACATAGTTTGACGGTGGATACTTTTGTGAAGGCTTATGAGGTCTAGAAGACCTGCGAACAAGCTGTGGTGGTATGTTTTCCACCTGGACCTCTTGTAACGGCTGTTGCAAGGCTTCTTCTTCTCTTTGTCCATCATTTTCAGTTGGCTTCCCATCATGTTCAACTGGCTGTCCACCATTCTCTGCCTGTTGTCCATAATTTTCTTGCAACGGTGGTATGTTTTCTTGCTGCTCAACATACATGTCAATAGATTTCTTGACCTCCATATCACCTATAGGCTTCTTAAACATCTCTAATTCATTAAATATAACATCCCTGCTTCTAATAACTTTACATTTAACCGGATCCCATAAACGGTAACCAAACTCACCATCCGCATATCCCAAGAAAATACATTTCATTCATTTATTGTCTAACTTACTTCTTTGTTCTTTGGGAATGTGTACAAATGTTTCACATCCACAAATTTCAAGATGAGAATAGTTTACCTTCTTCCCGGTCCAAACTTCTTCAGGAATGCCACCATCCAAGGCTGTTGTAGGTGATTGGTTGATGAGGTAACAAGCTATTCTTACTACTTCTGCCCAAAAATACTTCTCCAACCCAGAATTTGACAACATGCTCCTTATCTTCTCCATGATGGTGCGGTTCATCCTTTCTGCAGTACCATTCTGTTGAGGAGTTCCAGGGACAGTCTTCTCATGCTTTATGCCAATCCTATTATAGTGTTCTTTGAATGCATTGGAGCAATACTCTCCACCGTTGTCTGTCCTTAAACACTTGAGCAACTTGTTAGTTTCTCTTTCAACACTAACATGAAATTTATGAAATGTTTCAAATGCCTCATCTTTTCTTTTCATGGGGTAGGCCCAAACCCTCCTATTTGCATCATCTATGAATGTGACAAAATATGAGGCTCCTCCTAAGGACTTCACATTCACTGGACCGAACACATCAGAGTGTACCAATTCTAAGAGATTTCCTTTCCTTTCATGGCCTCTTCACATAAATGTCACTCTGCGTTGCCTACCATTTATGCAATGCTCACAAAGGTCAAGTTCATAGGATTTCAAACCTGGAAGCAGATTTTTGTCAACAAGAATTTTTAGGCTCTTCTCGCTCATGTGACCCAAGCACTTATGCCATAGATCTAGCGAGCTTCCTTCTTTTGCAACAGTGGCCATATCTAATTTCCTTGTTGTTTCTCTTAATGTGTACAACGTTCCTATCTTGGGTCCTTTAGCCATGACCAATGCCCCTTTACAAATTTTCCAATTGCTTTTTCCAAAGGTTGTGGAGAAACCTTCATCATCCAATTGTCCCACTAAGATCAGGCTCATGCGCATTTCTGGGACATGCCTGACTTGTTTCAGTAAGATATCATGTCCATCCTTTGACTGGATTCAAACATCTCCCACTCCAACAATATTGCAGTAGCGATTGTTTCCCAAGTGCACTCTACCATAATCATCGCTTTCATATGCAACAAAGTTGTTCTTACATGGAGTTACATGGTGGGATGCCCCGGAGTCAAGGATCCAATCTATGCTACTACCAGAAGTATATAAGCATGCATCTTCTACTGAAACAGTAAATAAGACATCACCATCTGAAACAACTGCAGTGGTCTCACCTTCATTTGTGTTGGCTGACCTTTCATTTGTGTTGGTCGATTTTTGCTCCTTCTGCTCTTTCTTCCAAAACCAACACTCCTTCTTCACATGTCCTTTTTTCCCACAATGAAAGCAAGTGAATCTTCATTTTCTTGATTTTGATCTGCCCCTGGATTTTGAACGCCCATGTCTACCTCGATCCATTTTCCTGCCACGATCAGTTAGGCTTAGAGCTTCTCCTCCATGGTTTTTTGTCACTGATTTCCGTCGCAGCCCCTCGTTCATTAGACTACTGCTAACATCATCAAACTTCAAGGTCCCTGCAGGAGCTGAAGTGCTCATGGAAACAATCAAATTCTCCCAGTTGTCTGGCATGGAGCACATAAGTAGGATGGCTCTGATTTCATCATCCAAGATAATTTTGACGGAGGCAAGCTAGCTGGTAATTATATTGAATTCATTTAAGTGCTCTGCAACTGAAGCACCCTCCTTCATCTTGAGGTTATACAGCTTCTTCATCAAGAACACTTTGTTGGAAGCTATGTTTTTCTCATACAAATCATGCAGCTTCTTCCATAGAGCCTCTGTTGTCTTCTCCCCAACCACATTTAAGTAGACACTCTTTGCTAACTACTGTCTAATTGTGGCAATGGCCTTCCTGTCAATCTTGTTCCATTCTTCATTTGTCATTGATGAAGGCTTACTTGTTGCTCCCTCAATTGGCAATTACTAGTCTTTTAGAATTAGTATGTCCTCCATCTGTGCTTTCCATAGAGCAAAATTGCCCCCATTCAGCTTCTCCATGTCACTCATGGCAGTGACCTCCATGCTGCAGCTTTTAGAACCTTGCTCTGATACCAGTTGTTGAGAAAAAATAACCTCAATCTCTACTTCTTCTGACTGTAGCAGCCTGCTCTGTTCTCCCTTTTGCTGCTCCTGTACAGGCAATGCAGAACACTTGTTGCACGTTGAAAAACCTTGCACCAACAATGTAAACTACAGAAACTAACGACAGGTATAAAACTTTAAAACAATTGATAATAACAGATCTGAAATTCAGAACAGAGTATATGCAGAAAAATGCAGACACACGTGCATAGACAAGAGCATAATTGGGCATAAAACACAGTTTTATTTTTCTTCATTGTTCTGTACATCTCACCACAGATATATATATATATATATATGCAAAATTACAAAGTGTATATTTTTCTTGAGGTCTCAAATTTTCCAGATGAGAGGATAAGCATGACTTCCTCGAGAAGCATCTTAAATCAAAAATTCAACACAGGTTATTAATTATAGGACCAATGGCTTTCTGGATTCTTCAGTATTAAATTCATGCGGCTGGGTAGTTGAAACAGTGCTCATATCAAAGCTGGGAAGCAGAAAGTCAAGAAGACAGTGTCGGTGCCTTAATTTGGCTTCACCGGCCAACACTTTCAATGCATCCTGGTGAACATTCTCCACAAATATAACCCATAGTTCAGTTCCTCACAATGAATCAACTCCCTACTCCAGACATCGATTTCAATCCTCAAAGGTGTTCCAAACCTTCTCTTCTCACACTCAATAATGCAGCTGCAAATAGACTTTCTTTCTCTCTCAACTTTACACGTAGGATTCTCCTACTCTCTGATACCAAAAATGATGCAGGCGCAAAGCTTCCTGCCACTTAAGATTGTTGGCAGGCGGTTTGACAAGGAAGAATCCCAACATCGCCGATGCTGCAACACATCAGAAGAGGTCGCGGAAGGAAGAAGGCTGAATTATTTTATGTATTTTTGAGTCGATTGTACCGCAAAATGCGGGGATTTGGGTCATTGGACCATATGATATGTAATTTTGGGTTAATTGTACCATAGTAGGCGGGTTTTTGGGTCATTTGGACCGTGTTAGTTAGATTTTGGGTCAATTGTCCAAGTGTCGGTTAGGAAGTTGTAGTAAGTGGACAAGAGTTGAAAGGCGGAATCCTATATATAGACAAGAGTTGTAAGGGTTGAGGGACCTTATGTTTTGGATTTTGATCTTAGTACGGATCGTTGGATGTTGATTATGCGCATCTTTGAGTCTGTATGTGTGATCAAGAGGTATTGCTGAGATCTGGTTTTGAGGAGATGTTGTATCAGGGTTTTTCCGAAGTAATATGACATAACGGAACTGTTCTGGTGAAATTTCCAGTGTACCCTTTGATGATAATGCCTATTGTGATTCACAAATGATGCTATGATTTCTGTTGCACTTAATGCTTTAATGTTATATTTGTCACGATGAATGTTTCTGTTGAATGATGCTCTGAACATGAATAACATTAAGCTTGAATGCATAGATCTGCCTTAGATGTTGCGATAAGTTAAGTAAGTGTTGCCACAGTTATCCTTCTTCATTCAGCGGAAAGATTTTTCCGTCCACTCTCCCTTGATCGCCTCAGGTGAGACCTCATCTGCTCCGCAGGTGTTGCTGGACAGGGTAAAACCTATCTGGGCCGGTGCTCAGGGAGATTGCGGTGGGTTGGTGTCGATAGTGATGGGAACCCCTGTCGACTGGGTTTGAGTCAACAAATGGTTCCGTTGTTGGGACCGTGTGCGAAGTGAAAGGAGGATATGTTGTGGCACCCAACAAAACCAGAGATCCAGGAATGGTTTTATCAGAAGTTGCAGGAATTTGCTGAAGAAGAAAGTCGGAACACTCGACTGACGATAGACCAGTGGGTGGATAGATATATTCACGACGGTCCGCAATAGTGGTTTTTCTGTGAATTCCCAGTCATTTTGTACGAGTGGTTGGCGAAGTTGACCTTCCAGAAGAGGAACTTCCAAGGTGGTGAACTGACGGCCTGGACCCCCGAGTTGATTCAGGAGCTGCAGGAAGTTGACAATAAAGCGTCGCGGGCTGTCAAAGTGTGGTTCGATAGCATCCTAGAGGGCTATATCACAGAATTCGCAGTTGATACCCATAAATCCTATAGTGAAGCCAAAATATATTTTTTCCGCAGACCCCGTGGAAGGTTTTTGCTGTCGCTTCAATTGTTGATTAAGATGCTTATTTGTGAAAAGGGTATATTGAAGATGCATCTTGATCGGTAGACAACCTGGTGGGAGACAGCCTGGTGGGAAAAGGCCGTGGGTACCGCGAAAGTTGAGGGGCGGTACATGGAATGATAAGGGGTAGATGGGTGCAGGTCATGACGAGACTGTGAGTGAAGCCAAGGAAGAAAGTGGTCTTATGAGGGGAGGAGCGAGGTTCCGACAGGAAAATAGGCAGAGGACAGGAGAAGGTCCTGCTGCGGTCGAACCGCAAGGCTGTGAAGGAAGACCACATGGGACGAAGCGACCTCACAGTCCTAACAAGGACAACCAGGCTATGCCCAGGATAGAGGCAGGACCAAACCCCAGCACCAACGTACCCACACCTCTGCTCACTATCTCTCAAATAGCAAGAAATACCACTTCGACACTGTCGAGTTCATCAATTCCACAAAAGTTAATTGGTAGTAGTACAACAAAAGGAGGAAGGAAGCCCAGAATGGCGGGCGAGGATACTAAGTTACCACTATTCCAAGGAAATGGAACAGACAACCCTGAACAGTACTAGTTTCTATGTGAAGCCGTATGGATCATCAAACAGATCACTGATGATGATGCTAAAAAGGGACAATTGGCAACGACTCTTCGACATCGTTCCTTGGACTGGTTTATGAAATTTATGCAAGTTCCCGTCGGCACTCCGACAAAAACACTGGATGAAATTCACACAGGCCTGATCACAGAGTTCTAGAAGCCCAAATATGAAGCACAATACATCACAAAGCTTAAAGAGATTAAGCAGTATCCCAATGAGACTATGTGGTATTTTGATTTGCGATTTAAAACGCTGATGGCAAGGGTCATTTTTTACATGAGTACTGTCCAGCATAAGGATTGGTTTATCGCGACCTTGCTCCCGCATATTCGGCTACCACTGATGCAGCAAAACATTACCACACCGAGTGAGGCTTTGGAGATCGCGATGCGGTTGGACGCATCGCCCATTGGGGAAAATGAAGTTGGGATGTCACAGATCTAGACACAATTGGCTAACCTGACCATCCAATGGCAGGATATGAAGAAAGGCAAGGAGCAACATGAAGAAGTCTAGTGTACGCGATGTCGGGGAGAAGGACATACTATGGACAATTGATTTGACTTCCGCAGCTATCTGGTTTCAGGAGCACCAAATCCATTGAATGGTGGTAGCATGCCGTGGTGTCGTGTCTACCACATATATGGGCACAACCATGACAATTGCCCGTACATGCAAAAGATGGTCACGACCCCAAGAAATCTTTATTGTACATTTTGCAAATCGGTGGGTCACGATGACAAGGATTGCCATGCATATGGGTTGCTACAAGAGAGAATGTATGATGCGTTCTATGTAAAGGACGACCAATGTGTCGTACAACAATCGCAACCACAGCCACAGGTATCCCAACCGCTATCTCAACCGCAGATGCAGTTTGTACCAAAGCAGCAACAACCACCACAGTACATGCCTCAATATGCTCCGATGCAGATGCCTCCACAATAGACACAGTATGTACAGCACCCGCAGTATGCACTGCAAGGATAAGGAATGCAACCGGCACCAATGTAGCAATAGTTCAACCAACCGCAGTACCAGTAGCAGGGAGGATTCCAGGGAGGATACTGGGGAGGACACGGTGGAGGATTTGTTTGTGGAGGAGGATGAGGTGGTCGCGGACCTGTTCAATGCTATCACTATGTGGTATGGGAACACTACCAACGAGACTGTTCACTGCTGTAGAACTAGTGTACGTTCTATTTTGTTAACGATCACACAGTTGAGAATTGTCCACAATTGATTGCGCGATGGCAAGCAGCGAATACTCCACAGTTGCAGAATCAGCCCTAGGCACAGCAGCCTGCCCAGAACAAAGTACAGGAACCAGTGCAGAACCAGAATCCACGGCCAAATCAGAATCAGAATGTGAACCCACCCGGGAATCCACCGCTGAACCAGACCCAAGGTGCGAATATCGCGACGATTTTTGCAGAACCAAGGCCGCGAGATGCTTCCATTGTTGTTGTCACTTGCGGAGGTAAGACGAATGGAGAGGAAAACTCACTGATCCGGTTAGCCAGACAGAAGAAAGTATCATTTGACATTGACGCTGAGCGGGAGGCATTTCTTCAAGCACGTCATGCATTAAAAAAAGACCGAGGTAAGGATGTTGTGTATGACATGCCCTCTACTTTTGATTCCACTTCAGAGGCTGGCCCGTCGCAACAATCCAGTACACTTCAAGCATATTTGGAACATTGTTTATCCCTGGCAAGAGATCCTGACACTCTTGCTGAGATTGAAGCTCTATTGCGACGACCGGCCCAGGGTCGACAAGAGTTCGCGGTTAATTCCTTACAACGACGGAAGACGGGTAAGGAGATGCGAATGAATATTCAAATTGGTGACTACGATGTTGATTCAGTTATTCTGTATCTTGGTTCGGAAGTCAACATCTTAACCAAGCAGGCTTGGAAGAAGATGGGGAGTCCCCCATTGAGTCGGTCTCCTATACAGCTCTGGTTAGCTAATCAAACTAAGGTGACACTGATTGGGAGAGTTCCACGAATGGTGGTGGATATCGAAGGAATGAAAACATATGCTGACTTTGATGTAATAGAAGTAGTTGAAGGAGGAAGCTCTTATCCCGCATTATTGGGGATTGGATGGGCTAATGATAGCGGAGCAGTAATCAACTTCAAGCGACGGATGATGACTTTTGAAAATCGCGATCTTAGAATTATCACCCCATTGGATCTGGTTGAAGGACGCCGCTACATAGAGCCGGTGAAGGATGACGATCCTAGTGGATGGGACCATGCATTCAATATCTCTGAAGACTATATTCATCTAACTGCCAACGGTGAGCTGGGATGGCACAGTGACAGCTATGTGTCTTCCGAATCTGATGATGCGCTAGAATATTAGCAAAACCGCTTGCATGAAGTGTCACTTCGCAAGTGCAAGTTAGTTATGCAGTCATTGTGCCGGGTTGCAATAGAAACGGTTACATTCCCAGTATATGAAGGACTGACTGGGTTGTCTGACTTTTTGGCGACATTTGAGGCAATAGTTTCGGAACCATAGCGCATGCTGACATTGGAGGAAGCATTGAAGGCTGCTCCAGCACGTTGGTGGGCGACGCACAAGAAATCCATTGACGGTTGGCCGCAGTGCAGAAGGTTGATGATGGTTCATTTCAGCGATACCGAGGTTTACCACACTGGAAAGTATGATGGTCGAAACGATCCTGGCAGTCACTTAATGGAGTGTCAGCAGTTATGGGTATCGCGACCACGAGATGAGTGGGTCCATGCTTTTATCCATACTTTGGATGAGATGCCGTGATCATGGTATACTGCAGCTGAGTTGCGAGGAGAAATTTCCACTTGGCTGGAGCTCACAGTGTGTTTTACCCATACGTTCAGTTTTGCGGACACCAATCCAGAGGTCAATAATGCATTGCAGCTCATTCGCGATGTAATTTTGCAGGTTGTTTCGGTGGCATATCCTGTGGATCCACACATGCACTGCCAGATGCATTCTCTCATGGAATGCTTCAATATCACTGGTGGGCCAAAAGATGGTGATGATCCGCAGAATGTGAATATCCCAGAATCAGAAGGAAGTCACACTGTGGTACCACCTGATGCGCCAAGCAATCCGATCAGTCAGCCATTGAAGATCCGCAAGATTAACATTGGGACAGAGGACAATCCAAAGTTCGCAAATGTCGGGGACTACTGAGATGATGAGATGATAAGCAAGGCCACTGATTTGCTCCATGAGTTTCAAGACTTATTTCCCACGAAGTTTTCTAACATGAAGGGGATTCTGGGCGACTTAAGGGAGATGAAGATTCCATTAAAACCAGATGCTAAGCTGATCCGACAACGACCCTATCAATTGAATCCGTGACATAAGGAGAGGGTCAAGGTAGAACTAGATCACATGTTGGACGCCGGTATCATTGAACCAGTTGAGGAGTCAGAATGGATCAGTCCTATGGTGGTACAGGATAAGAAGATTGGTGAAGTGCGCATTTGTGTCGACCTCAGGAAGGTAAATGATGCATGCTTGCATGATCCATCCCCAACCCCGTTTACTGATGAAGTGCTCGAAGGTGTGGGTGGCCAGTAGATGTACTCTTTCATAGACGGGTCCTTTGGCTACCATCAGATCCGCATTGCAAAGAAAGATCGCCATAAGACAACTTTTGTGACCGAATGGGGCTGCTTTCAGTACACCGTGATTCCGTTCGGCTTGAAGAATGCACCTCGATATTTTCGCGGGTTGTTGTTGCTGCGTTCAAGGATTTCATTCAAAAAATTTTGCAGGTATACATGGATGATTGGACGGTCTATGATTTGATCCGTGATCATCTGGCGAATTAGCGGTTGATGTTGGACCAATGCCAACAGCACCAGATATCGCTGAACTTGAAGAAATGTATCTTATGTGCACCGTTTGGCATACTGTTGGGTCATATTGTGTGTAAGCAAGGATTGTTGGTCGACCCTGCAAAGATTGAGCTTATTCTAAGTTTGACACCACGGACTATTGTTAAGCAGTTAAGGGCGATGATGGGACACACGGGGTATTATCGCAAGTTCATCAGAGGTTATGCCGCAATTACCACCCCTATGGAGAAGTTGTTGAAGAAAGACGTGGTATTCCAGTGGAGCCCTGAATGTCAGGATATCTTTGAGACACTAAAGTAGAAAATGGCTTTGGCGCCGATATTAGTATTTCCTAACTGGAGTAAGGAATTCCATATTCATGTTGATGCCTCATCGATCGCGCTGGGAGTGGTATTGGCCCAGCTCGGAGAGGGGGATCTTGATCACCCCATTGCTTTTGCTAGTCAGAAGTTGTCATCTACAGAAAGAAACTACACCACTACGTAGAGAGAAGGTCTAGCGATGGTTTATGCATTGCAGAAGTTTCGCCATTACTTATTGGGAGGCCATTTCAAGATGTTCACAGATCATTTTGCATTGAAATACCTGGTCAATAAGCCTACGTTGGGGGGGAAGATCTGTCGATGGCTACTTCTTTTTCAGGAGTTTGATTTTGAGGTAATTGTGAAGCCAAGGCAGTTAAATGATGGCCATGATCATCTCTCACGGATTGAAACAGGAGAAGAGCCAACTAACATTGAAGATGGGTTGCCTGATGCACAATTGTTTAAGATTGGAGTCGCTGATGGATATTTTGAAGAAATCATTCAGTTTCTGGCGACAGGTACCGCACCAGAGGAATTCAGCACTAGTCCGAAGAAGCATTTGGTCGTCAAGGCCGCAGACTTTCAACTAATCGCAGGAGAGTTATACAAGATGGGTGCCGATGAGATATTGCGACGATGTGTCTTGCCACATGAGCAAGAGCAGATCCTTTCAGAAGCACATGCCGGAGTGGCTGGAGGGCACTATGGTGGCCATGCGACAGCAAGGAAGGTGCTTCGAGCAGGGCTCTGGTGGCCTACGCTGCACAGTGATGCGACAGATTATGAACGGTTTTATGATGTCTGTCAAAGAACTAGGAAGCCATCCAGACGGGATGAGATGTCATTGATGCCTCAGTTGACATTGCAGCCATTCGACAAATGGGCAGTAGACTTTGTGGGACCTATCAACCCACCTGGGAGGCGCACTGGTGCAAGATACATCATCACCGCGACGAATTATTTGACCAAATGGGCGGAAGCTGCACTGGTTATTGATTGTTCCACGGCCACAGGAGCGCGGTTTCTCTTTGACAACATTATCACTCGCTTCGGCTGCCCCAAGAGATTGTTGAGCGATCAAGGCAACCACTTTCTAAATCGCACCATTAGCGCATTGACAAAGGAGTTACAGATACAGCATAAGAAAAGTACACCCTATCATTCGCAGGTGAATGGCACAATGGAGGCTTTCAATAAAATATTGGAGCATGCGCTGACAAAGGTGTGCAATGTGAACTGCGATGAATGGGATCTAAAAATCACAACAGTGTTGTGGGCCTATCGCACCACATGTAAAAGGATGACAGGGCAGACACCATTCAAGCTAGTGTATGGGCAAGAAGTGGTTATGCCTATGGAGTATATCATTCTGATTCTGTGCATAGTGGCAGTAACCAGTATGGATGTTGCGGCAACATTAGAGGAGCGCCTTGCACGACTCATTCACTTGGAAGAAGATCGCTTTATCGCAGGTTTCCACCAAGGGGTGCAGAAGGATCGCCAGAAAGCGTGGCATGATTGCCACATAAAAAACAAACAGTTTCAACCAGGTGACTTGGTGCTGTTGTATGACAGTAAGTTTATGAAACATCCAGGAAAATTGCAGATGCATTGGCTTGGTCTGTATCGCATCAATAACATCACTTCAGGCGGTGCAATGCAGTTGCAGTAGTTGGACAGAGCGATGCTCCCAAAATTGATCAATGGAAGTAGATTGAATCCCTATCGATCGAGCTTGGAGCGACGCAATGCTTGAGTCGCATCGGAAAAAAAAAATGCAGGTTGATCAGTGGTAGGATGGCGCACTGACGTAGACAAAGAATGCGCAAGCAGGGAGGCTTGTGTCGCACGTTAGGAGCGGTCCGCGACAAGTGGCAGGGTCGCGACTGGGTCCAATCAGTAATAAATTCCAAAAGTTCAAACAATTAATTAATGGCGTGTGTTCGAATGATGGGAATTAATGGCGGATCAGGTCGATCGGTTGACAGGATCGACGACGGATTTGTGTCATTAATACAGAAATTCGGTCGAGTTAATGCCGGATTTAGTCATGATTATGGAGGATTGGGTTAGAAGCTATAAGAATGGGTCGACGCTAATCGGAAGGGACCGAAAATTACATTATTTAGTGCTTGTGAAGTGTTGCAGAGCATTGTTAGCACAGTTGTGAGTTGGGCAAGGTTCAGTTGAACTTACAGAGTGCTATTAGGACAAAGAAGCTATCTGTTGAGAGCGTTGCATAAGGTATGCCACGAGAGCTAGAAACAGTTGAGATTAGCAGTGAGGTTAAGTATCCTTTCACCGAGATTGTAATTGAGGAAGAAGTTGTGTCAGCAGGAGATGTCAATCTAGAGGTAGAAGTTCCAAACATGCTGGTGGGAGCGTAAGTCATTGTCAAAAAGAATCAGGGGGGGTCAGCATTCTGAGTCCCCACAGAGCAAGAGGCAACTTAGATCATCTACACAGTGGTAGGAGAAGCTCAGGGACAGGTAGGGCAGTCCAGTCACCACGTTGATGAGTCTGCCCCATGGGAGTGACTGTCGACTTTTGACATCCCTGGGTATCTCCCTCCTAGTCGATCGGACACAACCCCACGCAAGCTAAACCCGAAGCAGAAGTATGGTGTGAAGATGCTAGCACTCCCTGCTGGAATGGAGTTCTCTGTTGATATTGTGCCGGCATTGATGCGCCTACGATATGATGATCGTGATATGGTGGCCTACCCAAAAATTGCATCGGCCCCATATGTGCCTAGGTCACAACTTACCACAATGTCGATTCCGCAGGACTAGGCACGAGGATTGAAGTAGGCTAGCTTGTTAGGGCTCATAAACATGTCGCACTTTGGGCGGTTGGCAGAATTTAACGCGTGTGTGAAGCAACTGCTTGCGTGCTTCCATGGTGGTTCGTTGTGGCTGGATAGAGAAATTCTAGTCACTGTTGATTTGATTTCACACATTACTCGATCGCTGAAAGATGGAGTCGATCCATCACAATTCTTCCAAGGGAAGGCGAATGAAAAAAAGCAGGTGGGACAGCTAGTGAAGAAATATGGCTTGGAAACGGATGGCTATGGGTATCGCACCAGCAATATCAATGATCAGGCAGTACTCACTAGCACCAAGATCTGATCCTGTAAGGTGGTTAGTGGTGGTCGACCTAACCAGTGCAACTCGGGGATTGTTGCATGTGCAGTACAATGTGTGGAGGGTGTCCAAATGAACTGGTCATTGTTTCTATTAAATCAATTGGCGGAGGATGTCATGGCAGTTCAATCAGGTAAAGGTTCATTCACATATAGTTGGTTGCTGCTACTGATTTCCTTATTGGCTTGGAAGGAGCCCGATGTGTACCAGGGCATGGAAGTTACAGCTACAAAAGAGCGGCGGGGTGCATGGTATCAAAACTTATGGTATGTACGGGAACCTAAGCGACTGCGGGATTGCCAATTGCTATTCATAGCTCTACTGGGAGATGCTTTTCAATGTAGCAACAAAGGTACCGCGGATATCTGAAGAAACTACGGCAAATTTTAAGCTGATCATGGAGTTTGCGGTTCAGCCGCATGTTATTTACGTGCAGGCAAGGTGTGACCCCAGTCAGCAGTGGTTGCTGACCCCTTACAAGGTAACGACTGAAGCATTGGAGGCTATTATGAAAGACTGGCCAGCAGAATGGCGTGAACCTGTGGCGTTGGATGAGATTGAGGCTGGAGGGCTGGAAAAGGGTCCAAAAGATCGTATATCGGCACAAGACCTGCAAAGTCATCATGATTCCGACCAAGGGTCCATCAAAACCCCGACAGATGATGATAGTCACCGCGCCTTGGAAGAGAACAGAACGAAAGGGCACCAGGACCCAGCAACAATCAGTGGGTTGCCCTTGCTGACGGAGGCACATTTGGGTCGATTAATCACAAGGCTCAGTCATGCATCCACTGCGGCAGTTGACAAGATGACGATAGTTGACAAGATGACGAGGAAGGTAGACGAAGGGTTCCATGCGCTCACTTCCCATATGGAATCCCTGTATGACATGGTTTCAAGAAAGGCACCGGAAGACGCTATAGCACCACAAGTTAGCACAATCAGCACCGAGCCGCAGGTCAGGAATGTAGGAATTCCCCCGATTTCAATTGTGACTGAAGATGAGGCGGTGAATGCCTTGATGCAGTAGTTGGAGAAGGTGACCATCAATGTGAACGCATTTCCAACGGAAGGATTGACCACTATGCATACAGCTACCAACCAGGAGACAATAGATCGATTGCAGGAGATTAGTGGTATGTGCGTACGATTGCAGGAGAGCGAGGCCGACGTAGAGCGTACCACTGCAAAATTGAACGGCAGGGCTACCTCAACATGGCAGGGTGTGGATGAGCTTGAAGAAGACATTAAGAAAGAATAAGCGGAGAAGGCTCGCGAAATCGAAGGACTAAAGAAGGAACATTATTTCCTGATCGCAGAGAAGGCCCATCTGTGGGATCAAAGCGTGCGGGTCGAGACGGCTATTGTTGAGGTATGTTAACATGTGCAAGAGTCGATTGAAGAGTCAAATGTGTTCCAACGGGTGCAGCAACTAGGGAATTCCATTGTCCAGTTGCGGCAAGAGAATTAAGAGTTGAAGGCTCAAGTGAATCCTGGTACGCCTCAAGTTGAAATCGACAACAGAAAAAGGGCGATTAAGGAGGTCGCAACTCAGATGGAGGAGCTGGAAAAGGCCGCGACAAAGCTCACAGCCAATACCATACAGTTCTAGAGCCAAATTGTCCAGGACAATTATTTTGACCAGTTGATCAAGTATCAAAAGGACACAAAAGGACAGTTGGCGACACTCAAGGTAGCCATGCGCAAAATGCCACCTATGAAACAGGTCACCAAGTTTCAGGACTTAAAGGAATTGCAGCAACGAGTCACCAAGGCTAATGAGTGCCAGAAGAAGCGTGCTGCGCAGCTAGAGCAGTTTCAGGAGGTTGGGGGACAATTCATGACCAAGGCTGGTGAAGTGCTTCAGGCAGTACAGAAGGGTCGTCAACAGGTGACGGCGAAGCTCACTGCGCATCCATCTGTCGAAGATGTGGTCGACAATCAAGTGGCGGCTACGGAATCCAAGGAAATGGCAATGACATTCGTGCAACAATACGAGGACTTCAAAGTGAAGACCATAGAATACACCATGTCCAGTTGACGTGGCTCGAGAGCGAGCCACAAGATTGTGTTGGGGGCCTGTCGGCAGGCGGTTTGACAAGGAAGAATGGCAGCATCGCCGATTCTGCAACATGTAAGAAGAGGTCACGGAAGGAAGAAGGATGAATTATTTTATGTATTTTTGAGTCGATTGTACCGCAGAATGCGGGTTTTTGGGTCATTGGACCATATGATATGTAATTTTGGGTTAATTGTACCGTAGTAGGTGGGTTTTTCAGTCATTTGGACCACGTCAGTTAGATTTTGGGTCAATTGTCCAAGTGTCGGTTAGGAAGTTGTTAGTAACTAGACAAGAGTTGAAAGGTGGAATCCTATATATAGACAAGAGTTGTAAGGGTTGAGGGACCTTATGTTTTGGCTTTTGATCTTAGTATGGATCGTTGGATGTTGATTATGCACATCTTTGAGTCTATATGTGTGATCAAGAGGTATTGTTGAGATCTGGTTTTGAGGAGATGTTGTATCAGGGTTTTGCCGAAGTAATATGACATGACGGAACTGTTCTGGTGAAATTTCTTGTGTACCTTTTGATGATAATTCCTGTTGCGATTCACAAATTATGCTATGATTTTTGTTGCACTTAATGCTTTAAGGTTATATTTGTTGTGATGAATGTTTCTGTAGAATGATGCTCTGAATATGAATAACGTTAAGCTTGAATGCATATATCTGCCTTGGATGTTGCGATAAGTTAAGTAAGTGTTTCCACAATTATCCTTCTTCATTCGGTGGAAACATGGTTTCGTCCACTCTCCCTTGATCACCTCGGGTGAGACCTCATCTGCTCCGCAGGTGTTGCTGGACAGGGTAAAACCTGTCTAGGATGGTGCTCAGGGAGATCGCGATCGGTTGGTGTCGACAGTGATGGGAACCCCTGTTGACTGGGTTTGAGTCAACAAAGATCCAAAAATATAAATTGGAGTAGAAAATATACACTCAAATACTCACATATTCAAATACAAACGAGCAAGGTAATGACATTTTAAAAACTAAAATTCCCCTGTAGGTGAAATATGTATTAATCACGCATATACACTCTCATCAATCATACCAACGATTACCAAGGTTCTCCTTATATGCTATAAGGGAACTATAACAACCAGTATCATCCCCTTAACTATCTCCTAAACATTCTCTAACTTATCTCCATGAATCTCTCACAACATCTCCATGATTTCCTCAACAATCATTAGCCCTTTTATCTCTCATTTATTCTCATCTCTCGTTGATATGTAGATTCTAGAATTAATCTTCATTATCACATTTCTTCATCATATAATTACAAATATGAATTATTCTCTCATACTCCCTCTTTTAACAACTATTTGTAATTTTCCTCTTTGTCACTTGGCCCTTGTCCCTTCATCGAGTCACATATTCTTGGATTTATGGTCTTCTTCCCACGTCCTCCATGTTTTCACCTTGTTCCTACAAACACACATGTTGTTGAAGTCCATATAAAAGAATTACCATACACCGAAATACATGGATTTCCAACCGATGTATCCATCGGTTCTCTAGGAAACTCTTCCTCGTACATGGTTCATCAACTATCTTGATGCTACAAATACCTTTTACCTGTACCTGCTTTCCCCTTTTCCATCTCCGTCATCATCTTCCACCTGTGCTTCTGGCTTACTCATAAACCTATTGTCGATGCTCCTGCATCAGGAAGTAATGGATAGTTGTGGACAAGATCAGTTTCATGGTACAGGTATGTTTTCTAATCAACATACTGGAATGAGTTCCAACATATTGACTCCATTCTCCAAAATCTCTTGTGAAGGAACATGTGAAACTAATATTAGATAGTCAATTTTTATGTCCCTAGGATTTTCTCAAATGGTAAACAATGATGGCCACGAGAATTATGATCTAGGAATTTTAATAGGCATTACGTAATCGTACTTAGAGAACATTTTTAATTACCATGGTTTAGATTTTAAACCTTTATAGGCCTACTACATTATTTTCGGCAAGCAAGTTTATAGGCCTGCTAAAACTAATTCATGCAAGGTAACAATTCCTATGACAACATTGTCATCACCGACAATAGGGAAAAATTATACAGGTGATGGTTGAGACTCCATCTTTTGCATGTCCTATATTGCCATTGCATTGGGTCCAATAGTTCTTGGGTTACTGAGAAGTAACAAAAAACAAGCACATTATCTCATCTTCAGTCTAAAGCATCAAGATTTAAGCATGTTCTTGAAAGAAACAAAAAAAAAGAATGAGGAAAATAGAGTTTGGTTGGTTGATAGTGAGGGTGGTGATATTACCCCACCATGGTTCAAATCTTCCCAACAAAATCTTCACCCCTCTATGGGAAAGCATGCCCATGCAAGCAGGTTGTTTATTGCAGCTGGGGACTTTGGTGGAATGGATACACCCCACCTGTGACTTTTTAGCTACAAGAATTCGAGTTGAATGTTATAACCTGCCTTAGTTTCATTGAATACTTTCCCATATTGGGGATGTGCACAGTTGCCTCATTGTGATACAAGAAGCATCTATCCTACAAAATGGAAATAAGAAAAAAAGAAAGAATGTACTCACCTATTGTACATCTCACCCACAATGAGTTTGAAAACCCCTTCCCCAATAGATTTGAGGGCTCAACGCAGATCGCCATCAGTAAAAGTCTCGATAAGGTGGCATTGTTCATCCACAACTAGCAGAAAACCACATCCTTTACTAGTCAGCTCCATAAGCCGATCCATTATCAGGTCATTTTCCTTACATAGAGGTTACCAATTATAGTTTAAAAGAATGGTAGATTTCAACAATGGAACTGTATCGAGATCAAGGTCTTCAAGGTGAAAGAGGCCTAAGCCCTCACTAAATGAGCTAATTAGCTCAAATGTTAGGGTTTATGTTGTAGTTAAGAGGAATAACTCTGCAGAAGTTGACATCAACAAGGTTTCTTCCAAATTCCAATTGCCAATTAATCAATAGAGCAAGCATGCTTTATCATCCCAATGTGAATTTCATGCTTGGACTCTAATCACTTGTATAATTATAAGCATGTTTATCATTGACTAGAGGAAAAAGAAAACATCAAACATAAATATTTGATTTTGGAAGGGAATATTTCCAAGCTATATGGGAACAAGTGCAGAAATATATATGATTATATAGACTACTAAATATTCCAAATTTGATGGTTCTACCTCACAACTAAATGTCTTTAACTTATCCCTAAAAGTACAAGTTGACTTTGAAATTCCCTTATGCCTATGTTCCACCATTAGGCTTGTCACTATATTAATTGTAAAGTACAACCAACAAGAACAGAAAGCTACCCCTACCAAGTGCAACCAATAACTCAGAAAATTGCCCCTGTAAACTACAGCCAACAAAATTAGAAATCTGCCTTTGTAAGTTACAATCAACACAACAGAAAATTATCCCTTCAAATGTATGTAGGTTGAATTGAAAAGATGCTCAAAACAACAAGGAAGGAGCTCTATCAACAATGATTGGACATACTTCTATTCTAATAATACAACCAAATAGATTTAATTTCCAATAAGATACAACAATTTGAAAACCATTTTTTTGTCAAAATTCCATAGCCATCTTGTCAAACAGTTTGGGAATTTTTTTTATGGAATTTGAATAGGGGACATTACAAGGAGGTCGTGCCCCCACTTACCCGTATTCTTACAGTGAACCACTTCCCATCTCTGCTCGTCTAGCACCAACTCGTGAGTAGTAAAATATCCATCGGATGGTTAAGTAACAAGTCTAGATGGGTTGTGTTTGAGTGGGATGCTAGTCTCCCTTAGGATGGGGTGTGTCCTAGGACTATCTCATTCTTGATTGCTCACCAATTATATATTGGGACGCATAGATCACGATAATATTGTATTAAACTCTAAAAATCCTAGATAGGAGCCCTCTTTAAAGTATTGTTATAAAGACCAGAGCATCCAAGGTAATGAATCTGAGACTAAGTATGTGTGTGAATATGTCTGTAAGGAATGACTGATAGGGATCAAGCAGCTTGTGTGACTAGAAGGAGTGGAGTTGGGCCACTATATCATTGGTTCACCACATTCCTAGAAAACCTATCATCCATAACTTGTGATGAATAGAAATCAATAAGAAATTATCTAATTATGAAAGGATATAAGCAATTGCTTGTTGGGATTGGGGGTGTATGATCTATGTGGCTTAGGGTATGAGGGATACCCCTAATATTTGTTGAAAGCCACGGCTATGGATCACCTCTTGAAACCTCTTTACTGGAATGTCTATTGGAATTCTTATCTCATAGAATACATTATTATCCCATTGCCTCCTTGATATTTGCAAAATAGAAAGTAAGAAATATAGTAATGTCCACAAGAAACCACAATAAGTCAATAGGACTAGAATAAGGGATAATGAATCATTATTAGTGGGAACCATTGTAGCAAGGACAAAATATTTAAAAGGCTTAGAAAATATGGAGCAGAAAACAAAAATGCATGGTTGGATGCTGGAACATATGAGAAGTTTACGTGTGCATGATAGTAAATGCAAGGCAAGGGGTTTGTGCTTGTCATTTATAAATAAGAGAAGAATATTTTTTATGATATTTTTCTTAGCTCTGATACATGAATGTATTGCTACTATCCATCTTCATGGGTAACAATACATGCCAAATATTGTCACCATTGTGGAAAGCAATGGTGATGTTTCACCGTTATCCTTTAAGGACCATTATAATTATCTTTTTACAATTTTAATTGAAATGGAAATGATCCTTTATTTTGCAGATTCATTAAAATATTTTCAAAATGAAAAGTGGTGAGAATATCATAGAGGTTGTCACCATTGATATGATAATGGAAATAGCATCAATAGTGAGGGTCATTGAAAGCCCCTCATCATATGTCTTTGGCGACGTTTAGTTTTTTGGTGATGGAGGCCCTTTTGACCATCATCAATGAGCTTATGGTGACATTTTTCGACCCTCACTAGTCAACGATTATTAACCGTCCCCATTTATGCATCAATGGTGAGGGCCCAAAAAGGTCCATCATCAAAAATTCATATAAATTGGTGAGGGTCACTATCCGTCATAACAATCCTTATTAGTTACAAAAATTGAATGTCACCACATCACCTCTACTTTTGGGGACACGACCTTTGGTGATGTTCATGTTTTGGTTACGTCATCCATTTTCACCATCACCGATGAGATTATGGCACCGACATGTTTCGAAACCTCGCCAATGATCGGTTATTGATTGTCACCATATATGCATCAATGGTGAGGGCCAAAATAGGTCCATCACTAACATTGCATAGCAATTGGTGAGGGTCACAATCCGTCATAATAATAATTATTAGTGGTGAACATTGAATTTCACCACATAGACTCTACTTTTGGTGACGATGCCTTTGGTGACTCTCAGGTTTTGGTGACAGAGGGCCCTTTTGACCATCACCAATGAGCTTATGGTGACAATTTTTTACCCTCACCAATGACCTTTTTTCTTGTAGTGGCATAAACAATTTGTAGAGTCATTCGGAACCCATTCCAACTCTAAATACCATGTATTATCAGTATCATCAGAGGTATAAATCATGTAAAAAAATTTCCAAACACTTCTCATGCAAAGTCATAAATCCATTTAAAACCATTCTTTTGAAGGAGCTAGTGAATGGAAACAAAATTAGGATTTCGATAAGAAAATCTAGAACTATATAGGAACTCTTACACACATTTCTTCATACATTTCAAGTGCACTTATTAGATATAATATCATTTATCCCACTCATGCATTTCCTCAAATATTTCACATGCCAAGTCTCGAAACTATTAAAAACAACCCAATCGATGAACTAATTTTCGAATAGAGGCTAGAAACAATGTAGAGAGTTTTTTCCAATCATTCCTAATGTATTGAACAATAAAATTACACATAATATAAATAACATAGGCACAATTATCAGACCTGTACCAGAGGTTCCAAATAAATATTTTTCTCAAGCACTTGCTCACAAAATACCAAAAACTACTTAGTTCTTTTTCCAAAAAACTAGTAGCATAATGTAACTAAAATCTATGACAAATTTGATCCATAATTAGCTCATATATTTACTCATACATTTCATGTGAAACCATATAAGAATCATATCATATCTAAATAATTCAAATAAACATTAAATAAAGTACTTATCTTGCAAAATATGCAACTGAAATCGATCGTGCCATGTTCCACCTAGCCATAGACACAATGCAAGCCAAAACTCACTTTACAATGGTCACCCCCAAGATGAAACCATGATGCCACAAGCAAGAGTGAACTCAACCACAAAAACCATATAACATTGGTCCAACCACAATCCAATGGCAAGTGGATTCCACATCACTTCCATTCCAGGATCTCTAGTAGCAATTCTAGGACAAAGTTTTGAGGAGAAATCAGTCTAACCACAACCCAATGGAAAGTATTCCTTGACTTCCACTCTAGGGGAATTCCAGTGTCTCCGGGACAAAATATTCAGAAATATATTAGTCCAACCTCAAATCCATCCAATGGCAAGTGGATTCCACATCACTTCCAATCCAGGATCTCCAAAGGCAATTCCATGACAAAACAGTGGCAATTACAAAGTACCTCAACTTGGGAACAGGCTCAACAAGGGTACACCAACCTGAAAAAAATGCATATCAAGAGAAACCAAAACCAATCACACCAGTGCCATAGCAAAAACAAGATCCAAGAGCATGCATAACCAACACACAAGTGTGACTAGCCAACACAAGCAAATCGAATTCCTTCATGAGCAATTCGAATTGGGAGAGAGAGAGGGACAAAAGGTATGAGTTACATCCCAAAAATCGCAAATAGGAAATACAAATCATGAGGATACACCAGGAAAAACACCAACCCAACTCAAGAGGGCGCATTAGGTGAGAGAGAGAGAGAGAGAGAGACTCCAATTTTAATAAAAACTATCACGGAATAATAAAATCAAGGAGTAACACAACATAAGAGTGTGCATAGGAAAGAGGGTCCACCAAGTCCACAAGAAGGTTGTACAACATCAACATAGACACAAACACAAAGGTAACAGTTTTCCTGCAACCCCTTGCTCGTAACATCATGGTTCCTCATACTCTCTTTTGTGGCATCGGTCAATCCAGTTGTTTTATTTTATTAATTAATTAATAATAATAATGTGCAATCCATAGTCTTGGCACGTGTGCCATAATGTCACAATATCAAAATAATAATAACATGTCCAGGGGCTAAACCAGAGGGTATTACATCCCCCTCCCCTTAAACCATGCATCGTTCTCAATGCATATTACATGCATGCTTTTATAAAAGGATAAAATACATGCCCATACATGCCTCATAAAGATAACATCTTTCTAACCATTATACTTCCCACTACCACCTACTTTCATGTTTGTCTCCACTGCTTATGGGAGAATCGAGACTAGAAGGGTGGACTCGAGCAAGCAAGGGTCAATCTTCAATCCCCGTCACAGGGTATTCAATCCTCTTTACAAGGCCTTCAAACCTTCAACAAATATACATCCACCTAAAAATCATAGTTCAATCACTCATATGATTAACATCAAAATTATATAATATGTGATACATGATATAAAGATACTCTTCTACAAAGATACTTTTTACGTTCCAACAAACACACAATTAGCTGCAAATATGTATATATATATTTTTCATCTACATACATAAAATACATCTTCAAGATACATGATACATGAAATAAATCACACGAAATACATTAATATATACAATGTAAATGGGATATAGATACATCCTCAACAAAAATACTTGAAATGCATCTACCTGAATCTTATTCTAATCAATTCAATCATATGAAATGCATCATGTGTATCAATCAATTTCATGAAGTGCATCAAGTATACCATTCAATCTCATGAAGTGAATTAACTGTGCACTCTTTCTTCATGAAATGCATTCTAGTCAATCAATCACATGAAATGCATATACTTTACCTAGAGATACATGAATTGCATCATGCATATGGTCTATCAACAAGATGCATGAAATGCATCTAAGATATATGAAATTTATTCCAATCAATCAATCACATGAGATGCATTACCAAGATGATTTTACATGATTTATCACCCAAATACTTTCCCTACAAGGATTCATGAGATTTACCATGATACTTTACAAACATTCATTTTAACAAAGGTATTTGATATATCGCAAGGATACCCTAACAAGATACTTTCCGCAAACATCACAATGATATTTTTCTAACAAAGATACTTGTATTAGTAATGGATATATAAGGATAGATGAAGTACATCTTCAACAGAGGTACCTAAACCATACTTTAATCAGTCACACGGTTAGTACATACTTTTCAATAAGATATACGAAATACCAACATGATATTACTAGGATACCTGCACATGAAATTTCATCAAGATACCACCAAAATACCTTTCAACAAAGATCACAAAGATACCTTTCTAATAGAGATTGCAAAGATAAAGATCAGAAAGATATTTTTCTAGAAAAGGTTGCAAAGATCACCTTAACATTTTATGCACTTAATGTAACAAGTAAGCAAACTTATATGCAACAATTCCAATCTAGCTAAGAAACCAAAAAGGGGCATAACGACTAGTAGTTAAACATACTACCTTTCATCTCCACACAAAGCATAAGTCCTCTTTAGATAACATTAAAAAATCCATTATACATCAACTAATAGTAATTAGTGTCAACTAGTAACATCAATCAATATCATTCATACATCAGTCCAAAATACATCAATTCATAATACCTCGACCATATATCAATCATATGTCGATCATATATAAATCATACACAAATATCAACCAATGACAATCATACATGAATCAAATAACCATACAAACATCAATCATAGTACATCAACCAGAACAAATCAGAATACATCAACGAGAAGCAAAATACATCAACCAAAATACATAAGATAGAGTACATCAACCACGATACATCAAATAGAATACATCAACCAGAACACATCAAAATACATCAACAAGAAGCAAAATACATCAACTAGAATACATCAAATAGAATACATCAACTAGGATACATTAAATAGAATACATCAACAAGGATACTGTGAAGAACCTGCAACAATTAATTAATGAAAATACACGAGATAGCAGAAATAACAGAACTCATAATCGCTTTATTGATCATAGGCCACTTTAAGGGGGGAGCCTCCTTTGAGCAAGCTCAATACAAATAACTTCACGGTCCCTTCATTGGCCTCAACACACACTTATATACTAAGTCTATGCCCAATACTATGAGTCAATACCATGGGCTAATACAAACTATGGATCAACAAATACTACGGGATGACTTACAAAGCATATGCATCCAACAAGAATATACTAACAAAGTAAAGAGAAGGGTTGACATGGGTTCCTAACATCCCCTCTTCCTTAGAGAAAGATTGTCCTCAAATCTTTAGATGTGGAAATTGATGTAGAATTTGAAGGAGTGGTTCCCCTGGAGCATCCTCCGGTTGCATTCCGTGCCACTGAATGAATACCTCCGTGATAGATTTAGATAGAAGCTGACGCCTTCTGAGTTTCAGGGAGGATTGCATGTAAGGATGTAGATTAAGAAGAACCATATCAACTGCATGAAAAGTGTGCTCAGAACAGTGTTGATCGGCTTGTTGTTTCAGTCGAATTCGTGCCATGTGAAGATTGTCTTGCAGAATGAGAAGAATCTGATTGCGATTTCGAAGAACCGAGTCAATTTCCTGAACTGGGGAACTGCTGAGGGTGTATGAAAGAAGAACTGGGGGTTCCTGTCCATAGACTGCTTCATATGGTGTCATTTTAGATGTGGTATCGTACCACCAGAGTGCTTCAAGTAAATCCATAGAAATAGCTGGCCAAATCTGTGTAGGTACAAGCAAGGGTTCGAGCAGTCTCGAAAGGAGTGTCGGTTCACCCTTGTTGACCTAGAAAGTATGACAGTCAGCCACCATCTATTGAATTGTCATTTTCAATCCTAGCCAAAAGAAGCTACGTTGTTCCCGGTCATACGTTTTGAGGAACCCAGAGTGCCCTGCCAATGGAGAAGCATGGAGTTCATAGAAGAGATAGCCCTGTTGAACGGATTGCAACCAATTTGGAACAAGTAGAGAAATAGTTGGAAGAGAAATTGGGTCATCCAAAGTGCGAGAATGAGCTTCTGCCACCAGATTGTCCTTACCCTTCTTGTAAGTGATCGCATAGGAATAACCCAGGAGTTGGATAACCCATTTCAGGTGTGTTGAGGAGGAGACCCGTTGTTCTAGGAAATTTTCCAGACTCTGGAGATCAGTCTTGATGCAGAAATAATTTCCTAATAGGTATGGCTTCCACTTCTGTACTGCATGCAAAATAGCCATCATTTCCTTCTAAGATGTAGATGCAGCTTTCTTACCCGAAAGGCCTCTTGAAGGAGACAAGCCCACAGGTTCAACAAAGACACCTGCATATCTATCCAAGGGAGTAGTGGAGACCGTTGATGGGTGCATCTGAATGGAGTGGAGCTGAGTGATGACACCATCTGAATTCTTCTTAAGGATCTTTTCCAGGCAATGTGAACTGATGATGAGGAGAGACCCTAGTTGTAAGCCGATAAATTTGTGTTGTTTCCCATTGACTGAAAACTACATCCAAAGTTTAGCAAAATCTCATAAGATGGGGCCAAGAGTCCGTAACCATTGAATGCCCAAAACCACATCACATACACATGAGGACAAGGAAAACATGTCAGAGCACAGGTTATAATCTTCCAGAGAGATATGCACATTGTGATACTTCCCCTTGCAAGGTAAGGTGCCCCATTGGAAACCATGACTTCAAAGTTGGAGCAAGGATGGACAAAAAAATCATCCTATTTGGAGATCCGAGGGTTAATGAAGTTATGAGTGCTACCAGAATCAATGAGAATTGTAAGAGGAAGCTTCTTGAAGTAACCCCTGACCCGCGTTGTTTGGGGGGTGGTGATTCCGGCTAAAGCATGGAGAGATATCTCTAGGTGGTCTTCCTGAGTCGGAGGGTCAATAGGACCTGATCATCCATTGTATATGGAGCTTCTTCGCCAATTTCAGAGGCAGGCATAGAATCCACATCTAAGAGATAGATCTTTTGTTGAACGCATCTATGTCCCCGAGTGAATTTCTCATCACAATTATAACAAAGCCCTTTTTCTCTGCGTGCCTACATCTTTGTTTCATACAAATGCTTGATAGGAGTTGGTCGAGGAGCTAGCGGGATGGGAGGTCGTTGAGAAACCATATTTCGGAAGGGAACAAAAGTGGGTTTGGAGCGTTGTTAGGCTGCAATCTTTTCTTCTTCCAACTTAGCCAACCCCAGTGATGAGCCCCAAATTATAGGTATCCTGTAGCCTTTTTTCCACAGTAAAGCACAAGATATGAT
This sequence comes from Larix kaempferi, assembly GCA_027924585.1. Taxonomy (NCBI): domain Eukaryota; kingdom Viridiplantae; phylum Streptophyta; class Pinopsida; order Pinales; family Pinaceae; genus Larix; species Larix kaempferi. The sequence continues at coordinate 5,024,919 of BSBM01000238.1, read as the reverse complement.
GAAGGAAATACACCTATTTTGTGGGAAAATGTATTTACTTTGATTATTTAATAAGGATGTTTAGAGATTATTATTTTTATGTTAAAATCATTTTTCCACATGCTAAACCTGGGAATGAGCAGGCATAAACATGGCATGAAGGTCTTGAGGTATCTATGAGACAGTCAAAGCTCGCGGATTGCAGATAACAGAGGGGCTCGGCGCTCATATCTCCCTAAGTTCTAGCAGAATCCTTGATTAAGAGGATCGGCATTTATGATCATAGACTAGGTTAGAATTAGAGACATATATATATGGACCTCTCGAGTAGTGAGGGGGTCCTGCTGCTATTTTGTAGAATCAATCGTTTATGCATTTTTGTACTGCGAAGACAGTTTGTGTTAAAGACTTTTCCTGACTCATGAAGTTACTATTTTAATAAGAAGACTGATGTTACTTTCAAGCCTGCGTTTATAAGTTTTCCATACTCCTGAGTACGGGTTGGGGAGGGCCCCTCCAACACGTAAGTCAGGAGTTTTACTCTGTTTTCAAGTATTTTCCATATGTGTTGTGCATTGATTTAATCCATATCGTATCTGAAAGTATTTTGATGGAATTTGAATAACATGTTTTTATTTCAGTATTAAAGCGATCATTTTGATTTGGCATAATATCTGTAGTTGGTTACAGCGCATTCTGTAGTTTGGTAAAACTCTTTCCGTAGTCTTGTAGCTGCATTCTAAGCAAGCATATTTTGGTATATGTTTCCATGCATTCTTATATTAGTTTTAAAACAATGTTCAGATCTAGGAGCTCATGCATATTTCCCTTATCAGAGTTAGATCATAGAGGTTAATTACTTTCAGTTATTTGGTTTAATTAATGATCATCACTTTGAGTGTTTAATCCGAATAGATAGGATTGGTTACTTCTCAACATTGGATATTTATGTTTTGGATTTGGTTTTCAGTATTTAAGTTTTTAGATTAGACTTTTAATATTCAGCTCTTGATTTTCAGTATTCACTTCTTAGATTAAAATCCCAGCTTTCAGCATTTCAATTCTTAGTATAGATTTACAGTTTTCAGCATTTAACTTCTTAGCATAGGAATTTTTCATTCATAGATTCACAATATTTTTAGCTCACTTTCTTCTTTGATTAGAGAAACCTTTAAAATATATACCAACACCCCAAACACAACAAAGACTATCCTATAGAGCACATACAGTGATAGCACCTCTGAAGTTTGTACGTCCCCTGGTCAATAATTAAAGTATGCTGCTGGTCTAGCTGCCCTAATTAGGCATCCATTCCTGGAGACCACCACCCAGGGCTTCCATCATTGTGTTTGGATAGAACATTTTAACCTCTGAGCGGATTTCATCCTTAAGACCACTGATAAAACAACTCATGTAGAATTCATGAGACAATCCTTCTATGTGATTGGCTAGTTTCTCAAATTATGTCTAATACTCTCTCACAGTGCCAATTTGGCGAAGTTTAGTGAGGACTCCTGTGAAGTCATCAAAATCACCAGGACCAAATCGTTGCAAAAGGAGCTGAAAAAAATCTGGCCATTTTGGCTCTTCATGAGCCTTGATGTACCAACGGTACCATTGAAGAGCTTCATGTTCCAAATGGAAGGATGCAAGTGGAACTTTGTTGACATCAAAAGTGTTAGGCAGACTGAAATACTGTTCTGCACGATAGATCCATCCAGTCAGATCAGTACCATTGAAGCGAGGAAAATCAAGCTTCGGACAACGGAAATTGCTAGAAGAAGAGAACCCATTGTCTGATGAAGACTCAGAATGTCGTTTGTTGTTCATGGTTGAATGCTCAAGATGGAGGCCGAGAAATTTTTCATCTAGATCCTAGAGTTTGGTTTGGATGGCTGCAAGTGCTTCCTCCATGATTTTTGCTCCTGCGCGAGTGACAACCATAACCAGGAGTTTTTTTTCCTTTTGAATGGGTAGAAAAACACAAACAAAAGCTTATTTAGTAAAGGGAAATTTGGATTTGGGAAAAAATCTGATGGGTAATTATGGTTTGACTAGGTTTTGGACACTTTCGAATGGACAGGGAAGCATAAAATGAGGATTTCAGAAGCAAGGTGAAAGAATGGGAAAATTTGTCAGAGAGGGACAAAGAAGCAAAAATAGGGAATGAACACGATGGCAAAATTTGAAGGCGATTGGGTGAAAATTAAAGAAGTTATGGCAAACCCTAAAAATAGACAAATGTGAGATTTCGGGCTTTGGGAAGTGGAATTTGGGATAGGTTCCTCAGGAATGAAAGATGAAGAATGGGATGACAGGGGTGTTAGGGAAGTTTCAAGGGAAACAGAGTGAAAACAAGGGAGATATGGCAAAAAAAAAGAAAAAAGAATGGATCTGCTACGGCATAGAAGGGATCGAAAACAGATGGATCTACAATGGCGCGAAAGGGATCGAAAACAGATGGATCTGAAACGACGCGGAAGGGATCGTCAACGAATAGAGCTGAAACGACGCAAAAGTGATCGGCAACAGTTCTAGATAGAGGAAATCTGTGATTTATCAACTGAAAATAGATATGGACCTCGTATGCTCGGCTTCCTAATGGTTCATGGGATTCACTCGGCCACCAATGTTGTCTGACGGCTTGCGTATTGGGGCAGTACCCCTCACTCCACGACTCAGGTAAAACTGATAACTGATTTTCCACAAACGATAGCTCTTGGTTTACCTCACGGGTGGGAACTAGTCAATCAAGTAGGGGTCGGTGCCCTTTTCGCTGGCAGGTCCTCTCAATGGGCTAGTTACTTTGGGGTTCCTGTGGTATTGCTCACAATGAGTTTTAGGTATTATGCCCAAGTACTTCCCATAGTTAAGTGGATAAGGATTATTCCCATATTCGAACCTACAACAGATGCGAAAAGAACAATTTGGCATAAATTTCACCCAACGAACCCAAGAAAGTGCTATGATACTAGATGTGAAGAACCTGCAATGATTAATGAATGAAAATACACGAGATAGCAGAAATAACAGAACTCAGAATCGCTTTATTGATCGTAGGCCACTTCGAGGGGAAAACCTCCATTGAGCAAGCTCAATACAAATAACTTCACGGTCCCTTCATTGGCCTCAACACACACTTATATACTAATTCTATGCCCAATACTATGGGTCAATACCATGGGACATATAATACTACAAGACGACTTACAAAGCATATGCGTCCAATACTATGGGTCAATACCATGGGCTAATACAAACTATGGATCAACAAATACTACGGGACGACTTACAAAGCATATGCGTCCAACAACAATATACTAACAAAATAAAGAGAAGGGTTGACACAGGTTCCTAACAGATACATCAACCAAGACACATCAGAATACATCAACGAGAATCAAAATACATCAACCGGAATACATCGAACAGAATACAACAACCATACATATATCATCAATATCAATCAATGACAACCAATCAATCATCAACAACCACCAAAGATAGTCGTACTTACTTTAATCATACCTCGATCACCCATCAATCACCATGACAACCAAGAGAAACAAGTGATAGCCATACATACATTAATGAAAATATCGTACATGTATCAACCATTAATCAATGAATGCCAATAATTAACAACAAATAGTATCAAATAGCATACATCAACCATTCAAACATCATACATCGACCATAGCAATCATATCTATTAGTTACTATTTATCACGACATTATATATAATTATTAGCACATGACAGTATATATAATATCCATATATTAATAATACATGTATACAACCAACATCATCGCATAAACACTACTAATACTACACTCATGTAAACACTTAACACATACACAATCATACATCATGTCTGCATACATACTCCATCAATAGCAATGTTATGCATACTTTGATGACAATCCCATCTAATTCCCCATATACTAACCACACATTACGTTACTAATTATTCACATGTAGCACGCTACTTATACTATCGACCAAAGTAAATACATGTCACATAAAAAAACCAAACATCCTGCCACCAAAATCTTCTAATATCCTGCGATAAAATAATCACTAAGCTATACAACACACCATCATATATTCATACCATACACCATACTTACTATTACTATGTATTATTTCTATACATATGCCCACTTTGTCTACATACATATTATAATTATTCAATCATATAGCATATTATTATTAACCATATACACAACATATTAGTCATATAAACTATATATCATATATTTTATACACCTATATAATTATTATGTTATACCATAATATTCATACAATTATAGTGGTATAATTACTTAATCCAATGCTATCATATTAGGTACGCATTATAACATATATACTAACATAATACTTCTAATCACACTATATTTCCTAATACTTCCAAATACTTTCAAACACTTTCAAACACTTTGGAATACTCCCAAATACTCCCAAACACTTCCCAATACTCCAAAGTACTTCCAAACTTTACACTTACTTCATTGTATACGTTCACATCTATTCATATAGTATATACACAATATCATATATACGTAATACTAATAGTTATTGCATATTTTAAAATAGATATTACAGTACATACACACACACACACATATATATATATATATATACACTTTAACAGCTATGTATATACCACACACACACGCACACACACACACACACATATAACATTTATATTATGCTATATTCAATATCATATACCCCTCATCTATCTTGCATCACATATTGTGTTATACATATTTAAATTTATGTCATATATATATAATATTAGCATATACTACTACACTACCTACTTACATACATAAAATAAAATTAAGAGAATATGAACCATTAAAGACAAGTGGCTCATTTCCTCCAAATATAGACAAAGAGTTACACTTCCTTAAACAAAATAAAAGAGAATATGAACAATTAAAGACAAGTGGTTCATTTCCTCCAAAATAGACTTTGAGTTACACTTCCTTAAACAAAATAAATACAATAAAAGAGAATATGAACCATTAAAGACAAGTGGCTCATTTACTCCAAAAATAGACAAGGAGTTACACTTCCTTAAACAAAATAAATAAAATAGAAGAAAATATGAACCATTAAAGACAAGTCACTCATTTCCTCCAAAAATAGACAAGGAGTTACACTTCCTTAAACAAAATAAATAAAATAAAAAAGAATATGAACCATTAAAGACAAGTGGCTCATTTCCTCCAAAAATAGACAAGGATTTACTCACATATATTGAAAAAAAAAAAAAAAAAGGAAAATGGAACCACTATTAAGACAAGTGGCCTATTTCCCCAAGATAGACAAGGAGTTACTCGTCAATGTAACCACCACCATCCAAGTGGCATAAATAAGCCTATAAAAGTATACCATCAATAGAAAATCCAAAATCCATATAAGGTATAAATGTCACTTAATAAATCATATTAATATTTAATAATAATAAAACTATATCATCTTAATAACTTAGCATTAAATTAATATTGATAATGGTACATAGTACATACTATTATATTGACAATTATTTACTTATCAATTAATAATCATAATGAACCAATAAATAAATCATACCACGAGAAGCATTCAAATATTAACAATTCAATGAGCAGTAAAAGAGGTAATGCATAAGCATTGACCAATCAAATCACTGAAGCGGTAAAAGAGGCAATGTACAAGCATGGACCAATAAAATCCCTGAAGCAATAAAAGAGGCAGTGTAAGGTGCACATGCATCAACCAATCAATCTACTTGATTATTAGATATGCACCACATAGTACTTACCAAGCAACCTATTGAACAATAAATATGCAATATTAATTAATTCTAAAGCAAACAACAAAATGATCTCTGAAGTGAGGCTTCTTATTCTTCCATTAACATAAGGGGGGTTAAAATTCTTTCACAAAGAACATTTATAAATTCCCAATGCATATAAACATAAAATTATGAGTCCGTAACAAGCCCAACAGCCGCGGAGTTGGAACCTAAGATCTGATACCACCTGTAATGTCCCCCAAGGATATCAAAGGGTATTAGGGGACATATAATTAGGTCTCTAGGGATAATTAGAATATTTTATCACAGCGGAATAATTTTATAAATATTTAATTTCATTTTCTACAATTTAATTATGACAAAATATCGATAATTCCAAATAAATTAAAATAAAATTCATAATTGATCAAGAAAATTGAACCAATATTGGGAAATATTATCCAAAAATATATAACATCATTATCCATCCATCCCAACCCATAACACAGGTTACTTGCACCTAAAAATGTCATTTTAACTTAATCATGATTAACTAGTAATTAGTGTACTAATTGTGACACTTAGCAACACTCAATGCATAATTGACGACACTTAACATAAATTCATTTTTTTTATCACATAATCATCATCTATCAAATCCTATGGATAATTAACACCTAATATCATGTAAATAAGGCCTAATTATCATTTTCCAATTAAGTAAACAAAACAATTACGAAAATGACTCCACAAGACTAGTTAACTAGTATTTAACACAAACAACTAGTGTTGCACAAATTCAACACACAACCATGAAAATGAACCAAAAAGTGAACCTAAATACATTATAAATATATTTAAGAATTCACATACATCCAAATAAATTTTCATTTGTAGGTCATATCCTTTCACATAAACAATGATTCTTTCAAGCTAAACCAGTGCAACTAGTTAATAAACACTGCTAGGAATTTTACCCAATCAATTGTACCAAGTTCCGGAGCACGCAAAGGTGAGGGTAAAGATATGTAAAATAGAATTATAAATCAAAATTAAAGTACCAAAAATATATCATACAGATGTACATTCCAAAAATTATGAAAACATAGATTCAATCTACAAACTAGTTACCAATTTCCACCAATTTGAAGTTAGTTTATGTTTCTAGTTTCCAAATGCAAAACAATAAGAAAGTATTGAATATTGTATCTCATGGAAATCATATCAAATATCCACTAAATCCAAATGGTTTTATCTTTCCACTCATAAAAAATGCTCTGATTAATTCATCAAACTAGCTAAATCTACTTCTCCAAATTGACTAGAAATTAAGGAATCAAGTAAGATAAATGCATAAAAAATTTGCAAAGTCATTTGGAATCCATTCCAAATATAAATACCATGTATTATAAGTATTATCAGAGGGATAACTCATGTAAAAATTTCTTCAAACACTTCTCATGCAAAGTCATAAATCCATTTAAAACAACTCTTTCAAATGAGCTAGTGAATGGAAACAAAACTAGGATTTCGATAAGAAAATATATAAATATATAGGAAATATTCTACACATTTAATGTGTAATTATCATATCTAATATCATTTATCTCACTCAAGAATTTTCTCAAACATTTCACATGACAAGTCTCAAAACTACATAAAACAACCCAATCGGTGAACTAGTTTTCGAATAGAGGCTAGAAACACTATAGAGAGGTGTTTGCAATCATTCCTAATATATTGCACAGTAAAAGTAAACATAATATAAATAATAGAGGAATAATTATTAGATCCGTAGAAGAGGTTTCAAATAAACATTTTTCTTAAGCATTTGCTCAGAAAATACCAAAAACTAGTAGCATAATGTAACTAAAATCTATGAGAGATTTATTCCATAATTAGCTCATATATTTTATCATACATTTCATGTGAAAACATATAAGAATGATATCAGATCCAATTAATTTAAATAAATATTAAATAAAGTACTTATCTTTCAAAATACGCAACCGAAATCGACCATGCCATGTTCCACCCAGTCGTAGACACAATGCAAACCAAAATGGTCACCCCTGATCCGGAACCATGATGCCACAAGAAAGAGTTCAATAAACCACAAAAACAATCTAACATTTTTCCAACCACAATCCAATGACAAGTGGATTCCACATCACTTCCAATCCAGGATCTCCAGTGGCAATTTCAAGACAAAGTTTTCAGGAGAAATCAGTCCAACCACAACCCAATGGAAATTCTTCCTCAACTTCCACTCCGGGGAAATTCCAGTGGCTCCAGGACAAAAGATTCAGAAATATATTCCAAACTCAAATCCAATGGAAAGTGGATTCCACATCACTTCCAATCCAGGATCTCCAGAGGCAATTCCAGGACAAAAAAGTGGAAATTCCGAAGTAACTCAACTTGGGAAAAGGATCAACAAGGGCACACCAACCAGAAAAAATTCATTTCAATAGAAACCAAAACCAATCACGCCAGTACCATATAACAAATAAGATCCAAATGCATGCATAACCAACACACAAGTGTGACTAGCCAACACAAGCAAATCGAAATCCTTCATGAGCAATTCGAATTGGGAGAGAGAGACAACATAAGGGATGAGTTACATTCAAAAAATAGAAAATAGGAGTTACACATCATGAGGCTACACCAAGAGACACACTAACCCTACTCAAGAGGGCACACTAGGTGAGAGAGAGAGAGAGAGAGAGAGAGAGAGAGAGAGAGAGTCCATTTTAATAAAAACAATCCCAGAATAATAAAATCAAGGAGTAACACAACATAAGAGGGTGCCCAAGAAAGAGGGTCCACCAAATCCACAAGAAGGGTGTACAACATCAACATAGACACAAACACAAAGGTAACACTTTTCCCGCAACCCCTTGCTCATAACATCATGGTTCCTCATACTCTCTTTTGTGGCATCGGTCAATCCGGTTGTTTTATTTTATTAATTAATAGTAATAATAACATAATAATAATGTGCAAGCCATAGTCCTAGAACCTCATGCCATAATGTCACAACATAAAAGTAATAATAACATGTCCAAGGGCTAAGCCAAAGGGTATTACATTAAATATAAGACCAACGCATGAAGTAATTCAAGCAATTTATGACCAAGTGATAAATCACCAATTTGGTTGGGTGATATGTAACTGCTAATTTATGACCAGTGGTTACGTGACCAAATTTAGTCATTTATCACCCATTTTTAGTCATTTTTTGGTCACTTATCACCCATTTTTAGTCATTTTTTAGTCACTTATCACCCATTTTGTACTATTGGCTTCATAGTGTCTAGTCTAGGGGGTTTTTCCACATCTTATACTAGTGGTTTTCCATAATATCCAAGTTTGGCCACAAGTGCACCCTATTTCCTTGTTCTAGGGAGTCAAATGTGACCACCTTGATTCATTTAATGAGGGTGGCACCCCTCTTCCTTGTTTTATGGGATAAAGATGGACCAAGAGCGCTAATGCACTAGAATTAATCAAATTAATCATTAATGGCCACTACCAAGCCCCTAAACGACCTAATTCACCCTCATGATGTTTCCATCCACATTAGTTGACTAGACTAATGTCCTCATGGTCCATATAGGTTCATTGGACCTCATTATGTCCCAATATAGGAGTCACACTTGGCATAATGTAATAGATTGGGGGAATTACTCCACTAATCCTAGCATGAATGTGAGCTACTCAACTTCCTCCTAAGGCTCGCAAATTTCTCCCTTTATATGTATTCTATATTGTGCACATATTATTGAATATAAGTGAAGGTGTATTTTATCCCAATTGAGTTCTACCTCTTGTGTTTCTAGCTATTCTTCTTCTCTATATTTTGTTAATATATGTTGCTAATATAGTGAGGTTATATTTTATTTAATATCCTTAGATGTAGAATTTATTGCAAGGAATCAAGGCCATAGAAATTTGACAACAACCCCAACGTCAATCCCACCCTCTTTCGACATCTATGCCAACCATGTGGGAGTTGCCCCTATACACACAATCCCATTTTGGTTTACACCATCGAGCATTATCAAGATGCCCGTGATGGCAATGTTAAACCTCCCCGTATTGACATTAGGCCTTCTCATATATTATTTACCTACGTCAAATCACACACCTACCCCACAAGTCATTTTTCAACCTATGCAATCTATACAACCAATTGATACCACTAATCCCCCACTTCCAGGTGTGTCCGCGGTAGCGCCATTAAACCCCACCCCCTCCCCAGCTAAGCAAGTTGGGGGGAACACTACCAAGGTAACTGCCCCGAAAACAACAAACAAATTCATGAACCCACCCTCTATTGCCTCAGCTCGAGCACCTCCACCTTATCATTTGTGGAGTTTTGTGTCCTCTATATGACTTGTTTCCTAAAGCACCTAGGATGAAAGACCAAAAGAAGAGTTTAGGTTTATCCCTTTAACTTTTGTTGTCACCTCGATGCACCATGTTATCTGGCAAGGTGAGTCAGACTTAAGGTGAAGCGCTAGGCACATTAGCAGAGCGAGTTGGTGACTCCTTCTACCCTTGCACAAGGTGCGTCACCCTTCCAATGGCATGAGTTGTCCATGTGCAACGTACGTCATTGTTGGTTAAAGTGGATAAAGAGAAACTTCAAGTGAATTCTCGAACCTCGGGTGTCATGGAGGATTATCCCTACATACCTGGGAGGGTGGCATTCGATCCCCTTACCTAGTGGGATGATCCCTTGAGATTCTCCCCTAAATCTTCAACCTATCCTATCCCTCTTGGCCTATAAATATGAACCCCCTCTCTATGGTTAAGGGGAGGAAGGATAAAGTACCTACATGTTGGTGGAATTTAGCTAGGAAACCCTCTTCATCCATAGGAGGCTAGAATGCTTTGATCTTTTGAATCAAATATCACTTGAGTTGGTGTTATAACTTCAAGGTATTGGTTGTAACTCTCTACTTTGTATTTGCTGCAAATTAAATTCAATACAAATTATTTCCATGAACTTATCGTCTTTATAATTTTTAGGATTAACCTATTTAACTATTGATCTAGTTAGATTCGTAATCATATGATTTCATTATTCATTTGTTTCCACTTGCTCTATCTTGTTTTGTAGCCGAAGATCGAGGAATTGGGAGTTAAATCAAACGAGGAGAAAGGAGTTGCATCCATAAAGAAGTTGTTCCCCAATTTACTTTGCAATTTAATCTATCTAGGAAGGGTATTTGTTTTATGTACATGTTTTTTTCTAGATATGAATCATTCAAACTACAAAGATCAGTTTTTGTCTACATTAACAGATTGTCCATAAACAAAAATGGAGACCATACTAGGGAGCTATAGCCCATAGTTTTGGTTTTTTTACAACTCTTGTTTTTTCTTGATTTTGCCTCTAATTTCCTCTCCCTCCACCGGATCTAATCATCAGAGAGTTTCTGGGTCATCCAGACTCTGATGAGGGTTTAGTTTCAGTCATTCATCTTCTTCTTTTTTTAGAATCTTTCTTTTTTCTTGCTTGGATCCCACCTGACGCACCCAGGCAGTTCATTTCCCGCATCACTGTCTCTCCGATGCTATTTTTCTTAAGGAACCCTACGTCACTGACACTTTCTACCATTTTACAGACTACGTCGCTGACGCACCTCCTGTGTGTCCATAGCTCGTCGTTGGGGCTTCCAATGCTCTACTACACCCATGCATGGTGTGTCACCCTTCATAACTTGGGGCATGGTTTGAAAGATATCTTAATTTGATTTTTGGCTTGATTCTTTGAATTATGTAGATTGTTTTTCACAATCCCAGAACCTTATAGGTACAACATGCTTTTTCCATTGGATTTTTTTTAATTTTAAGCTTTATTTGGGTCTTATTCATTCAAGCAAGTGCACCTCTCATAGTGAGAAATTTCAATCCCTCATGAGCACATTTTGTCTTGTGACTCCCTATCAATCCATCTGATCCGTTCAATCTAACTTCTCAACCCTCCAATAGTTAGTTGTTGCGAATTTTGTAAGAAATGTTTTGTGTGGTTTTATGTGTTTGAATATCTTGGGTGATTTATATTTTTTTTGAATTTCCAATTGATTAAGGTTTGCAGTAGAAAATCTCTCTAGTTATCTGAATTTGGAGTAAAAGATTAGCATAATTCTCATATTTATTTGAGTCCTTTGGTCTAAAAATCAAAAATTTCTTATTATTTCCATTTCGAGCACATTACTTGGAATCGGTTCAAAGAGTTTTTATGTTTTGGAATATCATTTAAATAACCTTTGAAAAGAGAAAAAAATTAGTAATGCCTATGACTTCTTGGTTGTAAAAAAGTTCTTTTTATTTCCTTGAAAGTTTTGAGTTTATTTGAGCCTTCTCAAAGTATTCCAAAAGTTAGTAAAAACTCGAGTATTTTTTATTTTCTCTCCATCACTTTTAGTTTTCATTTCAGTATTAGAGTTAGTGCTTTCAAAATGAAATTCATCCTTTCGTTCTTTGCTAAAAGATCTGCTTGAATTGAAAAGGAAAAAGAAACAAATATTTTTTTATTTGGTGTGTTACTTTTCATTTTTGTTGGATTGTTGAAAGAATACTTTTCAAGTATTTGGGTTAATTTGTGAAAGAAAGTATAGGTTTTGTGTTCATTTTTACTATCAGAAAAGAAAAATACTTCTCCCTACTTCAGTTAGTTTTCATCGAATGAGAAACAAAGGCTTGCATTGCATATAGAGTAATTTTGCATCCTTTTTTAATTCCAAGTTTACACCTCATGCATCCACTTAAACATCAAGATAAAATTAAGCGGTATCTTAGGTTAAAATTGTATAGAAACTTGTGTGTTAGGATAGAGACGTGTTCTGGCATCTTAAAGCGTGGTAGTTGTTGTTATTTTCTTGGACTTCATCCCAAGGGCTTGTATTTCTTCCACGTACCAGTCGGTATATTGAACAACCTTTCACGTACCTTCGGGTATATAGAAATGTACTTCACCTACTCGAAAATATATCGGAAGGATCCTGTCGTGCGGTTGTGCATTAGACAACACCACTACGGATTGGAGATCCCACATACCTTGAGTATATCAAGAGACCCCACCCCATTAAGATTTCTGAAACCTTCTGAGTTAACTATTGGTTTTCTTGGCATGGAAATACATCGAGAACAACACTCGGGAAGATACTACTCACGTACTTCCAGGTAGTCGAGGTATACGGTAAAGGGTATGGTCCTAATGCTCCCTGGTTAGTGCTCTGAAATATTGGGCCGAGTATAAATGTTAGACCCTATAGTATATCGCAAGTTGAAATGCCTTGATAATCACGTGACATTCCATACTTTTGAATCCTTCCCACCACATAAGTTTGCTTGCAACTTTAGCTTGAGTAGATCTTGAAGTGTGTTTCTCTTTTGTTGAAAAATATTAGGAGAAGTTTTATTTTGGCCATCTTGGTTGATCGACCTTTAAGAAGATACCGTATAATTTTAAATTTGCCACCTGAATATCCCCTTAACCAGGAGGAGAACTCAGGAGAAACCATGGATCAACCCTCCACATATGTGTCACATGAAGAAGGAACTTCTACCTTAGAATCAGGAGTGAACTACTCTCCTCCTCCAAATCCACCTATCACTGATCCTATAGGACCTTTGTTGGTGGAACAACCTCCTCCACATGACTCAACCTTTCATCATTCGCTTGAAGGACATCCCAAAGCTATATACTTGATTTTCAATCAACCCCAGCATGACCCGATATCGACTTCCTTTGGTCCAACTGCATCATTTTGGGACACTTCTTTAGGTCAACATGTTTCTGATTTTGGTTCACTTCTGATGGTGGAAACTCCACCACGTCGACTTCCTCCCTGGATTCCAGAGGATGTCTTCCTTGTGCCATTTTATGAGATTATCGAACGTTTAATAACATTAGGTAATCACCTTAGACTCCAGATTTCCCCCCCAGGTCCAATACGGAACTACCAGTTTTTGAACAAAATTCCCATGTACAATCTTTTTCTTTCTCTTCACCAGGAATATCAACACCCATTGTGACCACTTATGAACTAGGCCAACCATTTTTTCTGTCTGGCACACCTCCAGACCACTTCACTAGTTCTACACCCTTGAATGACTCCAATGACTGGAGTACAACATTCGTCTACTATTAACTATGTGACTGGGACACCATCTCCACCGCCCCCATCTCAAAATTTGAGTGGAGGTTATCCTCTACTTAGTAGTCAACAAATGATCGGATCATGTTATTCCATAGTTAATAGTCAACAAATGAGTTCGGGTCAACCTACTATTAGTTGTCAACGTACCCTTGCTGGGCATACTCCAACGAGAGGATATTTTTCAATTGGGGGGAAACCCATAATCAATGGACAAAAGCTAACTGGGGAACATCATCTAGTTAGGGGACAAAACGCGAGCGGAGGATATCATTCACATACAAATTATAATATGGTTGGAATTCCACTCCCAACCATGGAAAAACATACACATAAAATGGGGGGACCATCCACTTGGACCCAAACCCCATGGGGCCATACATACTCGGGAAATCATAACATTTATATAGGTCAAAACTATCCAAGAATCCTTTTTCCTGGATTACCCTATCTTGGAAACATGAAAACCCCATGGGGGAATCATAATGTTCTCCCAATTGGACCTCCAGCTGGTGGACCACCCCCCCACCCCCACCACCTTCCCCACCTCCTCCCTCAGCACCTATCCCACCTCCATCTAGAGGACCCCCATACGGCGGTGGAAGACCCCATCATTCTGGAGGAGGACCTCCTTATGGTCCATCTCCTAATTCGGTAGGACCACCTCCATATGCCCAACCCTTTATGGGAGGACCTTACGATCATTCGATTCACGGTCCTACTTGTACACAGATGCCTTATCAATACTACCAGTATCCGCTGCCAAACCGATAGTTACCATTTATGGCTACGTTAAATATGTCATACTTTTTCCCATTTGACTAATGATCCCATCCAACACGACATAAAATGGCCAACTATTCCTATGAAGTTACCATCGGACATACCGAAATTCGATGGCAAACCCGGTGAGGACCCTAAAAACCATGTAATGACTTATCATTTGTGGTGTTCTTCTAACTCCTTAATGGATGATTCTATCAGTTTGAGTTTGTTTCAATAAACCCTCACTGGAACTACTGCGAAGTGGTACATTGAGTTACCACCACATTCTTTCATCAACTTCTGATCGTTAGCTATGGATTTTTTTACTCATTTCCAACTGTCGATCTACTATGAAACTAGAATGGATATTTTGACATCCCTCTGACAATCTACCTCCACTCACATTTTTTATCATATCCATGAGTGGTGAAGTATGCATCACTGTCACATACCCCAATTTTGCAAAAATACTGAAATTATTTTATTATATTCCTGAGACATTATGTTAAATTTAATGCTAAGTAGGAATTGATGACTCAGCAGAGTCACCAGAAATGGAATGTAATTCTGAATATTTTATTATTAATAAATAAATTATGGAGACAACAGCATGGGAGAGCTGTTAAAAGAGGTTACTGGTCTAACTGGTGGATGGAACTAGGTGGAAAGGCAAAAGACAAGTGGCAGCATCCTCAAACACTTCCTAAGTTGCAGGTGGCAACTTCCCTATATTTTGGGGTCATGATTCCCCAAGAAAGTGGAATCTGAGCAGGTGGCTCATTAATGATAGTTAACCCAACTAAGACCTAGGCAATCCTTTAAATAGTACTCAATGAACTGAGCTGGGGGTGCAGATAGTTCAGGAGGGAGAATAAATTCAGTGGAATGCTATTCAGGAATCCCATTGAGGAAGAGGGAAAGACAGTAAGGAAAATGGTTTGAGTGGGATGCTGCAGTAACTTGGTTCCAGTTTAGCTGTTTTGGTTGAGTGAATTAATCTGCTGCACCTAGTTCCAGCCAGGGAGACCAGAGCAAGCTCGGGGGTCCTGAGAAGTGTTGTCTGGGCACTCTCCAGGAGTTGGTAGGGAGGAACAGCCTCCCATAGCTGTTGTTGTCTACAGTTGACACAGGTTCTGCCACTTATTCCTGTTGTTTATTGAGTAATATGAATGTAGATTATGATTATCTCCTCTATGTCTGAACATGATTTATTTCAGTAAAAGTTAGCATCTCTGAATTGTTAGTAGATAGATTCTGCAGAATTACTATGTCTCAGAAATCTCCTAGTATCATTATTATCTTACAGTTCAAGTATTTGTTTTATGTGTGATACATTTTGTTATTATTATAAATAATAGAATGTTATTGTGATTTTTCACTTGGTTATTACAATAGTTAAATAGATAAGTAAAGGCTCTTTATACAGTAAATATTTCTTGGAAAATAAACTCGTTAAAACAATTATAGGAACAGAAATATAGATAACCATATAACCAAATAAATTTATTATCATAGATAATATAGCAAGTACAAACCCTAGCTAACAGGTGTATAGGTCATTATCTGTCACAAGAATGGACGATCCAAATTATATTAGTAAGTTTATTTATTTACTGACAGAACATACGAAAAGACTGACAGAACCTTTATTGACTCAATATCAAACCGAACCACAGTTTAGTCATATCTTTCACCTTTTCTTTTTTACTATTTTGTTTCTTTCCACAAAATCTTAACTAAACAAAAAAATTGATCATTTAAACAAGAAACCGTTGGCAAAGTTTGACCTAGTTATTAACTTTCAAACAGAAGGAATTAAAGACAAAAACAATAACTAGCTCGAGGCCGAGCTTATACAAAGTAGCATTTTTATTTCCTTATAAGTCATAAGCATTATAACAGAACAATATTTTTAGCTCACTATCGAGCTCTAATCCCTTAGTTATAACTTTCATATAAATGCACAGTACCGACAGAGTCCTATCCTGTTAATACACAAATTATATAAACAAAACTTCTACTATCGTATCAGTTTGAACCTCCCATCGTTCCAAACCTTACAGGTGTCCAAACATTGAAAACTCATTACCATGATTTTACCTACAGTTATAGCCTTTTTCTTATAGAAGCATTCTCCGTAAACTTCAAAACTTGAAAACCATACACCATACACCGACTTCATCGTACAGAATGGCTATAACAAGTCATTTTCTTTAGAAGTTAAAAATTATACAGGAAAAACGCAGGAGCAAAACACATATTAACATTAAGTACAATAACAGATCCTTCAGACACAGTATGCCCATTTAAACTAATCCAAAAGAGTTAAATGACTGCATTTAATAACATTTATTGCTATCTTAAATTTTTTTAAATTTTTTGGAAATTTTTGGGTTTTGACAATCACCTTATTAAATCTCCCATTATGGATCAATTACTTATCGATTAGTTCACGAAATCCTTACTTCCTACCATATCTAAATATGTGACTATGGGAGGGGCCATTACAGAAGAACAAGCTATTTCATGTGCCTAGTATCTAGACTTAGTCTATGCTCAATCTGGCACATTGTACGACATCATCCCTAACGCCCCATTTCCCACATACGACCCAACAAAACCCCCTATGGGATCACATGCCGATGGCATCATTGGTTCTATTCATACCCAACCTACTACCCAGTCCGTTGGAGTACAGAACCACCTTAGTTCCACTCCACCCTCACCATAGGCTAATAACAACACCAATCAATCACCCAGCCCTACTTCCATTGCTGAAGTTAATTCAGTTCAATATACTTCACCTCAAAAATCCAGTGGCAAAAAGAAGAACAAAGGGAAATCCAAGAAGTCTTCAAATCAGCAGGAGCCCAAAAATAATCTCGATGACACCAAACAAAAACTAAAGGTTAAATATCCCTATTTACTATGCGATGATGATCACTTCATGAAAGAATGTCCACGTCGTGAAGAAGTACAAATGTTTCTCAAGGGAAACCCCACACATGCAATGTTAACCGATCCTTCCCCACACAACAACAACAAATGATCGTACAACCACCACCTCCTTCTCAAGGAGAACTGTCCACAACTGCTCATGCTCTCATGATGTGAAGTGAAATAGTCAACTTGTCTACCAAATCATGCATATATGAATCTATCCCAAATAAGGAGTCCAACAGAGGTAATACTGACAAATCCTCCACATCTACATATGATGCCCCTTCCTCTCAAGCTCCTCTAACCATTGAGAAACCTTTACTAGATACAATATTGCGTCCACCAAAGAGCATAATATGAAAAATAGTTTTTAATCCTAGCACCCGAATTTCTCAAAGCCACAACATTGTAGAATATCCAGCCTGGGCTCCTTGTGATATGTCAATGCTCAAAGTCTTACAAAACTGTCCAAATCAGTGTAAGACTTTGTTATCTGCTATAGGAGCTGTATATCTCGATTCCTCGAACACAATTATGTTCAAACGAGAGTATTTCAAGCCGAGACTTTCCCACCAACTATCGTTTCAAATTGTTACCAACGTCTCTAAGAAAAGTATCCATCATACTATTTTATACGAAGAATCCTCTACTTCCATTATGTCTCTATCCTGTTGGCGATCCATTGGCTCTCTCGAGTTGAACCGCTCCCCCACCACATTGAAACCATTTGACGGATGTGGATTTCAACCCCAAGGGACGTTACAGTCCTTGGCCATAGATTTGGTAGGTAAGACCATTTCCATTAAAGTGGAAGTATTCGTTGCTCCGTTGGATTATAACTTATTACTAGGTTGAAATTGGTTTTATGCCATTACTGCGGTTACATCATCGGTCTTCCACATCATACAATTTCCCCACCATGGGATAATTGTCACTATGGACCAATTATATTTTTGTACACCAGACACCACTACTCATCCTGCACATAACGTCCCTCTATTGGGACAATCTTCGCAGATATATGATAGTGTGGGGGTAGGACTCCTCAAAGACTCATCTTTGATGGGCATATTTCCATCACCTGATCCCCTAAACCATGTTGCCTCAGTGAACATGATATCCTCTATGATCGCAACCTCTTCCAACTCGATTGACCAATGGATTGTTCCCAATCCTCATCATCTATATTTTATTGGATATATTATTCCTCTTATCCCTTCCGAGGCCACTTATGAGGCCATCCAATCAGCCCCTGATCTATCAGATGTCCACTCTTCAGTGGCATCCAACCCCGGTTCTCTTCCACCACAGTGGAACTCATCCTTACCATCACTTGATCCTATACTCCATAATATTCATTTTGATGAGTCAATCATGGAGATTATGAGCATGGATGAGCCTCCATGGGAATACATTCGTCATCGATCATTCATCCTGCTGCCTCTTGACATGGTCGAGAACGCAATTCATACCATTGTTTCACCACATGTATTGTCTTTCCCTCAATATCTTATTATGACCGAGGATACGATAACAGAAGGCAATATGTCTAATATCATTCCGACAATTACTATAGACATCTAGATCAAACCAGGCATCGTGGAAAATATTTATATAGGACAAACTTGTTCGCCTAACGAACTTGAACATTTTACGGCCTTATTCAAACAGTTTCATGATGTATTTGCATGGAGCTACGTGGAAATGCCTGGGATTGATCCTGCCATTGTTATGCATGATATTTATACATATCCTGATGCAAAACCTGTTCGACAAAAACTTTGTCCAGTGCACCCTCGGAAGACTGTGTCTATTAAAGAAGACATAGAAAAGTTGTTGAAAGTTGGGTTTATTTATCCTGTACCATTAACATATTGGGTCTCTAATGTCGTCCCAGTTACAAAAAAATAGGGAACCATCATATTTTGTGTCGATTATAGGGACCTGAATAAGGCTTGTCCCAAGGAAAATTACCTTACCCCATTCATCAACCAAATCATTGACAATTGTGCCAAAAGTTTCATCTTCTCTTTTATGGATGGATTCTCCAGTTATAATCAAATAGAGATCCAATCAACTGACCAACATAAAACCACTTCCATCTTCCCATGGGGTACATTTTCATATTGCAAACTCCCCTTTGTTCTTAAAAATTCTCGTGCTACATTCTAGCGGACCATATCGTATGCTTTCCATGATGTGGAGGATTTTTTGGAACCCTATCTCAACGATCTTCCATCTCATTCACATCGTCGTGACTTCCACATCAACCATCTAATGACCGTGTTTCTCATATGTAGATGGTATACATCCATCTAAATCCTCACAAGTGCATATTTTGTGTAGATTATGGATGCCTCCTAGGCTTCATTATTTCAAAAGGTGGGATCTGCATTGATCCCCTCAAGGTTGAGGCTATTGTCGCCTTATCTCCACCCACGGATATTACGGAACTTCAAAGTTTGTAGGGGAAAGAAAACTACCTGCATCGTTTCATGTGCAATTTTTCAGAGATAAAACAGGGATACATGCAATTGTTAAAGAAGGACATCCCATTCATCTGGGATTATTACACCCAACAATCCTTTAACAATCTCAAACATGCGATCACTCATGCGCCTGTGTTACAGCCACCTGATTACACCAAGGATTATATCATTTATATTGATGTCGGAACTTCAACTATTGATATGGTTCTAGTACAGGAAGATAGTCACAAGCAGGAACATGTGATCTACTACCTTGGTCAAGGTCTCATTGACTCTGAAACCCATTATTCACATGTAGATAAGTTAGCTCTCGTAACAATCATTGTTGTCTAGAATTTCCGTCATTATATCCTACTCTGCACTACTACCATCATTTCTGACTCAAATCCCATGTAACATGTTCTTACGTGTCATGTACTAGGGGGAAAGTATTCATGATGGATCATAATTCTTCAATAATTCAATCTCCAATTTTAGAAGGCCAAATTAAAGAAGTCTTTGGTATTTGCGGACCTTATTTGTGACCTTCCTCATACTGATCAAGATTTTGAGGCCATCGACTCTCTACCCGATGAGTCTTTGTTTCTAATTAGTACTTCTGAGTTATCTCCAAACCCAACGTTTCGGTCCTCATTTATCCCGTGATGAACATCGTTGTGTCCGTCACCATGCAAAATATTACATAATCATTGGTGATACATTATATCTTCATGGAATTGATTCTATTCTCCAATGTTATTTAACTCATGAGGAGATTGAGCATGTTCTGAATGATTGTCACTCGGGGGCATGTGGAGTTCATATTTTTGGGATGGCTACGGGCTAAAAAATCTTGCATGCTAGATACTACTGGCCATCTATCTTCAAATATTGTCTCGAAGTGGTCAAGAAGTGTCCTCCTTGCCAACTTTTTCATTATAAAAATATTTCACACCCATCCCCACTTCATCCAATATCGCCATTGGTCCATTTGGAAAATGGGTCATCGATTTCATGCATTGTAAGTATTCATCGCAGTTGAATACTTTACCAAATGGGCCGATGCTATTCCTATAAACAAATAAGACGAAGAAACTGCCGCACTCTTTATGTTTAACCATATCATTGCGAGATTTAGAATTCCTCAATCCATCGTCACTGATCATTGATCACACTTCCAGAACAAGATGGTGGATGAATTAAGTGCTAAGTGGGTTTTCGGCATGAAAAATCCACCCCCTACTACCCTCAATCAAATATACAATTAGAGGCCATCAACAAGGTCTTTAAAACTATGATTCGGCATATGGTGGGTGTTGATGTATATGTAACTTCAGAATTTATTTTACCCATGTGTATTGTATTCCTATAGAGATGTTATTATTCCTCTATACGGAAGTGTCGTCATTTATATTGTAAGTGTCGTAACTTATCCTTGATGGGTTATTAGACCACCTTGATGGGATCAGCCCTGTATGAGTCATGTGGGTAAATGGGTTATTAGACCACCAAGTGTGGGGTCGGCCCGTATTAAGTTAACCATGGGTTATTAGGCTAAGCTAGACAAGTCGGCCCCATTAGTTTATTGGCCAGGACAAGACAAGTATAAATAGAGATCGGGAGATCTCTATTTGATCACTCACTACTCACTTCTATCTCTCTCAAACGTGGCACCCTTGTGAAGAGGAGGATCATCTTCTAGGATAATACTATCTCTTGTACTTTGGTTGTACTTTGTTTGTATCATTTCTCTATCTATCTCTGACGAAGTTGTGGGGTTTTTCACCTTCTTGGTTTTCCCTGGTGAAACTCTGTGTCTCTTGTGTGCTTGCATTATTGTGTCCATGATTAATATGTTGTAGATATGTTGTACATGTTATTATCTCAGTTAAGATCTTAGATCAGATTGAAAATTCTAAAAAACTAACATGGTATCAGAGCTAGCCTGAAAAAAGGCATGGTATGGCATGTATGATACTTGTTGCACTTGCGATGTTAGGGTTTGATATAACAAAAACCAGTCATCGTAGAAATTTCGCTATAAATCCATTTAGGAAAGGTTTCAGGATCTGAAACTCTTACAGGTCGAAGACAAGATCCCCATGTAGCTTGTGTCCGAAGTGCAACTTCTAATTCGTTGTACTTTGTGTTTTATGATCTGTACAATCTAGGGTTTCTGCCTCTTCCAGATCTGAGTCATAAACAAGTGACCTAGGAAAAAATGTCATAAATTGGGATAGGAAGCTCCAAATGAAATTTCGTAAAACGTGACAGGTAGGGAACGGACCGTAATTTCATAGGCCGAAGGTTTAGAGACCGAAAGTGAACCAGTGACACGTGGCACTCCGTACAAGTTCTCTCTCTTGTTTTATCCCATAAACAGGTCACGTTGCGACACTTGGCATAACTCTCTCTAGGATAATCCAATTGAGGTCAGACCTATGGGGTTGGAAATACGACAGGTCGTGCTACCATAGGTAGAAGTTTCAGACCATGTGGATTCGTAATTTCGGAGTTACACCAGAAACAATCAAGTGCATATTTGTGTCAAAACATAATTGGATTTTGAGCACCTTCATTCATGGCTCCGGGAATTAGGGTTTCGGAGAAAGTTGAAATTTTTGTAATCAGAGACCACGGATGAATTATACTCATAAAAATTGAAATTTAGAGACCAATATCAAATATTTTGGTGGGAAGAAGGTCGGGCTTGATCAAACTCTAGTTCGGGACTTTGATCGGAAAAGTGGAAAATTAGGGCTTCTGCAAAAGTTGGAATTTTTGAAGACTGTGACCACGGCTGGAAGCTCCTCAAAAAAATCAAAGTTTAGAGCTTTGGATCGAACCTTTTGGTTGGGCAGAAGGGTGGGATTTATCAAACCCTAGTTTGGGATCTTGTCCAGAAGATCCAGAAGTTTCAAAAGCAATTTTGAGGGGTGAAACTTTGCAGTTTTCAAATTTTGAGTATACCGACTTGATCAACTCATCAAGATGCATCTTTCTATCCTTTCAGAAGTTTGAAATTCAAAGTTTGAATTTTTAGGGTTTCTCTGACAAACCCTAATCTAGCTCCAGATCCAGTTCCTGCAGATCAAGTGGATTGGGTTAATCCTAGAAGAGAATGGATTGGTCACCTGCATAAGTGAAGAAGTTCCTATTTCAAAGGGAGATGAGGCTAAGGCCTTACATAAGAAGATTACAAGCAATCTCGACAGGTATGACTCATCCAGGTATGTTTCGAGATTTGTTCATGATTAAGTTTATGGTATGTTTGTCTTCATGTTATTATGGTTAGTACAATCTTGATTAAATTTAGACTTGTCGTATCACCTTAGTAAAATTATGAATGCATGATAGAAGATATTCATTGATTAGGGTGTTGACACTTATGATTGTACTCATGCATTATGGTGTTGTATGAGGTTTATGTTGTCCGCTAACATGAAAGGTACACCAAGAAAGACAAATCATGCTTTAGTTCAAGAACATATGATCATGATGACATGAGGACAAAGATTCATCCATTGTCATGAATCACTTAGAAGATCTATTTGCGAGGTATGTATAACTTGGTTCTATAATGGCTAACCTATGAGATATGCAGGTTACTAGCACAAGTCATTGAAGAGAACAAGAAGACATCATGTGGGTATGTTAGACATAACTAGCTAACATACCAATCCAAGTATGTTTTTCCTATATCAAGTTAGAATCCTACCTTGTGTTAGGATGTGAGGCACCTGCAACAATTAATTAACAAGAATACGTGAAATAGCAGAAATGACAAAACTCAGAATCACTTTTGTATTGATCACAGGCCACTTTGAGGGGGCAACCTCCTTTGAGCAAACTCAATACAAATAACTTCACAGTGCCTTCATAGGTCTCAACACACACTTATATACTAATTATAGGCGCCAATACTATGGGTCGAAACCATGGGCCGTTACAAACTATGGATCAACAATACTACGGGTGACTTACAAAGCATATGCGCCAACAACAATAACACAAACTATTGATCAACAAATACTACGGGACGACTTACAAAGCATATGCGTCCAACGGCAACATACTAACAAAGTAAAGACATGGGTTCCTAACATAGGATCCCTTATATAAGTATACTTGGTATGATTGGTTATGTTTATTCATAAAGTTAGAAATGTAAGTAATCAAGGGTTTATGCTTTTTATGTCTCTTATCTTGATTGATGATTTAACTAACTAGAAGAGTCCTATGATCAAATAAGAATATGCATGAGTAAAAGAAGACTTCCCTGAAACCTTGAATACTAATGTTTATTATCTGTGTTTGAAACGATCATGACTATACATGTTTAAGATTATTGTGTTTTGATAGTATTAAGATTATACTAATGAATGTGTGATTATGTATGAGACCTCAAGGATAACACAATGATGATACTAATAAGCATGCATAGTGAGTAAGGATGGATATAAGTTCAAGGACAAGTAATCCAGGAAGCAAAGATCAAGAGGGAGAACACTTCAGTAATTTATGCAAGGATGCAGATATTCAGAGGGAGTTGACCACTTCTCACAATCCACATCAGAATGGAGTTACAGAAAGGAAGCAAAGACCGAGAGGGAGTCCACCCAACAACCAAACAAAGATAAGTATTTGAATTGTCATTTCTTGCATATTTGATTGTTTAAATAATATTGTTCAATGATGTATATACTGATATTCCTAGAATTAGGTTATGTATTATGCATATTAGAATAGTTGCATTGATGAACAGTATACTACTAATATACATGGGTAAGTGGCCTATGTCACTGTACAACATTCCATTGCTACTTATCTAAAATGAAACCTCTTTGTTGACATGTTGAGAGTAGTGCAAAACTCTTAACAATGTTCTGGTAGAGATTGGAAGGCATCTAGAAAGTTACAGGATATGGATGAATGTTGTATTGAAGCATTGGCTAAAATAATTGCATGACTATATAACATATTTCTTTATGTGTAAGAATTTGTTCTGAAAACTATGATATGTTTCTAATCATGCAATTTAACATGTTTTGTAGGAAAGATTGTATACCATCACCTACAAAAGAAGGACTACAACATGTGTTCAGCAACAAAGTTATCTATTGAAGATATTGAAGAATTTGAAGTTCCCAGGATACGGGATACAGTAAAAGGATGCCATGGTCGAAAAGTACCAATTGATCATGTTTGGGATGTGGTCCCAAGACCTAAAGGGAAGTTTGTTGTGACTTGCAAGTGGATCTATAAGATCAAGGATGCTGCAGATGGTAGCATAAAAAAATACAAAGTGAGGTTTGTAGCTCGTGGCTTCTCCCAGAAAGAGGGATTAACTATGAAGAGACTTTTGCACCTGTAGCCAAGAACACTTCCATCAGATCAGTACTTGCTTTGGCTGCAGTGATGAAATGGAAGATACACCAGATGGATGTCAAGACAGCTTTCTTGAATGGTGTAGTCGAAGAGGAAGTGTATGTGGAGCAGCCACTCAGGTTTGAGACACATGACCGAGACTCACATGTGTGCAAACTGAAGAAAGCCCAGTATGGTTTGAAACAGGCAGCCAGCACCTAGTATGGAAGGATAGATAGCTTTCTATCCAATTTGGGCTTTACCAAGAGTAAAGCGGATTCCAACCTTTACTACAATGTTGAGGAAGGCAATCCAGTGATACTACTTTTGCATGTGGATGACCTATTTGTTACAGGTGAGGATAGATTGATTACCAACATGCAGCGGAAGCTTGCTGCCGAGTTCGAGATGAAGAACTTGGAGACGATGCACTACTTTCTAGGCATGGAGGTGTGGCAGAGTGTAGATGGAATCTTCCTTGGACAAGGGAAGTATGCAGTAGAGATCCTGAAGAGGTTCGGGATGATGGACTACAAGGACATGGCCACATCTATGGCATCGAACCTGAAGCTTCTATGTGATGCTTCATTTGATCCGGTTGATGTCACTGTGTATCATTAGATGATTGGGTCCCTGATGTACCTGACAAACACGAGACCAGATATTTCCTTTGCGGTGAACACATTGAGCCAGTTCCTAACGGATTCCAGAGGTGTTCACCTGGTTGTTGTAAAGCATATTCTGAGGTACCTGAAGGGTACAATTGATTGGGATCAAGTATGATGAAAATCAAAATTTTAAACTCCAGGGTTATGTTGATTCAGATCGGGCAGGCAGTGTTGTAGATAGGAAGAGCACTTCCGGGTGTTGCTTCAGTATGGGATCAGGTGTGATCTCTTGGTTTAGAAGGAAGTAGTCCTACGTAGCACTGAGTACAGCCAAAGCAGAGTATGTTGCAGCTTGTTCGGCTAGTTGTGAGGAAGTATGGCTAAGGAAGCTACTGTCTGAGTTATTTCATCTCCCGTTGGATGCTACTGGTATCTTTTGTGATAACTAGAGTTGTGTGAAGCTGTCTGAGAATCCAGTGTTCCAAGATAGGTCGAAGCACATTGAGATCAAATATCACTATATCAGGGATATGGTGCAGAGAGGAGCATTGAAGCTCCTGTATGTTGCGACGGATGAGCAGATTGTGGATGTGTTGACGAAACCACTAGCCAGAGTGAAGTTTGAATACTTCAGAGAGAGGCTTGGTGTTCTTCAGATTGATGACACTTTGAGGAAGAAGTGATGTACACATTTGCTGGAGCCATTCCAAGCATGGTGAGAGGAGGATCCTTCTCATGGCTGTGGATGTAAGCGTTGGATGATGGGCATCAGGACAATGCTCTAGTTACTGCTCTGTATATGCATCATGTTGGATGCTTGTGATGATCAGTCGGATCATGTATATGTATATGCATCATGTTGGATGCTTGTGATGATCAGTTGGATCATGTATATGTATATGCATCATGTTGGATGCTTGTGATGATCAGTTGGATCATGTATGTTGATATGTATCAGGTGGATACATTATATGGTCAGGGGGATCATGTGTTTGTTATGTATCAGGTAGATACATTGTATGATCAGGTAGATCATGTATGTTGATATGTATCAGGTATGATCAGTTGTATCATGTATTTGTATATGTATCAAGTGGATACATTGTATGATCAGGTGGATACATTGTATAATCAAGTATATCATGTATGATGATACGTATCAGGTAGATACTGTGTATGCATCAGGTGGATGCATTGTATGATTAGGATGATCATGGATGATGAGCTTCAAGATGTTGCTCCAGATGACATGCATCAAGACGATGCAGTGACGATGATCAGGATGATCATGTACATTAGGATGACGTATGGTGAGTATCAGGTTGATACTCTATGGCCGTGGAACAGGTTGTGCAGATAAGCATATAATCCAGCCCTAGGAGATTTTCAGATGCTCTTGCTAGGTTTTTCCACTGGCATATAATAGCTCCTTGGGAGATCTGGCAAATTCTCTTTCAAGGTTTTGCTTGGAGGGACATATAATAGCACCCTGGGAGATTTGCAGATGCTCTTGCTAGGTTTTGTCGTTGGCATATAATAGCTCCCTGGGAGATCTGGAAACTTCTCTTGCTAGGTTTTGTCCATGGCATATAATTTCTCCCTGGGAGATCTTGCAGGTTGTGCTGGCCATGTAATCAGTCCTAAGATGCTCTTGCTAGGTTTTGCTTGGTAGCATATAATGTCTCCCTAGGAGATCTTGCAGGTTGTGCTAGGCACGTAATCAGTCCTAAGATGCTCTTGCTAGGTTTTGCTTGGTCACATGTAATAGCTCCCTAGGAGATCTGATAGGTTGAGTAGTGTGCTCGTAATCAATCCTGGGATGCTCTTGCTAGGTTTTGTTCATGCACATAATAAGTCCTGAGGATTCCACAGTATGGCTAGTGATTATGAAGACCTGCAGGTGGTGGGCCTACATCCAGTATGAAAAAGGACTGGCTCTGTAGAACTTCCTATGACGAGTAGATTCAGAGATTGATTGAGATAGCAGCAGTGATGATGATGACGATGATTCGAGGACGATGATCCAGAGAAGAAGACTTGTGCTAGTAGATCTGTGTCAAGAAATACCTTCCTAGTTAAGAGGGAGTGTTGATGTATATGTAACTTCGGAATGTATTTTACCCATGGGTATTGTATTCCTATAGAGATGTTATTATTCCTCTATACGGAAGTGTTTGTATTCCTATAGAGATGTTATTATTCCTCTATACGGAAGTGTCGTCATGTATATTGTAAATGTCGTAACTTATACTTGATGGGTTATTAGACCACCTTGATGGGGTCGGCCCTATATGAATCATGTGGGTAAATGGGTTATTATACCACCAAGTGTGGGGTCCGCCCGTATTAAGTTAACCATGGGTTATTAGGCTAAACTCGACAAGTCGGCCCCATTAGTTTATTGGGCAGGACAGGACAAGTATAAATAGAGATCGGGAGATCTCTATTTGATCACTCACTACTCACTTCTATCTCTCTCAGAAAGTGGCGCACTTGTGAGGAGGAGGATCATCTGCTAGGAGAAGAATATCTCTTGCACTTTGGTTGTACTTTGGTTGTATCATTTCTCTATCTATCTCTGAGGAAGTTGCGGGGTTTTTCACCTTCTTGGTTTTCCCCAGTGAAACTCTATGTCTCTTGTGTGCTTGCATTATTGTGTCCATGATTGATATGTTGTAGATGTGTTGTACATTTTATCCTCTCAGTTAAGATCTTAGATCAGATTGAAAATTCTGAAAAATTAACAGTGCGTAGACACAAGTCTAACTGGAATGTGATGTTTTTTTCATCCCTTTGGGAATATAGGACTTCCGTTAAAACTGCCACTGGTTTCACACCCTTCCAATTGGTGTATGGACTAGAGGTAGTATTGCCTATTGAGTGCGAGATTCCGTTGCTAAAACTCGTTGTCAAAATTTTACCGAACACTACTACCAAGGAAGAACGATTTCTATACTTGGAAAAACTCGACAAAACCTGCCATGATGTCACCTTAGCTAAGGAAGCACGTAAGAAACGCATCAAGGCCCAATACGACAAATTCATAAAGCCTCGTATCTTTAATGAGGGTTATTTGGTCCTTACATATTACCAAAAACACGATAAGTTGGGGGCCGGTAAACTTGAGTCCATGTGGCATGGTCCATATGTAGTGAAACGTGTCTTGGAAAAGGAAGCCTATGAATTAGTTGATTATAACAGGATATCTTTGGGGGACCCTCGCAATGAGATCTACCTAAAAAGGTACTATGCTTAAATCATTTTTCATTATTACTTTGTATATACTGTACATGACGTGTGTTTTTGTTTGGTGTGACACTTTTATTTAGTGTGTTAGGATCTTATCGTTACGCTTATACCATGTTCTCCCTAGATGTGAAGATGGAAACTTGCTTTAAATTTGCAGACGGCGCTAGCCGGAACACTTGTAACCTCGATTTGGAAGCATGGGTGCTCTATTCCCCTATCGGTGAACTCATAATCTCGGGAGAAACCTGCCTAGGTTTTGCTACCAAAAGTGGCGTTGAGTATCACGCGGTGATTGAGCTATTGACCGATGCTTTTTCCTGGGTGTGTACCACATCGTTATCTATCTTGATTCACAGTTAGTGGTCTCTCATTTGAACCATGTCTATGCTATCCACAACCCCATATTACTTTACCTTTTTTGGCGAGTACATCTCTTGGAAAGGTCTTTTGAATCCATTTCGTACCTATATATTCCAGGAAGCATGAACACAATTGTTGATTCCCTAGCTAATTTCATATTAGATTGGTATATTGCACATTCATAAAACATTTTTACCAAAGATGCATAAAATGACATAACATGTAAACTAATCAGATTGTATAGTCCAACATCCATAAGATCCCAAATTCATCATAGAAGACACTATATATAAAACCGTTAGATAGTGTTTTTGTATATATCATCGTGTCCGGTAAAATACAAAAAAATGGTACTAATACAAAAATCTGAAGCTCATAAGCTTTCAGTAGATCCTATCTACAAAAAATGAATCCTATGGCCTTCATTACATGCATCATACATAGATATATCCCTAAGGATGCTCATGATAATAGATAATGGCCTGAGCCACTCGACGGAGTAGACTGCCAAATTGTCCTGAAACCCCAGCTATCCAGCGTCAGTAATGGAAAGGTAGGTCATCAATGGATATGGCAGGTATGTCAACCGTCAATCTCTGTAGGTTATCCTCCAGCTCATCTAACTCCTCTTCCGCCTCCTGCTGGGATGCTGCCATCTCCCTCATGACTCGCCTCCTCTCAATCGGAGAGGAACCCACTGGTCGGGACGGGACAACATCTGCATGAAACATGTATGAACTATTAGTACTACATAAAAATATTTAAAAACTATGAAATACATAAAAAAAAATTAGAGTTTCTTTCTTACCAATGTCTCCCCACTTCTCCCCCATCGGAAGAGCTAGACCTGGGTCCCCTCTGAAGTCGGTACCTGCATATGCGTAATCCTCAATTATTGGGTGCGGCCCAAGTGGAGGAAGTTTTTATGGTGAAAGTACAAGTTAGGTGAGGCCTAACATCGACCAGTTTTGGGAGAAGCAACTCCACAATTCTCGGGAGCAGGGTATGGAGCGAAGCGAAGTGGCAGAAAAGGACTTGTCCCCTCAATAAAGGTGAAATACTAAGGATGATCAAGGTAGTTGGATAAATTATGAATCAAGCAGCGGACTGTCAGCTACAGAAGTGAAGAGTAAAGAAGCGGAATGGTGCAAAGGACGCGCCACTGCAGCGTTAGAGCTGCGTGCTCATAACTGTGATTGTCAGAGAAGCGACGCAAAAGGACAACAGAGCTCCAGCGAAGTAAAGACAAAGCATGGTCAACAGGAGAACCATGTCATTTTGGGTTTAAGGGTACTATGGGGTTTGGCCCATAGTTATTGTAAAGATGTGAGTCATCATGTGACCTTCGGGCACAATCTATATAAATGGCAATTTTGTATAAGGAAGGGTTGGTTGTTGGATTACATTAGCTATTGTTAGATCTAGGATGAGAAATATGTAAGAGCTGAAAAGACTCTATAGCTGTGTGCACAAAGATCTATTATAGAGAAGAGTCTGTAGCTGAGTGCACAGGCTGGAACTGTTACTCCCTTCCAAGAAATATAAGAACAGTTCTCATGGATGTAGCTCCCATCTTGGGGGTGAACCACATAAATCCATGTTATGTGTTTGAATGATTCTCTGTTATATTGTGTGTTCATGAATTTTTATGCTTATATATTTGGTTTTATATGAATGTGAATGAGAATGATATGTTAAGTAGTGAAACACGCATGTATGAACATATTGAATTCATGTTAAGTATGATAATTGTGTAGTTAGCAGAGTAAGGTAGCAACGATTCAGCGAAGTCTGTAGGTTGTTGAGAACTGCAAAGTGTGCATATACATGTTGATATCAATATGTTAGGTAGGTGTTGAGTAAGATGCGCATAACAAGATTGCATAACATAACCATGCGTCACCATGTTACAGAAACCTGATTCTGTAACCAACCATCTTCGCTTCGAGTGAGACTTCAGCCTACTCGCAGGTTGATGTCGAAAGGGACAGTGAAGTGTATTTTGTTGGGTCTACAATAAGGGAATTACGCAGAACCCAAGTCAGCCCCATAGAAATAATAAGATATGTAACCAATAAATGGTTTCATTGCTACGCCAAGAACTGGCGATATGTGATGTTGTTATGTTATGTGAATGTGAAGAAGGAAGCGCAACAAATGGTTATGTTTCTGTGCTAGAACTGGTGATGTGTTATGTGGAATCCAGAAAAGAAAGAAATACAGAACTGGTTAAGCCAGACAGAACTTGATTTTTTGAAGAAATAGAACACACATCCGCGTCTTACCATAGAACAATGGTTGCAGAGCTATATATTCACTAACTTGCATCAATTTCTCTTCGCATATTTTTCTACTAAGTTGCATGAGTGGATATTGAGGGTAGCAAAACGGAAAAATTGTTTTCAAGTTGGAGAACCTACAGTTTGGAATCCAAAGTTGATTCATAGGCTTAAAGGGATTAACAACCACATTTCAAGAACAGTGTACTTTTGGTTGGATAGCCTACTAGAAGGCTATGTTACGGAGTTCGTTGTGGACATGTTGAAGTATTACAGCGCAACAGAAGGATATTTCTTCCAAGGCTTTAGAGGTAAGTAGCTGAAAAACCTCAGTTTATACATTAAAAAGCTACTAGCTGAAAAAGGAGTCTTAAGAATGCAATCAGATTCCTAGGGTTTGAGTCTATAATGTTCAGTAACACATATAGTGACACAGACGAACACATTGGTATTTTGTGAAGTGGAAAAAGGTATAAAGTAAGCACTAGAAAGAGGTCTCGTGAAGCTGAACCTCACACATTCCTAGAAACTGAGTTAGGAAGTGATAGAAACTAATATCAGGTTGAGTCTGATAGTGAAACAGAACCTAGATGCATTGGTTACCAGCCTATTACTCCGCAGAAACCTATATTTGACAAAATAAATATTACTAGTTCACAGAACACTAGTAGTAGCAATACTGCAAGAGCAATTACTCATAATCATTCAAGTAGTGGTATACCTTCCGCGTTTCAGAAAACTGCACCTCCTAGAATAAGAATGGAAGATGACAATAAGCTACCTATTTTTAAAGCAACTAGTCTAGAATACCCAAAGCAACATTGGTTTCTCTGTGAAGCCATATGGAAAATAAGTAAGTAGAGGATGATGCTATAAAACAAGCACAGCTAGTTACCATATTCAGAGACAGAGCTTTAACATGGTTCATGAAGTATTCTATTGGGCAGAACAGATTGCTAGTTGATATCAAAAGTGCGTTGATTAGAGAATTTAAGAAACCTAAGTCAGGATCGCAGTGCATCATAGAACTAAAAGAAATCAAACAAAAACCTAATGAGACTATGTGGGAGTTTGATCAGAAATTCAAATCATTGTTAGGTCAAGATAGCTTTGAAATAGCACCTCAACAGCAACAAGAATGGTTCATAGTTGCGTTGTTGCCCCACATTATATTACCACTGATGTAACAGAAGGTAACATCACAAACAAAAGCATTAGAAATTGTGATGAAGCTAGAATATTTTCCCATAGTAGAAACTAGCACAGGTATGGTGCAGATACAGACACAACTAACAAATTTGACATTACGGCTACAAGATATGAAGAAAGTAAAAGAGATAAGAGAAGAGGTTTGGTGTACAAAATGTAAATGAGACGGACATTCCAAGGAACACTATCCTATATTCAGAGATTACATCGCTAGTGGAACACCGAACCTCTTGAATCAACAACAAGAACCATGGTGTGAGATTTTTTGATGCAGAGGACATCGCCCAGAAGACTGTTACCTACTACAGAAGTATGTATAGACACCAAATAATCTGTAATACACATTTTGTAAATCAGTTGGCCATGATGATACCAACTACAGAGATAATACCTCATGATAGAAAGAAAGCATGATGTCTACAAAGTCCAAGGAGAAACACCACATAATAATGAAAATGTGCAGTATGATCAAGGCGCATATAGAGGACGTGGTGGATACATAGGAGGAGGACGTAACACTATCCAAGGAAGAGGAAGAGGTCAGATTATATGCTATAACTATGCTTAGCCAGGACATTTAGCAAAAGACTATCAGAACCCTTGCACTACTTGTAAGTACTGTAATTCATTTGACCATGTCAATGAAGCATGTCCCATTTTGCAAGGAAAAATGCAAGAGAAAATACCAAAAGTACAGAACCAGAATATACAAATGATGGTAGTTGATAAAAGAAACAAAGATCACAACATTCATGTTGTGACACGAAGTGGAGTAGTGACAGGAGACGACAGTACAAACGAAGCTTAAACCTATGAAGATCACGTAAACATACCAAAGCCTACTGATGGGCCTTGGGTAAGAAAAGCAACTGAAAAAATGACTGCATTTAATCCTGACCAAGAGAAAAAGGTATTCATGGAAGCAAGAAAAGTTTTTCAGAATTTAGAACCTTCGACCAAAAGGACCCAATTGCGAAGTGATCAGACATCGATACTAGATATGTCAATATCGTATGATGGATCGCGAACTTCACCAGAACATATAAGTCCTATTATGCAGTTCCTACAGAGATGCATAAAGTTTCTAAGGCATGGAAACTCCTTAGGATAATTACAAAACCTATTGGGACATTACGAACAGCATAATATAGTGAATGATGCATAGAGAGAAGGTCATCATATAAAAAACCATAGAAGGATAGGAAGATAAATGAGGCTAAATGTGCATATTAGAGATTATGAAATGAACCAGTTCATTCTCGACCTAGGCTCAGAGGTGATCGTCCTGACAAAAACATGGGAACAGATGGGAAAGCCAAATTTATCTTGGCCTCCTATACATTTGAGGTTGGCTAATTAGCCAAAGGTTATACCTTTTGGGATATTATCAAGTGTTCTTGTAGGAATTGATGGAGTGCGAAGTAAAGCATACTTCGAGGTTATTGAGATCATAGATTACAGCAATCCTTATCTTTCATCATTGTGTATTGACTAGGAAATTGGTAACCTCGCAATCATCAATCTGAAGAAAAAACAAATGATATTTGAAGGACTGGATATTAGGGTCATCGCACCCTTGGATCCTTCATAAGGACCTAGATATGTTGAACCAGTCCGAGATGAATGCAGATCCCAAGAACTTGATAATATATACAAGATGACAGTGAATCAAGCAGATTACATTAATCCTACAGATGATGGAACATTGAGCTGGAGATGCAACATTTCTTGTGTATCAAAATTAGATGCATGAATGGAGAACTGGCATATCCAAATGCATGAAGTACTATCAAGATGGTGTGCAAAGATAACAAAGTCACTACGTTGGATTGGAACAGAGGTAAGTCCAATTCCTACTTCTGATGGTTTAGGAAATATCCACATTTATTCATAAATATTTAGTATCAATTCCCGGAGAACATAAGTTAGCAGCTCTGGATATAGTACTATGAGCTACACATGCTATATGGTGGGCTGCGCATAAATATAAGCACATGATGAAAATCGGAATTGCATAGAAAATTGTGATAGTACAAGCAAAATACAATGGATAGACTGATCCCTTAGATCATATAGATTTTTCCTTAAAATCCTTGATACATACACCTTTTAGATTAGCAAATGGATAGGAAGTTGTCATGCCCATGGAATACATAGTACCAAGTTTGAGAATTGCAGCATTCATAGATATGGTGGATGATTAGACAATGGAAGAAAGACTAATACACATAGTTGGATTGGAGGAAGATCGCTTCATTGTATGTTTTCACCAACAAGTGCAGAAAGACAGAGAAAGGTATGGCATGATAGACACATCAAGAATAAATTTTTCTAGGTAGGAGACCTTGTCCTCCTCTATGATAGAAAATTTATTAAATTTCCTAGAAAATTCAAAATGCATTGGTTAGGACCATACATTGTTAAGCATGTCACTAATGGTGGCGCATTTCAATTAGCCACACTACTCGAACAAAATTTGAAAGGACTTGTTAATGGAAATAGACTAAATTATTACAGGGATGGCCCTACTCTTCCAGGTATCAATTAAGCAATGCAAGAAAATTTTAAGTGTCAAGTGCAGTTGAAATTGCACACTAAAAATAAAGGATAGAGTCTGAAGACAATTTTGATAAAATACGAAGTTTTCACAAAATGAAATGATGTGCTACGAAGCACACATAGCAAGTTGAGTTTTGAAGTAAAAGAAGGGGAGTCGCGCTGTGAAGTTAAAGTTAAGAAAAGGAAAATGCACAGTGAACCTCACAATTCACCTAACCACTAGCAAATTAAAAGAAAACTAGTCATTATAGTTTTGGTCGGAAAGTAACCTTTATATAGTACTTTCGGGAACCAGATGTTTCTGCATTTAAGACATATTCGTCCATTGAAGACACATTCAATGAAGGAAAAGGACCAATATCTAATCATGATTTGGCCAACATCCGTGGAATTTAATTCTAAGTTAGTCATTTTTGGGCGCGCCTTAGTGATGTTGCGCCTATAAATAGTAAATACCACATACTTACCGCTTTTACCGCGAATTTTAATTTTTACTGCCTATAATTTCTAGTTTTTTACCAATCACGAGCAACAGTAAGCCGATAGTTTATGTCTGAGCAGTCGACCTTAGACAAAATATTAAAAGACTTCCAACATTCTGGTTTGGAAGGATTCATGAAGATGCCCGTAAAGAAAGCAGTCCCAGAACGAGGTGGACCATCTAGAAATTCACCGCGGAATGTGTCACAACAGAAGCAGAAAGACAAGCAGAAGGCTACTAAACAATAAAAGTAGAAGTTCACGAGTGTTCCGAAGCCATTTCCACTAGAACCGCCTCACGAGATACATATCCTACTTGTTCCAGAATATATTCCTCCAAGGAAACGAGATGCGCCAAAGGTGCTTCTCAGGAAGAATCCACGGTATGAGATTTCGCTGCCACCCATATCAAGCCATGTACGAATTAAGGAGAATTTGCTCGGTAAAATTCCAGAGTGTAAATTGGAAAACCATGACTTGCTGCAAAAAGAAAAGTACCCACAATTCCAACCAGATCAATACATGTGCAGGAAGTACGATGAAGCCAACAAGTAGACAACCATTCACACACAATACTGGATCGCGTCGTTGCAGCCATCAGGGTTGTTGAACCTATTGCGCATCCCAAACTTTGATAGGAGCCCATATCTCATAGTGGTTGTGCGCACACTGCTTTCATGCATGCACCGGGGCTACTTGTGGTTGGATCGCAAGATCGGCATCAACATAGATCTCATCTACCCGATCACTCACTTGAGAAAGAGAGGTGTTGATCCTATAGTTGATTACATAGACAAGAACAAGGATAAAGAGATTTCTAAAAGAATGAAGAGTGAATTTGGTTTGCTCAAAGGAAACCGTAGATATACAACATCTAGAATTAAGGACAAAGCTACACGGTTCACAACCCAACTCCTTGTAGGAAAAATACTAAGGAAATGCAGACTGAATGAGGTGTTGGTCATTGCAATATCCTTAGTTGCGAAGGCCAAGGATGGACTTTAGTACAATTGGGTGAGCTATTTGTTGAACAAATTCCTTGATGACATTTGATATACACAAGATGGTGGAAATCAGTTCCGCTACAGTTGGTTGCTGGTGTTGATAGCCTTCGTAGGATGGAAATATCCTAGCTATCAACATAATGTCCCGGTATTCATGGGAGATTGTCGAGGACCAAGGTTTGTGAACATGTAGGAAAACTCAAATCCAGACAGATAGAGGTTAAGCAACATACAATTGTTCACTTATTATGAGTAGTTATGCGAAGTCATTCAGAGGTCTCCACGTATCACTAAAGAAGTAACAACTATCTATATTCGAAGGATGACTTTCAAAGCTGGACTTCACTTCATCTACATTCAGCCGAGAGCACAGCTAAAGAACCCTGAATGGTTTGAAGCCTTATATCATCTAGATGGATAGAAAATTGATATGATCATAGAAGACTGGCCACCAAAGTGGAAGTTTGATGCGCCAACCATGCTGATCACCACATCAGAAGAAAGTGCAGCTAGAAATTCACAAGACCAAGATGATGACACAACAAGTGCACAAAATACAGAAGCAGTTCAAGGAGCAGAACATCAACAAGCTACTGGCTTATCAACATGAGAGAAAAGAAAGGAACCCGACACAGCCATTCTGGAAGGAACGCAGAGGAAGAAATGGAAAGAAACTAAGGTTCCTCTCGATGCGCAGTTGCACAATGACGATTATGACTGCATCGCAGCCCGAGTGTCTGAACACATTGAAGAAACACTTGCATTTAAAGACAGCAAGCAAGAAATAGCTAAAGCATGCATCATGGAGATCATCGTAGAATTGAAGAGTCTAGTAGCAAGAGTTGAACAATTCCAGCGAGACTTGGCGAGAGAATCAGATTCTGACAATAGGATGGGCGAGACAAGCCAAAGGAAGAGAAAAGCACCTGCCTTGACAATGATACCTCGGCTAGTCAGAATCAAGCCAATGAATTTCATATTCCCGGTCGATGAGCTTACTGAAGGTGCGAAGAAGCTCACACATCTAGACATTAATGTTGGGATGTTTCCCATTGAAGGATTACATAATCTGCATCTGCAAGTTGTGGAAGAAATCCAAGATAGAGACATGGTCTCTTATAACCAGCATTTAAAGCTGGAGTAAAGCTACAAAGAGCTGAAGGATGAATGCGCACTGAAAACCAAGGAGCTAGCATATGCGCAAGAGAAGCAGAAGAAGTTGAAGAAAGATGTTGCCGAAGTCTGTGCGAAGATCCCAGATTGCGCAGAAGAGCCTGAAGTAGAAGCCACTATTTTTAGGATTGGTACCACTACGGACAACCTCAAAGCTAAGATGGAGGATATGGAGATTGGATATAAAGAGCATATTGTTGACTTACAATATCGACAGCAACCTGGCACTCCGCAAGAACTTAAAGAAGCAAGAGCCGAAGAATTGAAGGCTTCAACAGAAAAAATATTTGCAGAGGTGGCGAGATGTCAAGAACTACTTGAAGAAATAACCATGGTATGGGTTATGCTGCAAGAAGACCCTAAGTTACAGAAAATTCAGGATGAAGTACAGCAACGACATAAAGATATTGACTCTATGAACATGGCTATGAAGGATTTTCCTCCAAGGAAAAGGATCTAGAAGTTCGTAGAGACGAAAGAACTTCAGAAGGAGCTTAAAGAGTTAAGG
This sequence comes from Larix kaempferi, assembly GCA_027924585.1. Classification (NCBI taxonomy): domain Eukaryota; kingdom Viridiplantae; phylum Streptophyta; class Pinopsida; order Pinales; family Pinaceae; genus Larix; species Larix kaempferi. The sequence continues at coordinate 4,986,005 of BSBM01000238.1, read as the reverse complement.
ATGAAGGAAGCTGAAACTTCGTCAAAGTTACAGCCGATGCAAGAAGAGGCGCTTTCACTTTCTGAATAAATTGAGGAGAAATTGAAATAACTCTAGACAACCGAGACCATAGTAAAATAACAACTTCAAGAACCTGTCTCAAAGGAGATGCTTGAAATGATTAAGGAGTTTGAGCAAGAGACTAAGGAAACAATTGCGAAGTTGAGCGCAACTTTTCAAGAGTTCGCTACGAAATCAAACATCCCATGGGATGCGCAGTCGAAGCATCCCATTCAAAGTGCATCAAGGGCAAGCCACGAGCAAGTGTTAGGTCACACCCAAGTGGATTAAGTTTTGATGGAAAAAGTACAAGTTAGGCAAGGCCTAACATCGACCATTTTTGGGAGAAGCAACTGCGCAATTCCTGGGAGCAAGGTATGGAGTGAAGCGAAGTGGCAGAAAATCACCTATCCCCTTCATAAAGTTGAAGTACTAAAGATGATCAAGGTAGTTGGAGAAGTTATGAATGAAGTGGTGGACTATCAGCTATAGAAGCAAAGACTAAAGAAGTGGAATGGTGCAAAGGACACGCCACCAGAGAAGCGGCGTTAAAGGATAGCAGAGCTCCAGCGAAGTAAAGACAAAGCGTGGTCAACAGGATAACCATACCATTTTGGGTTTAAGGGTACTATGGGGTTTGGCCCATAGTTATTGTAAATATGTGACCTTTAGGCACAATCTATATAAAGGGCAATTTTGTGTAAGAAAGGGTTGGTTGTTGGATTACATTAGCTATTGTTAGATTTAGGCTGAGAAATATATAAGAGAGGAAAAGAATCTGCAGATCTGTGCACAAAGATCTATTATAGAGAAGAGTCTGTAGCTGAGTGTGCATACTGGAACTGTTACTCCCTTCCAAGAAATATAAGAACAGTTCCCGTGGACGTAGCTCCCATCTGGGGGGGTGAACCACGTAAATATCTGTGTTATGTGTTTGAATCTCTATTATATTGTGTGTTCATGAATGTTTATGCTTATATATGTGTTTTCATATGAATGTGAATGAGAATGATATGTTAAGTAGTGAAACACGCATGTATGAACATAGTGAAGTCATGTTAAGTATGATAATTAGGTGTAACATCCCACTATTTTCATAAAAATTTAAAATTTATAAATCGTCATTAAATACAAATAATTATAAAATGTGGAAATAATAAATGCTTAATTAAAGCAGTAATTAATAAATTCATCATTTGGTCGGAACAACTTAACTGTTGTGTCTTTTTGTTTTCTGATGGTGTACTGTGTCGGTGACACGTCATGAGTCCAATTAATAATTATGACATTTATTTATGTGCTTGAATGACTGAAAATTTCGATACATTTGGAAAACAGAATTCTCCTCGACAAGTACTAACAGTTTAATTTTTCTGGATGATGATGAAAGGGGTCCCACGAGGTGCCTCAAGGCTTACTTAGCTTACTCAGCTAAAGCATTGTACTCATCCCTCTTGCGCAGATTTGTAGGTAAGAGATAGTGATAAAATTCAGAGTGTTTAATAACCATGATATAAATAAAAACTGCTTATGATTTCGACCCTGCAGGTATGGTTTCCTTCCAAGTTTGTAAGATGAACTTGGCTAGCTCAAAAACTGCAGAAATCGTCAATCTCAGAGTGATTGTTATGAATGTTCTACATTAGGAGTTTATGACTTCACTTGTTATCATTCCATGAATGACTTGTGGCTGTTAAAACAATTCTTTTATAAATTTCGACGGTGACAAATTTAAGACAAGGACACATTGTCCTAAGCATACCATAGAGAGAGTAATAAGGTGGTTCTAAGTTCTCTATTACCTAGGCAATTATAATGGTGATGCATTATGCATTAATACCCTACCATGCAATGTATGCGATGGTTCCAAGGGTGGAAACTATACCCTAAGGGTGTAACCTTGTGAATTTATGCAATGGGCAAATCTTGACAAACTATATTACAATGAATTTCATATTAAATTGGGGCAGAGTCAATCCATACCTTAGGATCGAATGCAACCTAGGTGGATGTTCTATACTATGAGCATACTTATATCGATTTACATGGAACATACAAAGTCTTTAATACATGCTACCGGTGATTGTTTAGCCTTGGTACAATTTATAAAGTCGATGCTATTAAACGTTGATCTTTATGGTTGGCATGTGGAATGATGGTGTTGTATAAATTCTGCGTACGAATTCAAGGGTGTAGTAAATGATTGGGTTTTGTAATCAATTCGCCTGGCCACCATGTTAATGAAGATATTACGTGCATATTGTGAAGGGTCTCCAACATGTGAGAAGGTTCGTCGATGCTGAGTTGTAATGCGCCTCCTGCCCTAGTGTCAACAGAGTTGGAAACTTCATGGCTTGGGAGATGGAGGGGTGAGTTATTATCGCACCTGCACCCTCCAATGTGGCTCATGGAACTTAGATATCCCTCGTTGATTGATGTGCATTGGGATCGTAGAGAACCCTAACGTAACTTATGGTATATTGTAACGTTTTCTTGGCATTCATTTTGGTGGTAGGGTTTGGGGTGAGGCCAACTGACCGAGAGGCACTTAGGGTTTTGATGTTTTTATCCTCCCTCGGGCTCGATCCTGAGATCAGCAACAACCTCCAAACTGTAAGTGAATGCTGTCAATGGAGGCCGAGTCTGGAGTTTAATAGTGCGGCAATCCACAAGTTGGATGAGTGCGTTTGTTGGGGCATTGTAGTGACTTGAAATTCTGGGGTTTCAATCGGGTTGTAAGTTTCAAAGGTATCACACAGTGTAGCCTTCGAGTTGGGTGCTGTTAAATTTTGATCATTAATTTACAATACTCTAGGATCTTCATTGAGAGAATAACATATATAGTATATAAATGCATAACAATCACAATAAGCATGACAAGCACCACAAGAATCAAAAGCATGAGAAACAAGAGACACAAAGTTTCCATGGGGAAAACCCTAAGGTGAAAAACCCCACAACTTCCTCAAAGATAGAGAGAGCAATGGGTCAACCAAAGTACAACCAAAATACACTAAGATAGTCTCCTTGTAGCAGATGATCCTCCTCCTCACTAGTGCGCCACTTTTTGAGTGAGAGAGATACACTTTTCCGAATGATCTGAATAGAGATCACCTGATCTCTATTTATACTAATCTGTTTTCCCAGTGACCTTATGGGGTCGACTTGTCTAGCTAGGTACATCCACATTATAATATATATAATTCAGGGCCAAACCCACATGGTGGTCTAATAACCCATCGGCAAGTACACACACTTGCGACACTTGTCAATCCACATGACGACACTTCCTTATAGAGGAATAACACATCTCTAATAAGGGTACAATAAATATATATGAAATACATTCCGAAGTTACATGTACATCAACACTCCCTCTTAACTAAGAAGGTATTTCTCGACACAGATCTGCTAGACAAGTCTTCTTCTCGGGATCATCATCATCAATGCATCGTCATCGATGCATCGTCATCGTCATCGTCATTGCTGCTGCTATCTCAACCAATCTCTGACTCTACTCGTCATAGGAAGTTCTACAGAGCCAGTCATTTTTCATACTAGATGTAGGCCCACTACCTACAGGTCTTCGTCATCACTGGCCATACTGTGGAATCCTCAGGACTTATTACGTGTGTCACAAAACCTCGAAAGAGCATCCGAGGCTGTTACGAGCACACGTCTCTACCTATAGGATCTCCCAGGGCCATATTATATGTGACCTCACCACAAAACCTCGCTAGAGCATCCCAGGCTATTACGAGCACGCAACTCTACCTATAGGATCTCCCAAGGACAGATTATATGTGGTCACCACAAAACCTCGCAAGAGCATCTCGGGCTGTTACAAGCACACAGCTCTACCTATAGGATCTCCCAAGGACAAATTATATGTGGTCATGGAAAAACCTTGCAAGAGCATTCCAGGACTTATTACGGGCACACAGCCCAACCTATCAGATCTCCCAGGGACAGATTATATGCCATAGGACAAAACCTCGAAAGAGAATCTACCAGGTATCCCAGGGCATGAATTACATGCCATAGGAAAAACCTTGAAAGATTATCTGCAGATCTCCCAGGGCCAAATTATATGTCCTCCCAGAGAAAAACCTCGAAAGAGCATTTGCCAGATATCCCAGGGCACGAATTACATGCCATAGGCAAAACCTCGAAATACTATCTGCAAATCTCCCAGGGCCAAATTATATGCTCATCTGCACAACTTGATCCACAGCTATAGAGTGTCAACCTGATACTCACCATACATCATCATGATGTACACATGACCATCCTGATCATCATCACTGCAACATCCTGCTGCATGTCATTTGGAGCAACATCTTGAAGCTCGTCATCCACGATCATCCTGATCATATAATGCATCTACCTGATGCATACCAAGTATCTACTTGATACATATCATCATACATGATCCACCTGATCATACAATGTATCCACCTGATACAAATACAAATACATGATACATATCACCATACATGATCCACCTGATCATACAATGTATCCACCTGATACATATACAGATACATGGTCCAAGCATCCAACATGATGCATACAAAATACATACAAATGATCCTACTGATCATATCCAGCATCCAACATGATGCGTACATACATATACATATAAATGATCCAACTGATCATATCCAGCATCCAACATGATGCGTACATACATATACATATAAATGATCCAACTTATCATATCCAGCATCCAACATGATGCGTGCATACATATACATATAAATGATCCAACTGATCATATCCAGCATCCAACATGATGCATACATATAAAAATGATCCAATTGATCATACAAAGCAGAAACCAGAACATCATCCTAATGTTCATCATCCAGCACTTACATCCACAGCCATGTGAAGGATCCAACTTCTAACATGATTGGAATGGCTTCAACAAATGTGTCCATCACTTCTTCCTCGAAGTGTCCTCAATCTAAAGAACACCAAGCCTCTCCCTAAAGTACTTGAACTTCACCCTGGCTGGTGGCTTCATCATCACATTTGCAATCTGCTCGTCCATCACAACATACAGGAGCTTCACAGCTCCTCTCTGCACCATATCCCTGATATAGTGATATTTGATCTCTATGTGTTTCGACCTGTCATGAAACATTGGGTTCTCGGACAACTTCACAAAACTCTGGTTATCACAAAAGATACCAGTAGCATCCAACGGGAAATCAAATAACTCAGACAGTAGCTTCCATAGCCATACTGCCTCACAACTAGCTGAACATGATGCAACATACTCTGACTCAGCTGTACTCATTGCTATGCAGGACTGCTTCCTGCTAAACCAAGAGATCACACCTGATCCCATACTGAAGCAGCACCCAAATGTGCTCTTCCTATCTACAGCACTGCTAGCCCAATTTGAATCAACATAACCCTGTAGGTTAAACTTTTGATTCGATTCATACTTGATCCCATAATCCACTGTACCCTTCAGGTACCTCAAAACATGCTTTACAGCAACCAGGTGAACACTCCTTGAATCTGTCAGGAACTGACTCAATGTGTTCACAGCAAAGCAAATGTCTGGTCTCGTGTTCGTCAGGTACATCAAGGACCCAATCATCTGACGATACATAGAGACATCAACCGGCTCAGATGAAGCATCACATAGAAGCTTCAGATTCGATGCCATAGGTGTGGCCATGGCCTTGCAATCCATCATCCCAAATCTCTTCAAGATATCTACTGTGTACTTCCCTTGACCAAGGAAGATCCCACCTGCACTATGCCACAACTCCATACCTAGGAAATAGTGCATCATTCCCAAATATTTCATATTGAATTCAGCAGCAAGCTTCCTCTTAGTATCTGCAATCAGTATGTCATCTCCTGTGACAAATAAGTCATCCACATACAGGAGTAGAATCAAAGGATTCCCTTCCTCAACCTTGTAGTAAAGGTTGGAATCCGCTTTACTCTTGGTAAAGCCCAAACTAGATAGGAAACTATCCATCCTACCATACCAAGTTTTGGGAGCTTGTTTCAATCCATACAAGGCTTTCTTCAATTTGCATACATATGAATCCCTGTCATGTATTTCAAAACCGAGTGGCTGCTCCACATATACTTCCTCTTCAACTACACCATTCAAGAAAGCAGTCTTGACATCCATCTGGTGTATTTTCCATTTCATTGTTGCAGCCAGGGCAAGTACTATTCTGATGGAAGTATACCTGGCTACAGGTGCAAAATTTTCTTCATAATCTATTCCCTCTTTCTGAGAGAAGCCACGAGTTACGAATCTTGCCTTGTATTTCTCTACACTGCCATCTGCAGCATGCTTGATTTTGAAGATCCATTTAGAAGTCACAACAGACTTCTCTTTAGGTCTTGGGACAACATCCCAAACATCATTCTTCATTATTGATTGGTATTCCTCAACCATGGCATCCTTCCATTCTTTCTTTTCCACTGCTTCTTCATAACTGGAAGGCTCTTTGTTCATAATGTCACAGAGTAAAGCAACATAGCTGGTATGTGATCTGGTTCTCTTCTTTGCTCTGTGTTCTTCTTCTGGAATGCCAAATCTTTCTGCATCTTGAATGAGCTCTCTAGCCCATGCGGGTTTCCTTTTGTGAGAGTTATCCTCACGGAGTGGATCTACAAGTTCTTGCGTATCTTCAAACTCACGAACAACTTCTGGAACTGCTTTAGTCATGGTAGTGTCTTGAAATCTAGTTTTCTTAGGTTCTTCATAAACCTTGATAGGTGCCTTTCTTGATTTGATGAATGCTGAGTTTTCATCAAATGTTACATCCTTGTTGACATCAATCTTCTTGAACCCTGGAAAGTATATTCTGTAAGCCTTCAAGCTTTCACTGTAACCCACAAAGATACCCTTCTTTCCTGAAGGATCTAATTTAGTCCTCTTTTCCTTTGGGACATGAGTGTATACTGGACAATCAAATATTTTGAGATGGTTGACTTCAGGTTTCTTACCATAAAAGACCTCTTCTGGTGTCTTGTTGTCCAATATATTGTGGGGTGTTCTGTTTTGCACATATACAGATGATCTAGCTGCTTCTGCCCATAGATGCATAGGTAGATCCTGGTCATGCAACATTGCCCTTGCTGCTTCCATGATAGTTATGTTCTTCCTTTCTGCAACTCCATTCTATTGAGGATTATAAGGAGCAGTCAACTCCCTCTTAATCCTTGAATCATTACAAAGCTTCTTGAAGTCACCTAAGGTGAATTCTCCACCATTGTCGGATCTGAATGTTTTGATTTTCTTGTCAGATTGATTCTCCATCAAGGTTTTGAACTCCTTGAACTTATCAAGCACCTCATCTTTATTCTTCAAGAAGTATACCCAAGTCTTCCTGGAGAAGTCATCAATAAATGATACATAATAAACATACCCACTTAGAGAACTGGATGACATAGGACCACATACATCTTAGTGGATGATTTCCAGGATATCTTTTGCCTTTCTTTCACTGCTTGGGAAAGCCTTCTTATTGTTCTTACCTTTTGCACATCCTTTGCAAACACCTTCATGTTTGGTATTGATTTCAGGAAGAACTTCTACAGCCTTGCTTGCAATTTGAAGTGCCCTATAGTGCATATGAGCAAGTCTTCTATGCCAAAGTTCACTTGGTTCCATGGATTCATGGATCATGGCATGTTCAGGTTGACCCTTCAATTTATACAAACCTCCCTCTTGCTCTCCAATCACTACTGCATAATTGATTGTTTTACCCTTTGGCCACATTAGGACTTGGCCATCCACAAATCCAACCCTCTTACCTTTTGCATCCAATGCAGAGATGGAGAGTAAGTTCTTCTTGAGCCCATGTACATAAAGGACTTCTTTCATCTTCAAAGATTTTCCAGAATCTAGGTTGTAGGAGGCTTCACCACTTCCTTTGATTGGGTATTGATAATCATCCCCAAGTTTCACCTTATGGGGTGATTCATGTTCAGATAGATTCACAAAAGATTCCTTAAACCCAGTCATGTGTTTGGAAGCTCCACTATCAATCAACCAATCATTAAAACCATGGGATATGGTACCTGTGAGAGCAGAGATTAGAACATACTCTTCTTCACTTGATGAGTCAATATCACTATCATCACTTTCTGCCCTAGCCTTCTTCTTTGGAGGTTTATCATCCTCGGCAGCATGAGCATGAAACTTTCTTTTGCTGCCCTTCTTCTTCTTGCTGGAGTTGTTGTTATTATCCCTTTTGTTCTTGGGACAATCTGAAGCAAAGTGACCCTTCTCATTGCATGTGAAGCATCTTAGATCCTTCTTATTCTTTTGATAGGATCTCTTGTGGTGAGAGTGCTCCTTCTTGGGCTTGCTTCTTTTGGTGTGAGCTGCAAGAGCTTGATATTCACCTCCCATCTTTTCCTCATGAGCTATAAGTCTAGCTTCTTCTTGAGAGCATTCTTCCCGCAATCTGTTGAAGGAGATCAACTTCTTCCTTGCATAAATTCCTTGAATAAAGGAATCCCATGACCTGGGTAGGCCATTTAGAGTGGTCATCACCACTTCACCATTCTCCACCATTTCATCCACTACTTCTAGTTGTTCCTTGATCTGGGAGACCCTTGAAAAATAAGATTGAATGGTTTCTCCATTTTGAAACTTTACTCCTTTCAATTGGTTCCACAAAGTCATCTTCCGATTTATGTTCTTCCCTTCAAATAACTTGGTCAAAGAGTCAAACATCTCCTTGGGTGTCTTAAGAGAAGACACATGGGGTATGAGATGGTCTTTGATAGAATCAGTAATGATTCTCTTTGCCTTGACCAAGTTCTTCTTATGAAATACCTTGGCCTCTTCATCCTCTGGGATAGGGATGTCTTCTTTTATATATGAGTCCAACTCATTCTCTTCCAGGATTAACCCAATCCTATACTTCCAGGCTCGGAAGTTATCAGCGCCTTCAAGCTTATCCTCAATCTTGGTGTGGAGAGACATCTTAAAGAGTAATTCAAATGGAAATAGAAAATATTTAGGTCTTACCACTTGAAATGCTGAAAACTGGATCTGGTCCCGGATTAGGGTTTGTCGAAAAAACCCTAAAAATTCAAAATGTGAATTTCAAATTTCTGAAAGGATAGAAAGATGCGCTTTGATGAGCTGATCAGCCTAGTGTATTTAGAATTTGAGATCAGCAAAGTTTTACCCTTCAGATTTGACTTTTTTTCCTCCCGAGTTCATTGGGGAGAGCCCTGAATTAGGGTTTGAGTTTCCCGGAGATCTACCTAGCCAAAAATCTCGATCCAAAGCTCTAAACTTCGATTTTTGCAAGGAGCTTCTAGCTGTGTCTTCAGATTTCAGAAATTCCTATTTTTGTGGAAACCCTAATGTTTAGGGCCAAATCTGAAAATGCTCGGAATTGAATTCTGATTGGACAGATAGATGCACCTTGGTGAGTAGAGTCAATCTACTATATTGTTTTTCCAAAATATGTGGAGAGAAACTCAAGTTTTCGTCACTACAAAATGTCTTCTTCTCAGGTTAGCTCTGATACCATGTTAAATTTTGAGCATTAATTTACAATACTCTAGGATCTTCACTAAGAGAATAACATATATAGTATATCAATGCATAACAATCACAATAAGCATGACAAGCACCACAAGAATCAAAAGCATGAGAGACAAGAGACATAGAGTTTCCGTGGGGAAAACCCTAAGGTGAAAAACCCCACAACTTCCTCAGAGATAGAGAGAGCAATGGCTCAACCAAAGTACAACCAAAATACACTGAGATAGTCTCCTAGTAGCAGATGATCCTCCTCCTCACTAGTGCACCACTTTCTGAGTGAGAGAGATACACTTTTCCGAATGATCTGAATAGAGATCACTTGATCTCTATTTATACTAATCTGTTTTCCCAATGACCTTATGGGGCTGACTTGTCTAGCTAGGTACATCCACATTATAATATATATAATTCAGGGTCGACCCCACATGGTGGTCTAATAACCCATCGGCAAGTACGCACACTTGTGACACTTGTCAATCCACATGACGACACTTCCTTATAGAGGAATAACACATCTCTAATAAGGGTACAATAAATATATATGAAATACATAGATGAAATACATTCCGAAGTTACATATACATCAACAGGTGCTTCTCCTTCGAAGTGGATGGATGGATGGCTTCATCAAACTTTTGTCACGACACAGGCACCGTGAAGTTGCAAAAGTTTAAAGTTTTCTTTGTTGCATGCATCATCTTTTCATGATTGATATTTAACTCAATGTATGGTCATTTGGCAGGTAGCTCTTGGCGAACAGCAGTGTGCCGGGAAAGTTGACAGGGAGAGGAAATATAGCGAACCCACTGGTAAGCTTTGGTGGTACCCCTACCTCGTGGTTCTCCTGGAATCGGACTTGATGAGCAGGGTGTTGGAAGTATGTCTTCTCGGAAATGGCTTTTGCCTCGCCTGTAGCATTGGGAAAACGTTACTGTTTATGTTTGTTTGTTAGTGTAGATGATGTGAATATTTTGTAAATGTATGGCCGGCCACCCCTTAGCTCGACGAGCTTGATAGGGTTTGAACTCTCGTTTTTTCAATAATTTCACAGCATTAAACCTTTTATGTCTATCGTTTTGCACTTCTAAGTCGATGGAAGAACAAGTGTGGAACTAAAGGGAAAAGAAACGTTGACTATAGTTTTGTTTCGGCATCAGCTGCATAGTGTAAAAGGAATGGGTTTTGAGTGGAACCTTCAGTAAACAAAGAGGCGATATGTAGGATACCGCCATCATGATTTTAAATGGAAATGTTCATTGTTTAAGGTTTAAAGTTTACGTATGGTGTTTTCGAATTTGTACCAGAAAACCTATTTAAGATGTTTATTTAAATAGTGGCTATAAGCCAATAATGATCTACCTGGCTTGCATTGCATCTGTGCATACTTGGGTTGAGCCGATAATAAAAAGGTATTAGCTTGGGTTTGAAAACAACTGTGTTGATGTTAAATCCTAGCCTGATAATGATAATGAAATCTGTTGGTCTGTAATGATGTTTAAAATGCAAGAATAATAGATCTTGATTCTACAGTTAAGATATCTATGATAATGAAAATATTTGAATTTGCAGCTATTAAATGTTTGTAAGTATCAGTATGATGAGAACATATCAACCCTGGTTTGGTTGTAGAGATGTTGTATGTTACTCTGTCAATTCAATAATGCTATTCTTTTCTTTGCTTTTAAGAACATGCTATTATGTGAAGTGAATTCTGCCACATGCAGTTGATAATACAGAATCAAAGAATTTATAGTGTATTCGTCAGTTAGTTTAATTTTCCTATTACTATAGCAGTTTGTCTACTTTAATTCTATCTCCTTGTATTTGTCCAATTTGGACCTCTGGAAAAAAAAATGAAAGAACAATATAGTACTCCTCTTTTTTTTGCACAAAAATAATACAGTGATGACAATCATTTCTATAAAGATCAGTCATATTCAAATAACAAATAAAAGAATGAGTATGTGGTTAAACAGAATGCATGATATTGGTTTCTTTGAAGAAACAACTGATGATCAGTAAACCCTAGATGTTAACACCATGTCCACCTTCAGAAGTCAAAAAAGAAATTACTGCTATAACTAGTTTTTTGGTATGTTGTTTCAGCATACATATTTGAACAGTATAATGAGTACATGCAGAGATTTAATTTGCAGCTGCTAAATAACAAGATGCATAGGAATATAAGTCTGTGCATGGGTGGTCTCTTGGGTTTATGTATTTAGATGCATGCTAGGTTTCACTTTTAAATGAACAGATTTAATGCTACCTCTCTATACTGGAGTACGATGCAGCTTCACGTATGGGGAAAAATGCAAAGGAGTTATTTTATTAGTTCAACAAATTTAAATAAATCAGGATCTAACATTTTACTGTTACTGGTCATTAATAACATTTCTAAGCCATTTTCTAAGAGCATTCATATGATTGGAAACCAAAAATAAAAATAAAAGAATAGAACCTGAGTGTGATAGGAGGAACAAATCACTCAAGAAGCCTGTTCCACCCAACCTGCTCCTAAGCAGTCAAGATGTCTGCCTTAGGACCCTCGAGCCTATCCACTGATCCACCAGGAGGAAGAAAGTTCTGAAGCTTAGGATCTCTACTTGCAATAGCAAGAAATTTATCCAACCTTACAGGCTTAGTAAGCAATTGGACCAGCACTAGCACCTCTGGTGTGTCCTTCTTATAAAATTTGCAGACTTATACTTGCACTCTCCACAGCCTCCCTATTCGAATCTCTCAGCCATCACCTGATGCACATGAGGAATGTTTCTGCAGAAAACATTGTAAGAGCTCCCTGCTCAATTCAAATTGCCTTTTATAGGCTGCCTAGGTCTTTTTGTAATTAATTGGTCATTAGTGAGCTACCTGCTCACCTCCCTCCACCTGGAGGGGGAAATGACACAAAATTAGGGGGAGTTATCCCATAACAACAGCTAATGGTAGAGTGAAAATGCTGCCATCTGTCCCAATCCTTCCAGCAGCTTTCATTCCTCCTAGTGGGCCAATGGACACTCTTATAATAGCTTTCTTGAGTGTTTGTCTCCCATTTTTATTTATTAAATAATAATAATGAGTCATTACATTCATCTTTGACCTAATTGGTCATAATTACAAAACTTGTAATTATAATTTAACACAAAGTATTTTGCAAAAAGGATAATAGTAGAAAATAATTATTCTCAAAAATTGGGTAAGTGACTTTGGGTAGTTAGCATAGTAAGATAGCAACAATTCAGCAAATTTTGTAGGTTGTTGAGAACTGTGAAGTGCGCAGATACATGTTGATAATAATATGTTATGTAGGTGTTGAGTAAGCTACGCATAACATAACCGCACGTCACCAAGTTACAGAAACCTGATTCTGTAACCACCCATCTTCGCTTCGGGTGAGACTTCATCCTACTCATAAGTTGATGTCGAAAGGGATAGTGAAGGGGATTTTGTTGGGTCTACATTAATGGAATTATGTAGAACCAGGGTCAACCCCATAGAAATAACAAGAGAAGTAACCAACATCAATCATGAGGAGCTTTCCGTGGAGCCACCTAAAGAAGGTTGGATCGTAAGTAATCATGGGTCTCCCACTTCCGTGGCGGGCCATCACCTCTAACCATTAAACCATGTATGGATATCATGGATCGATATATTCCAACTCAACCTGTGGTCTCAGCAGTGGAACTTGATCTAAGAAGGACAAAACCACGATGAATCCATACCCAAATTGTTTCAACTCACCCCTACGGCACTTGGTGAACTGATCCTTCATATTTTCGAGGAGCCCCTTGCATCAGTTGAAGATTGTCGATGCCATACACTCAATGGAATATAACATATGCGCTTTGGTGCCCTGATGAGAAGCTCTACTTCTTGCCACCCACTCAATGGTAAATAGCAAAGTCCTGAGGGGTCGGTCGTGTATGTTCTTGATGGGAATTTTCTCAGCAAGCATCTGTGTACCTAGAGTACAGAATTGTTCCACCAGAATCTCGATAAACTGATCACTACCCCTAGGCCCGTATAGTGATACAGGGGGCCCACGTCTCGATAACCCCATCAAGAAGTAAATATATTTTGCATCCAATGTGAGCATGTGAGCACCTACTATGAAAAACTATTGATATGGATCCCATAACCTGATCAGGTAGTCAAGTAGTTGTACCTGGACCCTCATCCCTTGTACATAGAATAATTTCATAAGGCCATACCCCTGCAAAGAATTCATGGAGTGTGGATCATTTTCCGCTTGGGAACCTTTGAGTTCGTGTTGTCTTTCCTTCCACTAGACCATCTTGCTGGCCAAACTCTACATGAACATCAATAAAGTAATTATTAGATGTTTTTCATGGCTTCAAACTTGACCTTTTGGGCCCCATTTTTATTTTTGGCATTAAAATTGCACCAACGCACCCTACATTTGCAGACTGTACGCCAACGACGCGATTTTCTCGTTGGGTAAGTGATTCAGACCCCTCTCAACACACTTCCCGCAAGGGGAAATCGCATCGCCCAGGGCACATGCAATCCCCTTCATTACAAGCCCAAAAAACCCTAAAAATCACATTAAAATCAAATTTTGATCCATTAAAAATCTAAAGCATGGGATTGAGGCCTACCTGCAACAGATGGGGCATGAATCAGCTAATCATAGTGTATGTAATCGTCATCAAAAAATAAGCTCCAAAGAGGTTTTTTCCACTATTCCAACTTGGTAAAAAATGAATTGGTAAATAATTTTTACTATTCAGTTTTATATATAAAAGAAATTGAATATTCCTTTATTAATTTTTCTTTTATGGGTTATTTACTATAGTTGGTGTCCTTTTTATGTTTTAAAACCTCATAACAGATTCTAACTTAGTTTATGGAGCTTCCAGATAGAAAAGGTGGTGTTTTGTCTATGTTTGTGACCATCGTAGACTGTTCATACCTTTCATCAAGTGTGAACAGGTCTTTGAGCAATTTTTATGTCGTCATCACGCTCGTTAAAATTAAGTGTTAACGGCATCGAGCTCACTCTTTTTTCCTTCTTGTGCTCGTAAAACCATGAGAATAACTTACTGAGTTATATTTTATCTATTTTTCGGGCTCGTAAAACTCCCATGAAAAAGGAACCCCATTGGAGTTCTTCTTTAAGCTCTTTTCAAACTCCCTAAATAAGAAAAGATTGCAAAACAAACTTTATTCTTTCCCGGTTGTAAAAGTATTTGAATGATCATCTTTCCGCTGATAGTTTACCCCTTTTTCGGACCAGCGAAACTATTTACAAAAAAGGAGCACTCTAGTTGATCATGACTCAAAGATTTCTCTCTCATATTGTTTTATAATTTTTCGGATGAGGAAACTAACTGTTACGAAAAAGAACCATTTGGAGTTTCCTTTTGATCATTTCAAGATCCTTAAATATGAAACATCATCGAGTTTACCTTCTTTGGACTCGTTAAAATCTGACATTGAAGGGCCCTTTTAGGGACGAACCCCTCCTATCTTAGGTTCGTAAAACATGTGAGATTGGACTCATCTGAAGTATGAGCTATATTGAGCATATTTTATCCTCCTCAAGATCGTTAAAATACAAAGAGATACTCATCAATCATGATGGGGAATAATGGGAAGATTTTTCATTATTTGTAATAATGGCAGTACTTGGTCACTCTTGAACATGGCACTCGTTTGCATTCCATTCAAACTGCTTGGGTAATATGCTTGTCCTCGAGTCTCACCAATTCTTTGAGTTCCTTTGCTCTTTTGAGTTATCCAAAGAATGCTTCCATCATCAATTGCATTAGGTCTAGGTGTCGATCCTGTCATGTCAATGTTTCCAAGTCATGCCATTCCATGTTCAAGAGGATTTTGTTGATTGAGTCAATTTATGCAGTCATTATACCTTCTATTATGTCAGTCATCCCTGAGTCAGTCTCAAACATTAATCTACAGTCTGATTTGTTCCAAAACATATTTGATCGTGTTTCGTGTCAATGATGAGGGAAACATCATGCCCTCCTTCGACGAGTTTATCTTTGTCGAATTCAACACATCATCCAAATATTAAGCTTAGGAACCAATCAAGTACATTGAGCCTACATGCCTCAATGGCAGGTTACCTCGCTTTCAACAATAAGTTAACACCATTGACTTCTAATTGAAATATTCCATTGAGTGTTCGACTTCAACTCATTGATTCACATTCGATGGTATGTACTATGATACCTAGGTAATCATTGAAATCAATGGTGATTTCCCTCGTGCTTGTTAACGGTATACCTTAATGATTGGTAATCAAGTGGTTTCTACCATGTTTGACTTCAAAACATTGTAATCACATGGTTAGATTTGTATCATTGTGGGTTCAGCTTGAAGACCCTAGGTTAACTCACATATCTTATCCAGGTTGCGATGGATATTTTTTGAGTCATATTACATGGATCCACTTTGTATTTCAAGAATATGACCTTAAATTCGTCACACCCAAAGGCACCAAGAAATTGGCCTTGGTGCAACTCATGACAGACTTACCCTCTTTTTTGTGTCGCCTTCGTTCACGATCACCTTGCCTGGATAACATTTGTTTATGTCGTGTCCCCTCAACAATGATCACTGGATCAAGTTCCTAACCCAACCAATCCCTTAGGTTGAGGACACAACTTCATTTACTTAGGGTTAATTTTGAATTCTATGCATTTAATTAATTACGGGTGTGAATTATTTTTCCCTAAAGTTTATTATGCACTTGAAATAATTGTTTTTCATCCATTAAATATTTTTTATCTTAAATAAAAGAGGATAATTCTCCACAAGTTCACCTTAGTGGATGAGTTTGACTTGGGAGAATACTTGCACAAGAAGTTAGGAGAAAACATCCAAATCTAGAAAATAAGGAAAAAGGAAAGAAAGATGGTGCAAATAAGAAAAGCAGCAAAAACTCGGGAAAAGAAGATAAAGAAGAAAGCAGCACAAAAGCAGAAAGAAGGATCAAATCAGAAAAGCAGGATAAGTCAAAAAATCTAGAAAAAAAAAAAGAGGAAAAAGGAGGAAAGGAAAGGGAAAAGGAAAAAGAAGGAAAATGAGTGTGCACCCCCTTCACATCTTTTGTCAGTTTGAGTATTGGTTTGAGAGCAATTGTGCCTTAGAGACTTGGGAGATGTGCCCCTATTCCAAGCTGGGTGATGTGCCCCTAATTCTAGTGAGAGGATGATGGAATCCATCCATTTTCAATGATTTTATTGCATTTATGTATCTTATTAAATTATAGTTTGAAGCTCAGAAGAAGTTTCATGAAGTCATTGGTTCAAATCTTCAAGCTTCCTATTGATTTCTAGTTCTAGTTTGTTGTGTTGAGAGGAATGGAGTTCTTGTTCTATTTTGAGAAACCTATTGGATTACATATGATTCATTTATTGTCATTATGATACTCAGATATCATTCATAAACTTTAATAATGCAAAGTACGAAATATTCTGAGTTTTCTACACCCCTTCTAGATTTGCATAGAATTGAGCTAGTTTCCATAATGCATTTGATAAATGAATGAACCTTGATCCAAATGAATTAATTATTGTTCCTATATTTGTTTAATATGTCATATGAATTATTTAAATTCTAATATCATAATTTTGTGAGCCTTCATGACTGTTTGGAAGTCATGAATTCCAACTAGTTGTGCAATCCTAGTAGGCAATTTTCATTGTATCTTTGTGAGAATTTCTCAGAACCTTCTCTAAATTTATGGAATGTAACATGACTATATATTTACATTAAATTGATGTTATTTATCCTCCTAAAGTTATAATCCTTCACCAATAGCTTCCATTCAATGAATAGTGAAGTACTAGTTTGCATATGTTGGGGTCCCCAAGAGCATTGCAATAGATTTCAGCCTTGTTTATTTCAACCCATAAATGGTCCTATTACTTTTTTCAAAGGTATTATCAGATATCATATTCCTCCCCCCATCCAGAGTACTTGATTTTTCCTACCTCCAGTAAAACTAGCCCATTGGAACCATTGTTTTTAACTAAGTCTTGTAGGAGATTGAATTAGTGTATCATCAGCCCTGGTTGGTACATTAAAGTTTACTATTTACTTTGATGATCCATGGTATGAAGACATTTTAGTTTACTTTTTAACCCAAAAATTTGGATCTCACCTCAATCACGATGATCGACGTCGCATCTACCATTAAGCGTCTTGATACCTCCTTATCGGTGATGTCCTTTAGCAATGAGGCATTAACACCATTTTGTGTCTATTCCTCAAATGCAACGAGGATGAACAGGTCTTAAATGACTTCCATAATGGAGCTTGTGGTGGCCACCTCTCCAGTATGGATACCGCCCAAAAGGTTATTTGTGTCGGTTATTTTTGTCCGACTCTCTCTACTGATTGCATTACGGTAGTAAAAAACTATCACAATTCCCAAATCTTCACCCCAAATGCGAGAACCCCTCCTGTGCCACTTCATCATGTTGTCACTCTAGGCCCTTTCTGCAAATGGGCCATCAATTTCATGGAGTGTAATCCCATCTCGGCTAGCATCCATAAGTACATCATTGTGATTGTTGACTATTTCACCAAATGGGTCGAAGCCATGCCCACATTTAATTGTGAAGCTGAGACCACCACACACTTTTTCTTAACCACGTTATTACTCATTTTGGGGTCCCTTTCCAACTCGTGTCAGACCATGGTAAGCATTTTGAAGACTCTGTCTAAAAGGAGTTATCTAACCTGTTGATATTTGAGCATCAATATGCCTCTTTATACTACCCACAAGGAAATGGCCAAGTTGAGGCCATAAAAAATATCCTCAAAACCATGCTCCAACACATGGTCAATAAACACAAGTCCAACTACAATCACATGATTTTTTCGACCTTATGGTCCTACCGCACATAGGCCAAAACTACAATGGGTTTTACCCCATTTCACTTGGTTCACGGTGTGGATTCTATCCTCCCCATTGAGTGTTAGATATTGGCTTTACACGTAGCTTTCAAACTTCTACCAGATACCTCTCCTTTAGAATAATTCTTGCTCATATTGGAATAGGCGGACGAAGACCGTCGAGCTTCCATCCAAATGATTGAGGCTACCAAGCATCGATCTAAGTCCCATTATGACACTCGAGTTCATCCATGTACCTTTAAAGAAAGGCACCTCGTCCTCTTTTATGACCAATCCCATGACAAGCATGGAAAAGGGAAGTTTGATTCTATGTGGCAAGGCCCATACATCATAAAAACCTGCCTCAGCAAGGGGGCATACATCCTAGATGATTCTGAAGGTCATCTCTTGAACAACCCTTGTAATGGGTTGTACCTAGAGAGATTTTATTCCTAATATCCCTGAACTCATTGATTTGGTATGTATAGTTTTCTTCCTTTTTTGTTTTTCACATTTTTAATGTATGATCCTTATGGTTTGTTTCCGTGGTTGTTATTAGATGGATCATGTCCCCTTTGTTCACGTTGGTTTTGTCGATGGTGCAAGTAGGTGGTCTTCGAACCTCGCCTCGATTGCATGGGTCATATACTCACCTCATATGAGTTTCTTAATCTCGATGGAGTGTGTGTCGGTGCAGCCACCAATAACTAGGCTGAGTATGATGCGGTGATCGGTATTTTGACCACCACCCTCCATTTGGGTATCCATCACTTCAGTATCATCCTAGAATCCTAGCTACTTATTAGGTAGTTGAATACTTGCTATCAGGTATGCTATTCTTGCCTCTTTAAAAATTTCTTGTGCATTAAACAATTGGTTAGACATTTTGATTCATTTTCATTCATACATGTTCCAAGGTGTTTCAACAATGTTGCGAACCAAATGGCTAATGATGTTCTATAGTGGCACATAAATCATCACATCTAGGAATCAAACCATTCCTATGCGTTGTTTGTATAATCTACATCTACCTAACCCCATGCCCATCACATTGGGGGGTATCTCCATAATTTGTCGACTAGTCATCAAAGTCATATGGCTCCTCCTCCTCAATCTCATCATCAATTCTCTCCTCCTTTTCTAGAGCTGATTTTCCCTATGCCACAGCTCTTACAGGCTCGACAGCCATAGCGACCAGCCGCATGATTGGCATCCACTTGTATTTGTATACTATATTCCTCATGCACGCTTACGTCTGGGTATCCTTGCTTTCTATAGATCCAGGTTATGGTGGAGTTCCTCCTCTCTGGTGATGCCCGTGCCTACATGTATAACCTCTTAACTGGCATATAGGTCATCTTCTTTGTTTGAGTATTTGATGCATTGCTCCATTTTACCATTTACACCTATGGTCCCCCCCCTCTTGTTCGAGTAAGTTTTATATCCCAGCCACCATTGCATTTTCCCTTGCTCGATAGTAGATCCTACCTTACATGGGTGACCATTTTAGTACCCCCTGCATTTGGCGCCCATACCGTTCAAATCCCCATAGGATCAATATTCCTTGTAGTTTGACATCTAGAAGTGAAGTTGCTTGCATTCTTTCACACTATCATTCATTGGCCATTCCCTACACTCCCATCATGGAGTTTCTTTTAAGGTGTTTTCTGACTCCTTAAAGAATGAAAATATCATCGAGCAATCTTGCTTCCTTTCATGCTTGTTAAAGTATTTCAAAGGGCATCTGTCTGGTATAAGTTTACCCTTTTTTGGACCGAATGAACTAATTATGAAAAAGGAATACTCTAGCCCTTTTGGATAGAAGAGTTCTCCATTGTACACTTTTATGCTTTTTTGGGCTTCAGGGACTAATGAAAAAGAACATTTATGGATTTTTTTTATGTTTTCAGACTCTCTAAAATTGAAAACACCAGTGAGAATTTACCGTCTTGGGATCAACCAAAATCCACAAGACAATATCACATTTATCACACTTATATCTCTTCTTTGAGCTCATTAAACATTGAAGAAGGCCCAAACGGTGCCTCTCGGCACCCCTGCAAATCACATATGGTCCATCATTATGGAAGCATCCCTAGTATGGTCTCCTTTGTTCATAGTATTCTGCAATGAGCCACTCTCGAATTTCCCTCGATGTCACCTATCAGTCTCCTTCTCTGAGTATCCCTCATTGCAGTTACAATACCTGGTATCCTAGTTATGTCCCTCTTCGAGGTTTATTTCACATATGCTTCTAGGTTATCCACGTCGTCATACTATGAACAAAGGAAGTTTAAGTCTCGTTACTCATTGGTCCTTGTATCCCCTAGGAGTGTCTCAATCCCATGTCTAGTTCTATCACATCTTGGTTGCATCCCTCGCGCTCTTATCAAGGACTCATAATTGCCTTGGCAGTTGCAAGTCTCCCTCTGTCGAGGCCAGCACATCTATTCCAAAGGATAGACCCATAGGTCCCTATACCTTGGTCTCATCACCATCATTGATGAGTTCTTATGGACCACCTGAGGGGATTCCTTAGTGCCCCTCTAAATAGTTGTTTCTCTCATGTTGGGCATCAGCAACCTCATCGCACTGTTGATATTCATACAGGGTAGTGGTCCCTTCATCATTTGGTTAAATACCCCAGATGTCCCTTGACTCTAGAACATTGGTGAGTCTCTTTGGAATCTTTTCACTCTTATGTTCCCAAGGATATCCAAGTTGCATTGACGACAGTGTTTGGAATCCCTTCACTTCTATGATTCCTAGGGTATCTAGCTCAAATGCAATCCATTATACCTCCTAGATTCAAACTCTCAGTTGTTTGAGTTCTTATAGCTGTTGGACCCCTTCAAATCTAGCAAAGCATCAGTTGTTGTGGTACTACATTCATGATGAATTCCATTGTTTCTAGCTTCAGTTCTTCAAATCATCCATGGTTGGACCATGATTATAGTACAACATTGAGTCCTTTTTGGACACCTATGATGTACATAGCAGTTATCCATGTATTGATTAGGTCCCCTTGGGCCTAGTTCCTATTTGTATATCTTGATACATTAATACGAGCATGGGTATTCCCTCCTCGTACATTTATTTGATATTATATGCACCTCATCCATTATGAGTGGCGTATCTGTTGAATATTGTAACTTGTAAGAATATTATATTTGTATATTATTTATTCCGGAGATGTTCCATACCTCCGATGTGATTATACTATGAATCCGAAGATGTTTATTCCTCCGAATTGGTTGTGGTAACTAGGGTTATTAGACCCAACATGTGGGGGTCGGCCCAGTCAGTTATAATAGGGTATTTAACCTAATGGTTAACTTTACGATCCTACATGTACTTGTGTAAAATACATGTCAATGTTGTGTATAAATAGAGGAGGTATGTTCCTCATTTGATACACACACTCACTTGAGAAAGGCGCACTTGTGGAGGAGAGGTCTGCTATGGTGGAGGAGGAGATCATGTCTTTGGTTTGAATCTTTGTATATTGCTGGTCATCTATATTGAGGAAGCTTTGCTGGGTTTTCTACCCCATGAGGGTTTCCCAGGATAAATCTGTGGCTCTTGTGTTTATGCTATGCTTGTTGTTTCTTCAGTGATCCTGTATATGCTATTATTGTGAAATGGAATGTAATGATGCTATTTTCTGTCTTAGCATATTAAATCTTAACATGGTATCAGAGCTAACCTGAAGGAAGGCAATGTATGGCACTTACGACACTTGCTTCTCTTGCGACAATTTGAAGGTTAGGGTTTTATATAGAAAAAACCAGTCATCGTGGAACTTTCGCTATAAATCCATTTATGTGAAGTTTCAGGATTTGAAAAGTTTACACATCATATATAACATCCCCAGGTACCTTGTGTCCAAAGGGAACCCTCAGATTCATTGTACTTTATGAGTTATGATCAGTACAAGTTAGGGTTTTTGCCTCTTCCAAATCTCAGTCAAAATCAGGTGACCTTGGAAAAAAGGTCATAACTTGGGCTAGGAAGCTCGAAATGAAATTTAGTAAAAAGTGATAGGTATTACACAGACTGTACTATCTCAGGAAACTTTCAGAGGTCGAAAGTGAACCAGTGACACGTGGCACTCCGTACAAGTTTGCTCTCCTGTTTTATCCCATAAACAGGTCACGTTGCGACACTTGGCATAACTCTCTCTCAGAGAGTCCAATTGAGGTCAGACCTGTCAGGATGGAAATATAACAGGGCGAGTTATCTCAGGAAAAGTTTTCAGAGGCCGAAGTTCAAACAGTGACACGTGGCACCCCGTACAAGTTCGCTCTCCTGTTTTATCCCATAAACAGGTCACGTTGCGACACTTGGCATAACTCTCTCTCAGAAGATCCAATTGAGGTCAGACCTGTCAGGATGGAAAGATGACAGGTCAGGCTACTGCAGAAGAGTTTTTCAGACCCCGTGGAGCAGAAATTTCAGAGTTATAGCAGAAACAATCAGGTGCATATTTCTGTCAAAACAGAATTATTTTTGGAGCACCTTTATTCATGGCTTCCGGAATTTAGGGTTTCGGAGAAAGTTAGAATTTTTGGAATCGGAGTCCACGGCTGGAAGCTCCTCAGAAAAATAAGAGTTTAGAGCCTTGGATCAAACCTTTTGATTGGACAGAAGGGTGGGCTTCATCAAACCCTAGTTCAGGTTCCTGTCCAGAAGATCTAGAAGTTTCGAAGGCAATTTTGAGGGGTCAGATTTTGGAGATTTCAAAATTGAAGAATGCTAGGTTGATCAGCTCAGCAAGACACATTCTTCCATCCATTCAGAAGTGTGAAAGTCAAAGATTGAATTTTTAGTGTTTCTCTAGCAAACCCTAATCAAGCTCCAGATCAAGTTTCAGGGGGAGTTGAGGCTAAGGCCTTACATAAGAAGACTACAAAAAGTCTCGACAGGTATGACTTAAGGAGGTTCAGGTATGCCTTGAAATCTGATTCTTGATTAAGTTCATAATGTGTTTGTCTTCATGTTATTTATTAGTACAATCTTGATTAATGTTATTAATTGTCTTATCACCCTAGTAACAATATGAATGCATACATTCATTGATTAGGGCTATATGATTGTACTTATGCATTATGGTGTTGTGTGAGGTTGATGTTGTCTGCTAACAAGACACAGGTACATCACAAAAGACAAATCAAGTTCCATGACCATGACAACATGAAGACAAAGACTCACGAGGTATGTATGACTTTGTTATATCACGTTTAACCTACGAGACATGCAGGTTCTAGCTCAGGATCTCTAAATCATTGAAGAGATTGTTTAGGTATGTTGTACATAACTAAGCAGGTATACTAATCCAGGTATGTTTTCCTATGTCATGTTAGAATCTTACCTTGTGTAAGTATACTTGGTATGATTGGTTAGTAATCAAGGGTTTATGCATATTATGTCTCTTATCTTGGTTGATGATTTAACTAACTAGATCAAACAAGAATATGCATGAGTAAAAGAAGACTTCCTTGAAACCCTGAATACTAATGATCATGACTGTACATATTCAAGATTATTTAGAATTAGAATGTTTTGATAATATTGAGAATATACTAATGAATGTATGTTTGTGTATGAGATCATGAGGATGACACTAGTGTACACTTGAGCATGCACAGTGGTACAGAATGAATAGAAGCTCAGAAGACATACAGAAGATCAAGCGGGAGGCAACCACACAAACATAAAAGATAAGTATTTGGGTTGTTATTAGAAATAGTAAAGGATATTGCTTGTATGCATATTTGTATTCCTAGAATATATCATGCTAAGTATAAACATTCATAAAGCATTAAACAATATACTACTAATATGCATATGATTGGTAAATTGGACAAACATTCCATTATTGCTTGTCTAGAATGAAACCTCTTTGCTAACATGCTGAGAGTTGTGCACACTCTCGATAGTATGTTCTGGTAGAGATGGAAGGCATCTAGATAGACACTGTATGCATACAGGATATGGGAAAGTGTTGTGCCAAAGTATTGGTCAAAATAGTTGCATAACTATGTAAATGATATCTGTATGCATAATAGGTTATCATGTCAATATGATTTGATGATTATGAAGTATTACTAATCATGTACCTAATTTTGATTTGTAGGAAAGATCATGATGAATGGCGAACTCTGAACAAGCGATGGATGTTCAACAAAATATTTACAAATCAAACACACTATAGAAAGCTTGTGGTTAAGAGATTCTCTTAGAAAGAGGAAGAGAATCATGATGAGATGTTTTGCTCCAAGGGACTAGATAAGACCATTCTCTTAATAATGTAATCAGGTTTTGTATGGGTTCCCAGGATTGGTAATCAATTGATGAGCTTAATGATCAGCATGAGTGATGTGGATCTCAACCTTTGCTACAAGGTTGAATATGGGTTCTATACACATATGACATGGATGCAAGAAGGAACTCACCATAGAGTTCGAATGATTTTGAGGCTCATTTTAGTATACCCATCTGACGAGAGATGGCATAGATAGATATGCAGAAGATCACTCAATGCTGAGTGTGAATAATGGACAATTGACAGCTTCATGACAAAGCTTGGGCTTTACCAGAAGTAAAGTTGTTCCTAACCTTTACCTTAAGGTTGTGGATGATGAACCTATCATACCATTATTGTATGACAATGATCTCTTTCTGACAAGGAATGAGAAACAGGTCATGAAAATGGCTGCAAAAATGAAAATGAAAGATCTCGGATTAATGCACTACTTCTTAGGTCTAGAAGTATGGCAAGATCCAAAAGGAATCTTTTAAATCAAGGTAAGTTTGTTGTGAAGTTTCTAAAAAGATTTGATATGTTGGAGTATAAATCCATGGCCACTCCCATGGACTCCAACTTGAATTTATTAGTTAATGACTCATTGTATTTAGTGGACCTAACCCTATATAGACAAATCATTGGGTCATTGATGTATTTAACAAATACTAGGCCAGATATATGCTTTGCTGTAAATACCCTAAGTCAGTATCTAGTAGAACCTAGAAAGGTGCACTTAATAGCTACAAAGCATGTAGTGAGGTACCTAAAAGGTACATTAGATTTTTGGTCTATATTATCTTGGAGGTCATGAAATCCGTTTACATGGTTACTCAGATTCTGATTGGGCAGGAAGTGCCTCAGACAGAAAGAGTACATCAGGTGGATGTTATAGTCTTGAATCTGCCATGATCTCATGGTTCAGCAAGGAACAATCTAGTGTGGCTCTCAGTACTGCTGAAGCAGAATATATATATAGCTGTCTGCTCTGCCAACTGTGAAGCAGTATGGCTTCAGAAGCTTTTATATGGAGTGTTTGAATTAGAAATGAATTCCACTATGATTATGTGTGACATTCAAAACTACATCAAGATAGAAAATCTTGTATTCCATGATAAGTCAAAAACACATTGAGATCCGATACTTCTATATACGAGATATGGTGCAAAGAGGAGTTATCAAGCTCGAATATATAAGCACTGAGGATCAGATTGTTGATATCTTGACTAAACCTCTGTCTCGAGTGAAGTTTGAATACTTTCGAGACAAGCTTGGTATAGTTCAAAAGAACTCTCCTCGAAAGGGGGAGTAGCATAGTATCTGATAACAAGTCTGTCTCATCAATGATGAGGTTACCTATTTACTGCACTTAGTTACTTAGAATTATTTTTTAGGACCCTTATATTTTTACTTTTGATGATAGATGTATTATTAAGAATACATGCTTTTGATGATAGATGTATACATACTTTTGATGATAGATGTATTAGTGAGTATACATGCTTTTGATGATAGATGTATACATACTTTTGATGATAGATGTATTAGTGAGTATGCATGCTTTTGATGATAGATGTATTAGTGAGAATACATGCTTTTGATGATAGATGTATTAGTGAGTATGCATGCTTTTGATGATAGATGTATTAGTGAGAATACATGCTTTTGATGATAGATGTATACATGCCTTTAATGATATATGTATTTGATGCTATTGATGAGGATACATGTTTTGATATACATGTTTTGATGATGAGGATACATGTTTTGATATACATGTTTTGATGATGAGGATACATGCTTTGATATATATGTTTTGATGATGAGGATACATGATGCCTTGATGTACTTGTATGGATGAAGATACTTGTACCCATGATTGACATACGAGGGGATTGGATCATCCCTGGACTTCAGTCCTAAAGAGAGCCATAGACGTATGTCTTCGAGAATGAAGTCCTTGGTGGACTTGATGGGATTGGATCATCCCTAGACTTCAGTCCTAAAGAGAGCCGTAGACGTATGTCTTCGAAAATGAAGTCCTTGGTGGACTTGAGGGGATTGGATCATCCCTGGAATTCAGTCCTAAAGAGAGCCGTAGACGTATGTCTTCGAGAATGAATTCCTTGGTGGACTTGAGGGGATTGGATCATCCCTGGACTTCAGTCCTAAAGAGAGCCGTAGACGTATGTCTCCGAGAACAAAATCCTGAATGAACAGGTAAGGGGATTGGATTGTCCTCAGACTTTAGTCCTTTGAATTGAGCCGTAGACATGATGTCTCCGAGAACTAAATCCTGAATGAACAGGTAAGGGGATTGGATCGTCCTCAGACTATGGTCCTTTGAATTGAGCCGTAGACATGAGGTCTCCGAGAATTGAATGATAGGACTGGATCGTCCCTGGACTTCGGTTCAAAAGGTACATGATAGGACTGGATTGTCCCTGGACTTCGGTTCAAAAGGTACATGATAGGACTGGATCGTCCCTGGACTTCGGTTCAAAAGGTACATGATAGGACTGGATCGTCCCTGGACTTCGGTTCAAAAGGTACATGATAGGACTGGATCGTCCCTGGACTTCGGTTCAAAAGGTACATGATAGGACTGGATCGTCCCTGGACCTCAGTTCAAAATGTACGTGACAAATCCTAGAATTGTTCTAGGTTACATCCAACATGAAACAGGGTTGGCTCTGTATATATGTTACATCCAGCATGAAACAGGGTTGGCTCTGTAGATGTGATACATCCAGCATGAAACAGGGCTGGCTCTATAGATGTGATACATCCAGCATGAAACAGGTCTGGCTCTGTAGATGTGATACATCCAGCATTAAACAGGGCTGGCTCTGTAGACGTGACACATCCAGTATGAAATAGGACTGGCTCTGTGGCGGTAAATCCTAGATCTGATCTAGGTCACATCCAGTATAAAAAAGGACTGGCACTGTGGTTGGGATTAGATCGTCCCTAGACATGAGACTTGTCTTAAAGAGATAAGGATTGATCATCCTAGAACTTGATCTGGATTGTATCATCCATGGACCTATGTCCTAAAGAGAGCAGGATTGATCATCCTGTAATATGATCGTGTGATGATGATGCTGATGATCGTGTGATGACGATGTTGATCGTGTGATGTCGATGCTGATGATCGTGTGATGACGATGCTGATCATGTGATGGCGATGTTGATGATTGTTTGATGACAATGCTGATGATCGTGTGATGATGATGCTGATGATCGTGTAATGATGATGCTGATGACGATGCTGTTGATCGTATGATGACGATGCTGATATTCGTATGATGACGATGCTAATGATCGTGTGATGACGATGATGATGATCATGTGATGACGATGCTGATGATCGTGTGATGACGATGCTAACGATCGTGAGGATTCAGATATTGATGTTGTTGTAGCTGTTTGAGTACTGCAGAAGATAAAGACTCAGTACTGAAGATGTTGATGTTCCAGTATTGAAGATGTTCCAGTAACTGGTTGAGTTACTGATGATGTTGAGAAAGCTTCCAATGATTTATAGATGTATCATGTATGATGTATGACTCGTTGCTCCTGCGGATGTTGTTATAATATCCTTCTCGTTAAGGGGGAGTGTTGAATATTGTAACTTCTAAGAATATTATATTTGTATATTATTTATTCCAGAGATGTTCCATACCTCCGATGTGATTATACTATGAATCCGAAGATGTTTATTCCTCCGAATTGGTTGTGGTAACTAGGGTTATTAGACCCGCCATGTGGGGGTCGGCCCAGTCAGTTATAATAGGGTATTTAACCTAATGGTTAAATACGAGCCTACATGTACTTGTGTAAAATACATGTCAGTGTTGTGTATAAATAGAGGAGGTATGTTCCTCATTTGATACACACACTCACTTGAGAAAGGCGCACTTGTGGAGGAGAGGTCTGCTATGGTGGAGGAGGAGATCATGTCTTTGGTTTGCATCTTTGTATATTGCTGGTCATCTATATTGAGGAAGCTTTGCTGGGTTTTCTACCCCATGAGGGTTTCCCAGGATAAATCTGTGTCTCTTGTGTTTATGCTATGCTTGTTGTTTCTTCAGTGATCCTGTATATGCTATTATTGTGAAATGGAATGTAATGCTGCTATTTTCTGTCTTAGCATATTAAATCTTAACAATATCTACAGCTTTGGCCCTTGTAGTTTGAACGAAGAGCATGTCCTACCATCCAGTGAAGCCTTTGATCTCTATACCACCGCCACACATATTATCCTGAAAAAACAAAACCTATGATGTCCATTGGCCATACAATGAGCTCATGCTCTCACACATCAGGGGGTAGTAGGTTAACATCAAAAAGTTTTACAACATGCTCATCTCCTAGCCATATCATCACATTCTTCATTTTTCCTACATAAAACCTTCACTTTCCCAAAGTCCTAATGTTAAAAACCCCAAATTGGCCCTCAATTATTATTTTTAAATATTTCCCTCTCTAAGAATAGGGAAATGTGTCTTATTTCCTCCAAAAAGGAATAAAATCCCCCAAAATACAAAAAATAAAATAAAAAGGGGTAAAGCATTCACAAAAGTCAAAAAGAGAGGGAAAAACCTAAATTGCCACACAATACCAATGTCTAATACCACAGTTCATTCAAATACCACGGGCTATTACCTAGGGACATTTTCCTATATAATAATGGTGAAGGTCCCTCATTTACACATGATTTTTCCATTTGCTACCTTACCATCACCCTGTCGAAATTTTTACTAAAACCCTTGAAGCCCCTATTGAGGCTTCTCGTTTCACTTCTTGTGAAAATTTCCCGTACATTGTGGAGTGTGGTTGGAGAGCAACAAGCCACTTGGAGACCAAGGACCTTCTATTCCGGACAACTGCAAAAGCCCCTACCACTATTATTTCGAGGTAACTCTTGGTCTACAAAAACTCATTTTTTTGTAATAAAAAAAACATTATTTCTCTTACCCATTTGTTTGATAAAGAACAAAAAAAGAATGTTGGCTTAGGTTTATCTCTCATGCATATGCATTATAGTAATTTTTATTTCTGGTACTTGCTTGGCTTACTTTAAATCTTTTTATTATTATTTACTGGGTTTAGTTTAGTTTTTCTTTCATTTGCATTTTGAATTGCTACTAAGATTTCCCTAAGTCTTAGTAGGTGATTTTTTCACATACTGGTTTGCAAAAACTAGTAACAGAAGCAGTTGCAACAATTGTTAGAGTAGGGCGTGATCCAACCAAGCACCTCAACTTGTGGGTCACCTATCATCATGGTACCCAACAAGGATGGGACTTGGAGGATGCGCATTGATAGAGCCTTGAACAAGATCACATTCAAGAATCGGTACCCTCTGCCTAGGATCTATGATCTGTTGAACCTATTGCAGCATTCCAAGTAGTTCACCAAGTTGGATCTCATATTGGGATACCACCAAGTGCGAGTGAAGGAAGAAGACACCTGGAAGAATTCCTTCAAGACTAGGCAAGGTCTATGTGAATGGTTAGTAATGTCATTTGGTTTACACAATGCACCAACTACATTTATGTGTTTTATGAATGATGTATTACACCCTTTCTTGGATTCATTTGTTATATTATATCTAGATGACATATTGATTTATAGTGCTACCTGGGAAGAGCACATTTCACATCTCAAGCAGTTGTTAGAGACTCTAAAAAGCACCAATTGCTAGCTAATTTGAATAAATGTGACATTAGAGAAAATTTGATATCTAAAATGGGCCTCCTAAGGAAAATAATAAAATAATAGTTAAAATTATAAAATAATATTTATGAATTGTTGGAGGAAAGGAGGAAAAACTACATTTTCTTCATATTCAATCATATCTCCCTGAAATTCGAGCAAGAGCACTTGTTGAATGTGAAATTAAATTATGCATCCAACGAGTGCTCTCACTTGAATTTTGCATAAAACGACAAGAAGATATGTTGAAAATACAAAGAAAAAGGGTAGTTTTTTTCCTCTTTTCCTCCAAAAATTCATATATATTATTTTATTATTGTAACTATTATTTTATGTGAAATATGCCATGTTAACCATTATGGTTGACTCTTTTCTTGAAATTCTATTGGTTCTTGAATTCAATGGCTCTTTTTCTTATGAGGTGGCTTGTTTTCTTATGAGGTGGCTCGTATTCTTGTAAGGCCCATTTTAGACCCCAAAATTGCTCCAATGGTTTTCCCAGTAGTCCTTGGTGTATTTTGGGTATGTGATTGGTGGAGGAGAACTCAAGATTGATCTTGCAAAGATGGAGACCATCACTAAGTGTCCTACTCCTACAAATGTCACTAAAGTTGGGATCATTGGGGGGGCATTTCATAGCTTCCTTTTCCATTTTGGATACACCCCTCCAGCCATAATAGCCAGCAGCAATGGGTTTCAATGGGAAAGAATCAACAGAAAGCCTTTGAAGAGATGAAGCAAAAGATTGGTTAGGAACCAATTCTTGCATTGCCTAATTTACAAAAGCCTTTCAAATTGAAGACATATGCAAATGGGTATGTTATGGGAGCAGTGCTAATGCAAGGAGGGATGCCAATATGCTATCATTCTAAAAATATTCATGGGGGTTTCCAAACTACCCTACCTAAATAAGGAACTCTATTCCCTAATTCAAGATGTTAAGAAGTGTAAGCACTATCTGATGGGAAAGGAGACCATCATTCACACTAATCACTAGCCACTACAGTATTTGCAAGCCCAGAGTAAGCTAAAACAGACCAAACATTATAAGTGGATGGAATTCTTACAACAATTCCATCTAATCATCAAGATAAGAAGGCCAGTACCAACAAGTTGGAAAACATGCTCTCAAGACCACCTACAACCAAGATTACAGCTTTGGGAACTCTTATGCACATGGAACCTTTTATCCATGATGCATACAAGGAGTACACAGAGAATAAGACTTCAAGGAGGTATTTTAGCAACTACAATGCTAATTCCATGTAGAAGATGGTGACATTAAGGTTGACTATCATTTTCGGGATGAATTACTGTACAAGCTGAACAAGCTCTATGTTCCTAAAGGAGGGAGATTGAAACTTATCATAGAGGAACACACCTCCAAATTTTTTGGGAAATTTGGTGTAGGGAACATAGTTGCAAACTTATAGAGGTATGTTTATTGGCCTAGAATGCAAGAATATGTAGCTCGGTTTATCATAGGATGCGTACTTTGTTGTACAAGTAAGCCCAGTAATAGGAAGGAAGGTCTATCCCTTACATGTTCCTACGATACCATGGGAGAGCATCTCCATGGATTTTGTGGGTGGTCTTCCAACCACTAGGAAGGGACATGACTATGTATTTGTGGTAGTTGATAGATTCAGCAAAATGTGCATTATGTAAAAAGACCATCAAAGGACAAGAAGTAGCAAACATGTTTTTTGAATAGGCATGCATGCACTTTGGGATACCAAGGAGCATCATCTCAGATGGGGATACCATATTTCTAAATACATTTTGGACTACAGTTTGGGAAAATATGGACACTAAGTTGAAGAGGTCTACAACATTCCTTCCACAGAGAGATGGATAGACATAAGTAGTCAACGACTTTGGTACAACTTTGAGGGATTAAAATCAAAAGCATTTGAAGACTTGGGATGAAAATATGATCTACATACAACACTCTTATAACATAGCAATCCACACTTCCATTGGAAAGTCTCCTTTTGAAACTTGTTTTGGATACTTTCCACCTTCACCTCTATATGTTATTAATGGACAAGGGGGAGTGGCAGAAGACACCACAGGTGAAGTAGTCAGCACTGAAAAGTTCATTAATAAGATTAGGTAGGTCCATTTACAAATACAGGAGCCACTGAAGAAGTCATAGGAAAAGTACAAGGCAAGACATGACCAACACAGGGTTGAGAAAACATTCAAGATGGGAGATAGAGTATGGTTACACTTGAACAAGAAAAGACTATAGAGTCCTTGTAAGAAGATCAAGGCTTTGAGGTATGGTCCTTTTGAGGTATTAGAGAAGGCGGGAGATAATTTCCACATACTCAATTTACCCCCATACATGCACTTTTGCTCTATAGTGAATGTGGAAAATATGAAACTCTATGAACCTTCCATGTTGGATAAGGAACTGAGCAGGTCTTACCTTTTATAGAGGATTTAGCACCAAAAGCTTAGGCAGAGTTAGCAGAAGACACAGTGTTGTAGAAGAGGTCGAAAATTACCAAATATGGATAGTATGAAATATGGTAGGTGAGGTTGAAAGAACATCTTCCAGGAAAGGCTAAATGGTACTCCAAGGAAAAGGTAGAGGAAAAATTTCCTCACCTCATTTAGTAAAAGCTTTTGAGGACCAATAGCCTCCCAAAATGGGGAGGTGTGATCTGAAATGGATCAATATATAATTTGTCACATATTCGGAGCTTTTGGGGTTAGAAGATTATATGAATTGGCTTGTAGGGCCTATTTTAGGGGCAGGTCTCACTTTTCGGATTTGGGGTTGAAAACTGTCTAAAAACTTTCAAGGTCATTTTAAGGGCTTAAATGACATTAGTTTTGCTCAAACCTTACCTTAAACGAAGATGTGATATTCTACACATCGCGACCTTTCCAACGGTCCAAAAATGACCTCAAACGAAGTCCATGTGAAGAAGTTATGCATCCTGCAGTTTGACCAATCTAGTTGACCACCATGGAACTGAGTGGATTCCATGTCGGTTCTCATTGTTCACACATGTGGAGGTAGTGACATATGGAACTTCAAGAGCATTCTAAAAGGACCAAAAACACTAACTCTAATTGAGAGTTGAGGCATGCAAAGAAAACCATAAAAGTAACCCTAGATGGATATTAGGCTATGTTAAATACCAGGCCACTAGGAAAAGAAGGGGGGTCCATTCTTTAGATGTATTGGATTGTTCCATAACTGAGCAACAGCAGGTGAGTAGATGTTAGAGCAGAATAGAGGAGATAAGAGATCCTATAGTAGCCATTCCAACCGCAAAGTCATAGGTAACTCCATAGAGAGTACCATTTCCTTTGTATTTACAATTTAACATAAAGAGAAAAGCATAATCCTCATTTGTGGTTGGGTATTTCTCCATAATGGGTTTTGCCTGGGTATATCTTGTGTTATTGTGTAGATTGTGTACTTATTTTCTCTAGTTATTCTTGTTTCAATTCTAGTTATTTGACATCCAATAAAAATTAGCTAATAAAATAGGAATTAAGTTGTAAAATCCATTGTGACGAATCGTTCCAATGGAATATCCACGACAATTTATAGATCACTACTGGACAAGATACTACAAGGGGAAAAAATTAGATGAACTCGGGTTTTAAATTATGAGAATACAATTTCTGTCAGATCTGCCAACAAATAGGACATCTTCAATATTCTTGCTTCCTATTGTGAGCTCATCCAAAACGGAAAAAATCACACAACAAAAACCAAAAAGTTGACAATCCTTTGAGAAACCATCATTGGATGATGAGGATGATTAGAATGTACAAAATCATGATGCAAATAATCAACAATCAATAATTACAAATACAAATAGAAAACCTTATCTAGAAATGTAGATTGAGGAATCAAATTTTCTTCTAAACAATAGAGAAGAAGACAAGAATACTAAAGTTATCGTCTTAAAAATAATAATTATAAATGAAATTGAAAATTAACAATATTATAAGAAACCATCATTGAATAACAAGGATGATTAAAACGTACAAAAAGCAATCAAAGGATGATTAAAATGTACAAAATCAATCAAATTTGTTTATAAACGATAGAGAGCTTTTAGAGCTTTTAAACGATAGAGAAGAAGACAAAAATACTAAAGTTATCATTTTGAAAATAATAATTATAAATAAAATTCATAAAATAAAATTGAAAAATTAACAATATTATAAAAAACCATCATTGAATAACAAGGATGATTAAAATGTACAAAATCAAGATGCAAATAATCAACACTCATAAAAACCAAACCCTATCTAGAAGTGTAGATAAATCTTCTTTTCAATAATACAAAAATTAAGAAAGAAACTTTATCTATTGTTACAATTCATGGGTATTATTATTATTATTATTTAATATTAACAATCCAAACCAATCCAATAAATCAAAATATTAATTTATAGTTAATTTTTATGAAACTTTTTAATTTATAAAATATTAATTTATAGTTAATTTTTATGAGACCTTTTAATTTATAATTAATTCTGATAAAACCTTTTCCATAAAAGGGATATGGAGTGAGATTAAATAAGATAAAATAAAATAAAATGAATTGAGATTAAATAGGAAAAAAATATATAAAACATTAATCCTTCACTTTCCTTTCCTCTCAAGTTTTATTTGACCTTTCACTTCAGCTTCCCTCAAGTTTTATTTGACCTTTCACTTCAGCTTCCCTCTCAAATTTTATTTGACCTTTCACTTCAAAAGGTTGAGATTAAATAGAAAAAATATATAAAACATCAATCTTTTACCTTCCATTTGAATATATTCGATTTTTAATTGACCTTTCACTTTAATTTTTAAAAAGAAAATTAGATACTAAAATTTTTTTTTTTTCATTTTAAAAAAAAGTTAAGTACTGAAATTTAAAAAAAAAAAATAGATATTAGAAATTTTTTTTTTCATTTAAAAAAAAAGTTAAGTACTGAAATATTTATTTGATTTTTAATTGACCTTTCACTTTAATTTTTAAAAAGAAAATTAGATAGATATTAGAAAATTTATTTTTTCTTCGTTTTTAAAAAGAAAGTTAAGTACTGGAATATTTATTTGATTTTTAATTGACCTTCAACATGTATGTCAAAATTATGTTTTAGATTTTTTTAATTAATTTTTATCTTAAATATGTATGTCAAAATTATGTTTTAGATTTTTTTAATATATATTACAGCATCCAACCCCACATTTCCTGAAAATTTGGGCGAAAACTCTGGTTGTTTTGGAGACTAGTACCCACGTTACCCGTAGCTTTAAACATTCAAGACAACCTCTTCCATCATCTTTGGCACTATCGCTCATCTCGCAATCAAAGCGATGGAACCCAAAACACCTAACAGTTTTTTTTGTTTTGTTTTGCGGATTTTCTAACTCCAACTGAGCTTCGACTGTCTGTCATATTAAATGGCCTGCAGGCTGAATATTGTTTCGACTGTCTGTCATATTAAATGGCCTGCAGGCTGAATATTGTTTGGCCATCATTTGGTTGCTGGATATTGTTAGCCAAAACATGTTATCATCGCATTAAATGGTTTGCCGCAGGCTGAATATTGTTCAACCAAAAAGATGAACCACTGCATTAACTGAGCTTCAACTGTCTGTCATATTAAATGGCCTGCAGGCTGAATATTGTTTCGACTGTCTGTCATATTAAATGGCCTGCGGGCTGAATATTGTTTGAATATTGTTTGGCCATCATTTGGTTGCTGGATATTGTTAGCCAAAACATGTTATCATCGCATTAAATGGCTTGCCGCAGGCTGAATATTGTTCAGCCAAAAAGATGAACCACTACATTAAATAGCCTGCAGCAGGCTGAATATTGTTCAGCCAAAGAGATAAGTCATGGGACCCACAACCGACGGCAACAGTTTTTGGGATTAAATTGGCTAGGGGAGAGGAGCCAATGGTGGAGCGGGAAAACCAGTAGTTGAGATAGGGTGATCAATAGTGGACATAGTAATGGTGTTGGTTGACCTAAGTTTTGAAAAAACTATCTACTATAAGTGGTTCATAAAAGTACTTTATGTACAAGTAATTTTCAATATTTTCATGTTTTTAAAATTATTTATAAAAAAAAATTGAACTACATTTTGAAATAAAATGAATATTTGAAATTGGAAAATCATTTTAAGTCACATCTACTTTAAGTCACATCAATGTTCAAGTATTGGTCCCAATCAAAAATACACTAAGGCACACTAAGACTAGACAACTTGGAACTTTGTGGCTGACATGGCATCATTTTGGATTCGTCACACCTTAAGACCAATATGGTTAGATAGAGAACACGACAAAGTATATGTGATAAAAAATTGGAGAAAAAACAAGTTCGGGAACATGGAGAATTAAGCTGCACCACTACCGATAAAAAAAACGC
Organism: Larix kaempferi; assembly: GCA_027924585.1. Lineage (NCBI taxonomy): Eukaryota > Viridiplantae > Streptophyta > Pinopsida > Pinales > Pinaceae > Larix > Larix kaempferi. Next base: position 4,949,095 of record BSBM01000238.1, on the reverse strand, counting down.
TCACTTACTGGCTCCTCTCCTGGCTCCTCTCCCCTAGTTTATACCGGCGATCAATAAGGGTAAACCAAGGGGCAGAGCATTAAATGCTGATCCAACGGCAATCAATAAACATGGGCAGAGCCTTAAATGCGGCGTGGAGTTCAATATATCAGATCTGAACCTCAGGCAGCATTTATGCTCTGCCGCTCGGTGCCCTAAATATTCACCGTCTATGGCTTTCCTTGAAAGTTTTAATTCAAAGGTTCAACAAATCACACGTGTACTTCAGCTCGGATTCAAATTGAACCTATGGTTGATGTATAGTTGTTGCGTATCTTGTGATCACGTTTGCGTCAGTGTCCAAATCAGCCATTGCTCCTCCATTATCAACATTAATCTACAAAATCTCTTATTACACCATAGCAGTATGTTGCTGCCCATGATTCATCTGAAAAGGGCTCTGCAATGTACACGATGCATTTAACAAATGCATGTACACTGACTTGATAAATTAGAATGGAAATATAGGTTTCAATTACAATTCAACGTCATCTCAAGCCTATTCTCATAGAACCATAAATTTCTGGGAGAAATTCAGCTTTGAAGAGTTTTAAAAAAGAGAGCTGAAAAACTCAGAGAATGATAGCAACTGCAATATATAATGCATATGAAAATCTTCCCCCTGCCTCCCCTTGTGGGGGGCAGTTTCCCTGCTCTTAATTAGGACAATTGCAAAATGATGCAACAGTCTCTTCAATCCCTCACCTACTCGCCTACATTCTTAAGTTAACATCTGAACATTCGAGATACAATGCCGCAGTGTTACTGGTTCTATTTTCCAGTGTCTGACAACTAACATAATACAAATAATCAAATACAAAGAATACAAATCAGGGAAAAGATATTGTCTATGTCGATTGTTTCTGCTTTTCCATTAAACTGAACCCGTCTGTCATTCCTGTAAACCCATAATAGCTCTCATCAGATCTCTGCAAGGCCGATTCTCCAGCTTAACAAAATAAATGGCGTCCATGGAATAAGGTAAAGAATCATTGTATATCTGCAACATGACAGTCCAAGACTGATTCTATAGGACTAAAAGATATCTCCATATTATCATTAGTGAGATACAACTCATACATAAACTTGCCAGATTATATCAGTTCCTCTCCGTCAGCAGCGGCTGACCAATTGATCCTGCGTTACAGAGATAGGAGTTATTAGGTAAAGAAATTAACCTTTAAAATTTGATGTCCAATGAATAATTGACATCTGGGACTACTAATGTTTAGATAAAAATTAATGACAATCCAAAGAAAACCCTGCAACAATATCTCATGTGTACTCTATGAAACCAATATTGCAACTCCACAAACTAATTGGATATGAGATAGATTTAACGAGCCTGTGCCTTACCTGCAATCTCTTGTTGTGTAGACCTTTCTTTTGCCTTGGTAATCTTGTCCACTATCTCTGCCACAACCAGGCGTGTCAAAAGAAGGCCAGAAATTAAAGATGCAACCGTGAGCATAATGAATACATCATTCCATCCATATGGAGAGATAAACCCAGTCAGAAGAGGCCCCAAAGCAGCCCCAACAGACCCAGTACCATCTATAATGGCCGTGACAGTTGCCAAAGCTCTCGAATTGCCCTTAAGTGAGCTGTGTGTACCGAGATCAGCTGAAACAGCTGTGGTAATGAGTGCATAAGGTCCATTAACAAACATTCCGGTAATCATCATCAGCACAATATTGGCAAACATTGAAATACCTCCATAAACCCGATATAAAATGAGTGCTGGAATTGCACAGTACATGAAACTAGCAGCCGTGATAGCCCTGGCATCAAGCCTATCAGAAATATGGCCTGCGAGAATTCCACCTAGTACTCCTCCCAAATCGAATAAAGTTGAAAGGTCTCCAGATGATGTTACAGACAAATACTCGCCTCCAATAGCTGCAATGTCCAACGAAATCAAAAGAAATTAGTAAAGATTAATCTAGTTAATAATTTATTGAACTCTTAGATGGTCTTCCTGTCAAAGAGAGGGCTCAGTAAGGGCCATTCATATATTTGAAACAGATAGTGTCACATAGATGGGCTGAAGATGAGATGCGACTAAAATGGCTAACTGGTTTGCAGAAAAAGGCAAGATAGGTTAGAGATAACAATTGCAGTGCCTATTTATATAAGGATTTTCGTCATTTGCAGATGTGATACAGGAAATATTCACTTTGATGGATTGAAGATTAGATGCAACTAAAATAGATAAATTGAGGTAGGAAAGGACTTGAGAGAAGGGATGCCAATGTCAATGATTATATCGAAAGGAAACATAGTTTACTGAATAGAAAGCAAGCCAAAACTGAGGGAAAGGCAGGGTCAATTACAGGTGGTGTACTTGATTTTCACATTCCAGGGCAAATCATTCTGCTTTGTAAACTAGAGCTGCTAAGGAATCTCGGCAACTAAACATAATGGGATTTCAATTCCGTATTTCTCTTGTAAGGTTGAACACTTGCAATTAGAACCAAAAGACCATGTGAAAACTTTGAGTAAATTAGTTCAAAATTCTAGCCTTCAAAAACTCTTAAAATGCTCTGAAGAGTCAGCAACTGCTTAAAACTTTACCTGTATTACTGATGTAAAATGGCAACCAGTATAAAAATGTGTAAGCTACAAGCTTAGCAAAGAAGAGACAAAGAGCAAATGGAGCCACTCCAGGTATCATCCATGCCTCGATGAATCCAACAGCATTAGATGCAGTTGAATCTGTTCCATTCATCTGATCCTCTGTCTTGGGTTCTTCACCGTCCTGACTATCTACTTGAGTACCGATGGCCGTTTTCCCAGTAGGCCCAACTTCCACATCCTCAGTAACGACTTGTTTCTTTTTCCTTTTTGGGTCATAAGTTGAGAGGAGCCCAACATCCTCAGGGGTGACAACCAAGAACAAAAACACTATAATGCCTACAAAGGCAATAAGAGCACCAGGAAGAATGAATGACCATCCCCAGCCATACTGTAAAACACCGGCTGCAATGAGGGAACCACAAATGTTACCAACAGAAGTATGGGCATTCCAGATACCCATTATCAGTCCTCTTTTCCGCTTTCCGAACCAATTTCCAACCACTGCAACAACAGAGGGCCAGCCCGTCGCCTGAAACATCCCTGCTACCATTTGCATGATCAAGTAATAGTAAAAATTATGTATGTTCCAGAAATAGCCCATACCGAATAGCGCGACAAACAAGCCACTGCCAACCATTCCCACTGTTAAAAACACCCGGAGATCAACCCTGTCTCCAACATGTCCAGCAAAAAACATACCCATGGCGTACACAGACAGGAAAGCTACATCAATTTCTCCAAGCAAAGCTGTTCCATCTTTTCCATTGAAGGGAGCCCATCCTTCGGAACTAGAATAAGCTTCTCTGCTTGAATTAGTAGGTTGTTTAACAAATATCATATTAAGCAGCCAGGACTGACTATGATCACTAATCTCAAGAGGCAAATTGTCACTAGTGCTGTCTGGGTCCAAAACACTCTTTACAATACTATTAGGCTTACGAGAGGCGTGATAGCTAGCATACGCAATGAAAGTTACAATAAGTACAGAATATCTATATGTACGGCGGCTTGCATCCCTGCCTCTCAGTGCTCTAATCAGCTTAATTCCCGGCGGAATACTTCGTGACATTTCCCCTCCTGGAGCCATGGCTACGTAATATCTATCAAATTTACAAAATTCTGTGCTGAAGAAAGCTTCAAGCTCACCCTCGATTCTAGATTTACATCCGCACTCAGACACACAGAAGAAAACCTAATCAAAACAAAGCATTTTTACTATTTAAATTTGTTATGGAATCACTCGAATTGATCGATATATTGCAATCTTGCGGTTAAACCTTAATAGCTTGTACATGAATTATTTTCCAAATATCGGCAAAATACTAACCTTGTTTCATGAAGAATTTCCTCTGCATACAAACAAATACCTTTTACCCAGATCAAAGCTCAGTTTTCTTCAAATCCTAAACCCTCAACAGTTTGTAGATGCATTTTCTTCAAAACTCAACAAAATACTGGCTTCTTATGAAGAATTTCCTCCGCATACAGGAAAATACTTACTTGACGCCCATCAGATATCAGTCTCTTCAAATCCTATACCCTCAACAGCTTGTAGGTGTATTTTCTTCAAAATCAACAGAATACTAGCCTTTCATGAACAATCCCCTCCGTATACATCAAAACACATCAAATATCAGCCTTCTTCAAATCCTATACCCCTCAACAGCTTGTAAATGTATTTTCTCTAAAATCAACAGAATATTAGCCTTTCATAAACATTCCCCTCTGTATACAACCAGAAACACATCAAATATGAGTCTTCTTCCAATCCTTAACCCTCAACAGCTTGTAAATGTATTTTCTTCAAAATCAACAGAATTACTGACCTTTCAAGAACAATCCCTCCATATAGAACCAAAACACATCAAATATCAGTCTTCTTCAAATCTTAAACCCTATACAGCTTGTAGATGTATTTTCTTCAATAAAACAGGCCTTTCATGGACAATCCCCTCCGTATAGAATCAAAACACATCAAATGTCACTCATCTTTAAAGCCTAAATCATCAACAGCTTGTAGATATGTTTTCTTCAAAAAAACAGCAAAATAGCCTTTCATGTACAATCCCCTCCGATTACAACCAAAACACCTCAAAAATCAGTCTTCTTCAAAATCTAAACGCTCAACACTCCGTTGATAAGCATTTTCTTCAAAAATCAACCAAGAACTAACCTTACTGCATAATTTTCCGAATTCCGTCCGCATAAAATCAAATGCCTTCTTTGAGCTAATAAATTATCAAACCTTTTCACAATTAGGAAAAAAAAAGAAATTGCAGACTCATTTACTGCCGACAATCTTGAGAACTCCTCTGGTCGCTCTCAGTTCAAAAACCGTTCCTTCAGCCGATTCTTCGCAGGAACACCCGCATGCATCAATCTTTGCAAAAAGTCCCCGTAAAACAGGAAAATGAACACGCCTCTGCAAGAATTTATAGCCCTTACGGTTCAATCCTTTTCAACCTGATCGCCTAAACTGCACTGAAAGACATAAAGATCTCTTAAAACATGCACATTTAACAATATCCACGACAAGATGCCAAAACAAACTGCAAATTTCACAATCTCTCCATGACGAGACTCCGGAAAACCGCCAAAAATTACAGAGAGAGCAATCCAATGGTAGACCGTTCAAAAGTCGACAAACACATAATAAAATCACAAGCAAGGATCTAGTCACGCATGAGACATTGGCTAAGTCCATACAGGCCACAAAATTCACAGATTTCAATCAAGTTGATGAGTGAAATGCAGAAAAAACAACAGAAAACTTCAATTTTTTTAATACTTACGTCTCAGAGCCAGATGAGCTTCTTCGTACCTTAACATCTCAATTCAGCGTACAATCGACACCCGCCTTCCTCTTCGACGTGTCAATCGATCCATTGCTTGTAGATTACTGCTTCTCTTCTCCGCTGCATAACGCGGCCATTATTTTAATTCAATGAGAAACATTGATGAATTTCATATTCATGAAGCGCATGGATTTAGTCATGGTGAAGAAAATTGGCAGCCGCTGAGTATATTCCGCGAGAATATTACAACATGGGCCCACGCAATGCTCACAGATGCTACTTTTTAACGTCACTTTTAATTAAATATTAAAATTAATAATGAATGCGAGAAGCATATTATTTGGTATATTACTTTCTTGATACAAGATCCTTCGTATAATACTTTCTTGATACAATATCCTTATTATGCTCGCCCCTCTCCATGGCATGCATTTTGTTCGTAAAGTAGTTGTGAAAGTTAGTTGGACTCGGTTATGTAACTTTATTTTTATATTAATTTTTATTTTTAAATGATTTTTACTGTAATCCATGTTTTTATTTTTATATTAATTTTTATTTTTAAATGATTTTTACTGTAATCCATGTTATTATTTTACATTAATTTTTATTTTTAAATTATTTTTACTGTAATCCATGTTTTAAAAGGTAAACTCTCTTCTCGTTTGGTGTGTTCATATTTTGTAGTTTTTATTATTTTGATAATATAAAAATAACAATCCAACAAATATAGATAGAAAATTATACACACCCCTTCCTTGCATATGTTTTCGAGTTCAAATGGTTATGTTAAATAATTTACATTCCTAAATGTAAATTTCCCAAGCCTTCCCAATATTAGGCTATCTTGTGTCCTATAGACATCAATTTACCACTATCTCTTCTTAAAAAAATAGCTAACTAATACTTTGATGATCCCTTCCAATGTGACCAACTTCCTTCACTATTTGTAACTTCTTATTCCAATATGCAATTATTGCAAACCATATGACTCCGATGCCTTGTTTTTGGTGTTATTTAGATATGGGCTTTTTTGACGAGATTTCGATACTTTCTGGATCTTTTTTCTGAAGATGTAATATGGAGGATTCTTGCTCCTGAATGATTTCAATTTTCCTTATTAGTGGGATTTATCCTCTTACTAGTTCTTTGTACAACAGCTATTATTGGCCATGAAAATGTGTTTTGTTTTTCATAATGAAATGCGATATTTTTCCTTGGAAAAAAAAGGTAGCCTTCACTTCCAAGAAATAATGATGCTAGCATGATAACTACTTGAACGAAATCAGTTTAGCTTCTCAGCCATTCGACTTCATCTCACACATGTAATGTGTTACATGCCAATTCCATGTAAGAGCCAAGAATTTGTTGGTATTTGATCCTACTTGAGCCACTATCCCATAGCACCTATGTTCATGGGATATTAAAGAATACCCTAATTTCAATAGATATTGATAAATACCTACCAAAATCTTTTTCTTGAACCCCCCTCCAAATACATATTTCTACTTAAAAAACCCCATTTTTATGAGACATTCCCTATTCTTACTAGATACCCCTTTGTATACCCCCCAATACCTATAAACCCCTCATACCCTATTCCCCGCCCCCTAATACCTACAATATATTGACCTTATTTTTCACAATTAAAAAACCCTCCTTTATGAATGAATGAGATAAGATATTAGTCAACAAGGTGAATCCCATTTGACTTGAGCATGATCATCTTTCAACAAGAGTAGACTCTCTTGTCAAAGAAAATATTGTCAACAACTATGTTGTTTGTGACATTTTGTTGATTCTTTTGTTTCCAATGCCATGTCATGTCAAGAGGTATTTTTTTTAGAAAGGTTTTGTCGACGAACCCCCTATCAACAACTACCTTATCAAGGGATGTTGTATCAATGGCAAGCCTTGTCGACACCTCTATTTGTCGATGGCATGCTTGTTTTTTTTTAAGTAAGAAGTATTATATTAACAGATTATACAAAAAGGTTACAATATTCGCCAGCATAAGAGCTTTTCATGGCATTCTGATATAGTCTTCAACATAGATTTAATAACACAGATAACAAGCATTCCTACGACCCCTCTCTCAAAAGAGAAAACAGAGCCTCCAAGATAAAGATTGACCATCATTTCCCAACCTAATAACAACATGCATATCCATAAGCCAAAACTCGACAGCCTCAAAGCTGACCATATCACAGATACCCTTACCCAACTTGAGATTAACACACCCATTGAACAATAAAAAAAGACAGACATTATAACACTTAACAAACAACAAAACCTATAGAAAGGCCAAACCACCACCCTTAAGGCACTTTGTTACCCGATTCCAGAGGATTTGAACCATCGGTACCTGGAATGCTATCCTAGTGTAGACCCATCACCTACACCCCATCCACCACCGAAGCTGCAATCCCCATCTTCGGAAGGAAAGGGATCCCTATCTCCTTCCCCACAGAATCAATCTTCATGTGCATCAACCTTGTATCCGCATAGATCTCCTTCTAGAATGCCATTGGGACGTCATCATCTCTCTCCTTCTCCTCATGTTCCTGCAAAACCCTACTAAGCATGCCTTTAACCACCCAGTACAGGGTAACAGTTTGTTCATACATCCCCTGACGACCACACGAGGACCCAGGGTCCTGAATCCATGATTCCATAGTTGCCTCCTCCACAAATGGACCCTCATCCTCCCCCTCCCTCTAAAATCCCTGTTCCAACATTTCCAAGTCCGCCTGAATCGATGTAGGGATGGACGAGTGGTATTTCCATGCTGCTTGAGAAGACCACAATTGCTCCCAACTCACCCTGCATTGCCCCCTTGCTTCCACAGCACCCATATTCCCCTCTGGATCCATACTGTTATCGACCACCAAACCAAGCATGTCCTAGCCACCAACCTCACTGCATGAAACCGCTCCACCACCCTTCATAATGCCAAAATAAACCACCCCGCAACGGACGCACAAAAACTAGCAAGGACGAGAGGCAGTGAGCAAACCACCGCAGGAGAAATCCCTAAGAACGGTAATGCCCATCCTCCTGCCTCCTGGTTTATCAACATTCCCCCCACCAACTTCCATTATGCATTATGTCCCTTTGTTGGGCGGGGCCCACATGGGTTGGAAAAATATACAAGTTTTGATAATTGTGCATTGCGCACTACGGCAAGAAGAAAAAGCAGTTTTGAGGAATTGCACATGTTCGCGCAGCAGCAAGGAGTAGGAAAGGTTGCGCAATATGCTGGTGCGCGGTTCGCACGCAATAGCCATTCTGGAGAAAGAATGAAAGGAAGGTCGGAGCAAAGAAAGCGACCTGTTTTGGGACGTGGAGACGAATGGAAAGGACCTGTCAAAGAGAGTGGCGGCAAGCAATTGAGAAGCTAGGTCACGACATCGACGGTGACAGGAAGATGGAAGCAGTGGAAAGGAACAGGCCATGATGCAGTATAACCGTTTTGTGGACTGCGGTTGTCAGAGAAGCATGTGAACCACGAGTGGTCTAGCTGGACGGCCTGGAGCACGCGGAGTAAGTTGTTGACAGCGATAGTCAGGTTGGTAGTTAGCCACACCGGTGTTGTAGACCTAAGGGTTTTTGCTTACGAATTGTAAAGATATGCCTACGGGCATAATCTATAAATATGCATGATTTTGTATGGGAAAGGGTTGTTGAACTCTCATTGTGGGTTATTGAACATTGTAAAATCAATTGAGCTTGAATCTATTGTAAAGGCTCTGCAACTGAGTGCGCAGAGACCTATTTGAGAGAGAAGAGAGTCTGCAGCTGAGTGCGTAGACTAAGAGTAGGAAAGGTTGCGCAATATGCTGGTGCGCGGTTCGCGCGCAATAGCCATTCTAGAGAAAGAATGAAAGGAAGGTCGGAGCAAAGAAAGCGACCTGTTTTGGGACGTGGAGACGAATGGAAAGGACCTGTCAAAGAGAGTGGCGGCAAGCAATTGAGAAGCTAGGTCACGACATCGACGGTGACAGGAAGATGGAAGCAGTGGAAAGGAACAGGCCATGATGCAGTATAACCGTTTTGTGGACTGCGGTTGTCAGAGAAGCATGTGAACCACGAATGGTCTAGCTGGACGGCCTGGAGCACGCGGAGTAAGTTGTTGACAGCGATAGTCAGGTTGGTAGTTAGCCACACCGGTGTTGTAGACCTAAGGGTTTTTGCTTACGAATTGTAAAGATATGCCTACGGGCATAATCTATAAATATGCATGATTTTGTATGGGAAAGGGTTGTTGAACTCTCATTGTGGGTTATTGAACATTGTAAAATCAATTGAGCTTGAATCTATTGTAAAGGCTCTGCAACTGAGTGCGCAGAGACCTATTTGAGAGAGAAGAGAGTCTGCAGCTGAGTGCGTAGACTAAGAACGGTTGTACCCTTCCCATAAAGAGCAATATTAACAACCATTCTTATGGACGTAGCCTCCATCCGGGGGGTGAACCACGTTAAATCTTGTGTAGTGTGATTGAATGTGTTGTTTGCAATTATCTGTTTTCTTACATGTATGCTTGAATTCCAGTTATCAGTTGTATGTTAATGCTTTTATATGTATTCACCATAGGAGAAAGATGGGAATAATATGTTAAGTGTTACATGAATGAATGGTTGATGGATGCAAAGTATTTCAGGTTGTGAATGTATTGGTTGATAAACGAACACATGCATGGAGGAATGTTAAGTATTCGGCAGCTACAAGTTTGTGAATGTATGAATCTGCCAATTAGTCACATAGTTGAATGTTGAATTTAAGCACACCGTTGGAGCGCGCAGTATTGTACGTTTATTAAATTACATGCACGATACGTTAATAAGCTAAGTGTTATGATAGGATAAAGGTCGTCAAGTCTTGGTTGAAGTCGGACTAGTCCTAAGTAGACGCACGGTCTAGCCGATGCGCTGAACCATCGAGAGTGCTGCGAGGTAAGCTGTTGATAGCTTATCGCCGTGACGCACGAAGCAGCCATATACCGCGCAATCTGTGGATTCTCTGGTTGCGTAAGCGCCTCTGCTTACTGAAGTATCTGACGTGAAGTAGAGACTTCGTGCATTTGTCTGTCCGCAACAACCTGTATAGTGTTGTGCTGCTCGTCAGTCCTTTTACCTTCGCACCACCAAGTTGCGGAAACTTGATTTTGCAACCACCCCCTCAGCTTCGCCTCAGGTGAGACCTCCGGCTACACGCAGTCTATTGCCGAAAGGGCCAGTGAATAGGGGTTTTGTTGGTTCCTTGAACCGCGAAGTACTTGGGTCTACACTGGAAACCTCTAGCTCAGTTATATACGCCAACACCCTTCCCATCCACAGATTGTATAGTACATCAACTCATCCTCCTGCAATCTAACTCCTCGCATGAGCCCACCTCGTATGAAGATCGCCCTTATCAGATCACCACTACCTTCACTGATGTCAACACCTACCATCATTAATGCAAGCATGCTCCACGCATTGAGTTGGGGTCACCACCTATTCCCACCATGACACCCCTCTTCCGCCCTTCATCACTCACATCCAAGGGACCGATGGCATGCTTGTTGATGCTTTTGTTGTCAACACCATCATTTTCCTACTTACTTGATGGACACAACTTGATTTTCTCTTAGTAACACCAATTTCATGCTTCATAAATGTGCTTTCACTATCGAAGCTTTGTATCCAAGCACTAAGCTAATATGCCCTACCAAGCTCAATCCTCTTATGCTTAGTGATTCACCCCTTAGCCAATTTCACAAATTTCCCTTAGTCCTCTTGCTTGGAATTCTCCCCTTGTTAAAAAAAACTTCTTCTTTGCTCAATAAGTTGCTTTTTCCTTAGTAAGTGTTCCTAGCACTTGACAAAACTATCTTTAGATGAGTTTTATCATTTATCCTTATTTTGAATATAACTGAAAAAGATGAAACATGAATTTGATTCCTCAAATCAAGAAAAGGATCTAGTACATCATCTTTACTTAATGCGAAGAAGCAATTGATGGTCATCACTACACCAACATTCAAGAGGTTTGACTAAAATGCAATTAGGAAAATTTAAAGGAAAAGTGCAAACATGGAAAAGTATGATTTTTCTAGTTGGAGAAAATGGAGATGGATGGTCATAGTTTTCATTTGCTACTCAAACTTGGCAAAAGGGCTTAAAAGTAATATCTTATCTTGAATAATTATAACTTTAACTCATGCAAAGACGTTAAAAAAATGAATATCAAACAAAGAATTTAGAATGGTCAAATCTGTAGTGTTGAATATATACTTTATGTATATATCATTTTTTATGAAGGAATGTGACATTTAAGATATGTGTGTTTCTTTAATGGTATATTTATATATAATTTTTTTAAAATGTCTTAGGAAATTACTCTTTAGTTTGAAATGTTGGTATCAATTTGTGGATGATATTATGTTTTATGAATATGCCAACCTTCACCAGTTTCTTTTCTATCTCAAATTTTCAAATATATATATATATAATGACCCCAATTTATGATGGAGACCCATAATGAGAACAACCTCAAGCTCTTTGTTGTCCTTGTAATTAGAGTAATTATAGGTGGTTCCCTTTTTCCCATAAGTTTATAGAAAGATCACCATATTGACATATTTCTCCATGCCAGTTGCATCACCACAAAACTCAAAATATAGTTGTCCCCACAACCTTAGTCACTAAAGCTCTTCATGACCTTTAAAAAAACCACCTTGATCAACAAGAAAAATTGCATCTCAGAAAAAGCCTTTTGAAAAGTGACTACGTTAACACTTAGATTAATAAAGTTTTCTATAAATCAATTCCTATAAATTGTTGTCTTCATCCCCAATCCTAAACCACCAGCCTCAATGTCTACCTTTCCTTTATCCAAGAGTTTACTAATAAAATTGCTAATATTCTCATCAAAATGAACTTTTAAACCATCTTCAAGTCTCGCAAAACTCTTAAGGAACTTTTAATCATGTTAACAATAAATTAAAATTGCTCCTTCATTAAGAAGTGTATGAGAACTAGTTTCATATATCACCTAAACACCTCAATCCATAAAAATGTCACTAATTGTAATTACGCCTCTAAATTAACCATTGTTAAATCCACTCAACCAAACCAAACAACACATTTTCTTGGATTAAATCAAAATTCTACCAATAATTAGTACTATTTCATGAAAACTATTGAAAATGAAACGACACTATACATCAACTTTGAAGAAAGTTATAAACTTATCTAACACTAAAATTTAAATATATATCATAAAAAAATCATAAAAAATACTTAAATATATATCATTTCAAAAATAATAAAAAATCTTTTATTTTATTAATTCGTTTCACTTAATCATAAAATTCAAATATATATCATTTCATAAATCATACAAAAATATATCTTATTAATTTTTTCCATAATATTTTAATTTAGATTTTTTCTTTCATTATTATCTCTTCCCTCGTTCTCCTTCCTCTTCTTGCTCAATTATTTTACTCTATACTTTTGAGCACCAACCCCACATTGATGATAGTGTTGCTTAGTCTTAGATACACCTATAACATAATATCAACCACTTTGTGTTTATACAATAATGTCCCAATCAACCTATCACATAATATCAACCACTTTGTGTTTATACAATAGTGTCCCAATCAACCTATCTAGCAATGTGATCTAAGCGTGTAAACAACTTATTTGCATATATAGATATTGTAAAGGTATCTAGCAATGTGATCTAAGCGTGTAAACAACTTATTTGCATATATAGACATTGTAAAGGTTTTTCATGAAAGTCAAAGGACAAGGCCACACCAAATAATACTAGGTTTATAATATATATCTTATTAATTTTTTTCATAATATTTTAATTTAGATTTTTTTCTTTCATTATTATCTCTTCCCTCGTTCTCCTTCCTCTTCTTGCTCAATTATTTTACTTTATACTTTTGAGCACCAACCCCACATTGATGATAATGTTGCTTAGTCTTAGATACACCTATAACATAATATCAACCACTTTGTGTTTATACAATAATGTCCCAATCAACCTATCACATAATATCAACCACTTTGTGTTTATACAATAGTGTCCCAATCAACCTATCTAGCAATGTGATCTAAGCGTGTAAACAACTTATTTGCATACACAGACATTGTAAAGGTATCTAGCAATGTGATCTAAGCGTGTAAACAACTTATTTGCATATATAGACATTGTAAAGGTTTTTCATGAAAGTCAAAGGACAAGGCCACACCAAATAATATTAGGTTTATAATATATATTGGAAGTTTAAAGGCAAAATTTGAAAGGGCATGATATCATTAAAGAATTATATATAGGCTGACATTGTAAATATTTATATATATAAAATATCCTAGAGGTTTTAGGAAGACTAAAAAGATAAGGCAACGCTATTAAGTTTGCTTGGTAGAATTTTTTTAATTTAATTATTTAGATCATGTTTTATAAATTATTGTATATATGTGATGTTTTATTAAGTATTTAGTTATGTGAGTTGTGTGTAACTAGCAGCGCCCAGACTCAGGCCTTCAGCTTCAGCTACACATCAGCCTACATGCTCCAGCCTCTTGCCATGAGCTCTAGATATCTGCCTCATGCTCCTGCCACTTGCCACGAGCTTCAGCCATCTGCCACAAGCTCCAGCCATCTGCCTCCTTATGCGCCTCCCACCAAGGCTACTCATGATCTGTCTGCCACCTCAAATGTCCCATGCCAAATAGTAATTACTTCTGTACCCTTTCTATCCGGGGCTCGACCCTCTGCCGTTGGCTTAATTTCTTCTACGTGTGGAACATCCGGTCTATGATACCGTCTGCGGTTCACATCCTGCTTAGAGTAATGGCACTAATTATTCCCATGAGTTACGCTCACTAGCACTGTCCTTTCGACATCATTTTTCTTTCTGGCACCTCAAGTAATCATGTCGGGGTTCCTTATCGCCTCGTTCAACATTTCAACAGGTCAGTGGACGCCAGGCTTAAGGCCCTTCTCATAAAAGGCTCCACTTATGCCACCATTCTATTTGTTCCTCCGGACGAACCCTGTCTTTGTTCTTGTCACCTTTGCTTCGGCTTGTCTGACTCCATTCTTAGTGCCTTCTCAGCTTTTGGCTTCTGGCTCTGCGTGGTTATGGCTCCCCCTAAGAAAATCCGCACCCGCTAGAACATAAAGCAAACAAACTCTTAGCACCCTAGCAGTTCCTCCTCCACTCCCCCGATTCACCTGATGAGAGGAATTGTCGAAAAAGCCTGCAAGTATCACTCTGCGATTCCTATCCAGGAAAAAGCGGAGATACAAGATGCTGAGGAGGATGCGATGGTTTCGCGCGGCTGTCTTACAGACAAGGAAATTCGGGAGGACTTTGTTGATCTCGTCCCGGACCCCAACAACACCAAGGGCAGGGCTTCTCTTTATTAGAAGACCCTCGACATGCTCTGGTCGCACAAGCTTGTTTTGGGCAAGGCCCTTACCGACCGCAACGAGGCGCAGGCAGAAATCTTAATGCAGCAAGATGAGATGAATGACATGCTGAAGTAGGTTCTTTACAACCAGCAACAGCTCGCTCGCCGGTTAGGGATCACTCTGGTCAAGGATCTGACTACTCAGCCCACTCAGCCGGTTTACCACAGCGACTAAGCTATGCTCGTTTTCTGGCCTTTCTACTAGTTTAATCAGTTTAATACTCAGATCGTTTTTTGCCTTGATCTTAGGCTGATGTGTTAGTTTTACTGTTTCTTTTACCCTTTGGTTCTCTAGATAGTAGTATTGTTTTAATGATACTTCTCCAAATTCTTTATGGGTATGTTTTCTCCATGATGAGAGGACCCGGTACCTGCATGACTCTATATTTTTTTATACTTACGTGTCTGTATATTTTGAAGATGATAATATAAAGACCTACATATAGCTTATAAAAAAAAAAGTGTTTAAATAATATTTCTTTTGTTGAGCCGACTTGTGAAGATACCTCACAAAGCTATAAACACCAACAATTCATTTGAAATTAATATATCCCTCTTATTATGTTTTTTCCAATAACCCCCATATGGTTGATATAATATATTTTCTTCAATATTCCTCTTAAGCCCGACCTCATTTGCAATGAAGGTGGGGTTGGAGATATTATTGGAGAAAACATAATATGGGGGTGGGGTTGACGGGATATTGGAGAAAACATGTTGTATCCCCTCCACCTCACCCTCATTTTTATCCATCCTTATT
Source organism: Larix kaempferi (assembly GCA_027924585.1). Lineage (NCBI taxonomy): Eukaryota > Viridiplantae > Streptophyta > Pinopsida > Pinales > Pinaceae > Larix > Larix kaempferi. The sequence continues at coordinate 4,933,448 of BSBM01000238.1, read as the reverse complement.
TGAAATGAGAGTGGAGGTAGGTGGATATTGGAAAAAACATAATATGGAGAAAAAATGGTTAGAATTTATGTTAAAAGTTGACTTTCCATTTGCCATGATGAGACCATTCATGGTTTTTTTAATATTTGGAAGTTGTCAAATTTTTAAGAAGAAATTCACAACTCAACCTTAGCATATAAACATCCTTACAAAAGCTTTTCCCTATTTTTTTTTTATTATCTTCCCATTATATTTTACTCTCTTATCACTGTCATGAGTGGTTAATCTTTTTATGTAGTTGGAATGTTATGGTTACCTTGTAACGAGCTCGAGTTTTATAAGTAAATTGTAAGGTAGCTAGAATGTTATGGATCCCTTAGACCAATTTCTTCTCTCACACATTCATAGAAACATTGATCAAAATTTTAAGATCTTAGCAAAAAAAATATTAAAACTTATATAAAACATAATGTCAAAGATATTGAAACTTATATCAAACATAATGTCAAAGCTAAATCCAACTCTCTTATTGGATTCTTTTCTCTTATGGTAAATTTTATATCAATCAAATTGACGGAGCTATCCAAATTTATCTTAAAAAACATATTTCAAATACTTTTCATAATTACTTACTAAATATGTTATCACAAATCATTCTCATAACACCAAACACCTTATTTACCTTAATCACACCAAAATCTTAGCACCTAGTCCCCACTACTCCTCATAAATAATAAAAAACCTTGAAAATTAAAAAAACACCTTAACACCTTTAATAAAAAAAATACTTACAAACTCAACTACTTTTAGAAGCCCATCATCCATTGTCTTTGCTAATGAACCCCTTTATCCTTCAAACCTATCATTCTTAATATTTTCTCCCATTGATTTCATCTCTTTAATCCCATTCATCCTTATTTTATTTTTTTCATTTAACCTTGCTAGAACAACCTTTTACACAATTCAATAACACATTAATCCTTTTCAATAACTTTATTTCATTTAAATTTTACTTATTTCTTTCATTCTATTAAATTGGTTTCTATCACTTATTTCATATATTATATTTAATTATACAATCTTAATATACCTACCTAATCACTTCCACTTTTATATGATATCCCATTTACAATGCCTCCTTTAATATTTTATCACTAATGAGATTTCCTCCTTATGGCTCAACTTTTAACTGCCTCTCTTCTTTTGAATATATTATTCTTAATTAATTATATATATAAATATTAATCTTCAAAAAACCATACAGATGTCACTTAGTTGTCTTGCTCAAAAGGAAACCAGGTTAGTTCTTGAATCCATACCTCATAACTTTTTAGTATTAACAAAATTAATTAGAATCATGCAAGACCAAATAACTTTAAGGAAGGAGAAAACAAAGTATCTACCTTTCGACATCTACACTAAAACAATTTAAAAAAAAACAGAGAGAACTTGAATCTCTATGCTTCATTTGAAATGGTGACCACATGCACCCTATTCTTAGGCAACTAGTCGTTGGATTGGTCTTCTAGGGTTCTAGGATTGAAACCTTTCCTGTAGTGAGCTTCACCAGGTTATTGATTTGCTAGATGAACTCCTTGATCGCATTTGTTATCAACTTCAAGCTTGCATTAATTTTCAAGATTTGGCCCTAGTTCCATTCCATTATCGCTCCCATCCAATTCCTAGACTCCAACTCATCGCTCTAGGTTTCCATCAAGTCTTTCCCCATTAGCGTTTTCATCTTCCAATACAACATCATAGTTTTAGCGTGATTTGTCTCATGGGTTCGAGACGAGCCCACATACTAACCCACTTTGACCATTCCATTTGCTCCTCCATAGTGTCATGTGATCCCCGATCCTTCTTAATCTCTTCCTCAATGTGGTCGAAGAACTCTCTAGTCTCCTTAGAGACCACTTGGTAATATTCCTACTTAGCTTTCACCACCTCGCGCTAAACTTGGGGCATGTGAGAGCCCCTGTGAGTTCCTCCCCAACCTATGACAGTCCTAGGATTTTCCATGCTTTAGAGATCCCTTGCAAAAATATCGGCACGGTCCCAAACCCACCTCACCAGCAATCTCTTCTTCACTTGTGCACCACTCTTCTCAGGCGATAGATCTTCCGCAAAGCTCCCACACTAGATGCTACACATGGGATGTCATATAAGCTTCACCTCCAACATCATAAAATGATAACCAGGTGATGGATAGTTTACGCCATCATTTCTTTGCACCCACATCCTCGTTGTCATCAAGATCGTCATAGCAATGACCACCTTCGCATGCAACCACCCTATCATACCATCATCACTATTTGTTTCCACAATCTTCCTTCCCCTTCGACTGCACGTAGGGTACAGTTTCCAACCAAGTTGTATGCTGTTAAATCCCCTCCAACCAATACACGTACCATCTACCGCATACATCAAGCCACTTACTCCATTGAGTTGGCCAGTTAGCGGGTCAATGGCCCAAGTGTCTTTTCATCCTTGCCCTCCATCACCTCCCCATTGTACACCTGCATCTAGGATTCCTCTTAAATTGAAGGACATGGGGGTGGGCTATGGGATGGCATATGAGCTTCACCTCCAACATCATAAAATGATAACCAGATGATGGATAGTTTACGCCATCATTTCTTTGCATCCACATACTCATCGTCATCAAGATCGTCATAGCAATGACCACCTTCGCATGCAACCACCCTATCATACCATCATCACTATTTGTTTCCACAATCTTCCTTCCCCTTCGACTACACGTAGGGTACAGTTTCCAACCAAGTTGTATGCTGCTAAATCCCCTCCAACCAATACACATAGCATCTATCACATACATCAAGCCACTTACTCCGTTGAGTTGGCCAGTTAGCATGTCAATGGCCTAAGTGTCTCGTCATCCTTGCCCTCCATCACCTCCCCATTGTACACCTGCATCTAGGATTCCTCTTAAATTGAAGGACATGGGGGTGGGCTTTGATCCACTTATGTGTACATGAGTCATGAGATCATTTAATACAATCTCTATGGGTGCAATGACGCATTCGACCACTACCTCAAGGTGACCCATAACTTTATACTAAACTCTCACACAAATTTAAACAAATAAAGTTTATATTTCATTTTAACATTTATCTAATTTTGATTATTTAATTATATCTTATATTTATTTACTTTATTTATTATTAATTTATGACTTTTTAACGGTTAATTCTTTTGAAATCTGTATACTCTTTTATTTCACTATAAGCTTTATAAATTGAGGTTGACATAAACATGAGAATAAATCACAATGACCTTTAGAATTTAGAATTTTGACCATATCAATATTATTATTTTTTTAAAATTGAAATTAGGTGATAGTAATGGATATGGTAATATTTAATGGATATGGTAATATTTAACATTAAAAGTTTTTATATAAATAATAAGTAAATTTATTTAATTTTAAATTAATAAAATTTTAATAATTATATTGAGAGGTATTTATATTGATAGATGTTTATGTCTTAGAATTTGAGGTAGACTAGTATTTATACCTTTCTTAAATTGCATTAAGATAAGATAAGTTCCAAATTCGAAATAATCAATTATAAAATATCATGGAGCACTAGTAGCTCTCTTAGATGATGCATGAATAACTAGCTTCGTGTTAGACAACCTATTTAACCAAAAGAAGGTGGGTGATAACATATAGATAGAGAACGAGTGATTACAACTATACATGGAGAACAAGTAACTTATTTTGTGGCACTTAATTTGTGATAGAAACAAGTAACATATCACTTATTTTGTGACACTTAACTTGTGACCTATCGATGTTCACCACCCAAAAGTTAAGTAGATATACTAGTTATATTTTATTTACAATTTGGAATGGATAAAAAAAGATACTCTTCCTAGATTAAAGAAAAATAAAACACATATATTATCAAGATTTATTTTATAGTCTTCTTTCTAAATTAAAAATAAACAATTCTTTACATATAATAAATAAATAAAATTAAGTAACACTTAACATACTACTTATCAATCTTCACCAATTACAAATTAAATGACTGAAATTATAACTATATCAATCCATCTATCTTATCTAAAATTTTGTTTGTGCATTACTTTATCTTGTCTAGAATTTTGTTTTTATTTGTGCATTACTTTATCTTGTCTAGAATTTTGTTTGTGCATTACTTTTTCTCTTCCTATTTTTAAGTTGCCAATCAATCACCGTCACGCAGCTTTGGAAAATATTATAATTGGACCAAAAAATTAGGATCGGTAGAGTTTCTTGAAAAAAGAATAGTACCGCATTTTCACGATACCTTTTTGTCTTTTATTATATAAACTGGAAACGGAGAGGAGCATATTCCTTCGGTAGATTCTTTTCGATAGTGTCTAATTATAGGCATATGATAACACTTCAACTACCAGTCTAACCAACTCAATCTCACATATATACCTTTTAATCTTCTTATTATTATTTTGTATACTTTTTATCTTCTTATTATTTTGAATTTCAACATGTATTTTTTATTTTTATTTTTATTTTGAACCAACATGTATTTTTTATTTTTATTTTGAACCAACATGTATATTTATTATTATTATTATTATGAACCATATTGTAATTTTATGATATTAAATTTATTATTATATTTAAATTAAAAATAGTTAAAGTGATAAACCATAAAAAATAGGATATTGGAAGATTCTTAATTCTTAAAAACTTTTGAGTTTAAAGAATTTCTCACCTCTATGAAATTAAAGATGGTGAAAAAACATTTTTTAATTAAATAGTGTATTTACATTAAATTTTAATTTCAAAATGTTTATTTAACACTAAATTTTTTTATCAAATTTATAGTAATATAAAAATGTTTATTTTAAAAAATTTCCAAACATAAAAATAAAATTTTAAAACAAACAAAATAATGTTTTTTTTTTTTTTTTTTAAAATCAAAATTCTAATAAAGTGGGTCTTTTCCCATTGAGAGCATGGCTATGACTAGGTACCTATGTACAAGAACAAGATAAATAACATGGAAAACAAGAGACTTCCTAAAATTGCTTTAAATTCAAGTCAAAACCAATTACGCCTTAAGTGGAGTTGGTGTAAAGATACAATGGCTTGGTTAGACCATTGAGGCATTGATGAAAATGACATTATGCAGAATATCAATAATGTCAAAAATATTATTTCTTCTAAATTTAAAGAGAAATTGTGGTGCAAGAAAAATTTAGCGTTTAAGAGAAAACTAAGATACTATAAGGAGGTCATTAACCCTGATTTGGAATATCAGAATTATCTCTTGATAGTAACTAGTTCAAAGAAGATAATGAATATAGCCAAGATTAGAATGAATTCTCATGAGCTCCATAGAAAAACAGGGAGTTGGTCTATTCCCAAAAATCTGTGGGAGGAAATGGTTTGCCATCTTTGTGAGTCTATGAGTGTTGAGGATGGAAATCACTTTCTCTTAGAGTGTCCTACTTACACCCACATTAGATATGAGTTTCATAGTATTTCCTATAATACAAACCTTTCTAACTTGGTGACTTGCCAAAACTATAGTGATCTTGGAAAGCTTCTTTCTAAGCATTTTGAGCATAGGAACAAAAGTTTAAAGCAAACCAAGTAATAACCTTCTTACAGTCCGATAAACCAAAATTGCTCTCAATGAACATCAATCATCATCATCATTAATAATCATTATCATATTATAATAAAATTTATTTTTTTATTAATTTAAATGTTTTAATGTCAACTAATTCATGAATAAAGAGAATCTCATTATTTAAATAATAGAAAAAACACACATGCTATGGTGTTTTAATGAGAATGTTGATATATTACAAAATTAATTAATGTGCTTGTGTTATATTATGTTTTTAGTTTGTGTTTGTTATATATATATATATATATGAGAAAAAAAAGGTGATAAATCATAATTTAAAAAATTAACAGTATATTTTTAAAATAATGTAAAATATTTAAACAAATTTTTAAGAATTTTATAAAAGAAGACATGATTGAATGATTCTTAATTCTTAAGAACTTTTGGATTTAAAGAATTTCTCATTTTTTTTAAATTAAAAGAGTTGAAAAAAACATTTTTTAATCAAATAATGTACATCCATATTAAATTCAATTTCAAAATATTAATTTAATACTGAATTTTCTAACATTTTAATTTATAAAATTTATAGTGATATAAAAATGTTTATTTTTAAAGCTTTTCAAATATAAAAATAAAATTTTAAAACTAATAAAATAATACTTTATATTTTTAATTCTATTCATCAAAATTTTAATAAATATTAATAATAATAATCATCCTATTATAATAAATTTTATTTTTTTATTAATTTAAATATTTTAATATCAAATAATTCATGAATAAATTACTAATATTCTCATTTAAATAATAGAAAAGACACATGCTATGGTGTTTTAATGAGAATGTTGATATATTACAAAATTAATTAATGTGTTTGTGTTATATTATTTTTTTTGTTTGTGTTATATATATATATATATATATATATATATATAATATTTTTAGTATATATTATTGATGATAGATATCTTTTTTAAGTAAGTAGAAATTATATTATTTCAAACGAAAAAACCTACATAGCTATACATACACAATTGAGATTTTGGGTTTGCCACATAGATATAACCCAATTGATGTGATTTTCTCTTCATCACCTGAATCACATCCCAACTCTTGTTGCACTGTAGCAACAATTTTCTGCTTCCTTTTTCAACTGAATTTCTTTGGCATTAACTCTAGATGTAGCTTCCAACAGTGCTCATCATCATGCCCATTTATCTTGCATTGAGTGCAACAGGAATTTCCTTCATCTTTCTTTGTTGTAGTTGTCATCTTATCCTTTCCTTTTCCTTTTCCTTTTCCTTTGAAATGATTTTCCAAATGCTTGGATGGTTTTTATTCTTGTACATTCTTTCCCCTTCTTTAAATATGAGTTGCTTGCACACTCACTTCATCCAAATTAGTGGGGTTTAACAACAACAATGTGTGACTAATGTAACTGCGAAGTGCACCAATATATTCCATCGAAGTTTATGGATAATCTAAGGGAACATTCAATGCAAGTTCATTTTTCCGAAATTCTTCTGTGAAACTTTGAACACTTTGACCTTTACCCTGTCACAAATTTTTCCATTCCATCATGGATTTTTGTACATGACCCAATGGATAGAATTGCTTTATTAATGCAGAATTAAATTCAGACCATGAAGAAAGAAGTTTACCATTATGATTGCTACCTTTATGAAGTTTGCTATCCCACCATACAAGGGTTGAGCCTTCCAGCCGAAGAGAAGCCAACTAGATCTTCACCTCTTCCTCTTCGATTTGTTGTACACATCAGTAAACTTCGATCTGTCTATTCTAATTTTTCAGCTTCTCCGCATTACCTTCTCCATTAAACATGGGTAAATCAAATTTTACATCTAGTTTCAATAATGGATTTTAAAAGTTTTTTTCTTATGGAAACTAGAATGATGACAATGAGAGGAAGAAGAAGAGCTTGAATTTGAATATGGAGATGGAGGTTCAAGAGGGTATCCTCCATTTCCATGGTTCACTGAAGCATTATCCTCTGCTTTCACCTTCTTCTTTTCCTTCTTTTCCAATATCTCTTGATAATATACAAACAATTTTTCTACCATGTCTGACATCCGATAGAAAGCCTTATGGAAATCCTTCTTGTTCTCTGTATGAACGTATTCATCCTCCATTTTATTAATTCGAGTTGCAAATCCAATCTCTAGGTTGAAAGGCTCTAGTTTTCCTTCAACTACTTTGAGCTTGGCCGTAGTAAGTACCCACACTCACAATTCAAGTCAAAGATCAAGCTCTGATACCAACATGATCCAGATCTTTTATTCGATGGCTATCATGAATTGCATAAAAAGAGCACGAACAAAGTCTATGTGCAACGTAAATGAATAAGAATACACATGAAGATGAAGCACTATAAAAGAAGGACATAAGACGTGATAATGTAGTTCGTTCCAATGATGGACTACGTCTTCGGGCCCACTTCTCAGTGGAGAAGCATTTATATTATCTCAGCAAAAGTCATGGAAAAATACACGACAATAACTTAATAATGGCAGTGGAGGAAATCCGCTGCTCGGATCCAAATTCTGACTGCACCAGTGAGTCCATCTCAAAAAATCCTTAAAAAATGACTATATACGCTGCCACCTTCACCACAAGACCAACCACAACAGTCTTCCTCTCTTTGCATATTAATGCAGGTATTTGCCTAACAATTTCATGCCATGGGCATGTGGATCCCTCCCCTTGGAAATAGAATGCATTGGGTTTAAATACTTGTAGGTGGGCGGGCCTCCAAGGCTGCCCCATTGACTTATTAGTAAGTCATTGCAATGGTAGGCGGGAGACCCGGGGTCAAGCCCGCGGGATCTCCCTTTTTATGAGAATACGTTACAACGTTTAACCATGGCACATTCACATATGTTGAAATATATATATATATATGTGTGTGTGTGTGTGTGTGTGTTGTTATAGTTGGTGAGCGTAATATATTGTTGGTTTGTTTCTTGCGCATTCTATATAAATATATATAGTAATATATATATGGTGGTTGTTGGGTGGGAGACCCGGGGTCAAACCCGCAAGATCCCCCTTTTTCTTTGGTTAATTACACCTCAATGAACATAAATACAATGTTTCCAAACTCTGTTATAACGGTAACCTGGTGGTCTAAAGGTAAACGCATGGAGTTTGTTGCAACAATGTCACAAGTTCAAATCTTGCGGCATTCAGTTCACCTTTGGGTCATTTTAGGCTGGTCTCGAGGAGACACATGTCACCAGTAGATTGTTCCACGTGTTGCTCTGAGATTGGTCCACGCCGATACCATGTCACCGCCCAGTCATGTCCATGTCACCTACCAACTCGTATTCCACATCATCAAGCCTGCCATTTGGGATTCCATGTGGCGCTACATGGGGGTTCCACATCAGTGCCATACAAATACAGATTCCACGTGTCACCCTTTTAGTGGTTCCACGTGACACTCTTTTTTTGTCATTTCTGCACAATTAAACATTATTTTGTCAAAAGTTCAGAAGCTCGTATCTTCTTCATCTAGAGTCCATTTGATGCGACTCAAGTGGCGTTGGAATCGTCTCGATGCGCCCTTCGACTTGGTGTAATTTTTAATGAGATTTGAGGACATAAAATTTTGGGCCTTTATGGATCCTCATGGACCAGTCCTACTCTACCTCAATTGAAGCATTTAAATGGTAACTTACCTTTGTATTTCTTGGTTCCTCTCTTAATATTTTTGACAAAACTTTCCTATTCTTCGTCGAATTCATCATCTGATCTTTCTTCTATCATGTGTCCTTGGTTCCTTATCTTCTTTGAGACTTTAAAAGTTGCCTCTCTTCTTGTTGGTTGTTCATCATCTACATCTGTTCGCATCTCATATGCTATGAGGGTCTCAAATAGTTCATCCATTGGTAATCTTGTCAAATCCTTGGATTCTTCTATAGAAAATATCTTAGGATCATATCTCAAGGGAAGTGATCTCAGCACTTTCTGTACAACCATGGATTCTTTGAATTCTTCTCCTAATCCTCTGATGTAGTTGACAATTTCATCTACTATGAATAAATAATTTACAATTTATTTTCAGTTTCTTTCATTTTCATATTCTCGAACATTGTTCTATATAGTTGGAGCTTGACTTGCTTGAATTTCTCATCTCCATCATAAAGATTTTGAAGTTTGTCCCAGATTTCTTTAGTTGAGATGCAATGCATCACCTTTTCCTGAACAGTTTGTGATACTCCATTCATGAGATGGTGCGAATATTTATAATTATAGCTACATAACTTCTTCTCCTTAAGGTCTGTTGGGAGAGTTTTTGGAGTTTCGTAGCCATTAAAAACAAACACCATACATCCACCCCTAAATCCAACATTTTTTTCATCATAATAGTCCATAACGCATAATCATTTCCATCAAAGTTAGGAATACCATTTGAAGAGAATCCTTCTTGTTGATCTATATATGTTCATGGTATTCCTTCCAGTGGTTAAACTGTTTTGAAGGTAACATGGCTCTGATACCAATTGTTGGACTATTCACCAATATAGAGGGGGGGGTGAATCAGTATTGGGAAATTTTCAACAATTCAAATTTTAGTATCAGATGTAAACATTAACTATTAACAATAACATTCATCATCACATAAACCATACACAACACATAAGAGATTTTATGTGGAAACCCAAATGGGAGAAAACCACATAATTTTTTTCTTATATAATATAAAGATTACATTCAATTGATGTACCGGATCCATCTGGAAGGAGGCTACAACCCCCTAGTTTATCAACTCCAACTAAAAGGAGGCTACAATCCCCTAGTTTATCAGCTCCAACTGAAAGGAGGATACAACCCCCTAGTTTTACCATAGGCTCCAACCTGTAGTGAGGACTCCAATCCTTGGTGAGCTCCAACTCACCAGATTTACTAGCATCAACTGGAAGGAGGATACAATCTCCTATCCTTGCCCCATCGTACCACCTTGATATGAATACGAGAATCAACCTTTCACTGTCACTGTATTTGTCAACATGTACATGTATCACTATCTCTGTCAACATGTACCTATATCACTATCTTTGTAAGCATGTACCTATATCAATGTTTATGTCTCTGTCACTGTCACAATCATTGTATCCCTTTCTCTATCTTTGTCATTGTCTCTATGTCAACATATACATGCCTCAAATCTATATTTCAAGAATGCCTAGAAACAATCACCCATATATTTCGTTTGTATCCTCAAACCTTTATATCATAGTCATCAGGGAAAATTTTAGTGGAAAAAATTCGCCAATTGGCTATTTTTGGGGCTTTTTTTAAAACATAAATTCGCTATTTGGTCAATTTTAGTCTCTAATATCGCCTATATTTACATAAAATATGTTTTTTTTATCATAATATTCGCCAAAATTTACACGTTTTAGTAGTAAATTGTATGTTTCATGTTTAATATTCACCTACCAATCTATATATATGTTTTTTTCAATCCAAAATAATCACCTACAATACTAGACTTAAGTATACTTTTATAATATTATCCTTAAAAAATACCCCGATAGTCATTTCCAAACCCTAGCATATTCCAAGATAATCACCATGATCTATGCCAAGATCATCACCATAATCACCATAACATATCTATGTAAGATCACCAAAGAAAAGGCTCTAACACATACTCAATATCCATACCATTTTCAAGACAACAAGAAGGACCTTAGTCCATGAGAGGCATGACCATCACAATAGAGACCCATGTATAAGAACCATACCTTTGACAAGGTGAAGAAACAAGAAAGAAACCCTTCACCAAAAGAAATCGTAGATCACCCCATCACATAGTACTCACAACAATATTTCCAACGAGCCAAGAAGTTTGTGATTCGGATATCGTATGAGAAAGTTATGCAAATTTTAAGATTATAAAAAATCCTCCTCTTGTAGTACCTCCGCTTATCTATCCTTGAACCTTTTCTATTCCCTCTTGTACTTGTGCCTTAGAGATGATGAACTTGGATGAATCAAATGAAATGTTTTCATCTCTTATTTATACATGTCCAAAGTCACTTTTTAGTTCACTTTATATTTAGGGCAGACATATAACTTATTATTAATTTTGTCTTCCACATTTTAGGTTAGGTCGGCCCTAACATATTATTAATTTTGTCTTCCACATTTTAGGGGATTCTTTAAATGGGTCAATGACCACTTCATGGCTTCATCAAGGGGGCGTTGGGGCTTCTTCACATCATCATGATTATATGGACACGTCATCATTTATTTTAGGGGCTTCACTTCACTTCACATGGTCATGTGGACACGTCATCATCTCTTTAAGGGTTTTCCCCATATGTGTACAACCCAAAGTGTCTTCCCGTGAGGGCCATGCTTAAAGCTATGCCATAAGGGGACCACTTTGGAGTTATATACACTAGGACTTTCATATCAATGACAACCTTATTCAACACATTACTTATAGTTAGGTTGGCCAAGAGTGTATGATACATTATGCCCCCTTTATTTCCTATTTATAACAAAGGATACTCATTTGAATTTGGTCCTGGGAAAATTTTAAGGGCAAAATTTACCCATGGGCTAATTTTTGACATTTGTTTCCAAAAAAAGATTCGCCAATTCCATTTTTTTCTAAATTGGTTCGCCCAAATTCCATGGCCTAAATTGTTTTTTCTCTAAAAATTCCCAAAATTGGCATGAAACTATATAAAACCCTTAGGAATTTGAACTTTATAGAAAAATATCTATGAACCTTTTATGTATGGAATTTTAAGAATTATTAACATTCGCCAAGGTTTTTACGCTTAAAGAAAATTATGGATCCTTAAAATTTTCCCTGATTTAGTATCTTGGATGAGGAGAAGGGACGACTTTTTGGACCTAATCAAATCTCTTAAAACTACTTTGATCTTGCTACCCAATCCTCGATAGTTCCAAGAGACTAATGACTATATTCATTATTTAATAGATGGGGTTTTGAGTCCCCCTCCTTGCATGGGGGCTTGAGTTCCCATGGTATTTTCCACTGAGCCTTTCACCCCTACACCTAAGTATTTTTAGTATGAAGCCCAAGGATCTTTTCTTTGTTGGCCACTTCATCTCACTTCTCCTTGGTAGATTTTCAATGTAACTTTTTAGGTTTCCTTTCCTCTTTGATCTCATCTACTTTTTATTCTTCATGTTGCCTCTACATTCTTGTCTTGGTGCAGATAATTCTAGAAGGGGCTATGGGTCTGTCTGAAACCGAGTCATTATATTCTCGTTGATTTGAATCATCTCCCTGAGATTTCCTTGCATGGTTGAGGAAGGAGTGGAACCTAGTAGGACGATTGAAGATGGCTCCATGACAATGCAAATGACCACTTCAGAAAAGGAGAGAGGTTCCTCCTAAGATAGAACCTCAAAGTGGTTCCTTGCATGGTCAAATGTAGAGGATTTGGGGCTAGATCAAGGTGAGCAAGGATCTTTTAGACGTAGATTCAATTTGAGAGGGATTGACTTGATGAAAATTGGAGGGGGGCTATTAATATGAAGCTGGGGATGATGCTTAACCACTAGCCTTGGATCCCATCTTTTTCTTGACGGTCTTCAATTGATCACCTTAGTTTGGCCTTGGAATTGATTTTTTTTTGTAGTTCTTCACAAAGTTACCATATTCATCGCATGTATCGCATTTGAAAGGATGTTCTTCATAATCAAACTTATGATAGTGTCTCCAATCATCAAGGGTGAGAAGAATGGCTTCCAACAACCATTTTTCTACATCCACTTCAACGCAGGTCCAAGCACATACCAACATTAATTCTTTTGGCTCGCACTTGTCTATGTATGTACCAAGCATGTTTCAATACTACCCAAGGAGTCATCATTACAACAGTGAAGGGGAATATGCAACAATCTAAAATGAACAGGAGTTGCCTTAGGTAGATCCACCTCGAAATCAATTTTTGGGATCCTGTGTTGATTTAGATACATCCCATGGACACCAAATAAGTAATGCCCATTTATGAATATAAGAACATGATCTTCCTTTGTTTCAAATAAATAAAAGCATAAAACCCTCACCGATAGAATAAATGGGCGATTTTTCCTTTGATGAGAACTTGCCAATTCTTTTGAATCCAAATTGCCATGGATCAGGGGGTGGCCCCATATTCCTATAAATTAATTGATCGGGCCTTGGTCTATGAGGGTGAGGGCCATTTGTCGAGAAGCGGATGTCAAATAGGAACCTCTAGGATATTTTCAAGTTTCTTAACAAAATGAGAAGATAGGGCGTGAGCAACAATTTTTCCCATGGAAGAGATGAGATTGAGGATGGCTATGGCCTCAACATCTAGAGGGGGTTAGAGGTGCCCTCCAATGTTCAAATACATCACTCAAAGAGTGAAAATGAATCTCCAAGCTCACAACAAATCTTTAGAGAACACATCTTGGCCAAGATACCCTTGCAAGAAACATAATCATGGCCTTCCTAACATTTTAACTCATCAAAACTATGGTGACTTAGGAATTATTCTCTTAAAGCTTTTCGAACATACAGTTAAAATTCTAAAGAAAACCAAGTAATTCCTTACCTTTCTTAAGGTCCAATACACGAAAGTTGGTCTCAATGGACACTAATAAGCATCATCATCATCATCATATATATAAAAAATTGTTCATAACATATACCTATAAAGAGAAAATTTAAGTGTTTTTTACTTCACATGTTCTTTTCTCTCCACAACTACATATATTCAAAAGAAGTAACTTCTAATTGTTATAAGATTTGGACATTTTCATGGGAATGCAACTATACCATATGGTCAAAGTGAATTTTTCATTTATAAATTGCATTTTTTTAATGCATAAATGGATTCAATGCCCTCCAAAATCCCTATTGCATCGGGATTGTGCAATCTAAACAACTTATATTTGTAGTTTCAACAATTCTTTTCAATTTTTTTGCTAGATTTCAAGCAAAAAAAAATCTTAAAAAATGCAAATCATAACATGTTTAGACTAGTGCAACAAATAGAAACTTAAAATTAAAAATTAAAACAAGTTGAGAGTTCCATATTTAAAAATAATAATAATAATAATAGATTAAAAAAGATTTAAAAAATACCAAATAAAATAAATTGATATTATAAATTAAAGATGAGATAATAAATAGAATAATAACAATATTTTCAAATTTGTCAAAAGTTATAGTTGTACTAGATATTATGTAAATTTATAACTTCTTATAAAATTTTAAACATCCAAATTAAAAAAAAAATGAAAACCCCACTTATTAATTCATTTTAAAAACAATTTACCATTATGTAAAGCAAGAAATGAAAATGAACATAAATATATCTTGAAGTAATTTTAAAAACAATAAGTAATTTTAAAAACAATTTACCATTATGTTTAAGCAAGAAATGAAAAAGAACAGCGCATAAATATATGGAGTAGAACCATGATTTTCTAATAGTTTTAAGGACATGTTAGGTGTTCAATAAAATATAACAATTTAGCTCTAAACGAGTGAAACCGCTTTCACCATTTTATCTTTAAATAGTAACTTTTTCGATTGAGTTTGTAATGTAATCTTCAGATGAGTTTTGGCTTTTAATTTTTTCATCATTTGGGGTTATTTATAAATCATTGTATTAAAAAAATTAGTTTTCTATTTTGATTTTTTTTTTTTTTTGTGTGTGGTTAAAGAGAAAAATTATAAAAAATATCAATTTTTAAATTATTTATTTATTATTTCTTTTTCTAAATTATTTTCTAAATCATTTTTAATTTATTAACTATCTAAAAAGTAAAATTTAAAATTTAAATAATGTAATGTGAATCTAATTTCTTAATATTTTGTGTATTTATTATTAAATAAAAAATTATTTCTCTAATATATGAATGATGTCATTATAAACTTAAATATAATAATCTTGTGCATTTATATTAAATTATTGAATGTAAATTGATGAGTAATAAAAATATTGAATAGTGTATTGGCTTATTTATAAGTAGAATTATAAGTGATTTGTATTTGGTGCTTAATATGGAGGAGATGGAGCTGGTAGGGTTTGAGTTTGGCGATGTTTTCTGGCAGCGATTGGATCCCCTAGTAAGATGATCGGAATGTACGTAGAAGTTCTTGGAGTCATGTTGGTTCTTAGAATCAACCTAGTACCAAACAAACCTAAAAAAAGTGGGAATAGTAGATTTTTTGCGGGCTTCTTCGATCTATTTTGTTTTAGGGTTTTCAGTTACTGGCCGGGATCTTTTTCAGGTTTACACCATTCACTTTGTTGTTGGGTTTATGCTGGTATTGGGATTTTTCTAGGGGCTGTGTTTATTTTCAATTGGGGGTTTGGGCCTTAACCCTGCAGTACGAGGTGCCCCCTTTTTTTCCTATCCTTGTCGGGTTTCTGTCCCGGGACAGTTGGTGGTGGTACCGTTGATATTTTTGAGGGTTATTGTGCTTGCCAGTTGTCCTTCACTGTGCTTGTGGTCACCCTAAAAGGTGTCGGCTTTTTTATTTTTGGGGGGACTGGGTTACGGGTTTCCTACTTACTTGTTTATTCCACGACATTATGCCTTTCCCGAATTTTATTCCAAGTGACTTTAGCCCTGTTGTGGGATCTAGCGAGAAGGTGGGGGGTTTGAAGGACAATGGTGTTCCTGGTGCTCTTTCCTCACATGGAAACCTGGAGGGTACTGCTCGATGTTATGCTCGGAGGATAGGCCTGAGTGGGGAAAAGGCTAGGTTTAGGCGTCGTCTTAAGACGATCAAGGCCACGGAGGGTCTGGAGAAGTTTATTATTGAGGAAACCACAAATTTGGACCGGGTGGAGATGTTGGCCGGTAGAGCATTTTGTAGGCCATATTGAATTCTCTTCGGGTTCTAGGGGTGAAATCTTGGATTAGGTCAATCAAAACTGGACCCCAATATTAGGACTGGCACCCAGGGTTAATCTCCTCTTAAATCGTTGGATTATGTTTATCCTACCAAAGCCCGAGCATGTCAAGACTATCCTCATGAGGAGTTGGGATTTTAAGGATGGTTCTATCATTTTAAAGAGATGGCATATCGCCTTCAATCCTGTCAGGGAAAGGTAGACATGCAAACACATTTGGATGCTCTTACCGGGCTTACCAATAGCTCTGTGGATGGAGAACATACTCATTGGGTTCGCGAACAAGGTTGGGTCTTTTGTTAGATCTGATAAAAAATCTCTCTATGGTGTGGATAGGAAGGTGGTGCGTGTGATGGTGGAGTTTGATTTGGTTAAGGGACTACCTACGGAAGTTGAAATTATTTGGGGAAAACTTAATTTCAGGCAGAGATTAGATTACTACAGAATGCCCTTTCTGTGCTTCAATTGTAGGGAGACGGAGCATGTAATGGCACGATGCCCTAATCTGTAGCGGAATGCACAAGATGAGGGTTTTACTGAAGCTCTGGGGAATTTTAATCAGGAATATTGGCACTCTGTGGAGGGTTTTATTTCTCCGGACATACCAAAATCGGGTAATATTTCTCCTGCTTCAATTACACCTTATAAGGATGTCATGAAGGATGAACTAGATTTCTATCTGAATGTTGAAAATTCATTAGATAGACACATCTATGAGGGTAAGGTCAAGCTTAGTCTGGGGGGTTTGTTTGATGATATTTCACCTGCTTATGTTAGGGTTTCTAGGAAGGATGACTGTTCACATGGTGTCCCTGTTACTGTTGTAGAAATTTCTTCCTACAGGTAGAAAGAAACTCTCTTAGGTCAGAGTAGGATAAACTAACCCTAATATAAGACAAAAATGAAACAAGTGCTACCTTGAGTCCTAGATCTAAACCAACATTCCAAGATTTCAATATTGGGAGATGAGAGAGAAGATAACTGACCTTTCGTTTTGATGTTTGTATGCTTGGATCCTTGATCTCGAAGTCCTCGCGATGAACCTGTTAAGATCAAAACAACAAACAAGTGCACACAATATTCCAAATAGCTTGAATTACAAATTAGATCTATATCTAGTTAGATACAATTTATGTAAATGGATCATAACCAACACACACAAATTGGGAAACAAGACAAGTTATACTTTTATTGAAAACTTGAGAGTTCTTACAAATAGTTTCCTGATGTCCAAGCCAACTTTCAACTCCAAGTTCCTCCTCTAGCTATCTCTGCAAAAGTCTCAAGATCATAGGTTGGATGCCACCAAAGTCCCCCCTTTGGTCCATGGAAGGCCTCTCCTTTATAGTGCTTGGAAGAGTTAACCAAAAGGAGAGTAAGATGGATCTAATGAGTGTTTAGTGGATCAGGCATACTAAACAGAGAGAGGGGGTTGGGATCGAATCAGAGCTGGTGATCCCAAGAAAATATCTCGACAGATGAGATCCATGATCCATGGCAAAAAGGTAGAAAGGGATTTTCGAGCCCCTAGGTCTGAGCATAACATGAAATTATCGCACCCTAGGGTCTAAGCATAGCGTGACAACCCTAATTATCACTACCAGCAGATGTGCAAAGCGCGAAAATGTATGTAGATTGGGTCCCCTAATTATCACTACCAGCAGATGCGCGGAGTGCAAAATTTTTTGGGTTGCTTTTTGCTTTTTCGCGATTTTCGACCCATTGTACTCTATCTAATCCCGGTAAAAGGGATTAGGGTTGTAACCTAATTTCGGGTAAACGAATTAGGGTTTTAGATGCTGCAGAATACCATATATTGTAAACATATAATGAAAAGGAGCTGTGCGGCTCTAAGTTTTGCTGGTTTTTTCCCGGTTAAGGGTTTCCAGGTGAAAATCTCTGTGTAATGTGTGTGCCATTGTGTATTTTCTGTTAATGCTTAAGAATCATATAAGTTTGTACTTCACTGTTAAGGTTTAAAAACTGACACTAGAGCCGTGGTATGCTACCACGGGCAGCGCAACGATGATGATTAGTCTCCTTAGACAATAGTATTTATTTTTTAGTGGCATGTACATGATATGTAGGCCAAAGGGCCAAATTTTGTATGGCATGAGATCCCAAATTTTGTCTTTGGACACATCTTTATTATATGTATTCATAAGAACATTTTATATGCGATTATATACATGTGGAATTATTTCTATGATTTTTTCATTTACAGTGGCTTGTGTGTTTGATTTATGATGTATTTTTATGTATGAGCTAGATGCCAATCCAAAATGTAGTAAGACAATTAGTCAGCTACAAAATTGAATTCTCTTGGTACATGTTGATATGAAATGTAATCAAAAGATCGTTCCAAGAGGCATACCATTCTAAATAAGTGAAGTAATAAAGGATCGCGGACAGTGTAGATGTGGTTCAGATGGGACACCACGAGTTGGGAATCTAAAAAGATCGAAAAGGTGGGGATTCCAAGGGAAGCAACTTCAGTTAAGAGTCCGATGAATGCATGGTACTCTGCAATGTTGTTGGTTGCGGAGCCCAAGCAAGTGCCCTCTGAGGATACCAGCTCGCCAGCAGGAGAATAGATAACCCATAATGCGGAAGCAAGGTTCTGGGTGTGTCGACTAGCACCATCTGTGAATCCATAGTAGGTAGACATCTGCGCATAGAAGCACAAATCGAGGTAAATTAGGATACATGAAATAAAATCCAGGAACACACACAAAAAGAAATAACTGAAAACAAGCTAAGTACATTATGTACAAGATGTCTCGCGCAGGATAAACCTATGCGTAGAATCGTTTTAGGTACAGCCTGTTGCGGGGCTGTTCTAGAGGTGTACCATCACAGTCGACGAGCTCATACGCTCCTTTTTCCAATACACATTTTACAATGAAGGGACCGTACCACATCGACTCTAGCTTACCTTTTCCTAGTTTGTCATGCATTTGGTCATACATGAGTACAAGGTCATCCTCGTTAAAGATCTGAGGTTGAACGGATTTGTCATAATGTGCTTTGACGCATTTCTTGTGGGCTTCGTTAGCCAAAGTGGCGTCGCAGGGGGTTTCATATAGCTTGGCTAGATAGAGAAACCGTTCTTCCTCAGAGGTTGTATTGGGAAGTAGCTCAACGACTATCTTCAGTGACAAAATTTCACATTCAATCGGTAAAATGGCTTCCAGGCCATACACCAGTTGGAATGGTGTGAACCCGGTGGCACTTTTCAATGAGGATCGGTAGGCCCATAATGCCGAAAAGAGAGCTAAGTGCCAATTGGAATTATGGGGACCTAGAATGCGCTAAATAATGTGCTTCGAGACCTTGTTTATGGCCTCTACTTGGCCATTCTCCTGTGGGTAGTAGGGGTTGAATTTTCGTGATGAAAACCCAACTTGGCACTCAATTCTTCAATCATATGGTTCCTGAAATGGGAACCATGATCGGTCACGATAGATTGTGGGACTCCGAACCTAGCTATATAATATGGTTGAATATGAATTGCGCTATTGTCTTACCATCTTCCGCAAAAGTAGGCATCACTTTAGCCCATTTTGAGAAGTAATCCACGGCTACTATGACATAGCCATGCCCCCCGGCTGAAGTGGGCTTACAATGCATGAAATAAATGCCCCATTTGGCAAAGGGGCCGATGACAAAAATAGGATGGAGTGGAGCAGGATGCGAGCATTTTTTGCTATGGAAGAATTGGTAGGGTGGACACTTCTTGACCGTTTCAATACAGTCTTTGAAAATCGAGGGCCAGAAATATCTCGCTCGTAAAATATTCTGGGCCGTAGCCATTCCAGAGAGGTGACCACCACATGCTCCAGAGTGGCAGTCATTGAGAACGTGTTCGGCCTCGTCTAAAGTTAGACAACGTCTTAAAATGGTGTCAACACCACAGTGATACAACGTATCGTTGATAATAAGGTAGTACTTAGCATAGTGTCTAATGCGACGACGTTCATCCTGATTGAGGTCAGGCCGAAAGTGTTGGGTTTGGAGATATAAAATAATATCCCCATACCATGTATCGGATGTGCCAATGAGGAACAACGATTCATCTGAGAGAGAATCGATGGGCTCCGGTTGCTCAGTGACACAGGGTAAGGTACAAATCAGCTCTGCGAAGACCAATTATTTCTTGGATTTTGCCTTGGCAAATTCCAAGTCGAACTCTTGAAGGACAACAATCCAATGAGAATCTTTCCCCCCAAGCACTTGGCACGTGAGGATGTAGTACATTGGATTGAAGTCCGCTATGACAGTGGTTGTGCGAAGCAAAATGTAATGGTAGAACCTCTGGACAGCAAAAACTGTGGCCAGAGCCATCTTTTCAACATGCGACTAATGGGTTTCGGAGTCGAGAAGACTCTTACTTAGATAATAAACCACACATTCTATGTCGTTGGTGTCTTCCTAGACTAACACCATGCCGATGGTGGAAGTGGAAGCTGCGAGGTACAAGATGTAATCCCATGTGTAGTTGGGGGGTTGAATTATGGGATCCTTAGAAAGGGCTGCCTTCAAATTGTCAAAGGAACATTGGGCCTCATGGTCCCAGATGAAAGGGACGTCCTTTTTCAGAAGCCTCATGTAGCCCCTTGTTATCTCATCAAAATTACAAATGAAACAACGTAGAAAGTTTGCATGCCCTTGCAAACTTTGGAGTGTTGGAATGTCGGTAGGTGAAGGAAGAGAGAGAATGGCTTCTACCTTAGTTGGATCTAAACGTATGCCATCTTTGGAGATAATGAATCCCAACAATCTTCCAGCTTCAACAAAAAAGACGCATTTGTGTGGATTTAAGGGAATATTGTAGTGGCGACATCTTGAAAAGATGGCGCTCAAATGGTCAGGATGATCATCCCAAGCCTGCGAATGGGCGGGGAGGTCATGAATATATGGTTACACAATATGCTTAATGTCGTGAAATACGTACGACATGGCTCGTTAGAAAGTTTCCCCAACATTCTTAAGGCCAAAAGGGAGTTTGTGGTATGCAAAGGTCCCCCATGGACAAATGAAGGTTGTCTTATGCTAGTCGGGAGGGAGTATCTTTATCTGATTATAGCCTGAGAAGCCATCCATGAATGAAAAGATGATGCTCTCGGCACAGTTGTCGATAATCTGGTCGATAAATGAAGTTGGGTAGTTGTCTTTTGGACAAGCTTTGTTCAAATCTTGGTAATCAACACAGACTCTAATCGTACCCTGCTTATTTTCTACGGGAACGATGTTAGACACCCAGTCTGTCAACGGGACAAGATAGATAAAACCAACACGTAGAAGTTTTTCAACTTCTAGCTTGATAGCCACTGCTTTGCGGGGATGAACAGGTTGGAGTTTCTGTCGAACAGGTCGGGCACCAGGAAAAGTTTGGATTTCGTGGACCACGATTAACAGGTCTATTCCTGGCATCTATTCATAACTCCAAGTGAACACGTCGCATAACTCTTTGAATAAGGCAGTATAGACCTCCACCTCGGTGGGAGTGCAAGTCTTGCCTACGTGACTGTTTTCCACGACACCAGGTTTCACTGAAATGTCAATAAGAGTGATTGCCATGATGTTGGCCAAGTTTCCTTTAGAGAATATATCGTCGAATGAAGTGGGAAACTTGGGTTTGACAATATCAAGTGAACTACTGGGTTTGGTATCTTGCTCGATCGCCTGGATAGTTGGGAAAGAAGACCGATGGTGGTAGTCTTCCCAAGGTGGTTCATCAATGCACATAACCTCCATAATCGATTCATTTGAACGAAAAATCTATGTGAGAGGATCAATAAATGGCAACAATGGACCAACCTCAAATGAGAGCTGTGCCATTGCAGGATGTATAACAGAGTTGATCCGATCTGTGGTTGATTGGATCTCCTGGTAAGTCGCGAGGTTCCTATTTAATGGCATGGAACTGCCATAGGTTTCTAGCTCTATAGGACTCGAAATCACCCATGAATCAATAGGTTCGTTTGATGGAATGACACTTGATGATATCATGATTATGGCGAAGACAGGGGCTCTAAGGTCCGGAAATATCCCGATGAGGGAGGAATCCTTCATAAGAGCAATGCCAATGTCTTTAAAACGGTGTTGGGATTGGCCCAACAACGGGACATTGTGGGGGGAGTTCGAGTGAATATCCGGAGTACAGAAATCCAACTGATCAGTAGTGACAATTTTCCCCTGATGAGGAAATTGCACTAGTCGGAAGATGGAGGATGCGACGGCGGTCGTGGCATAGAACCAGTTCCGGCCGAGTAGAAGATTATAGTCTAGTGGTGCATCCACTACTTCGATGTGTATGGATATTGTCTTTCCCCCTAGTTCAACGTCAATTGCAGGAATGAGTCCATATGGTTGAAAACCATGTTCGTCAAACGCTTTAAGAGTAGTAGGGGAAGGTGTAACCTCAGGTGAGCCTATGGCTCTCCAACAAGTCAAGGACATGATCGACGGGGAAGCACCTTCATCTAGGATCTGGAAGGCTAACTGGTGGGAAAGCCTAGGTTTAAAATACTCCAAGTTAAACATAATTGTGTTAGAAGTATCTGGGTCCATTTCCCCTAGTGCTGAAAGTAAGGTCTTATGCTTCCTGGGACAGTGTTGGAGAACCTCGAGAGTCGACATCGTACATGGTGCTTGAGCTAAATCCTCAACAATATTGTAATTTTGGGCCACTCGCGCATTAGGATTAAATGTCGCCTTTCGGATGGTGCCCTTGGTTGGGTGCAGCATAGTGTCCATGACAGGTCTCTTGATGTGGAGATGACCATTAGGGGGAGGGGTGATAGACGGATCTTCAAGAGGAGTCTTTCCATGGGCTGTCTCCATTTTGTTTGAACTGGGAGGGGTGTCGTACATCCTTGCTCGAGTGGATATATGTATCTCCCTGTTACTCATCATCAAAACATCGCGGTTTGTGGACGTTTCTCCATGGGGCGGGTTGTTTGGATTTCCCCCTTGTGGGGGACCGTGAGTAACCATTTGTTGCTGCTGGTGGGGGAAAGGATCAGTTAGCACTACCGGGCGGGAAGACCCTTTAACAAATTTATTGACTTCCTCCTTGTAAGGACAGTCAAGTGTATAATGGTCTTCCTGACAGATGAGGCAGGGAAACTTCGCTTTTCGACGTGGTTTTTGATTAGTGTTGGTTTGTTGCAGTTGGGGTTTTCCTGCTGGTTGGGAGGTTTTTTAGATTTTCCTCGATTATTCTTCTTCTTTCCTCCAGATGGTTGTGACGAAGATTGGACAACGTTCACTTCAAAGGAAGCGGCAGGAGGGGTAGATGCTTTGGGAGTAGCCTGGTTGGGAGATGGGGCAGTACTCTGTGGCTTCCCACTCGATTTGTTAACAGGCTGGGCATTAACTAAACCAATGATACCATCAAGGGGGGGTTCAGTTGCAGGCTTGGTTGGATCAGTAGTGGTGCAGTAGGCGTGAGGAATAAGCTCGTATAAAATTTTGGATTGAGTATATACCAAATCCATATACTGAGCGTGAGAAATCGCTTGTTCCTCCGTGACAGGTCTGCCCATGGAAATATCCCCGGCGATGGGAGGTAGAAATTACTTAGTGAACCAATCGACGAGTAATTGGTCTGGGATGGGTGCCTTGATTAACCTTCGGCGTCGACGCCACTCATGGATATGATCAGATATATGCGTGGAAGTGGTTTGATGCAACGAAGTCAACAAGTTTGTTCCAGTCTCGTATCGGATGGGGAGCTGGAAATGTGTCAAAAACTGCATAGCCAAGGTATTGAAATCTCAGAAAGAGTACTGTGGTAGCTCGATATACCATTTTTCTACCATGCTAGTAAGCGTGCGTTGGAAGAGCCGTAACCAAATAGATTCATCCATCAAGGAGTTAGAGGAACACCAAAGATGGAAAGTCATAACATGGTTCTTGGGGTCTTCCCTAGGCTTGGCATCGAACTTGGGAATGTCCGATGGTAGTTTGGCTGGGATGGGTGGCAAGTGCAGTTCGTGCCATATCAGATCATTAATAATCCTAACAAGTCAGGTAGGTCAAGCATGGCCAGAAATAAAAGCTGTCGGTTAGGCTGCGGGTATGAGTAATAGTTGTAGGGTGTAGGGATACCTATGGGACCCTGCACAACATATTGCTACATATTGTACCAATACATGTTCCCCGCAGGATACTGCTAAAAATTCTGAGGGTAGTAGACCATCTGGTTAACCGGCAGTGGATTCAGAATCATGGGATTTATTGCCTGATTCATAATCATAGTAGTGATCGGTTGTTGGATGTTCGGCTCGGTGGGGATAACGGGTATAGTTCCCCGGGGTTGTTGTGTCCCAGGAATATTTCTAGTTACTTGATTGGGTATGGTTCCCTGGGATTGTTGTATCCCAGGAATGTTTCCATTGCCTTGATTAGGTGGTGGATTTCCCATGCCTGTGTTGGGGGATGCCTGAAAGAATGGAGTCCATGGAATATTGGTTCCACCCTGATGAAGAGGTGGAGGTTGAAGAGGTGGGTTCCATGGAGTATTTGCGGCGTTAGGATAAGGAATACCAGAACTCAAGTTGGGGGGAATGAAAGGTTGAGTAGGTTTCCCCCCAACTTGATTCTAGTTCCCGAACAAAGAGTACCCTCCACTCTGTGGGATTTGAGATCCCCAAGAAGGAACTATGCCTGACGAGGGATGTTGGAAATTCAGTCCGGTTGGGATACCTGCATGAGGTTGTCCACTGCTAGGTGAATTATACATTCCCAACTGAGCAGATGATGCTGACGGAGGGGGTTGTTGAGTGGAGCCAGTGGGGGCATTAACAAGTGGTATACCTCCATAAGGTGTGGTCTCTTGGCCTTGTTGAGCTGATGGAAAGGATGGAGGTGTTTTTTTAGTAGCCCCAGTTAGAGTGACACCAAGTGGTTGTCCTCCAACATGTGTGATCGATGGTCTGGACGGAGGAGGTTAGTTATTGGGATCAATGGGTCCAATAGACGGTTGTCCTCCGGAAATGGTGTAAATGGTGGTTGAAGGTGTGCCTCCGGTTAGAATAGGTGATCCAACAGTATGGATAGAGGTTCGTCCAATGTTAATACTAGAAGGATGAGATAGTGTAGGCTGGCCAACTACACCAAAGGTGCTGACTTGTGAAGGAGATCATTCGTGAGTTTCCGGTGGTGATGGTGAGAACATTGGGTTATCCCTCATAAGGGGTGTATCCCTTGAAGTTACGCTGAACATGTTTTGCGACAATAAGTGTGGGGAATATAACCAAGGGGTATCAGGTGTCACATCCATAGGGACCTGAAAAGTATGAAGATCGTCGAGGGCTTGGCCCGGATTTGTATCCCATAAGGTGGAGGCAGGGTTAAAAATGTGAGTTGTCCAATCGGGGTCCGGAAGGAGTTCTGGTATAGTGTGATTCGAAAGTCCGAATCCATCAGCATAGGAGTGATGATACTCTGTGCTGGACGGAGAAAGGGGAGCTTGGTGACCAGAATGATGTGTCATTAGAGAGGTACATACAAGGGGGGTATTGGGAAGCCAATGTGATCATTTCAGTTGTATCACATCTAAACTGTTCCGATGCTAAAGGAGAATTATCCAAACTAATCATATTGGATTGGGTAGATGCCATAATCTCTTGTCCTGAAGGGAGATCAGGGAAGCACACTGTGAATGGTACGTTGCTAGAAGAACCTGTTTCATAAGTATGAATACCTGATGGTGTAGTGGTGGCAGGTGGAGGTTCCACCTGTGTGGTAGAAAGTTCAAACTTAGGTTGAAACGGTGTGATAGGTAGTTCAGTTTCTTCAATAATTTCAAAGTATCCTCCCGGGACTCAAATCAAATTGGTCATGTCTTAGTCGGATCCTTCAATAGTTTCAACGGACCCTTCAGGAACAT
The DNA here is from genome assembly GCA_027924585.1 of Larix kaempferi. NCBI lineage: Eukaryota > Viridiplantae > Streptophyta > Pinopsida > Pinales > Pinaceae > Larix > Larix kaempferi. The sequence continues at coordinate 4,907,049 of BSBM01000238.1, read as the reverse complement.
CATAGAAAGTGTCTGTTGGCAGGGTAGTGCTAGTCTCCGGGAGGATGACACTAATACAAAATGAGAAATTAATAACTGAAATTCGACTATAAACGACTATTTTTGAGTCAGTGACTAATAGTTTCCGATTTCCACTATCTTATCTCTAGTTGTATTTCACTAGTCATTAATTGGTTGACTTATTAGTCATTGATTTAGTCATTGATAGTCATTGATTAAGTCATTGATTTAGTCATTGATACACACTAATACTCACTGATTTAGTGTTACACCAAAATGTCATCACCCTTGTGCAAGTGTCGTCATCATGACCTAGTGTCGTCACCATGACCGAAAAGTATCGTCATTATGACTGTTGCAAGTATCATCATTATGACCAAGTGTTATCATCATGACCATTGTGATAATGTCATCATCTTGACCATTGTGTAAACTCTTTTCTCTCACCCCTAACCTCATTTTGGGCTAAAATACATCCAACTAAGAGATTTCCCTATCTAGTTGACCTCTTTGAGTAGGCTGTCGCACTTCTCCTTCATCTAGGGTGCGACGTCGTAGTTCTTGGTCAGCTAGGGTGAGACACTATCGCAGGTTGTCCTCATAAAAAGTGCGATGACCCCCTCTGTTGGTTAAAGGCTATTTTGGGGAGTCTCAAGGTCTTTCTAGAAGTTTGTTCAGGTGGAGGCCTATCCCTAGGCTCTAGGTGATGTGGCATTTTGGTTCCTAACCTAATGGGAGGATCCCTTAACCATCTCCCCCTAATCCTCAACCTACCCTATCTCTTTATCCCTATATAAACACCCACTCTCGCCATGGAGTGGGGGGGAGGGTCTATAGTATCCTTATGCTGGTAGAATCCATATTGTTGATTAGGAAGCTTGTACCACCTTGGAGGCTTGGATTGGACATGTTAGATGGAGGATGCAACGTTGAGGCTTTGGTTGTAGCTTCATCCTTTTTTATGTATTCCCACTTTTTAATACAGTTAATATAATCTCTTTCCATGAATGTTGTCTCGTTGATGATGTTTAGAAATTTCTTCCTCAACTGTTAGTTTAGATTAGTTATTGTTTAGATATCTTGTACTGCTTGTATCGTTTCCATATTGTCTTGACAGGTCTTGCAGATGGAGATTTGATGACCACGAGACTTGGAGCAACAACAAGGAAAAGGATCTGCGATCTGAAAGGTATGATATCTAAATACTCGATCTGTAACTAGATCGAGGAAATGAGTTTTGTATTCTGTTCTATTTGTTCTAGATTCACTTGAACTAGGGAGATCCGGCTTACGTCCGCTTGAGTGGATTGTCCAATAACATTTAGTCATTGATTTAGTCATTAATTGTCACAATTAATGACCAAATATACAACTAAATAAACTACTAGATGATAACATATTAATGACTAAGCTAAATACGACTAAACATTATTCGCACTATAAGATACTGAAAATTAACTACTAATAGTTGTATATATGTGAATTTAGTCATTTTCTTAGTCACTAATTTATGATAGGGTACAGAGGAATCGAACCACCAATCTCCTGCCTATAATTAGGCAGGTGCTCTACCATTGAGCTAGCACCCTTTAAGAAGTTGTTATTGCTTGACAATGATGATATTCAAACAAATTTTGCATTGGAACAAAATGAATGTCAAACATATTCAAGAATAATGATTCAATTACTAAAAGAATTCTAAGATATAGCAGTTCAATTGTGACAATGATGAAAATTCAAAGAAGAATGATCTTACAAACTACGCATGAGTACAATAATCCATGGCTATACAAATTATTAGGAACAAAAGCAATCTGCTGCCCTACATAGACATAAAAGAATACAAGATCCAACTTGCAATAAATTTGTTTTAATTGTCTATCAATTGTTGATCTCTCGATAGCTAGAGACGTTTGCTTGTCTGAGATCCAAAATACATACAATTATCTTCAACTTCACTTCTTCAAAACCAATTGCAATAAAAATTATTCTAGGAATTGTCTTATGAGCAACAACCACTTTTTTGAACAATAGGTTGCCCTTTCATTTGTACACTAGAAGGTCGGCTGCTATTCATGGTAGGCGGACTTGCCATCCTGCAATGCATAATAAATGGAGTTAAGTCAATTGTATTTCATAGAAAATAGAAAATATAATCTCCTTAAAAGCAAGATGTCACAATGAGGACTCTATCTAGGACGCTCTATTCTGGAGTATAGGGGAATTCGTTTTGTCGAAAACCCTCTTTCAAGGCTACGCTACATCTTAGGAAAGAATTCCATGTAAAAAGAGAAACATATCAGTCTCTCTGTGGTTCAACAAATTCGTGAAAATAAGGCTTTGCTCGATAAATATGCTTAAGATGCTCACAAGATTTTAAAGCTTGGAGCCTCAACAAAGTTGTTACGAAGATGGGTTAGTGATGCGAATGCATGCAACCTAGAAATTACAAATGTCCAGGCCCAAGAAAAAGCTTAAATGAAAATGGAATTATCATTGGCACTGTTGACTCTAAGAAATTGTTTAGAAACAACAAATAAAGTGTGGGATATAGTTCTTTGATGTCATGGATCAAATGGAATCAATGAGAGGTTAATCAAATTTGATATTAAAATTTTTGATGTTAAAATATCTGAGTCACTCGAACAGGGACAAGTCATATGGTAATGCCGCCACAAGTAAAGAGGCAAACAATAATAAGTTATGGTTGAAGGTTCAATCCATATGCAACAAAAATTTCAAATAAATAAATGATGGGCATGAGTATTTATAATTTTATATGCTTGCAACATGCAAACTTCTGGATACAATTCACTTGGGCATGAATATCTTGAGCATATTGATAGATATGCTCAAGATGCTTGCAATATTTTATAGCCTGGAAGCCTGGAGCCTGACCAAAATTGTTATGAAGAAGGGTTAGTGATGTGAATGCATGCAACCCAGAAATTAAAATGTCCAGGTTCAGGAACTGAAAATGGCATAATCATTGGCATTGTTGCTCTATGGAGACAGGACATACAAGAAATTGTTTAGGAATAACATGTAGAGTGTGGGATGTAGTTCTTTAATGCCCCTTTTCAAATGCAATCAATGAGGTTTATCAAATTTGATGTTAAAATATCCGAGTCACTAGAACAGAGACAAGTCATACGTTAATGCCCACACAAGTAAACAAGCAAACAATAATAGAATATAGATGAAGGTTCGATACATATGCAACAAAATTTTCAAATAAATACATGATAGGCATGAGTATTTATATGCTTGCAAAATACAAACTTCTATATACATATCACTTGGCCATAAAAATTTGTGAGTTCATATATAGTGTTGATTTCAAAGCAATGAATGGACAAGGTATATAGTTACAACACTCTATCACGACCTGAAAAAACCAGTGTTTTCCCAATGTTATATCAACTATGCCCAATAAAATTGTTATTTTTTCAGAAATTACTTCAATCTGAGCTAGGATCTTAACTGAGAGAATAACATGTACAGCATATCAATCATGGACACAATAATGCAAGCACACAAGAGACACAGAGTTTCACCGGGGAAAACCAAGAAGGTGAAAAACCCCGCAACTTCCTCAGAGATAGATAGAGCAATGATACAACCCAAGTACAAGAGATAGTCCTCCTAGCAGCAGCTTCTCCTCCTCCACTAGTGCGCCACTCTCCAATGAGTGTGTGAGTGAAGAATAGAATGATCAAATAGAGTACCTTCCGCACTCTATTTATACTTGACTTGCCTAATAACCTTTACTAGGTCGGCCTCAACTTAACCACTTAATATAATGCTGACAAGGCCGACCCCCAATAGGGTGGTCTAATAACCCTTTAACCCACATGACTTATACAGGGCCGATCCCATCAAGGTGGTCTAATAACCCATCAAGTATAAGTTACGACACTTACAATATAAATGATGACACTTCCGTATAGAGGAATAATACCATCTCTATAGCAGTACAATATACATATGTGAAATACATTCCGAAGTTACAAATACATCAACACTCCCTCTTAACTAGGAAGGTATTTCTCGACATAGATCTGCTAGCACAAGTCTTCTTCTTTGGATCATCGTCACTGGATCATTGTCATCGAATCATCGTCACTGCTGCTGCTATCTCAATCAATCTCCAATCTACTCGTCATAGGAAGTTCTACAGAGCCAATGCTTTTTAATATTGGATGTAGGCCCACCACCTGCAGGTCTTCATCATATACAGAGCCATCCCTTTTTCATGCTGGATGTAGGCCTAGCCTCCATGTAGGTCTTCAACATCTCTGTGAGCAAGCCATTAAGTAGGTACACCTCAGGACTGATTACATTGCCTCTGCAAAACCTGCAAGATCTCCCAGGATTGATTACATTGCCTCTACAAAACCTGCAAGAGAATCTCAGGACCAATTATATGTCTCTGCAAAACCTATGTACCATATTGTCACATCATCATCTTCAGATCATCGTCATCTTCCACAGAGCACAAACCAGATGCACACACACAACACTTACACTCACCGACATGGAAGGAATTTCCTCTAACCATCCGGGAAAGGCTCAACACTTACACTCACCGACATGGACGAACTTTTCTCTGACCATCCGGGAAAGGCTCACAACACTTACATCGATGACCAGGGAAGGACTTTCCTATGACCATGTCAGAACGGCTACAACAATTACATCACAACCATGGAAGGACTTTCCTCTGACCATGTCAGAAAAGCTCGACAATTACATCATGACCATGGAAGGACTTTCCTCTGACCATGTCGGAAAATCCACGCCCAGCCCTTACATTTCACCATGGAAGGACTTTCCTCTAACCATGTGCAAATGGCCCATACCTTACATCTCACCATAGAAGGACTTTCCTCTAACCATGTGAGAATGGCCCCGCACTTATATCCATAGACATGGGAAGACACACTTCAACCATGCTAGGAATGGCCCCAGCCCTTATATCTCAGCCATTGGAAGACACACTTCAACCATGCTAGAATGGCTTATGTGCATCTGTGTCTCCAGACTCATCACTTCCCCTTGGAAGGTATATCAATCTGAAGTACACCAAGTCTCCCTCTGAAGTATTCAAACTTCACTCTGGCCAGCGGCTTGATCAACACATCGGCTATCTGCTCGTCCATCACAACATACAGGAGCTTCATTGCTCCTCTCTGCACCATATAGTGATACTTGATCTCAATGTGCTTCGACTTGTCATGGAACACTGGGTTCTCCGACAACTTTACACAACTCTCGTTGTCGCAATATATACAAGTAGCACTCAGCTGGAGATCAAACAAATCAGACGGTAGATTCCTAAGCCATACTACCTCACAACTAGCCGAACAAGTTGCGCTATACTCTGCTTCGGCTGTACTCAGTGCCACACATGACTGCTTCCTGCTAAACCAAGATATCATACCGGATCTCATACTGAAGCAACACCCCAAAGTGCTCTTTCGATCAATGGAACTACCTGCCCAATCCGAATCAACATAATCCTCCAGGTTAAACTTTTGATTTGCCTCATACTTGATCCCATAGTCAACTGTACCCTTCAGGTACCTCAGAATATGCTTTGCAGCTATCAGGTGAACATGTCTCGGATCTGTCAAGTACTGGCTCAAGGTGTTCATCGCAAAGTAGATGTCTGGTCTCGTATTCATCAGGTACATCAAGGACCCAATCATCTGACGATACATCGTAGCATCAACCAACTCAGATGAAGCATCACACATAAGCTTCAGGTTCGATGCCATAGGTGTGGCCATGACCTTGCATTCCATCATCCCGAACCTCTTCAGGATCTCTACTGCATACTTCCCTTGTCCAAGGAATATTCCATCTGCACTCTGCCACACCTCCATACCAATAAAGTAGTGCATCATACCTAAGTCCTTCATCTCGAACTCAGCAGCAAGCTTCCTCTTCATGTCGGCAATCAATCTATCCTCACCTGTTACAAACATGTCATCAACATACAATAGTAGTATCACTGGATTTCCTTCCTCAACCTTGTAGTAAAGGTTGGAATCTGGTTTACTCTTGGTAAAGCCCAAACTGGATAGGAAGCCATCTATCTTGCCATACCAGGTCCTGGGTGCCTATTTCAAACCATACAGGGCTTTCTTCAGTTTGCACACATGTGACCCTCGGTCATGTGTCTCAAACCCGAGTGGCTGCTCCACATACACTTCCTCTTCAACTACACCATTCAAGAAAGCTATCTTGACATCCATCTGGTGAACCTTCCATTTCATTACTGTAGCCAGAGCAAGTACTGATCTAATGGAAGTTTATTTGGCCATAGGAGCAAAAGTCTCTTCATAATCAATCCCTTCTTTCTGGGAGAAGCCACGAGCTACAAACCTTGCCTTATATTTCTCTATGCTACCATCTGTAGCATGCTTGATCTTATAGATCCACTTGGAAGTCACCATAGACTTCCCATCTGGTCTTGGGACCACATCCCAAACATCATTCTTCATGATCAACGGATCATGGTATTCTTCCATTACTTCATCCCGGATACTGGGACCTTCAATATATTCAATAGATAGCTTTGTTGCTGGAAAAAATGTTTTAGTCCTTCTTTTGTAGGTGATGGTATACGATCTTTCCTACAAAGCAAGTTAAATTGCATGATTAGAAACATCTCATAGTTTTCAGAACAAATTCTTACACATAAATAAATATGTCATATAGTCATGCAATTATTTTAGCCAATGCTTCAATACAACATTTATCCATATCCCATAACATCTAGATGCCTTCCAATCTCTACCAAAACATTGTTAAGAGTGTGCACAACTCCCAACATGTCAGCAAAGAGGTTTCACTCTAGATAAGTAGCAATGGAATGTTGTACAGTGCCATAGGCCACTTACCCATCACATGCATATTAGTAGTATACTTTTCATTAATGCAATTATTCTAATATGCATAATACACACCCTAAGTCTAGGAACATAAGCATATACATCATTGAACAATATTATTTAACCAAACAAGTATGCAAGAAATGACAATTCAAATACTTATCTTTGTTTGGTTGTAGGGTGGACTCCCTCTCAATATTTGCTTCCTTGCAGGAACTACTAGAGTGTGATCCCTCTTGATCTTTGCTTCCTAGATTATCTGTCTTTGAACTTATATCCATCCTCGATCACTATGCATACTTACTAGTATCATCATTGTGTTATCCTCGAGGTCTCATACATACATTCATTGGTATAATCTTAATACTATAAAAAACATTATGATTCTAAGTAATCTTAAACATGTATGGTCAAGATCATTTCATACATGGATAGTTTATCACAATTCTTTTACTCGTGCATATTCCTATTTGACCATAGGAATTTTCTAGTTAGTCATATCTTCAATCAAAGTAAGAAGCATAATATTCCTAAACCCATGATTACTCAAACCTATGACTTCATGAATAATCATTATCAATCATACCAAGTATACTTATATAAGAGATCCTATCACAAGCTGGTAGGATTCTAACTTGATATAGGAAAAACATACCTGGATTAATATGTTAGCTGGTTATGTCTAACATACCCACATGATGTCTTCTTGTTCTCTTAAATGACTTGTGCTAGTGACCTGCATATCTCATAAGTTAACCATTGTGGAACCAAATTATACATAACTTGTAAGTAGAGCTTCTATGTGATCCATGACTATGGATGAGTCTTTTGTATTCATGTCACCATGGTCATATGTTCTTGATCTAGAACTTGATTTGTCTTTCTAGATGTACCTTTCATATTAGCGGACAACATCATCCTCATACAACACCACAATGCATTAGTACAATCATAAGTGTCAAAACCCTAATCAATGAATATCTGCATTCATAATTTTATTAAGGTGATACGACAAGTCTAAAGTTAATCAAGATTGTACTAACCTTAATGAAGACAGACATACCATAAACTTAATCATGAACAGATCTCGAAACATACCTGGATAAGTCATACCTGTTGAGATTGCTTGTAATCTTCTTATGTAAGGTCTTAGCCTCATCTTCCTCTGAAACAAGAACTTCTTCATTTATGCAGGTGACCAATCCATTCTCTTCTAGGATTAACCCAATCCACTTTGATTTGCTGAAACTAGATCTGGAGCTGGATTAGGGTTTGTCAGAGAAACCTTAAAATTCAAACTTTGAATTTCAAACTTCTGAAAGGATAGGAAGATGTGCCTTTGATCTAGTCAAGCTGGTATACTCAGAATTTGAAAACTACAAAGTTTCACCCCTCAAAATTGCCTTTTATATTTCTGGATTCACTAGGGAGGACCCTGAATTAGGGTTTGATTTTCCCAGAGCTTCACCCAAAAAAAAGGTTTGATCCAAAGCTCTAAACTTCTATTTTCTTGAGGAGCTTCCAACCATGGTCACAGAATTAAAAAATTCCAACTTTTGTAGAAGCCCTAATTTTCCTCTTTTCCGATCAAAGTCCCGAACTAGGGTTTGATCAAGCCCGGCCATCTGCCCAACCAAAAAATTTGATCTTGGTCTCTAAATTTTGATTTTGATGAGGAGAATCCAGCCGTGGTCTCCGATACAAAAAATTCCAACATTCTCCGAAACCCTAAATTCCTGGAGCCATGAATGAAGATGCTCAAAATCCAATTATGTTTTGACAAAAATATGCACCTGATTGTTTCTAGTGTAACTCCGAAATTTCATATCTACAAGGTCTGAAAATTCATCCTGTGGTATCCTGACCTGTTATCTTTCCAACCCCATAGGTCTGACCTCAAATGGGTTCTTTGAGAGAGAGTTATGCCAAGTGTCGCAACGTTACCTATTTATGGGATAAAACAAGAGAGTGAACTTGTACGGAGCTCCACATGTCATTGGTTCAATTTCGGCCTCTGGAAATCGTACCTGTGAAAGAAAAGTCCGTGCCCTACCTGTCACTTTTTATGAAATTTCATTTGGAGCTTCCTATCCCAAGTTGTGACCTGTTTTCCTAGGTCACCTATTTACGGCTGAGATCTAGAGGAGGCAGAAACCCTATATTGTACAGATCATAAATCTGAAAGTACAACGAATTAGAGGTTCTCATTCGGAAACATGATACATGGGGATCTTATCTTCAACATATAAGATTTTTAGATCCTGAAACTTTGCCAAAATGAATTTATAGCGAAAGTGCTACGATGACTGGTTTTTGCTATATCAAGCCCTAGCTTCGCAAGTGCAACAAGTGTCATAAATGTCATACCATGCCTTCTTTCAGGCTAGCTTTGATACCATGTTAGTTTTTCAGAAATTACTTCAATTTGATCTAGGATCTTAATTGAGAGAATAACATGTACAACATATCTACAGCATCTCAATCATGAACACAATAATGCAAGCACACAAGAGACACAGAGTTTCACTGGGGCAAACCAAGAAGGTGAAAAAACCCGCAACTTCCTCAGAGATATATAGAGCAATGATACAACCCAAGTACAAGAGATAGTCCTCCTAGTAGCATCTTCTCCTCCTCCACTAGTGCGCCACTCTCTAATGAGTGTGTGAGTGAAGAATAGAATGATCAAATAGAGTGCCTTTCGCACTCTATTTATACTTGACTTGCCTAATAACCTTTACTAGGTCGGCCTCAAATTAACCACTTAATATAATGCTGACAGGGACGACCCCCAATAGGGTGGTCTAATAACCCTTTAACCCACATGAATTATACATGGCTGACCCCATCAAGGTGGTCTAATAACCCATCAAGTATAAGTTACAACACTTACAATATAAATGACGACACTTCCGTATATAGGAATAATACCATCTCTATAGGAGTACAATATACATATGTGAAATACATTCCGAAGTTACAAATACATCAACAAAAATAGACAATAGGAACGTGTCTCAAACCAACAAGATTACTAATAGTCGCGACATGTAATTTGAATTATGTATCACCACTTAACTTTATCATAAAATAGCAGGATCATAGAAAAAGTAGAATCTCAATCAGATTCATTAGGATTTGTCGGCACAGGTTTACACCATTACACACAATTAAAATTAGGGAGTCAAACAAACATCTAACATCACAATTGTATAATATAGGCACTTGTTAAAGGTTGGAAAACATCATAAAAAAAAAGTGCACGTGTTCTTTATCTCAGCAGCCATGGTCATGAAAGCCTGCTCCACATTTGTTGCATTCTTCGCACTTATCTCCAAAAATGGAATGCCAATCTCATCAGCAAATGCCTTGAAGAACAAAATACATAAAGCATGTCAAGAAAAATGTAGACTGAAAAGTGACAAAAAAAACTAACCCTTGAGATTAATAAAAAAAAGAATCTACAAGCCAAGTAAACAAACTTAAGACCATAAACTGCCATAGTGTTGCAATTAACAAAAAACAGAGCACCAACAACTTCAAGGCACACTCATATTTAAATCCTCATCAAGTCAAAGTCGATGATGCACACAGTGAAACACATAGCAGTGCACATGATGCCAAAGCTACTCAACATTTAACATTCCCTTTTTGTATCATAATCAACAATTTTATTAGCAATCAAATCACATTTGTTTCCAACAAGCAACTTGTTGACATTCTCACTCGCATAACGATCAATCTCATTCAACCATTGTTTCACATTATTGAAACTCTCCTGATTAGTAACATCATAAACAACCTGCCAACAGAAGAAAAATATCATTATAAAACCATAAATTTAAATAAATAATGGAGTATACCAAGGATACCAACAACACATTGATAAGATCCCCACAACTAAACAAGCTCCAGGATACCACTAGTAGATCCAATGATTTATTCATCGACATGAATAGAAAAATTACCAATGTAGCACCAAAGTAAACATCCACTTAAGCAAAATAGGCACTTACAATGATACCATGGGCACCACGATAATAGCTGCAACTTTGATTAGTGGGAGAGGGCACATTATTTCTAGTGGAGGATACAACCCCAAAAGGGCCGTGGGACTCATTTCTTCACTTCTGCTGGTTAGAGATTTGAAATTGAGGTCAAAAGGGGAAACTCACTATACTGCTGGGCATATTCACTTTCTAAATCAGCTGATATACATTGCTATCCAACAAATTGAGTTGCCAAGGAGAAATTATTCATCGCTGGGATTGATTGTTGTGGCTAGGAGTTGTCCACATCATGTTTTTTCTACATTTTTGTGTGCCAAAGGGAGATGGTCAATTCCACACTAGCAAGTTGTCATCTATAGGGGAAAACCTCATCAATTTATGCCTTATACATGTGGCTGAGAAGAAGAATCTATTATGTACTAGCATGCTAATAACCTACAGGCAATTTCCAGGTTTGATTCATTTTAGAAATCCAATGTAATTGTAGATGTTACAATTATTGCTAAAACAACTGAGAATTTTAGTCATCTACATCACACATTAGTATGTTGTCCATGTTTATCTACTCTGAATGCTATTTGAACTTTATTCATGACCTGTTGAATGTTATCTTTGTGTATCAATATTACCGGTCATATTGTGGGAATTAGTCTTGAAATATAAAACTCATAAATTTAAACACATTCCGTCAAATAAATTAGTCACCAAGAACCCAACTACTCATTCGGACAACTCTTTGCATAGTTACCCTTCGATCTCCATTCATAGCAGCAAGTTTTTTCCAAAGGCATATCCTTTATAGTAGTAAGGTGCAAGAATTTGTCCTAGAAATAAAACAGAGAGAAATAACAGTGTAAGATAAAAAATTATGTCCCATGTATTCATTATATAATCTTTGAGAGTGCATTAAACAAATTATCATATATTTACCAGCTTCCCTGCAATATATACTTGTTTTGTCCCATAAATTGGCATGCAAGGCAACCTGGGTCACTAGTACCTTCAACAATCAGTGAAGCACTCCCTTTAGCTCCTTGGAAAAAGAATAAAGTCCTACTATTCTGAAATGAATATCATAACCAAAATTATTATTCAAAACAAAAACTGCATACTGCATCCAGTTTCAAGTTAGGGAAACATGTAGAGAATGCTAGCTCGATTTATTTCTACTAGAGATCCCTCTTTCTTATTTGCAAGGCCTATAGGAAGCCAACAAATCGAGTTAGATTAAAAATCATTGACATTGAGCTGGTTGTTCAAAAGACTGCTCAACTCAACTGATTCAAAAGGCATCACAAAGTTGTGTGGTGATATATTACCTCCATCCCTTGTACTACTAGTTGGCTGCTGGAAAGTTAAAAAAAAATACGACCAAAAGAATATATATCTTTGTATTCATCATTTAAAAAACCCAAAATTAACTAATAATCCATGAATTAGATATACGTAAAAAGCGAAGAAAATGAATAAATAAAACTTTAAAGTATAAATAAATGCAGAAAATTGGGTTAGAATGAAGCAATATGTATCATCTTCAGATCTATTAAAAGTTGGTTGTAGAGTAACATGCATTGCATGATCAAAAACCCTTTGCAAAAGAAGCTGCTATAGATGGATGGGGGTTTTGTCAATGTAAATCAAATTGATATGGTAACATCACACAAAATAGGTTACTGTGCATGTCACTGAAAAAAGAGAAAAGAACAAGTGTACCACCAATATGATACATCATAAAAAAAACTTTGGCAAAAGAATCTGCTATAGATTATAAAGCTTCACTTGTGAATAAGATTTGTATAGCCTGTGCTAGATAGCCGTGTAGCATTCTCATAAAACTTAAGTGCTTAAATGCACTCAACCATACAAAAGTGAAAGATGCAAAAGAAACTACATGTGCAATAATCTCAAAACCGTTTCCAAGAAGCAGGTCAAACCTTATGACAGATGGTTTTGCATGGTTGTAACTGATCTATATTTTTTAATCTCTACATAAAATATACATAGAGATTCTTCTCAGATCAAATCATTTTATCTACAGAAGCAACACTTGACTACTCATGCAGCTTCAAATATTAGGACTGAAAAATCAATTACTAAGCAGGAAGATTACACTGTTGGATTGCATATTGATCCTCTAAGGCCCGTCCATCATTCTTATGAAACAACTGGTGTTGCATGTGCATATAATGTAAATCGTGGGGCTTCTCATTCTGGCCCATTTTCATACGCATATGTAAGTGGTTAAACATATGGAAAGAATCCAAAGAAGCTCTTCTTGATCGATCATCTTTGCAACCAACTAAGTCTTGGATAGTTCCTTACTCGAAATCAGAGAGAATATATGGACAAAATCGGGTAGTTGATTTGTCAAATATCTCAAGGCTGGCACTAGGAAGAAACTATGATACTAGAGACACACACAACGATTTTATTAATTTGTTGCAACAGATCCAGGATGATACATTTGATGGTGTGGAGATTGGCATGCATGAATATTCAAGAGTTCTAGTTTCTTCAGCAATGCAAAAATCAACTTAATTGCAAAGACGGAAAGTATTGAAATATGTAGATGGTGTTCAACTTCAGGATACACATGGAGTAGATCGCAAAAGTAATGAAAGACTTGCCAGTTTAGGGTCATGCATTGATAGGATCAACCTCAATAGTGAAGATTATTTTGCCTTCTTTGTAAAAAATTTCAAGTGGAGAGAAGCTGCAACATCATTTAGATTAGAGACAAAGCCATCAGATGTAATGGTTTATGTGCAAGGTCCCTCACCTGAGGTTGACTTAAGATAGATGGGCTGCAGATATTTCATGTTGATCAGAAAGCATGATTTGAACATCTCAAGAAACAAACTGAGAACGTACGTATGCGTGGTGTGATACTCAAAGTATCAGGAGGACCAATGCTAGATAGATTACGTGGTTTCTCTGTCAATGTCAAACAGACATACAACAGTTTTCCTTTGGGGTCATGCATCGATAGGAGCTGCCTCAATAATGAAGATTATTTTTCATTGAGAGGGATCATCCACAAACCTATTAAGCACTGAGTGATATCATTTGCAAACCTCTTTGTGCTTAAAAGACGGGGGTTAAGATCTATGTAAATATTTACACTAGAGATGACCAGCAATTCAGACCTCAGTGATTCAGATTAAATGTGCATTGTGGTAATAAGAGATCTTTGTAGTAATTATAAAATTACATTGGAGATGACAGGAAATTCTATAAGGCAAGAGTGCATTAAAAAATAACATAAATTGTAAACATAAAAAATTAAACATGCACCATGTCAATCACGGATGAGAAATAGCATAAACATTCACCATGATAGTTATTGCTTCCCATTCACCGTGAATGGGAAGCAATAACACAGCAATTGGAACCACATTTAATATTTACATCATTTGTAGCACTGGGTCTTGAAATAGAGATTGTTACTGAGAGCTTTCGCAAAACATTTGTAAAAGGGGGGAATCCAATCCTTCTCAGACTATAGAATTCAGATGGAAAAAACACATCATTGTTTCCCAATATCTGGGAGCCAAATTGAACCCACAACAAATCATATAGCAATCATCAAATGGTATACTATTTTTCTAGGCCCAACCCTGAGTAAACATTATTAGCAAAATGGCTATATTCCATTCTTGCAAACAATAAATAAAAGCTTCAAGAGGGAAACAAAGTTAACCATGCATACGTGTTTGATAGAATGTAGAAGAGGTCACCCTCCTTCATAGCGTTATTTGTTTTAATCCAAATATCTTTAATAATTTGGTGCTTTTTCTTTGGCATCGGTGACCATGTTCCTTCCACTCCCATGCCCACCATTCTTTGCAAGGAGTGTATACGCCCTCTGGTTGTTCACAGGACAATGTTCAACTTTAAGTGGTCTTCAATTATTCAAATATGTCTACTGTCCTGTGGAACAATAGTCCGCTTACAGAAGCTGGGGCATCATCAATAATGTATATTCATTAATAGTGTAGATGAATGCCCCAGCCCTGCAAGTAGCCTGACGGTACACCTTGCAAAAAAAAAGGTTGGCATGTTGATGTTATAAATGAAGAAGAAAAATAACTACCTCAAATTGTTTCAACCGCCATTGAAATCAAAATTTGAATAGTTCTGAGTACCAAGTGTTCAAAGGTGCTAATGGAGCTCATGAGGAAAGCTTTGTTGTTTGCAGTTCTGAAATATTTTATGTTGCTAGACAATTTGTTGGTGACTTGTAGATTTTGTTTCTCTTGTTGATTTGAATCTTCATCATGAGGTTGCAATACCTTTGTTAGTTCCTCTCAATGGAGATCTCTCACAAGTTTGATCCTGATACCCTAAGAAAAACTATATATAGGAAGAGGCATTTGCAAATCAACAGGAATTCCCTTGGGATCCAGTTAGAAGAAGCAAATTCAATATCAATTGGTTAGATGGAGGAGCATTCAACTGCTACCCAATCATAGGCAACGTTCACATGGAGAACCGAGTTAGAGCATCCAAAAGCAAACGACGAGATTAACCAAATGGTTTCATCCCTAGGAGTCATAGCCAATGACAAGTGCACTACAGCAAAACGTAGCAGGTCAATAAAGCCATAGTCAATTAAGCCCAAGTGTCAAAATGCCATACTAAATTTATGTAATGTATCCAAGTAAGAAGAATAGTGCCCCAAAAGAATGTCGAGCACTCGAGCGACCATTCATTTTATATTTTGAAATACAATTAATAGGTTGTGCTATGCTATATATATGGATATCAGTAAGCCCATTGATGAGCATATATTTGAAAATGTATTTAAACTTCTTCATGAACGAATTTGAACTGGAATTTAGATTGGGAATTGTTTCATATACAATAATTCAACCTGCCCATCTCTTGCATTTTCAAAAGTAAAGGCCAAATTTTAAAACTACTTTGGAGGGGTTCATAATCTCTTTTACCATCATTTGAAACATTGTAAAGTGTTGAAGCCCGCCGATTCACTGTTCACTTCTGTAGATATTGATCATTTTTCATTATCTATTGCGCCCAAGTTAGTGCCCAAAACATCTCGAAAGGAGAACATCAAACACTCAAAGCACTCTTAAGAAATCTCATCATCTAAAATACTATGTTTCAATGTTAATTTCACAAATGCACAAGGTTTTCAAAGTTGGCATAATGAGTGGTATCGAAGAGTGATATCCTTGTAAATTGGGCGAGGAAGAAGTTCATTTGGTCTTGTATGTTGTGCGATGGATATTATGCACACTGGTGCAACTTGCTATGATTTAGACAGGATTGGAATCATTTTCAGGCCTAGTCTAAGGAAGTTTGACTACATGATCATCGCAGTCAATTCTAAATATCAATTTTTAGCGCATTAAATTAACAGTCAAAGGAAGACTGTATTTTGGGTTTGGAGGAAAAAGGCTAAAGGGAAAACAAAAAATATTTTGTAGATATGAATTCATTCTACAATATAAAGCAAAGTGCCACTACAGTTAAAACTAAAAACACCGAGAAACTAAAAGAATATTTTGGAGACATACCTCATCTGCAAGAATGCGAGAGCAATTGAAACAGACACAACGAAGAATTGAAAGAAGAGTCTTCATAAAGCCAATATGGTACATGGTTTTGGCTAGCTCCAGGTGCCCAAAATGACCAGGGCACTCCGCCATGATAGCAGAGCAGGTTTCACACTTCACTTTGCGATCAATAGTGCCCAAAAGAGGACAACTATGGCGACTGACTATTCCTAACCTCAATCATTTGGCGACTAAACCCTGATCCTATGCGTCAACATTTTTTAAAATTTACCTTTTAAAAAGATGAAACAAAATTTTAACCTAAATAAAGTTATGAGCCTTTCATTCACTGCACTTGTTTATATTCCAAATCCATCAAAGTATTTATATTCCAATCCATCTATCCAAGTGATCCGAGTACCTGTAGTGCATGCAGTGAATGATCTCAAACATCCATCCTTTCGATGTGCTGCTTGTCTCCATCCTTTCGATCTACAACTTCTATTCAAGTACATGTAGTGGCTAGGGATACAATTAAAACAAGAAAACTGCATCTAGGGTTCTAATTGAATTGTAAACCCTTAAGGTTTTGATGCTTCTCAACTTATGATCAAAACACTCTCAAACCTGGCACAAACCCTTGCAGCTTCCGTTGAAGGATAGCAAAACTCCCCAATTTCTTTGGGGAACTTTTATTTTTCTCAATTCCTTTCCTTCCATTCCTAATTTTTATTTCACCCAAATCCTTTCCCTCCATGTAAATTTAATTGTTTAATATTAATATATTATATAATGTTGAACTATAATCTATTTATATATGAAAAACATATTATATTAATTATTTTATACTAAAAACATATTGAATTTGGTAAAAAGTTGCAAAGCAGATTATTATTATTATAATCTTTTTATTTTTATTTTTTTTAATTTAAAAATTGCAAGAGAACTAGTATATGGTAAAAACATATTGAATTAGGTAAAAAGGTGCAAAGTGCATTATTATAATCTTTTTATTTTTATTTTTTAATTTAAAAATTTCAAGAGAACATTAAAATGGGAGGGAGTATTATTTTGTTATTAAAAATTTAGACATTGGCATTTTCATAACAAGGGGAACCAAGGGGGAAATTTTTAACTTTTTGAGCATAAGCATGAGGATGATACTAATGGGCGGGTGCCAATGACGATTTCTTGGAGGACGCAAATTTTATAGATTTCACTATCAAGACCAAAAGACTTTAACTTGCCAAAAGTTTTATGGATTGGTGAGAGGGTCAATCAATAGACTCCAACTCTTTGGAAAACAAAATATGAGCACGATAAATGAGATGACTTGAACTCAAGGATAGAAAAAGGAGACATGATGATATTTCATAATGCGAAAAACCCCAAGCTGCCAACTCAACTTGACCATGACATGACAACACATGAAATATAACTTGATGAATGTGCTGAAGAGGTCAAACAATGATGCAAATGAGGAAACTAACTACACATGAATACCGTCAAAGCATCCTGTGCTGGCAAGTGCGGGGGGAGTAATTTTTGACTCCAAGGGGAACAAGCAGAAGGAATTTTCCCAGGGCATAGGAAGAAAAACCAATAATGGAGTGGAGTGGCTTGGCATCATCAAAGGGATGGAGATTGCTATCAACCTGGGGATAACGAGACTTACAGTCTTAGGAGACTCCTTAATCTTTATCAGAGAAGCTAGATGTATAGTTGGCAAAAGAAAAGAGCCCACTTCAAAAATGTGTCATCTCCTCCTCTGCATTAGCAAGGATTTTCATGAGCTTACCTTTCTGCATATTCTTCGAGGACAAAATGGTCAAGCTGATGAAATGGCCAATATCGGAGTTAGGCTCTCCTATGGTTTGCTAAGATATAACAATGACGTTTTGGAAAACTCATGGATCCCCTAGACTTTGTTTAGCCCTAATGGATTGGGCTCATGCCCCCTCTTATTGGCTACCTTTTCCTCTTTGGTTTCAACACTTTAGAGGGTTATTTATTTCAAATTTTTGGGATCTCTCCATTGGATTTTTTACGGCTCCTACACTCCTTGTAGGCCGCCCTTGCATTCTCGAATTTATTTCCATTACTCAGCTCTCCAGTTGGCCGGCATGCGCACTGGATGATGGTGTTTATCTTCGCATCTGGAGGCTTCCCAGCTCTCATTCCTTCGTCCTCAAAACTCTGCGTATGTTGCTTGTCTTTTTGGAGCTCCTCTGTGTTGACAGGAGTATGGATTATCAAGGCACGGGGCGTCCTCAAGGTGGGGGTGATATGTTTTTCCATGGTGCTGGGCGTCCGCAGGGAAGGGGTGAAGTGATACAGAAATGCAGTAGGTGTTTCAAGCCGGTGATAGGCCCTAATGGAGGTTGCAACCATGTACTGCAACAAGAGGACATGAGAGGAGACTCGGCAGAAGCTGAGTGCAACCATGGTCTCGACCATTTTTGTAGGCATGTTGGGGTTGGGAATCCGCATGGTCAGACTGGGAACCACAGTATTTCCATATTTGAAGTGGAATTCTTGGATCGTTTGCAGGAGTTGGAGCTGCAAGTAAGGATGATTAGAAGTGAAATCCTGGAGCACAAGAAAATCCTATCTCGCCTTTACAATATGGCGTATGATACACACTCAGAGGCTAAATCTCAGCACTAGAGCATTGTTGAGAAAGTGGAACACTTAGAAGAGACCTTGGGCCTAGCTTATCCCCATAAGGCCCGTAAGAACAAAGTCTTGGGCAGAGATATTGAAGACATCAACATGAAAATGGAGAAGTTACAGAAGTTCATGGAAAATGCTGGAAACTTTGTGGACCTCAGCACGGAGAAGATTGGGGAAATGAGTTATGCTGGCACTGGCATGGATACTGGGCTGCAGTAACTGTTCGTCAAATCGGGTCTCGGGTTGGGATCTTTCTAGTTTTGTTTTGTTTTTAATGTCTTTCAGTAATATGCATAAGGTTTTTAGAACTCATAGACTAGATACCAGTTGCAATTTTGGCATCCTGGAAGGTTTGAATTTTCAGTTTTTGTATAAGGAAGTATCTCAACAATGTTTTTCTTCTGCATACTCCTTCTAGGGAAGTTCATAAGATGTTATAGTTTTCATAGGACAGGAAGATACAATGATAGTTATCAGCTAGAACATGATGAACTTGCTGTGATGGATGTCTTCCTCATATGGGAGAAATCTGATCATTCTCTATTATGTATTTTCCATCTTTTTATATGATCAAAGCTGGCTAATCGTTTCTGTTAAAAAAAAAAATACCATCAAAGCATCCTCATTAGATGACCAAACCAAAAGAAAACTCATCCCAGTTACACGTCTTATTTCGAGAATCTATGGGTTACTTAAAATTCATAAGAATAATACCCCCCTAAGACCTATTGTTAATACTATTGGATCCCCTATGTACCTCTTAGCTAAACTCCTAGCTGCTAGCAAACTAAAAACTCTTGTGGGTAACACAAAAAATTATGTCAAAGATTGCACACATTTTTTAAGTAAGATAAAAAACATGAGGATCAACAATAATGACATCCTCTTGAGCTTAGATGTGGTATCATTATACACCATGATCCCCATAGATGAAGTCGTGACCTTAATTAAGAACCTAACAGATTCCCAAAAAACACGGTTGGTGGAGCTATGTCTATGATCGACATTCTTCAGTTTCCATGGATGCTTATACGAACAAACATGTGGAGTCGCAATGGGATCCCCCCTCTCCCCTGTAGTGGAAAATCTCTTCATGGAGCATTTTGAACAATCAACCATTAGGTCCTTACCACTCAAACTAGATTTCTGGGTAAGATTTGTAGATGATACAAATGTCAACTTAATGGGCTCATGGTATGGATAACTTGAACAAATTCGTGAAAAATTTGAACAAACAATCTAAAAAAATTCAATTCACGATGGAATTAGAAGAAAATGGTTCCATTACATTCTTAGGTGTTCGCATTTCCAAATGAGATGATGGCACCCTACCCCTCCAAGTCTTCTGAAAAGAAACACATTCTGAGCTATACCTCCATGTAGAGTCACATCATCACCCATCCTAGAAAATAGGTGCGATCAATACCTTAGTTCCTAGGGCCTTAAGAATCTACGATGACAAACATATTGAGCAATAAATGACTAACATAAATGACTATTGTACAAATTCATTATCAAAATTGTAATTTTCCAACGTCAGTGTGACACAACTAAAAATGACTAACATAAATGACTAATTCACATTAATCGTTGTTAGCTAGTCATATTTATATTGACGTGACTAAATTAGTCATTTATGTTAGTCATTTTTATTTTAGTCACTTGTTATCTAGTCATATATTTTATCCCATGACTAAATTAGTCGTTTACCTTAGTCGTTTTTTGTTGGCTTATTTAAAATTGCTCAATTTTAGTCATTTATCCCTTGAAAAAACAGTGGTGACTAACGTTTTTAGTCGCCTAGTCATTTATCTCTCATTTTGTACTAGTGTGATTTCCTCTGGTATAACATCATGTGGAGTACTTACTTTAGTAGCTAATGTGGTGTCCACTGCGATAGGAATTTCTGGAATGACAGTGGATTGTAGGACAATAGGAATCTCAAGTGTGTTACTGGTTTCAGGGACTGTAAGAGATTATGAGACAGTGCTGTGGGTTATAGGTATAAAAGGATTTGAAGACGTAGTATGGATAGGTGGTGGAACATTCCCTCGGCCAGCTCTATGGCCGGCAGGGGCAGGAATACGTGATGGAGGAGGACCAAAAGTCAGTGGTGTTGGGTTGGGGCTTCGTCCCTGTATCCTCCATGATTTTCTTTGATCAGCCATAATGATGGGAATACAAGTTTCAGGGACAGTCTCGTAGAAAATAACTCAAAAACCCAAATGCAACCGAGTGTGCAGAAGGGGAGCTAGAAAAAGACAAGGCTCGCAAGCCAAAAAAGCAAGCTCAAAAAACTATACTGAGACCGACGTCACAGTAAGCGAGCTAAAACAAAGGTGGCCAGAATGCCAACAAGAAACAGTAAAAAGAAAAAAATGACCCTCTAAGAAGATGAAATAGCAAGCAAAATATCCTAACTAAGAGTTGGAGACCTCAACAAGTTGTATCCTTCGTAAGGTGATGAAATCCAAGTCGAACAATACAAAATGAGAGACCAATAATGAAAGGATATCCCTCTACCGAAAGGGATCCTAGGTAAAAGAGCCCTAGAAGAAAAGTCACTAAGCTACCTCATTCATGACACGTCGGAGATTGTTTTCAACACTTCTGTCTTATCACCCCTATATCACCAATACAGTAGAGTACAAGGAAGACAATGGATCGATATACCTTAGGCGCTAAGTGGAGTGTGACATTCCACAAAGTCCATCTGGAATCAATCCTCGCGGCTTAACCCCTGAAAAAATGAGAGGCCCCTCCACAAACTGGTCGATGACCGTGTCAACAAGTACAAGAGGATTTTAGTACCCTAGAGAACAACAATGTCTCAAATGAAAATGACAAGGGGGAATTATTTGGATGCCTATCCCCTGTGTCCTACCTAACTACCAAATTCTTTTTCTCCTCAAGTGAGGTTAAAGTGTGTTGAGTTAGGGAGTGTAAATTTTAATGGTTGTATTACTCAATCGGGTGATGGGAGTGCAACTTGATGGTGTTGTGACGAATCAAACCATGCAAATGAATATGAATCAAAACAAGCCTTTCTCTTCAATGAATGCTGGCTAAGGAAAAGAGAGATTTATTCGATTGAATGTAAGCACGAAATTTTTCAATGAAATATAAATAAAACCACTCCAAAAAATTTGTTTTCTTTTTAAAATGATCCAAACTAATGTAATTACTTTCAAGATGAAAACTGATCTATAACTGATGCAAAGTACGTGGCAAGTAATAAGAAGCGATTCACTTTCCAAATGAAAAATTACGAACTTGATCTTTTCAACAAAAAGAGGACATGTCCCAAAAAGTCTTCCAATATTGATTTTTTATAACAAGGATGGAGAGCTATTTATGTAAGAACAATGTAATCTTTGTAATAATACAATCAAGGAATTTAACAAATGGAAAATAAACTTGGCTATCTTGAAAGGAATAATCGATTTCAAAATAGTAAGGAGGTGATCAAACTGGATATGGTGCCACAAACTCAAAAAGCCAAGCTCGAAAAGAAATAAACAAACCAAAAATCACTTGCAACCTTGCTGAGCGGTGACAAAAGAGATGTGTAGACAAGATGCAGAAGGTAATGTGTAAATAGGTATGACTGTAACAGTGACCTAAAACCCAAAAAAATGTCCAATGTGTCTACCAAAATATTTGAGACCAAGCAAAGATTAAAAACTTCAAACAGGAAGGAAAAGCAACTGAAGCACTGTAGCTGGGTAGGTTACCGATGTCTAGTAAAGACCAGAACAACAATCAAACACAGAGAAACCAAAACTTACTGAAGGTAACCAAGCAAACTTAAGAAAAAATTCCTTTTTACAGAAATTTTCGGGTGGTTGGTAGCAACCCAGGTGCGATAATTGGAATTTTCGTGTTCTGGGAAATGGCTAGATGGCGAAAATATGGTAATTTTCGCTTTGTAAGTAGTGTAAGGGGCGCGAAAATGTTCAGAAAAGGATGAGGGTGGGAGTTTAAGAATTTTTTTTGACTTTTCCATGGTTTTCCAACCCAGAGGACTCACTGATCACTAATAGAGGTCTGGTGTAGAGGGGAGGGGAGTGAATGAGGGTCTAACCACAACTGGTTTGAAAGGAGTGTAAAATCACAATAAAAAATGGATGAAAGTAAAAGAACTCAAAACAAAGGGGTTCAAACTAGCGGAGTCGCCAGTTTTTGTTGTAGAAATTTCTTCCTACGGGTAGAAAGAAAATCTCTTAGGTCAGAGTAGGATAAACTAACCCTAATCTAATACAAAAATGAAACAAGTGCTACCTTGAGTCCTAGATCTAAACCAACATTCCAAGATTTCAATATTGGGAGATGTGAGAGAAGATAACTGACCTTTCGTTTTGATGTTTGTTTGCTTGGATCCTTGATCTTGAAGTCCTTCCGATGAACCTATTAAGATCAAAACAACAAACAAGTGCACACAATCTTCCAAATAGCTTGAATTACAAATTAGATCTATATCTAGTTAGATACAATTTATGTAAATGGATCATAACCAGCACACACAAATTGGGAAACAAGACAAGTTATACTTTTATTGAAAACTTGAGAGTACTTACAAATAGTTGCCTGATGTCCAAGCCAACTTTCAGCTCCAAGTTCCTCCTCTAGCTATCTCTGCAAAAGTCTCAAGATCATAGGTTGGATACCACCAAAGTCCTCCCTTTGGTCCATGGAAGGCCGCTCCTTTATAGTGCTTGGAAGAGTTAACCAAAAGAGGAGTAAGATGGATCTAATGAGTGTTTAGTGGATCAGGCATACTAAACAGAGAGGGGGTTGGGATCGAATTAGAGCTGGTGATCCCAAGAAAATGTCTCGACAGATGAGATCCATGATCCATGGTAAAAAGGATAAAAAGGGATTTTCACAACCCTCGTTCTTAGCATAACGCGAAATTATCGCACCCTAGGGTGTGAGCATAGCACGACAACCCTAATTATCGCTACCCAACAGATGTTCAAAGCGCGAAAATGTATGTAGATTGGGTCAGATTTGGTGACATGTGGCAGATAAGGTGTTGTCTTCGTCCTTCAGTCAATGGATTTTTCTCCTGGGTATCCAGATGAGACCAAGGAGGGTACTGGTAATGTATGATGATCATTAGGGAGAAGTGTCATTAGGTCACATGGTATAAGGATGCGACACTAGGGATTAATGTGTAACTTTGAGGTATAACAGTTACCTCTTGTGAACTCTGTATTTTGCCACCTATTACACAACATGTTAGCTCTTCAGACAACTAGGTGATTGATTCGGAGGTGGTTGAGAAACCCTCTGTTGACCAGGGTGGGGTATTTTATGTTGAAGATAGATTAGTTCTTAATGACAGTGGCTATATTAATGCCCCATCTGATTTACTATCTCCTTTGACAATCTATTTCAAAAACCTGTCTTCCAATCCCCGTGTCAAACCTATTATGACTAACAAATTTATTAATGTTACCATCAAGAAGAGTCGTAGGAAACCTAGGGTTTCTGATTTGGTTGAAGATGCTGATTATATACCTATCTGTATTAGGATTGATGATATTGCTTGTAGGAATAGTATTGAACCTTCTGTTGTTTCAGATGAGGCCCTTAGAGAAAACTCGCCTCTGTTCGGGGGTATTAAATGATCATGCTCACTCTTAATGCCAAGGGTTTGGGTAAGGTTTCTAGGACTAGGGCCTTATCCCATCTTTGCAAAACTACTAGTCCTGCATTGATACTTTTACAAAAAACTATGTGAGAGGATTATATGGTTGTAAATAAACTTGCAGCTATTCTCCCTGGTCGGGAATTTGTGGCTACCAGTGCTGTGGGGATGTCTAGGGGACTACTGGCGGGGTGGAGCCCTTCTTTTTTTAACTTTCTATCCTTTAAAACTACATGGGGAATTTTCTTGGATGGGAGTTGTAATAGTTTGAGCATGCCAATTTCTGTGTTAAACTTATTTGGACCTTATAAAGACTGTGGTCCTTTCTCGTCTTCCTTGGGCATATCTGTACTTCTCAACAATAAGAACCTTATCATCGAGGGAGACTTAAATTTCACAAGGAATGCTGGAGAAATTTGGGGCTCTCATGCCAGATTGGATGATATGGCTGACTTTTTTACAAATTTCTTAGAATCTCATGAACTTGTGGATGTTGTCCCAGATACACTCTCTCCGAATTGGTCCAATGGCCGAGTAGGGAGTGATGGTGTCCTTAAACGGTTAGACAGTTTATGGTAAATGCTGAGTTATTAAATATTTGGGCTCGACACAGATCATGGATTGGAGACTCCAAATTCTCTGACCATTGGCCTGTTTTTTTTTTTTTTTGATGATGCATTCAGCAATTTAAAGTACCCTTTTAAGTTTAACTGCTCATGGATGAGGAATGTGGAGTTTTGCAATACGATTAGAGTATTTTGGACAGATTCAAACTTGGAATAGGGAATGAATCCAATGGATTCATTTGTTCTAAATATTCGTAGGCTCAAGGAGTTTGTCAGAAAGTGGATTAAAAACAAACAAAAGTATGATCTTTTAGAACTTGAAGTGTTAGAAGATCAAATATAAGAGTTGCATCTTAGGAATATTAATGGTGCCGTGGATAGTGTTATTTTTGAAAAAGTTAAGATGCTTGAACAGAAAAAGGAGGAGTTATTTACCCAAGAGGAAATGGACTGGAGGCTTAAGAGCCTGGCTATATGGATTGGGTTGGGGGATAGAAATACTAATTTTTTCCATTCGTATGCCACTCATCGGAAAAACACTAATGCTATCTGGGATCTCTCAAATGCTGATGGGAACAATATTTCAGGTTTGGGTGAGCTACAAGCTGCAACTAAAGTTCATTTTGGCAGGTTATATACTTATCCTGGTTACATTAATATTCTCACTTAATTAAATGTGGCTAGAAACTTTCTAGTTTTTGTTGATGTGAGTGAGGCAGAGGATTTAGGAAAAGAAGGTACCTTGTAGGAAATTGAAGAGACCTTGAAGGGTTTTTCCAAGGACAAGAGTCCAGGGCCTGATGGATGGACGGTTGAACTTTTTCTTGAATTTTTTGATGTTATGGGAGATGATATCTTGAAGATGGTGGAGTTTTCTAGATCAAAGGGGTATATCTCCAATGGACTTAACTCTACATTTCTGACATTAATTCCATATATTAGAAAGCCTGCAACCTTTGGGGATTTCCGGCCAATTGCACTCTGCAATTTGGCATACAAACTAATTTCTAAGATTATCTCAGTTCGTCTGAAGCCTATCTTTTCTTGATGCATCTCTAGCGAATAGTTCAGTTTCTTAAAGGATCGACAGATATTGGATGCCATTGGCATAACTTAGGAGGTAATACACTCTGTCAAAAAGAGAAATAAGCAAGCTATGTTGCTCAAGATGGACCTTGAAAAAGCTTATGACAGGGTGGAATGGGGATTTTTGCGGTTGATCCTTATTCAGATAGGAATCCCCCCATTGGTCCTACATTGGATCATGGCATGTGTATCTACTGCTAGTATTGTTGTACTGGTTAATGGAGCCCCGTCTGAGTTTTTTAAAATATCCCGTGGGGTTCGGCAAGGCTGCCCATTGTCTCCTCTCATAATTGTTGGCTCAATATACTATTCTTTATCTTTTCAAGATAGACCCAGGTTCTGCGTGGTTCAGGGAACCAATGAAACCCCTTTTCACTGGCCCTTTCGGCAACAGTCTACGAGCAGACTGAGGTCTCACTCGAGGCGAAGTTATGGGGAGGTTGTGGAATCAAGTTTCCACAGCCGGGTGATGTGCACTTCAACGGAATGGGGGACTGCACGAAGTTATACCTACTTCGCGGATGACACTTATGCTAACGTGCACACAGGGGCTGCGCGATTCGGAGTGGCTGGTGATGCGGATATCCTTCTCTGGCGACTCTCCGACTAGCGAGCAACGTGCTACAGGAATTGGCTACGGAGTAACTACTAAACAAGAGGACAGTGCAACTGAAGACTGCGTGTCCTCTTTAGCAACCATACATCTTCGACAGACTTTACTTAGTGTAAACTTAGGAATTCAACAAGCATGTAGACTGTATACTTTGCAAGCTATACAATATGATGAACTACAATGCAACCACGCACTTCCGATGCTGCGCTTCAGGGAATCACAATACACAGACTTCATTTCTCAAGTTTACCCATTTAACTTATGCATTTATCATGTTCATAAATACTTCTGCATTCAACATTCACTCGTATTCATTTAACACTTAACATATTATTCCTCTCATTCATTCTTCTAGAGAATACACAAGAAAGCAAAGATGCATATACTCATCATAAAAAACTTAACCATTTACCAAAGAAACACTCATTCAATCACATAACACAAGGATTTAACATGGTTCACCCCCAGGATGGGAGCTACATCCACAGGAACTATTTTTTATATTATTGGGAAGGGTTCAATAGTTCTTGTCTGCGCACTCAGCTGCAGACTCTCTTCTCTCTTCAGTAGGTCTCTGCGCACACAGCTGCAGAGCCTCTTACAATAGTCTCTCAACAGAGATCGATATTCAACAATAATCCCATACAAAACAACAACCCTTTCCCTTACAAAAGATGCCCTTTATATAGATTGTGCCCTTAGGTCACATCTATTACAATGCAGTGGGATAAAACCCTAAGGTTACGCAGAATTGGTGTGGTTACACCCCACGCTGTCCTATTGTGGTTGACATCTTCTCCACTCGCTTTTGGCCACTTTGTTGGGCCACTCGTGGCTCACACTCCCTTCTGACAGTCACATTCATCATAAAAACGGTTATAACTGCATCATGGCGTGTCACTTTCCGCCCCTTTAGCCTTGCTATCACTGTCGACCCGTGGGTTAGCTTCCAACAATTTTTCGCCACTCCAACTGACAGGTTGCCTTCATCTATCTCCACTCTACTCCTTACCCAGCTATCGGAAATCCTAGAGTTGCTTACCCAAAACAGGTCGCTTATATATGCTCGACCTTTCCTTATAATTTTTGCCCAAAATAGCTGTTGCGCTAGCACTGCGCATCAGCATAACTGCGCAGTGCTTCGACTTTGCACTGCTTACTGTGCATGTCTGACTACACAATTTGAGCTGTGCCTTTAACAAAACTGTGCCATTTGAGCTTCGCAGTCCGAACTGCGCAATTTCCAAAACTGTACTTCTTAAAAAATGTGCCAACTTGGGCCATGCCAAACAGGCCCCTAACACTTACTTGTGGATCATTCCCGATCCACTTCCGCTAGCCAATTTCAGCTGCGCATCTTCGACGGTACTTAACTTCGTAGTGAAGCTGTGCAAAGTAACAGTGAGCTCCACAACCGTTTACTTTGCCTTATTCTCGAATTCTTTAATGGTCTCCAACATCGCCTGTGAGACCTGCTCTTGGGCTTCTTCTTTCATTGTGCCCTCTGTAGTCTGAAGTTCTACAAGCATCTCATCAATTCATTGCATTAGTGCGAGCCCTTCCTCCTATATGGGATACAACTTCCCAGAAGCGGAAACCTCTCTTTCCCTTAACACCATCAGCTCTTTCTGCAACTCTTTTACCTTTGTCAATTTTTGCATCTTTTGCCTTGCTGGAAAAATCTTCATTTCTGCATTTGCGGCATCAAGTTCCTGTTTTCTTTGCTACAGATCACCTTCAACTACTGAAGGTCTGTATCCTCATTTAATCTGGCCAACACTGTGTTGGCTTGCAAATTTTTCCACCTCGCCACTTCAGCCGAGATCATGCTCTCTACAGTGGCCTTCACTTCTTCGCTTGGAGCCGCGCGTTTATCTGATGGGGTGTTGGGTCGCTGAGCTTCCAAGTCTACAATATTTCCCTTGTAGGAAATATCCATGTCCATCATTTTCGTCATAAGGGTTTCCACTCGGGACCCAATCTTAATGATGGTATCCTCGTCGTTTGGCTCTTCTTCACACTTGTCAATTTTGGCGCAGACTACTGATACTATTTCTTTCAGCCTGCAGTTCCTCTCTTGAATATCAAACAATTCCCTGTTGCTTCTTGTTGATTCAAGTTTCAGCTCGTCAAAGCTCTTTTGTAACTTGATATTCTGATCATATGAGGCAATGCCTCTTTCTTGAATTTCTTCCACCACCTGCATGTGCAGATTGTGCAAGTCCTCTATTGGAAACATGCTAACATTGAGGCCGAAGTGATCCAAGTTCCTAGCTGCTTCGGCTACCTATTCATTGGGATAAATGAGGTACGTTGGCTCAATGTGTACTAGCCGAGGGTTTAAGTTCAAAGCATGGGATTCTCTCTTTTGACTGGTTGACCCACCTGACTGGCCCTCTGAATTCAAGACTCGAACCAAGTCCTGCTGAGATTGTCTAATCTTCGCAACCATCATTTTTATGGCTTCGACGGTCTGTAGGAGGCTTACTTGTGCCACTTCCTGTTTTGCCTCTTTCGCAGCATGTGTTTCTTCCCATATTTCTTGTACCTTTGACGCGATGGTCTCACAGTCGTCTTCGTGTATTATCGGCTGTAGTTTGGGCTTAGTGCATTTCTGCTTTTTTCGATGTACCTTCGTTGATCCAAGACTCTATGTCACTTTCCTTTTTCCTTTATTCTGGCCGTCAACCTGATCCTGCAGAGTCCATTCTTCCTGCTCAATTGTTGTTCCCTTGTCTTCCAAGTTTGCATCTTTGTCTTCCTTGGAAGTGGACTTGACCTCGACTGGTTGGTCCACCTTCCATTCTACTTGCCATTCTTCCATCATATGTTCTATTTTCTCAGCATCCAGCTGATAGAATCCTGTATACCATAGGTCAGTGTCTGTATCATACCTTGGTTGAATGTACGTAGCATGCATATCGGCCCTGAACCTCAAATTTCCTTTGTATGCATTTGTCACTTGTTGTGAGATGCACGGTGTTCGCCAAATCACATCTCACAGTTGCTCGTAATATGTATAAAACACCTCATTATTTTTCCGTTGCCTAGCGGGACTTGCGTTTTCCCATAAGTTAGCAAAGCACGATCCCCAACATTCCCCTGTGAAAACTGGAAGGCCTTGGTAACCAGCCGGCTCTTTCCAGCCGACAAGGGAAATTAGCACTAAAAGCCAACTATAGTGAAACGGACTTCCCTTTTCTTGAGTTTCTCGGACATCATCCAAGAACTCGTTTAGAATATACTTCACCCAGTTATATGGGGTGTTGTTCTTTGCTTGTGAGGCAAGGAGCACTGCTGTGGCTGGAACCTCTATTGGTCGGAATTTCGTCAGTAGATTCCCCACTAAGAGTTGAGCTGTGAATCGCATGGCGTCGTCCTTGATAGGGGCTGTATAAAAGCCACGTTTTCCCTTCCGCAGACCAAACTCTTCCTTCATTCTTAAGGTGAGTTCGTTATCTTGTGTCTTCCCTACAAATTCTTTTGCAGGTTCTGTGCCTCACTTGTTAAGCATTGTGATGGAATATATGAAATCGATGTTGATATCGATTCTGCGGTAAAACCATAGGTATCCCGAGTGTGTACATGACAGCAAAGTGCGCACTAATGTAGAAAGTTTCAGGCTTCTGTCGAAATGCAGGATGCGCAGTAGGTTGAGAAACCCGGATAGTTCGAGCGCTTTGAGCCAGCCCTGGACATGCAGTGTTTCAGCCCCTAACTGCTCATCAACCTGGAGACACATATACTGGTCTGGTTGAAACTGTAGGTACTTATTTCGCTTGGACTGAATTCCTTCCAGCAAGTCATAATCTCTGAACTTGAAATCTTGCAATTTACCTAGAAGGTTTGCGTCAACCTTCACCTGACTTGAGATGGGCGACAGCGGAATCTCATAGATGGCATTCTTTTCAAGGTCAATAACTGGTGCATCATCTCGCCGAGGTGGGATGTATTCATGCACAATATGGATGGGTTGCTCACGAGCTGTGACTGGTGTCTGTGACGTTGGTGCATTTGCTGCCTTCGGCTCCTCCTGCTCTGTAGTTGGCTGCTTATCTTTTTCCATCTCTGCGGAAAGCCTTGCATAGCTCCGGGATGAGGCACCCTTCTCCACTGCAGGTTTCTGGGCAGGTGCCGACATTACTCCCTTCAAACCCGACTGTTTGAATATTTTTAACACTTCGTTGATTGTGATGGGTTCGCTCATTCACTTGCAGAATGCTCGACTTTCTAACTGTTAGATCTCTGGACTCACACACAAACAAGACAGAAACTCACAGTAAAACCCCCAAGTGCTTAGTTGATGACTATTTATAGATGTTGCTAGCCTGGAACGCGTCGATGAACTGTTACTGGGTCATTCAATGTCTTGTCCTTCGTCCAGATCTCTCCTAAGATCTCAGTCTTTTCCGCCAATCATTATCTCTGATCTGATGATGTTTCTTTAAATATTGAACGCTGTCGGTGCCGCCAGGCTGTTTAATCAGTTAAGTGAGGCATTAACTGCCAACTTTGCTGGCCAGATCTCGGTGAGATCTCGGTCATTTCATTATTTATTATGCTCGAATGGGCCAGATTTTCTTTTAATGTGCGATTTTGTCGGTGCCGACATTTTGGGTAACGACTAGCTAACCGATCGACAATTGTGACGGTTATCTTTTTCCGTCGGAATGCATTGGCATTCTTGACAAAAGTTTCTTGTGCGGTTCTTCCATGCACTTGTGATTCTTCATTTTTAACTATGCAGCTGCGCTTTCGTCTCGTGCTTCTCATCGCAGCTTCTGGTGTACACTTCACATCCGTCTTATTTCATTTGATCTGCGCAACTGCATTTTGAACTTTGCATCTACGCGCTTTTACTTTTTTTTTTCTTTGCGCAGCTTCATTTCACTGAGGGTTCGACGAAGTGGGACTGTTCCTATAGGGTTTTAGTCTACTTCCATTAACTAGACCTGGTAAGTTGTATCTGACTAACATGGCTAACTAAGCTGCACCACCGTTAGTAACATGCATAACAATATATGGCCCAAGCCAATGCATTTTAAATTTGCCAGGAAATTTCATGAACTTACTATCATACAGGAGGACAAGGTCTCAAACCTGAAAGATTTTGTGCTTGATATGGAGATAATGCCATGCTTTTTCTCCGTCCTTCTGTACTTGCTGGTGAAATCCTGCAATGAAGCGATCCTCCTCTAATCCAAACAAGGGTAGAATCCTTTCTTGCAATGTCTCTTCATCTTCCATGTCTGTGAATGCAACAATTATTAATCTTGGTACTATATACTCCATAAGAATCACAGCTTCCTGTCCATAGACCAACCTGAAAGGTGTATGGCCTGTCAGTTTCTTACAAGTTTTCCTATATGTCCATAGTACAGCTGGTATGCACAGATCCCAATCATCTCTATTTGTGTTACATACTTTGGTCAGCGCATTTTCCAGCACTTTGTTAAATGCTTCAATAGTTCCATTGGCTTGCGGATGGTACGGTGTACTCCTTTGATGATATATTTGAAATTCTTTAGTGAGCGCTTCAATGGTTCTATTCAGGAAGTGATTCCTTGATCACTCATTAATATTTTTGGGCATCCAAATCTGGTAAGGATATTCTCAAAGATGAACTGCGCGGAAGTAACTGCGCTACAGTCCTTTACTGGTTTAGTTTCTGCCCATCTGGTGAGATAATATGTAGCGGTGATAATATATCTCACACCAGTCCTCTTCCCTGGTGGGTTAATCGGTCCCACGAAATCAATTGCCCACTTTTCAAATGCTTGTAAAGTCAATTCGGGTCTTAATGGAATTTCATCTCTTCACAATGGCTTTCCAGTCCTTTGGCATACATCACAACTTTGGAAATGTTCTTTTGAATCTTTGTGGAGTATAGGCCACCATAGTCCTGCTCTCAATATCTTCTGTGCAGTTTCTCTTCCTGCGTAGTGACCTTCAGACACACTGGAATGTGCCTCAACCAATATAAATGGCTTTTCATGTTCTAACACACAATGACGTAGCACTTCATCCGGTCCTAACTTGTATAGCTACCCTGCGATGATGGTGAAGTATCTTGCTTTAAATACCAGCTGCTTCTTCTGTTGTGTAGTGAACTCTGTGGGTGCCAACCCTGTAGTCAAGAATTCTACAATGTCTTTGTAATAATCATCTGCAATTTGGATGGAAAATAATTGTGCGTCAGGCAGATTGTCTTCAAGATTTGTGGGTTCTTCTCCTAACTCAATCCTTGAGAGATGGTCAGGTCCTAAGTTCAGTCTTCCTGGTTTAACAATAATTTCAAAGTCATACTCTTGAAAGAGTAGTAGCCATCGGCATATTATCCCCCCTAACACCGGCTTATTGACTAGGTACTTTAAAGCTAAATGGTCAGTGTACACGGAGAAGTGCGCACCCAACAAATAATGCTTGAATTTTTGTAGCGCGTACACCATAGCTAGACACTCTCTTTCTGTGGTTGTGTTGTTCTTTTCGGCTGAAGATAGATTTTTGCTTGAAAATGCAATAGGGTGATCAATGCCCCCTTCATCTGGTTGAGCGAGCACAATTCCCAACGCTATAGATGAAGCATCAACATGTACATGAAATGGTTTATTCCAATCCGAAAAATACTAGGATCGGTGCAGTTACCATTTTCTCTTTTAATGTATACGAACTTCACTTCTTTCTTTAGAAGTTTCTCCATCTCCGTGGTTATCTGCGCATAACCCTTGATGAACTCTTTGTAGTATCCTATATGTCCCAGTGTCATGCGAAGTTTCTTTACTGAGTTTCGTACCGATAGATTCACAATGACTGCGATCTTTGCAGGATCAACCATCAGACCTTGCTTACACACAATGTGGCCTAGTAGTATACCATAGGGTACGCATAAATTATATTTTTTCAAGTTCAACGAGATTTGATGTAGTCTACAACTAGCTATCATTCTGAGGTTTTCATAATGGTTCTTTAGTAACCCAAATACAATCCAATCATCAAAGTATACTTCTAAGAACTTATGGATAAAATCCTTGAATGCAGCCACAAAAACTCTGGAAAATATAGCAAGTGCATTCTTCAAACCAAATGGCATAACTGTATACTGATATTTGACCCATTCAGTAGTGAATGTAGTTTTATGTCTGTCTGTTGAGTCAATTGTGATTTGGTGGTATATAGAGAATCCATCAGTGAATTGTCCGGCCTCATTTCCTCCAACATTATCTAGTACTTCATCTGTTAATGGAGAAGGAAATGGGTCGTGTGGCAAAGCACCATTGAGCTTCCTGAGGTCCACACAGATTCTGATTTCTGCTTTCGTTTTCTTGTCCTGGATAACCATAGGGCTTATCCATTCGAATTCTTCAACTGTCTCAATGATCCCTGCATCAAGCATCTTATTGAGCTCTACCTTCACTCTTTCCTTATATCTCAGGTTCAATCAATAAGGCCTCTGTATAATGGACTTCATGCTTGGCTTGAGAGGTATCTTCATGACTCCCAAGTCGCCCAAAATGCCCTTAATTTCTGAGAACTTTTTTGGAAACAAGTCCTGATACTCATGCAGAAGGTCTGTGATCTGCGCGTCTGTTTCTTCATCCCAGTAATCCCCAATGGATGTGAACTTCGGTTCTTCACTTGTGCCAATATTAAATTTTGTTGTTTTGACAGGGCTGCTTAGATCTGGAATTTCTAATGGAGGTCCCTCTACATAGTGCACTCCCTTTGAATCAGGTATATTGATATTGCACGGATCCTCCTCATCGCTCTCCTCCTCATCTTATTCATCTGCAGAGAGGTTATAACATTCAAGGGCATATGGATGAACCTGCAATAATTAATGAATACAAATACACGAGATATCAGAAATAATAGAACTTAGAATCACTTTTATATTGATCACGGGCCACTTCGAGGGGGCAACCTCCTTTGAGCAAGCTCAATACAATTAACTTCACGGTGCCTTCATAGGCCTCAACACACACTTATATACTAAGTCTAGGCACCAATACCATGGGTCAATACTATGTGTCAATACAAACCATGGGCTCAGTCTAGGCACCAATACTATGAGTCAAAACCATGGGACATATAATACTATGGGACAACTTACAAAGCATATGCGTCCAATACTATGGGTCAATACTATGGGATAATATAAACTATGGATCAACAAATACTATGGGACGACTTACAAAGCATATGCGTCCAACAAAAATATATTAACAAAGTAAAGACATGGGTTCCTAATATCCCCTCTCCCTTAGAAAAAGTTTTGTATTCAAAGCTTTAGATGTGGAAATTGATGAAGAATTTGAAGGAGTGGGTCCCCTGTAGCCTCCGTGGGTTGCATTCCGAGCCACTGGCACCTTTGGAGTTTCAGGGAGGATTGCATGGAAGGCTGTAGATGAAGAAGAACCATATCAGCGATGTGAAAAGTGCACTCAGAATGGTGCTGATTGGCTTGTTGTTTCAGTTGAATTCTTGCCATGTGAAAATTGTCCTGCAGAATGAGAAGAAGCTGATCACGGTTTCGAAGAATTGAGTCAATTTCCTGAACTGGGGAGCTGCTGAAGGTGTATGGAAGAAGAACTGGTGGTGCATGTACAAAGACTGCTTCATATGGTGTCCGTTGAGATGTGGTACTATACCACTAGAGCGCTTCTAGGAAATCCATAGAAATAGTTGTCCAAATCTGTGGAGGGATGGGTAAGGGTTCGAGCAGTCCTGAAAGGAGGGTCGTTTCACCCTTGTTCACCTTGAAAGTATCACAGTCAACCACCATCCGTTGAATTGTCCTTTTGAGTCCCTGCCAAAAGAAGTTACATTGTTCTCGGTCATACGTTTTGAGGAACCCAGAGTGCCCTACTGATGAAGAAGCATGGAGTTCATAGAAGAGATAGCCCCGTTGAACAGATTGCAACCAATTTGGAACAAGCAGAGAAATAGCTGTAAGAGAAACTGGGTCATCAAATGTGCGAGGAGGAGCATCTTCCACCATATTGTCCTTACCCTTCTGGTAAGTGGTCGCATAGTCATAACCCATGAGTTGGATAACCCATTTCAGGTGTGTTGGGGAGGAGACCCGTTGTTCCAGGAAAGTTTCCAGACTCTGGAGATCAGTCTTGATGCATAAATAATTCCCCAATAGGGATGGCTGCCACTTCTAGACTGTATGCAAAATAGTCATCATTTCCTGCTGAGAGGTAGATGCGGCTAAATTCTTACTGGAAAGGTCTCTTGAAGGCAACAAGGTCATTGATTCAACAAAGACACCTGCATATCTATCCAAGGAAGTAATGGAGACTGTTGATGGGTGCATCTGAATGGAATGGAGTTGAGCGATGACACCATGTGAATTCTTCTTAAGTATTTTTTCCAGGCAATGTGAACTGATGATGCAGAGAGACCCTGGTTGTAAGCCCATAAATTTGTGTTGTGCCCCATTGACTGAAAACTGCATCCAAAGTTCAGCAAAATCCCATAAGATGGGGCCAAGTGTGTGTAACCATTGAACGCCCAAAACCACATCACATCTGCCTAAGGACAAGGAAACCATGTGAGAGTGCAGGTTATAATCTTCCATAGAGATACGCACATTGTGACACTTCCCCTTGCAAGGTAAGGTGCCCCCATTAGAAACCATGACTTCAACGTTGGAGCAAGGATGGACAAAACAATCAGCCTGTTTGGCAATCCGAGGATCAATGAAGTTATGAGTGCTACCAGAATCAATGAGTATGGTAAGAGGGAGATTCTTGAAGTATCCCCTGACTTGCATTGTTTGTGGGGTGGTGACACCGCTTAAAGCATGGAGAGAGATCTCGGGTGGGTCGTCCTGAGATGGGGTGTCAACAAGCGGATGTTGAATGTCGACTTGATCATCTACTGTATCTGGAACTTCTTCATCAAGTTTTGAGGCAGGCGAAGAATCCACATCCAAGAGATAGAGCTTTTGTTGAACACATCTATGTTCCCGAGTGAATTTCTCATCACAATTATAACAAAGCCCTTTTTCTCGACGTGCTTGCATCTCTATTTCAAACAATTGCTTGATAGGAGTTGGTTGAGGAGTAGGCGTGATGGGAGGTCGTTGGGAACCCATATTTCTGAAGGGAACAAAGGTGGGTTTGGAGCGTTGTTGATCTGCGATCTTGTCCTCAGCCAGCTTAGCCAACCCTAGGACTTCCATCATTGTGTTGGGACAAAACATTTTGACCTCTGAGCGAATTTCATCCTTGAGACCACTGATAAAACAACTCCTGTAGAATTCATCGGAGAATCCTTCTATGTGATTGGCTAGTTTCTCAAATTTCATCTGATACTCTCTCACTGTGCCAGTTTGGTGAAGTTTAGTGAGTGCTCCTGTGAAGTCGTCAAAAGAACTAGGACCAAATCGTGACAAAAGGAGTTGGCAAAAATCTGTCCAGTTTGGCTTGGGATGAGCTTTGATATACCAATGGTACCATTGAAGGGCTTCCTGTTCCAAATGAAAGGATGCAAGTGGAACTTTCTGAACATCAAAAGTATTATGCAGATTGAAATATTGTTCTGCTCAGTATATCCATCCAGTCGGATCAATACCATTGAAGCGAGGAAAATCAAGCTTCGGCCCACGAAAATTGCTGGAAGAAGATAACCCGGTGGCTGCAAAAGATTCTAGCTTTCAGTTATTGTTCATGGCTGAATGCTGAAGATGGAGGCTGAGAAATTTTTCATCCAGATCTTGAAGTTTGGTTTGGATGGCTGTAAGTGCTTCCTCCATGGTGTTTGCTCCTGTGCGAGTGACAACCATAACTAGTAATTTTTTATTTTATTTTATTTATTTTTTTGTGGGCGGGGGGTGGGGATGGATAGAAAAACACAAACACAAGCTTATTTAGTAAGGGGAAATTTGGATTTGGGAAAAACTCGGAGGGATAATTGGGGTTTGACTAGGTTTTCGACACTTTCTGAGGGACAGGGAAGCAAAAAATGGAGATTTCAGAAGCGGGAACTCTATGGTAAAATTTGAAGGCAATCGGGTGAAAAGTGAAGAAGTTATGGAAAACCCTAAAAATAGACAAATGTGGGATTTTTTTTTATTTTTTTATTTTTTTTATTTATTTATTTTTTTTCAGAAATGGATCAGCAACAGCAGCGCAGAAGGGATCCACAATAGATGGATCTACAACGGCGCGGAAGGGATCGAAAACGGATTGATCTAAAATGACGACTGGATCTGGAACGAATTTCAGAATAGATCTGAAACGACTGGATCTGGAGCGGAAGTGATCGGCAACAGTTCAACTGAAAATAGATATGGACCCCAGGTATTTACGGATTCCTAACAGTTTAGGTGTTTCACTCGACCACCAATGCTTTCTGACGGCTTGCGTATTGGGGAAGTACCCCTCACTCCACGGCTCAGGTAAAACTGATAACCACTTTGCCATAAACGACAACTCTTGGTTTACCTCACGAGTGGGAACTAGTCAATCAAGTAGGGGTCGTTGCCCTTTTCGATGGCAGGTCCTCTCAATGGGCCAACTACTTTGGGGTTCCTGTGGTACTCCTCACAATGAGTTTTAGGGCTTATGCCCAAGTACTTCCCACAGTTAAGCGGATAGGGATTATTACCAAATCCGAAGCTGCAACAGATGCGAAAAAAAATTCGGCAGAAATTCCACCCAACGAGCCCAAGAAAGTGCTCTGATACCAGATGTGATGAACCTGCAATAATTAATTAATGCAAATACATGAGATATCAGAAATAATAGAACTTAGAATCACTTTTATATTGATCACGGGCCACTTCGAGGGGGCAACCTCCTTTGAGCAAGCTCAATACAATTAACTTCATGGTGCCTTCATAGGCCTCAACACACACTTATATACTAAGTCTAGGCACCAATACCATGGGTCAATACTATGTGTCAATACAAACCATGGGTTAAGTCTAGGCACCAATACTATGAGTCAAAACCATGGGACATATAATACTATGGGACGACTTACAAAGCATATGCGTCCAATACTATGGGTCAATACTATGGGCTAATATAAACTATGGATCAACAAATAATACGGGATGACTTACAAAGCATATGCATCCAACAACAATATACTAACAAAGTAAAGACATGGGTTCCTAACAGCATATTCTATCTGTCTTTCCCATTCTGGTTGCTGGTTCATATGTTCCGATCTGTCATTAAATATTTTCTCTTTGTTGACCTTTAATGCATCGTTTATACTTGGGAATTCGTCTTTGAATATCCTTTCTTTGATAATCTGCAGTGCCTCATTTATGGTTGGACAATCATCTTCAAAGCTGAAAGTTCTCTTGACGTTCACAGTCATGATAGACCAATCTGTTGCTCCTCTGCGAAGCTCTGCGTCTATATACCAGTTCTTTGGGATCTGCTCTAATGTGTGCACAAATAGATGAACCCATTCCATCTGTGGTATGTTTGTCCATGCCTTTGAACAAGTCTATATGTGATCCCTTGTATTTGTTTGTCCATTATACTTTACTATCGTCAGCGTAGTTTATTCTGTGAATCTGATTTCCATCATGTCCTTGCACTGTTCCCATGTGGTCATACTCTGATTATGCGCGGCCCACCATCTTGCAGGTGTAGCGTGCAGTGCTGAATCTAATGCTGACAACTTATATTCATATGGAATTACAGTATATTCTTGAAAAAATGACCGAATGCTACTTAAGCCATCATAGGTAGGGATTGGACTTACCTCTGCTCCAACCTAGCGTAGTGATTTTGTGATCCGCGCACATCGTCTGGAAGATACTTGCATTCTTCTTTTTCGGTTCTCCAATCTTGCGTCGGAGTCTAATATGCAAGAGCTGTCGTAGCGCCAACTCAACGTTCCATCAGCTGTAGGATTGATGTAGTCGACCTGATTTGCAGCCATCTTATAGATGCAATCAAGGTCTTGTGCTTTGCATTCTTCTTGTATTGGTTTGCTGTATCTTGGTCCTTGTGAAGGGTCCAAGGGTGAGATGACCCTAATATACGCCCCTTCAAATATCATCTTTTTGCTCTTCATATTGATAATTGTGAGGTTATCCATCACCTAGTCTATCCCCAGTAATGCAGGACATGGGTTACTGTCATCGATGATCTCAATAGCCTTGAAGTTTGATGAACTTATTAATCCATCAATGTCCACAAGTGCATTCGAGAGTCTTCCAAATGGAATAACTTTATGTTGATTAGCTAGTCTTAATTGGATAGGTGACCATGATAACCTTGGTTTCCCCATCTGTTCCCATGTATGCTTGGTCAAGACATTCACTTCTAATCTCAAGTCAAGGATGATCTGGTCCATTTCATAGTCTCCAATCTGTGCATTGAGCCCCATTTCTCGACATGTTCTCTTATGGATTTTTATATGGTGAACTGCGATCTGAGCAGTACTCGTGCAACTGTGTTGTTCATAGTGGTTGAGTAAGTTTTGCAATTTGGATAAGGCATCTTCTCTTTTCAGTAGCTTCATACAACTTCATAGGAATTGGGCAACAGAAGTCCCCGTTTCTGCTGCGGTACAAGTTTTATCATATGCTGCTAGCATATCCTTCATATGCGATGTTTCACTTCGCAACTGGATTCTTGGTGTCACAGGTTCTGTTTGTTTGAAG
The DNA here is from genome assembly GCA_027924585.1 of Larix kaempferi. Lineage (NCBI taxonomy): Eukaryota > Viridiplantae > Streptophyta > Pinopsida > Pinales > Pinaceae > Larix > Larix kaempferi. Next base: position 4,866,391 of record BSBM01000238.1, on the reverse strand, counting down.
GTCTCCCTTTCTTCTACGAAGACTTCTTTGTTTCTGTCCAGATTAAAAGCAGGTGCTTTCCTAGTTGCTTTTCTTATCTAGACCCCTTCAACAGGTGTCTGCTTAGCTTGGTGGTCTTCAGAAGTCGAGGCTTCTGGTTCTTTATCTCTTCCTGTTGTAGCGCCACTTCGTGTTACAACATTAATGTTTGGAGATCATCTGAACGTTCGGGTTCTGCCCTTCTTGTCTTCTTTCTTGCGTCTTTGCTTGCAATAATGGGCATGCCTCAATAACATGGTCAAAATACTTACAGTATTTACATGTAGTACAAGGATTGGTATAGTCTCTGGATAGGTGGTTAAGCTGTCCATAGTTATAGCATATTATATGACCTCTTCCTTGGGCAGTATTTCTTCCTCTTCCTCGGAATCTACCACAACCTCTGTATGCGCCTTGATCATACTGTGCATTATCATTGTGCTACGGTGTTTCTTCTTGAACTCTGTAAACATCATGCTTCCTTTCTATCATCAGTTCATATGCTCTACAGTTGGAATCATCATGGCCAATTGACTTACAGAATGTGCAATATAAATTCTTGGGTGTTCGCACATACTTCTGGATTAAGTAACAGTCTTCAGGATGATGTCCTCTGCATTGACAAATTTCACACCATAGTCCTTGCTACTGATTTAGTGGATTTGGTGCTCCACTATCAATTTAGTCTTTGAAAACTGGACAATGTTCTTTCGGGTGTCCTTCTACTTTGCATTTTGTACACTAGACTTCTTCTCTGACTTCTTTTCCTTTCTTAATGTCTTGTAGTTGTAATGTTAGAGTTCCTATCTAGTTTTGGATCTGGACCATGCCTTGGCTAGTCTCTCCTATCGGCGAAGCCTCTAGCTTCATGGAAATTTCCAAGGCTTCTGTCTGTGAAGCCACCTTCTGTTGCATCAACGACAATCTAATATGTGGCAACATCATAGCTGTGAACCATTCTTGGTGCTATTGCGGTGCGATGTCAAATCTTACTTGGTCTAGGAGTGCTTTGAATTTATGGTCAAATTCCCATACTGTTTTATTATTTTTTTGCTTAATCTCTTTTAGTTCTGTAATACATTGTGACTCAGACTTAGGTTTCTTGAATTCTCTTAGGAGGGAAGCCTTGATATCCACTAGAGTTCAATTCTGTCCAGCAGAAAATTTCATAAACCAGTTCAAGGCTCTGTCCCTGAAAGTAGTGACGAGTTGTGCTTGATTAACAGCATCATCCTGGACTTGCTTGACGTTCCACATGGCTTCACAAAGAAACCAATGTTGCACAAGGTCTTCTAGACCCGTTCCTTTGAATATCAACAGTTTTATCATCTGTCATTCTCCTTCTTGATGGCGCAGTGTTCTGTGCAGTGGTAGGGATACTACTGTGCAGAATGTTCTGAGTACTCACTCCCGCGGTGTTACTATTATTGAGGTTCTGTGGATTGGAAGGCGCAGTGTTCTCAACTGGAGGATTTTGTGGGGTGATGGGTTGATAGGTAGCTAATGGAGGTTATGTATGGATATTAGGCTCAACTTGGAACTCGGTGTCTATGCGAAGTTCATGTTCATTAGGGTTCTTTTATGCACTAAACTTATATCTTTTACCACTTCTTAGTGTATGAATGTGTTCTTCTGTATCAGTGTCATTAGCTCTGAACATTACAGACTCAAAACAACTAGGTATCTTAGTGCATTCTTAAAATACCTTTCTCAACTAAAAGCATTTTGATATATTGACTCAGATTGTTCAGGTACTTACCTCTGAATCCATTGAAGAACTCTGCCTCTGTGGCGCTGTAGGAATTCAGGGTGTCCATAGTGAACTCTGTAACGCAGCCTTGTAGTATGTCATCAAACCAAAAGTAGACTACTCGTGAGGGTGGAATATCTACTGCTTTAAGTCTCTGGATGAGCTCTGGGGTCCACTCGGTAGGTACTCCTTCTTGGAAGCAATTTTTGCGTTCTTCTAACCTTGAAAACCAATCGTATAAGTCATTGCTGAAACATGCAAAGAAAATTTCATAAATTTATACCCACAGGTATCTCTGAAACCACTGTACATCAGAGAAATGCAAATGCCTATTCTCTTTTCATGCAAACTCCCTTTCTATCTTGTCCACCCAGTTCTATATTTATGTTTTCTCTGGATTCCAATTTTCGGTGCTCATCACCAGTTCAAGTGCGACAACAGAACCATTTTTTGGCTCAATATACTGTTCTTTATCTTTTCAAGATAGACCCAGGTTCTGTGTGGTTTAGGGAACCAACAAAACCCCTTTTCATCAGCCCTTTCGGAAACAGTCTGCGAACAGACTGAGGTCTCACCCGAGGCGAAGTTATGGGGAGGTTGCGGAATCAAGTTTCCACAACTGGGTGATGTGCGCTTCAACGGAATGGGGGTCTGCGCGAAGTTCTACCTTCTTCATGGCTGACACTTATGCTAACGCACACACAGGGTTGCACGATTCAGAATGGCTGGCGATGAAGAGATACTTATTTGGAGACTTTCCGACTAGCGACCAATGTGCTACAGGACTTGCGCTGCGGGGTATCTACTGAACAAGAGGACAGTGCAAGTGAAGACTGCGTGTCCTCTTTAGAAACCATACATGTTCGACAGACTTTACGTAGTGTAAACTTAGGCATTCAACAAGCATGTAGACTGTATACTTGCAAGCTATATAATATGATGAACTGCAATGCAACCGCGCACTTCCGGTGCTGTGCTTCAAAGAATCGCAATACACAGACTTCGCTAATTCAAGTGTTACCCATTTAACTTATGCATTCATCATGTTCATAAATACTTCCGCATTCAAAATTCACTCATATGCATTCAACACTTAGCATATTATTCCTATCATTCATTCTTCTGGAGAATACAGAAGAAAGAAAAGATACATATACTCATCAGCAAGAACTTAACCATTTACCAAGGAAACACACATTCAATCACATAACACAAGGATTTAATGTGGTTCAACCCTAGGATGGGAGCTACGTCCATAGGAACTGTTGTTTATATTATTTGGAAAGGTTCAATAGTTCCAGTCTGGGCACTCAACTGCAGAATCTCTTCTTTCTTCAGTAGGTCTCTGCATACACAGCTGCAGAGCCTCTTACAATAGTCTCTCAACAGAGATCGATATTCAACAATAATCCCATACAAAACAACAACCCTTTCCCTTACAAAAGATGCCCTTTATATAGATTGTTCCCTTAGGTCACATCTGTTACAATGCAGTGGGATAAAACCCTAAGGTTACCCAAAAGTGGTGTGGTTACCCCCCACATCGGCCTATTGTGGTCGACATCTGCTCCACTCACTTCTGGTCGCTTTGTTGGGCCACTCGTGGCTCACACGCCCTTCTAATAGCCACAATCATCATAAAAACGGTTATAACTGCATCATGGCATGTTGCTTTCCACCCCTTTAGCCTTAGTGTCGCTGTTGACCCGTGGCTTAGCTTCCAACGGTTTTCCACCAGTCCAACTGATAGGTCGCTTTCATCTATCTCCACTCTGCTCCTTACCCAACTGCCGGGAATCCTGAAGTTGCTTACCAAAAACAAGTCGCTTTCATATGCTCAACCTTTCCCTATAATCTTTACCCAAAATAGTTGTTGCGCTGGCACTGCGCATCAGCATAACTACGCAGTGCTTTGAATTCGCACTACTTACTGTGCATGTCTGACTACGCAATCTGAGTTGCGCCTTTGACAAAACTGTGCCATCTGAGCTTCACAATCCGAACTGCGCAATTGCCAAAACTGTACTTCTTCAAAAATGTGCCAACTTGGGCCATGCCCAACAATCTTTCTGTTGATCATAGAAGGGTTGAGCAGAATGATTGGGGCTACTAAAGCAGCTGGCACTATTAAAGGTATCAATTTTCTCCTGAATTGTCCCATACTCATATATTGTTTGTAGATGATGTACTCTTAGCTGGATTAAATGAGGAATGACAGAACTATAATTGTATTATCAGGGATTTTTGTGATGTATCTGGTATGTTGGTAAATAATAGAAAATCAAGTATTTACCATTATGGGATTGAGAACAACAAATTTGATGTCTATAAGGGAATGCTCCCTTATAATTTCTGCCATTTGGAGGAGTGGTTCAAGTACCTTGGATACTTTTTAAAGCCAAGTGTTTATAGGAAAAATGATTGGATGTGGCTTATTGAGAAATTTGAACAAAAGATAAACCATTGGACTTACAGGTTATTGTCGATTGGAGGGCGCCTTACACTGGTGAAATATGTTCTAGCTGGTATACTTGTGTACTGGTTTTCACTTATCCAGGTCCCGTGTTATATCATAAATTGTTTGAGAAAACTATTTTTTAACTTTGTTTGGACAGGGGGTTCGGTGAACAACAATTTGGTTATGACCATATGGGAGAATATTGCGCTACCTGAATGTAGTGGAGGATGGGGGATCAGGAATTTGTCTATGTTTAGTAGTGGAATGAAAAGTTTTTGGAGGGGACTATTTGGGCCTACTCTTTGGACCAGGATGCTCTCGGTGACATACATCAAGGGTGATGTGATTAATTGGATAAGGAACCCAGTGAAGAAGATCAGGGGAGTATCTCCTATCTGGTCCGGTTTCATCAAAGTATACAACTGGATGGAAAAAGACTTATCCTGGAGGGTCGGGAATGGCAAAGATATATTAGTGGGCATTGATCCAATCCTGGGGTTGGATGAAGATTTTACTCTATCTAGTGAGATTATTAATACTTTGCATTGGTTTTATCGTGCTAATCTTAACAAAATTAAGAGAACCAATCCTGGAGATAATCAAACATATTGGATTAATGCAATGGAAATGGGATTCAAGGATAATGTTGCTACAGAATGGGAAAGATACATCAACAAGCTGAATTCTTTTGGTTTCCATCTGACTATGGAAAAGGACAAGTTGACATGGATTAACAACAAAGCTACAGGTATCGTGACTGCAAAGTTAGCTTACAAGGCCATTATTAATACCTTGTGCATTTTTCCAGCTAACTGGTGGTACAAGGTCCTATGGAAGTGGAAGATCCCATTGAAAATCAAGTGATTTATGTGGCATGCACTCCGAGGTGGTCTGAAAACTTGGGATAACTTATCAAAGAGGGGATGGATTGGCCCAAGTATGTGTATTTTATGTAGGAATAGTATGGAATCTGCTAATTATATTTTGGTAGAATGTGAGTTTGCTATAACTCTTTGGTCTTTGATTATAAACCAGCTCAATTTAGAGTTGCAGTGGGGTACTGGTTTGTTTGGGATATGTGCACTTAATTGGCACATGAACTGCAAGAGTCTACCATATCTTCCCGCGGTGGTCTCCTGGGTTATTTGGCGGTCTAGAAATGAAGCTATGTTTGAAGATAGGACACCTAACTTGATGAATTCTTGCAACAGAATCTTGTTAGTGATAAAAGATTAATGCTTTGTATCTGATAAGGATAGTACTAGATAGGTTTGTTCATTCACCATTTCTCATCAAAGACCGGTTGTATTTTTTGATGGATCAGCTATCAATGGCTATTGTACTGTGGGGGGAGTGATTTATATTAACAATGACCATTACTACACTCTAAAGATGAACTGTGGAAGAGACACCAACACTAAAGCTGAATTACTTGCACTTTGGAGTGTGCTCACTATTTCTTATGTATTCGGTCTTCATGAATTGTTTTGGATATTCAAGGGTAACTATAAAATGGGCACAGGGGGATTATAATCTAAATGTGATCTCATTATATCAGTGGTGCACTAGAACTAAGGAGAAAATTCAATTGTTTAGGGATATTTTGTAATGTCCCCATCTTGACCCTATTGCATTAAAATTGTAAATGATGTAAATATTGTTATTAAATCATGGTGAGGAGCTCAAGGCCAAGGCCCCGCCATCGATTTAGCATTTTATGTATCAGAAATAAAAAAATAGATGCCTATGGTTCTTGTGCTAGATAGGCACAATGTAAATTAAGACATCATGTAAATATGAATTTTAATGAAATACCCACAACTAGCTATGCAATGCAACAAAGAGATGGGGGCATGATTTCTATAAGGAATAGGGAGGGAAATTATTCAAACCCTTGAGCCAATAGTGTTAATCCAAATTTCATGGAGAGAACCCATAAACCATCAACTACCCATTTTGACTTATGCACCCAATCATTTAATTCTTCCAAGAGTTAGTTGAGGTAGTTAATGCCTTGGGATTGGAGAGGTATGGCAGTCAATTTCGTGTAGGGGCAAGCCATCAATCTGGAAAATCCTATTTTTGCTTCTTGGGCAAGAAAACACCCACGAAATTGTGCCCAAAGCCATCCTTTACCCATGGAATTTGCTCTCTCACGCAGTCTGAGCTAGCTGGGGCTTTCTCCTTCACGTTTTCCATCTTTTTCCTGCATTTTCCATAGTTGGGAACTCGTTTTTATATTGCACAGTGGCTGGGAGGAAGGGAGTCACAATTTGGGGGTTTATGGAGGCCATTTCTGTCCCTTGAATGCCCATAAACGTTTTCTGAAAACGATTATGCTCTCCTAGGGTTGTTACCCCATCTTCCATTTCGTTTTTGGTTGCCCATGTTTTTACAGAAACTAATGGAAACCCATTCTGGGCATCCCACTGTCAAAACGTATCTCTTCATGCCCAACATTTGTGATTTTGCTGTTATTTGAATCCCTGTTTTGGTTTGAACTTGTGAGCAAGAAATCAGGAGTGGAAGTGGACTAGAATTGGCTTGATAAACCTAGTGAGGAAAGTAACCTCTCAAGAGAATCAAAAGGGCAGGCTACTCTTCTATGCACACCTTGAACAGTACTGAATTGGAAGGTATGGCCTAAGGGACTGTGCAGTAGTGAATGGAATACTTCCTATGTCGGGTGTGTAGGCATTGTGGGGAACCAAGCTGGATAGATCTTGTAGAGGTATCCTTAGCTCCGTGTTGAGCTCACTAGCTTAGCAATTCTTCCTTTCCATTGCCTTAGTAGCCTGATAAACCCAACTGTAGATTGGCTTGGCTGATTTTGGTGTATATATGGTTATGTGTGAATCTGTTGTTCCCTTTTTCCTTGTAGAAATCATGCCCAGCTCGGGGGGTGGCAGTTGTGTTGAGAGACCGATGAGCACAACTGGCCTATGGTTGGGTGGAATGTTGCAGCGGCATATGTAGTCGCTCGGGACTACTTTGTTTTAAGATAAGTACTCTCTTGTATAAATTCTGCAATGTCTTTATTCAATATCTGTCATGAGAATGTTGAATGTATGTTAGATATGTAGATGATTTTAATTCCACTGTGTTTCTTACAATATGCATATGTATATGTATTTTTATTATCAATGAGTTTTACTTAATAATCATGGGGCTAGATGCCTGGTTTTAGCCTCACGTTCTCTCCATCGCACTAGTATGATGGGAGGGGACGTTACATATTTCCTTTGAACATATTTATCATCAACATAATTCGATGGCAGACACTCTCTCCAAAGATGCATATGATGGTGAGGAGGGAGTTATCGGATGGGAAGAATTCCAGGAATCACAAAGTACATATTTTGGCACTGTGAATATTTTTTAGTACTAGTTTTCATATGTATAGTCCGTAGATGATCTGTTTTTTGTATGGGGATCCGATTTTTTATTATAAGTCATAGACGGACTATAAGCATACATTATGAACATAAGTCCTTGTTTCAACTTATATATTTTTGTACTATTTGATTCACTTAATATGAATACCAGTAGTATGGTTTTTTTCCGCTGAAAAAAAAGGTATAATTATAAATCATTTTTGAAATAAAATTTTATGTAGCTTGTAAATGGTAGAATAGGAACTATTTTGTACATATGTAATATAGAACCAAATTATGAATCCCATTTGTTTGGCAATTGAAACATAGTTACAAGATCAAAATAGTCTTTAAAGTTCTAGCTAAAACCTCTTCTCTCAAAATTGGATATCCAAACTTTATTAATGTCTCCTTGGATGTCACCGCTTCTAATGAGCGCAATGTATATTTTCACAAAACTTGATGAGGAATAAACGCCACACAAACCAATTGAGCTTGTAATTAGTAAAGTAGGAATTACAATTTACATATGTTCCATGAAATAGTCTCCAAAATTCTAACCAAAATTTCATTAATATCAAAATTGGATATCCAAACCTCATCAATGTCTCCTACAATGTGACAGCTCCTAATAAACACAATGCTTCCCCTAAAAACTGTCTTCAATACATTGTTTTAAACGCATGAATCTGATCAAAATTCAAAGTTTTGTAAATATTATATTATATTAAAATATATTTATAAAAAACCATAACTGCTTATATTATGATATTAGAGCAAGGTATAAGCACCCAACAAGAATACATTTATTTCCTGTTGTTATCTAAGGGGATACTCTGCAGCAGTGCATTTAATGTTGCTGTTGTGGGAATATGAACGGTTGGATTGATCCTACCGTGAAATTACTAAATGTGTTTTGATATGTATGGACCCTCCGTGACTCAATCCAATCAAGTTTGTTGATGTATCTAGTTTTTAAGAGTCTATACAAGCCAATAATTTACATTTAAAATTTTAACTTTCTATAAACGCTCATAATGTCGTTGCTGCTTCAGGGATATGAACTGTTGGATCTAATCCAAAAATCAATGCAAGGTTCATAATACATCAGCAACATGTTTTGATAGATAAAGTATGTAATGAAATCAGCTTATAATCCCCCACACTGTCAATCAATCAATGTTTTCTTGAAGGTGCTTGGTATATACTGTTCATTAAAATGGCCATTAAATTCAACTCAACTGGAAAACTTTATACAATCAACATCGCAACTTTTATACAATCAACATCACAACCTTTTGAATTTGGAGCAATTATTGGAACAAATCTGGAGCCCAATAGCATGTGACATCTTAGCAGCGTTTGGCATTCTCTAAATGCAGCAGCAAAATGTTTAGACACAGTTTGAATTCAAAGACATTTTAGATCTAATGATAGTTAAGCATTCTGTCATAACATTTATTACTCTGTCACAAACATTTAGATGCTGCTTTTACAACTTAAAACTCCCATAAACTCATTCATTTTTGTTAATTCTTACCCAGTTTGGCACTCTAAATGCAGCAGCAAAATGTTTAGACACAGTTTGAATTCAAAGACATTTTAAATCTAATGATAGTTAAGCATTCTGTCATAACATTTATTACTCTGTCACAAACATTTAGATGCTGCTTTCACAACTTAAAACTCCCATAAACTCATTCATTTTTGTTAATTCTTACCCAGTTTTTACGTCACTATTTTGTTATTTCAAAGCATGGAAAGAAGTGACGGATCATCGTTACATTGAAATCATAAAGTGAATTATTATTATTCTCAACTACTCAAAATATAAAATAGTGGAGAAAATGCAACTCTTTTAATATTCCTCACTGCAGTTTGACAAAATATATTATCATGATTTCAATTGATTTAGTGTTTCGAGGTTTTTGGAGATCAAAATAGATGTATAGACCCCAAAATATATCATCATAATTGGTTTAGTGTTTCCAGGTTTTTGGAGATGATATATAGATTTAGAGAACCCAAAATAAATATATAAATAATAAAATGTATGACAATATATACTAGTATATATTTATCTTATATTTATCTTTGGATCTATTATTCAGAGATAGAAATCAAATTAATACATGATAAATTCAATACTTTGGACTTTGACTAAAAAGTTTTTCATCACTTCGAAGAGAATACCCAGGAAGACCATAAAAACAAATCTAAGCCCATTTTCATCTCAAATGACAAATAGTACAGCTTCGAACTCAACCTCATCCATGGGTTTTCAATTACTTGTTTTCTGTATAGAAGTTATAATTGCTTTAGGCTTTTTGGTTATAGCTAGCAGGCTAACTCTAGTTTTAACATGTCTTTTTTTTCACACACACAAAAAAAAGAAAGAGGTCAACTTTTATATTAGAAAAAAGTTGCATACAAAAGATTCCGACCACAAGCAGTGATCTACAGTAACTACAATATTATCAAACTTGTTCCCAAAACAACCATCGACCAATGATCAGAACTCCCATATAGCTACAGTCCTATCCACACAGGTTTAATACATTGTTGTCATAACGACATCTTCATACATCCCACATAATACATACCGTATCTTTCAACAAAATACATCTCCCGAGAGAAACCAATACCCAAACTCAAAAGATGTTCTTGAAATGGGATCTCAATATCACGTCTATGTATTCCTCACAGAGAAGCTTAACATCCATATTTCCAAGTGATCTTTTGGACAAAAGATCCGCTATCGTATTATACTCCCTGTAAATATGATGAAAGTGTATCAGATCAAATTCAGAGATCAAGTCACTAACTCTAGTCTTCCAGTGTTCCAAAGGTAAAGAGTGCAAAAGGGAGCCTCCACCCACCCAATCTATGATACATTTGGAATCACCAAAGACCCACAAGGTTTGCAAAGAAAGATTTCTTGCATACCATAAAAGGATCCATAAAACCACCAACTCAGCCTGGGTATTCGTGCCTAGTTTTAACATGTCTTATAGTTGCAACTCTGCTTGAAATATGGTTTTAAAAAAGGGTGTCTTAGGATGGTCATAGTAGACATCTAAAGAAATTTACTATGTTAAATATTGTCAAAACCATTTTGATGATTACCACATATCGACTTAAGAAAAATCATGCTTTAATTTATTGGGTTTGGGTTTGGACTATTAGAGCACATTCTATGGAATTGGATATCGATAAATCGGAAAGTGAAGAGATCCATTGACTTACACTTATGTCTTAATTGCTTAGGGATGCCCGGGACCCAAGATAGGGACTTCAATTAGTGCAAAAGACTCACGAGAGATCCAAATTATAGGACAAACCCAAATGGGTTCGCCAAACCACTTCTCAAAGCCAAACATGTGATCAAAGGAGACTAGTAGTTATTTTAATCACCCTATTAATAAGGTGGTTAAATTATTTGGTCATTTTTAAAATTATTAGCCTCATGGTAGAAGACTTGTGAGACATGGTGCACTAAATGGGCAAGACCAGGGTCTTTGATGTGGTTTAGAACATTGGTCTTTGATGTGGTTTATATAATGTTCTAGAGGAAAATGCATTTTTAAATTAAGAATAAAGCTAGATTTCATAATCAACTCACACTTTGTGAAATAAAAAAATAATATTTTTTATTAAATTATTGAAGTTATAGCAAATTATGATTAGCATAATTTTGAATTATAAAATCTATATTTAAATATAGAACTTAATTAAGAAACAAAATAAGAATTAATAATTTTAATAACATGAATATAAATGAAATATAGAAAATCACATTATATTTAGAATATATACATTTTATTAATATTAAATGGAGCACCATATTAAATATATGGTATGTTTATTCAAGGAGTTTGTTACTTTTTCTTCTAAAATATAATGCAATTTTAAATGGCATATATAAAGAAACAATTTTGCACAACTGTAGAGATATTGTGTTATTATTTTTCATATTTTGTTATGTTAATTTTTAAATAAAATAATAAATTCAAAATATTATATTATGTTGGAATATTTGGATATTATGTTACTATTTTTCATATTTTTTTATATTAATTTTTAAATAAAATAATAAATTTAACATATTATATTATGTTGGGAATGTAATTCTTTGGGGATTATGATTTGAAGAGTAAATTGTAAATAGTGTAATTATTCTTTAGAAGATGAAGACCTAGCAAGGCTCGTGGAAAAAGGCTATGCACATAATGAAGGAATTAACTATGAAGAGACTTTCTCCTCCACAGCAAAATGGCCCACCATCTGCACCTTATTCTCTTTGGATGCACAAAATGGGTGGAAATTCCACTAGAGGGATGTAAAAACAGATTTCTTGAATGGAGACTTGAAAGAAAATATCTTCATGTCCCATCCATAAGCATTTGTTGTGAAGGGACAAGATCAAAACGTATGTAAGCTCGTCAAGTCCTTGTATGGCTTGAAATAAGCACCTCGAGCTTGGTATGAAAAGCTAACTGGGCATATTCTAAAGTTGAATTTCAAACACTATAATCTTGATGATGAAACATTGTTTGTAAATAAATTTGGAAGATCTGTTGTGTTTCTTATCGTGTATGTAGATGACCTTTTGATGACAGGGAAACGATGAAAGTTACATTGCATCCATAAAGCCATATTTGAAAAATGGCTTTGAAATGACAGATCCAGGACACCTTCATTACTACTTGGGAATTGAAGTCACTCAACATCCTAAGTACATATTCATCTCCTAGAAGGAGTATGTTGGAGAACTGTTGAACAAATTTTGCATGACAGAATGCTACCCTCTCTCAACTCCAATGGAACAAAATTTGAAGCTCACATCAATTGAAGGAAAAGAATTCAAGGATGTGACCAAGTACCGACAACTTGTAGGAATCCTTATATACCTTACCACCACCAGACCAGATATTTCATAGGTTGTTGTCATCCTTTCAAGGTTCATGCACAAACCTTGTGAAGGACACTAGTCTGCTGCAAAAAGAGTTCTAAGATACTTGAAGGGGACTCAACACTTTGGACTCAAGTTGTTATAGAGTAATTTTCCACCTTATGAGCATCAACACTCTTTGGCCTGCAGGATCCATTTTACTGATTTAGACCCACTTTATATCCTTCAAACACTATTTTTCCCTATTTTTTCCCTTGTACGCTAGCTGCATCACTACAGTGGGCGTACCCGCGAGTTGCATCACTATAGCCCACGGGTAGCATGTAAAATGGTAAAAACCACTAGTTTATTACTTTTTACTCCCAAAAAGCGGTCATAGGGTGACCTTTGGCCCTCCATTTGCCCCGAAACGCCTCGATGTGTCCTTTCACTTACCTTTGGGAGGACTATATATTGAGCACATATGGCTTATGGACGGGAGGAGAAAGAAGAGCAAGAGAACTCTAGTGGATTTTTGCCCTATATTGAGTCTACACTCATTGATCTTTGTAGTTGTGAACCCTTTATGTTCACCTTCCAAACTCCTATCATAGTTTGAGTTTGCCATTCCATGGAGGATTGAAGTGGAGGCACAAGTGGATTGATCCAGATCTTGGTTCAGATTGGTTTCCAGCAAGAGGTCGTATCACATTGTACTTCTTGTTATTTATTAATAGAAATACTCATATTCTCGTCCATTAATGTTGTGAATGTTGATTATATTACATTGGGTTGCATTTACTTATAATATCATGGACCATTGCTATTGATGATGTTAATGTCGCTTATATATTATATTTACTTGTTGCGTATTGGCTGTCAAGACCAATTTGCAGGTTCAAGTGCACGGATTGAAAGCTCCAACGGGGATCCACATCAAACGTTTGCATCAAGGTTGGTTATATTCTTCATTATCTTAGCATTGTCATTTATATAGCATAGTACTGAGAATTGAGTTAATTTCTGGTAGTTAGCTGTCTGTTGTGGTCTACCCCAAGCCATAGTGAGTTTTCTCCAACACAGAAATGGCGACTCCGCTGGGGAAACATCCATTTTTGGGGATTTTTTTAGCATTAGTCCTTATTTAGAGTTGTTGTTTGTCGAAGCTCTGTGTCACTGATTGGCCGTTGAGATACACTATAGAAAACTAGTTTTTTTTTAGCCATTGGACTATTTGTTTTCCCATTTGCCTTTCCTTACCTGCGGGTGAGCTTAGCTCTGCCCGCGTACACCTGTCTCTGTGTACATTACTGCTCGCGGGTACCCGCAGGTATTCCTTCGACAGTAGCAAACAACTCCGGCTTTGGTTGATTTATGACTTTTGTTTGTTGCTGTTGGCTCGGTTTTGCAACCAGGCTTAGTGCTATGGGCACCTGCTAACTAGTAGCAGCAGTTTCAATATTAAGCAAAAACAATATAAACTAAATCTACACTAAACTAAACTAGCATGTGCATATCATAATAAAATTTTGAATTAAAAACAAGAACAAGAAATTAAGAAAATAAATTTGTATTGAAAAATGGGGGGCAAGCAAGTGCTTGCGATAATACCTCCAAGTGATGAAGATAGTTGAGAAGCTCCAACGATGAGTAGCTCCAAATTCCAAAGGGTCCTTTCTCCAAGGTTGCTACAATGGCCAAAAACTCAAGGGAGATTTTGGCAGCATGAGGATAGGAATATGAATGGATTGTGAAATGAGGAGCCCCTACCACCTTTTTATAGGTTTTGGTGGTGGGGAATACCATTTGTGGTTTTGTGGAAACCAAATGGTATTGACCAACATGATTTAGGTACTTTTCCCTCCTTTTTCCTTTTTTTGAATAAAATTAATATTTTTATTCCCTTTTTAATATTTTGGGAATTTTGGACCCTTTTTGAGGGTTTTTTATGCTTTTCAGGAAAAATAATTCTTTTGAGTGGGAAAAAGGGGTGTACTAAGGTCTTTTGGTGACCTTTTGTTGGTTTCAGAGGCTCAGATGGTGGAAAAGTGGACAAATGGGTCATGTGAATAAGGGAATGAGCTAGTGAGCACTTTTTGGGTGTTAACAGATTGCCCCCTGATGTGTGAGGGCAGGAGCTCATCGTATGGCCGATAGACATCATAGTTCTTTTGTCATTTTTCTGGGGTTGTAGGGAGGAGAAGAGACCGATTGGAGACTGGATCCGCGTCCCATGGAAGCTGCAAAAAATAAACAAATATTACATGGCCTCAATATGAATGAGGGAGAATCTCTGATAATGGACGAGGCGGGCATACCCATGCTCGTATCAAGACATAAACATAACAATTAGTCCCAAGAAGGGGGATCTAATACATAAAAAATATACCGGTACATCATAATGGTCCAGAGGGTACATTATTTTGGGATGTACTCATGATCATGACATGGCTGATCTCAATAACTGATACACTGGAACAACTGATGAACTGTTGGAACTGAAGGTGTCCAACATCTGTAGGGACGCAATGACTGTGAGCCATCTCTGGGAAGTATCTGTAACTGTATACTCGAGGGAGTATAAAACTGGGGTACATCTGAATACTATCGCCATACGCAACCCGGATATCAATAGGAACAGTGTAACTAGTTGTATCCATAGGTAGACTCTCAAATGTGGAGGAGTCAGAAGGTATCCGGGGTCTTCGACTAATAACTGAGCAGACCAATACCCTGTGCGATTCTCAACGATGCGATCAAGGTGTTGAAGTCGAGCATGTGAGAAACAACCATTTGGAGAGGCACTGAGGACTCTTCTCGAAATGGTTCGTAGGCACTCATTATATATGGTGATGAGTCCAAGACACAGGGACCTCTAGTTTTATCCTCTGGAAAAAATTTGGTTGTCGTTGACAGAGGGAAACCGACAACTAACAAGGCAATGATGTTTCCTTGATAGGAGCGCGAGGTGTAGAACTGAAGTATTGTAGTACTGATGGTAGGACTGACATACTTGTGGGGATGGGAAGTAACTGGGGTCATATAGTGGGTAGACTCAAACTTCCTTTGTTCAGAGCATGATGACATGGTTGACCTGGCAGCGTAGGGAATTGACTTGTAGGTGTGGGTATCATTGCTTTTAAGGACTGAAGGGTATGTATTGACTCTGGGGGGGTCAAGCTGATGGGTGCTATCGAGGGATTCTCAGGGTAACATACTGCAGAATACTCTGAACAAAGGTGACCAAATGGGGAAGCTGCCATATGAGTAGACGTGATCTGTTGTGGCACCGGGAAGCACCATTGGGTCCTTCTTCGTAGTTTTAATGAGCTCCAAGAAGGGATAAAAGTGTGCTCTGAACTGGTACTGTCCTGTGGATTTTGTGAGCCCAGGACTGTTCGTGCTCATTGGTGCTTTCATTTTTAAGGAGTCTAAAAGCGATAAGAAGACTCTGCAGTGGTTGTGACTACTGTCTTGTTGGTTTTACGAGCCCAGGATGGTGATTGCTCGTGGTCGCTTTCATGTTTAGAGAGTCTGAAAGCGGTAAGGGGATTCCATTGGTGTTTCTTTTTCGTAAGTTTAGTCTCCAAGGCCCGAAAAAGCATAAAATGATGCAGATGGAGAACTCTTCTAGCCGATGTGACTAGAGTATACATTTTTCGTAATTAGTCTACAAGGTCCGGAAAAGGGGTAAACTTATACCAGGTAGACGCCCTTTCAGATACGTTTAGCGAGCATGAAAGGAAGCAAGGTTGCTCGACGATCTTTTCATTGTTTTAGGAGTCAGAAAAGAGCTTAACAGAAACTCCCTAAGTGCCTTTTTCGTAAAAGGGATTGCTCGGCCCGAAAAAGGGGTAAAATTATACCGAATGAAGGGGATTGATGAGAACGAGAAAAGGTCTCAAGCGTCATCATGAGTGCGGGATACTGGATCCGGTGACATAAAGATTGTCAAAAAGGGGGCTGCGACCGTTGTGGCACGCAAACCGTGGCAATGAGAGGGCATTTTGAAAAAAATGGCCGAAAAGTATGGGCGTGAGAGCGAGAAATGATCTCAAGCATCATCACGAGCGTGGAAAATTGAATCCGATGATATAAAGACATATCAAAAACGGACGACGGCCGATGTGGCACGCAAACCGAGGCAACGAGGGGGCATGGAAAAAATGCCCAAAAAATCTGGGCGTGAGAGCGAGAAATGATCTCAAGCATCATCACGAGCGCGGAAAACTGAATCCGTCGATATAAGACTTGTCCAAAACGGACGACGGTCGATGTGGCACGCAAATCGAGGCGACGAGGGCACCCAAAAAATGGTCAAAAAATGGACCTGATGAAAACAGGAAAAGGAAAAATCTATCATGAAGTTCTCGCTGCGCTGATTCCAATGGTACCAACGGTTTGAGAAACGGATGTCATATGAGACCGGAATGGCGGTTTGAAAAATGGTGGAATTTCTATAAATAGGGCGTGGGGCCCAAATGACGTGTCATTGTTACGTGCGAGTTTGGCAGAGCAGTCAGAGCTCTTTCTCAATTTCTGGGAGATTTGACCGTTGGTTTTCGATTCCGCGAGTTTCAGGTAACCCTATTCGCCTCAGCCTTTTCAATTATGTCATTTTTTGTTAGCGGCGGGCCCCCGAAGGCCGTGAAATTCCACGTTGACCTTCCAATGTGGAATATCGCGGGTTTCAGGTCTCTTCCCGCGATGAACCGCGCGGGTTTTAGGCTGACAGTCGCGATGTTCATCGCGACTGTGAGGTTGGAACCCGCGATGTTCATCGCGAGTTCATGGGAGATAGTCGCGATGTTCATCGCGACTGTCTGGCAAATATCCGCGATGTTCATCGCGGGTTCTTGACTGGAGGCCGCGATGATCATCGTGGCTTTTAATGGAAAGGCCGCGATGGTCATCGCGGTTTTTAATGGAAAAGCCGCGATGGTATTTTTTGCAAAAAAATTTTTGCTGGGGCTAAAAATTTCTTCTGTTTTTTGGCAGGATGTTGAGGAGACCATTGGCCTCATGGCGAGAGCGGGAGATAGATGATGATCTGATGCTGCGGATTCAGACTGATCCGGGGGTGCGACAGACTCTAGCGGTGAGCGGACTCTTGAAGTTCGCTCAGATCCCACCTATTCGTTCAGTGAGACGGCTCCTGAACAAGTTAGTGAGTTGGTGGGTGCCGGCGGAGGGTGCTTTTATTATTGGGGGTGAGAGGTTAGAGATCACCCTCACGGATGTTTATTTTCTGACTGGGTTGCCTCGGTTAGGGGAGGTAGGAGATCTGCTGCCGAGGATCCCGCCAGGTGTAGATATGGAGGATTTGCTACAGACCTTTTGTGTTGATGATGCCGTTTTGTAGAACAGTTCTATTAGTCTGCGATCCCTACGTGAGTGGGATATGCGGGCTGTTGGAGCATGTGTTCTGCGGATATTGGGTGCTGCTGCGCCACATCGTTTGTCTGGGGGACAAACGATGTTGGTGGAATCTGTTCTTCGGGGGACTTATTATGCCTGGAGGCAGATGTTTCTGGATGGTGTCCGGAGAGATCTGGACAAGGCCAGTCGAGAGGGAGGTGAGTTCTGTTATGCCTCTTTTCTATGTTGTTTTTTCTTCGAGCGGGTGCCGACCTTGCGACCATGGGTGCCCATTCGTGATGGTCTGGTGAGTGAGCCTCGCATGATGCGGTGGGGGCAGATGATGCCTCGTGGCGGCGGTGGTGTCCGCGGTTTCTTTAGGAGGAGGTCTATGAGCAGTGGGAGCAGATGCCCCTGCTGATTGAGGATTTCCCATATGCCGGCATGGACTATCGAGGCGACCCAGAGATGCCTCGTGCCCTGGGACAGGCCTGGAGTTTAGACAGTATGTTTTGTGTTTTTGATTTATACTATATCATGTGTTGTTTGATTTATCTGTCTATGATTATAGTTAGATATGCATATGATGGTTTATTTGCATTGTGCAGATGTTGGGCCTGTACCACCGGCCGACTACGTGGCTCGTCATGGGCGGGCGATGGTGGTCGCTCATCCACCTGCAGCGGTACCACCTCCACGTGGTGGAGGATTTGGGGCTCGTGGGCGAGGGGTTGGCCCTCGAGAAGATGCTATAGAGGGTGTCAGACAGACATTCGACATGATTCTAGCTGGACTCCCCGAGGATGGTTGGAGAGACTTGGACCGGGATATTGTGGAGCGTTGCTTCAGTGCGCCACCTGAGTGGCGGTCTCTCTTGTTGAGGACAGTGGTTTTTGTGGCCGAGCACAGGGATGGTGCTCGGGATGACTCGGCAGGGCCGCCTGAGAGGAGGATCCGTCTACGTGATGACCCGGCAGGGCCAGCAGAGCGGAGAGTTCGGGCTCGCCATGATCTGGCGGGGCCGGCGGAGGAGGCGCCAGAGGAGCCCAAGGACCCTCATGACTAGATGATATGTATTTTCCCCCAAATGCTAATGAGCATATGGGGAAGCACTATTTTGTATGGCTGATGTATTTTTTGTATATTGGGTGTTGAGGGCACTTAGGACATATTCTGACTATACGATGATGTATATATATGTATATATTTGATGATGGTATATAGTCATGTATGCACGTGGATGCACTTGTTGTCTTTATGTTTTCCCGTGGAGGCATGTTTGAGTTTCTGTATGCCCGTGGAGGCACATGTTATGCACGTGGATGCACATTTGGTTTTTTGTGTATGCCCGTGGAGGCACATGTCATGCATGTGGATGCACATTTTGTTTTGGTATATGCCCGTGGAGGCACATGTTATGCATGTGGATGCATTATTTGTTTATGGTATGATGCGATTGATGTGCCAGTCAAGTACATTGTTGGCCAGGTCTGCTACACTATTGAGGTTTCTTGGGACATGTGTGAATGAAATGGATTCAAACTGTCTAACCATTTGTTTAGTGCGCAGGAATTTTCTGAAAAGATAGGGATCACGTACCTGGTAATCATTGTTGAGTTGGGAAACAAGGAGTTGTGAGTCCAAGAAAACGTTAAGGTGACGTATGCTCATTTGGAGAGCTGCGACCAGGAGACCGGTCACGGCATCATATTCAGCCTGGTTGTTGGTAGCGGCACCCAAACACACTCCGTCGATGTGGATCAACTCATGTGAAGGGGAATATATTACCCAAGCTGCGGAGGCCAGATTGGGGGACCAACGGCTTGCACCATCGGCGAAACCGACGTAGCAGAGTGGAATCTGTGTGTGAACGGGATCAATGGAAGGGGTCGACCGGACAGAGGGGTATCTAGTGGAGATTGTATAAATGGCGGGGTCAAGGCCAGGCATTTCGGTATTTGACCAAGTAAAGACATCAGTGAATTCTTGGAATAGTTTTTTATATTCTCCAAGATCGTGCTCACTCTGGGGGGCTCCTAATGTAATGGTATGAAGGGCGCCAGGTGGGTCAGAGACGTCGATGTGGATGATGGGAGAAATATTGGGCATGTGATTATCCTCGGGAGTATCAAGAGTAGGAATAGGGTCCTTGAACCAGTCGATTTTAGTAGGAAGGAAATCTTTGGACTCAACCACGGATTGGATAGCGGTGGTGGATGAAGTCTCTTCCGGGAGGAAGTATGGACGATGGTTCATGTCTTCCCAGGGATAGTCAAGGGCAGTAGGAGCCTCTAGAATCTCTTCATCATTGCGAGAGCTTTGAGTGGTCAAATCAAGTGATGAGGTAGTGGTAGTCGAAGAGATCATGTAGATGGTGTTAATCTCTCCGGATGAGGATGATACGGGAGGGAAGATCTCCTCAATGGTGGTGGGTGTCGTTTCAAGGTCCAAATTGTTCATCTCATAGAGAGCTGCTCTGTAATCTGGGATGTCAGGACAGTGATGGGAGTAGTGGCCGTAAATACTGCATATCGCACATGGGTGGTTGGTATGCAGTGATTTATCACGAGGCATGGGGTTTGGATCTAGTTTGACCACCGGGATGTTGGGGTCATCGTCCAACATTTGCATGTGTTCCTGCAATGCAGGTAACTGTGGACACTGATGGGTCGGATGGCCTAACTCATCACACAATGAGCATTTGGGAGGAGCACGAAACACGGGGGGAGGTTTAACTGCCTTGGGTGGGGGTACTGCAGTGTATGTTTGTGGGCCTCTGCCCCCAGTGGGCCTGACGAGTGGAGGGGGATTCGTTGACGACGAAGGAGTCGTGATACCGGGAGGTGGTTGAGTAGAAGTAACAATGGGTTGCACCGGCTACAGGATGACATTTGGTGTCGGCGGGGGAACGGGAGGCGAAATATACCACACGGGTAATCCCAATGTTAACCCGGGGAGGCTTAGGGTAGCCATAACGGGAGCGTTTACTACACCCGAAGGAGGGAATAGAAAGGGGATAGTGTGGATTGGTGTAACCCCAATGTGACTAGGTACCAATGGTGGTTTAGGCAACAAGGAGGGTTGACTACCGGGTTGTTGTGAAAGAGTGCAGAGGTTAGCGACGTGGGTCTCCGGTGACGGTGGTGGAATGGCATGGAATGTAGAGGTCATGGGCGCCTCGGAGTAAAGTCCGGGTCCTACTGAGGAAATGAATGAGGTAGTTGCACCACAAACAGGTTGTTCAACCATGGGGAGAACATTTTCAGGTGTGGCGGGGGCCTTGGGATCGTAGTAGGTGATTTGGTCGACCTTGACCACGCGTCCCTCATGGGGGAACTGCATGGTATGAAAAACGGATGAGGCAACAGCCCGCATGGCATACATGTAGCTGCGACCAAGTAAAAGGTTATAGTCTAGTTGGGCATTGATGACCTCAATGTCAATGAGGATGGTTTTACCCGCCAGCTGGACGGGGACATTAGCTAAGAGACCTTGAGGTTGAGCCAAACGACCATCGTAGGCTCGTAATGCAGTGGTGGACTGCTGGAGAGTAGGGGAACCCAACTTCTGCCAAACGAATGTGGACATGACGCATGTGGAGGCCCCTTCATCGATAATGCACCGATGGATGACAAGATTCCGAACAGAAACGGAAACTTGGAATGCTAAAGAGGAAGGCGGGCGTGGTTCAGACTGGTCTGAATCGAATCCGATCAGTTGTGAATCATTGGGGTCAATGGCGCCAATGGCAGAGAGTAAAGTCTTGCGCTGCGAAGGACAGTTTTTCAAAACTTCTAAAGCAGACATGGCTGCAGGAGATTGGGCTAAGTCGTCGACAATGTTGTAATTCGACGCAGCGCGAGCATTGGGATTATTGTTGAGATGACGAAGTGGGAAGCGAGGTGCTTTGGAAGCGCCATCAAGTGGAGCCGGAGGTATACGTAACGTTTGATCTGTGGGATTAACGTTAGTGTTCTTGTCGGCGGGGGGGGCTTCAGACGTGGAGCCATATTGGTTCCGACGGGTTTGGAGGTTGGCATCGGCAGTCGACATCATCAACAAATGGTGAGTACCTGAATCGAACATGGGTTGATCAGGGGCTGCATAAGTGATCTGTTGTGGTGGCACGTTGCCCTGAGGGGGAGCTAACGACTGAGTGTTCACTACACCCTGGTTTGGAAAGGGGTTTTGCAGCACCAAGGGTTGATGTTGAGGTGGTGGAGGGTTGGGTGGCGGCTGAGGAGCCGCTTGCCCTTGACGATGGGAATCGTCGGTCCAGAGTTGCCGAGCTCGCTCCAAATGTGGGAAAGAATGGGTGTAATGACCATAGACCCCACAGATAGAACAAGGGTGGTTTGTTCTGAGGTTATTATTTCTAGGCTGCTTAGGATTCCGATCCGGATTGCAGTTGGGAGGAGCAGTATTGTTATTCTGCGGAGGATTGGGAGGTGGAGGACCTTGCTGATGTTGTTGGTTATTACCGCGGTTACGACCTCTACCACGGTTCTGTTGCGCACCTTGGTTGCGCTGGTTG
Source organism: Larix kaempferi (assembly GCA_027924585.1). Lineage (NCBI taxonomy): Eukaryota > Viridiplantae > Streptophyta > Pinopsida > Pinales > Pinaceae > Larix > Larix kaempferi. Next base: position 4,844,008 of record BSBM01000238.1, on the reverse strand, counting down.
TTTTGGTTCTAGGGCTGGTTGTGCTATGTGTACACTTGCCCTTGAGCAGTGGGAGGATTTTGGTTCGCCGCAGGTGCGGGAGCAGGTTGTGGTGGATAATACACCGGTGGGGTTGGAAGTGGACCAGATACCTGCTGGGGTTGTTGGTAACCCTGAGCTATTGGAGGTGTTGGGTTAGCTGCCACAGCTTGCTGTGGGTAGTATACTGGTTGAGGTACAGCTGGGGGGGCGTATGCAGGTGGTGCATGACCAAAACACTGAGGTGGACATGAAGGTCCATGGGTATGGTGGTGATGTGCCATGGGAGCATATGAACTGGTTGCTCCAGACTGAGATGTAGCCCGCGAAAGGTCGGGACCATGGCTAGGATGTGCAATGGAAAAGGGTTGGGGATGCGATGCCATATGACCAATGATGCCATCAGCGGCATGGGATGCCCCCGGCGCATCATGTTGGGATGACTCGCCCTGAGGGGCGTCCGGAATAATGGTATACAGATAACCCGATTGGGCGTAAATGAGATCAAACTGTTGGGCTTTGAGGATAGCCTCTTCTTCAGACTGGGGTCTTTCGGATGCCACATCCTTCGCAATGAGAGGGAGAAGGGATTTGAGAAACCAATCTAGGAAGATACGGTCGTCTAATTTGATTTTGCAGAGGCTTCAGCGTCAACGCCACTCATGAATGTGGTCAGTGATGTGGGTGGCCGTGTTCTGTCTGCAAGACAGTAGGATCTCGACGCCCGCATCATAGCGGACAGGTAACTGAAAGAACTGCAGGAAGGTCGAGGCAAGGGAGGTAAAGGTAGCATGTGTCCCATGGGGCTGCTCGATATACCACTTAGCTGCAGAGCCAGTGAAGGTGTGCTGTAATAGACGGAGGCGGACAGAGTCGTCCATTATGGAGTTGGAGGAACACCATAAGTGGAAGGACATGATATGGTTCTGGGGGTCCTCACCTGCCTTACCCTCAAACTTAGCGATGTCGGAGGGGAGTTTGGTGGGCATTTGAGGCCACACAGGATCATGTCTGATAGGATCATTAGTGAGCCTGGCTAAGTCTGGCAAGTTCAAACTTGCCATGTACGGTAAGCTAGCAGATGTAGTGACCGGGACTGGGACATGCCTAGTCATTGTGGTATGATGTAGGGGTCCAGTAGCGCCTAAAGGTATGCTAGGTATTGAAGGTATGTGTCCTCCAATAGGTGTGGTCTGGTATGGGCCAGCGCTTCCAAGTGCAACATGGGTTACACTTGGGTTAGGAATAGTAGTGGTGATTCTCGGAATCTGGGTTGTGGAACTAAGAGGGGGTGTGACCCCTATATTCGGCATACCCATAACAGGTGGTGGCCTTGTGTTGGGAATTCCTATAACAGGAGGTGGCCCTGTGTTGGGCATTCCTAAATGTGGAGTGTCCGCCATATTAGGCATACCTAGGGGGGTGGGTGTTGCCATGGATGGCACCGCAGTAGAAGGGTCTGTAGACGTCTCTCCTATGGTGCTGGTAAAGAGTGGGTCAAAAGGTGTTCCAACCATAAGGTTGGTTGGGAATAACGCAGTGGGGTTTTCGGATTTTGCCTCAGAATCAGAAGTGAAGTGAGGCGTGTCAGAATCGGATGACTTTCTGGATGATCGACGATGTGTCGAGTCAAGGGATAAGGCTCGGCGTCGGTGACGTGGCGAGCCAAGTAGACTGAACTCTGGGAGTTCGCCCTGTAGACGACGAGAGCATCTAAAATTCTCAATGGTGAGAAAATAAGTTTTTGTGGAAAAATCTTATGTGTAAAATGATAATGTATAAAAAACTCAAAACCCTAATGCAACCAAGGGTGCAAGAAGGGGAGTAAAAATGAAGGCTCTCAGGCCAAAAAATCAACCTCAAAAAAGGCACTTATTCTAGCAGCTGTGCTACAATAAGTGGAGGGATGCAAAAAATGGTCAGAGTACCAACATGCAAACAACTTCTAGAAAAAATAGGTGTAACTAGACCAAAGGTGGGTTGAATCATGCAAACACCTAACTAAAAGTATTGTGAATCAACAAACTATATTCTCTGCAAGGTGATGAAATCCAAGTCAGACAATATTGAGTGTTGAGTCCACGGCTAGATATCCCCCTACAGGGAGGGACACCGGGTAATCAATCCTAAAGAATGGCAACTAGGATACTCCGTTCATGACGCGTCGAGAAAAGGTAAATCTGTCGTTTGGTCCTTTACCGCAATACCCCCATACAGGGATATCCCGAGAACTGCGAATGGTAGCCCTTCGGTTACTGAATGGATTTCGGTATTCCACTCAGGCTTCCGGAACCATCCTCACGACTTCAACCCTCCTAGGGGAGAGGCCTTCCCACAAACCGGTTGTGACCGTGCCAATAAATACTAAGATATTTTAGCTCCCTAAAGGACAACAACTATGTCTCAGATGTAATAACTGAGGGGTGTTATTGGAACACCTATCCCCTCAATACTACCTAGCTACAAAGTTCTTTTAGTATTCCCCAAGTGGGGTTAAAAGTGGGTTGAAATTAGGGTAAGTTTTAAGGCTCAGTTTAAAATTAGTGTCTGAGTGGGTGCACGTGTGATATTTTAAACTAAAATTGAAAAAGTAAATGCTAAGTATTCAAAAAACAAAGGATCTTTTGAAATAAAAAGCAAATATTATGACTTTTTCAATAAATGAAAATTAAATGCTTTTCAAGGACTATTCAAAAAACAAAGGATCTTTCAAACAGGAAAGCAAATAATATAACTTCTTTTCGAAATAAATGGATTTCGTTTTCAATAATTTCTATGGGCAAAATATTAAAGAAGCAAGCAGTAAAAATTTTAATCTAGATAAAATGCAATCAAATCCTTCTTTCAATTTCTGAAAATATTTAAAAAGACTTTTTCACATGGGCATTCTAAATAGTCAAAATTTTTCTATGGCTGTAAAATATGTAGAATTTCTAATACTGGAAAATGTGCTATGTGGGCAGAAAGTACAGTAAGAAATTAATTTTTTAAACGATTCGGCCGAATGAAAAAATTAGCATCGCGGGTTCTGACAAAAAAGCCGCGATGGACCGCGCGGGTTTCTGTCGCACAGTCGCGATGGGCAGTGCGGGTTTTGACCGCGAAGCCGCGATGTGCAGCGCAGGATTTCGTCACACAATCGCGATGTGCAGCGTGGAAAAGGTCCGCGAAGCCGCGATGTGCAGCGCGCTAAATGGCCGCGAAGCCGCGGTGAACTGCGCGGAAAAAAGCCGCGCAGTCGCGATGAGCCGCGCGACTGTTGGGCAAAAAGCCGCGAGGCGAAAGCCGTTCACGGATGCCGAAAAACGACGCCGAAAATTGAGAATTTCGGGCTGTTAATGGCTAAAAAATGGCCCAAGATCTAGAGCAGCAATGGATCTGCTGTCTAGGGTGGCAGATCTATGAATTAAACTATCAAATACTATCAAAAAGTAAGATTTAAAGCAAAAGTGAGATCTAAAGATTCAAAAAACAGCGGAGTCGCCAAAAACTGTTGGCCCGGTTTTGCAACCAGGCTTAGTGCTATGGGCACCTGCTAACTAGTAGCGGCAATTTCAATATTAAGCAAAAACAATATAAACTAAATCTACACTAAACTAAACTAGCATGTGCATATCATAATAAAATTTTGAATTAAAAACAAGAACAAGAAATTAAGAAAATAAATTTGTATTGAAAAATCGGGGGCAAGCAAGTGCTTGCGATAATACCTCCAAGTGATGAAGATAGTTGAGAAGCTCCAACGATGAGCAGCTCCAAATTCCAAAGGGTCCTTTCTCCAAGGTTGCTACAATGGCCAAAAACTCAAGGGAGATTTTGGCAGCATGAGGATAGGAATATGAATGGATTGTGAAATGAGGAGCCCCTACCACCTTTTTATAGGTTTTGGTGGTGGGGAATACCATTTGTGGTTTTGTGGAAACCAAATGGTATTGACCAACATGGTTTAGGTACTTTTCCCTCCTTTTTCCTTTTTTTGAATAAAATTAATATTTTTATTCCCTTTTTAATATTTTGGGAATTTTGGACCCTTTTTTAGGGTTTTTTATGCTTTTCAGGAAAAATAATCTTTTTGAGTGGGAAAAAGGGGTGTACTAAGGTCTTTTGGTGACCTTTTGTTGGTTTCAGAGGCTCAGATGGTGGAAAAGTGGACAAATGGGTCATGTGAATAAGGGAATGAGCTAGTGAGCACTTTTTGGGTGTTAACAGTTGCTCGGTTGGCTTTGGATGATCCTGAGTCTTTATTGGCCTGATTCTTGACTGTTCTATGCCTTGTTCGTGACCAGAACTCTTCTCTTCTCTTGGTTGAGCCTTGTTGGTTTTTTACCTATCTTTGGATTTAGCCTTGTTGGTTTTTTCCTATCGAGCTCACTCCGTTGGCTAAGTCTTACTGTTTGGAATCTGCTGGGTTGTCTTAGCGATCTCCCTTGCATTTCAGTGACTAGATAGTAGGATTTTACTTGCATTTTTCATTTCCTTATATTGAAAAATACAAAAAAAATACATATAGTTTTGCATTTTCCTTTTGCTTATAAGAGAAAATACAAACAAAAAATTTTGCTTTTATGTACTACATCGTACATTAAATGCTTGTTGCTTTCATTTAGGTTCTGCTTGTGCATTTAAAATATAAAAGAGTTGCATTTTTATTTTGAAACCGTTGAATTGATTTTGCATGCTAGTGGCATTGTTTTTATTAGATAGATGAGTCTAGGATTTGACGATTTTGCATACTATTGAGTCATATACATCACTAGTTTCACGACCATATCCTTTGAGTAACCACAGCCATTAAAATTAACGCTTAATCTTAAAATTGATTAGACCGATTTTATTTATAGGGTACACCAACTAGCATAGGTTTAGAGTCTTGGAATAGACAATTGTGAGTAAACAATCCAAGACTACTAGACGAAACATTATGTGTCTGACCAGGTAGTGGTGAAATCCATGGTATACATCGGTGTTCTCAGGAAGCTCTACTCAAACTGGAGTTAAGCACGAGGTCATGGGAGGTTGGTTGAGAAGATATCCGTCCAATATCGACTGAACATGGGAGATATTTCCAGGGTTTGTTCGTATCTGGGGGTACCGGAGGTTCGTCCTCTTGTGCTTCGGGCTTAGCTACCCTGCCCATACGACAGATCCCACCTGCGACTTTCCTCCTGAGCATTGCTTATATTGCGGTGACCATAGTTGCCTTACCTAGGTATCGCATAGGGTACTTGCAGTGGTTATGTTTTTTGTGTCCTGAGTCAGATAGGGGTTGGACAACAAAGTTGCCGTTGTATAGGGACTTGACCCTGTGCACACAGTGAAGTCTGGGGGCCGTTATAACTGATTCTGCTACCTCCGGCTATAGTTTGGGAGTCTCAAGCCTCTCCTAGGAGAGACATACCGGCTCTAGTGTCGGGAGCTCATTTAGCCACTCTGTTTGTCTGCTCTTGGCTGTAGTTTCTCTAGGTGTGTGCTTTGATTTACTGTTGTTTATCGATAGTTGGCCTTTAGGGGACGTTTTGATTTTATAGTCTCTCCGGAGATATCGTGGCACGGAGTCCTGCTCCCCGTCGATCTCATCGGTTGACTGGTTTACCAGCTGCCGAGATTTCACGCCATGTCAAGAAGGGACGTCGCCGAGCTCCCTCTGAATCTTTGGATTCTTACGAGACATACGTTATCGACGCCATGACTGCACACTCTGGCACGGGAGAAATCCCGACCAGTCCATCAAGTAGAGTTGAGCACACTTCAGACACCCCTACTCCTCGTGAGCCGTGGGGGGGTGATCCACCTAAGACCCAACCTAGTTTGTTTGGTCCGGATCCACCCGAGACCCGACCTAGTTTGTTTGGTCCGGATCCACCCAAGGACGACCTGTTTGATTCTTCATATCCACATAATTATCTATATAGGATACCAGAGTTACATTATGACACAGGCCCTACGGTCAACCCTACCGCGTTCTCATATGGTATGCCGAATTACACCACAGTTGATCCTTCCACTGCTTTTGGTAGTCATGATGGCACCATTCATGGTGTTAGCAACACTGCACCCACTGGGGGCAATACCCTCGTCGGGGGCACCACGTTGTCCACTCACACACATAGTATGGGGACTAGTCATATTCCTCCTAACAATGCTAATGTTGGAAGAAGACCACCTCCTAGGGCTACCCAACCTAAAAGGAACACTGTGCGCAACACGACTCGCAATCCACCACCTAATACACATGCCGCTATCCGTCAACCTAGGACCACTTTCGCAAATGTTAATGCTCTTCCTAACCACAGCGGTGGACACATACCGCATACTTTTGCGTCCACTACCGCTACTAGTAATACTAATGTAGGAGTTGGAAATATATCTTATCCTCATAGTCATAACGCCACCATTCCTGCTACTAGTAACACCAATGTTGGGGTTGGGAATACATCTCATGCTTATGGTCACCACACGACTACTCACACTAATTCTAATGCTGGGGGTGGGAACATACCTCACCATTATGGTCATTACAACACGGTTCCCGCTATGAATAGTACGTATATGCCCCATACCTATGGTGGCAACCCTTACTACAACACAGTCTGTACTGGCCACTAGTACAACCCACCTCAATATGGTGCCCGAAACACTTATATACCTGCTTACTCTCATACGGGTCAGGTCGGAGGAGGTTATCAACCTTATGTCCATGGTCAAGCTTATGGTCCGTCAGGTCCTAATTATCAGCAGTTTAATGCTCATGGTCAAGCTTTTGGTCCACCTTATAATTTGGTTCCGTTCAACCAACCTTTTATGGGGGCTTATAATCAAGCTTTCCAGCCGTAGCTCACGTTCCTTGCACGTTTGAATCTTCTGGATCTTTCAAAGCTCACAAATGATCCGATGTGTCACGACCCTAATTGGCCTCTAGTCCCTACCAAGATCCCTTCGGACATTCCTAAGTTTGAGGGGAAAGGTGGTGAGGATCCGGGTGATCATGTCACAACGTTTCACCTTTGGTGCTCCTCCAACTCGTTGAATCATGATTTCGTTAGATTACGACTATTTCAACACACCCTCACGGGGGCAGCCGCGAAGTGGTATGTTGAGTTTCCTGGGAACACTTATAGGGGATTCAATGAGATCGCTTTGGTTTTCTTGTATCATTTCCAGTTTCCAGTTCACTATGATACTGGTACTGAACTTTTGTCTACCTTCCATCAGAACAAGGCCACACATATTTCTGACCATGTTCAAGAGTGGTGTTGGCAGAAGAGGTTAGTGAAAGCCAACATTCCTCCAGAATTTATGTTGGAATGGTTACTCAAGTCTTTACTCCCATATATTGCAAAGGATGTTTCGATGTCCGGCATTATGACTGAGGAACAAGCAATCTTGAAAGTCCAGCAGTTAGATTTACTATACTCTCAGTCTAGCATTTTGTATGACATTATTCCTGACGCACCGTGAACACGCCATGCGCCCAAGACAGTTCCTGGACCGCATGCCGATGACATTGTGGGATCCGCAACCACTCACTCTGCAGATTTGGTGGCTAATCAAATGCAAAATTTGTCGCTAAACCAGTCTACTCCCGGACAGGTTCACACCTTGTCCACTTCCACCCCATCGTCCGATGTACACAATGTGCAATCGACGAACCCATCAGGTAACCAGCAACTTGGTGGTAAGAAAAAGGGGAGAAACAACCGTAAGGGTGGAAACAATGGGAACAATAATAGCAATCATAATACCCCTCGTAAAGAGAATGCCAACCCTCCTCGGGAAGGCGTAAATGATGGTGACAACCGTAAACCTAGGCGTAAGGTGAAGTTTCCTTGTAAGCTTTGTGAGGAAGATCATCTTACTCACTTATGTCCTCGAATCGAAGAAGCATCGAAGCATTTGGCACAGAGCCCAGCTGTGTTGAAGGATCCCCTTCCTCATCACCAAAACATGGCTTCGCATGCTCCCGCCACTGGTTATGGACCTAATGAGACCGCAACGTCTTTTTCCAATACTAGTGGTTATGGATGCGTGAATATGGTTCAATCGGAGGTTAGTGTTTCTACTCGTCAATGCGATTATGGTGTACCACAACCTAGTATGGGGAATGATCCTACCCCTCCTCCTAATAATTCCTTGCATATCGAGAAGCCCTCTATTATGCCGCAGATACCAAAAGGTGTTCTTAAGTGCTCTACGCATGATCCCAATGGCTGAGCCACCCAGAACTACTCCATTGTAGAATATTTGGGCCAAACTCTGTGTGCCATGTCGGCTCTTGAAGTTTTGCAGGTGTGTCCTTCTCAAAGGCATGCCCTTTTGAGTGCGTTAAGAGCTCAGGATGGGGTAAATCCCAACATTATCAAGTTCGACACTACTGATATTCAACCTCGTTTACCTTACCACGTGGCTTTTCAAATCCATGTGGAGTTCCTTAAGAATTTCGTCAAAAGAATGATGGTTGACGAAGGTGCTTTCGCATCAGTGATGTCGTTAGCTTGTTGGAAAGCTCTTGGCTCTCCTCCTCTACTCACGTCTAGAACCATGCTCACTGCATTTGACGGTCGATCATTCAAGCCGCATGGGATTATCCCTTCCCTTGTTGTCCGCTTGGGGGGTAAACCTGTGCCTATTGAAGTCGAAGTGGTTGATGTGCCCATCGACTACAAACTTTTACTGGGTCGGAATTGGATGAACGCTATGAAAGCTGTTGCGTCTACTGTATTCAAGATTCTTTTCTTTCCACATGAAGGCAATATAGTGACAATCGATCAGTTGGATTTCGTTAATCCTCCTCCGGAAGCATCCACGGGATCCATAGTCCCGCAGGTTATAGATTCTCAGCCGACAACTAGGAACATGGGTGTTGGTATGTACCCTTCATTAATGGGATCTTATGATTTTCCCACACCCGTGAATTTTATTGGAACCGTTTCCGACAATGCGTCTCCTCCTTCACATAATGTACCGTTCCGGACATCATATTTTGATGATCCGTGGACTTTACCATCTACGAGCTCTACGTCTGGAGACATTACACACGTCGGGATGTCTATGCCACTGTCTGTAGCTGAGCTTGCTTACCAAAATATGCAACAAGCCACTGCAGAGCCGAATCTCTCTTCTTCTCGGATAGATGAGGAAGATCCCGTTACGCTGCCAGTTTGGGTAGCCGACTCCTCTTGTTCGAATGATTGCCTTGCTGGTACTTTACCTTCATATGAATCTATTATCGAGGCCATGTGTGGTAGTGAGAGGCCTTGGGAGGATATGCACCATCGCTCTTATTTCCTTCCCAACCTCGATCTCACCGAGCAAGAAGAGTTTAGGATGACTCTTGCAGAGATAGTTGGTCACCCTGTGGCTCTTTTGGGTTCACATGAGATTTTTGCGGAGGGTAACATGGCTAATATTTCCCCGACTCAACCGATCAACCTCTCTCACACTCCCAGAAAAATTGAGAACATTTACATCAGTGATGATTGCTCTCCTGAAGAGGTTTCCATCTACACCGAATTTTTTACAGGACTTTGGGAAGCTTTCGCCTGGTCATACGAGGAGATGCCAGGAATAGACCCTAGTATTGTCGAACACGAGATTAGAACGTGTCCTCATGCTAAACTGGTTCGACAACGTCTTCTAGCTGTTAACCCTAGGAAGGCAGCCGCTATCAAGGCAGAGGTGGAGAAGCTGCTCAAAGCGGGTTTCATCTACCTCGTTCCCCTTACCGGATGGGTGTCAAACCCCGTTCCTGTGGATAATAAGTAGGGAACGATCCGTGTATGCACTGATTTTAGAGACCTGAACCGCGCATGTCCAAAAGACAACTTCCCCATGCCATTCATCGATCAGATCTTGGATGCTTGCGCGGGAAGTGAGATTTTTTTATTCATGGACAGATTTTCAGGGTATAACCAGATTCAAATCAAACCCGAGGACCAACATAAGACCGATTTCATTTGTCCTTGGGTTACGTTTGCATATCGAAAAATTCCCTTTGGCATTAAAAACACCGGAGCTACGTTTCAACGTGCCATGACCTATTCCTTTCACGACCTTAAAAGTATAATGGAGGTTTTCTTGGATGATATTGCCAGCCATTCTCGTAAGAGAATGGACCACCCCACGCACCTCTGTTGGATTCTCGAACGATGTATACACTACAAGATCCGATTGAATCCCAACAAATGTATCTTTGCGGTGAGGTCTGGTCGCCTTCTAGGATTCATAGTTTCGAAAGAGGGTAATAGAGTTGATCCTCTTAAAGTTGAGGCAATACTTCGGTTGCCTCCTCCGCGCAACTTGTTTCAGCTTCAAAGCCTCCAAGGGAGAGCTACTTTTCTACGTCGATTTATAGTCAATTATGCTAATCTTACCAAAGGTTTCGCGCGCCTATTGAATAAAGACACACCGTTTATCTAGGATGAGCGAGCCCAGCAGTCTTTCGATTCCCTTAAGAAAGCTTTGGTATCAGCCCCTGTGCTTAGTCCACCCGACTTCACACGATATTTTATACTTTATGTGGCTGTGTCTCAAGAGACAATTGGCATGGTCTTAGTTCAGGTTGATAATGTACTCGTCAAACATGTCGTCTATTACCTCAGTCGAAATCTAGTAGACGCTGAACTGAGATATACTCACATGGAAAAGCCGGCACTTGCGACTGTCCATGCAGTCCAGCGGTTACGACATTACATTTTTCTTAGAACAACCACAGTTGTAGCGCATATCAATCCATTTCAGTTCATGCTATCACGACGCCTTATGGGGGGAAGTACAATAAATGGATTGTGATCCTTCAGGAGTTCGATCTCGATTTTGCTTCGACGAAGTCAGTGAAATCGTTGGTGTTTGCTGAGCTTATGTCGGACATTCCGAGACTTGATGAGGATGTCATCCATGAAGATTCCTTTGTAGATGAACACTTATTTCTTATCTCATCAGAGGACCCTTGGTATTGGGATGTGTTGGAGGGGCCTAGGTTGGCCTGTCGACTAGGCCCTCCACTCGACCATTCTGCAGCATATGTCGACTAATCGCGTCGACTAGTGTGGGTCGGGTCGGTTCGATAAACCGACAGACGGTTATGTAACTGTATTTGCATATATATATATATCTAGGCTGGTGAGCCGATAGACTAGTAGATATTGATTCTATCATTGTGTTCTGCTCTTGCTGGTTAATATAAAGGCTTTTCTCTCTATCTGTCTCGTCTCTCGTATCTGTATCATTGTGTATGCTTGCTTATATTGTGTATTGTATCTATGATAACTATGTGAACCTTGGGACTACAACATCTGGTTCCGTTGCCGGTTTATACATGAGAAATTACTAGCAGCATGACCTATGATTTCAGAACAGGAGATTAGATACTGGTGGGAGAAGAAAATCATGAATTACCTGCAGAATTATGCACGACGTAACAAGCTAACGATTAACCAAGAAAGATATCGATTCTTCTCCGAGACCCATGAGCGATTTGTAGAATCCGTGCCGACCGCCTTGAAGAAACTTCTGGATGAACAGACCAGTCGATGAAGCAAAGCGGAAATTAGTATCGAAGCTAATCAACGGAGGTCGTACAAATCTATCATAATGGTGCAAAAAGATTGCAGAAGATTTTTGTGAAGCACAGGTGATAAAAAATCGAGTATCGCTAAATGAAATAAGAAGAAAGTTCTTCACCGAATTAGCCGATCAATTTCTGTGTTCTCTGCCGACATTATTGTTTAAATTTTTATTGACAAAGGTGTCGCACATATCGTCGAAACAAGACCATTGCTGACCCCGCCCCTTCCAATTTCTAACTGCGAGGAGAAAGAACGTAAGTGGGAAAAATTTGTAAAGGAGCACAAATGGGAATTTTTTTCGAACAAGTGATGGTCTACACTTCCCCAATAGTCTAGAAACCGTCGGGCCGGGGGTGATGAAGCATGCTCTGATGTACCTAGTTTGATGAAACTCGACATATGACAAACGACATGACCAGCAGTGGAAAAAAATTCGACAAAGACAGACTTTTAAATCACAAAAGCACCCCGGATATTCAAAAAATCGAAAGAGAAAAAAGGAGGGCAGCGACGTGAAGAGCTGCGGGAGCAGGCAATTGCGCTCTGGAGGACACGAGGATCAAATGTTGCGACAGATGCAGAAGGGAATCTGCCAGAATCAAGCCGAGCTCGCGATGATCGGGATGTCGAAGAAGAACTGTCGCCGATGGATGAAGACTTGTGGATAGAGCATGGTAGAGCTCTCCAAGTTCAAATACCGGAAACGGTAGCACCTCCGTCTCCATTCCGTTTAACAGAAAGTGTTTGGGTGGAAGAAATTGTCGAAGAAAATCTTGGTCTCCATGTTGGTCATTTGGGAGTTTGGAGTCGTCGAAGCATAGAAGGCGATGATATCAATAGACTATTGATTCATCGACCGGAAGAAGGGAATTGGATATCTTTTCAACCCGAATTTTAAAATAGAAGTTTTCATCTAGTGTACACAGAGCATGAGGAAGCACCCCCCCTTCCAAAACCAAATTTGAGTGACTCGACAAGCACGTTGGAAAGCCCGAGATTTAGCGAAATCCCGTTTGAGATAAACTTTAAGTGGATTTCGACAGAAGTAACAGGAGAAGGAAGATCTAGCGACATCGAAGGAGATATAGTCATTGATCCTGAAGACAGAGAACCAAGTCCAGAAAGACAGCTAATTCATACTAACGAAGCACCAAGTATTGATTGTGGAAATAACCCACCCACACCTCCATTAAATTCTCAGAATAATACAATAGCATACATGGCACACACCACAACACACCTTCCGTTCTACGAAGGCGACGAAGACCCAAGAAGACATTGGTTTGTGTGCGAAGCAATCTAGACAGCTAATCAAATTACCAATGAAGACAGACAGATTGCTCAATTTGTTGGTTCATTAAGAAAAAGAGCACTGACATGGTAAATGGGGTACATAGGAAAATCACTAGGTGCAACAAAAGCACAAATCAAACAAAGCTTTTTGGCCTTCTTTATGATTGAAGATGCGACATACCTGGCGGCAGAACAACTGAAGACAACAGTCCAAAAGCCGACAGAAACTGTCAAGGAGTACGACAAGAGGTTTAAAGACCTCCTGAGCAAATTAGACTATGAAATCGAAGAAAAACTATAAATCAAATGGTTTATTGCTGGTCTAATCAATAAAATCAGAATACATGTCCGTCAACAAAATGTTAATACATATGCAGATGCACTAAGAGTAGCACTAGAAATCGAAATGGATGATGAATACCCTCTAATATCCATGGATAGACATGTTGATGAACGACTTGAAAGTATGGATCAAGCTATCAGAAATATGACATTAAAAGGACTAGAGCTATGGTGTACAACTTGTCGAACCTCAAGACATACCAAAGATTCTTGTCGAAATGATGATCGACGACAAGATGTAAAACTCATCCAATCCAAATGTTTCTGCGATTTATGCAAAGAATATGATTTACATACCACAAATGATTGTCCATACAATCTGAAAAATAAGAAGGCAAGATGGTGTCAAATTTGTGAAGTAAACACACATTCAATCGAAGAATGTCATCTGAACCTGAAAAATCGGCAAAATTACCATGCAGTGTACCAAGCAAATTCTGTCAAACATAACCAAGAAAAAAATCCAGCAAATGACAGATTCGGGAGAAATGATGGAATAAATAACCAGTACAATCAAAACAGGAATGACAGATACCCAAGGTATAATGATCGACGGAACGATTGGAGATATAATGGCTACAATAGTCGTGGTGGATATCAAAGTCGCGGTCGTGGCAGTGGAGGTCAAGGCTTTCGATATGGTCGACCTAGTGCATGTTTTACATGCTTCAGCGAGAATCATCGACACGCAAAATGCCCTTATAAGGAAAGAACTGATCTCAAATTTTGTACAAAGTGTGGAGTAGGCGATCACTATTTAGAGGATTGCCCTACCATGATCGAGAAAAAAAATGTTCATGTTTTATCTTGTGTTCAAAAAAATAATGTGCTTCGTACAAAAAACTTGAAAATTGTAACAAGGCAAGGCACTCATATTGGTCAAGATAAACCTCAGATAACTAAAATTGTCAATAAGGAGGACTATCCAAATCCTATAAAACAAAAATCTGTGTACAAAGATGCATCTGACATATTTCATGATTTAGCAACACATGAAGATGATCTTAATGAATTACTCAAGTTAATTTCAAATGAAGAAGTTGTAGGAAAAATGATTGGTTTGTTGCATAAATTAAAACACGTCGAGCAAAGACAAACTAAAAACATTTGCCGACTAAAACAAAAAGAGAAAAATGATGCTGACCCATTAGTCGACCTCGACATAGATGGATATCATGTACGACAAGTTGTACTTTATTTTGGATCCCAAGTGAATATCATGACTCGTGATAGTTGGGACCAACTCGATCGACCTCAACTACAGGAATCAGGCATCTACTTAAACCTCGCAGATCAAGGATTAATTGAACCGATTGGAGTATGGAAAGGAGTCGAAACTTCCATTAAAGGTATCACGACATTAGTAGATTTTGAAATTATCATACCAAACGATTATGCAAGCTCCTTCCCTGCTTTGGTCGGTTGACCATGGGGACGGAAGATGAAGGCTTCAATTTATTTGGACAAAAGCTGCATCAAGTTGAAAGGTAACGGCCAGAAGGTTATCGTGCCAATCTTCCCATCACAGGGAGAACCTTGGTCAGAACCTACAGAATTCGATAATGATATCTGACAGCTCTACCAGATAGAAAATAATGAAGATCGCATTGATCCAAACAACCAAGGAGAACTTCATCTCGGAGATCCTATCTCGGTCGGATACAATTCCGATGCAGAACTCTATGACTGGCAAATAGAGAATTATGATTTGCATGCAAAAGAATGCTGGACTGTGGAAGCCATCTCGAGGAAACAAATAAAGAAGTGTCTCTCTGTATCTTACACACCGAAGATCTTCGAACGAAAAATGCGAGCATATCCAACACTTGTTCCAGATAAAAATGTACAATATGGTATCTCGACATTAAGATATAAAGAACGTGATTTACCTGATGTACATGTCGAACAGGTATCAAAACATGTCGGAGAGCAAGGCCGTCTACAAAGTTTGGTAGAGACATTTACTGGTCAAGCTGCGAGATGGTGGGATACTCATCAGTCAAAACTTCAAAATTGGAATACTGCATCAACATCTTTCATAGAAAGGTTTGGAGGAAGAAACTTGACAACTCAGGCTGACATTCCCTTGTTTACACAAGGACAAAACCCCCAAGCTCACATTGACTGTTGTGAAAAAGAATGGAGAAAATTAGGCTATAAAGATGAAAGAAAATGGCCTCACCTCTTTCCCAGAACACTCGACGATCTACCTAACAAGTGGTACAAGATGGAAGAAGCAAGAGGAGAAACTTTCCTTTGGAAAGATCTAAAAGAAAATTTTATTAAGGATTTCCATTTTTCTCCGCAGGATGAGAGATTGGTTGAAGCAAGTAAAAGCATCAAAGAATTTTTACAGCCGACAGAAAATTTAACACTTGTAAACAAACAAGAGAATGCACACCCACCTAACACTTGCTGCAATATAAAGACGACAGAAAAACAACACTCGACAAGACTGAGCCTAGAAACAGAGATGTCGGTAGGGAAAAGTTTTCAATGGAGAAAGGATCATCCCAGTGTGTCAAAGCCCGTAAGAACAATCTTAAGTACAGAAATCGTAGAAAAAGATGAACCTAAAATATTATCAGAAAAAGACTTCCCACCAACTTTCACACAAATCAAAGAAGGTGAAAGACAGATAAGTAACGGCTATGCACCAGAATGGACAGACGCAAAGATTAAAACAAAGGAAGTAGATATTTCAAAGGACGATCGACCGAAAATGGAAAAAATTGGCGATTACTGGAATGAGGAACAAACAGCAGAAATCTCCAGTATTCTCAAAGAATTCCAAGACGTTTTTGCTCGAGACTATAAAGATTTGAAAGGGCTTGTAAAGGAAATGGGCGAGATGAAAATTGATATTAAACCTTATGCCAGACCCGTGAAGAAGAGACCCTACAAACTTGCTCACAAATATAAGGACATTGTCAAAAAGGAGATCGATAACATGCTTGCTGTAGGAATCATAGATCCTATTGACCAATCAGAATGGGAAAGCCCAATGGTCGTTCAGCCAAAGAAACAAGATCCGACTCGACTGAGAATCTATGTCAACTTTCGGGAGCTGAACAAGGTAACACTAACAGATCCCTTCCCTACACCGTTTGCAGATGAAATCATCAATGAAGTTGTAGGGCATGAGTGCTATTCTTTCACGGATGGATTCTCGGGGTACAACCAAGTACCTATAGCAAAAGAAGATCAGAAAAAGACAACATTCGTGTGCAAATTTGGGTCATTCGCATATAAGGTTATGCCTTTCGGGTTGAAGAACGCACCTACGGTCTTCTCAAGAATTGTCGTCAAAGCATTCCAAGAATATATTTACAAAACCATGGCTGTATACTTTGATGATTGGACAATTTATACAATGCTGAAAGATCACTGCAAATGGCTCAGATTAATGTTGGAAAGATGTCGACAGATACAACTATCCCTGAACATTAAAAAGTGCATCTTCGCGACACCTATCGGCATATTACTTGGCCATGTCGTGTGCAAAGATGGAATTAAGGTTGACTACGCGAAGATCAAAATTATTCTCGACTTAAAGCCTCCAGTAAATCCGAAACAAGTACGAATCGTGTTAGGTCATACTGGGTATTACAGGAAATTTATCAGACACTATTCCGATATGACTTACCCTCTAGAAGAATTGCTAAAAGAAGATCGAGATTATAAATGGACGGAGGAATGCGACACTTCATTCAACACATTGGAAAGAAAAATGGTCGAAGGACCGATTCTTCAATTTCTGGATTGGTCAAAGAAATTTCATGTACATATTGATGCATCCGGAATAGCAGTAGGAGCCATCCTAACACAACTCGGAGATGATAACATGGATTATCCTAATGCATTCAGTAGTCAGAAATTGAATAAATCTGAAAGAAACTATTCCACGATCAAAAGAGAAGCATTAGGTATGGTATTTGCCCTTCATAAATACCGCCATTATTTATTGGCTAATCCCTTTGTATTTTATACAGATCACCAAGCTTT
This sequence comes from Larix kaempferi, assembly GCA_027924585.1. Classification (NCBI taxonomy): domain Eukaryota; kingdom Viridiplantae; phylum Streptophyta; class Pinopsida; order Pinales; family Pinaceae; genus Larix; species Larix kaempferi. Next base: position 4,826,786 of record BSBM01000238.1, on the reverse strand, counting down.
AAAATACTTAGTCAATAAGCCATTGCATCACGGGAGATTATGTTGTTGGTTATTACTATTTCAAGAATTTGAATTCGAAGTAATCATCCGAACTGGAAAAATTAATGTCGGACCAGACCACCTGTTGAGAATCGACACAGGAGAAGAACCGACAGGAATTGAAGATGACTTACCAGACGCACACTTGTTTCGCATTGAAGCAGTACCTTCAGAACTGATGGAAATTGCACAATTTCTAGAAAATGGGCAAGCTCCTGAGGGAATGAATGAGAAAAAGAGGAAGATATTAGCAATGAAAGCAACCCCCTACACTTTGATCAACGGTTTCCTCTATAAACTTGGCCTGGACGATATATTACGCCAATGTGCACTTGAGCATGAACGACAGGATATACTTATAGAAGCCCATGCTGGACCAGCGGGAGGACATTATCATGCAGATATAACAGCCATAAAAATCCTGCAGGCAGGACTCTGGTGGGAAACAGTTCATAAAGACTGTCGAGAGTTTGTATCTAAGTGTGATAAATGTCAGCGCATGGGCCGACCACTACCAATCCCACTACCAAGAACAAAAATTCCATTGTTCCCAATTAACCCTAGCCGAACATTTGAAATATGGGCTATTGATTTTATTGGACCATTTCCAGTAGTGGGAAGACGAACAGGTGCTCGGTATATTATTACTACTATCGAATACGTTACCAAGTGGGCAGAAGCAGAACTAGTCGAAACATGTTCAAGTGAAGTTGTTGCTAAATTTATTTATGAAAACATCATAACACGCTTTGGATGCCCTATAAAATTGATAAGTGACCAAGGTACACACTTTGTATGTAAAACCATTAAAGCATTGACTAAGGAATTTGCAGTTGATCATAGAATAAGCACAGCATATCACCCTCAGTCGAACGGCGCAGTAGAATCGTTCAATAAAACAATTACAAAAGGACTGATGAAAATCTGCAACATAGAGAAAGATGACTGGGACGATAAAATACCTGCTGTCCTTTGGGCATATAGAACAACATATAAGAAAACGACAGGACAGACACCATTCTCACTTGTCTATGGGCAAGAGGCTGTCGTTCCGTTACATTTTCGACGACAAGCATTGACCATTGCAACAACTCTACATATTGACGTCAAAGATACACAACACGAACGACTATTACAGCTGTCAAAGCTGGATGAAAATCGACAACCAACATTAGAACATCAGAGAGTGCAAAAACAATAATAGAAAGAATGGCATGATAGAAATATCAAACACAAGAACCTGTCAGTTGGAGATTTAGCACTCCTATATAATAGCAGAGTAAAAGGGAAACCAAAAAAGTTGCATACAGAATGGATGGGACCCTACATCATCGAAAAGTTAAATCCTAATGGCTCAATTCAACTAAAAACATTACGAGGAAATATTTTCAAGAAAGTCGTAAACAGTGCCCGAATTAAAAGGTATAAATCATGAACATGAACTCTCAAAAAAAAAAAAAGTTAGAAATAACCGAACAAGAGTACTATAAAGCAATCAAGCAAATATAGCAGATAGTGGCAAAAAGCATAAATGACGAGAGAATGGCAGAGGAAGGAAGGAAAAAGTAGAGAAAGAAGTTCGACGCAAAACATCGATAGTACAGACACCAACAAGAACATCGACGGTTTACAGAAGAAAATCCGACACGACAGAAGTATTGGAGCTCGGACCGTCCAAGCACAAATAGAGAAGCTCATCAACCTAACACAATGAACGAGATGTTGCAGCACCATGATGACAAAGCAATAAAGGCTAAAGATAACCGCACCGCCAAAAGTAATGCACCTGACGAAGCGTCGATATTCGGCCCATCTAATTTAATAGCCCTATCACATCAGCCATTAATACATGCCTCTACGTCTCGTTCGCCCACGTCGAGTAATTCCACCATAAATACGGAGCTCGAGGATTCTTGGTTACTCTTCTGCCGAGAACTTGAAATCCAAGAAACAGAATTCCCTGACTCTGCTGAAACCATCTTCACAACCTTGCACCCTGAATCCGCCATGGCTCCCCGAAAAACTTTAACCGCTAGCAGAGCTGCCGCAACATCAGTTAGAGAATTGGAGAAAGAATAAACACCACTGGAAACTAGACTCCAGTTGATTCAGAATGCAAAGGCATTAGAACCCACCTGGAAGAAAGCATGGAGAAGTGTTGAAGATTGGGGAAAAGAGTCAAACGGTCACTGGAGAGAGGAAGCACGACGGTTGCAGACAACCACAATCCTGCACTACCTGAAGGCACCTTTACTGGATAATTTTGGAGGATTGAAGGAATTCATTGCACAACTCATCATTAGTAGATACCACAACGGCAAGCTTTACCTTGATATTCCGGTCGAAATCAATGGTGAAATCATCCACAAAATTACTAGCCTTTCACATAAAGGAGATGTTGTACCAACAAGTTCAGGTGCAGACTTGATTGATGAGTTTGTCGATTCTCCTGCTGGAAAGAATTCACGAGGTATAGTCATGAGTCAGATTGTTTTTGGCAATTACAAAACTGCCGCTAAGATTGTATCACATGTGCTTTCACGGACAGGTAGAGGTTCAGACCTGAAGACCGAAATGCTAGAAGCTGTCAAAAATATGGCTATGAACGGCAAGGTATACAACTGGGCAAATTATCTGGCTGACATTCTCAAATATACATGCCAGAAGTGCTAGGACAAGGGAGCTAGCATCCGCTACCCATCTGTACTCATTTGGATTGCTATGACCCATTTTCGACCAAAAGGAAACAAAGATTTCGCTGAAGTCCGACTCGTCCTTATGGAAAATTTCTACTGCTTTGCACCTGGAGCAAGCCGACATGGACCTACAACAGTCAAGCTTTGGATTGAAGCATGGTTTACTGACCTTAAAGAAATAGCAACAAGATGGAGGGTACCACAGAACGTCCGTCGAAGCCTGCCCCTGACAATGCACATCCAACTATCTTTGGACGACACAGCAGTATGGTACCTGAAAGGAGCAGCAGGTCCAGCAAAATGACTCGACTATTACCCTTCAGTAAGCGAAATCTTCTCAGAATTAAGCCGTCAATATAATCAAGTACTACCCATCCCGGCACAAGCCATGAAAACCGACTTCAAATATGTTGAACCTCTATCCGACATGGAACAAGAAGAAGCATATGAAATTCGGTTGTACATGAACACTTTTAGCTATCAGCCCGAGCCGACACCTAGCACTAAGATGTTAGCACTCACCCAGACTTCGAACTTTGAAGTTTCCTTCGCATTATTCACGAGATGAACGACGACGTGTGAAACATCACGCTAAATATTATACTATTGTCAGTGACACTTTATATCGCCAAGGAAAGGATTATATTCTCCGTCGTTGCTTAAATCACGAAGAAGCGGAGCTTGTGCTTAATGATTGCCATGCTGGGGCGTGTGGCGGTCACTTATTCAGGATTGCTATAGCCCAACATATTATGTGAGCTGGTTACTTTTGGCCTTCATTCTTTAAAGATTGTATTAATACTGTGAAGAGATGTCACCCTTGCCAGGTGTTTTCTCGGAATATACACTCGCATCCAGCACCCCTTCATCCAGTCGTCACCGTCGGTCCCTTCACCAAGTGGGGGGTGGATTTCATGGATTGCAAACCAACTTCGGTTGGCGGCCATCACCATATCATAGTGGTCATGGACTACTTTTCCAATCGGGCTGAGGCCATGCCTACCGTAAAAGCCAATGGTGCTACAGCAGCCCATTTCGTGTTCAATCAGATTATTTCTCAGTTTGGTATTCCGAAGAGATTGTCACTGACGATGGCAGTCACTTTCAGAACAAAATGATGGAGAATTTGTCACTCAAGCTTGGGTTTCTTCAAGAACACTCATCTTCTTACTATCCCCAAGTGAATGGTCAGGTTGAAGCGGTCAATAAGTCTTTAAAGACCATTCTCCAACGTACCATCCAACAAAGCAAGAACAACTGACACATTATGTTATATCCTGCTTTGTGGGCATATCGAACCGCAGTCTAGACTGCCACCGGGTTCTTACCATTTCAGCTAGTACACGGTGTGGAGTCGATTTTACCAATTGAATGCGAAATCCCTTCACTTAAGCTGGCCATAGAGCTCCTCCCTTATACGACAGGTATTGAGAAACGTTTAATCCACCTTGAGAAACTTGACGAGCAACGTCGAGATGCTGCTGTGGCTATAGATGCCAATAAACGTCTTGTCAAGGTTCAGTATGATAGGTCTGTCAGTCCCCGGCAGTATGCTGAAAGTGACTTGGTCCTCTTATATGACAAAGCTAAAGAACACCTGGGGGTAGGAAAATTTAACCCCATGTGGCACGGCCCTTACGTTGTGAAGCATGTCCTGGAAAAAGGAGCCTATGAATTAGAGGACATTGAGGGGAATGTATTGAAGGAGCCTAGGAATGGACTCTACGTCAAGCGGTATTACGCTTGAACTTCTAGTTCGAGCTAATGCCTTCGTATACTATTGTATAGTTCTTTATGTACATAGTTTAGATTTCTTTTCGTCTTCGAGTTTGTTGATTCGCTTCTGTTTAATTGACAAATGTCAGCAGAATCTCCTATGTTCATAGGTTTCGCGGATGGTGCTAGCCGTCATACACAGCGGCTTGCTTCTGCTGCCTGGGTTATTTATTCGCCTGACCATCTAGTTGTGTCTTCAGGAGGTGCTTGTCTCGATCCTACATCTAACACTGTGGCTAAGTATAGTGCCGTGATTGAGCTACTTCGGGATGCTATTTCACATGGTATCCAGTTTTTAGAAGTCTTCCTGGATTCACAACTGGTTGTGTCTCAGTTGAATGGTTAGTACCGTGTGCGAGATCCTACGCTACTACGGAAATTCCTAAAGGTAAGACTCTTGGAACGACATTTTGTTTCAATTACATACATTCATGTTCCAAGAAGTGTTAATCATATATCTGATGCATACGCTAACTATGTATTAGATTGGAATTTGTCACATTCACATTGAAGCACATAAATACAAGAAGACATTCATACATTTGTACATACACACATATAGTAGAACCGGAGAACCAAAGTTTTTTATAAATAATATGTCCAAAAATGGTAGTGTCATAATACAAAACTGGAGCCCATAGCCCTCAAAAATATACATATCAATACAAAATGTGGGATCCTGAGATATCTACTCCCTACGAAGAGGCCTGGCTGTCGCCCCAACAGGATGAGTCTCATAGTAGTACTGTACTGCATTTGCTATACGCTGCAGTAGTCGTACCCAGTTACTTGGCACCCCCACTACCTGGCGCTGCATATCCTCTAGTAGTCGTGCCACCTCTATTTGTGGTACCCTGGCAATCATCCGTGATAGATTACCTCGCAGAGTCTATAGTGTACGCTCTGCTGCAACACCCCCTGCCTCATCACCCCTGCCCCGACAACGATGTCTCGGGAAGCCCTCGGGTCTCACTGGGCCCTTATCTGCGAGCAAACAGTAAAACATTAATATGTGATACTACCCCCAAAAATATTTTTGCATTTACATCTATATCAAAAAATCCATAAAAATTTAATACATCAAAAAATTAAAAAGAGTACTCACCAATGTCTCTGAACACGGCATCCTGTGGGAGCAGCATGTCACGATCCTGCCGGAAGTCTATCCCTGCATAGGGGTAGTCCTCTATGGCTATGACCTGCCGGTCCCACCAGTGAAAGAACTCCTCTATATATGGTGACACCTGACGGCCACCACCTTGTCGAGTCAAGACCTCTTCCCACCGGGTCAGGGCTGGGTCACGAAGACTATGAGGAGAGACCTCAACCCTCAGACTGAGCCCCGAAACTCGCTCAAAGAAGAAACTGCACAAGATATTGCCGTAACCGAAGTTTTTTGCTTCCCCTTGCTTGCACTCTGTCCGCTGGGTCTTCATGGACCCTAGTAGCGTTGTGCACCAGTCGAATATCATGGGATGCATACACTGTGACGCATAGAACATCACCGACCTGGATGCCTGGTGAAGAGCTTTCGAACCAGTAATCCGCACTAGGGTTGCCACTATGATCTTCATACTCAGATTCACTATGTCTCTGATGGGCACCTGACTCCCCACTGCCCGAGTATCTAGTATACAATACCGCTCTATATAGTCGGGGATGGTGATCCCACCACCCACAGATTGAGACCAAAGGCTTGCCACCTCACCTCGGCAGGACAAACCAGTAATGAAGTAGATATCTTCCACTTCCAGTGAGAGTATTTTCCCATCTAGATTGAATTTTTGTGCATTGACGTCCCAGTAGTCTATCAAGCGGCAGAGTAATAGGTTTTGGGCCCTTAAACCGCCTATGCTCCAAAATTTGTATAACCACATTCTTGCAGTGCTTGCTATGCACGCACATCATTGCGGATGGCCTCATCCACTTGGTCATGCTCCCTCTCTCTCCACTCTCCACTCTAGAACCATCCTGGAGGGAGAAAAACAAAGATTTTAGTCCATTTCATTTAAAAAATTAACTTCATGGCCGTACCCGTGAGAAACTTTTCTTATAGAGGCAAGTACCCGCGGTCAAAGCATGCATTGACTGCGCGTACCGTGCCCTACCCGTGACCCACATAGTTATAGTCCGCGGGTAGCGCCGGAGCCATTTAGGGCTTGGAAAAACAAAACATCCAACCGGTAAAAATTGAATTAAAAGCATTAAAATGGAAGGGATGGATGAGACTACCAACCTGCTCTTGACAGTTCAATGATTGGACGCCTGTAGCTCCCAGAATCAGCAGCTGAACTTTGAAGTGAAAACTAACCACAAAACTCCAAATGGGTGAATAGTAAAAATGAACTGTAAATTGTAAATTTGTGTTACTATTTATAATTTTCAGGACCCACTTGTCTATAGTTTTCGCCATTATATGTTGTTTTGGACTAATGTAACATCTTGTAGTAGCATTTTTTGACCAGATTTCTTCGGTGAGTGTAACTAGGGTTTTCACCCCAGCTTGTGCAAATGAGCACCTACTAAGGAGAAGGGCCTCCTTAGTAGCAGTTCAATAAACAGTAAATAAAAGCAGTAAAACAATATGAAATTTAACCTAGCATGAGCATTGACATAAATAACAAAACATGAAAATATGGTGAAGATCTCTCTTTTTGTATTAAAAATTACCTCAGATGTAGAGGTTGGTGGAGCCCTTGCAGCAGTCCAAGAGGGTTGCTTCCAAGCTCCAGTGTTGTTCCTTCTCCTTCTTCCAAAGATGTTTTGGAAATGGGGCCAAAAGGGTTCTCAAGAATTAGCTCCAAGTGGAGAGCTAGGGTTTCAAGGGAATTTTCAGTAGCGTAAGGATAGGGATGATTGTGGATATGAAATGGGGAGCCTCCATCACCTATTTATAGGTTTTTAGTGGTGGAGTGTTGACCCATGGTTTTGGGCACCATATGGTTTAGGTCAGCTGTAGAGGGTTTTTGCTTCCTTTTTTCCTTCTTTTTCCTCTTTTTTGTATTTTTTATTCCCTTTTTAGAGGGTTTTTGCTATTTTGGGAGGAATTTAACTTATTTTGGGGAAAAAAGGGGGTTTTGGGCCTTTTGGAGGCTTTTTTAATGGTTTTTTGGCCTTTTGGAGGCTTTTTAATGGGTTTTTTTGGCCTTTTGGAGGCTTTTTAATGGGTTTTTAAGGTTTTGGAGGCAAATATGGTAGGAAATATGGACAAATGAGTCATGTAATGAGGGAGATGAGGTAGTGAGCACTTTTTGGGTGTTAACAGATTGCCCCTTGATGTGTGAGGGCAGGGGCTCATCATATGGCCGATAGACATCATAAGTCTTTTATGGTTTTCCTGGGGTGTGGAGAGGAGAAGAAATGAACTAGAGCCTGGAACAACGATCCCGAAAAAACTGCAAAAACTGAAAGTACATGACCTCAATAATGAATGAGGAATAATCTGAACATATGGACGAGGCGGGCATTCCCATGCTCGTATCAAGATATAGAACAATAACAAGGGGGTCCAAAAAATGGGGACCTGAAATATACATGGCCTCAAATGAGGAAGAATCTCAATATATGGATGAGGCGGGCATACCCATGCTCATATCTAGATATATATAAAAAATAACAATGAGGCCCAAAAGTGGGGGCCTGAAGGATACCTGGAGAACCATATTGTACATCATAAGGGTCCAGAGGGGACACAAATCTGGGACATACTGTTGGGCTGACCATGTCTGAGCTGAAGAACTGATACACTGGAATAAAAACAGTGCTGCTAAGTGTGGTACCAGAGGAACTGATGAGCTGCTGGATCATAGGGACGGGGAGTCATACCCTCAATGGTACACTGAACTGGAACTTAACTGGGTACTCAAGGAAGCATATAACTGGATAGCTTCAGAATACAATCGCCAACTCAACCCGGACATCCACGGGAACATATAACTGGGCGTTCTAAGGGGACTCACCAATGTGCTAGAGTCGGGGGAGATCCGGGGTCTTCGACCAATAACTGAAGGGATATATACCCTGCGCGATTCTCAACGATGCGATCAAGGTGTTGAAGTCGAGCATGTGAGAAACAACCACTCAGAGAGGCACTGATAACTCCTCTCAAAATGGTCCGTAGGCACTCACCACAAATGGTGATGAGTCCAAGGTGCAGGGACCTCTGGGTCTATCCTCTGGAATAGATAGGCTGTCATCGATAGAGGGAGACCTGCAACTAGAAAGGCAATGATGTTTCCTTGATAGGAGCACGAGGTGGAGAACCAGAGGGTGAGAGTATTGATGGTAGGACTGACATACTGTGGGGGTAGGGAATAATTGGGCAAGTAGAGTGGGTGGACTCAAACTTCCTTTGTTCAGAGTATGATGGCGGGGATGATCGGGCAACATATGAAACTAACTGCTGGGAAAGGGATCATAGCTGTAATGGATCAAGGATGGTGACTAGGATGAGTGATACTCAAGTTGGTGTAAGATGGCAGGAGACTGCATAATACTCTGAACAAAGGCGACCTTATTGGGGGTGCTGCCGAGATGATCGATCATAGTGCCAAGAGGCACGGGGAGAACTTCTTCATGGGTTAAGGAACTAGAAGAAGTGTGTTCAAAATGGTACTGTTGTGTGGATTTATACGAGCCCGGGACAGTTCATGCTTGTGATTGCTTTCAATTTTAAGGAGTCTGAAAGCGATAAGAAGACTCTGAAATAATGGAATGGTACTGTCGTGTGGATTTGTACGAGCCCAGGACAATTCATGCTCGTGGTTGCTTTCAATTTTAGAGAGTCTGAAAGCGATAAGAAGACTCCAGGGGGTTGCTTTTTCGTGTGTTAGTCTCCAAGGCCCGAAGAAGCATAAAAGGATGCAATGAAGAACTCTTCTAGCCGATGTGACTAGAGTATTCCTATTTCGTAATTAGTCTACCAGGTCCGGAAAAGGGTTAAACTTATACCAGATAGACGCCCTTTCAGGTACTTTAACGAGCATAAAAGGAAGCAATATTGCTCGGCGATCTTTTCATTGTTTTAGGAGTCAGAAAAGAGATTACAAAAACTCCCTAAGTGCCTTTTTCATAAAGGACTTGTCCGGCCCGAAAAAGGGATCAAATTATACTAAACAAAAGGAATGGTCAGGCAAGGAGGAAGTGCTCAATCAAGGAACATTGATGATGACAAAGAACGAGGGTAGGGGGAAACACTAGTGGGCCTCCTTGCGGGACAATGAATGGTGGAAAAATAACGAAATAATTGCAGTATGAAAGGAGTGAATGGCTCATGTAAAAATGTGGAACAATCCGATGGTGGTCGATGTGGCGCGCAAACCGAGGAAGCAAGGTGTCGGGACACAATGTTGAAATTGTACTTGGTGAGAGCGAGAAATGATCTCAAGCATCATCACGTACTTGGAAAACTGGATCCGGCGATATAAAAAGTGTCAAAAATGGATAACGGTCGATGTGGCACACAAACCGAGGCGATGGGGGCGTTTTGGAAAAAATACCCAAAAAATATGGGGGTGAGAGTGAGAAATGATCTCAAGCATCATCACGGGCTCGAAAAAATGAATCCGATGATATAAAATATATCAAAACGGAGAGTAGCCGAAGTGGCATGTAAACCGAGGTGACTAGTGGTGTCTAGAAAAATGCTCAAAAAACGATGCGGAAAAAATAATAAAATGAGTCGACCATCATGACAGTCTCGTCGTGCTGAGTCCAGTGGTGGAAATGGTTCGAAAAATGGACTCCGTATGGGTTCAAAATGGCCAAAACAAGAAAAAGTCAACAGACTATAAATAGTAAGTGGGTCCAACATGACAAGTGTCATTTGGACTTGTTGACTTTGAATAGAGATCAGAGTGGACCAGATCTGAGTTGATGTTTCTGGATGATCCGACCGGTCGTTTGCAGATCCGAGAGTTGCAGGTATGCCGAGAAACTCATACCTGCATTGTTTATTGGATTCGTGGGGGTAGTGGGTCCCAGGGGGTTTTCTGTATGGTCCATGTGGGGTGGACCGCGGGTTTGTGGGGTGGAACTGTAGTCGGGGACCGTGGGTTCTGGGTTTGAGCACGCAGCCTGGGACCGCGAGTTCTGGGTCGAAATACGCGGTCCTGGACCGCGAGTTTCAAGGATGGACTCGCGGTTCGGGACCGCGACTGTAGCCCTGACAGCCGCAGTCTGAGATCACGGCAAGGGGCCCTAAAGCTGCGATTGGGATCGAGCTGTAAGGTTTCCCGGGGGGGGAGGGGGGGGAGGGTTATTTCCTTGACATGGGTCTGATGAATGTGCATTGTGTGATTGACAGGATGTTGTTAGTGCTGTGGCGAGAGCGGGAGGTACCAGACAACATAGTGGATGTCATCCCGAGGGATCGGCATGTGCAGTCTACTTTGGGTTTGTGCGGGCTGTTGAAGTTCGCATAGGTGCCCATGATGCATTCAGAAGGGCTACTTCTAAACAGGTTAGTGAGCTTTTGGGAGCCTGACATACATGCGTTCAGGGTGCAGGGAGAGAGGGTGGATCTCACCCTCACAGATGTATATTTCTTTACGGGGTTGCCATGTCTGGGTAGGGTGGCTGATACGTAGCCACGAGTGTCCGCAGACGTAGATATCGAGGATATGTTGGAGCGTTACTGCGCTCTGGAGGCTAGAGTGCAGAGAAATGCACTCCGGATTGTGGACCTGTGGGAGCCATCAGTACAGGCGATCGCGGCGTGCGTGGTTTGGGTTTTGGGGTCCCAGGCGCCCGAGCGGGTGTCAAGGGGCCAGATGCAGCTGGTGGAGCGGGTGTTGGATGGCGTATACTATGCCTGGGGCCAGATGTTCCTCACTTGTGTTCAGCTGCAGCTGACCTTGGTGAAGGAATCTGGAAAATGATTATGCTATGGATCCTTTCTTTGTGCCTTCTTCATGGAGAGGGTACCTACATTGCGGCTGCGGGTGCCAATCAGGGCAGCAGGACCTACGGAGCTGCACATGGTGCGGTGGGGAGAGATGATTCATCGACGGGGTGGTGGTGAGGTTGGCAGGTACTTCACCCAGGAGCTCTACCTACAGTGGTTGCATATGCCACTGACGCTCGATGATTATCCATACAGAGAGATGGATTACACAGGGGATCCGGAGGCACCATGGCCACCAGGGCAGGCGTGGGGACCAAATGGTATGTATTGATTTACTTGATTGTTGTTGATGTCAGGTTTTATGTATGATAGGTTTGAGATATTGATATGCTGTTACTGACTGATGTATGATCTGCAGATGTTGGCCCGAGACCACCACCGGGACACACAGACCGTAGGGGGCATGTGGCGATACCGGCCCTGCCAAGCCGAGGGGAGGTGCGTCGACGAGACGCTGAGGGGACTCTGGAGTCCGTATGGGTGCTACTTGATCATTTGCTGGTTGGAGTGACTGATGATGGGTGGGGGGACTTGGATCAGGAGGTGATTCAGGACTGTCTTGGGGCACCACGTGATTTTCGATTGATCACGATCCGGGTGGCCATTTTGGCGGAGAGGGGTCGGGCACATGATCTGGCAGGGGATGAGGAGCTACCGGAGGAGTGGGGTGAGGACTCGGAAGCTGCCGATGCAGGCAGCGATGGAGGGTATGACTCTCAATAGGGATTTCAGGGGACTCCTCCCCATTGTGTATGGACACTCGGGTTTTTTTGTAGCTTACGACTTGTATTCTATGAGGCTTATTGATGTATAGATATTTTTTGTATAGCTGAGTACTGAGGTACTCGAGACATGTGTAGCACATTGACGTTTATTTTTTGATATATATATGCACATGGATGCATCTTTTGCGATTATGATGTAGTGTACGCACGTGGATGCGCTTGTGGTTTGTAATATGTTTGTATTACACATGGATGCAAGTAGTGTAGGATGATGGGCACGTGGATGCCCCTTGTGTATTTTATTTTATGTATTGCACATGGATGCAACATTATGTATGTAGGATAGGCACATGGATGCCTCTGTATAGTAATGTGTTTATGTTATTGCATATGGATGCAAATATGTATGTGATGATAGGCACGTGGATGCCCCTTGTTGGAAATGCAATCTTTTTGGGATTTTATATATTTTTGATGAGATGATATGGGATGATGATGCATGATGGATGGTTTACATGGTGTGATTGATATGCCAATCTAGGATGTTGTTAGCCATTTGATCTGCGATACTATTCTGAGCTCTTGGGACATGGGTGAATGTTATGGATTCAAATTGTCGGCTGAGTTGTTTTGTGCGCATGAATTTTCTAAAGAGGTAGGGATCACGCACCTGGTAGCAGTTGTTGAGATAGGAGACAAGTAGCTGGGAGTCAAGGAACACATGAAGGTGACATATGCCCATCTGAAGGGCAGCGTTCAGGAGACCGGTCACAGCATCATACTTCGCCTGGTTGTTGGTAGCAACACCTATGCACATTCCGTCAAGGTGAATCAACTCATGTGAAGGGGAATATAAGACCCATGCTGTAGAAGCCAAGTTTGGAGACCAGTGGCTTGATCCATCAACGAAGCCAATGTAATGAGGTGGAAGATGGTCCATCTGTGATCATGCAAAAAAATGATGAATGTAAGGTTGCGGTAAAAAAGGTGAAAAACAAAAAGAAAGCAAATTGTACAATACGAACCAATGGGGCCGCGGGTTTGTTTAAGGATAAAAGCGTTTAAGATACAACCCATTACGGGGGTTGCGCAAAGGGTGACCTTCTGAGTCAGCTAAAATGTATGCCCTGTTTCCGAGGCAGGTCTGCACGATGTATGGGCCTTGCCACATGGATTCAAACTTTCCTTTACCGGTCTTGTCGTGGGCTTGGTCATAGGCGAGAACGAGGTCTCCTTCACGGAAAATTCATGGGTGGACATGTTTGTCATAACCAGCTCTTCGTCAACTTGCTCTAGTGATAGCAGACGTTGCTTGAGTGGGGAGGTGTCTGGAAGAAGCTCGACGGCGATGTGTAAGGCAGGTATCTGACACTCGATGGGGAGGACAGACTCTACACCGTGAACTAAATGAAATGGGGTAAAACCGGTGGCGGTCTTGGTTGATGTACGGTAAACCCATAATGCAGGGAAAATCATGTGATGCCAATTGGAGTTATGCCGGTCAATAGTGCGTTGGAGGATGGTTTTTAACATTTTGTTAATGGCCTCTACTTGGCCGTTCCCTTGGGGGTAGTAAGCAGAGGAATACTGATGTTTGAACTTCAGGAGGGTGGATAACTCGCGCCAAATGGAATCTTCAAAATGGGAACCATGGTCTGAGACCAGCTGTTTGGGGACCCCGAATCGTGTGATAACATGGTTAAAAAAGAAACGGGTAGCGGTGTCAGCTTTACAATTGAAGGTGGGCATGGCTTCATCCCATTTGGTGAAATAGTCGACGGCGACAATGATGTACTTATGGCCGTTGGTGGATGAGGGTTTACATTCCATGAAGTTGATGGCCCATTTACAAAAGGGGCCAATGGTGACGACTGGGTGTAATGGAGCGGGTGGTGTCCGAGCCTTAGGGGCAAAAAATTGGCAATTATGGCAATGTTTGACCACTGTGATGCAGTCGGTAAAGAGTGTGGGCCAGAAGTATCCGACGCAGATGACCTTTTGGGCGGTGGCCATTCCAGATAAATGTCCGCCGCAAGCACTGCTATGACAGTCATTGAGGACTTGTTCGGCTTCCTCGTGTGTAAGACAACGACGGAGAATTGTGTAAACCCCTCGCCGGTAAAGGACATCGCCCAAGATGAGATATCGAGAGGCCTGGTGACGGATACGATGGCGTCCATCATGATTTATGTTGGCTCTAAACTTCTGTGTGCGAAGATATAACAAAATATCACCGTACCATGGGTCATCAGACGAGATGATGAACAAGTGATTGTCGGGTAACTCATCGGAGATTTGTGGGGATGGCAAGAGGGATGGGAGATCGATGATGAGCTCGAAAAGCGCGAGGGATTTAGTGCTCCTAGGGGTTGAGAAAGTGAGGTCATATTCTTGGAGGATAATTACCTATTTAGCAACGCGACCTTGCTGGAGGCACCAGTTCAAGAGATAGACCATGGGGTTGTAGTTCGCGACAACTATGGTATGACTGAGTAAAATGTAACGTCACAATTTTTGGACGGAAAAGACCACAGCCAGGGCTAGTCTTTCCTCATATGGGTAACGTAGGGGTGGTCCAGACAAGGTCTAGCTGACGTATTAAATGACATGCTCCTGGCGAGCAGCGTCTTCTTGAAGAAGGACTCCGGACATGGCATGATCGGATGCCGAGACGTACAGGATGAAGTCTTGAGAGAAATCCGGAGGGGAGATTAGAGGGGCTTGCGTGAGAGCTTTCTTAAGGGCTTCGAATGCAGCTTGTGCCTGGTCATCCCAAACAAATGGTATGTGGGTACGAAGCAGGCGTAATAAACCATGAACGGTGGTGGCATAATCAGGAACGAAGCGTCGGAGAAAATTAGATTTTCCCTACAGACTCTGGAGCTGCCAGAGCGTGTGAGGAGCGGGAAGGTCTATGATGGATTGGAATTTCAGGGGATCAATAGCGATTCCTTTATGGGAAACAATGAAACCCAACAACCGGCCTGCCGAAATGCAAAAGACACACTTGAGTGGGTTCAAGCGGATTTGATATTTGCGACAATGCAAAAAGACTTGCTGGAGGTCGTTAAGGTGGTCTGATCATTTCCGGGAACGAGCTGTAAGGTCGTCGAGATAGACTAACAGGATATGAACCAAGTCGTGAAAACAGTAGGTCATGGCCCACTGGAAGGTGGCACCAGCATTTTTGAGGCCGAAAGACATGACGCGATAGGCAAAGGTGCCCCAGGGGGTGGTAAAAGCAGTCTTGTACTGATCTTCCTTGCGGATCTGAATCTGGTTGTATCCGAAAAAACTGTCCATAAAAGATAGGACTTCATGCCCCGTGTTGGGTTCCAATCTACAAGTGTAAACTAGACCTTCAGTTTAAATCAATCCGAAGTTTGTAAAACTTAGAGGCATATCCCAAATATAGGGATCAGTCCTAGACTTAGTCGAGAATCCAGTTGCTCATAAAATAAACCTAAAAGATGCTAGAATGCTGATGATGAGAAATGCAAAATCCTCCTTACAGAATCAACTTCGTTCGGTTTTCTAATCTACTCAGCAATTCGTTCATGAAACATTTTGTAACTAAAATCAAATAGAAACTTAGATTTTTAACAAGTGAATTACAATGCTCAATGTGTTTACTGTTGGAAATAATCAACTACTAATTTATTTTACAAGTAAAATGATTCACAGTGTCCATCTATTCTCAACAGTCTTGATATCAAGCTTTATAAATGAAATCGAAACTACTCCTGCAACGTTTAACCATTCAATCCTGAATAAAACTCATAACCCTATGCTATAATGGATTCTGTGTAGATATAATTTAACTCGAACTATAATGCATGAATTATCTATTGAAAAACAACTCTACTGAATACCTTTAATCGTACTAAGACGCAGTAAAGAAAAGTATGTGTGCAGGTTCGGCAATGGGGGCCCTCCAATGCTCCACTCACACACACGCAGGAAAGATTCACAAGCTTTTAATACCCAGTCACTTCATTATCCAAGCACAGTTCATACGCAGTGAAATTTCCAGAAATTCTCAGATTCTTAATTCAAAAATATATGTCTATCATCCAAGAGGTTTTCCTCTTTCAAAACAAATAGTTATATCCCTCGTTTCTGAACTGAAACACTATATCTATGGAAAATTAATGATGACATCGGAAATAACAATCTTCCTATATTCGAAATCGCCCATCATCTCCAAGAAAATAGGCTAGATCGCTAGAAAATCGAACTGCCCTGTTTTTATGCTAGATGACTGCACAGGTGGTCATCGTTGACCAGCATTGACTCGCCACTTGTGAGAAACATACCACAAGTTTGTTAGAAGTTTAACCATCCTTGGATATCGAGGATCTTCTTCCACTCTTCAGTTTGTGCCCAGCTGGCTTGCAAGTATCCAACCTGGGAGAAATTACGGGAAGTTAGCACATTCTGTAATTTTGAATAAAATCTTAAATTAAATGCCTTAAAAATCTCATAATTCAATTTATTAAGAAGCAACGACATTTATACCTTTGACCAAAGTTTCGTGGATGAAATTAAGGTTTTATGGATCAAGTATGAAGGTTTATGGAGAAAACTGGAAGGTATTTAGATGGAAAAATAGGTGAAAAATGGTGCCCAACATCTCCCCCAAGAGGAAGCTATTGCATGTCCTCATGCACAAAAAGTATTTCAAAAATTTGACCCTGCTTATATCCTGAACAAAATTTTGTTGCTGAACCTCTGCTTCTAATCCTCTGATGTACCTCCTGTCTGAGATGATGCATCTGTAGAAGTTCGAGCTGCATAAAGAACTTTCAGTTTTTCATACTTGGTCTAGTAAGTCTTCTTTTGTTTATGACATTTATATGCATGCTTGGAGATTCGTGTCCTTTGAACTTTAAGCTTCTGTTCTTTTCTTTTAACTTTTCATTCCTCAGTTCTAATTCTCTTACTTCCATTTTCAACTTCTTAATCTTTTTACTGATTTTGGAAGTTTTCTTCTTTTCCATCTTCATTGAAGGCTGCTCAGAATTAGTATCCATCCCCAATTCTTCATTCTCTTGCACTAAATCTCCCTTCTTTTCTTTTTCTATAGTTTGTTGCTCCAAGAAAGGAGAAGCTTGATCATCTGAAATTTCCTATCCTGGATGCTTTTTCTCTTCTTTTTCTTGTTGATCAAAGAAAAGATTAATTTTTTTAGTCTGCTTTATCACTTCATCTGAAATCTTTTCAGTTTCTTGGGTATCTTTTTCTTCATGGACTTGCCCTATCTCACCTGTTGGACCTTCTTCTTGACTTTCCAAGGATTGTATGTATTCATACTGTTTTTGCTGGCTTTCATCATCCTCTTCTAATGCTGACTTATTTCGAGCTTGCTGATGTTTCCTTGGCTTCTTCTCATGAGTGGTGAAGATTTGATCTTGCTTTTGGAACTTTCTTTCTTCTTTCATCATGCTCCTGGTTCTTATTCTTCTCTGAGGCTGTTTTGGGCTTGTTGCCTCAGAGTTATCTTCATCATATGTGATCATCAACACCTTTTCTTTCTTTTTCCCCTTAAGTAGTTTTGAGCTTGTTGCTTCAGGGTTCTGTTCTTCATCCTTGGGGTATGTTATCATCAACAATTTGTCTTCTTTCAAGCTTTCTTCGGGCAACTCTTCTAGCTCTTCAAACTGATTATGAATTATAAATTCTTGCCATGTCGACTTTTGCTTCTGTAACTCATATGTGATGATTATTTTGATGAACCCACAATGGAAAAGGCTTGTTAGCTTGTCTTTTTCACGCTTTTGAACAGCCTTAGCCATCTTGGAACGGCTTTGTAATAAAAAATGGGGCATTTTAATCTCACAATCACCCCTCAGATGCTGCAATATCTTGATGTGATAAAGATATACAATGCTAAATCTCCCTTCACAGGTGATGAATCTTTGGATGATATATACTATTTCATCCCAGGGATGAACCAACCAACTCCTTGGTACTCCCTTCTTCCATTTCACTGAACCTACCCTTGACCTGCATAGAAAGGGTGTCCATGCCTTCTCCTTGAATTGTTTTGTTTTAAAGAATCTCTCCCCCTGCTGTGGTAAGCCAATGATCTGTGCCAAAATATCTTCAGATAGTCTGAAATTCAAATTTCCTACTGTAGCCCTCTCTCCATCAAATGAGCCAACAAAGGCTAGGCTAGCATTATCATTGTGCCCATCAAACTTTTCAAAAAAAGACACCCACTGCTTCCTCTTAAAAATTTCCATACATTTCTCATGAATAACAGTGGGATTGAATTTCTCTGGTTCCAACCTAGATACCATTTTGAAATTTTAACTGGAAAATAAATATGAAGCCGAAAACCCTAGCTTTGCAATTGGTTCTGTAAATGTTTTCCTATTTCAAAACGGTCCTCTGAAACTTGGATTGCTATTGATCTGGCAAATTCTTTTGGCGAAAGTTCGAGTTTTACCTTTCCTCAGGCGTTTTTACTTCACGATTTTTCCTGTGCGTATGCATCCTTCAAAAAACAGTGCCTGCACCCTTCCTCTGTGATACACACCTTCTTTTCCCTCACTGTGAAGTATTATCCTTGTACGCTTTTGCAATGTACAACAATCAGGTCTGCAAGTGGAAGAGTGATGCTTGGGAAATTATCAAAGCAGAATGACCACTCTGATATACAATCCTAGTGTCATAAAACTTGGCAGTGGGATTTTCTATGCACATGAATATTTTCATGGGAGCATACAACTATGATTCCCAGAGCATACAACTATGATTACCACGTCTTTTGTAATAATTATCTGAACATGCCACCTGATTCATTGCTAACCTGCCACTTAACCAATGTTCTATGATCCGTCTTATATATTCCATATATATTTTTTAACTTAATGCATAATGCACTAATATCTTTGTCCTGGAGTATATAATATGAAAACATAAAAACATTTGAATTCCATTGTTTTCTTGAAAAAAAAAAACATTTTTCTTCCTGTAGAATGCAGGTATGTAGAATGCAGTTTAGGTTTTGATCAATTGAAAATTTGCTTCTATGATTGATTCTGACCACCATTTTGACACCTAGGGTAGGATAATGAGAAGTGAATGGGATGTTGGCATGGCTAATGAAGGTGATAGAGTAGACAGTCAATCTTATGAGGATAGGTAGATATGTCATTACTTAAAAACAAAAAAACATGCAACTTTTAAAGCATAAAAATTAAAATCCTTACAGACTTTGCTTGATATCCCTTTGTGTTGTTCTTTCCATTTGATGTAGCTTGTCTGCTTTCCTATTGAGAAGAAAATTTACAATTTGTTACATGTCATTCTAATGTCTTCTCTTTAAAAAAATGTCTACCATCTTAGGTCCCTGTGTGAAAATTTCAATAGAAATGTACTTCTTTTCAGGTCCCTTCTGCTGTCTTCTGATGCAATGTCTCAGATTCCTTCTACAAGACTGGAAGTCAGGTCCCTCTGCTAAGATTGAGATCTGTGAAATAAAGCTTCATGCCGGAATGAAATTCTAGCATTTGAAGAAGGCTTGGAGGGTTTTTAAAAAAATAGAAAGCATGAAATGCTTATCCTGAAATGCTTATCCCCCCAGGCCTATTTATGGACTTGTCCTCAAGTCAAACAAAAAGTTTTATTTTACTGATAGAAACTAAAAAAACTACTTATGAGCCATGAAAGAACTGATGCCGAAAAGTAAAAATGTTTTTGTGAATTTTCAATGGGCAAGTAAACTTGGTTTTCCAAGGAAAATTCGAGTTGATGTTGTACCAGTTGCCTGGTTTTCACAACTAAACTCCCTCTTTTGTTTTTTTTCTATATTTTTTTTTTCTCTTTTTTTTTTCTTTTTTTTTTATTATTGAATCAGAAAATGGCTAAGAAGGAAGTGAAGGAGAAACACCAGTGTGTTTATCCAGCACTTCCATCTCTCCCTTTGCTGTGAAATCTGCTGTATGAAATCTTCTTTGCCGATAGGCTTGGTGTAGAGTTTTAGCCGATGGCCATTGACCACAAATGTATGTGCTTCATCATCGATTGTTTGGAGTTTGACTGAACCATTGTCATATACCTCTGCAATCTCATATGGACCAAGCCAATGACTTGTAAACTTGTCTTTGAAGTCTTTGAACTTTGAATCAAACAATAAGGCCCAGTCACAGATGTGAAATTGTTTTTTTTTTATAAACTTGTCATGCCATTGGGCTCTCTGTTGATGTACCAAAATATTGTGTTCTACTGCAGCCTGCCGCGTCTCATCTAATTGATTCAATTGCAGTATCCTTTCTTGCTGTGCTTTAGAAAGATTCATCCCCAAATCCGCTGCTAACTTAAAGGTATGAATTTGAAATCCTATTGGCAACAGGACCTGCTTACCATAAACTAATTGATAGGGTGAAAAACCAATACTATTTTTCCAAGTGATTCGATATGCCCATAAAGCTTCAGTAAGCTTAGCTGACAAATCCTTTCTATACATCTGGACAGTTTTGGTGATGATTCCTTCCAAAGTTTTGTTTGTAGACTCCACTTGGCCATTGGCTTGTGGATGGTAAGGTGTAGATTTTCTATGTTTAATTTTGTATTTTGCTGCTATCTCCTGCACCAGTTTAGAAGTAAACTGTGCACCCTGATCGGTGACAATCTCTCTAGGAACCCCAAATCTGACAAATATCTCTTCAAAAAGAAATTTTACCACTGTTTGTTCTGTGGCTCTTGGTAATGGTTTGGCTTCCACCCACTTTGTAACATAGTCAGTACATACTAAAATGTACTTCTTTCCTTGTGATGGTGGATTGATTGGACCAATGAAGTCAAGAGCCCATTTTTCAAATGGTTCTATGAGGATTTGTGGCTGGAGTGGAATTTCATCAGATCGTACTGGCCGTCCCATCCGTTGACAAGTATCACAGCTCCTAACATACTTCTTAGAATCCTTGAAAATAGAAGGCCAGTAATACCCCAAATTGAGTATCTTGTATGTTGTTCTTTTCTCTGCAAAATGGCCACCACACGGTTCATCATGACATGATCTCAAAATATCTAAAACTTCATCTTGTCGTACACATCTCCTAATAATTAGATCATATCCTGTGTAAAAGAGATCTCCATTGACCCATATGTGTCTAGCACTTTGTTTAATAATCTTTTTCTTTTCTTTGGATGACATAGATGGAGGTAGCTGTCCTGATGATAAATAGTTGGCGATATCAGCATACCAAGGAGTGATAACAGAAATTGAAATCAAGTGTTCATCAGGGAAACTATCTAAAACAGGAACAACCTCACCGGAATTGTGTAAGCGAGACAGGAAATCTGCCACTTGATTTTCTCGTCTAGGTCGATCTAAAACAGTGATATTGAACTCCTGCATTAATAGTAACCATCTGGTTATCCTGCCATTAGTAATAGACTTATTCATCAAATATCGTAAAGCGGAATTATCTGTGTGGACAAAAATTTCGTAGCCAGTAATGTAATGACGGAATTTGTTCACATCATGAACTACTGCCAACATCTCCTTTTCAGTTACTGTATAATTCAATTCTACAGGTGTTAGATTTTTGTTGATAAAATAAATAGCATAAGTCATGGTCTGCTCTTTTTGTCCCAAAGAGGCCCCTATTGCAGTATCAGATGCATCAGTAGAAATATGGAAGGGAAGTGTCCAATTTGGTCCCCTTAGAATGGGAGCAGTTGAGAGCTTCTCTTTAAGTGTCTGAAATGCAGATTGACAGTTAGTATCCCATTTGAAATGGACATCCTTTGAAAGTAATTTAAACAATGGCAGAGCTACCCTAGAAAGCTTCTCATGTCTATTTGAGTGGTTGGTTCAGATAGATTTACAATAATGTGAATTTTGGCAAGATCTACTTTTATTCCAGATGAAGAAATGTGATGTCCTAAAACTATCCCTTTAGTCATTATCATAAAACATTTTTCATTGCTAAGGGAAAGATTTGATTCAACACACCTTTTTAAAATTTTCTCCAAGTTTGATAAGGAATCTTCGAAGGCATATCCATGCACAGAAAAATCGTCCATATAGACCTCAACACATTCATGAATTAGATCTGCAAAAATGGCCAAGACTGCTCTCTGAAAGGTAGCTGGGGCGTTACATAAACCAAAAGGTAAAACCTTGTAGGCATATGTACCCCAGGGACATGTAAAAGTAGTTTTGTCCTGGTCTTCTTTTGCAATGCTAATTTGATTATACCCGCTGAAACCATCTAGAAATGAAAAATAGTTCTTCCCAGCTAGGGCATCGAGCACTTGATCAATAAATGGCAATGGGAAATAATCTTTTAGTGTTGCCTTGTTTAACTCTCTGTAATCTACACATATCCGCCATTTGCCATTTTTCTTAGGAACAACAACTAAGGGAGAAACCCATTGGCTGTCAGAGATAGGGTAGATAAATCCTACCTTTAATAACTTCTGCAATTATTCCTTAACTATTTCTTTTAGTATGGGGTTCATTCTACGTCGAGGTTGTCTGAGAGGTCTGATTTTAGCATCTGTGTAAATGTGGTGAGTGCATGTTTCGTGATGAATTCCTGGCATGTCAGTGTATTCCCAAGCAAATGCATGAGAATATTTATTCAGTAAGGCAATCAACTGTTCTTCCTGTGATGTGGTAAGATGTGCACTGATATTCAAGTGTTTTCCTGGACTGATTTCAACTGTTTTGCTTTGGACATCAGTGATCGAATGAACATTAAAAATATCATGAAGTGCTAATGCTAAAGAATGTACTATGCAATTTTCCTGAAAATTCTGTCCCAAAACCTGATCTGTGATAGCATACTGCATGTCTCTTAATTCCTCAGAGATATCAAGTTCAGCAATGAAGTAATCTAGCAAATCCTCGTTGTTCTCTTCTTGAAAATCAAAGAACTGATTGATACTTAGGACAGGCTGAATGATTTCTTCTTCCTGTTCTTTGGTTTCATTAATCCATGATAACTGATCTGATACAGAAGGTCACTGGGCAGAAGGACAAAGTGTGATTTGTTTTCTTTCTGTCCCATGTGAAATGAGCATGCTTCTTGACCTACACCCTATAAAAGCATCAGTTGTTGCCAACCAGGGTCGGCCAAGAATCAATGGATGCCCTCCTAAATTAGAATTTGGTTGCAGCACTATGAAATCTACAGGATATTCCCAGGAATCTAAAGAAACGATGATATCTTCTAAGATCCCTTCAGGTGTGATTTTAGACCTGTCAGCTAGTTCTAAAACTGTAGTGGTTGGTCTGAGATTTTTCAAGTGTAGATATTCCATTGTTTCTAGTGTCATGACATTGATAGCAGCACCTAATTCAATCAGTGTTTTTGGAATTGAAAAATTGTTGACAGTTATTGTGACCATTGGGATTCCTGGATCAATGTATTTTTCAATAAAAACAGTGTTAGACATTAGTCCTACTAATTTTCCTACCACATGAATTGTTGGTGGATCCTTCCTTCTCTTATTGAGACATAATTCCCTAACTGCTTTCGTATAGATTGGAATATCCTTTATAGCCTGCAGTAGGGGAATTTTGACACATATGTTGGTTAACTCATTCAAAACATCAAAATCAGGTAGGGAAATTGAAATTTTTTCCTTAACCAACCTCTCTGGAAAGGGAGGTATGCGAGGTATTAATGTTTTCCCTTTTTGACTATGATTTTCTGACTGTGGCTTTTCTATATTTGATTTTTTTGAAGTTTTCTCATTTTCTGTTTGTTCTTCTAAAATAACAGGAGATTCTATTTGTAAAGTTTTTTCAGATCTTAAGTTGATATTTTGAAGTGGGAGGATTGAGTAGGGGAGTGCCATTCCTTCATCAACATTGTACATGGGTTTATCCATTTTATTATTTGGATTTGGTATTGGCTAGGCTGGCAATTGTGTTGGTCTAGGTGGAGGCTAGTTGGATGGCAATTGAAGCTGTTGAGGTTGTTGGCCTAGTTGGGGAGCAAGATTGGGTTGTTGGAAAAATGGGGTTTGATTCTGCTGGTATTGGGGATATGCAAAAGGTTGTTGATAAGGATGTGGGTAGGCCTGTTGGTATGTCTGGTTACCATGAGTATACCCTCGCCAGTTTGAAATAGGTTGGGCTTGTTGTTGTTGTTGAGGAGACCAAGTTTGACAGGGCATGGGTGCACTCCATGAATTTTGAACAGGAGTTTGATAATTTGAATGAAACTGCTGCATAGGATCTTGAGACATACCTGAAAATCATGGCTGCCAAGGTCTTCGTTGTCCCATAAAATAGAGAGGCTCCATGCTTTGATTCTCCTCCATTCGGGCTGCCTGCAATTCTTTCAATCTGGGACAATCATCGGTTTTATGATTTTCAGTACATAAACCACAAATTTGAACAGTATTTAGAGGGAATTCTCTTAATGGATGTTTCTTTCTACATTTAGGGTAGAAAATAGACAAGGCTTGATCTTGTTGGTCTTGTTGTTCTTGTCTTTTCTTGGTTTTTGATGTTTCGACCTGTGTTCCCAAGGTACTCAATAAATCAGTCTTAAAATCTTCTAACAAGTTCCCAAGTTCAGCTCTGGATATGCCACTGGTTGCAGATTTTGTTACTTTGGAAGTTGCATCCCTCTTTCCATTTCTGGCTTTTCCTCTTGAATACTTCTGACATAAGTCTGTAATCTCTTCGAATGGTAGATAGGAGATGTCACCTTTGCCCATAACATTCAAAATATCCATATAGTCTTCTTTTATTCCTTTCAAAAAGATTGCACGAGTGATCTCATATGTCAAAGAATTGTATTTAGACTTCTGCAAGTTATATGAGAATCTTTCAAGATACTCTTCCAAGCTCTCATCCTCCTGTTGAAACATTCTAAAAATATCATCTTTTGAATCTTTTGATCTACAGTAAGCTTGGTATTTCCTAAGAAAAAATTTTCTCATATCATCCCAACTGGTTATTGAATGCTCTCCTAGCCCCATGAACCATTTCAATGCAGTTGCCTTAAGGGTAGCAGGGAAGAGACGAAGTTTGTGGGTGTCATCAGTATACCCATAAGTACGACACAAGATATCAAATTCAAATAAGAAAGAGTCTGGGTCTTCAGAAGTCATGCCATAGAAATTTGGTAGAACAGATGGTGGAATGTTTTTCATCCTTACCTGTTCTCCTAGGATGATGCTAGTGTCCAAGATGGGAAATTTAAAAGTGGCTTCCTGATCTTCTTCTGCTCTTTCATACCTTTCATACATTCTCTCTTCTTCCCTTCTCTCTTGTCTTAGTTTATTTTCAATTTCTAACCTTCTCTCATACTCCCTTCGTTGTTCTGCAGTTGGCCCTTTTAATGTTTCTCCTTCAGCCATTTCTCTTCATTTATTTTCAATCTCCATCCTACGTTCATATTCCCTACGTTGCTCGAAGGTGAGTCCTCCTTTCTTAGATGTTTCATCTTCAGTCATTTCAAAAGTGTCAACAGTTGTAATGAATCCTTTTTGATCAGTTAAAGAAGTTCCTATTACTTCTATTTTTGGGGGGTTTTTGATAAATCTTCCTTTTTCGTCTCTTTGTCTTGACATAAAACTAAAATCTACTCTATGTTTTTGAATTTTTTTTGAATAAGAGAACTAAGTTTCTGAAATCTGCTTCTAGAATGCCTCCCCGGCAACGGCGCCAAAATGTTGGGTTCCAATCTACAGGTGTAAACTAGACCTTCAGTTTAAATCAATTCGAAGTTTGTAAAACTTAGAGGCATATCCCAAATATAGGGATCAATCCTAGACTTAGTCAAGAATCCAGTTGCTCATAAAATAAACCTAAAAGATGCTAGAATGTTGATGATGAGAAATACAAAATCCTCCTTACAAAATCAACTTCATTTGGTTTTCTAATCTACTCAGCAATTCGTTCATGAAACATTCTGTAACTAAAATCAAATAGAAACTTAGATTTTTAACAAGTGAATTACAATGCTCAATATGTTTACTGTTGGAAATAATCAACTACTGATTTCTTTTACAAGAAAAATGATTCACAGTGTCCAACTATTCTCAACAGTCTTGATATCAAGCTTTAGAAATGAAATCGAAACTACTCCTGCAACGTTTAACCATTAAATCCTGAATAAAACTCATAACCTTATGCTATAATGGATTCTGTATAGATGTAATTTAACTCGAACTATAATGCATGAATTATCTATTGAAAAACAACTCTACTGAATACCTTTAATCGTACTAAGATGCAGTAAAGAAAAGTATGTGTGCAGGTTCAGCAATGGGGGCCCTCCAATGCTCCACTCACACACACGCAGGAAAGATTCACAAGCTTTTAATACCCAGTCACTTCATTATCCAAGCACAATTCATACGCAGTGAAATTTCCAGAAATTCTCAGATTCTTAATTCAAAAATATATGTCTATCATCCAAGAGGTTTTCCTCTTTCAAAACAAATAGTTATATCCCTCGTTTCTGAACTGAAACGCTATATCTATGGAAAATTAATGATGAAATCAGAAATAACAATCTTCCTATATTCGAAATCGCCCATCATCTCCAAGAAAATAGGCTAGATCGCTATAAAATCGAACTGCCCTGTTTTTATGCTAGATGACTGCACAGGTGGTCATTGGTGACCAGCATTGACTCGCCACCTATGAGAAACATACCACAAGTTTGTTAGAAGTTTAACCATCCTTGGATATCGAGGATCTTCTTCCACTCTTCAGTTTGTGCCTAGCTAGCCTGCAAGTATCCAACCTGGGAAAAATTACGGGAAGTTAGCACATTCTGTAATTTTGAATAAAATCTTAATTTAAATGCCTTAAAAATCTCATAATTCAATTTATTAAGAAGCAACGACATTTATACCTTTGACCAAAGTTTTGTGGATGAAATTAAGGTTTTATGGATCAAGTATGAAGGTTTATGGAGAAAACTGGAAGGTATTTAGATGGAAAAATAGGTGAAAAATGGTGCCCAACACCCCACACACGCATCGATGAGTTGGTCAATAAATGGCGTGGGGAAGTTGTCTTTGGGATAGGCTCGGTTTAAATCGCGGAATTCAGTACATACTCTGATGGTGCCTTGTTTCTTGTTAATAGAAAACGGGGTTAGAAACCCAAGTGGTATATGCAATAGGATAAATGAATCCTGCTTTGCGAAGTTTCTCAATCTCGGCTTTAATGACGGGGAGCTTTGAGGGATGAATGGGGCGCTGTTTCTGGCGAACGGGGGGGTACATCTGGCCATGTGTCAATGTGGTGTTCTATAATAGCGGGTTCAAGACCAGGCATTTCGGTATAGGACCAGGCAAAGGCATCACGGAACTCTTGGAAAAGTTTTTTGTACTCTCCGATCTCATACTCACTGCAGGAGGCCCCTAATGTAATGATTTCAAGAGCACCGGGTGGGTCAGAGATATCGATGTGGATGACGGGTGAGATGTTGGCCATGTTACCTTCCTCAAAGGCATCAAGAGTGGGAATGGGATCCTTAAACCAGTCATCTTTGGTGGGGAGGAAATATTTGGACTCAACCGCAAATTGGGTGGTTGTGGTGGAGGAGGACTCTTCTGGGAGGAAGTAGGAACGATGGTGCATGTATTCTTAGGGGTAATCCGTGGCAGTGAGAGCCTCTAGAATCTGCTCATCATTGCGGAAACTTTGAGTTGTCAAATCAGTTGATGAGGGAGTGGTAGTAGAAGAGATCATATGGATGGTATTAATCTTGCCGGATGAGGATAATACTGGGGGGTGGATCTCCTCAATTGTGGGGGGTGCTGTCTCAAGGTCCAAGTTTTTCATCTTGTAGAGAGATGCTCTGTAATCTGGGAGATCAGGACAGTGATGTGAGTAATGGTCGTAAATACCGCATATTGCACAAGGGTGGTTGGTACGCAGTGATTTATCACGAGGCTTAGGGGCTGGATCGAGTTGGACAACCGAGGTGTTGGGGTCGTCGTCAAGCATTTGCATGTGCCCTTGTAATGCAGGTAATTGTAGACATTGATGGGTAGGATGACCTAACTCATCACACAACGAGCATTTAGGAGGAGCACGAAATACAGGGGGGTTTTTAACTGTTTTGGGCGGGGGTACAACAGTGTATGGTTATGGGCCTCTGCCCCGAGTGTTCTTGACAATGGGGGGTGGATTGGTGGATGAGGAAGGAGTAGAGACACCGAGGGGGTGGTTGACTAGTAGTGGCGATGGGTTGCACCGGTTGTAGGATGACATTTGGTGTCGGTGGGGGAACAGGGGGTGAAATATACCACACGGGTAGTCCTAAGGTTAACCCGGGGAGGCTGAGAGTAGCCATAACCGGGGCGCTTAATACTCCCGAGGGAGGGAATAGGAAGGGGATTGTGTGGATTGTTGGGTGTTTGTGCATTGTGGGAAAGGGTACATAGGTCAGATATTTCGGTCGCTGGTGACGGGGGTGGAATGGATTGGAATGTTGAGGTAATCGGCGTATCTGAGTAAACTCTGGGTCCCACAGAGGAAACCAACGAGGTAGATGCACCACAAACAAGTTGTTCAACCATGGGGAGAACATTTTCGGGTGCAGCGGGGGCATTGGGATCGTAATAGGTGAGTTGATTGACCTTTACCACGCGTCCATCATGGGGGAACATCATGGTACAAAAAACGAATGAGGAAACCGCCAGCATGGCATACATGTAACTGCGGCCAAGTAAGAGGTTATAATCAAGTTGGATGTTGATGACCTCTATGTCAATGAGCACTATTTTACCGGCCAACTGGAAGAGGACATTAGCTAAGAGACCTTGGGGTTGAGCCGAATGGCCGTCGTAGGCTCACAACGCAGTGGTGGACTGCTGGAGAGTAGGGGATCCCAACTTCTGCCAAACGAATGTGGACATAACGCATGTAGAGGCACCTTCATCGATAATGCACCGATGGATGACAAGATTTCGAATGGATACAGAAACTTGGAATGCTAAATTGGAAGGCAGGCATGGTTCGGATTGGTCCAAATCGAAGGCCATCAGTCGTGAATCATGTGGGTCAATAGCACCAATGGCGGAGAGAAAAGTCTTGCGCTATGAAGAACAGTTTTTTAAGACCTCTAACGCAGACATGGATGAGGTGGACTGGGCTAAGTCATCTACAATGTTGTAATTAAACGCAGCACGAGCATTGGAATTATTGTTGATGCGACGAAGTGGGAAGCGAGGTGCTTTGGAGGTGCCATCTAGTGGAGCCGGAGGTATATGTAACGACTGATCAGTGGGATGAGTGTTAGTGTTTTTGTCGGCGGGAGGGGCTTCAGGGGTGGAGCCATATTGGTTCCAACGGGTTTGAAGGTTGAGATCGACGAATGACATCATTAACAAGTGATGGGTACCTAAGTCTAACATGGGTTGATCAGGAGCGGCATAAGTGATTTGCTGTTGTGGTGGCACGTTTCCTTGAGGGGGAACCAACGGCTGAGTGTGCACTACGGCTTGAGTCGGTAAAGGGTTTTGTAGCACCAAGGGTTGATGTTGAGGTGGTGGGGGGTTGGGCGGCGCCTGAGGAGCTGCATGCCCTTGGCGGTGGGCATCATCGGTCCAGAGTTGTCGAGCTCGCTCCAAATGTGGGAAAGCATGTGTGTAGTGGCCATAGACCCCGCAAATAGAACAAGGATGGTTTGTTCGCAAATTAGGATTTTTGGCTTGTTTGGGCGGTCGGTCAGGGTTCTGGTTGGCAAGTGTCGCGTTATTATTGTTCGGGGGATTGGGAGGTTGACCGCCTTGTTCTGGAGGGGGGTTGTTCCCACGGTTACGGCCTTTGCCGCGGTTTTGCTGGCCCTGTTGGCGCTGGTTATTCTGGTTCTGCTGCAGATTCTGTTGGGCATATACTTTCCCTTGGGCAGCAGGTGGGTTCTGGGGTTGTGAAGGTGCGGGAGCAAGTTGCGGTAGATAATAAGTAGGTGGAGGCGGCGTAGGTGCTGAACCTTGTGGGGGTTGCTGATATGTCTGTGGAACGGGTTGTGGGTTTTCCGCACGAGTTGCTTGTGGTGGGTAATAAGCAGGTTGGGCTTGAGAGGATACAGGAGCTGGTGCAGCCTGTGGATGGTAATATGGCTGAGGTGCGACCGGGGGGGCGTAAGTAGGGGATGCATGAACAAAGCACTGAGGTGGACATGAGGGTCCGTGGGAATGGTGGTGATGTGCTATGGGAGCATACGAATTGGTTGCTCCAGACTGAGATGTGGCCCATGAAAGGTCGGGGCCATGGCTAGGGCATGCTACGGAAAAGGGTTGGTTATGTGAGGCTATACTGCCAATGATTCCATCTGCGGCATGGGATGCCCCCGGCGCATCGTGTCGGGAGGAATCACCGTGGGGGACATCAGGTATGATGGAATATAGATAACCAGACTGGGCGTAAATAAGGTCAAATTGTTGGGCTTTGAGGATGGCCTCTTCTTCAGACTGGGGTCGCTCGGATGCCACATCCTTGGCAATGACAGGAAGTGGAGATTTTAGAAACCAATCTAAGAAGATATGGTCATCTAACTTGATTTTGCAGAGGCTGCGGCGTCGACGCCACTCATGAATGTGGTCGTTGATGTGGGTAGCCGTGTTCTGTCTGCAAGACAGTAGGATCTCAACTCCCACGTCATAGCGGACAGGGAACTGAAAGAACTGCAGGAAAGTCGAGGCAAGGGAAGTAAAGGTGGCATGGGTCCCATGGGGCTGCTCGATGTACCACTTAGCTGCAGAGCCAGTGAGGGTGCGCTGTAACAGACGGAGGTGGAAAAAGTCGTCCATTATGGAGTTGGAGGAACACCATAGATGGAAGGACATAATATGGTTCTGGGGGTCCTCACCTGCCTTTCCCTCAAACTTAGGGATGTCGGAGGGGAGCTTGGTGGGCATGTGAGGCCACGCAGGTTCGTGTCTGATGGGATCGTTAGTCAGTCTAGCCAGGTCAGGAAGGTTGAGACTAGCCGTGAATGGCAAACTAGTAGAAGGATGTGACATACTAGTGGTTGTGACCATGTTGGGGCCAATGCCCTCGAGTGGAGGGGCTGGGTTTGGGATGTTTCCCCCAAGTGGAGGAACGAAAGTGGTATGGGACGGTCCTGCACCGCCAAGGGTAGTGTGAGTCATTGATGGAGTTGGGATGGGTATGCTAGCTACTGGAATGGGTACAATGATCGGAATGGTAGATGTGGGCCCCATCGAGGGCATACCCAAAGCAGGTGTGGTAGCTAGTGTGGTGGTGGATGTTTCACCAATGGTCCCTACAAAGAAAGGGTTGGAAGTCATGCCAGCCATGGGGCTGGTTGGTGCAGTGTAAGTGGGGTTCTCAGACTTTGCCTCAGAATCAGAGGTAAAATAAGGGGAGTCTAGATCGGGTGATGGAGTTCTATGCCGTTGACGATTGGAGTCAAGTGACAAAGCTCGAGATCTATGATGAGTGGTATCAAGTGATGAAGATCTACGTCTATGACGAGTGATGTCAAGTGAAACATGCTGTAGGGGATCGCCCCGGAGGCACCGAGAATGTCTCAGGGACTCAATGGTGACAGATGGTGTCAAGTATCTGGGGGTTGTGTTGAGTGAAAAACAGCTCAAAAACCCTAATGCAACCGAGTGTGCAGAAGGAGAGCGCAAAAAATATGGCACTTAGGCCAACAACCAACTCAAAACACTTACTGTAACAGCTGTGCTACAATAAGTGGAGTATCAACAGAAATGGTCAGAATACCAACAAGTAGTAGGTTTCCTAGAAAATAAAAATAGTGGACTCGCTAGAACAAAAGGAGGTAAGGGAGCATGCAAACACCTAGCTAAATATTATTCTGACTCAACCAGACATATCCTCTGCAAGGTGATGAAATCCAAGTCAGACAATATGGATAGTAGAGCCAAGTGGCTAAAGATATCCCCCTACCGGGAGGGACACCAGGTAGTCAATCCTAGAAGAAAGGCAACTAAGATACCCCGTTCATGACATGTCCAGAAAAGGTGAATCTGCAGTTTGGTTCTATCGCTGTTGTATCCCCATACGGGTGATACACCGAGAACTACGAAAGGTATCCTTCGGTTACTGAATGGAGTGCGACATTCCACTTAGGCCTCCGGAACCAGTCTGGCTACTTCAACCCTTCTAGGAGAGAGGCCCTCTAATAATCTGGTTGTGATCGTGCCAAAAAGTACTAGGGGATTTTGGTTCCCTAATGGACAACAACTATGTCTCAAGTGTAAGAAACCGAGGGGTGTTATTTGCATGCCTATCCCCCGGATCCTACCTAACTACAAGATTCTTATGTGTTCCCCAAGTGGGGTTAGAATGTTGGTTGTGTTAAGTAGTATTTTAGGGCTCACTTGAATTAGGTGACAGAGTGTGTGCATGTGAGATGATGAACCCAAGTAAAAGTGCCACGGGGTGGGCAACTTTCTAACTAAAAATAACAATGCAGAAATTAAACTTTGAAATGCAAAATTTTCTCTTTTCAATTAAAATGTTGAAATTTAAAAAAATGCTAAAATTTAAAAAATGCTATAAATGGAACAGAAATAATACTGCAGAAAACAGGCTTTAGGGAAGTAAGGCTGCAGATAGGACAGATGGTTGTGCAGGTGCAGAAAATATTGCAGCAAAGTACTGGGTTCAAACAGGGAAAAAGTGCAGAAAACAGACCGCAGGTCTGTGGCAAATCTGCGCGGTCGGACCGCGGGAAACAGGTCGAC
This sequence comes from Larix kaempferi, assembly GCA_027924585.1. Taxonomy (NCBI): domain Eukaryota; kingdom Viridiplantae; phylum Streptophyta; class Pinopsida; order Pinales; family Pinaceae; genus Larix; species Larix kaempferi. The sequence continues at coordinate 4,793,964 of BSBM01000238.1, read as the reverse complement.
AATCGCAGGCAGATTGCGGGAAAATGGCTAAAAGCCGCAGGCAGACAGCGGAAAAAAGGCCGAAAGTCGCAAGCGGATAGCAGGAAAATGGCTGAAAGCCACAGGCGGACCGCGGGAAAAAGGCCGAAAGTCGCAGGCGGATAGCGGGAAAATGGCTGAAAGCTGCAGGCGGACCGCGGGAAAAGGCCGAAAGTCGCAGGCGGACCGTGGGAAAAAGGCCGAAAGTTGCAGGCGGATAGCAGGAAAATGGCTGAAAGCCGCAGGCGGACCGCAGGAAAAAGGCCGAAACTCGCAGACGAATAGTGGGAAAATGGCTGAAAGCCGCAGGCAGATCGCGGGAAAAAGGCCGAATGTCGCAGGCGGATAGCAGGAAAATGTCTGAAAGCCGCAAGCGGACCATGGGAAAAGGGTTGAACAGCAGCAGTCGAGCCGCACGAAACAGACTGAAAGTCGCGGTCAGATCGCAGGTAATAGACTGAAAACCGTCGGTAGATCGTCGGAAACAGTCTGAGAGCCACGGTTGAATCGCAGGTAACAGTCTGAAAGACGCAGTCGGATCGCAATTGCGGGGACAAAAGACGCGGTTTACGGCAGCCGAAAGGGACAGCCGAAAGGAAAAAAACAGAAAAATATTATAGAAAATTAAAAACGTTTAAAACTATAACCAGAAATTCAAAGGAACATTAGGGGAGTCGCCACAACTGTAGCTAGGGTTTTCACCCCAGCTTGTGCAAATGAGCACCTACTAAGGAGAAGGGCCTCCTTAGTAGCAGTTCAATAAACAGTGAATAAAAGCAGTAAAACGATATGAAATTTAACCTAGCATGAGCATTGACATAAATAACAAAACATGAAAATATGGTGAAGATCTCTCTTTTTGTATTAAAAATTACCTCAGATGTAGAGGTTGGTGGATCCCTTGCAGCAGTCCAAGAGGGTTGCTTCCAAGCTCCAGTGTTGTTCCTTCTCCTTCTTCCAAATATGTTTCGGAAATGGGGCCAAAAGGGTTCTCAAGAATTAGCTCCAAGTGGAGAGCTAGGGTTTCAAGGGAATTTTCAGCAGCGTAAGGGTAGGGATGATTGTGGATATGAAATGGAGAGCCTCCATCACCTATTTATAGGTTTTTAGTGGTGTAGTGCTGACCCATGGTTTTGGGCACCATATGGTTTAGGTCAGCTGTATAGGGTCTTTGCTTCCTTTTTTCCCTCTTTTTCCTCTTTTTTGTATTTTTTATCCCCTTTTTAGAGGGTTTTTGCTATTTTTGGAGGAATTTAACTTATTTTGGGGGGAAAAGGGGGTTTTTGGCCTTTTGGACGCTTTTCTAATGGTTTTTTGGCCTTTTGGAGGCTTTTTAATGGGTGTTTTGGCCTTTTGGAGTCTTTTTAATGGGTGTTTTGGCCTTTTGGAGGCTTTTTAATGGGTTTTTAAGGTTTTGGAGGCAAATATGGTAGGAAATATGGACAAATGAGTCATGTAATGAGGGAGATGAGGTAGTGAGCACTTTTTGGGTGTTAACAGTGAGACTTGTTTTGGACCATTTTGCGCCTATGGCAGGTATATTTCACACCTGGCATATAGGTTAGACGTCATTTCCACATGCATTATGCATTTGACCTTTTGACCATTTTCATAAAAACCCTAGGTGCGACCCCACTTCTTAACTGACACGGAACCTTCACACTGTTATAGAAGTGTCGTTATGTGGCGGTAGGGCCTTTCCGAACATGGGTACCCTATTTAGAAACCCCTGTTGCATTATGGTTCAAATGTCGTTGTGTGTCCTTAGGATTGGGAGTCCTTCGTAGTTACGCCATGACTTTGCGATAAAGACTCGTACTCTACTTTGTCTTATGCTGGCCATCTCCCATAACGATTCCCCCCAGTTGTATCAGGTTGTGATTGCATTGCATCATCCTGCTTGCTGCTTGAGCCTTGTGCCGGCTCCCGCTCACTCAGCTGTTAGCTTGGTGCCTGAGCACTTTTCCCTGTCGAGCCTTGCAGAGCTTCCATTTGTCCTTCACAATTTGATGACCTTTTGACCCTGAGGGAACACCCCCTGAGTGTCCACATCCTGCACATGCTTCCTTGCATTGATCACAGGTATGTTCCACTGCTTGGGACTAGTCTGCTCGCTATTTGACACTCGTTCCCTGACTTGTTGTACCATAAGCAATTTTATTCCTTTTCAAGCTTTCTACAAATATGAAAAAGACCAAAAAAATCAAATATTCCAAAAAGCCGAACGGGTTTATGGTTACTACTTCTAGTTGGAAGTTTTTGTGTCACCTTTGAACATAGGATTCATTCCACTCCATACATTATGAGTCAGGACTATAGTTGGACCTTAGGAGCTGTACTTGTTTCTCAATTTACTCCGCCGATTGGTTAAGCTTCCAGTCATTATGGAGCCCTTTGTGGTGCCTTCTGCATCACACAGTTTATATTGAGTCTATGCTGCTTGAGTCTATCCATCTGCTCATGCTCTTGTTCAAAGGAAGTCTTGAAACCAGAGTCATCCACTCCTCAGATCTCTTGACTATTGCATGTCGGCCATCCTTATTGAGTCAGTCTGTTTCACCTGAGATCTTCCAAATCTTTCAGCATAGCTGGTACCTCGTGCTAGTTGATGGGGGATGCCTTAATGCCCTCCTTCCAGCGAGTCTCATTCCGTCGAATTCAACCCATTTATTCCGGAACTTGAGGCTTTGAGTTCGGTTGAGTACCTTGATGCTTGCAGTCATTAGTGGCAGGTTCTCTCGCCATCGACAATTTTTGGAATACATCAATGTCCCTTGATCGATGGATTCATCCCAGTGTTCAACTTCAACTCATCTATTCACACTCCGATGATTGTACTCTGTGCCTTGATGCCCATTTTCATTATTGGTGGGTTATCTCACGTCTGTTAACGGTATACATCATTGACCGGTAATCAGATGATGTCGCATCAGGTTCGACCTCAACTCCTTTATTCACTTGATGGGATTTGCACCATCGAAGACTTGTGTAGAAGACCCCAGGCGATAGTGGCATTCAGTATGCTACCTATGATCATGACTTTACATCTGAGATATCAACTCTCAGATATCAGCAGTTTGTATCTCTAGTTTGCACCAGTTGTTTCCTTTTCAGCAGGAAACCATATCTTACTGTAGAGGGATCATGGCTATGATCACTTATGACATGTATTCATTATGTACTACCTATTCATGGCCATTGTATCAGATTGTGTTACTATACCGACATGTATTCAGGATACTATTGTATTATGACGAGTGAGCTGCTCTTTCCACTTGTGTCTCCATCACTCCACTTTTGAGATTTATAATGTATTTTGTCCATCGTAGCATCAGTCTTTGACCTCACACATTAGGGGGCATCTGTTACAGAGTAATTTTCCACCTTATGAGCATCAACACTCTTTGGCCTGTAGGATCCATTTTACTGACTCATATCCACTTTATATCCTTGTTACACTATTTTTCCCTATTTTTTCCCTTGTACGCTAGTTGCATCACTACAGTGGGCATACCCACAAGTTGCATCACTATAGCCCGCAGGTAGCATGTAAAATGGTAAAAATCACTATTTTATTACTTTTTACTCCCAAAAAGCGGTCATAGGGTGACCTTTGGCCCTCCATTTGCCCCGAAACGCCTCAATGTGTCCTTTCACTTACCTTTGGGAGGACTATATATTGAGCACATATGGCTTATGGATGGGAGGAAAAAGAAGAGTAAGAGAAATCTAGTGGATTTTTTCCCTATCTTGAGTCTACACTCATTGATCCTTGTAGTTGTGAACCCTTTATGTTCACCTTCCAAACTCCTATCATAGTTTGAGTTTTCCATTCCATGGAGGATTGAAGTGGTGGAGGCACAAGTGGATTGATCCAGATCTTGGTTCAGATTGGTTGCCGATAAGAGGTCGTATCACATTGTACTTCTTGTTATTTATTAATAGAAATACTCATATTCTTGTCCATTAATGTTGTGAATGTTGATTATATTACATTGGGTTGCATTTACTTATAATATCATGGACCATTTATATTGATGATGTTAATGTCGTTTATATATTATATGTACGTGTTGCGTATTGGTTGTCAAGACTAATTTGCAGGTTCAAGTGCACGGATTGAAAGCTCCAACGGGGATCCACATCAAACGTTTGGATCAAGGTTGGTTATATTCTTCATTATCTTAGCATTGTCATTTATATAGCATAGTACTGAGAATTGAGTTAATTTTTGGTAGTCAGCTGTCTGTTGTGGTCTACCCCAAGCCATAGTGAGTTTTCTCCAACACACAAGTACTCTAAGGTGGATGAATTCAAACTTATAGGATACTTTGATTCAGATTTCGATGGCGACAAAGAGACAGGAGTGTCTACTTCTAGATACACAATGCATTTTGGATGAGTAGTTATATCCTGGAGATCATGCAAATAGTCAATTCTAGCAGATTCAACAACAGAAGAAGAATATGTGGTTGTTGTAGAAGCAACAAAAGAGATTGTGTGGCTCAGGAAGATACTTGAATATTTGTAGGAGAAGAAAGAGAACTCCACTCCCTTATTGATCGACAACACTTCTGTAATCAAATTGGCCAAGACTCCCATATTTTGTGATCGAACCAAGTACGTCAACACAAAATACCATTTGATTCAACATCGTGTAGAGGCCAAGACAATCCATTTACGACATTGTTCCATAAACGAGAAAATTACAGACATCTTCACCAAAGCGCTTGGATGAGAAAAGTTTGAAAATTTTAGAACCATGCTCGTACTTACAAACACCCCTTTGGATTAAGGGGGGGATGTTGGAAACGTAATCCTTTGGCGATTATGTTTCCAAGAGTAAATTGTAAATAATGTAATTATTCTTGAGAAGATGAAGAGTTGGAAAGAATCCAAAGAGTTGTTGGTAGATGAAGACCAATAGCCACATATGAATGTATAAATAAATGTCTTCTCATTCAATAAAATCAATGAAAATATTAATTATTTACCTAACATATTAAAATTCTGGAGTGGCCAAGACTAATAGATATCTAAATGGTGGTGGTATTCCCTAATGGGCTTTTTAATTGTCTTCTAATTACTCAGAAAACAACCAAGAAGTGTGTACATTAATTATCAACCTAGGGTTTGTTGGGAACTTGCGAGTTACCGTGCATTGTATGTACAGACCACAATCTCCTCTTACATTGGTTTATCTATTGTGAATTTGTAGTTCAATAACCTTACTTACAAACAATTCTAGAATAGTTACACCGCCTTGCAAAGGAACTAGCCAACTCAACAACTATTGAAACGAAATTGCAAGGAAAGTAAATCGCACAAAAGGAAAGTAAATGCTAAAACTAAATTCACACTTTACTTGAAATTAAATGCTAAACTAAATCACACTCTATTGGAAACTAAATTCTAAACTAAATTCATATGATGCTTGAAAGTAAATGTTAAAGCTAATTCACACTATGCGGGAAAGGTAAATTCACACCAGCTGCAGGTATCAGGAGTGTGAATCAACCGTCTCCTGAGGAAACCCCATTGATGTGTAGTAAGACTAATTGGAAAATTGAAATCCTAAACCACTCTTGTAGAAATTGAAATTCACACCACACTTGATAGAAAAGTAAATTGCAGAAATGAAACCTAAAATCTATCATTTCCAATTACAAGTTAACTCTTATAATCCAAAGAAGTAAATATGGTCATTGCATTAAGCACAAGGATTGTAAAATAAACAATTAAAACACTAATCTATGGATTGAAATCAAATTGCAGAAATAAACTTCACACATAATAAGAAATGAAAACTAAGCAATGAAGTAAAACTACATCAACATAAAATAAATAAAATCATATTGCAAAAGAAATTATAAAACTAGGATCTATATTGAATCAGGATGAACTTGGTGTTTATTCCATCATTATTTGGACTAATTAGCTAAGAGTCCTCCCCATAGAATGGAGAAGGAGCTCTTATTTATACATGATTTCTCCATAACAAATAATAAACGAGGATCCAAAATATCATCAACAAATTCCTAAAAAATTGGATCTCAAAACTAATTCAAAAGAAATCCCAAGATCTTTGCCAAAAAATCAAATCTAATCTTTATCCAAGATGTTAATGATGTTCCTTGATTCATGGAATGACAAGTGGTTGAGGGGAAATTCAAATTATTGATTGTTCTGTAATTTTTGCAGGTTATGTAGGATATTTTGCAGCTTCCTGTAGAGGTTTCGTAGCTTCCTGTAGAGTTTATGCAACAACATAAAAAGGTTTTGCAACTGCCTGTAGAGTTTTGTTGCTCATAGGTTCTATATGAGGTTCTGCAGCTGCCTGTAGAGTTTCCACAACTTCTTATAGAGGTTCAGCAGTTGCATACAAATGTTCTACAACTTCTTGTAGATATTATGCATCTCATAGGTTTTGTAGGAGGTTCTGCAGCTTCCTGTAGAGTTTTTTCAATTGCATGTAGAGGTTCCACAGCTTCCTGTAGAGTTTTTGCAACTGCATATAAAGGTTATGCAGCTACCTACAGAGTTTTCACAACTGCTACAGAACTCCCTCAAAGATTTTGTAGTTGATTCCCAATAGATTATTTAATATCTAAATCAAATACATAGTACATTTTTTCCCCCAATGTTAGTAAATAATCAAATGAAATACAAAGACATATAATGGAAAAACACCTTGAGCATAAAAACCCTCATATGAGCATTAAACGGGATTAGTGCATGATTATGGATAAGAAAAAAGGATTATAGATAAGGTGAAATGATGATAAAAATATGTTAAATCCAAGGCTCGTCATCTCCCCCAAACTAAAAATGTTTCATGTCCTCAAGCAACCCTTTATCAACCAAGCTGAATGATGTTCCTTTTTATGTATGCCTCAAAATTCATCATCAACAAGACACCACCACTGTATCTGATCATCAAGAAGTGTGAAATATCATCCCGAACAATTTATCATGCCAATATACCTTCAAAATAACATTTTCAAGTCAAAAATGCAAGAAAACTAGGATCTGCTGCTAATGGACTAGCGATCTGTAGCCAATGGACAAGTGATCTACATCTTCCAAAACAAAGTGATTTCTCCAAAAATACAAACTGGGTTTTGGTCAAACTTTGCACGGGTGTTAGGAATACATTTATGCTTCTCCCAACCAAAATGTAATGATTCTTCTCACCAATTTTCATGGAGATCTAGTTTTCCATTTGGAAGATATGACCACTTTAATTTCTGCACTTTTCCATTTTTTAAGCTATCATAAAAATAATGCTCCATTATCATTATTTTGCTTGATTCTCTTGCCACTGGTTCTTGTGTGACAACAACAGAGAATCATTGAGTCATCCAATGTCCCCTGGATCCCCCAAATTGAGCACTTTTTTCATCCTCGGAAAAAAAAACATAGTAGGAAAAGAGGACAATTCTAAAACAATGAAAAATGTGGCAGCAATGAAAATTGAAGTTGGTTGTAAAAACTAAGACCTTTGTCCTTGACAACCTATTGTCTCTTCTGGAAGTAAAGAGTGGAAAGATTGCATCCTTTGAATTTAATATTCTGTAATTATTTTTTCTTCTTCTTCGGCTTCTTCTTCCTCTTTGGTTTGCTTGGATGGAGAATAGTTTCTATGCATAAAAGGAATTACAGCTGCTCTTTACTTATGTCTGTGGCGATCACTCGATCGTAATGCTCTACAAAATTTATCATTTTGCTCTCCTCCACACCTGCACTTCTACGCATGGACAAATCTGTCTCAATAATGGAAGCGATAAGAACAATGATCAATACAACACTATTCTGGAAAACAACAACTGAAACTCTATTTGCTAGTGGCTTCTATCAATAGTTTGATTCTTCTTCCATGCATATTCTTAGCAATGACAACTCCAAAACACTAGTCAACCACAAAACATTCAAATTGGTTCTGATAAAGGGTTGAGCGCTATTTGTAGATTTGGAAGAAAATGAATATTTAAAATAAGATTCCCATCATTTTGAGAGATTGCTTCAGTCCTTAACCGTCCCAATCATCACTAAGATGAAACTCAGAGGTGAATTGAATGCATTCTTTATTACTTCTACACCAGTTTACAATTGTTGATGGCGTTTCACTTATAGCAAGATGGAAAGTATAATGTTGAAGCACCTTTGATGAAGTACCCAGCCATTCTTCAAGAATCCTAAATAAAGTTGTTGATTAGAAGTATTGTTCAAAGGAGATATTCAAATTTATCAAAAAATGTCTAATAAAAGCACCATTGCAATGAAGCCTCCATATGATAAAACAAGGCAGTTAATGACTCCTTCAATCTTGAAAATGTGCTTCTCAATAATGTTATTTCCAATCATGCTCACATTCAATATTAGTATGCTCATATACAAATAATGCAAGAAGTGCAATTTGTTTACACCTTCAAGCCAATTTATGTTCTGAGCTATTGAAGCACAATGATTGAATAACCTTTAACAGAGCTAAGGATGGATTTTTTCTAGCTATTAGAAACACTGCCAAATATCATTTTGAATCTTTGTGTTAAATGATATCTCATTGAATACTAGTGGAGAGAGTTGTCACAAGACCACAATGTAATGATGTCAAATATGATTTCAAGGATTCCATTGATGTGGATGGCATCAACAAAAATACCAAAGTACAATGCTTCTTATAATGCAAAAATTTCCAAACAAGGGCTGTGCTCTATTAGGTCTACACTAATTTTAAATATGCTCAAACTTTTGTATTTGACTCACTTCAAACTGTTTCTTATCTCTCCATGCAATATCCCGCAAACTGACGACGGAGCATGAATGTGATGTAAAGACACCTCATTGACATGAATTGATGTGTTGATTTTTTGCTATCAAGAATGAATGACACTATGTTTTCCGTCAGTATATTCATATATAGGAATGGCTTCTAAAATAGTTTATTATGTTGTAGGTTCTTGCGGCCATCCTATTCCTTCTTCCACTAGTGGCTTCGGCTTGTATATCAATTGCTTTCCTTTTTCTTACCGCTAGTTCTTGTGGAGCAACAATAAGCTCTTCCTCTCTTGCTATTGGTTCTTGTGTGGCAGCAACAAGACTTCTTGTGCTTTCGTTACTGGTTCTTGTGTAGCAGCATCAAGGTGGCATTGATTATTCTCATGCTTGGATAATTTAGGGAAGATGTTTGGGATGCAATCGCCTATGGAAGTATAGATGATGGTGAAGGTTTGGATTGAAGAAAGATGGTGAGGGATGGGAAAGAATGATGATGAGTAATGTAAGGATAATGATGGTGTAGTCATGGTAGGTAATGGTGTTCCCATTCCCCTAAATTGAAATTTTTTTCTTACCCTTGGAAAAATGATGCATGTGAAAGAAGTAGGATAGAAAAACAAATGAGGCTTAAAGGAATTTCCAAATACATGTCTATAGCATTCAATGAATATGAAAAACAATTAGAAATAATACACATAAATGTACCTACTTGAAATGTGTTGAATATTGTAACTTCAAAGAATATTATATTTGTACTTTATTATTCCGGAGATGTTTCATTCCTCCGAGGTAACCCTATCATGTATCTGGAGATGGTTATTCCTCCAAGGGATTGTATTAACTAGGGTTATTAGACCCACCATGTGTGGGTCGGCCCTGTAGTTATATTTTAGGGGTTATTAGACTTCTCCAGGTGAGGTCGGCCCCATAAGTCTTTTAGTCAGTTGGAAGTCAAGTATAAATAGAGGAGGTGAACTCCTCATTAGTTCATTCACTCACTTGTGGAAGAGTGCGCACTAGTTGAGGAGATCTGCTAAGGAGTCAAGGAGAAGGAGCACATCTTGTATTTTGGTTGATCATCTTATTGAGGAAAGCTTTGCTGGGTTTTCTACCCCATGAGGGTTTCCCAGGGTATATTGTGTGTCTATCTTGTGATTGTGTTTCTTTCAGAGATCTTGTTTGTCTATTTGGTTTAAATCTAACATGGTATCAGAGCTAGACTGAATAGGACATCTTTCACAAGGTAAGAATACCTCTTTCTCTCTCTTTGGTGAAGTTAGGGTTTTCAGCCCAAAGTTGGTATTTTTGATTTTTGGTTGCATGGCTGGATAGCCCTCTTCAAGAGCTTTCTTTTGAGCTATAGATCGAACTTTTTGGTTGGGTAGAACTTCGGGAAAGTCAAACCCTAATTCTACCAAAAGTGCGATACGTCAGATTTTGGTTTCAGAAAAAAGTTGTAATTTTTGATTTCTGATTACATGACTGGATAGCCCTTCTCAAGAGCATTCTTTTGAGCTATAGATCGAACTTTTTGGTTGGGTAGAACTCCGGGAAAGTCAAACCCTAATTCTACCAAAAGTGCGATAAATTTCTGTTCCAGTTTCCGGAAAAGTGAAAAGTAACTTCCCAGGTAAGTCTACTCTGTCTCTTGGACTCCCCCAAGAGAAGATGGCTCCAAATACTAAGCTTGAAGACAAGCTAGAAGGCATAGAGAATTTCCGAGCATGGAAATACAGAATTGGTCTCATTCTTGAGGAGAATGATCTTGCTCATTATATCAAGGAGGAAGTTGCAGAACCAGAAGAAGAGGAAGCCAAAGAAAAACACAGGAAGGATCTGATTAGGGCAAAGAGAATCATAGCTGATTCCATTAAAGATCACTTGATTCCCCAAGTGTCTTCCAAGAAGACTCCAAAGGAAATGTATGATGCCCTAGGAAGAATGTATGAAGCAAAGAACATCAACAGAAAGATGAATCTAAGGACTCAATTGAAAAGTACCAAGATGCACAAAGGAGAATCCATTCAAGACTACTTCTCAAGAGTCTCTCTAATCAAAGAACAACTAGATGCCATTGGTGATACTCTTGATGAAGATGAACTTGTGATGACAGCTCTAAATGGTCTCACTAGACCATGGGAGTCATTCATTCAAACTATGTGTGCCAGAAAAGAAAGTATGAAGTTTGATGTAGTATGGGAAGATTGTGTTCAAGAGGAGGCTAGGGTTGCCAACAGAGAAGCACTTCTCAAAGAGGATGACCAAGCTTTGGCCACCCACACCAAAAGAGGAAAGAGAGGCTACTTCAAGAAGGTAAACCACAAAAGGCCTCAACCCTCTCATAGATTCAAAAAGAAAGGGGGAGACATCTCCACAGTCCAATGCTTCAATTGTCTCAAGCTAGGACACTATGCCAGAGACTGTACCCTACCAGAGAAGAAGAAGAAAAGATTTGTTCACAAAAGACATCATGCTCATATGGCAGAAGATGACAGTGAAGAAGAAGAAGAAGAAGAAGAAGAAGAAGTAGAGGAAAGGCCTCAAAAGAAAAGATCTAAAGTAAAGAAAGAAGAACCAGAAGAATATGTACTATTTTCTGCTCTCTCTGGATCTGTGTCTCCTGGTGAAGACACTTGGCTCATTGACAGTGGTGCTTCAAAGCACATGACAGGTCACAAGGAAACTCTCTCCAAGATTGAAGAGAAGTCTTCACCCCAGAAGGTATCACTAGGAGATGATTATCAATATCCCATCAAGGGAATTGGTGAAGCAAGCTACAAGCTTGACTCAGGAACACCTTTGAAGATGAAAGAAATATTATATGTTCCAGGGTTAAAGAAGAATCTACTCTCTATCTCAGCTCTAGACAAGAAAGGCTTTAGAGTAGCCTTCATAGATGGTCAAGTACTCATGTGGACCAAAGGAAAATCAATCAAAGATGCAATTGTCATTGGTGAAGAAGAAGGAGGACTTTATAAACTCAAGGGTCACCCAGAATCTGCCCTTGCTCATGAAGTCTCTAGTCCCAGTGAGCTATGGCACAGAAGACTAGCCCACATTAACTATAAAGCTTTACCATATGTGAGTAAGATGGTTATAGGCTTGCCAAACTTGAAGGTTGATCATGATGGCTCATGTAAAGGATGTAAGAAAGGAAAGAATATCAAGAATCCCTTTCCGAAAAGTGAAACAAAGACTAAGAGTTCTCTAGAACTAATACACTCAGATGTATGTGGACCCATGCCTACCACATCTCTAAGTGGGTTTGAATACTATCTCTCCTTCATTGATGATTATTCAAGAAAAACTTGGATATACTTCCTAAAGGGTAAGAATGAAGTCTTTGGAAAATTCAAAGAGTTCAAGGCTCTAATAGAAAACCTCTCAGACAAGAAAATCAAGATTCTCAGAACAGATAATGGTGGAGAATATACTTCAAAGGAATTTGAAGAATTCTGTAAAGAAGCTGGAATCAAAAGGGAGCTAACCACTCCTTACAACCCCCAACAGAATGGGGTAGCTGAGAGGAAAAATAGAACCATCATGGAAGCTGTAAAGACTATGATACATGATCAAGACCTTCCCATGTATCTGTGGGCTGAAGCAGCCAAGACAGCAGTATATGTTCAAAATAGACTATCTCATAGTGCTCTTGACTTCAAAACTCCAGAGGAAGTCTTTACAGGTAAGAAGCCTGAGGTAAGTCATCTCAAAATATTTGGGTGTCCTGTGTACATCCATATTCCAAAAGAGAAGAGATCCAAATTGGATCCCTCAGGTAAGAAGGGAATATTTGTTGGTTATTGTGAAACTTCCAAAGCCTTCAGAATCTACATACCAGGTTTCCATCATATAGAAATAAGTAGAGATGTTACCTTCGATGAGGAAGCAGCCCTCAAGAAATCCAGAAAGTGTCAACTTGAAGAAGTTTATGAAGAAGATACATCTCCCAGAATCTCAGAGAATGCTCACATTCCTGAAGAAGACATACCAGAGGATCATGACATGCTGGAACCACAAGAACCTCCTGTTGCAGAATTATCCAGGAAAAGAAGACCAGCATGGGCTAGAGATATTATTCAAGGAGCAGAAAGATATGGTGCTCCTGAAGGCTCCACTAGAGAAAGGAAGAAACCAAAGCTAGTATCCAACTATATGGCCCTGATGTGTGATCTTGTGGATCAACTACCTACCAGCTATGAAGAGGCAGCTCAAAAGAAAGAATGGGTAGAAGCAATGACTGAAGAATATCAGTCAATAATGAAAAATGATGTTTGGGATATAGTTCCCAAACCAAAAGACAAAAGTGTGGTTTCTTCCAAATGGATCTTTAAAATAAAACATGCTGCGGATGGAAGTATTGAAAAATACAAAGCAAGATTTGTAGCCAGAGGGTTCTCTCAGAAGGAGGGAATTGACTATGAAGAAACATTTGCACCTGTTGCTAGGTATACTTCAATTAGAACTATCATGGCTCTTGCATCCATGATGAAGTGGAAACTACATCAAATGGATGTTAAGACAGCTTTTCTGAATGGTGTAATTGAAGAAGAAGTATACATAGAGCAACCACAAGGATTTGAGGTAAATGACGGAAGGACTCATGTATGCAAACTGAAGAAGGCATTATATGGGTTGAAACAAGCTCCCAGAGCTTGGTACGGAAGGATTGACAATTTCTTAACTAGCATGGGCTTTACCAAAAGTAAAGCTGACCCAAACCTTTATCTCAAGGTATTGGATGATGAACCAGTTATACTTTTACTATATGTAGATGATCTGTTTCTAACTGGAAATGAGAAACAAATTATTGAAAGCAAGAAGAAGCTTTCTTCAGAATTCGAGATGAAAGATCTCGGATTGATGCACTACTTCCTAGGCCTAGAAGTGTGGCAAGAACCAAAAGGAATCTTTCTGAATCAAGGTAAGTATACTGTGGAAATTCTGAAAAGATTTGATATGTTGGAATGTAAACCCATGGCCACTCCCATGGACTCCAACTTAAAGATTTTGGTTAATGACTCATCAGAATTAGTGGACCTAACCTTATATAGACAGATCATTGGATCACTAATGTACTTGACAAATACTAGGCCAGATATATGCTTTGCTATAAATACCCTAAGTCAGTATCTAGTAGAACCCAGAAAGGTTCATCTAATAGCTGCAAAGCATGTAATGAGGTACTTAAAAGGTACATTAGATTTTGGTCTACTCTATGATGGAAGTCATGAACTCAAGTTGCATGGTTACTCAGACTCTGATTGGGCAGGCAGTGTCTCAGACAGAAAAAGTACTTCAGGTGGATGTTATAGCCTTGGATCTGCCATGATCTCTTGGTTCAGCAAGAAACAATCCAGTGTGGCCCTCAGCTCTGCTGAGGCAGAATACATAGCTGCTTGCTCTGCTAGCTGTGAAGCTGTATGGCTTCGGAAACTGTTATCTGGAGTGTTTGACTTAGAAATGGATCCCACTATGATTATGTGTGATAATCAAAGCTGCATCAAGATGACAGAAAATCCTGTGTTCCATGATAAGTCAAAACACATAGAGATCCGATACTTCTATATTCGAGATATGGTGCAGAAAGGAGCTATCAAGCTTGAATACGTGAGCACTGAAGATCAAATTGCTGATATCCTGACCAAACCACTGTCTCGTGTGAAATTCGAATACTTTCGAGACAAGCTTGGTGTAGTTCAGAAGGACTCTCCTAGAAAGGGGGAGTAGGATGATTCCTGATGGCAAGCAAGTCTCATCAAAAATGAGACTTCACCTAATCACTTAGAAATAGTTAGATTTAGGACTATTTTATTTTCATTCACTTTTACTTATACATGATTTTGATGATAGATGTACATGCTAGATGTATACATGCTTTTGATGTTAGATGTATACATGATTTTGATGATAGATGTACATGCTAGATGTATACATGCTTTTGATGTTAGATGTATACATGATTTTGATGATAGATGTATTAGTGAGTATACATGCTTTTGATGTTAGATGTATACATGATTTTGATGATAGATGTATTAGTGAGAATACATGCTAGATGTATACATGCTTTTGATGTTAGATGTATACATGATTTTGATGATAGATGTACATGCTAGATGTATACATGCTTTTGATGTTAGATGTATACATGATTTTGATGATAGATGTACATGCTAGATGTATACATGCTTTTGATGTTAGATGTATACATGATTTTGATGATAGATGTATTAGTGAGAATACATGCTTTTGATGTTAGATGTATACATGATTTGATGATAGATGTATTAGTGAGAATACATGCTTTTGATGACAGATGTATACATGCTTTTGATGTTAGATGTATACATGATTTTGATGATAGATGTATTAGTGAGAATACATGCTAGATGTATACATGCTTTTGATGTTAGATGTATACATGATTTGATGATAGATGTATTAGTGAGAATACATGCTTTTGATGACAGATGTATACATGCTTTTGATGTTAGATGTATACATGATTTTGATGATAGATGTATTAGTGAGAATACATGCTAGATGTATACATGCTTTTGATGTTAGATGTATACATGATTTGATGATAGATGTATTAGTAAGAATACATGCTTTTGATGACAGATGTATACATGCTTTTAGATGTATTAGTAAGAATACATGCTTATGATTGTATGATGTATACATGCTGTTGATGCTGATTATGTACTTGTATGGATGAAGATACTTGTACTTGTATTGATGAGAATACAGATTGAGGGGATTGAATCATCCCTGGACTTTCAGTCCTAAAGAGAGCCGTAGACGTAAGGTCTCCGAGAATGAAGTCCTTAGTGGACAGTTGAGGGGATTGAATCATCCCTGGACTTTCAGTCCTAAAGAGAGCCGTAGACGTAAGGTCTCCGAGAATGAAGTCCTTAGTGGACAGTTGAGGGGATTGAATCATCCCTGGACTTTCAGTCCTAAAGAGAGCCGTAGACGTAAGGTCTCCGAGAATGAAGTCCTTAGTGGACAGTTGAGGGGATTGAATCATCCCTGGACTTTCAGTCCTAAAGAGAGCCGTAGACGTAAGGTCTCCGAGAATGAAGTCCTTAGTGGACAGTTGAGGGGATTGAATCATCCCTGGACTTTCAGTCCTAAAGAGAGCCGTAGACGTAAGATCTCCGAGAATGAAGTCCTTAGTGGACAGTTGAGGGGATTGGATCATCCCTGGACTTTCAGTCCTGAAGAGAGCCGTAGACGTAAGGTCTCCGAGAATGAAGTCCTTAGTGGACAGTTGAGGGGATTGGATCATCCCTGGACTTTCAGTCCTGAAGAGAGCCGTAGACGTAAGGTCTCCGAGAATGAAGTCCTTAGTGGACAGTTGAGGGGATTGGATCATCCCTGGACTTTCAGTCCTGAAGAGAGCCGTAGACGTAAGGTCTCCGATAATGAAATCCTGAATGAACAGGTAGGGGATTGCATCGTCCCCGGACTGAGGTCCCAGAATAGAACCGTAGACTGGGTCTCCGATAATGAAGTCCTGAATGAACAGGTAGGGGATTGTATCGTCCCCGGACTGAGGTCCCATAATAGAACCGTAGACTGGGTCTCCGATAATGAAGTCCTGAATGAACAGGTAGGGGATTGTATCGTCCCCGGACTGAGGTCCCAGAATAGAACCGTAGACTGGGTCTCCGATAATGAAGTCCTGAATGAACAGGTAGGGGATTGTATCGTCCCCGGACTGAGGTCCCAGAATAGAACCGTAGACTGGGTCTCCGATAATGAAGTCCTGAATGAACAGGTAGGGGATTGTATCATCCCCGGACTGAGGTCCCAGAATAGAACCGTAGACTGGGTCTTCGAAAAAAATTGAAGTCCTGAATGAACAGGCAGGGGATTGCATCGTCCCCGGACTGAGGTCCCAGAATTGATCCGTAGACTGAAGTCTCCGAGAACTAAAGATTGGATTGTATCATCCTTGGACCTATGTCCTAAAAGGAGCAGGATTGATCATCCTAGGAATATGATCATGTGATGACGATGCTGATGATCGTATGATGACGATGCTGATGATCGTGTGATGACGATGCTGATGACGATGCTGATGATCGTGTGATGACGATGCTGATGATCGTGTGATGACGATGCTGATGACGATGCTGATGATCGTATGATGACGATGCTGATGATCGTGTGATGACGATGCTGATGATCATGTGATGACGATGCTGATGACGATGCTGATGATCGTGTGATGACGATGATGATGATCGTGTGATGACGATGCTAATGACGATGCTGATGATCGTGTGATGACGACGCTGATGATCGTGCGATGACGATGCTGATGACGATGCCGATGATCGGATTGATATCGACACTATTGACATTGATGTTCCAGTAACTGGTTGAGTTACTGACGAAGATGAATTGAAGAAAGCTTCCGATGATTTATAGATGTATCATGTATGATGACTCCTTGCCCTTGCAGATGTTGTTATAATATCCTTCTCGTTAAGGGGGAGTGTTGAATATTGTAACTTCAAAGAATATTATATTTGTACTTTATTATTCCGGAGATGTTTCATTCCTCCGAGGTAACCCTATCATGTATCTGGAGATGGTTATTCCTCCAAGGGATTGTATTAACTAGGGTTATTAGACCCACCATGTGTGGGTCGGCCCTGTAGTTATATTTTAGGGGTTATTAGACTTCTCCAGGTGAGGTCGGCCCCATAAGTCTTTTAGTCAGTTGGAAGTCAAGTATAAATAGAGGAGGTGAACTCCTCATTAGTTCATTCACTCACTTGTGGAAGAGTGCGCACTAGTTGAGGAGATCTGCTAAGGAGTCAAGGAGAAGGAGCACATCTTGTATTTTGGTTGATCATCTTATTGAGGAAAGCTTTGCTGGGTTTTCTACCCCATGAGGGTTTCCCAGGGTATATTGTGTGTCTATCTTGTGATTGTGTTTCTTTCAGAGATCTTGTTTGTCTATTTGGTTTAAATCTAACAAAATGTCCATGAAA
This sequence comes from Larix kaempferi, assembly GCA_027924585.1. Classification (NCBI taxonomy): domain Eukaryota; kingdom Viridiplantae; phylum Streptophyta; class Pinopsida; order Pinales; family Pinaceae; genus Larix; species Larix kaempferi. Next base: position 4,776,154 of record BSBM01000238.1, on the reverse strand, counting down.
TTTGCAGCAAGTAAATGATCTTCTATGGCAAGTTCTTCACAAGTTCCCATGGTAAGAGCAAGCATTGATATAAAGGACTGTCGGCAATATTTCCACTAGTTTTTTAGATATCTTATGTAAGGCTTTAAAGGAAGACTACTTTCTGCAACAACTTATTCTACTACGGGTTCTTGTGGGGTAACAATCTTTTCCTCCTGGGGAATTTATACTATTGGTTTTGTGTGGCAGCAGTAGAGCCTTATGAGGTTGGTTCTTGTGTGGTAACTCTAGGAATGGGAGGTGTTGGTTCTTGTGTGACAACACCCATATCCTTTATGAGATTCCCTCTATAGTTGGTTCTTGTGTGGAAACTACATGGACTATTTACACTGGTTCTTAAGTAGTAACACCAACATATTCCTTGTGGAAATGATGGATTTCTAAAGAGATACTAAAACTAAAAGCATATTGCAATATTTGTATCACATTGTTTAAATATTGGTCATGAAGTAACTGTTCTAAAAATTAGGAGCACCCAATAAAAATAAAGTCTTGGATGGGTTGGTAGTAGAAAGTTCTTGGAGATCTTTATCCAATACTAAAACTAGAAAGGTATCTCAGCCATGTAAGTGGACCAAGTTACTTTATTGGGTGGGTTAGGAGTGGGTGGAGAAGGAAGTAATGGAGGCCTCGTGATGCTTCAGGTCTTCTCCTGGGAAACAATGGCATTATTGATGAATGAGAATAATGGATAGTGCTTGTCATACCCCCATTTTGACCCTTAGGATATTTTGGGCTATAATGTAAATATTGTATGCATATTATGTATGATTCCTAGCATGCAGCTCAAGGCCAAGGCCCTGCTAGTGAACGCTCGATCTTGAATAGGCAAGTATTCGGTATTATGTTACCCATGTGCTAGTGAGCCATGGAAATTGTAAATATGCATTTTAATAGAAATGCTCACAACTAGCTATGCAATGCAACAAGAGATGGGAGCATGATATTTACATTGGTAGGGAAATATTCAAACCCTTGAGCCAATCGAGTCAATCCAAGTGTCAATGAGAAAACCCATAAACCCTCAACTACCCATGTTGACTTTTGTGCCCAATCATTCATTTCTCCCAAGAGTTGGTTGAGGTAATTAATGCCTTGGGGAATGGAGAGGTATGGCTGTCCAAATTTGGGTATGGGCAAGCCACTCTTCATAGAAAGCCATGTTTGGCTTCCTTGGCACGAAAGGAACCACGAAATTGCCCCCCAAGCCATTCTTCACCCATCAGTTTTTCTCTCTCACGAGTTGGGAGTCACCTGGGCGTTTTCCTCCATGGTTTTTTTGTGTTTTCCTTCATTTTTCTAGCTGGGGAGGGCGGTTTTGTTTTGGTTAACAGTGGGGAAGAGAATAAATCGATTTGGGGGTTTTATAGAGGTTGTTTTGGCCCATTGAAAGCTCATACATATGTGGGAGAAATCGGTTTTCTTCCCTGGGGTTGATTCCCTCTTTCCATAATTTGTTTTTGGGTGTACCACGATTTGGGGGAAACCCATGGACCCTAATTTGTAAATCCATTGTTGAAAATGTGTATCCATGCCCAGTTTTTGAGTTTGTTGTGTGTAAGAGAATGTTGGGGTTGAGATGGGTATCCATTGCTTTGGTTGTGCTGAGCTTGAGAATCCCATTTTCCTTGTAGATATCGTGCCCAGCTCGGGGGTGGTCTCTGAGTGCTGAAAGAATATAGGCTAGGCAGAGACCTATGGTTGGGTGGAATGTTGCAGTGACATAGCTAGTTGCTTGGGACAGCATTACATCAAGATGGGTATTTTATTTTTGTTTTACTTCTGCACTATTTTAATTAATGGATGGTTGTTCTTGATATGGTGGATGCATGTGAAATGTGTGTGGATGATGTTTTATTTCGCTATGCATGTTTGTTTGATTTGCATCTGCACACATATCCATTTTATTTGTAATGCCATTTGTTTTATTCATGATGAAGGGGGCTAAGTTTTGTGTAAAGACCAGATCTTGGTGTCATGATCCCTTCCTTGCGTTGGATCGACGGGAGGGGACATGATAGTGCTAAGGAATGATGGATCATTGATTCTCTTGTTTTTTTTTGCACTATTTCTTAACCTCTATAGTATTAGTATCTAGTTGATCTTCACATCAATTCTTCATTTGTATTTTTCTCTGTCCATCTGAAAATCCTTGGTGTTGTTGTAAGCAACTAGAACACTTCTGTAGAAAAATTGTACAAGTTTGGACCTCAAACATGACTCATGAAATTAATCATTATCACTTATTGCACTTTTCCTCTCTTTTTTTGATGTCTTGATTACATTCCCTTCTGTAAAAATTGGTCTTCAGAGATCACATGTTCATAAATTGACTTTCATAACCCTTTGCTTAACCTGCACAATTAATTGTTTTTTAATTGTCTTCTAATTACTCAAAAAACAACCAAGAAGTTTGTACATTAATCATAAACCTAAGGTTCGTTGGGAACTTGCAAGTTACCGTGCACTGTATGTGCAAACCACAATCTCCTCTTACATTGGTTTATCTATTGTGAAGTTGTAGTTCAATAACCTTACTTACAAACAATGCTATGAACAGTTACACCGTCTTGGCAAGGAACTAGCCAGCCAAACAACTATTGAAACTAAATTGCAAGGAAATTAAATCACACGACAGGAAATTAAATGCTAAAACTAAATTCACACTTTACTTGAAAGTAAATGCTAAACTAAATCACACTCTGCTAGAAAGTAAATTCTAAACTAAATTCACATGCTGCTAGAAAGTAAATGTTAAAGCTAATTCACACTATGCGGGAAAGGTAAATTCTAAAACTATGTTCACACTGAGTAGAAAGTAAATTCACACCAGTTGCAGGTATCAAGAGTATGAATCAACTGTCTCCCGAAGAAACCTCATCGAAGTGCAGTAAGACTAATTGCAAAATTCAAATCCTAAACCACTCTTGCATAAATTGAAATTCACACACTTGACAGAAAAGTAAATTGCAGAAATGAAATCTAAAAGTTATCATTTCCAAATACAAGTTATTGTTTATAATCTAAAGAAGTAAATATGGTCATTGCATTAAGCACAATGATTGTAAAATAAACAATTAAAACAGTAATCTATGGATTGAAATCAAATTGCAGAAATAAACTTCACACATAATTAGAAATGAAAACTAAGCAATGAAGTAAAACTAAATCAACATAAAATAAATAAAATCATATTGCAAAAGAAATTATAAAACTAGGATCTATATTGAATCAAGATGAACTTGGAGTTCATTCCATCATAATTTGGACTATTTCTCTAAGAGTCCTCCCCATAGAATGGAGAAGGCACTCTTATTTATACATGATTTCTCCATAACAAATAATAAATGAGGATCCAAAATATCCTCAACAAATTCCTAAAAATTTGGATCTCAAAACTAATCCCAAGATCTTTGCCAAAAAATAAAATCTAATCATTATCCAATATTTTTTCATATCCAAGAGGTTAATGATGCTCCTTGATCCATGGAATGACAAGTGGTTGAAGGGAAATTCGAATTATTGACTGTTCTGCAATTTTTGCAGGTTCTGTAGGAGGTTCCAAAGCTTCCTGTAGAGTTTCTGCAGCTGCATACAAAGGTTTCATAGCTTCCTGTAGATTTTCAGCGACTTCGTAGGTTCTGTAGGAGGTTTCGTAACTTCCTGTAGAACTTCCGCAACTAACTGTAGAGGTTCTGCAGCTGCATACAAAGGTTCTGTAGTTGCTTGTAGAGATTATGCAACTCGTATGTTATGTAGGAGGTTCTGCAGCTGCCTATAGAGTTTCTGCAACTTCCTATAGAGGTTTCACAGCTGCTTGTAGAGTTTCCGCAGCTGCATACAAAGGTTCTACAACTGCCTATAGAGTTTTCATAGCTGCTACAGAACTCCCTCAAAGATTTTGTAGTTGCTTCCCAATAGATGATTTAATATCCAAAGCAAATACATAGTACACTAATTCCCCAAATGTTAGTCAAAACTCAAATGAAATACTAAGACGTGTAATGGAATGTTGATGTATATGTAACTTCGGAATGCATTTCATATATATGTATATTGTATTCCTATAGAGATGTTATTATTCCTCTATACGGAAGTGTCGTCATTTATATTGTAAGTGTCGTAACTTATACTTGATGGGTTATTAGACCACCTTGTTTGGGGTCGGCCCTGTATAAGTCATGTGGGTCAAAGGGTTATTAGACCACCCTATTGGGGGTTGGCCATGTGGGTCAAAGGGTTATTAGACCACCCTATTGGGGGTCGTCCCATTCAGCATTATGTTATGTGGTTAAGTTCGAGCCTACATGATTTATGTAAAAGGAAAGTCAAGTCAAGTATAAATAGAGTGCGGGAGGCACTCTATTTGATCACTCACTTCTCACTCATGCACTCAAGGAGGAGTGGCGCACTTATGGAGGAGGAGGATCTGCTGCTAGGTTGCGTCTATCTCTTATGGTTGGGTTGTATCATTGCTCTATCTATCTCTGAGGAAGTTATTGGGGTTTTTCACCTTTATGGTTTTCCACAAGTAAATCTTTGTGTCTCTTGTGTGCTTGCATTATTGTATCCACGATTGATATGCTGTAGATATGCTGTACATGTTGTTCTCTCAGTTAAGATCCTAGATCAGATTGAAGTAAATTCTGAAAATTTAACATGGTATCAGAGCTAGCCTGAAAGAAGGCATGATATGGCATGTATGACACTTGTTGCACTTACGATGCTAGGGCTTGATATAGCAAAAACCAGTCGTCGTAGCACTTTCACTATAAATCCGTTTTGGAGAAGGTTTCGGATCTGAAATCTTTACAGGTCGAAGAGTAAATCTCCAGGTACCTTCTGTCCAAAGGAAAACCTCTAATTCGTTGTACTTTGTGATTTATGATCTGTACAATATAGGGTTTATGCCTCTTCCAGATCTGAGTCAAAATCAGGTGACCTTGGGAAAAAGGTCATAACTTGGGCTAGGAAGCTCCAAATGAAATTTCGTAAAAAGTGACAGGTAGTGCACAGACTGTACTATCTCATAACATTTTTGCAGAGGACGAAGTTGAACCAGTGACACGTGGCACGCCGTACAAGTTCTCTCTCCTGTATTATCCCATAAACAGGTCACGTTGCGACACTTAGCATAACTCTCTCTCAGAGAGTCCAATGGAGGTCAGACCTGTCAGGATGGAAATATAACAGGTCGAGCTATCTCAGAAAAATTTTGCAGTGTCCGAAGTTGAAACAGTGACACGTGGCACACCGTACAAGTTCTCTCTCCTGTATTATCCCATAAACAGGTCACGTTGCGACACTTGGCATAACTCTCTCTCAGAAAATCCAATTGAGGTTAGACCTATCAGGATGGAAAGTTAACAGGTCAGGCTATCTCAGGAAACTTTTTCAGACCCTTTGGATCAAAAATTTCAGAGTTACACCAGAAACAATCTGGTACATATTTCTGTCAAAACATAATTATTTTTTAGTACATTCATTCATGGCTTCCGGAATTTAGGGCTTTGGAGAAAGTTGGAATTTTTGTAATCAGAGACCACGGCTGAATGCTACTCATCAAAATAAAAATTTAGAGACCAAGATCAGAATTTTTGGTTTGGTAGAAGGCCGGGCTTGATCAGACCCTAGTTCGGGACTTTGATTAGAAAAGTGGAAAATTAGGGCTTCTGTAAAAATGGGAATTTTTTAAATCTATGACCACGGCTGGAAGCTCCTCAGAAAAATAGAAGCTTAGAGATTTGGATCAAACCTTTTGATTGGGAAGAAGAGTGGGATTCATCAAACCCCAGTTCAGGGTCACGTCCAGTGAATCCGGAAGTTTCAAAGGAAAATTTGAGGAGTGAAACTTTGCAATTTTCAAATTCTGAATATACCAGCTTGATCAGCTCATCAAGGCGCATATTTCTATCCTTTCAGAAGTTTGAAATTCAAAGTTTGAATTTTGGGGGTTTCTCTGACAAACCCATATCCAGCTCCAGGTCCAGTTCTTGCAAATCAAGTGGATTGGGGTAATCCTAGAAGAAGATGGATTGGTCACCTGCATAAGTAAAGAAGTTCCTGTTTTAGAGGGAGATGAGGCTAAGGCCTTACATAAGAATATTACAAGCGATCTTGACAGGTATGACTCATCGAGGTATGTTTTGAGATTTGTTCATGATTAAGTTTATGGTATGTTTGTCTTCATGTTATTACGATTAGTACAATCTTGATTTTAGATTTGTCGTATCACCTTAACAAAATTATGAATGCATGATAGAAGATATTCTTTGGTTAGGGTATTGACACTTATGATTGTACTAATGCATTATGGTGTTGTATGAGGTTTATGTTGTCTGCTAACACAAAAAGGTACACCAAGAAAGACAAATCATGTTCTACTTCAAGAACGTATGATCATGGTGACATGAAGACAAGGATTCATCCATTGTCATGGATCACATAGAAGATCTACTCTCGAGGTATGTATAACTTGTTTCTACAATGGTTAACTTATGAGACATGCAGGTTACTAGCACAAGTCACTGAAGAGAACAAGAAGACATCATGTGAGTATATTAGACATAACTAGCTAGCATGCTAATCCAGGTATGTTTTTCCTATATCAATCTAGAATCCTACCTTGGGTTAGGATCTTATATTGTTGTGTTGTTGATAATGGTTATTCATGAAGTCATAAGTTAGAATAATCATGGGTATGTGCATATTATGTGTCTTACCTTAATTAATGATATGACTAACCCGAAGAGTCATAGGTTTGAGTAATTATAGGTTTAGACATGTTATGTTTCTTATGATTTGACTAACCATAAGAATCCTACATAAACCTTGAATGCTAATGCTTATTATTTCTGTTTGAAATGATCATGACTATACATGCTTGAGATTATTGTGTTTTAATAGTATACTAATGAATGTATGATTTTATATGAGATCACAAGGATAACACAATCATGATACTAATAAGCATGCATAGGGACCAACGATGAATATGAGTTCAAGAACAGGTAATCCAGGAAGCAAAGATCAAGAGGGAGTACACTCCAGTGGTTTATGCAAGGATGCAGATATTCAGAGGGAGTTGACCATCTCTCTACATTCCACAACAGAAAGGTGTAGAAGAAGCTACTTCAGATTGGGACTCCAGCAGCTCCTGCAAGGAAGTGAAGACTCAGAGGGAGTCCACCCAACGAACAAACAAAGATAAGTATTTTAATTATCATTTCTTGCATATTTGTTTGTTTAAATAAAATTGTTCAATGATGTATATGCTCATGTTCCTAGACTTAGGATATGTATTGTGAATATTAGAATAGTTGCATTGATGAACAGTATACTACTAATATACATGGGTAAGTGGCCTATGGCACTGTACAACATTCCATTGCTACTTATCTAGAATGAAACCTCTTTGCTGACATGTTGGGAGTTGTGCACACTCTTAACAATGTTCTGGTAGAGATTGGAAGGCATCTAGAAAGTTACGGGATATGGATAAATGTTGTATTGAAGCATTGGCTAAGATAATTGCATGACTGTATGACATATTTCTTTATGTGTAAGAATTTGTTCTGAAAACTATGAGATGTTTTCTAATCATGCAATTTAACCTGTTTTGTAGGAAAGACCGTATATCTTCACCTACAAAAGGAATACAACATTTGTTCCAGCAACAAAGATATCTATTGAAGATATTGAAGTTCCCAGGATATGGGATGAAGAAATGGAATGCCATGATCTGTCGATCATGTTTGAAGGGAAGTTTATTATGAAACTATCAGATCAAGCATGCTGCAGATGGCAGCATTAAGAAATATAAAAGTGATGAAATAGAAGATACACCAGATGGATTTCAAGACAGCATGGTGTAGTCATATATGTGTGCAGAACTTGGTATGGTAGGATAGACAGCCTTCTATCCAGTTTGGTCTTTACCAAGAGTAAAGCGGGTTCCAACCTTTACTACAAGGTTGAGGAAGGCAATCCAATGATACTACTATGTGGATGACCTGTTTGTATCAGGTGAGGATAGATTGATTTCCAACACACAGCGGAAGCTTGCTGCCGAGTTCAAGACGAAGAACTTGGGGATGATGCACTATTTGTTTTTGGCATAGAGGTGTGGCAGAGTGTAGATGGAATCTTCCTTGGACAAGGGAAGTATGCAGTAAGAGATCCTGAAGAGGTTCAGGATGATGGATTGCAAGGCCATGGCCACACCTATGGCATCGAATCTGAAGCTTCTATGTGATGCTTCATCTGAGCCAGTTGATGTCTCCATGTATCGTCAGATGATTGGGTCCTTGATGTACCTGACGAACACGAGACCGGACATTTGCTTTGCTGTGAACACATTGAGCCAGTTCTTGACGGATCCGAGGAGTGTTCACCTGGTTGCTGTAAAGCATGTTCTGAGGTACCTGAAGGGTACAGTGGATTATGGGCTCAAGTATGAAGCGAATCAAAAGTTTAACCTGCAGGGTTATGTTGATTCAGATTGGGCTGGCAGTGCTGCGGATAGGAAGAGCACATATGGGTGTTGCTTCAGTATGGGATCAGGTGTGATCTCTTGGTTTAGCTGGAAGCAGTCCTGCGTAGCACTGAGTACAACTGAGGCAGAGTATGTTGCAGCCTGTTCAGCTAGTTATGAGGCAGTATGGCTATGGAAGCTACTGTCTGAGTTATTTGATCTCCCATTGGATGCTACTGGTATCTTCTGTGATAACCAGAGTTGTGTGAAGATGTCCGAGAACCCAGTGTTTCATGACAGATCGAAACACATAGAGATCAAATATCACTATATCAGGGATATGGTGCAGAGAGGAGCTGTGAAGCTCCTGTATGTTGCGACGGACTAGCAGATTGCAGATGTGCTGATGAAGCCACTAGCCAGGGTGAAGTTCGAGTACTTCAGAGAGAGGTTTGGCGTGCTTCAGATCGAGGACACTTCGAGGAAGAAGTGATGGACACATTTGCTGAAGCCATTCCAAGCATGTTGGAAGGGGGATCCTTAACATGGCTGTGGATGTAAGTGCTGGATGATGAGCATCAGTATGATGTTCTGGTTTCTACCGTGTATGATCAGTTGGATCATTTATTTATATATGCTGGATATGATCAGTTGGATCATTTGTATGTATGTACGCATCATGTTGGATGCTAGATATGATCAATTGGATCATTTATTTGTATATGCTGGATATGATCAGTTGGATCATTTGTATGTATGTACGCATCATGTTGGATGTTGGATATGATCAGTTGGATCATTTGTATGTATGTATGCATCATGTTGGATGCTGGATATGATCAGTTAGATCATTTGTATGTATGTAGGCATCATGTTGGATGCTTGGACCATGTATCTGTATATGTATCAAGTGGATACATTGTATGATCAGGTAGATCATGTATATTGATATCTATCAAGTATGATCAGGTAGATCATGTATGTTGATGGATACATTGTGTGGATCATGTATCTATGTATTAGGTGGATACATTGTGTATGATGATATGTATCAGGTAGATACTTGGTATGCATCAGATGGATGCATTGTATGATCAGGATGATCGTGGATGACGAGCTTCTCCAGATGATATGCAGCAGGATGTTGCAGTGATGATGATCAGGATGATCATGTGTACATCAGGATGATGTATGGTGAGTATCAGGTTGATACTATGTGGCCGTGGAACAGGTTGTGCAGATAAGCATGTAATTTGTGCCCTGGGAGATTTGCAGATGGTCTTTCGAGGTTTTTCCTATGGCATGTAATTCGGTGCCCTGGGACATCTGGCAAATGCTCTTTCGAGGTTTTGCTTGGGAGGACATATAATTTGTGCCCTGGGAGATCTACAGATAGTCTTTCGAGGTTTTTCCTATGGCATGTAATTTGTGCCCTGGGATATCTGGCAGATGCTCTTTCGAGGTTTTGTCCTATGGCATGTAATTTGTGCCCTGGGAGATTTCAGGTCGGAGTTGTGTACCCGTAACATCCTGAGATGCTATTTCGAGGTTTTGCCATGACCACATGTAATTTGTGCCCTGGGAGACTTCAGGTTGGAGTTGTGTACCCGTAACATCCTGGGATGCTCTTTCGAGGTTTTGTGGTGACCACATGTAATTTGTGCCCTGGGAGATCCGATAGGTTGAGCCTTGTGCTCGTAATCAGTCCTGGGATTCTCTTTCGAGGTTTTGTGGTGGGGTCACATGTAATAAGTCCTGGAGATCTGGACAGGATGAAAAAGGCCTCAGATGCTCTTTAGGGTTCTTGCTAGTCAAGAGACTCTTTTAAGGTTTTGTGATGCACGTAATAAGTCCTGAGATTTCCACAGTATGGCCAGTGATGATGAAGACCTGCAGGTGGTGGGCCTACATCCAGTATGAAAAAGGACTGGCTCTGTAGAACTTCCTATGACGAGTATATTCAGAGATTGATTGAGATAGCAGCAGCAGTGACGATGATGATGACTCGATGACGATTATCCAGTGACGATGATCCAGAGAAGATGACTTGTGCTAGAAGAACTGTGCTGAGAAATACCTTCCTAGTTAGGAGGGAGTGTTGATGTATATGTAACTTCGGAATGTATTTCACATATATGTATATTGTATTCCTATAGAGATGTTATTATTCCTCTATACGGAAGTGTCGTCATTTATATTGTAAGTGTCGTAACTTATACTTGATGGGTTATTAGACCACCTTGTTTGGGGTCGGCCCTGTATAAGTCATGTGGGTCAAAGGGTTATTAGACCACCCTATTGGGGGTCGGCCATGTGGGTCAAAGGGTTATTAGACCACCTTATTGGGGGTCGGCCCAGTCAGCATTATGTTATGTGGTTAAGTTCGAGCCTACATGATTTATGTAAAAGGAAAGTCAAGTCAAGTATAAATAGAATGCGGGAGGCACTCTATTTGATCACTCACTTCTCACTCATGCACTCAAGGAGGAGTGGCGCACTTATGGAGGAGGAGGATCTGCTGCCAGGTTGTGTCTATCTCTTATGGTTGGGTTGTATCATTGCTCTATCTATCTCTGAGGAAGTTATTGGGGTTTTTCACCTTTATGGTTTTCCCCAAGTAAATCTTTGTGTCTCTTGTGTGCTTGCATTATTGTCTCCACGATTGATATGCTGTAGATATGCTGTACATGTTGTTCTCTCAGTTAAGATCCTAGATCAGATTGAAGTAAATTCTGAAAATTTAACATGGAAAAACACCTTGAGCATAAAAACCCACATATGAGCATTAGAAGGGATTAGTGCATGATTATGGATAAGCAAAAGGGATTATAGATAAGGTGAAATGATGAGAAAATATGCTAAATCCAAGGCCTGTCATTCCCTATCTAGGGTTTCCACGTAAAAACGTGTGTTCCTCTTATGTCCTTGTTTTTGTGCATTATTATTAATTTTTTAACATAAGCATCCCTCGCCTTAACATGTTTCAAAAGAAAATCTTTGCACTAAAACCTTGTTTCAAGGCCATAGAACCTATTTCCTCTCTTGGCCATCGATAAGACTCATCCCTCTTTGGGTTAAACCACCTAATGGAGAGGTGAAAGAACCCATATAGAGGATACATGACGTGGTTGGAGACCTTGTTCACAAAGCATGAGGTGTGAAAGCTTCGTTTTCCTATATGTAAACCCTTGTTTTCCTTTTTTACCATGGTCTAGGGACCTAGACCCATAATTGTTGCCCAAAAAAATTAATGGAGGCCATATCCCACTTAGAATCAAACTAGGGAAAGGGGTTCCTTCGGAAGCAAGCTGGAACGATTATTTATAGAAATCTATTTGAGAATTAATCTGACCAAACACGGTACTATATACTTCTCACACACAAGGGGGAAACCAACCAAGATTCAAAGCTAATTACGAGCCAGTTTAGAGCTATAAGGTAACACACTACATGTCCACCAGTAGCATTGAAAAAGAAGAAGAAAAGGTATCATCATTGCACTGAGAGTAGCGAAGTGCTTACAACCCAGTATAGGGGAGACGTTTCCACATTTCTCATGTTACTTAACGTAACATTCCCATGTCGGCTCATAGATTATCAAAAATAAAAAGTAATTAAAAAATTTCAAGTGGACTCATAATAAAAAATTTAAAACCAACATAAATCCATCTTAAACCTAGTTCTATTAAACCCTGAGAGGGATCCAATTTCTTACACATTAAGACAAATTTACACCTCAAGGAATTGGATCCCTCTCAATGCTTAACATATCGAAGTTTAAGATGGATCTGTGTTGATATATAAGAGCTAGAAACTTCACATGCAAACTCACCTTTGTCCACGAATTGGCTCTATATCAACCAATGAGTTAGAAATCAACCGTTATAAGTGTTTACAACCTAATTCGTAAGTCCCAATGCACCTTTGTCTGCGAATTGGCTCTATATCAACCAATGAGTTAGAAATCAGTTGTTGTAATTGTTTCCAACGTAATGTCTAAGTCCCAATGCACACCCCAGTTAGAAGTAAGTTGTTGTAAGTGTTTCCATCCTAATGCCCAAGTCCCAACTCACTCATTTGGGAAGTTAGTGGGCAGGAAACTGCAAACAAATGCCCACCAAGTTCCTTTAATAGATATCTCCTCATTAGTAAGAGCCACTTGAATTATAAAGCATTCATTTGGGTGGTTACATCTATTTTCAGAAAACATACAGTCATAACACAACCAATTAGATTTAGTAAAGGATTTTTGAAAGCGTTGTGTAGGATATGTTTAACCAATTAAGCAATTTCTAGCATATTTTAGAATCTAATTAAGCTCTTTATATTGTGTAGTATAGCAATTTGCATAGTATGGTTACTTTTATTGTGTAAGAAACGAGGAGAGAGAACAGTAAGCATTTCATGTTGCCATAACACGATGGTTGGGAGGGAATAGTATCACAATATGATGCTTGGAAGCAGGGTAGGAATTTCAAAAAAATGTCACCCGTCAATTTTGCCGGTTTTCACACTATTTATAAACTTTTTTGGTTTTCTTTGTTTTATTTGACGGCTTGTTTAAAATATAAACCGTATTTGACGAGCAAAATGGCCCATGACAAGCATTTTGCCCATCAAATTCCAGCCTTGCTTGGAAGGGCATTTGTGCTTATTTTTTTTTAATTAATTGTGTTGCCCGTTATGCTGAAATCTAATTATTGTTCCTTTGTTTTATTACAAGTTAGCGTGTATTATTAGTGTTTATAAGCAATCTATAACAATGGATATAGGTGCAAGAAAGATGTTTGGATTCTATCGAGTTTTATTGTGATTAGGAAATAATTTCTAGATTTTTTAATAAGAATTATAATTTATCAATATTAATTAATTGTTAATTAAAAAATAATGAAATTAGTTAATGGATAAACTCAAAAAAATTTAATTTCGAAATACATTAAGAATTTATGAAAAAATATAGTTTTACTAGAAGTTTTTTTTTCATTTTAAATCGTAATTTTGGAAAAAAAATTATAATGAAACTTTAAAACCCACTTATTAAGTCACTTTAAAAACAGTTACTAATGTGCAAAAATTAACCCTTTTGTAAAAGCAAGAAATGAAAAAGAACACCTCATAAATAAGCAAAGGGAAACATGATTTTCTAGTCGTTTGCTATGTATTCAATAAATATAATAATTTAGCTAATATTTATTAATAATGAGTGAAATTGCTTTACCATTTTCTGGTTGGAAATTAACCTTCGCATTCAAGTTTTTAAATGTAATATTTTAAGATATTTTGTAATATTTTTAGTTTTATTTTTTTAATGTATTTAATTAGATTATGTAAAATGATGTAAATATAATATGGATTTCTAGTGCGGAGTTCAAGGCCAAGGTCTGACTAGTGAATGGTTAAGCATGTATGATGTATATATTTTTATTTGACCGTATGGTTGGCTTATCATGCCAGCTCGAAATATATGTAAATATTATGTACTTGGAAAAAAAATGGCTCAAGATGGTTGTATAAAGAGCACTAGATGGGCTATAATTCCATAGAGGGGAGGAGGAAAGGGGGCCTATGAGAAACTAAACCCTTTGTTGCCAAGTGTCAACCTTAGAACTCATCCAAATTCTTCCATGTGCTTTAAATGAGCCAATTATTTTAGCTTGACTATTAAACCCAATCATTGAATACATGTGTGAGGTTGGTCGGTAAAGTCACTTCATGTAATTATTGAAGCATGGGGGTGGTGACAATTTTATCAGTTGTTGAGAGTTATTTTCTTCTATAGTTAGAATCTATGCCAATGGTCTTTTCACTATCATCTCATATCCCTTGGAGTCAACGCTCATTATATCATTCTCTCAAGCAGTTATCCCTCTATGTAGAGCTTCCTATTGCCATTCGTGACCATTACCAGAGAGTGTATACCCCGGAAATTTGAATTTGGAGACATAACTACATATTTGAAAGGAAAATAAATGGTTGTAGGTGAGCATAGAGGTTGGGAAAGCTGGGAACCTTTACCCATTGAGTTCTGCTACTTTTGGATGCTTGAGAGGCCATGAATTAATGTGGTAGGAGGTTCTCCAATAACATACAACAGGTTGGACTCTTACTTCACACACTAGTAAGCATTGTAAGGGTTGGATTTCCTAAGGGAACTATGGATTAGTGAAGGGAAATGCCTTCCTTTTGTTGTGTGGGGAATTTGGAAGGAGTGAAATGGTTGTGATGGCTTAGTGAGATCCCTGTAGAGATCTAGATGAGCTTTTGGCTAAGCATAGTGAGCAGAACGGGTTGTTGGATGAGAGAGAAAATCCTGCAAGTGTTTCCTTCACCCTGGTGGCCTCATAGCCCATCTTGGACGTGGCCTCTCAGTAGAAATAGTATATGGTGGATATAGTGCCTACAGTTGGGTGGAAAAACGCTCTTACACAGCCAGTTGTTGGGATCTTCTTTGTTTAAAGATAAGTATTCTTTTGTATTTGAATCTGAAATGTTTATTTAATGCATGTAATGATTATGCTAGCATATGCATGCTAGATGTGTGTAGATATATTTTATTTATGTTTTGTATTTTTATTATACATTTGCACACATATTTTTATTGTTATGAATTTGTAATTATGGTTATGGGTGAAATTTAGAATCTCGAATTTAGTTAATGTCCCCTTCTACTGGTCAAATTGAGGGATGGGGACGTTACATAGTGGTATCAAAGCTTCTATTTGTAACAATGGAATTGTATGTGCCAAAATGCATAGTATAGGCATAAATTAGAAATGCACATGTGGAGGCTCATGATTTTAATCATTAGATGGTATTCTAACGAAGCCACGAGTTAGATCTATGGTCTACCAGCAGGAGAGGTAGACTGGTTGAGGGAAATTTTTGAAAATTGCAGAGTTAGAAAGGTTCTATTCTATTAAGAGTCTGATAAGGGGCTAGACATAATCTTGAATTAATCCCCTTATCACTGAAACAGAATTTCCTACAATTTTGAAATTTTAAAAATTTGGGAATTTTAAGGTGGGCCCCACCTATGCCATGTGGACAAGTGACATGGAGGAGCCATATGGATAGGAGGCATAAATTGGAAGGGACACATGGGTTGGAGGTATGATGTGGAATAACCACATCAGTGCATAAGTGCAAGAATCTGACCCAAGGGCTTGTAAGAATTTAGCACCCTAGTGCTAGACCCGATGGACCAGATGACCAAAGGAAAGGAACCAAGGGCTTGGTGGATGGAGATATGACTATCAAGAGACAGGACAGATCAACGGTTGCAGTTGATAGTGCATGGGAAACTTGTGTGATGGTTCACAACATGCAGATATAGATCTAACCATCGGATGATAGGCTAGATCGACAGTTAGGGATTAAACTGCATTGACAATTCGCACGTTGGTTAACGGGAGATGGGTGAGCCATTGGGACGATACTGCCCTAACCACATGTTTCTTTTTTATTGATAACGACTCCCCAAGGTATTTTCCAAAACTGCTTTCATGGAGAGTCCTTACCACTTCCGGTAACAGGAAAACCAGCGAGACCCAAGGCCAAGAGATGTAATGACTTGGAAAGTGGTGGAGGGTGAGTTGGCCACATCACAGGGTGACCTAGTGGACATGTCTAGGCACATGAACACACAAAAATATGTGCTTGGAATCACTGTCGAAAGTGCTTGGAAGGACATTTTCCTTATTCCCAGTAGACCAAAATGACTTCGTTTATATGCTATTTCTTGTGTTTATAGGGTTCTTTGTTGTTACATCAAGATTCACGTTGGAGTCACATATCACAAAATGCTAATTTGTCTATCTTTGAGATGTACTCAATGAATCAGTAACACACCTGCGCTTTTACCTACAAGGTAGAACTCCATGAAAATTTCGACAGGTTATTGGCAATACGACAAGTCTGTCAAATTAAACAACCCATGTCAAATTCTACAATTTGAACTTCTATTGTATTGGAGAAAACTCACTATGGCTTGGGAATACCACAACAGACAGATGACTACCAGAAATCTACTCAATTCTCAAAGCAATGCTATTATAAATGACAATGTTAAGATAATGGAGAAATGTAACCAACCTTGATCCAAACGTTTGATGTAGATACCCGTTGGAGCTTTCAATCCGTGCACTTGTAATCTGCAAATTAGTCTTGACAGCCAATATCTAACAAGTACATATAATATATAATTGACATTAACATTATCAATAACAATGGTCCATAATATCATAAGCAAATGTAACCCAATGCATAATAAACAACATTCACACCATGAATGGACGAGAATATGAGCATTTCTATTAATGAACAAGAAGAAGTACAAGGTGATACGACCTCTTGCCGGCAACCAATATGAACCAAGATCTAGATCAATCCACTTGTGCCTCCACCACTTCAATCCTCCATGAATGGCAAACTCAAACTAGAAAGGAGTTTGGAAGGTGAACATAAATGGTCCACAACTACAAGGATCAATGAGTGCAAACTCAAGATAGGGCAAAAATCCACTAGAGTTCCTTTACTATTCTCTTCTTCCTCCCATCCATAAGCCATATGTGATCAATATATAGTCCTCTCAAAGGTAGGTGAAAGGACACATCGAGACGTTACTTGGGCAGATGGAGAGCCAAAGGTCACCCAATGACCGCTTTTTGGGAGTAAAAAGTAATTAATAGTGGTTTTTACCATTTTACTTGATACCCGCAAGCTATAGAGATGCAACTTGCAGGTACGCATGCTATAATGATGCAACATGCGGGTAGGAATAAAAATAGGGAAAAATAGTATCACTGAAGCATATAAATGGATCTAAGTCACTGAAATGGATCCTACAGGCCAAAGAATGATGATGCTCACAGGGTGGAAGATTACGATGTAACAGATGCCCCCTAATGTGTGAGGTCAGAGACTGAATGTGCTACGATGGCCGAAATACATTATAAAACTCAGAAGTGGAGTGATGGAGACACAAGTGGAAACAGCAGCTCACTCCTCATAATACAATAGTATCTCTGAATACATGTCGGTATAGTACAACAATCTGATACAATGGCCATGAATAGGCAGTATATAATGGATACATGTCATAAGTGATCATAGCCATGATCCCTCTACAGTAAGATATGGTCTTCTGTTGAAAAGAAGACAACTGGTGCAAACTAGAGGTAAAAATTTCTGAAATCTTAGAGGTGATATCTCAGATGTAAAGTCAAAGTCATATGTAGCATACTGAATGCCACAATCGCCTGGGGTCTTCTACACAAGTCTTCGACGGTGCAAGTCCCATCAAGTGAATAAAGGAGTTGGGGTCGAACCTGATGAGACATCGTCTGATTACCGGTCAATGATGTATACCGTTAACAGACGCGAGATGAACCACCAATAATGAAAATGGGCATCAAGGCACAGAGCACAATCATCGGAGTGTGAATAAATGGGTTGAAGTGGAACACTAGGATGAATCCATCATCAGGGGACATTGATGTATTCCCAAAATTGTCGATGGCGAGAGAACCTGCCACTAATGACTACAAGTCTCAAGGTACTCAAATGAACTCTAAGCCTCAAGTCCCGGAATAAATGAGTTGAAGTCGACGGAACGAGACTCGCTAGAAGGAGGGCATTAAGGCATCCCCCATCGACTAGCACAAGGTACCAGCAATGCTGAAAGATTTGGAAGATCTCAGGTAAAACGGACTGACTCAATAAGGATGGCCGACATGCAATAGTCAAGAGATCTGAGGAGTGGCCGACACTGGTTCAGGACTTCCTTTGAACAAGAGCATGAGCAGATGGATAGACTCAAGCAGCATAGACTTGACATAAAATGTGCAATGTAGGAGGCATTACAAAGGGCTCCATAATGACTGGAAGCTTAACCAATCGGGAGAAAACTGAGAAACAAGTACAGCTCCCAAGGCCCAACTATAGTCCTGACTCATAATGTACGGAGTGGAATGAATGCTCTGTTCAAAGGCGACACAACAGCTGCCAACAAGAAATAGTGACCATAATCCCGTTCGGCTTTTTGGAATATTTGATTTTTTTGTCTTTTTCATATTTGGCAAAAGCTTGAAAAAGAATAAAATTGCTTATAATACAACAAGTGAGGGAACGAGTGTCAAATAGCTAGCAGACTAGTCCCAAGCAGTGGAACATACCTATGCTCAATGCAAGGAAGTGTGTGCAGGATGTGGACACTCGGGGGTATGTTCCCTCAGGGTCAAAGGGTTATCAAATTGTGAAGGGCAAATATATAAGCTCTGCAGGGCTCGACAGGGAAAAGTGCTCAGGCACCAGGCTAACAATTGATTAAGTGGGAGCCGGCACAAGGCTCAAGCGGCAAGCAGGATAATGCAATGCAATCACAACTCGACATAAAAGAGAAGTCATTTTTCGTAAAGTTAGTCTCCTCACCCGAAAAAGTGTAAAATAATGAGAGAAGAACTCTTCTAGTCACGTATGACTAGAGTATACCTTTTTCGTAATTAATCCACAAAGGTCCGGAAAAGGGGTAAACTTATACCTAAGTGAATGTCGCTCCAAATCCTTTAACGAGTCTGAAATGACAAGTATACTCGGCAATCTTGTTTGATTTGAAAAAGTCTAACAAGAGCTTAAAAAAGACTTTATAAAAATCTTTTCCGTAAAGGTTTAACGAGCCCGAAAAAGTAAACTCGTGACCTCCTTACTGTTTTTAACGAGCTCAAAGGAGATATGGAAGAATGCTCGTAATGAGAGCAGACAAGTGTCAGGGACATGCGAGACTAGTTCCAAGCGCATGTGACAAAGCTATACATAATGCAAGGAACATGAGCAAGATAAGGACACTCAAGGGGTGTCTGCGAATTCGGATAGTAATAAGTTCAAATGCATCATAACAATGGGGAGGCCTAAGCCTATATGCCAGGTTCTGAATATGCCTGCCATGAACGAAACAAATGTCGAAAAGGACCAGTAAACAAGTATAAGTCCAGCTAAAAATCCTGTCTCCAAGAAACATAAGTACCAAGATCATCTCTAAAACATACGTAAAGAAAAATCCGATACAAGTCATTGCGGTAGAAACATTTTCAACTTTACTATTATTAACCTCAGACATAATGCAGGTAGAGCTAACCATTGAAGGTGCCAAAGTACCAATACCTGAGGGATCAAAATGATCATCTTCAAAATGAAGAGCAAAGCTGAAGGATGTGAAGGAATCTGCAGTGGCAAATTCATCATCACAGGAGTTGGAAATTCTAGAAGTAGAATCGAACTCATCAGGATCACCAATTTGCGGATCTATAGGAGAGTCTAAAGACTTGTCACTAGGGAAATAAGACTTTAATTTCAAACCGGGGCTAGACAAAACTATGCCTGGATCAAAACGTATGGCAGACTGTATTCTAGACTCATCTTGTTCAATAAGATCAAGGGTAGGAGGGGAATGAGATATATGATAAAGATCCCCCCACAGCTTGTCATCACCACTCATGGCCTCAATAAAAACTTCATCTGAAGGTAGAATACCATCGAGGCAATCATGTGAACAAGATAGGTCAACTGCACGCGTGGGCAGCATAACGGGATCTTTCTCTACTGTCTATGAAGAAGAGAGATCCGGATCTGCAGTGGCTGGTTGAACATGATGAGCAATCTTGACTGCAGACAAGGGCATATCCATCGTGCAAAACATCTCCAGACAGGGAACTTGTGGAAGGTGGATCCCATGGATCACTAAAGTATGATGTCTGGAAAGGTACATGATTCAACGAGGAAGGAGCATCATTGGAGATAGTTCCTATGAAGGAGATTGGTTCAGGGAGGTCGAAAGATCCCATCAATGAAGGATACATTCCAACACCCATGTTCCTAGTTGCCGGCTGAGAATTAGAAACTTGCGAGACTACGGATCCCGTGGATGCTGTGGAAGGAGTGCCAACATAATCCAGCTGATCGATCGTCACAATCTTGCCTTCATGGGGAAAGCAGATAACTCTAAATACAGTAGATGCGACAACCTTCATAGCGTACATCCAGTTCCAACCCAGTAAAAGGTTGTAGTCGATGGGTGCATCAACCACTTCGACTTCAATAGGCACAGACTTACCTCCCAAGGAGACAACAAGGGAAGGGATAATTCCATGCGGCGTAAAAGATCTACCGCCGAATGTAGTGAGTGTAGTTCTAGACGCAAGTAGAGGAGGAGAGCCAAGAGATTTCCAACAAGCTAACGACATTACTGACGCGGAAGCACCTTCATCAACCATAGTACGTTTGACGAAGCTCTTAAGGAAAACCACCTGGATTTGAAAAGCCACGTGGTAAGGCAAGCGAGGTTGGACATCAGTCATATCAAACTTGATAACACTAGGATTTCCCCCATCCTAAACTCCTAACGCACTCAAAAGGGCATGCTTCTAAGAAGGACAGGCTTGCAAAACTTCAAAAGCCGACATGGCACACGGAGTTTGGCCCAAATCTTCTACGATGGAGTAGTTCTGGGCGGCTCGAGCATTAGGATTATGCGTGGAGCAATTGAGAACACCTTTCAGTATCCGCGGCATAATGGAAGGCTTCTCTATATGCAAGGAATTGTCAGGAGGAGGGGGAGGCTCACTCCCCAAATTGGGTTGTGGTGCACCATAATCGCGTTGACGAGTAGCAACACAAACCTTCGACTGAACCATATTCACACATCCATAACCACTAGTATTGGAAGAAGACGTTGTCGTTTCATTAGTACCATAACCAATGGTGGGAGCATGCGAAGCCATGTTTTGGTGATGAGGTAGGGGATCCTTCAACACAGCTGGGCTCTGTGCCAAATGCTTCGATGCTTCTTCAATTCGAGAACATAAGTGAGTAAGATGATCTTCCCCACAAAGTTTGCAAGGGAATTTCACCTTACGCCTAGGTTTACGATCCTCATCAGCATTACCGCCTTCCCTAGGAGGGTTGGCATTCTCTTTACGAGGAGTATTACGATTTCTATTGTTATTACTTCCATTGTTTCCACCCTTACGATTATTTATCCCCTTTTTCTTACCACCAAGTTGTTGGTTACCCGACGGTTTTGTTGATTGCACATTGTGTACATCAGACGACGGAGTGTAAGTGGACAAGGTGTGAACCTGTCCGGGAGCAGACTGGTTTAGCGACAAATTTTTCATTTGATTAGCTACCAAGTCTAAAGGGAGAGTGCATGCGGACCCCACGATGCCATCAGCATGTAATCCAGGAACTGACATGGGCTCATGTCTTGTTCTCGGTGCATCAGGAATAATGTCATACAAAATGCCAGATTGAGAATAAAGTAGATCTAACTGCTGGACTTTCAAGATAGCTTATTCCTCAGTCACAATGTCGGACATCGAAACATCCTTAGCAATGTATGGGAGTAAAGACTTAAGGAACCATTCCAACAGGAACTCTAGAGGAATGTTGGCTTTCACTAATCTCTTCCGCCGACGCCACTCTTGAACGTGGTCAGAAATATGCGTGGCTTTATTCTGACGGAAGGTGGACAACAACTCAGTACCAGTATCATAACGAACCGGCAACTGGAAATGGTCTAAGAAAACCAAACCAATCTCGTTGAATCCCCTATAGGTGTTTCCAGAAACTCCACATACCACTTCGCGGCTGCCCCCCTGAGGGTGCGTTGAAATATTCGCAATCTAATGGAATCATGATTCAAAGAGTTGGAGGAGCAACAAAGGTGAAACGTCGTGATATGATCTCCCGGGTCCTCACCACCTTTCCCCTCAAACTTTGGAATGTCCGAAGGGAGCTTGGTAGGGACCGGGGGCCAAGTAGGGTCGTGACACACCAGATCATTTGTGAGCTTCGAAAGATCCAGGAGATTCAAGCGTGCAAGGAATGGGAGCTGAGGCTGGAAAGCTTGATTATAAGCTCCCATAAAAGGTTGATTAAACGGAACTGTGTTATAAGATGGACCAAAATCTTGACCATGAGGATTAAACTACTGATAATGAGGACCTGATAGTCCATAAGCTTTCCCATGGCCATAAGTTTGATAGCCTCCCCTTGCCGGACCCATTTGAGAGTAAGCAGGTATATGCGCGTTTTGAGCACCATATTGGGGTGGTGGGTGATACTGGTGCCTAGCACCGACTGTGTTGTAGTAAGGGTTTCCACCATGAGTATGAGGCATATATGTACTATTCATAGTGGGAACCGTGTTGTAATGACCGTAATGGTATGGTATGTTCCCACCCCCAGCATTAGGATTAGCTTGAGCAGTCGTGTGGTGACCAAAAGCATGAGAAGTATTCCCAGCCCCAACATTGGTGTGATTAGTAGCAGGGTTGGTGGTGTGATGTCCATGTGGATAGGAAATATTCCCACCCCCTACATTAGCATTACTAGTGGCGGCAGTGGACGCAAAATTATGCGGTATGTGTCCACCCCCATGGTTGGGAGTAATGGTATCATGTGCAAAAGTAGTCCTAGGTTGACGAGTAGCGACACGTGTATTAGGTGGTGGATGGTGAATCGTGTTCCGAACAACATTCCGGTTAGGTTGGGTAATCCTAGCAGGTGGTCATCTTCCAACATTAGCATTGTTAGGAATCTGACTAGTCCCCATACTATGTGTGCAGGTGGACAATGTAAAGCCCCCAGCGAGGGTAGTGCCCCCGGTGGCTATAGTATGGCTAACACTTTGACTAGTGCCAGCGTGACTACCAACCATAGTGGAAGGTTCGACAGTACTATGACTAGGCATACCAAAAGAGAGTGCGGTGGGATTGATCATAGGGCCAGTATCATCATGAGTCTCAGACATCCCATATCTATAATTGCATGGAAACGAAGGAACGAAATGCTCGTCCTGTTCTTCATCCTCGGGTAAGTTGGGAATTCCGTAAAGATAATTATCCGGATTCAAAGGATCAAACGGATCTCGATCAAGTGGATTAGGCCAAATAGAACCAGGTTGAGTCTCAGGTGGATCACCTCCCCAATCCTCACGAGGAGTATGGGGATCATAAGTATGTTCAACTCTACCCGAAGGAGTAGAAGGGTTTTCCCCAATATCGGGATGTGCAGCCATGTAATCTTCAACGTAAGTCATGTAAGAATCCGAAGACTCAGAGGGAGCCCTCCGACGTCCTCTAGCAATACGGTGTGTAACCTCGAGTGGCTTTAAACCAGCCAAACGATGGGACCGGCGGAGAGTAGGGCTCCGCACCAAGTTATCTCTGGAGAGAGTCACAACGTCCCCTAAATGCCAACTATCAATCAAAAAACAGTAAATCAAAAGCACACACCTAGAGAAACTACAGCCAAAAGCAGACAAACATAGTGGCTAAATGAGCTCCCGACACTAGAGCCGGTATGTCTCGCCTAGGAGAGGCTTGAGACTCCCAAACTATAGCCGGAGGTAATAGAATTAGTTATAGAGACACCCAGGCTTCACTGTGTCGACAGGGTCAAGTCCACTGCACGAACACAACTGTGATGTCCAATCCCTATCTGACTCAGGACACAAACAACATAACCACTGAAAGTACCCTATGCGGTACCTAGGTAAGGAAACTATGTTCACCGCAATATAACCAATGCTCAGGGGAACAGTCGCAGGTGGGACCCGTTGTATGAGTAGGGTAGCTAAGCCCGAAGCACAAGAGGACAAACCTCCGGTACCCCCAGATACGAACAAATCCTGGATATATCTCCCACGTTCAGCCGGTATCAGAGGGATATCTCCTCAACCAACCTCCCGTGACCTCGTGCTTAACTTTGGATTGAGTAGAGATTCCTGAGAACATCGATCTATACCATGAATTCCTCCACTCCCTAGTCAGACACCTAATGTTTCGTCTAGTAGTATTGGATTGTTAACTCACAATGATCTATTCCAAGACTCTAAACCTATGCTAGTTGGTGTACCCTATAAATAAAATCAGTCTAATCAATTTTAAGATTAAGCGTTAATTTTAGTGGCTATGATTACTCAAGGGATATGATCGTGAAACTAGTGATATGTAGACTCAATAGTATGCAAAATCGTCCAATCCTAGACTCATCTATCCAATAAAACAATGTCACTAATATGCAAAATCAACCAACAATTCCGAAATAAAGATGCAATCTTTTATCTTTTTGATGCACAAGCAGAACCTAAATGAAGGCAACAAGCACTCAATGCAAGATGCAGTACATGAAAGTAAAATATTTGTGTATTTTCACTTATAAACAAGAAAGAAAATGCAAAAAACTAAATGCATATTTTTGTATTTTTTCAATATAAATGGAATGAAAAAATGCAAGCAAAATCCTACTATTCAGTCACTGAAGTGTCGAGAAGATCACTAAGACAACCCAGCAAATCCTAAACAGCAAGACTCAACCAAAGGAATGAGCTCAAAAGGAAGAAACCAAGAGGCTAAAACCAAAGATTGGTAAACCAAGAAGGCTCAACCAAGAGAAACGAAGAGATCTGGTCACAACCAAGGCATGAAACAATAAAGAGAGAGGCCAACAAAGACTCAAGAACCAACCAAACTCACCCAGCAACAACCAATAGCCATAAACCAACAAAAGCCGAATTTACACGCTACTGTCGAAGGAATACCTGCGGGTACCCGCGAGCAGTAGTGTAAACAGAGGCGGGTATACGCGAGCTGAGCTAAGCTAGCTCGCGGGTGAGGAAAGGCAAATGGCAAATAAAGAGTCCAAGGGCTCAGAAAAAGCAAGTTTTCTATAGTGTATCTTAACGGCCAATCAGTGACACAGAGCTTCGATAAACAGCAACTCTAATTATGGACTAATGCTCAAAAAATTTCCCAAACATGGATGTTTTCCCCAGCGGAGTCACCATTTCTGTATTGGAGAAAACTCACTATGGCTTGGGAATACCACAATAGACAGATGACTACCAGAAATCTACTCAATTCTCAAAGCAATGCTATTATAAATGACAATGTTAAGATAATGGAGAAATGTAACCAACCTCGATCCAAACGTTTGATGTAGATCCTCGTTGGAGCTTTCAATCTGTGCACTTGTAATCTGCAAATTAGTCTTGACAACCAATATCTAACAAGTACATATAATATATAATTGACATTAACATTATCAATAACAATGGTCCATAATATCATAAGCAAATGTAACCCAATGCATAATAAACAACATTCACACCATGAATGGACGAGAATATGAGCATTTCTATTAATGAACAAGAAGAAGTACAAGGTGATACGACCTCTTTCCGGCAACCAATCTGAACCAATATCTAGATCAATCCACTTGTGCCTCCACCACTTCAATCCTCCATGAATGGCAAACTCAAACTAGAAAGGAGTTTGGAAGGTGAACATAAATGGTCCACAACTACAAGGATCAATGAGTGCAGACTCAAGATAGAGAAAAAATCCACTAGAGTTCCTTTACTATTCTCTTCTTCCTCCCATCCATAAGCCATATGTGCTCAATATATAGTCCTCTCAAAGGTAGGTGAAAGGACACATCGAGACGTTACTTGGGCAGATGGAGAGCCAAAGGTCACCCAATGACCGCTTTTTGGGAGTAAAAAGTAATTAATAGTGGGTTTTACCATTTTACTTGATACCCGCGGGCTATAGAGATGCAACTCGCGGGTATGCATGCTATAATGATGCAACATGCGGGTAGGAAAAAAAATAGGGAAAAATAGTATCACTGAAGGATATAAATGGATCTAAGTCGCTGAAATGGATCCTACAGGGCAAAGAATGCTGATGCTCATAGGGTGGAAAATTACAATGTAACATCTACGGATGTCAAATTGGAATTCAGATATACCACAAATTATATCCCAAGAAAGTGTTTTCTTTCCCCTGGTTTACATTTTGTCCTATCAACCTTTTGCTGGAATTAAATTGCGGAATCTGCTATGTATCGTGTCTCGATTTTTCAAGTTTCTTTTATCTATCTTTAAAGTTAAAATTAGTTGTATATATATGTTTTTAGTGTCATCATATTTTTATCTCATACATCTCATATCTCATTCATTAATAATGGAGTGGGGAATTTTTTTTTTAAAGCTTGTCGTTAGCATTATCATATCTATTATTTCATTCGTTTAATTTAGAAGGGCGGTGGGGTTCGTTTGATGATGTTTATGTTTGGTTTTTTTGGAGCGCTTTAAAATGCTATGCCAATAACATTAGTACTTCAAAAGAGAAAAGTTGTTATCTCCATTCTCAAGAGAAAAAAGGCAGCTTTAAAATGCGGATGCCAAGAACATCAATACACCATCAATGCTTTGAAGTGAACCTTAAAACAAAATAGGAAAGTTACAAAACATGGTAGTAGTTAAAGATATTTTAATCTATTTATTCAGTTTTGTTCACCATCACAACCGTGGTTTGAATGTGGCATACCATAATCCTATTTCGAGGAGGATGCCCTCCCTCTCAACAATGTTAATGAATGGATCATGGATGCCAAGTCTGTCCAGTATTAACAAATGATTTACCTAATTCTCTGGGAATGCATCAATGGTCTCTATGTGTCCCAAAATACCATATTATAAAGAGATTGAGATTGCAAAACTTGCCAATAAGTAAGCCAAATTGGCTTGGGTGGGGTTAGAGGTACAACTTGTCAATTACTTTGGAAAGTACCCTCCATGAGTCCACTCAAACAAGGGAAAGTTGTCACGTCCATTCTTTTTTAGAAAATCAAGGAAGCTTTAAAATGTTGGTTCCAATGATATCAATGCTTTAAAACAAAAGGAAAACAAGAAGTTGTCGACTTCATTCTTTAAAAATATGAAGGCAGCTTTAAAATGCTGGTCCAGTACAAACATTATAGCTTTGAAATTATGGTGCCAATGACATCATTGCTTTGAAGCAAACCTTCCTTAAGACCAGAAAAAACCTACACAATATGGTGGTAGTCAGAGATATTTGAACTTATTTTAAAGTTCCATTAGCCATCACACCAGTGGTTTGAATATGGTATACCATCTGGTATTTAGATATATTTGAACTATTGATTAAGTTCCATTCACTATCACACCAGTGTTTTGCGGTCTCTGCCATGAATGAATGCTTTACGTAATTCTCTGGTATGCATGAATGGTCCCAGTCCACCATAAAATAAAGCAATTGAGAACACAAAATACATGACCAAAATAAAGCAATTGAGAATGCAAAATACATGACCAATAAGTCATATTGGCTTGGGTGTGGTTACAAGTACAGCTAGTTCATTATCTCAGTTTTATAAAGAATGAGACGAACAGTAAATAAGAAATTTATATATAAGGTCACATAAACCCTCATGGGTTGGGTTACAAATTATTAAAGGTCAATGAACGGATTAGGTTAGAGGATCAAATTTACTGATGGTCTGTTATGCTTGGGTGATAAATTTCTTAATCAAAGCCCAGGTCAATCTATACTCGGTTAACACCTTACATTATGTTTTCTAAAGCCCTATAGCTAAGTTATCCATTTCCTTTCTTATGCACTTGATCTATACTCGATTAACAGAACTCAAGTGACCTTACATTCTGTGTTCTAAAGCCCTGTAGCTAAGTTATCCATTGCCTTTCTTATGCACTTGAGAGTTCCTTTGATTGGACAGAATAATCAGTGTGCTTTTGTCATACAAGATGTTTGAAAAAAATTTCCTTTTTAGTAGAATGTCTCCTGTAAGTGATTTCAAACAACACTCCTTGCAGACTAACTGAACTGTAGTTCAATTGCTTTTAAAGTTTTGATTTAGAAACAATACAAACTACACTATTTATGTTATTGTAGTTTATCATGTTTTCATTTACAACTGTTTTTTGTTTTGTTTTCCAATAACTGAACTGCATGCCAATTGTTTCTTAACTGTCGTGCTTTGTTAAATTTGTTGTGTTATTTCATTATTATTATTTTTTGTCAAGCGCTTCCAGTAGATTAATCGTTTCCATTCCAGACGAAATTCGGATTGTAGCTCTGAGAGAGAGAGCGCTTCCATTTTTTGGTGTACAATAATTAGAATTAATCTCACTTTTTTTTCATTGGTTAATTAGTGGGTCCCCATGTTATCATAAATTTCACTACGCTCTTTCCATCTTGGCTCGTTACATCAAAATAAAAGAAAAATAAAACTTAAAATCTGAAATCTTCATTATGACACATGTTTTCATTAACGCCTTTACCTTGATTGTGATATAGATTTGATTCATTACGATATATGTTTTTCAGTGTTAACGCCATTATCTTGATTGTGATATATATTTGATTATAGATCGTGTGAAGGGTTCACCTAATTGTAGATCGTAATATTTTGGATGTTTACTTGTTGTGGGTTGTCTTGACTTTTGTCAACATTGTAGAGCACAATAGATTTGTTCTTATTTCCAACACCATCGAGCCTATCCCTTTGTGCTTTGACACTTATGTCCAACACTACCGAGCACTAACCTCCCACTTATGTGCTTTAAACTTATTAACTAAGCATTAGGTAAAAAATTCTCATTTCGTTGCCATGTGTCAACACTGCGGAGCGCTATGGATTTGCACTCCTATGCTTATCTCCAACACCATCTTTTGCATATCACTTTTTGTTGTAGATGTTTTCCCCTAGACCTGGCTATCCCGAAATTTGCTACAAGGCAGCTATTTCTTGTTAAATTAATTTTGGTTTTATTAGGTTAAACTTTTATTTTTGGAAGAGCATTAAAAATATTGGAACGTCATTTTTTTTTGGCATTAACGTTTTTTTGACTTATTTATAATTAAAGTGATAAAGTCATTCTTGAAAGAAGCTTTTAAAGAATTTGTCATTATTAAGTACGAACTATATATTTATATAATTTTGTGTAATATATAATAACACAAATTTTTAATCAAGATATAAATTTTTATGAAATATTATATTATATTAAAATATATTTACAAAAGTCTAAATCAATAATAAGTAATTGAGATGAAAAGTTGTAAATAAAAAATTACAAATTCAGATTCCGTAAATATTTAATTATAAAAATTTATATTTACAAAATTTTATATTGCCATCAATAAACATCCAACAACAATGCATATAATGTTATTGCTATCCAATATTCAACATATTTTGATATATAATCAATATATTTTGATGTGTGTGGACCCTTCCGGACTCGATCCAATCAAGATTTTGTTGGTGTCTGTCATTTATCATGTCCATACAACCCAATAATTTACACTTAAAATTCTGGTCGTTGTTCTGCTTGAAGGTGATTGGTATCTACTGTTCATTAAAATTGCCATTTTATTCAATTCAACGAGAAAACTTTATACAATCAACATCGCAACTTTTCGGATTCCAATCAATTATTGGGTAATAAAACGGCCATCAAATTTATTCAAACTTTTTGCATTTGGATCAATTATTGGAACAAATCTGTAGCCCAGTAGCATGTTACATCTTAGCCGCTTTTGGCATTCTGCTGCAGAGTCATAAATGCAGCAGCAAAATGTTTAGACACTGTTTTAATTCAAAGACATTTTAATGCTAGTTATGCATTCTGTCATAACGTTTAACATTTAGTTGCTGCTTTACTGAGCAACCAAAACGTCTCCGTTGGTTGGAATGCCGTAAAAGAACAATGGTTTAAATCTCAATTTTCATTGTTCAAATCGCAATTTCAATGATTTGGGTAACTCTAGAATTCATGATTTAACCTAAATCACATATTTCACTTAAATTACGTATTTGAAATTGCTAAAATTACATATTTATAAATCCTATCATTTTGAAACAAGATTTTAGTTCTAAAACCCCAGAAAAACTAAGCGTTTTACTCATTCTTCTTAATACTCCCATAAACTCATTCATTTTATTAATGCCTACCAAATTTTTACCTCGCTATTTTGTTATTTCAAAGCCACGGAAAGAAGTTCGTTGCATTTTAAATCATAAAGTGAATTATTACTAGCCTCAGCGACCCAAAAACATATAGTGGAGAAAATGCAACTTTTTAACCAACCTCATTGCTATTTGACAAAATATATCAGCATGATTTCAATTGATGTAGTGTTTCGATGTTTTAGGAGATCATAAATAGATTTAGAGACTCCAAAATATATAATCATAATTGATTTAGTGTTTCCAA
This sequence comes from Larix kaempferi, assembly GCA_027924585.1. Taxonomy (NCBI): domain Eukaryota; kingdom Viridiplantae; phylum Streptophyta; class Pinopsida; order Pinales; family Pinaceae; genus Larix; species Larix kaempferi. The sequence goes on along the minus strand of BSBM01000238.1, from coordinate 4,745,540 downwards.
GTTTTTGGACATCATAAATAGAATTGGAGATTCCAAAATATATATGTAGATAATCAAATGTGTCATTAATTTGACAATATATATTAGCATAAATCCATCTTAATTCCAGATTTATTATTCATAGATAGGAATCAAATTAGTACATAATAGACTCAATGCTCTAGCTCAGGGGCTGATTGAAAAGTATTCAACAAACCACTTGCCAGCCAATCTAGCTCATCTTTCATCACCAACACAACCTATACCATCCTATACAATTGACTCAAGCAGTACACCTAGGAAGACCACACAAGAACAAGTCTAAGCCCATTTTCATCTCAAATAACGAATAGGCATCCACAAGTTTTCAATTACTTGTTCTATGTTTAGAAGTTATGGTTGCATTAGGCTTTTTGGTTATAACTCCCAGCTTGTTGGGGGTGTTTCATTTTCTATTATGGGCTTCAAAAGATCTAGCTTTAATATGCATGATAACTGCAATTCTACTTGATGATAAGTTTTTGGTTTTGAAGAAGGGTCCCATAGGAAGGTCATGGTGGACTTTTTGGCTGCAGTGATATTTGTACTTTTATTTGTTTTTGTTTTAAAATTTTAATAATAATATTCTATTATTATTTAAAAGCTAAAAATATAACGTATATTTAAGCATTTAGTCAAATTTGTTGTATCCATACTATCGTTAATATTCTCAAATTTGAATTCTATAATTCATACTCAATACATATAATTATAGTTAAAACCATTTTGATGATCAAATAATCTAAATGGGCAACGATTTCGCTTCTTTCCGACGATGTTTCCCAACAAAATTTTGACAGAATCTAGGAAGATTTTTTAAATTCCCAAAAATCAATGTTATAGAATTGCTGAATTTCGTTCATAAATTTATCGCCAAATGAAATCGTCGCACATTTAAACTCCTTTTCATAATTACCAAATACCAACATACCAACTTAATCCCTTTCATAATTACCACATACCAACATACCAACTTAAAACTAATCATGCTTTAATTTATTGTTTTATTTTGCTTTATTGGGTTTGGACTATTAGAGCACATTCTAAGGAAGTTGAGATCCATAAATTGGAAAGTGAAAGAGACCCATTGACTTACACCTACTTGTAAATAGTATGTATTAAGTGCTTAGGGGTGCCCGAGACCCAAGAGAGAGACTTCAATTAGTGCACAAGACTCTCGAGAGAGATCCAAATTAAAATAGGACAAACCCAAATAGGTTCACCAAACCACTTATCACAGTCAAACATGCGATCAAAGGAAAGGGTAGAAGACTTGTGAGACACGGCGCACTAAATGTGCAAGGCTAGGGTCTCTTGGGGTTCCTATAAACTAAGACTAAAAGCTAGATTGCATAAGGTACTACAGTTATCCTGCTGGTGTGATAGGGTGAAGGAGGAATTACAGAAGCTGGGACAGGTGGCTTTGGAGCACATTTATCGAGAGCATAATGTACAGGCTGATTCTCTCTCTAAATTGGCATTGAAGGGTGAAGAGGATTTCATTATTTGGGAGGAAATCTTGGAGGATCAATGCGTTGACTCTGGAAACTATTCCTATTTAGGGTGATCTAGTTTATATTGATTTTGGACCTTTTTTGTTTATTGGATACTGTTGCTGAATGAATATTTATGCTTTGCCAAGGACCACTGGTCTGTTTTTGGCTCAATATGTATATCATATTTATAGTACTGATCTCCTTAGAAGGAGGCGAGCTATTGCTAGTAGCATCATGATCATCATGTACTATTTGATTCAAGATTTGAATATCAATAGTATGTTTTTTACGCGGAAAAAAAAAACTCACACTTTGTGAAATAAAAAAATAATTATTTTTTATCAAATTTATTTAAGTGGTAAGAAATTATGATTAACATAATTAATATGTACAAAATTATAAAATTCTTAAATAAATCATAAATTTAAGATGCAACAATATATGATAACTTTAACATCATATAAAGACAAATAAAACTTAGAAAATCTAATTACATTTAAATTATATATAACTTTTATTAATAGGATAACTTTAACAATATATGATTCCTATAAACTAAGACTAACGGGCTAGATTGCATAATCAACTCACACTTTGTGAAATGTAATCACATTTGTGAAATAAAAAATAATTATTATTTTTCATCAAATTCATTTAAATGATAAGAAAATAGGATTTGCACAAATTTAATACGTACAAAACTATAAAATTCTTAAATAAATCCTAAACTTAAGATGTAACAATATATAATAACTTTAACAACATATGAAGATAAATGAAATTTAGAAAATCTAATTATATTTAAATTATATATAACTTTTATTAATAAGATAACTTTAATTACATATGAAGACAAATGAAATTTAGAAAATCTAATTATATTTAAATTATATATAACTTTTATAATTTAATTACATAACTTTTATTAATAAGATAACTTTAATTACATATGAAGACAAATGAAATTTAGAAAATCTAATTATATTTAAATTATATATAACTTTTATTAATAGGATAACTTTAAACACATATATGAAGACAAATGAAACGTAAAAAATCTAATTACATTTAAATTGTATATAACTTTTATTAATAGAAAATGTGTAACTAAAACAATTTCCTCGTAATATATTGAAACAAGTTGGTTTTTGAGTTACTATTTTTTCATATTTTTAATGTCAATTTAATTAATAAAGTAAACAACTGCTAACAAATGTGAATCAAAATAGAAAGAACAAAGTTAATAAAAAGATAATAGAAATTTCAATTATAAATTTTAAGACTCTTAAATAGTATAAGCTATTTAAATATTAAATCTTTGAAATGAGATTGTTTACATAATTGCAAGTAAGAGCCATTGTACTCTTAATTTATAAACCTCAGAAGTGTTGGGCCTTAAATCGTTAACCCTGTCTCGGTGCCATAGTTTTTAACCCGTGGATATCTGTTGAGACTTGCTAATTTTGTCGGTACCTCTTTGTTTTCCCTGTTTTGTCAATGAATGCATGTGCAGTGCATAGAAATAACAAAAGAAACCAAAAAATATATATCCAAATGCATAGAAACCATGAAAATTATTTGTTAAAGATGGATGAAAATAGTGAAAACAAACCCAAAAGGCTGAGTTTAAAAGAGCAAAATGAAATGGTGAGAGCCAGATCCTCTGCCCTTAACAAATCCTCTAAATGAAATCATGCTTTAAGCTGATAATTTTCATGAGACTACCAACTATGGCAGCAGTGATAGCCAGCACAATCCTGATTCTGTTTGCCTTCTCATATGATCCTGATTTTGTCTGCCTTGTTGATATGGTCTATGGTTTCATGAGAGAAGAATACCTTAACATAGCTTGATAGTTAATAGCTTGATAATTAAGGCAAGAGATCAACCAACTAGTTTATTGTAATGGTTGCCACCTTGACCATTGAATTTAAATTTGATGCCATTATTTTCAAAGGAAATCAATCATAGATTTTACAAAGAATAATAGGAGGTGACTTGGGATTTTATATGTTTCCAATGAATGCAAAACAGAGTGTCCACGTTATCCTTCGAAATCTGTCAGGCTAGCGATGAAGAGGGTTTAAAGAAAGTAGATCACAGATATCATAATATCGCCAAGAGAAAAGGAGATATGCCAGCTTGTTAAAGAAGGAACATTTATATAAAGTCAAATCAGATTTTGATAAAAGACTGCCACGTTGTTGAGGTTTGATAGTCTCAGCAAATGAAGATACATCTGCATAAGATTACATTGGTCTTCCAAATCAACACCGTGTCTCTAGATCGATAAAGAAGTAGTGCCTGCCTTAAAATCTGCCACGTATTGTCAAAATCTCACAACAGATAAAGTGCCATAGAGTATCTGTAGATCGTTTCACCAAATAGCTAGAGAAGATCATTAAAAATTGAAGTAAAGATGAGGACCTGTAGGCAACTGGCGATCTACCAATGGCAAGCACGCCAAATATTTGGCCATCTTCTCACCCTCTTTGTCTCCTCCTACAGCCTTCAAGTAATACTTGGAAATAGAACATTGTGTGAGCTGTTAAAGACTAATGTTCGGCTTAAAGTTTTTGACATGTTAATATATTGTGCAAGAATTACCAAAGAAAGGTAGCGGTAGTAGGTGAGGAGCATCAGTAATCCAAAACTTATCCATTCCATTGCAACAACTTTTGGTCGCTTAAATACGTTATTTGCGACTGTAAATGTTTCCTGCCTAATACTGGAAATGAAATACTCGAATTAATATATGTTTCATTCTAAGAAGTTTGGCGCAATTACAAATTTAAAAAGCATTTTAATATTGTAATGGTCTAAATGCATTTTAATACCGCAAATAGAACTTGAAAGAAATCTTCTTTTGAAATTTATACCAATTCGTAGGTTGATTCTCTTCAATTCTGATTGCAAGTGTCATGCAGGCGATACCCAGGACCTGTATATGAGTATCGTTTGTAAAAGTCCCTTTAGACAAGAATCTGTGCAGTAAATTCGTGCTTATTAAGTGTTTTCCAATGAAGATGATACGAGGCTGTGTACTGCGCCACAACAGAAGTTACGAATTAATTATTGAAACTTCTAAGGATTTTTTCAAAATTCCAATTCAATTTAAATTGTGCAAAATTCTTGCCTCCATCATCCAGTTAACCATAAGAACGTTGTTTTCTTATGGCATCGGTCAACTGAGTATAATACAGTCCAACAGATGACTTTACAACGGAGATTTCTTACGCTTTCTTGTTTTAAATTTCTGAAATGTATCATCGTCTTCATCCTCCGTGCACGTATAGTCCTGTAGATCAGTAGAAGAAACAAAATCATTATGAATTGAAATTTCAAGAGCCTTGGCTTTTCACATCTTGTTTCATTGCAAACTCATGACAAATATCCTTTAAATAATATTAATTTAATCCCTATCCCTTTTCCCATGAAGAAAAAATGTTTGAACAAAAGTTTATTTCAGAAGTTGGTGACGAATTCAATATTTTAAATGATGTGGGTGATTGTAAACTGGTACAAGATATTGATTACAATGGTTGTTTGGTCTCTCTCCTATGCATGGTTAACGTGGTCATCCAACCCAAAACGAGTTCATAGTTCTGTATTTGATTCTACAATGATTCTCATCCTCCTTCCCATGCACTGTTATTTTGAAAATCTAAGTTTGAAGATCAAAGTTTGAAAAGACTTAGAGTTTGCAAACTGTTTTTGGATCTTAATAAGCAAATTGATCTTATTGTTTTGGTTGGAGTTGGAAATACTGATCTCACAAAGTTCTTGACCACCATCTCCCACTCATAATCGAGTTCGTTGTTTTCTCCAGAGTCAGGACTCAAACACATAACCATGCATTGGAAATGTTTTTACATTTGTTAGGGTTGTTTTCTCCCACTCCGACGTTTGAGTTTCCTTTATTAACCTATGGGGATCTCTTGATCACTTTAATCTCTGGCTTAATCTCTGTTACTTCTGAAAGTCTACTTTTACCACCAACCTCCGCAAAATGGCACAGCCAGCAATCACGACATAGCATTGGATAAATAGGTAACCCACGGCCGCACTACATTTAGTAATCGGTGGCCTCCACCATTATGACTGAATGTATCCATGCAATCTATATTGTCCTTGAGCTTCGCTCGCAGCGACCGGATAGATCGGACAGGACAGATGTAATTTTCTTGATTTTTTGTTTTAAAAATTAATTATATTTAATTTTAAATTATGAAAATAAAAATGTCTCTTGCAGGGATTTATGTCCCATCTGAGTTGTACTTCTCCAATTAAAAAATCAAAATTTCATAATTTAAAAATTATTAAAATTACTTTTATTTTTCATAATATTATGTTTAATATTCAAAACATTACAAAACTATTAACAAATTTTGTTTTAAATTAAAAACTATTACAAGTCAAAGTGTTTTGATTTCTAAATGGAAAGTATATCCATGCCTTGGCAGGGAATAATAAAGTCTTCAAATTATCCATGACGCATTAAGATAGGGTTTTAAAGTCTCAACATAATTAATTATTTTATTTTTATTTTTAAAGGGTGTGGGTTTTTTTTCTAAAGTTATATATTATATATTTTTTTCTCGACTATAAAAAGTTATGGTAGAAATATAAGACTTATGTATTTTGGAATTATGGAACATACAAATAAAAATGAATTAAAATAGAAAACAATATTTTTTTTATATGTGTTTGTGTGTAGAATCTACATAAGCTCTATAAGTGTGTAGTTTCATTTATGATAAATATGTGAATTAAAATAGAAAACAATTTTTTTTATATGTGTTTGTGTGTAGAATCTACATAAGCTCTATAAGTGTGTAGTTTCATCTATGATAAATATGTGAATTAAAATAGAAAACAATATTTTTTTTATATGTGTTTGTGTGTAGAATCTACATAAGCTCTATAAGTGTGTAGTTTCATCTATGATAAATATGTGTACCATAATTTAAAACTTAATAGAAAATGGATATGATAATATGGAGCTAGAAAAATAAGTGTGCTTTTTGTTTATGTAGTCTAAACCACCAAGTACATCACCGCAAACCAAAGCAACCAATTCATCTAGCAGCTCAAGGATTAGAGAGAATCCCTTTTTTTAATTCATAAAACTCAAGTGCATTATCTTAAAAGTGCACACACATTTTAGTTATAAAATTATAATTATAAAAGCTTGCACGTGTTATTTTAACATAAAATAATAACCATGTAAAAATCCCTCACTCTCACATGTTTCAAAAGAAAATATTTGCACTAAAACCTTGTTTTAAGATCATATGACTCATTTTCATCTATTGGCCATCATCAAGGCCTCTATACCCATCCTCTTTGTGTAAAACCACCTAATGGTGCATGGGATACCACTCAAAGGTGAAATAACCCTTATAAGGGACATATGTCATGGTTGGAGACCTTGTTCACAGTGCTTGAGGCCTAGAAGCTTCATTTTTCTGTGTGTAAGGACATTGTTTTCCCTTTTTACCATGGTCTAGGGACCTAGACCCATCATTACTACCCAAAAAGAATTAATGGATGTCATATCCCACTTAGAGTCAAAATATTCTATAGAAAAGCCCTATATGGTGTTTCAATGCAACTTTTATGACGCTTCAACCCAAGAAACTTTGTTAAATGAATAAGGCCCTTTGTATTCATCCCTGACCATTGTCAAGACCCAAAGACCCATTAGTCTTGTTGAAAACATCATAATGTCCCTCGGTAAACCACTAATAGTCGAAAGATCCAAAATAGGTTCTGTTTTATGGGTTGTAGGTGCTTTTCATGGTGATTTAGCCCAAGAAACTCCATTTAAGGAACAAGCCCCTTGTTTTCCTCCCCTTACCTTTATTAAACCTCAAGATCCATTGTTGATTCACAACTAACCTAGTCATGGTACCCATATCCCACTTTGAGGTGATTGATACCATACAAAGGTCATATGTAGTGGTTCAAGGACTTGTCCATGGCGCTTGAGCCTAATAAGTAAGGTTTAGGGATGGGGGCTATTGTTTCCCTCCCTAAGATGCACTCATAATTCCCAAGACCTTGTAATGGCACCCATATTCAACTCATATGCAAAAAACTCACTAGAGAGGGCTTGTGTCATGGTTCCTATGTGTTGTTCATGGTGCTTAAGCTTGAGAAGGTAAATTAGGGTGTACAGTCATTGTTTTCCTCTTAACCATGTTTATTCCTTGACACCCATTTCCAATGCAAAAAAACTCCTTATGGTTCCTATATCCCACTCGAAGGCTAAATACCCCCTAGAAATGTGTGCTTCCATGTTGTTTTTAATGGTACTTAATTATTAGAAGCTTTTCTTGGGGACTAAGGGCCTTTTTCTCCCCCCTTAATGTTGTTTAAGCCTTAATAACGATTCCTAGTGCTCAAGACTTACATTCATTACACTCATATCCCTCTAGTAGGATAAAGATACCCTCTAGGGGTTTCATGTGGAGGGACGAGGATGCGTCAATGCCACTTGAGCTCGAGAAGCTATGTTTAGGGCATGAGTTGTTGTTTCCCTCCCCTAGCCATGGTCAAGGGAATAAGTCTATTATTTCTTTACCATGGCTATGGTCAAGGCCCTGAGACCCCCCATATACCATGTGCAAAACATCTTAATGGTATGCATATGAAACTCATATGCCAAAGAACCCCTAGTGAGGGCTCATGTCTCAGTTTCTAGGTGTTGTTCATGATGCTTGATCACAAGAAGGTTCAATTAAGGATTAAGGTCCTTTTTTACCACTTTGACCATGTTCGTGTTGAATTTTAACTTAGCAATATAATTTTCATATCTTTCAACTTTAATTTCATAATGCATTTCATCCCACAATTATAGCATCATTAATTTGCAAGAGAAAATAAAACAAGGATCACTAAAAGAATAACCATGCACAAGAGACAAAAAGATTTATCCTAGGAAACCCAAATGGGAGAAAACCCAACAAAATTTTCTCAGAAGAAATTAATCCAATACAAGAACAATACCAATCATGAAGATTAAGCCCTAGCACAAGAGTGTGCTCTTCTTCCACATGAAAACCTAGCAAACTTGTAGAGATAATAAGATAATAAGATAACCCCAAAATTTCTTCTAGTGAACTTCACTTGTCCTCCTTGAGAAGTGCTCACCAATTGAGAGAGATGAGCTTGCTTGAATATGACAAATGAAGTGTGAGAACACTTCTATTTATATTCTTCAGTTGAATAGAAACTTCCTCAATAGGGTCGACTTGCTAATTTTATTGATCTTTTATATATATTTTATTTATAATCATGTCAACTTGTTATTTTGTCTTCTAGGGTTAATTTACCCCTTTTACTGGGGTAGTTGTGCTCTTTCTTGTCTTCCACTTTCTCTAGGACTTCTTCAATGGATTCTCTTGACTCCTTGGTTATTTCTTCATCATAGAAAAATTTCTCCTCGTTAATATCTCCTCACATGCAATCACATTCTTTCAATGGAGCTCTAATGTTCGTTTCACTATACTCTAAGAAGTCCCAAATGCTTCTTATAGCTTATTGTCAAATTCAACATTAGATTAGACTTTGTCTAATATACAAGGAGATAAGATCTTCTTGTAACATAGACAAGTCATCTCACTCTACAAGAATAGATCACTCTGGATAAGGAGCACTCCCGCCTGGAGTACGCAATGTGATATCTATCCTCCTACCAGTCCAATCAACACATGACTGAATGAGGCTAAGCCTCTGAGCCATAAGACACATAGTCAAGGGCTACGACGGGGTCATTCTCTCTCCAAGAGAATGATATGTAGAATGTTTGCTCGATGCTAGAACCATGGAGAACATCAACAATCCAAGCCTAAAGACCCATTTCTAGTGGATAGATGATCCAAATGGATATAGGTGGCCACCCACCTATTCCACTGGATCAAAACAGTTTTCCATTTTGGCAGTTTTCTAGCAATATTTCTACGATTTTTTGGGTTCTAAACTTCTGGGGCTGTTTTGAGGCCCTAAACTACATTTTTTGGCGATTTGGGAAACCAAATGGTTGTCAGTCGAAAGTTGTAAATCTCGGATAGACCTTTCTAAAGGGCTATCAAGCACCCCAAATGAAGATCGTATGCAAAAGTTATGACCCCGAGAAGTTGACTATTCAACTAACCACCTTGGGGCCACAAACTTTATGATGGTTCATCTTCTAGGGTTAGGTTTTTGGATGTATGGGATTCTTTCCCTCATGCTTATGATAAATATGCCCTTTCGGCCTCTCTTTGTATTCAACTTGTCACGAATGAGCATAGCCACCACATCTCTTCTCAGAGATATAGCTACCACCATTCTAGCTGCTTTTATTTTACAGCTTGTTCTATTTCATTCATTTAATAGAATCTGAGTTTACTGTATCACTATGTTTCTTTCCATATATCTGTGTATGTGAATATATTTATGCTCTTTCATTTCGTTCTCACATAAATCTGGATCAACATAACCAACTCATGGTGATTGTATCCCACTCAAAGGCCTAGAAAAAATGCCTACAAACGAATCAAGTGTTGGCTTGGGGACTCACTCAAGGAATTTTGAGCTAGAGAAGATTCAACAATATCCCATGGCACTTGTTTTCCTTCCTTAACCATAATAGAGGCACTGCAATTCATTCTCGATGTTTCCTCCCCTGACTTTGGTTAGACCTTGAGACCCATTCTTGGTCACAACTAACCTAGGCATGGCATCCATATTCCACTTGAAGGTGACTGATACCCTATAGAGGTAAAATGTGTCGGTTCAAGGACTCATCCATGTATCTTGATCCTAAGAAGAAATTCTTAGCATTGGAGACTCTTGTTTCCCTCCCTCAACTATGGTTAAGGACCCAAGACCCCTCAATGATGCCCAAGACCTTGTAATGGCACCCATATTCAAATCAAATGCTAAATACTCCATAGAGAGGGCTCATGTCATGGTTTTTAGTTGGTGTTCATGGCTCTTGAGCTCAAGAATGTTCAATTAGGTCTTAAGTTCATTGTTTCCCCTAATTAAATCATGTTTATTACTTGACACCCATTTCTAATTTGCAAAAAATAGACATGGTGCTCGTATCCCAATCAAAGGCCTATAAAGAACCCCTACGGATGACTTATGCATTGGTTCAAGGATGCATTCAATTTTTTTGAACCTAACAAGATTCAATAATATATTAAGGAACTTGTTTTCCTTACCCTACCATGGTTAAGGCCCCATAAGTCATCCTTAATGTGAAAAACCTTGTACCAGCTCTACGATACTTCATCTAGCGTATGGATGAACACATGAACCCATTCCTGTTTCGGTCTCATTCCCCATGTGCTTTGACACTCTCCCAGATGATCCCTTGGGTCACCCCTTCCATTGAATTTCTTTCCATAGTATCCTTCAGTCTCCCCAAATATGACTTCCATCAGTTGTCGACATAGTTTCCAGCTCGTTATCGACGACTTGTGCGCATCCCACCATCTCGTTGGAGTAGCCTCCAGTGCTTCTTCTAATGCCAGCAATGGTTGTGGTTCTGATACCTTTACTTCGAATTCGGCGATGAACATGGCCAAATTGTGTAATCTTTCATATGTTGGAAAATCACATACCTCTGTCTCTACCTATCTCAACGACTGAGTGATTCGTGCGCACCTTCTGAATGACACTTCATGCAATCGATTCTGTCAATTTTCTAGCACCTCGTTGGAGTCTGACGACACCGAACTAACACTTCCCCACCCTAATTCCCCGTCAACGGTGGGATTGATGTAATCCTTTGAAACGTTGTAAACATTGTCCCATCCTTCTGTAAATTTATCCCTCATTGGTTCGACATACCTTTTCCCTTCCATTGGATCAAGCGGGGCGATCACCCTCATGTCATGCATTTCAAAGGACATTGTCCTCTTCTTAAAATTGATGACAGCCAGATTCTCCATTTCCCAGTCTATTCCCAACAGCACCGGATATGGGCTTGTGTTGTCAATTATCTCTAGGACATCGAAGTCTGCGTAAGTCTTCAATCCCTCTATTTCGACTAGAAGATGAGCTAATTGACAAATTGGTGTGACCTTGCTCTGATTTTCCAGTCAAAGATGCACAGGGGAACATGCCAACTGCGGTTTCCCCATCATCCATCATGTTTTCTTAGTTAGGATGTTTACATCTGATCCTAGGTCCAAAATGATAGAATCGACATCGTATGCACCAATCTGCGCATTCATCCTCATTTCTCTTCTCGTCTTCTTTCTATGCAGTCGGTTCATTGTCCGATCATGTCGCCCTTCCTCCTGTCGATACAATAAACTAGTTATCTCTACTAGTGCATCTTGATCCTTTGCTAACGTCAAACAGCTTTCCAGGAAATTCCTCAGGGTGCTGACCTTCCCTAGTGGCCTCTGCGAATTTGTTATATCAAATATCGGCGGCATCTCATAGAAAGGTTCCTTATGGCTTATAGGTGGCAACTTATTCTTCATCATCGCATCTCGCGCCTCCAAAAAGGTTTCCTTATCTTCTTCTGCATCAAATAGAACCCGTTTTCACGTTGCAAGTTGAACACTTGCAAAAGATATCATGAGAGATAAGAATTCGACCCTTAAATGTCGCAGTAGTAACCAGGGGAGGAGCTGCGACAGGAGAAGACATTGGGTTAGGGTTCTTAGTCTGATTTCCATTCGAATTCGGTTGTGGCTCTGGCGGATGAATTCTTAGTCTGCCACTTCGCAATCAACTGGGAACAATCTTCAATACTGTGGTCCGCTGGCATTAGGGGAATTTTGAGGTCTAAAATGGGCCTCCTAAGAGATATAATAAAATATTACAAGGTAGGCATTTTGTGGGGGAGGTATATTCACAACTCACCTTTTACACTACAATCAATGTAACTATGGTTAAGTTAAATTGAAAAGATATCTAAAATAAAATCAATAAAAAAATCATTCTTTGATGTGACTAAAAGTATTACTCTTGAATACATAAATTGTTTTTGAATATAATATGATGAATGTACTTATAAAGTAAAAAGTAATGCACTCATAAAGTAAAAAGTTAAAAGTAATGTACTCATAAAATAAAATAAAATAAAGTATATTGTTTTGTTTTGAAATAGAACTTATTCAATATTCAAAATATATTTTTTTTGTAAGCTATTTGTGAATCCTTCTATTAATAATAATAAAAAAGTACATAGAGATACATATGAAAGCTAAAGGCCATTCCCCTAATACATATGGCTAACAGAAAACGAATTTTCTGAGCCTAATTGACATAAACTACCCTGGAAGAAACATCCAAGACTTTATTTACATCAAGCTGGTCCATGAGGCACCCAGCATGGATCATTTTTCTTTATTCGAACATCAATCCACCTGGTAGTATTGTCGGGATCATATGAGATCGGAATTACAGTTAGTTGTTGTGTCGAAGAATCTTCTGTGTTATGTCGAATGCTCATATCTGCCTCCTTGTCACCGTCAGAGTGATCATATTCATGGGGTCGGTTTTGGCCACCCATGCCCGAAGCAAAAGTCATGTATCTATCATTACAATCTTCACCCATTGGAGTAGTGCTAGGGGTTCTCGGCGTCCTGTCAAAGTCCGGATCAAAATGCGGTTGAGACGAAGCAAGAGGATGGGGGTGCTTTGGGGGCAACCAATCTTCTACGAGGTCAGGGTATTCTTTTTTTTCTGCCTTCGTGCCAGCCTTGTGGTCGTTTGTGGAGGAAGAGACCGGGGTTGTAGTGCATGCATCCTGGAGATGCCCGGGTTGTTGATAGGAACGACATCTGAACGCTGTGTGCTCATAGTCTAAGACTTGCAAGTGGGGTTTGTCTTTGCCCCAGTCTAAAAATATTTTGTCCGGAATGCCTGTGCTGAAGTCTAGCTCCACACAAATCCGGGCATAAGACACTAGACCTTTTGACATTCGATCTGTATTCATCTTTAGAAATCTACCTAACATGTTCCCAATAGAGGTTAGAGAGCTCGGAAACCAGAGATGTAGAGGGAGATTCGGTAGTCTTACCCAGAGGGGCATGACCATAGAAAGGGGTGACAAAGGATTAAACCCCTGGAACCAACGTTCCACAAATAACCCTGATCCTCCCCAGAACCAAGGCCTGCGTTCTATTATGTTGTTATAGTCCTCCTATGACTCGAACTGGGCTATAAAATACCCTTTAGAGCAGAAGAAAAGATCCAGATTCATTTGCCAGGATTGATGTATCCATTCTTGCAAAATTTCGGCAGCCATTGAATCTGCAAATGAGGGTTGTTTGTCGGAGTTTACAACCTATGCTTATGGCCTCCATGCTCTCCAGCTTCGATGTGGGTGTTTCCTCTAACTGTTCTACAATGAAGGTTGAGCCTGATAATGCCTTTTGGCTTGAGCTCGCCCTCAGTCCTTCGGCTCCAGTGCTCTTCATTGCTGCTTTGAAGGTTTGGTATTTGGGAAGATGTTTTGAGGAAGGATCCCTATCCCCTCCGCAGAGGCCTGCCACTAAGGAAATGGTAGAATCCCGTCCAATTCCATAGTCTCTTAGCTGGGCGTCCTCCTCCAGGTAGTGGTTCTGGAACAAGAGTCTGAAATGAGTCTTGTGGATCCCAGTCCAGCATTGAACTTTGAGCAGGAGTTTGGAAACCGGGTCTGCTGCGTGTAGGCAAGTACATTTTGTTGTCCCGAAAAGCAGCTTCACAAAAAATGGGATACCCTCCAACTCTTCTGACAGTCATTTTTCCTCATGCCGCTCTCAAAAAGTTTGGTTCCTACTGAGAGGCGTATCCGCGCTTGAGGGTTTCCAGATAGGAAGGGTGCCTGCCAAAGCTCCTTATGGCACTTGCGACAGGCTCGTGGGTCAGGGTTTGGCTGCTCCTCCCTTGGCTGCACAACACGATGGTTGGTAATTCTGTATAAGCCGGCCTCCACTGTATGCATCAATGCATGGGAACGGGCAATGCTCCACGACGGGGGCAGCACAGCATCATTGCGGCACAGTCGATGGGTTGAGGAGAGGGAGGCAGCAGCCATGGCTAGGGTTCCCGCAAAGATTTGGACCAGCGACATAAAGGTTGCCTTTTTTGTTCTATTATTTTCCCGAGAGCTAAGCTTTGTTGTTTAAAAGTAGAGTTGTATTTATGTTTCAAGATTGAAGAGTCGGGTTTCTTTTTATTTATGCACGGAAAAGACGAACCCTATTGCTAAGAGTTGAGAGCTCTTTTATTATAATTATTGGAAATCGAATTATATTGTTTAATTTGGAGAAGTCAAAATCTACAGTTTGAAAATCATAGCACAATGTTAATGCTTCTAGTATATATTATGTATGTATCTATTTGTGTAGTAAAAGTTATAATTGTTATAACCACATATTGATCTATGTTCGTCGGATAAGAACAGTAGTGGTCAAGGGATTAGCATTCAGGTCATGTTGAGAAAGATTTGTAAAATATTTATGTTGTTCCTTTTCCCTAACGGAATTGTTTCACAACTCGGGGGTGACCTCTCAGTATAAATAGTATATGCCAGAAAAAGCACCTATGGTTGGGAGGAACGTTGCGCTTGCACATTCAATCTCCAGGAAAACCTATTCAAGCTAAGTATTTATCCATGCCATGTGTACTTATTTGATCATGTTTAATTAATTGGAAATGTATAAATGTTTTCCATTGTTGTGTTAATAACATTCAATCATGTTTGGTAAATTACTGATAGACATGTGATAAATGTGTTGCCAAAGTTAAGTACATAAGAATATGCCATTGAATAATGTGAGTTCAATGCATAATGAATAGTGCACATTCGTAGGATTGCATACACAAGCAAACTATAATGTTACTACAATGATAGACTTCAGGATGGCGTATAACATATTACTAAATGAATTAACAAACATTCAGAAGAAAGGCATTTGATATTCCCTGCATTCTTTAAGATGGTTTAGCCAAATAGCTAGCCTTCATAATATAATTGTAGATGATGAATTTAAGAGGAAGTAATATGTTTGGAATGTGAAGGATCATGTCGTTGAGGTTCTATGTTATTATATGTATGTTTATAATCAATAATGTAACTACCACTTACAAACCGAATGTTGTTGCAGACATATACCTTGAGTAACCAGGAATGGTTGGCCAAGACCTTGGCTTGGAATCACCCTTGATGCATGAAATTAGATCAATGTTGTTTGATTTTAATAGACTTTTATATAATTGATTATATCGTAGAATATTTGATATTTAGGATGAAGAGTTGTCAGCTTCATGTTAAACCTGGGTTGTTCCCCTTAGCCTTTATAACTTTAATATGAATGGTAAGCTCATAAATAATGTGTCAGGATGCGAACATTATGATGTCCTTTAGAATTGCATCGACTGCACCATATTTCTTCGCGAACTTATTTCCCCTTCTTGGTATCTTGTAGTTGGATCATCAAGTTCGCTAGCTGCACTTAGATCTGGTTCATTCCAATCCCCGTTTCGCCAATCGGCGAAGCCTCGAGCTTCATCACAATTTCCAGTGCCTATGCCTGGGATACAATCTTATGTTGTATTAGTGGCATCCAAATGTGCGGTACCAATCCTACAATGAACCATTATTTATGTTGCATGTCGTTCATTCCAAAACTTAGTTTCGCCATCAGAGTTTTGTATGTCTGATCGAATTCCCATACTGATTCATTAGGAAATTGCTTTATTTCCTTCAACTCTATGATATACTGTGATTATGATTTTGGTTTCCTGAATTCGTCGATCAATCCCGCTCTAATTTGTGCCAAGGTTTTCGGTGGAATCCCTGTAGGAACTTGTACAAACTTCATAAACCAATTCAGTGCACAGACCCTAAAGGTCGTCGCCAATTGTCCCTTCTTAACATCATCATCCTGAACTTGTTTCACTGTCCATACTGCTTTGCATAAACACCAGTATTGTTCAGGATCCTCGGTCCTGTTACCCTGAAAAAGAGGCATCTTTACATCGTCGCCTGCCATTCTTGGTTTCCTGGTGGTATTTGTAGATCCGCTAATCCTACTACTATTCTGACACTCAGGAAAACCCTGCGAAGAGTTATATTTATTCCTCCAAAGTTTTGCACAGTGCACGGGGTTGTGTGTACATTGTAGCTTTGGGTCTGTCCCTCCTCAAGTTCAGGGGTAGCCTGATCGTTCTCTTCGTCACAGTAGGGTCGCTTAGTCCCTTGTGGTCCCATTTCGCAGTGCTATGTTCCAGTTGCACTAGGAGACTATGTCTCTATCTCGGTCCTCCTCTTCTTCTCTAGTCGGAACCTCACCCCACTTTGCAGGCGACCACAATATTCTGCAGCTTCCCTCAAAACTTCATCGTAGCTCATATCCATCTACCTCGCATCATTCTACTAGACCATTAGCACAGTACCCAAAGCCTCCGCACACCGAGCTTTACTCGTCGGAGTTCATCTTTAATATGCCCTTTCCACAAATGAGCATCTTGATCCACAGTTTTAGCGACAACAGATACCTTCCTCTGGGTCCCTTGAAAAATTTTCTTTCTGCGTCACTATATGACTTAATCGTGTCGACAGCAAATTCAATGATGTATCCTTCCAAAATATTGTCCACCCAAACTTCGATAGCCCTTGATGCCTTGTTGTTCACCCGTTTCAACTACTGGATCAGTTCTGGGGTCCAGTGTTCAGGCTCACCTCCTTGGAAATTCTTCTTCTGAAAAGTAAATTGTGCCAACCATTCGTGTAGTAGTATAGGAAACTCGCAGAAAAATACTTCGTGGATATCATAATAGATATACTTCTACAACCAATTGGTTGTCGACCATCCAAGGTTCTGATTTTCTTCCTCAGCAAATTCTCGCGTCTTCTTGTGGAACCACTCCTTGATCTCCAGCTTTGTCGGATGCCACAGCATGTCTTCTCTCCTTTCGCACTAGGGTCCCGGCAACGGAACCATTTGTTGACACAGTCCTGTTGACAGGAGTTCACTTCGCACTTATGTTAACAAACATCGACACAGACCCCCTTAAACATCAGCCCAGAAAGGTTTTACCCTTTCCAGCAACATCTGCAGAGTGAATGAAGTCTCACCTGAGATGTCTAAGGGGGTTGCGGGAACCAAGTTTCCGCAGTTGTAAGAAGACATGCATTATCTCACACTCATTCGCAACATAAGCTAGAGATTTGTATTCACATCAGAACACCACATTATCAACCTATTAACCATTTCTACTTAAGCATTATCTTCATTCGCGTCAACACATTATCATCTCACAGTCTAAGGAATTAAACAAATTATCAAAGCATGCTTAAGGAATCTACAGTACATAACATAACTGCGAAAACATCAAACACTACGATACTCAAACAAGACAAAAAGACAAAGATATAGCATTATCGATCATTCTCATTATCCATCAAACTGTTCAATACATCGCAAAATTCTCCATATCACATAACCAGTACAAACTCAAAGCCAAACAATACTCCGCGGAAGATACTCTACAAAAAGATCATGATAGATAGAAGATACAGCGATGATGATCTACAAAGATACTATGATCAAATATGTGACGATGGAATTATATCCCAATGGAAGATGCCCTTAGGCTTACAATCACTCCTATTTATAGGCTCACTTGGCCGTTAAAAAATGGTCCAAATGACCAATTACTAACTAACTTAACCAAATACTCTGCATTTTTCGGATCTTTTATACTTCGCAGCTGGTCCTTTGTTCCTGTCGATGACCCTTTCACCGCTTGGTGGTACCGCAGTTATGCATTCTAGACCCGTGCCAACACAATGCTAGCAAAAAGTAGAGATTTTAGGGTTGGAAGGTGAAAATAAAGTGTCAAGGAATGTTTATGTGTAAAACTTAATAAAAGTCCATGCCTAAAAATGAATCTTTAGGTTGTTATTCAACAACGATGGGATAACAAGTCAACTTCTCTTCAATCTAGAGAATATAGAATGGTGGTTGATAAATAAACACATCAAAAAAATCCATAATGTGGTTAGCATTAATGAATAAGGTGTTAACTTGGAATAACATGCAAAAAAAATCTAAACAAGACCTTGGTATTCGCATTTTATGTAGAGAAAATGAGTAGTAGTGACAAAATGTCCATATGCGAAACAATAGTCTGAAGTTAAACATTTTTATAAATAGAAAGAAGGCATGGGAAAGGATTATGTATAATAAGTTGGAACTTTTTATAGGGATAAAGAAGGCATGAGAAGAGGATTTTGTAAACAAGATGAACTTTGTATAGGTGCAAAGAAAGAACAGGGAGAGGAATGCGTAAAACAAGTTGAATTTTTTTATAGGAACAAAGAAGGCATGGGAGATTTTGTAGAATAATGTTTAAAAAATTGGTGGAATAAAAGAGAGTTCAGAGAATGGCAGGCGATGTCATATTTGACATGTTTACAAACATTTTTTGGCATGTTCAGAATTTTTGGATAATAAAGAACTGTATGTTATTTGGCATTAGGGCATTAGTAGTTGGTAGCTTACCAACACACAAAATAAATCCTAAATATAAATGGCTCTTTGGTTGTTTTATAGCTCTAACGAAAGCACTCAAGGTTTTCGTAGTGTTGGGTGTGTGCTTCACCTTTATGAAATACGTAAATCAAAATCCTCATAGTTCTATTGGGTGTGTACTTCACCTTTGTGACACAAATCAAATTTCTAATAGTGAATTGTTTGTTGTGTATCCAACTTTTTGAAACACATTATTTTCAAATGGTCTTGGAGGTGTACATATCTCTTTTGGAACACATCATCAAGATGAAAGCAACACTTGAGTTAATTCTAAGAACTATAGAGAACTAAAGACCTTAAGGTTAATATTAAGTTCATTCAAATATATGGAGGCTTGAATGTAGCAATTTGTTGTGTAAAAAAATTATTTAATAACAAATTATTCACTTATAAAATGTCTTTCAAATTATTTACCTAAGTGAGCTCGTAAATTTTATCAATTCACTTAATTATATTAATATAAATATGTTTAGTAGAATAAAATGTTCTTTAAATTATTTCAATTAAAAGAATTCATAAATTTTATTATTTTACCTAATTATATTAATATGAATATGTCAAGTCTTACTAGCACGGTTGGTATTCAAGGGGTTATGTTTGTTAGGTGGCACAAGGTTCGAAACTTGGTAGTGGTGGGAGGAGACACCAAAAAAACCAGCCATGCTAAGGGTTGGTGTGGTCCAGGCCAAACGCGATCCCCAAATGATTTTGATGTCTTAGATGCCCCTCGATCATGGTCTCTTAGACCAAAGGTCAGTCGCGCAAGTTAGGGGCATTAGTGCATCATTCGTGCATAAAAAAAAAGCATGAATATGTTTAATAGAATCAAATTTTCCCTAGATCGGGTGGTGAAGGAGGACAAATGGAACAAGGGGAGCAACGGGCATGATAGATGGCCCGAGTACGTGGTGGTTGCCAAAACAAATCCTAGAACTCTCCTCTAATGATTATAACTGTTGGAAAATTATCACCATCATTTTTTTATATTTGCATGCATGCATGCATCCACTCATCATGCATGATTATAACTGTTGGAATATTATTGCCATCATTTTTTATGTTTGCATACATGCATGCATCCAGTCATCAATATGGTGGTCTCCCCAACACCTGAGCCTATTTTCATCCCCCTAGGGCCTGTCTACAGCCCTCAGCAGCCCTCCTACCAACCTGACGCGCCTCGTTTTCCTCACCTGGATGACATATGCACCTTATCTCACCTACCAGGAGTTTAACAATCCTTGCATTTATTGCTCAGTTTAACTGCATGTAGCTCCCAGTTAACTATTTTGGAGTGCCACTTGACCTTCTGACAGCCTCATGCACCCTCCTTGGAGTCTCCATCCCCTGATTTGTGCTCACATGGTTCAGTTAGACTCATTTGACTGACTTTTGACTATTTGTGACTATTGCCACTGATTGGATGATGTCTCCAATGTTGTCCAAGCTACACACTGGGGAGAATTCGAATGACCTTAGCTCCATTCAAATTCACTTGACAGTTATTGTATTGTATTCAGTTTTCACAGTGCCAGCTTACAACTGATGTATGATTATACTACAGTTTCTCCATTTCTGAGTTAATGAGTGATTATTGATTCATCTATTCTTCTTTCTTCTCTGCTATTCTTGAGTGAGATTAGTGATATTTGCTCTAACTGTGTGATCTATCCTGCAGATTATTACAATAATGAGATCTAGTGATGATGATTTATTGTTTCATTGCATGGGTATGTATGAGCTCTAGGGGATCATTCAGTTTTTTGCATGCGGATTAACGAGTTTGCAGGGTGGTGAACCTCTAGGTAGTAGGAGTTGATCTACCCATGAAAGGGTCTTATTCTGCAATGATGGTGCAATTAGTTTTAAAACCTATAGTTTGGAGAGATAGCATTGTGAATTGGGGTGTTATCGTAGGGTATGGTGCTCGAGAAACTTGGGTTTGTAGCTAGTGTTTGGGTGTCTTGGTTGGAAACGCTAATTGCCTAAGGCGGGTGATAGAAATGGAGACAAGGGTCCACTAGGTGAGTCATAGGGGGAAAGGGAAGGTCATTGAGGCTTCTCTCCAAACGACTAGAGAGCAGTGTCAGCTGGCAGAGGCTGAATTTTTTTTCAAAATTGCATCCCAAAGGAGATCCAAGAGGAAATTGTAGAGGTAGAGCGCGGTCTCTGGGAAAAATTGGAAATAGAGAAGCATGCTGAGGAATTTGACGTTTTAGTTGAATGGGTGCACAACTAGGTTCAATGAGGGGTCACTTAGCCTTGCACGAAAGAATGGTGGCTCTTTTCTGGGTAATGAAGCGCCTATTGGCCAAGGTTATCATGGATAAGAAAGCAAAAGAGCAAGGTGATGAAGAGCCGGTGAGGGCTTGGAAAAACCACAATGTTGATTGCCAGCTAATGCACAAAAATTTTGATTTCATTGTGAGCAAGCTCGAGGTTCAGTTTGCTCTCCCTCCTCCTCTGGAAACGATTCGCTCCTCGTTGGTTTAGCCACCTTTGGGGTGGTGGGATCGTCAGCCTGTATGCAATCTCAAGGATCATCAAAGGAAAATTCTCAGGACTCTAGACGTCAGGCTTGATGCTGAATCGGTTCTCCTTTTCCTCTCTTCTTATGTTTAGTATGCATGTCCGTATAGTAGTTAGAAGTTATGATCGTGTCATGTTCTATGTTGTTAACGGGTGTCCTAGGTCTGTTGTTAGTCGGATAGTATGCTAGTTTTGTTCTCTTCAGTGGATGGAAACTCTGTTAGGGACATGGTTATGATGTGATGCAGGGGCATCGGGGCCTAAGCGAAACAATCGAAGTTGATTGACAGAAGGAGGTCGACCAAGGGGATTGTCGATGACCATTGGTGCGAAGGAGACCGGCAGTCGAAGCCAAGCAATCGAACAGGAATCTTTCGAAGTGTGGTCGACAGGAGAGGAATTGATAAAGTCGAAAAGTCGACAAGATGGTCGAGAGGCGACATTGACGGAGAAGCAGCAGAAGCCTAGCATGGAGGATGGGGCAGACCGACAGCCGTAGAGACTAAGTGAAGTCAACGAGTTAAGTCAATAACCGATGGGGTGAAAATGGTCTACGTGGCGAAGTGAAAACCAGTTGGAAGAGGACAGTGATAAGACCGACAACTATAGCAAAGTTAGAGAAGCGTCGCAAATGAGGAGATCGACCTGCAGCCATTGTGGGTTGTTGAGGAAGTTCATGTCAGTTAAGAAGGTGGTTCAGTCCAGTCCAGGTGTCACCACAGGAGGAGACTGTGCAGAATGGTTAGGAGGCACTGACAACTGCAGGATCCGTCGGATTAGGAGTAGAGCAGCGGACAGAGTAAGGACGTCTCTGGGAAGCCAAGCAGAGGGACCTCGAGAACAACGACAGAACAGAGTAGAAGACTGGTGCAGAGGCACAAAGTGGGGGTGGATCTTTCTTTCATTATTCATAGGATCAAAAGACGGAGAGGATCACACATAGAGGGGAGAAACACACCGACATAGTAGAGATTTAGTTCTGTAGATTGTAAAAGGCTAAAACCAACTTGTTTATTTTCTTTGTATGTGACATTGTAATCGATTCAAGTAATAGAAGCCAACTTCTTGGCATTTCCATTTCACGTCTATTCTATGTTAGCATTTCGTGTGTTTACTGTGTGTTATCATTTAATCAAGAGGGTCTGATCGACTCGCCCTTGTGCCAGATGGTATCAGAGAAGCAGCATCCTAAAGGCAGGAGTAATCTTGATACCGGCTTGCATAGCATCAAGTGGTATTGAACAAGAAGAATCTGTGTAGGCATGAACAGCTCCAGCTGCGGTTGGGTAGAGTTGTGCGCGTGTGGTGAAATTCTGGTTATGATTGAAAGAGAGGAGGTTTCAGCTATGGTTGAAAGAATGGCACAAACAGGTGTAAATGTTCATGGTGTAGGACGAAGAGCATGAGGCACAGGAGTTACAGTTAATCGCGAAATGTTCGACGAGTGCATGTAAACAATGAGAATCTTGACAAATGAGGTCGCAACGATCAAAGAAATCCAGAGGCATGGATGCATTCCCGATGCACTTGACCATAGCAACAAAGAAGTCGAGGAGATGGAAGCTCGGGAAGCAATGGAAGAAGAACCATGAAATAAATTCATCAAGTTGATGACAGAGATGAGGGGTAAGGCAAAAATGGATGTACCTACCTACTCAAGAAGTCTAGATCCAGAAGACTTGATATACTGGTTCAGAGAAATGGAGAAATACTTCGACATAGAACAGATAGAGGATCCTAAGAGGGTTAAGACTACATGTCTCAAGTTGAAGGGTCATGCCTCATTGTGGTGGGACAATGTACAGGAAGACAGAGTCAAGAAAGGCAAGGAGAACATCAAGTCTTGGGATAGAATGGTTACCATGCTGAAAGGAAAGTTCCTGCCTAGCGACTACGTGATTTCTTTGTTTATGAAGTTACAAAACTTTCAATTGAAAGAGATGACCGTGAAGGAATACATGGAAGAGTTATACAAACTGTCGATTAGATCCGATCAAACCGATGAAGGCGAAGAAGCAGTCGCAAGATATGTAAATGACTTGAAGTATGTCATATAGGACGAGTTGAGCCTGTCGAAGTTCGGAATGGTTGGAGAAGCCTACCAACTAGCTCTGAAGGTAGAAGAAAAGTTGTCAAGAAGAACTGCATCGACCAGAGGAAGGATGACTGGTAGAGGTGCGAAGACTGTTTCCGCGAAGGGACAAAGTAGCGAAACCAGGGGATAATCCGTCGAATACAACTGACGTGCGGAAGGGACAGCGAGCAGAGAAAAGGCACAAGGAAACTGACGAGATGGTCGAGATACCCACGATCGGGGTGCGTTTGGTCAAAATGGTACATCAGAAAGGAGAGGAGCTGACAGACCAACAATTGTCTGTTATAAGTGTCACGGAGTGGGACACAAATCCTATGAATGCCCATAGAATCTACACGTGGCAAAGGAGTCAAAACCTAGACGTCAACGAGATAGTCAAGATAACGAGAAGACGGATTCGACATCCGACAGTGGCGAAGAGGATAGAGGAAAAGGTCGAAACATGACAGCTAGGAGAACGTTGGTTCAGTACGACCAGTGAAAGAAGAAGGATTCGGCACAGTGAAAGGCCATCTTTCAGACCAAAGTGTTGATCGCCGACAGATACTGCAAGACCATTGTTGATGACGGAAGTATCGAAAATTTAGTGTCAACAGAGGTCATCGACAAGTTGGGTTTGAGATGCCAACAACACCCAAATCCATACAATATATCCTGGTTGCAAAAAGGACATCATGTAAAGGTAACCAGACAGTGCATGATCAACTTTAAATTGGGAAAACTCGAAGACAGTGTACTATGCGACGTAATCCCAATGGACGCTTGTCATCTGTTGTTAGGGAGGCCATGGAAATATAGTCAGAAGATGATCTATGATGGTGGAGCCAACACAGTCACAGTGTGGAAAAATGGCACGCAGAGGATGTTGAAGCCAAAGCAGGAGGATCGCACTGACTGCAAGCAAGGCGAAAGCAACTATTAGGAGAAGCGAGTGCTGATGTGCTCAGCAAAGGAATTCCTAGTGGAGGAAGAGAAACAGTCGGGATGTTTCGCCATCATTCTGAAAGGACCATGTATCGAAAGGTCGACAACGGAAAGAATTTCAGTCGAATTCAAAAAAATGTTTGACAAGTTTAAGAGAATAATGGTCGATGAGGCACCGACGGGATTGCCACCGACGAGAAACATATCCCACTAGAACGACTTGATTCTATGATCGAGTTTTCCAAACAAGGAACCACATAGAATGAATCCGATAAAGGGTCAGGAACTCAATCGACAAGTCCAGGAGTTGTTGGAGAAGGGATTGATCAAAGAAATTTTGAGCCTGTGCACGGTACCAGCGGTATTAGCATCAAAAAAGGGTGGAGAATGAAGGATGTGTACAGACTCTAGAGCTATCAATAAGATCACGATCAAGTACATATTTTCATTTCCAAGGATGGACGACTTGATGGGTTGTTTGATTGGAGTAAGGTATTTCACCAAGATCGACTTAAAGAGTGGATATCAACAGATCAGGGTCAGAGAAGGCGATGAATGGAAGGCAACCTTCAAGACGAAAGAAGGACTGTATGAGTGGTTAGTCATGCCCTTTGGACTAACTAATGCACCCAGTACATTCAAGAGGTTGATGAACGAGGTACTAAAATTGTTCTTGGGAAAGTTCGTCGCAGTATACCTCGACGACATCTTGATATTCAATCGAACTAAAGTTGAACATTTGGAGCACATTCGACAAGTGTTGCGGAAGCTGCAAGAAGAAAAGCTGATGGTGAACCTGTAGAAATGTTTCTTCATGAAGGAAAAACCGATGTACTTGGGATTCGTAATCTCAGGTAAGGGGTTAGTGATGGACCTAGAAAAGGTGAATGTTATATTGGAGTGGCCAGAACCGACGAGCACAACCGAAGTGCGAAGTTTTCATGGACTTGCTAGTTTCTACAAGAAGTTCGTCAGAGGATTCAGTCGAATATGTGCACCGTTGACAAAGTGAATTAAGAAATGGGAGTTTAAGTGGACAGAAGCTGCCTAGAAATCCTTTGACAAGTTGAAGAAGAAGGTGACCGAGAGTCTAGTACTAGCTCTCTTATATTTCAACAAAGTTTTGCAAGTCGATTGCGATGCGAGCGGAATGGCAATTGGTGCATTGTTGAGCCAAGAGGGCCAACCAATTGCATTCTTCAGGGAAAAGTTGGATGAAGCGAAGCGGAAATATTCAGTCTACGACTAGGAGTTATATGATATCGTGCAAGCATTGAAGAAGTGGAGGCATTATTTGTTTCCCAAGGAGTTTTTGTGATATACAGACCACCAAGCACTGAGGTATTTAAATACTTAGTCGAAGTTGAATCAGCGGCACATGAAATGGGTTGAATTTTTGCACGAATACACCTTCATGTTGCGACATAAGTCAGGCAAGTCGAACAAGGTTGTAGATGCGTTGATTCAAAGAGTTTCATTGCTGAACACGACGACAGTTCAGGCGATGGGAATAGAGTTAGTAAAAACGGAGTATGAGATCGACGAAGATTTTGCGAAAGCATGGAAGTCTAGTCGCGAACCATGGAGTGTCGACAAAACTACATACTTGGATTATTTTATCAAGAGGGATACCTATTCAAGGGGAAACAGTTGTGTATTCCCAGGGGATCCGTAAGAGAGAACCTAATCCGAGAACTGCATAGTTATGGATTAGCAGGTAATTTTGGCAGACGAGACCAAGCCGTTGGTCGAAGAAAAATACCATTGGCCAGGGATGGCGACAGATGTTGGTAAGTGGGTACGACAGTGTCGAATTTGCTAGTTGGTGAAGGGGCGAAGTCAAAATACGAGGCTGTATGCACCATTTCCAGTGCCGAATGTCACATCGGAGCACCTGAGCATGGATTTTGTGCTAAGATTTCCAAAGACACAGCAAGGTAACGAATCCATCTTTGTGGTAGTCTACCGATTTTCGAAAATGGCACACTTTATTCCGTGTCAGAAGACAAGTGACGCCACAAGCATTGTTGTACAATTATTCAAGGAAATACTCAGATTGCATGGGTTACCGAAGAGCATAACGACGGACAGACATACCAAGTTTATGGGTCATTTCTAGAGAACCCTGTGGAAGAAACTAGATACAAAGTTGCAGTTTAGCTCGGCATACCATCCGCAGACTGATGGACAAACTGAGGTAGTAAACGGAAGTTTGGGAAACCTTCTGAGGTGTTGAAGGCCGACAGACCCAAGCGGTGGGAGAACGTGTTGGCGCAAGCAGAATTTGCATATGACAACTCTGTGAATCGGTCGACAGGTAGGAGTCCATTCCAGATTGTTCAAGATCGAATCCGGCATGGTGTGGTGGATTTGGTTGCAATACCAACAGAGATCAGAAAGAGCGCGGATGCAGAGACACTCGCAGAGCATATGAAAGAAGTACATCAAGATATACGCAAGCTCATTGAGAAGAGCAACGCGACATATAAATTGAGAGCCAATAGGAAAAAGAGGTAACAATTGTTCAATGAGGGGGACTTATTCTATGCACACTTGAGGAAAGAGAGGTTCCTGACAAGAACATACAACAAGCTGAAGATGAAGAATATTGGACCATGTAAGATTATGAAGAAGATTTTGTACCGAAGGAATTGAACATTTCTCCTGCGTTTAGTGTATCAGATCTATACAAGTTTGAAGAAGGTTCAACAAGTAGGAGTGCAAAAGTGTCGAGTATTGACTGGACAGGGAAAATTCCAGATCGACACAAAGAAGAGATTGTCGAAGTAGTGGATGAGAAGTTGGACGCACAAGGAGTTCACGGAAGAAAGAATACTTAGTATGATGGAGGGATGATGAACTAAATGAGCCGACAGGGATTTCAGAGGAAGAATACAGATGACTGACAGAGCAATCAAGTTCTTTTTCCCCTAGGGAGACTGATGCACGAGCATCGAGGCCTAAGCGAAACAGCCGAAGCTGATCGACAGAAGGAGGTTGATCAGGGGGTTGTCAATGACCACTGGTGCGAAGGAGACCGACGGTCGAAGCCAAGAAGTCGAGTAGGAAGCTGTCAAAGTGTGGTCGACGGGAGAAGAGTCGATAAAGTTGAAAAGTCGACAAGATGGTCGAGAGACGACATCGACGGAGAAGCGGCAGAATCCAAGCATGGAGGATGAGGCCGATTGAAAACCGTAGAGACTAAGTGAATTCAACGAGTTAAGTCGAGAACCGACGGGGTAAAAATGGTCTACGTGACGAAGTGCAGACCAGTCGGAAGAGTACAGCGATAAGATCAACAATTGTAGCAAAGTCAAAGAAGCGCCGCAGTCGAGGAGATCAACCTGCAGCCATTGTGGGTTGTTGAGTAAGTTGATGGCAGTTAAGAAGGTGGTTGAGGCCAGGTCGGGTGCCACCAAAGGAGGAGACTGTGCAGAATGGTCAGGAGGCGCTAACAACTGCAGGATCCGTCAGATCAGGAGTAAAGCGATGGACAAAGTAAGGACATCTCGGGGAAGCCAAGCAGAGTGACCTCGAGAATAGCGACAGAACATAGTAGAAGACTGGTGCGGAGGCACAGAGTGGGGATGGGTCTTTCTTTCGTTATTCAGATGATCGAAAGACAGAGAGGATCACACACAGAAGGGAGAAACACACCGACAGAGTAGAAATTTATTTATGTAGATTATAACAGGCTAAGGCCGACTTAGTTTATTTGCTTTGTATGTGACATTGTAATCGATTCAAGTAATAGAATCCAACTTTTTGTGTGTTTACTTTGTGTTATAGTTAAGCAAGAGGGTCTGACCAGCCCTCCCTTGCGCCATGATGTCGGAAATGATTTTAGGTTTTTTCGAGAGCGGATGGCTTTGTTAAAGTTAGTTACAGGGTATAGATGTTGTTTTTCACCACAGTAGAGGATGGTTATGCAAGAGAGCAGTTAGGGTCTTTGGTCCTTTAGTTCCGTTGGTCAACTTGTGGCCCTATTCAGGATATGTGCTCGTATGTCCCTATTACAGCAGCAGTCCTTGGTTGATGTAATTTTCTTTTGTTAATATTTCTTTATTTACAAAAAAAATAGAATCAAATTTCTAATACCTATAATGCCCACATTCTATACATATGTTCTTATCTGCATATCCATATCTATCTAAAATACAATCATTTGGACATGCATGATATGAGCAAGTGAGATTTGAGACAACTTCTTTAACCATGTGTATCTCTAAGTGAACAAGTCAAAATAATAACAAAGTATTCATCTATAAAATTCGATAAGCAAGTCAAAATTATATGTAACTGCTTCGGACAATTTATTTCAACCATATGCATTATGTAACTACTTCTGACAATTTATTTCAACCATATCCATTTCTAATTGAACAAGTCAAAATGATAACAAGCCGATTTGAAAGAATACAAAACTCCAAATTTTAGACAATTTCTTTCAACCATGTGTATATCTTAATTAGCAAGCCTAGAGGTAAGTACATAATTAAATAAAACTCATGGCTCATTCTTATTTATAATTAATTTTGTTAATTATCTTATGGACTTGCTCACTCAGATATTTACATGCTCTATTTTATTTTTTTTATTTCTAGTTGTTAAAAAGAATTTACTAGAGTTTTAAAAAAAATGACTTGGTATCCATTCTCAATTGATAAAAATTCATTTTTGGAACTAACATCATCTTTCTCATATTTCTTTCACCCATTAACATCATCTTTATTATATTACCTTCACCCATTTTTGCAACTAACATCATCTTTCTCATGTTGTCTTCACCTTGATAATATGTATTTTAAAAAGGTGTGGTACCCAATGCTACTAAATTTCTATGGTTAAAGTTATTTAAAAAAATCTGGCATGGCTCTGGGCTGGCAGGAGCGGGTGGAGTCCTCTATGACTCTGATGGAACTATAATGAAAGATTATGCTTGCGGCATCGGCAAAAAGTCCAACAATGGAGAGGAATGGCTTGCATTGATCAAAGGACTTGAAATTGCTAGAAGAGATGGAATTGAGGATCTTGTTGTTCTCGGCGACTCAATGTTCCAGTTATCAGGGAAGCTAGGAGTCTGAATAATTGTAGAAAGGTGCCTCTCAACAAGATTCAACATATGCTGAAAAACATCATCAAGGAGTATAAAACCATCAATCTTCTTCATATTCTTAGATCCAACAACACTTACGTAGATAAAATGGCAAATCATGGAGTTAAGCTTGTCTACGGGGTCTTGGTTTTCAATAAACAAGACCAAGGAATGGCTTGGGTTCCATAATCACTCTCCCACCTAATGTTTAAACCCAATCTCCACACATCGCTTGGGACTATGCTTGGATTTTGCATAAGTTTAAATTTTTTGCCAAACTTTGGGCTCCCAACCGCCAAACTCGACGTCCTATTCGAGGCCCTCCATAGTGTACCTCTGAAGATCATGGATCAGCACACACGCTTGATCCACATGGTTTGCATGCAAGGCATTATTGCTCCCACCCTTCGTGGCAACACTGGCCTTAACCTTGGACAAGACACCATCCTCGCATTCGAACTTTGTCTTAGCGTTGTTTTGCTCTGCAACAGGTTTCGCAAGGATTTCAAATTCAAGCAGCTTAGTAAGGAATTCAGGTTAAGGCAGCGCAGTATGGCTGAGGATCACCCCTCTCTCCAATCCATCCTCTGCGGGAAGCAGATTGCAGCTCATGGGCGTCGACACTATGCTAATTTGGATCATAAGGCTATAGGTCCAAGAACCAGCAGTGTGCACACATCTGCGCAGACCCCTGGAAAATCTGGTTTCCTTGGGTAAGGTCTCCATTCGTCAACCAATGGCATGGGGTTTGACAATCTCTCATCTGAATTCCAGACGTATTTGAAGGCCTAGAAGCTCAGACCTGAACTCTGCGCAATGAAAACTATGACCTGAAACGGGCTTTCACCCATCTTTTTTCTCAGGTGAATGCTACAAACATTGAGGTTAGAAGTCTCAGTGCGAATATTACAGAGTAGGTAGCAACTCTGGTGGAGGCCAGACTCGACAATCTAGATGCAAGGATTTTGGCAGTCCATAACACAGCCAGGGTGGTGGCAGCAAAGCTCGACCGAATGCTCGCAGACATCAAGGAGCTCAAAGGAAATGGGGAGGCCAACTCGTAACTTGCTTCTTCCTTGCTTCTCAATTAATTCCTAGTTTACTATGTTATGTCTCGGAACTCTGATAGCTCGATTGTATAGCTTTATTGTTTGTTTCAAGTCTCCTTGTGTGTTTTTGAACCGTTTACATCTATGCTATGCACCTTCGTCTTTCTACTAGGTCAATTTGTAAGGAGCTTCAAGCTTCCTAGAACAAGGTATTTTTTTTAGCAGATTCGAATAGTTGAATCCAACTTGCAGGCTTGGCTCTCATACTTTTCAGAGAGCAGTCCTATTGCAAATATTTTGTAAACTTTTTTTCAAGTTTTATATAAAAATTGATTAAATGTTTTTGTTAAAAATAAAAAAAATCTGACATGGCTCATTTTTATTTATAATTAATTTTGTCAAACCATTCGTGTGACAAGAAGGAATTTCATTTTCTTTAAATAACATTTTTTTTAATTAGATTTTCTTTAAAGTATTAAATAAATTTTGAAGTAAAAAATGGATTTCAAAACAAAGAAAAAATGCTATCAATATCAACTTTAAAAAATAAAAAAGCAATAAAATTTGTAATGAGAATGTCAACCACAAGTATACTATTTTTTAATTGTATTTTCAATCATCATGACATGATTGCCCAAATTTCAAATTGAAGTGACCTTGTAAAAGATGAGTTGAAAATATAAAGAAAAAATAAAATAAAAGAGAAGTGGAAAATTTCGGAAGGAAAATATAAATTTCAATCATTTATTGATTTTTAATTTATTATTTTAATTAGTATTTATTATAAATATTTATTTTAAATAGCAAATTAAAATTATATCTAGACATATTATAAAACAAACTTACTTTAAAAATAAACCTTAGAATATAGACTAATTAACAATAGAATATACTATTAAAACACTCCTGGGGCATCTATCTATACATAGAGTTTATAGTGACACGACCCATGTCATGAACAAATAAGAGCCCAACCCAATTACAAATAAAAAGGGAAACTCCATAGAAGAAACCTTTCATGAGAAGGTTTCATCACTTTCTAAAACTGCTGCATGAAGAGATCCATGATGAGTTTCATCACTTTTTAAGGAGTTCTATATCTTGAGCATATTTTTTTTCTTTATATGACCAAAGTTGAAGTCTGAGTATTTTGAGATCTAACATGCTTTCTCAAGGTCATGAGTCTCATCACTTTTTTCTAAATACTGCGTGAAAATATCCATAAATAGGTTCATGGGTCTCATCCCTTTTTTATAAATCCTGCGTGAAAATATCCATAAAGGGGTTTATAATTTGTCGTGGGTTTCATCACTTTCTAAAAGTGATGCTAAAAGAGATCTATAAAAGGGTTTTACTTTGGGATGGATTTCATCGCAGGGTTTCTAATTTGTTTTTTACTTTGTGATGGATTTTATCACTTGGTTTTGTTTGAAGAGAGTAATTTTTGTCAAAATAACAATTTGGAGTGTTTTTTTAATAGTTTTAAAATTCGGTAATTAGTGTAAACCAGACAATCCCAATTACTAAAATTACAAAAATACAAAAATAACAATTTCCAACAAAAATATTTAACCAATTTTTATCCAAGTTTTAGTTATCTTTTCTCCTAAAACAATCACTTTCGAAAGAGTCTTATTTCTCAAACAGATTTCTCTATATATGGCCGGACTTGAAGTCTTAGGCTTTTCAGATCTTATGTGCTTTTTAATTTGTACACAGTGATATGATCAAGGACTGAAAGCCGTATTCTTTCGGGATCTTATGCTTTTTAATTTATACGTGTTGTATGATCAATGACAGTATTGATCAGTTTGTTTTTCCTCTATAGGTCACTGATTTACTATGCTTTATATAAAATTGTTTTCTTGGATCTTACTGTGGACTTTGGAAAGACCTATTTTTTGTTTTGTGGATCTTACTATTTTTGGGGGAATATTACTGTGTTCTTTGTCTTTTCTCCTTTCTGGATATTTATTGTGTTCTCTGAAATGACGTCTTTTTTGTTTTTAGGATCATACTGTACACTTTTCTCTTTTGGTGGATCATATTACTGTGTTCTATGAAATTACCTCTTTTCTCTTTTGTGGATATTACTGTCTTCTCTGAAATGACGTCTCTTTTGTTTTGTGGATCATACTGTGGAGTCTGAAATATATTTTTCAGGGTAAAGCAAGAGAGCGAAACAGATTTACCCAATCTTTTCAAGTTACGAGGAAGAACAGACTTTTTCTCCTTAGCATTTTAACCGTGCAAATACAGTTACAAATTGTGGTTTTCTAGATTTTACCATGGAATCTGAAAAGACTCTGGACTTTTTGGGATGCAATCTTGCTGTGGAGAGTTGGAAAAGACTTCATTGAAATGATATTTTTCTGTGTCAGAGTTTTTGGAGTTTTCACTGTTTTATGATTTTAAAGTTTTTGGAGTTGAAATGATATTTTCCGTGTCAGAGTGATTGGAGTTTTCACTGTATTATGAACTTAAAGTTTCTGGAGTTGAAATGATATTTTTCTTTCTCTGAGTTTTGGAGTTGAAATGATAATCTTCGTGTGAGACTTATTGGAGTTTTCCCTGTATTATGAGTTTAAAGTTTCTGGAATTGAAATGATATTTTTTTGTCCGAGTTTTCGGAGTTTTCACTGTATTATGAGTTTAAAGAGTTTTTGGAGTTTTCGCTGTGTTGTATTATGAAGTTTAAAGAGTTTTCACTGTATTATGAAGTTTAAAGAGTTTTGGCTGGAGAATGAAGTTTTTTGGAGTTTTAGCTGTATTGTATTATGAAGTTTAAAGAGTTTTGGCTGGAGAATGAAGTTTTTTGGAGTTTTAGCTGTATTGTATTATGAAGTTTAAAGAGTTTTGGCTGGAGAATGAAGTTTTTTCGAGTTTTAGCTGTATTGTATTATGAAGTTTAAAGAGTTTTTGGAGTTTTCACTGTATTGTGAGTTTAAAGTTTTTGGAGTTTTCATAAACTCTGACATCATGATTATCCACCGTGAAAACCTCCAGAGAATGAAGTTTTTTTTGAGTTTTCGCTGTATTGTATTATGAAGTTTAAAGAGTTTTTGGAGTTTTCACTGTATTGTCAGTTCAATGTTTTTGGAGTTTTCATAAACTCTGACATCATGATTATCCACCGTGAAAACCTCCATGTTTAAATGATGTTCTTTTCATGGTAAGTTTTTTTTTCGTTTTACGGAATATGGACAGAACAGATAGCACATAGTTTTGTCATGTAAGTGCAGTAGCACATGGTTTTGTGGAGTCCGAAACAACTTTATTTTGTAGACTATTTTACAGCATAGGATAAAGAACAACCAAAATGTCTCAGCTTTCAGGCAGTTTTTTATCAAATCCATGGTCAAATTAGTTCCTGAAAATTGCAATTTTTGTAATTATGTAATTTTAAGATAAATTTTAAAGTAAATATTTCAATCATTAATTCATTTTTTTGCACAATCTACAGACGATTTTATTTTTCAGTATACTGCTTTCTATTTTTCACACAGTAAAATAACTATACTTGAATATTAAGTATCTGATAGAAATTACAAAAACAAACTCCTCAGTGTAGAAAAAATACATACATCCAGCTTACCACAAGAAAAAACACCAACCCCCCATTGCTACAATGAAAACCAAAAAAAAAAATTAAAAGAGGATATATGTGGCTGCCCCCTGCCAAACATGAATCCCGAAAGTCCCTATTTTACTTTTCAAGAAGGGGAATATTTTTTGGGTGGAAAATTATTCAATGCTCTAAAATTTAGCTTCATTTCAATTTGATTATTTCAGTGCGACCTTGGAAGTTTGTACCCTACCCACCACTGGCAGTATGTCACCATCCCACCACTCTGCCTCGTTTGATGCCCCTGATCGGTTTCCCAGGGGTAAGAGATTAAGAGGCAGCCTATCTAACGATTAGAATGGATATTTCTCTGTAAATGAATTAAATAGAATAGCCATTGGTTATGGCGAGTGGCCAGGTCTGACTTGAAATGATCATTGTTAAGTGACCTCCTGATTTCAAAAGGCTTTGATTAGACCTGTATTTTCACCATCTCAGGTCGAGTCGCTTCACGGAGGTTTTCTACAATGTTTCAGTACACTACCGACCGTGATAAAGATATTTTATGAGTAGCCAGTAAGCACAGAAACCTGTGGTGACGGCAGCAAGAGTACACAAAGATATTTCACGAGTAGCCAGTAAGCACAGAAACCTGGGGTGAGGGCAGCAAGAGTACACAAGATATTTTACGAGCAGACAGTAAGCACAGAAACCTGTGGTGACTCGTGAGGGCAGCAAGAGTACACTTCCGAGAATTCTTCCTTTATAACTTATATATCGCTCACAGCTGATAACGGTAACGATTTTCGAAGAACACGATGGACCCAGTGATCAAATTTGAAGGGTGGGTATTAATTTTTATTGGAAGGGCATTTGTTCATTGAGTCTTTCCGGAAATTTAAATAATTGTACTTTAATTGACAAGTATAAATTAACTAAACCCTTTCCCCAAAAAATGCAAAACATAAATATTTCAATTGAGCACTCCTGAATATTTACATATCTTTACATTTTTAAACAATTGAGCACTCCTGAATATTTATATATCTTTACAATCATAAACAATTGAACACTCCTGAATGTTTACATGATAAAATGGTATCTTTTCAATAAAACCAAAATTGAACACATTAATTTGATATATATGTAACATTAATTTTACAGTTCATTAAAATAACAACTATTTTGTTGTATTTTTATGGGTTAGACCACACTTCATTATTAAGAAAAACTACTTAGACTATGCAATAACCATATTGGGGCATCTACATGATGTTATGCACACTGCTGTGAAAATTACTTACTTTAACAATGTACAAAAAGAAGCCACTAAGCAAAATGAGGCTATAATAAACCTACAACCAAAATCTACATATAAAACCAACCAAAACCTTAATTCAAACTGGGGAGAGGGAAACCATCCAAGCTTGAGAGATGTAAGAATGATGGACACGAGGACCCTAGGAAAAAACAATGCATAGCTCAAAAAAACATTAAAAAATAATCCTCCATACCAACCAAGTTAGCAACACTTGTCGCAACAACATACAGGTATGGGATGGAGGGGAAATGGAATCAATCCTAAGCCAACTAGAGCCTTGCAACTCGCTACATGTTTGAGTCTCGACAATCTACCTTTTAAATTGAACCACAATGGCTCGATTTGTGAAAATTCTAGATACATGAGTAATTAAGAGCTCAAGGCTCTAAAATTTGATCTATTTTTTACCAATCCACAATTCGGTGAATTCAGTCACTTGCATGAAATTTAAGTTATTTAATGAAAGAATTAATGTATCTAGCTCTATGTCGAAACTGTTTTCTATGCTAATGCGGACCACTTCCCTCCTTATTGTCTTACCAAAAGGCATGATAATGAGGAAGAAGACTTAAAATTATGGACTTCACCATCAAAGAAGCCTTGCAATCACATTGGTAAAGAGTTATAAAAAAATCACAACAATCCAACATGTCAAATCTCAAATGATAGTGCAAATTAAAGATTTATATGGTGTAAATTTAATATAAGACTTACTTATAGTTGTCTCTTACTCTTTGTGTCTTGACACACTTGATAATTTATGGTTGTCTTTGCGCCTTGAACCAATTGATATTATAAGGTGAGGATGTGCATGCATAATAATCATTAGCCATGACTATGCGATGAGGATTTAAATGGAAGAGAATGTAAAGACATGTAATTTTTATACGTATTTTGGTGGAGATTGTCGAAGAGAAACGTGGTGAGAAACCAGATATTTTTGAACAGACAAAGGGAGATTACATGATCATGATCATGCCACCCATCAAATTGAAGACAATTCCTAAGCAAATTTTTTTTTTTAATTTTATTAATAACCATTGTGATACTTTGGTCCAAATGTTTTTCTTAACTCATTGTTTCTCCATATTGTGTTCCTAGTGCCACCTCTCTATATCAATCTGCATAAATCAACCTCAGCTTGGTTTGTGGTTCTAGTTGCATGCCATTGGGTGTTGTTTAGAGTTGTCGTGAGTCTATGACATTCATGCAATAAATGAAGTCTTGTAGAGGAGAACACATCAAAGGGGAAATTTGAATTTTATTTTGACGAAAAACTAGTGGAAATTGATATCCAGGTTCAAATAGGTAGTAGGGACAATGTTTCAGCCTTGTTTTGGACCTAGTAGTGGTTTTGTTATTACAGCCATAGTCATTGACACATTGTCACACCTTAGATCTCAGCCCAAATTGAGTCGAGATTCAGAGTCAAATCCCAGTGACTAGTACATCAAAGTCGTCAATCATCTCTCGTCACCTTGCAAAGCTAAGCAATGAGTGCATGACATGAGTGAATGATTATAATTTATGATATTTTCAATATTTGAATGACAAATCGAATTTTATAGATTAGGAATTTCAACATATAAATTGAAATTTATTGGGATGTGAAATTTCAAATGTTGCCCTTCTTTTGAAATGTTGATATAAATTATGTCCTTCCTATTGGAAGGATAAAATTCAGATTTTAATTTTTTTTTTAAGGGCAATTTTAACTTTACACTTCTAGGAAGGGCTAGAACCCTTTGGAAGGGCCTCAAAGCGTTCAAATTTGAACGCCAGATGGACCCTTGATAGCAGTAACGATTTTCAAAGAACGGGATGGACCCTTGAACTTGGGCGTGTGATAACTGGCACTCAAATCACCTCCTGCCGATAACAAAAAAAAATTCGGGAGGCACAGTTCCACCCTTGCTCGTTATTTTTTGGGATTTGAACGATTATTTTTTTGAAATTTCAACAATCTGGGTGATTTTTGGATCCAGGGAACAAATCATCGAAAAAGCAAAGTGTTCGAGTGCCAATTATCCCACGCTTGAGAGATCTCAGCAGAAAAACGGCAACGATTTTCGAAAGAACAGATGAAGTTCCCTCCGAAAGGGCCTCCAGGCTCTTCAGAGCAATAACACATTTTCATACTATCAGCCTCGGTACCTCGAAGAATATTCAAGTCTGGAAAAGGGTTTGGAAGACTATTATGTATCAGGTTAATCAAAATCCTCTTCTCATTCTCATATGTTGCTCAAGGCGGCGAATGATTAAAAAGCAAATGATTTCTTTCTCGTCAAATTTTCGTTCGACGGGCAGAGAACTATTAAATTCCTTGGACTGCTCTTGATCTAAAGAATGAAAGAGTTGATTAGAGGATATCATCCAACTTTTGGTTTGTTTAAGAAACATTAAACACTAGTTTTCAAAAATTAATTTTCTGCATTTAAAAACTCAATGTTTGGTTTGTTTAATTTAAAAACACAAGTCATGTAGGGTTGTGAATTTAAATTTTACATTTAAATAAACATTGTTTAAAAAGTTTGTTTCTCCATTAAGTAGAATCAAAATTTGATTCGTTTAATTTAAAAACATAAGATCATTCATGTAGAGTATAAATTTTCTTTCATATTTATAAAATAATTTTCTGCATTTCAATCAACTCCATGTTTGATTCATTTAATAACCATAACAATGTTTGATTTATTTAATTTGAAAACATAACAGTTACATGTAGTCCGAAATTTTAATTTTTAATTACACAATTTCCATTCGTGTACATATGGTAATTTTCGGAATTCGGCATAAGTGCGCTTAATAACATATTTTTGGACTCGTTTAATTTGAAAACGAAGCTAAACATTCTATGATTTGCAGTTTTCAAATTTGGATTTTGTTTTTGCTGGAATCCGGCAACGGCAATGAGAATTTTACTGAGCAATTTTAACAATTCAATCATTTCAGCCAGATTTTGCTTCTCGCTGAAGATAACTGTTAAGTAGATATTTAGTTTATTTCCATTATTTTATTATTTTAATTTGAAAATATAACAGTTGTCATTTACAGGTTGGAAATTTTATAATGCATTTAAATAAACATTGATGTTGATGAAGTAATTTTCCACGTTTGAATTTTTAATTTGAAAACAGAGCAGCAGTCATATGCAGAGCTCGAAATTTTAATAACATTTTTTGGTGGGAAATAAACAATGAAAACCCAAGTTACATTAATGCTCTCAAGCATTGGTTAGGCAAAAAAGCATAAGCTCAGAACCTGATAAAATATCCAGAGAACATTTTTGATGTTCATGAAGTAATTTTCCACGTTTGAATTGTTTCCTTTGAAAACTGAGCAGCAGTCATGCAGAGCTCGAAATTTTAATAACATTTTTTGGTGGGAAATCAACAATGAAAACCCAAGTTACATTAATGCTCTCAAGCATTGGTTAGGCAAAAACACGTAAGCTCAGAACCTGATAAAACATCCAGAGGAAGCTAAGAACAAATTGAAATATTTGAGCATAAAAGATTCAAAGGATGCTTGAGAATAAAATGCCCCACAGGGTAAGCATACGTAAGCTCAAATGGGAACAGACAAACAGAAAAACATCACATAAGATTAAATTTGCACGTTAGTTTGTGATTACAACAGACATTTGACAGCTGCAAGTTGAACTTCTGAAATAGGTATGCAAAAGTTGTAAATCCAACTGTTCCAAAATTTGGATTTCCCCACCATTTCCAATGGGCAATACAATTCGAGTAAAAGAAAGAAGTCGAAACAAAAACAAAAACAAATGAGTAGCAAAAGACTACACATTTAAAATTGTAGCCTATAATAAAACCGTTCTCTCTCCAAACTTAGCAGTTTAATAAAACCACTCTACATCATCCCATATCCGAGGGCATATTGGGTTCTATAACAAAACCTCTCAATATTGGGCTGTCGAACTGGGGGCACCTCATACCTCTAGGCAATATACCATTTTAATATCTCCCACTGGGGCATAGAGCACCTCACACATTTGAGACAATAATTACCATTCTGCTATCTCCCCATATGAACAACTCATACCCCAAGGCAATAAAACCACTTTAGGCAATAGACATAATACCTCACACCTTGAGGCAATTGACATAATCTATTATCACTTCACACCTCATTAAACATAATCTATTATCACTTCACATCAGTCACCTCGCTCTACTAAGGAGAGTAAAACCATTCTACTATATCTTTCAATACTGAGGCATAGAGCACCTAACACCTTAAGGTAATAAAAACATTCTACTATCTTCCCATACGGGGTATAGAGCACCTCACACCTTAACAATTCTACTATCTCCCCAGTAAGAGCATCTCACACCTTAAGGCAATAAAACCATTCCACTATCTTCCCATACTGAGGGATAGAGCACCTCACACCTTGCTGCAATCCGAACAATAAAACTATTGTACTATCTCCCCATACCGGAGCATATAACACCTCAGACCTCAGGGCAATAAAATCATTCTACCATCTCCGCTGAGCAGCTCACAACTCGCTCTACTCGGGGCAATACCGTTCAAGGCTCACACCTCGCTCTACTAGAGCACCTCAAGGCTCACACCTCGCTCTACTGGGTTAATAAAACCGATCGAATTCAAATTGTCAATGCACATGATATTTTATCTAAACAAATTATCGATTCAACCCAAGCAAAAGATTGGATTTCTCTAACATTTCAAACAAACAACCCAGTCCTACAAAATAAAAGAACCCAAAACAACACCCACCAATGAGTAGAAAAAGAACTTCACATTTTTAAAGCTAGTAATCTAAAATCGGTATTCTTCTATTGAGATGCATTAAATCCTTCTTCCCTTCCACCACTAACAATTTTGAATGCACATAATGACACCTAGAAAGAAAGTTTTGGACTTCCTGAGCCTTCAAATGGACAGTCAATCCCTGTAAAGTACAACACTCAACTAAACAGTTTAAAAATTGTAATCTATAATATATATGCGTCTAGACATCTATAGCTAACATCTCTACAACCAAGTCGCCAATGCACATACAAGTAAACCCTTCCTCAACTACCAGATGTGAATGCATATAAGAATAAACCCCTCTACAACTTCCAGTTGCGAGTTAACATTTCGACAGGTACCAGTAGTATCCGTATGAGTAAACCCTTCAAAAGCTTCCAGTTATAAACGCTCACAGGTGTTAAGGCTTCTACAACTTCCAGTTGCTAATGCATGTCTGGAAATCTTATAGATCATAATGTGCCACAAGTTTTGATTTCCCCGAAATGGACAATCCACTCTAGTAAAAGTAAAGTACTCAAAAAATAAGCTAAAGAAATACACAGTTGTAATCTAGAATTTGTCCTCAACCCCTTCATATAGACTAACCCTTCTACAACTTCCAACTAGGACCTCATATTGAATAACCTCCTACCCACTAATGGCATAATTAAGTTTCACCAGCCTACCAACTGCTGATTATAAAATTATTCCATACCGTAAATACAAGCTTAAAAGTTACATTAGAGGTCCATAACATAACATATTTCCAACATTTATACAATACGGCCAAGGTTCAAACACCCAAAACCCAAGATCAGAATCCCATGAGTGGATCCAAATGAGGACTTCAATTGTTTTGACGGCTTAAAGACAGCCCGAACAGCATAACTACTTAGCCTAATTAGTAGATTTACAAACCATGGTAAGCTTCACTTTTTCTTCCATTTCTGCTAAATAAAACCTATATACAGAAAACCTACATACAGACAGTAGTACTATTTACAGGCAAGGTTAAAAGCCCAAGGAAGCCAAATATTCACAGATGAAAGAGGTGGTGTTAAAGAACACCATTACGAACAAGAATCCAAGCGGAAACTTCACCTAGCTCTCCTCGGCGGCAGCACCCTTTGTAGAGGCTCCACTCTTCTTAGGCAGGAGAATATTGTGAATATTTGGTAAGACTCCACCATTAGCGATAGTTACAGCCCCCAAAAGCTTGCTAAGTTCTTCATCGTTTCTCACGGCCAACTGGATGTGGCGTGGCACAATCCTTGTCTTCTTGTTATCCCTAGCCGCGTTACCTGCCAACTCCAAAACCTGCAACAACAACGCCGAAACCTCGGTCAACAACAGAAAAGCTGACATAAGCCCTATTTCTACAATACCCAAGACCGGTAACAGGAAGAAACATGGCTGAATGAAAGATTCAGCGATTTACCTCAGCAGCAAGATACTCAAGAACAGCTGCGAGATAAACTGGAGCGCCCCCTCCAACTCTCTCGGCATACTTTCCGACCTTAAGAAACCTGGCAATTCGACCCACTGGGAACTGAAGCCCAGCCTTCGAGCTTCGAGAGACGGACTTCTTGCCCTCGGAAGATTTTCCACGACCCGCCATCTGAGATTCGAACACGCGACCTGACCTTTGAATCTGAAATTCGAACAACCTTTTGCTCAAATACTTTGCAACACAACTTCGCAGATGTGGAACGGAAATGCCTTGCCCGACTATTTATGTATGCGCAACTCCTCTCTCGAAATCGAATGAGGTCGAGGCACACGGATCGTAGTTTCTCGCCGTCGGATCTTGGAGTAATCGGACAGTGGAGATGAAGCGCAGATCGCTGACGTGGAACCTCACAAAGAAGCGGGGGATCACTATTTTATGAGGCGAGAACACGTGCGATTTTGGTCAATCTCGCTTTTAAAACATTGAAATTCCCTCCAAAACATATGGAAAGGTAAGTAGTCTTTTCTCATTGGGGTTGAGGATGTGAGTCATTAATGGGGTCTTTTGGTTGGTTTGATGGAATTTTAGGTTCCATTCTCTCTTGGGTCTAGTTTTTTTCGTAGGGATTGTTATAACTTTTCAAGATCTCATGGGACTATGTTGACAATTCTATTTTGATTGGGTAGATTGTTCTCATATATTAACATTAAGGCTAGCCTTGGCTCAAGATTATTATGTTGGTGTGTGGTCAATAAATGTGGCGGGGTGAGTTTCAGATTAAAATAAAATAAAATAAATTATTCTTTTCTCACTGTTGGTTTTGGATTTATCATTATGAGCAATGTGTTTTCTATTGTTGCGTTTCGCGTGAATTCTTCACTTTTATCTAATAAAAAAGAAAAAATTGATTAAATGTCAGGATCCTCCTGCTACATTCAACCTCCAACCACCTTGTTGGAAAAAAACCCCAGCTAGCGCATCTAAGTCAATATGCCAGCAGTTGGACTTGAACCTATAACCCCCTGAAGTCCCAAACGATCGGAAGAGGGTGGCGTTGCCAATCCACCTATAGGCATAAGCCCTCGTCTTGCAAGTCATCCTTGCAAGATCCATCTGCAATGAGCATTAGTGACAAACACCAATTTCTCATGAGCTTGAATATTTCATTTACCATTCATTGGATCATGTGATGTTCATGAAGGTGAGGTGGGATTGAAACCAGGGAAACAATTTGTGTAGCATCAGTCATTGTCTTCGAGACTTACACCCAAAAATCAAGACTTCTGAGGAAGCTAACCACCCCAACATTCATATAGCTCAAGCACACTTAACATTGGACAAATTAATTAAGATTTGTTTGACACTTCAACATAAGCCTTATTAGAAGACGGGAAGGACTCTTATCGTGTGACAAGCTCTACAACCTCGCATGTTGCTCCTAGGGTTTTGAGCCTGCCACTTCAGCCCCCACCTCTCTGTCCACCTGCCCTCCTACTGACCCGTCCCCCTGGTACAACCTATGGATGAACCTCGGGGAGGGGCTGAGGGCCCCTCTGGCTCGATCCCCTCGTCATCCATCCCCGCGACCTCTGTGCAGATCGATACTGCTAAGGTACCTCTTATGTACCCCAAAGCCTCCACTGATCAGAAGATCCAGTAGACCCCCAAGCCATCCAACAACACGAACACCTACATCGCAAAAGCTGTTGAAAGACCCCAGCTCTCTCTCCCAGCTGAACGCATCAACGCTAGGGCGCAGAAACTCAAAGATCACGCCCTAGTTGGAAAATTCATTGGTTTATGGCCGACTGAACAAGCCCTCCGAGGCTGGATAATGTCCAAGTGGAAACCGAAAGCACACTTTGATCTACAGCTAGGTTCTAAAGGCTTCTTCACCATCATCTTTCACAGGCTAGAGGACAAAGCTCAAGTAGAATACAGAGGGCCTTACTTCTTCAACTCGACAAGACTATACCTCAAGCATTGGACAGAAAAATTCAACCCAGACAAAGAAGACTTCCCATGGGCTCCTGTGTGGATACGGATGTACTCTCTACCTCAAGAATATTGGGACGAGGGCACACTCATGGACATTGGCAAGACCCTCGGAAGCTTTGTCAAAGTGGCTGAACAAACCAAAAACAGTAAGTATACATCCTATGCCTG
Organism: Larix kaempferi; assembly: GCA_027924585.1. Lineage (NCBI taxonomy): Eukaryota > Viridiplantae > Streptophyta > Pinopsida > Pinales > Pinaceae > Larix > Larix kaempferi. Next base: position 4,701,510 of record BSBM01000238.1, on the reverse strand, counting down.
CATTTGCATTTACATGCACATTGTCGAATCTTTGCTAGACTCAATCTGCCTTAGCCATGAAGATACAGAATGGGTCCAACCTTTAGATTATGAGCATGTCCCCTTTCGCTGTAGGAAATGCCATGAACATGGCCATTTGTATCGTGACTGTCCTCTTAACAACAGCAACCCCCAAGAAATCACTAAAGATGAAGAGGGCTTCCAAAAACTCGGAAGGAAAAGAAGACAGCACCGCAAAACAATTGTTGAAGGGAAAAAAGCTAAAGACCCCTCCACAAGCAATAGTTTCGCCAATCTTGAAGGACAACCGGAGGATCCTACAGCCAAAGAACAGCAGCAAGAAGAGCTAGTCATCACATAAATGACAGTTGATCAGATCCAAACGGCTAATGCCCAATCCAATGAAAGTATTAAAGACAAACCCCTGCTCGAGGATGGAAAGAACATGGAGAAACACACGATTCCCGAGATCAAGCCAGGACAGACAGCTGGAACACAAGGACCAGAAGTTCAAATGGATGACGAAATGATCGATCTAGAGATTGGGGACCTGGACCTCTTGGGACTGGAGGATGCATGTACCAAAAAAGATTTTAACACCATCTCCCCCAAACAAATCCAGCTCCTAAAAGAAGCCCTGCATAAAGTCAAGCACCTCAAACTTGGAGTGCAGAATCTCCCCCAAAAAGAAAAGCTCAAGATGCAACAAGATGCTAAAAAGAGAGGAAGAAAGACAAACCTCCAGAGGATCAACCAACTAGGAACCAAACTAGTGGAATCAGGGTAATATGCCCAGCTAACGGAATTCTTCCCCACTGCTCTACAAGGTTCCCAATGCAGTTAATCTCTTGGAATGTACGAGGGCTCAACGGATCTACCAAACACCGTATGCTCAAGCGTAAAATCATGCAAGACACACCCTTAGTCATTTTTCTCCAAGAAACCAATTGTACCTATGAGAAAGTCCAATCCATGTTCACCAAGCTCTGGAAAGGCTGCCAAGTCATTGCCATCGATGCCCTAGGTGCTTCTGGAGGTATTGCAATAACCTGGAATCCCTCCATCCTCACCTTGAACGATTTATGTGCTACTGCCCATTCCCTTTCCGCCTCCTTCCACATCCTTGGCACCAATCTCTCGGGACATCTCACGAATGTTTGTGGACCACAAGCCCCCCTGCTAAGCTCAACTTCCTCAGCACCATCTCCTGGCTCACCCAGCAATACTCTGACTCTCTGTTCATCTTAGGCAGAGATTTCAACATGATAACCTCCCTTCAGGAAAAAAAAGGGGGGCGCCGTTTTCTCACCCTGGAAGACAGTCTTTTCAAACGATGTATCAATGATAATGAGCTCATTGACCTTCAACCATCTGAAGGTTTTTTCACCTGGAACAATCGCAAAGGCGGGATACATCAGATTGCCTCACGACTCGACCGCTTCCTAGTCACTCAAAATTTCATGGACACCAGAGGATTACTCACCACTGTCGTTCTACCCTCTGCAGGATCTGATCACTGGCCGATCTCTCTGAATTAGCAACACTCATGTTTGAAAAAATTCCATCCCTTTCGTTTTGAAATTTTTTGGCTCACCCACCCCTCCTTTCAGGACACTATCCAGGACTGGTGGCATAACATGGAAGTTGAAGGCCAATCCAAAATGGCCATCCTCCACAAGAAACTCAAAATGCTCAGATCTCAGCTGAAAATTTGGAACAAAACAACCTTTGGCAATATCTTCACAGCAAAAAGCGAAATCGAGAAGGAGCTGGAGCACATTCAAAAATACATCATGGAACAAGGCCACACTGAAGAACTCAAACAAAAGGAGAAAGATCACCTGAAGCAGCTGGACATTAGATGTGAGCAAGAAGAAATTCTCTGGAGGTAGAAATCCAAAGTCAAATGGCTTAAAGAAGGGGAAAAAAACACAACTTTTTTCCACCGCACCACCATCCAACACAGAATGCATAACAAGATCAATTCTCTTATCTCTGTGGATGGTTCAATTCTTAAAGATCATGGGGAGATTGAGCTTGAACTCATCAGCCACTTCTAAAATCTCCTCACCGAGGACTATATCGACAGATCTCAGGCCATTAGCCATGTTACCTGCCACATTCCCCACATTCTCACCCCGGAGCACAATGCTAATCTCATGAAAGAAATCACCATGACAGAATTAGAGGTGGCGGTAAATCAGATGGAGGAGGGCAAAGCACCAAGTCCAGATGGCTTCACCATCAACTTATTTCACAACTGTTGGGACATGTTAAAACAGGAAATTCTTGAAGTGGTCGAGGAATCCAGATCTAAGAGGTGGGTCTTTCCAGAGCTCAACGCCACCCACCTCACCCTCATCCCCAAAGAAATTGGCACCACTACTCCTGGAAAGTTCATTCCCATTTCTCTCTACAACGTGGTCTACAAAATCATCACTAAAGTCATTGCCAATTGCCTCAAAGTGCTTCTACCAATACTGATCTCCCCTGAGCAAACTGGCTATGTTGAAGGTCACCAAATACTCGATGGTATCATTCTTGCTCACGAAGTCATCCACTCCCTAAAAACGGAAAAAACCCTCGGGATGCTTATCAAGCTCGATCTTTCCAAGGCCTTCGACAAACTTAGCTGGACTTTCATTGAAAAGATGCTCCAGGCCTTTGGGTTTTGTCAAGATTAGATCAAATGGATCATGTCCCTAACCTCCTCTGCTTTCTTCTCCATCCTTGTCAATGGCTACCCCTCCTCCACGTTCTCCCCCACCAGAGGCATTCATCAAGGAGACCCCCTCTCCCCCTTCCTCTTCATTCTCATGCCCAAAGGCTTGGGACGTATGCTCAAAGCTCAGATCACCTCGAGAACCCTCTGTGGCCTTTCCTTACATGGTAGCACACCCACAGTTTATCAGCAGTTCGTGGATGACAATCTCCTTTCCCATCCCTCGGTCCAGGAAGCTGCTACCCTTAAACGCGTCCTTCAGACCTATTATGGAGCCTCAGGGACTACGGTCAACATGGAAAAATCCCAGCTCTTCTTTTTCCATATTGATCCCATTACCCAAAGGAATATCTCTCACATCTTAGGCTACTCCACCACCTCCCTCCCCTCCAAATACTCGTGAGCCCCTCTCTTTGACTTTGCCATCAAACATTCCTCTTGGAGAGAGCTCTTGGATAAGCTTGAAAGCAAAATTTCCTCTTGGACCTTTCGCACTCTCAATTTTCCCAGCAGACTGGTGCTCCTCAAGTCGATCCTTCAATCCATGCCCCTTTATCTCTTCTCGGTCCTGGCCGCCCCCAAGTGGGTCCTGAAATTAATGAGGAAAATTCAAAAGTCCTTCCTCTGGGGAGGAATGCATAACAATCGCAAGTGGGCCCTGGTGAAGTGGGACACCCTTTATACCCCCAAAAGACAAGGAGGCCTTGGACTCAGGGATCCGAAAATCAATAATCATGTCTTTTCTGCCAAAATTTGGTGGAAATGGGTAACCGACACCATTTCCCCCTGGTGCCACCTCCGGCACAGCAAATATGCCCGCAATTAGTCGGCTTAGCTCTGAATCCGCTTTGATCAGAACCCTCCAGGTTCTCTCATCTAGAGGGCCGCCAACTGTCAGAGATCTATCATTCAGCAACACAGTTTCTGGGAGATCTGCAATGGCAAGCATGCTCTCTTCTGGTATGACTCCTGGCAGCAGCTCCCTCCTCTCCATTCTCTGATGCTCTCCCCGGACCTTCAAGCTCACTGCGAATAAGGCAGACATCGCAATATCTAGGACTATTGGATACTCTCTAATGCCTCGAGATTTCGGGCTTGGAAGCATCATGATCTTTGGACTCCCCCAGTCCTGGAAGACATCGTGGAACCCCTCTGGAAAAATCTCCAACTCAGGAAAATCCATGTTAGCAACGATCCTGACATACTTCGATGGGGACACCTCCCCATGGGAACCTACTCCACCAAAGAGGCCTACTCTATTCTCACTACTACTTCGGACGAGAGAACCAATCCTAATTGGAAGAAAATTTGGGAATCTCATCTCTGGCCCAAAACCTCTTCCTTCCTCTGGCTCCTAGCTCACAGACGCATACTAACCCGGGATAACATCCAAAAAAGAAACATTCATGGACCCTCTTGGTGCCCCATGTGTGAAGATCATCCTGAAACAATTGATCACCTCCTCACCTCTTGTGACTACGCTAATGGCCTCTAGGACAAAGTGGCGCAGCTCAGCAGAAGAACCAATAGGGTCAGGGGGAACATTGTTCAAACCATAGCCATCTGGTACTCAACCTCCTTCCAAAGTACTCTTCTCAACAGACTTTGGGAACTCATTCCTAGCTTACTGGTGTGGAACATTTGGAAAGAACATAACCGAAGAATTTTTTAGTCTAAAAATCTGCTGCCTCAAGATACTTGGGCCATCTTCACAACCAATCTTCAAGAAACCATATCCCTCAAGCCTTGGAACACCTCTGACCTACCCACCCTCTCCATTGAACGTTCCATTCTTTATGACTGGAACCTTTCCCTCCACCCTGCCCCCTGCTCTCCTCGTAACTCCCCTACTTCAACGCCCAACCCTGAGCATTGGAGCTTACCCCCCCTGGTTTCTTCAAACTCAACTTTGATTGTGCGTCCAAAGGTAATCCTGGAGCTGCAGGATTTGGAGGAGCCATTCGAGACGACACAGGAACCATCATGATCATCTTCATGGGTAACATTGGCCACGACACCAACAATGTTGCTGGACTCCTGGAAGGACTCAAATGCGCTCACAGACATGGATGGCTCCCGCTAATTATAGAAGGGGACTCCAAAATTATTCTTAGCCTTGTCTGCAAACTCCACAATGGAGCCAGAGTGGAAAAGCTCTCGTCAAGCTGGAGACTAATGCAAAAACTTCAGGAACTAGCCGAAACCATCACCATTGTCAGCTCCATCACTTTCCATCATCTTAAGAGAAAAGCTAATGCTTTTGCTGTCTACATTTCCAATGAAGGAGTTAACTGCAACAAGGATTTTGTGGAGGACACCCTTACTAATTCAACCTCCAGGAACATCTACCTCCAGTGCCATACTTTGGCCAACAGGGATCTCATTCTCCCGGATGCGGGTGACAACTCAAGGCAGATGGGACAAGACCACATCCGTTCGACACCTGGCCTAAGGATCACTACATGTTCCATTGCTGACGTTAACCATGCGACGTCAAGTAGCTCAACCATTTAATTTTGAGAACCTTCAACGTTGTCTCAGCCACCCTGGATACCACGATGCTAGAACTCAGGCGTGCGAAGCTTGGGCTCATGGCTCTAGGCACAGGACTCACGTCTTCCAGTACAGTGCAGCTCAATTTCCAAGTGACTCTCTGTCACGAACCCAAATTTCGTAAAAATTAAAAAAAAATCTAAGCGGTCAAATCACCCATACATACTATGCATAAGTGTGATGTTTCAGTATTTAAATCTATTTTATAATATAAAAATAAACGATCATTAAACATCTCGTAATTTATCATTAATGATCTCGACAAGAAAATATTGTAACACTTAAATATACTTTCAAAAATATTTACATGTTGTAATGACATTCAGCTGCATCGATAACTTCTACATTTGAATGGTGTGTTACAGCCTACGTTACGAACAAATCTTGAACTAAACCGATAACAATGTAATTCAATAATTTATATGATTTATACAACATTTTGGTTGTAAATATGTACAACCTAAAGCTAATACGATGCATGACTAAAAGAAATTTCAACCGTTTCCATAATTAGATGTGTCTACAAAATCATCACCAATTCTAATTCCAATCAACAGATGAAGACGCATAAGAAAATCACACAGGAAAAATAACAAGGGAATATCAATTGTTTAACACATATGCTTATGTGAGGAAAAAGGCCATCATAGTTAAAATAATTGGAAATACAATTACACATAATCAACATGAACCAAACTGAATAATAATAAGACATAGAGAAGAAAAAAAATACACAAGGGGAAAACATCATAGAGAGAGACTATTTTTCACGTGGTTCACCCACTCCTTGGTCTACGTCCACAAAAGGTTATTTTATATTATTAAATGATAGGGGGTTACATTTCGCAACTTAATTTTGTTGCATCAACTATTTTCCCAGCTTCTCTCATAGAGAGCATCTTTAATAACACTTTATGCTAATAACAAAGTTTATACAAGGATGTAGTTCACATAGTTTCTTTCTAGTGAACTTACATCAAAAATGTAGTAAGGATTCATCTACTTTATTTAATAAATTGGACAAGGGACTACATCTTTTCTTTTATTCTCTTTTGACCTTTGTATAGGAAAATCTAAGGAAATATCTAAATAACATTTAAATTCAAAGTTTATCTTCTACAAATGTTTTTATACTCTCGCCAATTAATTTGACCAAAGGTCACATCCTCTTTTGGTAAAAAAAATCCTAATATATAATTACTATATATATAAAAAATTCTCTTTAATCTTTAGTCAAAAATACATGAAAGTATAAAGGCTAAGGAAACATATCTATATTATAAACAAGGTTTAGTTACCTTCTACCTTTGCCCAATAAATACATTCTTTTAAAAATATATATATATATATATATTAATTACGTCGTAGGCGTTACTTCAACCAAAGACAATCCTTGGCATTGTTCCAGGATTCCTCGCTTATCAACCCAATTAAAATTCGCCACGTATTATCGTCAGTTTCATCACGGGGCAGTTTTATTTCCATTAGTTTCGTCACGTCATCCTGTCCCACCTTTGTCCGATGCTAAGTGCTTTCCCGAGTCATCGTTCATTCGTCTTAGTTTCGTCACGTCATCCTGTCCCACCTTTGTCCGACGCTAAGTGCTTTCTCGAGTCATCGTTCATTCGTCTCGTCAGTCATCGTTCCTCGCGCCTTGTTGAATCGCTCGGCCGAATCGCTCTGCCAGTGCGCCAACCGACGCCTTACTAGACATCCAGCATCAGTTGGAGGAAAACAAAACCCCCGAAGCCACCACCGCTTGCATTCTGGAAGGAGCAAAAGACGAAGAATACGAGGAGGAGCCACTGGTAGAGGTGATCGAGGTCCTTCCTTCACCGCCTCGGCCTCTTCCTCGACCCTAAGGCTCAATAGTATTCAGGGCTCAACAGAAAGCGGATATCTCTGTTTTTGTTTCAATGGGAAGGATCTGAAGCTGCGCTGGGGTTTCACCTTTTTTCTATTCTCTGCATAAGTTTTATTACAGCTTCGAGCTCTTTCTCCCCTACGACTCAACATTATTCAGGGCTCAACAAAAAGTGGATATCTCTGATTCAATAGGAAGGATCTGAAGCTGCGCTGGGGTTTTACCTTTTTCTATTCTCTGCACAAGTTTTATTATAGCTTCGGGATCTTTCTCCCCTACGTGAACCAAATTCTTTTTCTTCACCTTTAGAAGGCTTTCTACGAGTCTTCTAATCTCATCATTTCTATTGTCGGTGGATTCAGCACCAACCCCTAAAGTTTGAAGTAGCAGCCTATCAAGGCTAGTAGGGGCTGCCAAAAACGTCGCAACAACATCTAGAGGAATCGTTTGGCCGTGCCCGCGGCCACAAGCCTCTGTTATGGCATGATTCAAGATGCTCGCTGCCTCTGGGGTTAGTGTCTGCTGCACTGTGCGTAGCCCTAATCGCTTTATTGCCGATATATTAAAAAATACAGGCAGGGCTGAACAGTTAATTGGAAGAAAAATCAAAGTGGCCTATTCATGTGACCTTCCGACTTACAAACAGGTTCTTCAGTCCGTACAGGGTAGCATATCGCTCAAGGGCTTCCATTTTTTTGTTTTTGCTTGAATACCACTCTATAACATTGTGCCCAATTCATAAAAAAGTATATTTGATCGTAAGCTCAGCTCAGGGAAGAAGATGCCGAGGGAAGAAGATGTCATACGGACGAATTCTGATTCTTCTGCAGTCGAGAATGCCATTGCTCAACCAAGTACTTCCTTTGAACAGGTCATCATCTATAACCAAGTGAAATGTTAAATGTTCTCCTCCTTCTTTTTTAATTTTTGTAAAACTTTTGCCTCATGGGACCATTGAAAAGACTAGTAATGGGTAATGGGTGCTTAAAGAATTCCAAGGATCACTGCTTGCCAGAGTTACAAAAATTAAGCTTATGCTTCTGCTGCATCATTGCTCTATATCTTACTAAGGAGTGATATTGCCTAGCATAGCAGTGCTTGAATGAAGTTTCTAAGATATACCGTGTTTATGGATTTGTATGATTGGATGGTGTATGTGTAGCTATGTGCAGAATGGTATCTCATGCCATCAGTAGCATTTTCACTATGAGTTGAATCCTAACAGGTTAGCAGACCGTGACGATCGAAAATTAATACGCTGCCGGTGCACACCTCTTAAATCACAGTGAGAATGTGGTTGCCTGGATTTACTCTTGGTCATTTCCAAATCAAAACTAAAAACATAATTTAAATGAAAACTAAAAACATAATTCACCAACAGAATAATTGGATTAACATAGATCCATTTTAACTTCTGATTAAATAATTCAGGTGCAAACTTTTGGCAACTTAAAAGATCACGCATTAAGATGGAGTGCAAACCATTGATTTTTGGAGCTGTCTAACGATTAACTAAATTGCCCCATTTCTGACCACCTTGGTCGGAATCCAAGAAACAAAAAATCATTTGATCTGATCACTGCAATTCTGAGAATCTGGGAGAGACAATAAAAAATGCTTAGATTCCAGTTTTTAGTTGATGAAGTTGCAGTTTTGTGATTATTGCTATTTATTTCAGCTGCAGAATTTGGTCCAAAGTCATGCCTAAAGATATGCCCGGAAAATGGGGCAATTGAATGAATGATTAGCTAACGCTTTCTTTTTTTACATGGAAAGTGGGCCTTATTTTTTGGTTTTAATTTATTACGCTTAGAAACATATGTGACACCTAGAAAAGGGAGCATAAAATAAAGTAATTTTATGTATATCCAACAAATGACCACAACATTAGGTCAGTGGGATTAAACAGAGTACCATCATTGTAATACAAAGTGGAAGTGCCAGCTCCTCGATCTAACAAAGGACCACAACATTAGGTCAGTGGTAATAAACAGAGTACCATCATTGTAATACAAAGTGGAAGTGCCAGCTCCTAGATCTAAGCTAACAACAGTGGGAGTGCCAGTGCAACTCCTAGTAGAGTGCACCTTGCTTCTCTCTCTTCAAATATGGGATTACAAATTTGGAAATACTTTTATATATATATTTGATGAAATACTTCTTATGGAATCTCTTTGGCTAACCTGCCCTGTATCTATGCCATCAAATTTACCCAGGACTTGTGCATGGCCTCACCAGTGTCACCTTGTTGCTCGCCACTAGACCACTTTCCCATCTCTTCTTCCCTACAGGAATTTTCATGTTTATCCTTTTGACTTGTGGGTTAGTGTGGATTTTGTTTTGTGCCCTGTGGATATCCTATGATTCCTATCCCACCTTGGTATGCCCCCTCTTATAATGTTGACAATTTGCTACTAATTCCACTCTACTCTATCGCAGCGTGTAAGTGAATCTGTTTGATTTGTGTCTTGCTGTGTGGGTGCGGTTGTGCAGTTTGGGTATTCAATCCCTTATTGGAATGATCCACACATAACATAGACCCCAAATGCCTAAGACAGTAAGTAGTTACAACAGTTTAAGGCCTAATTTACCTAGGGAACTCATTGTGCACTTCTTCTATTTATGGTATTAATGAAATACTTTGATAATTGTAGGTACCGTAGAAGGCATAAGCATGTAAGCATCAAAGCAATCAAAAATTGGTCTCGGCACATTTTAGAAGGTCTCGTATACTTGCATAGCCATGATCCACCCATCATTCACCGTGACTTGAAGTGTGACAACATTTTTGTGAATGGAAGCCGAGGAGAGGTGAAAATTGGAGACCTTGGACTGGCAGCGATTCTCCATCATGCCACTGTAGCTCGTAGTGTTTTTGGTAAGCTCTCAACTCTTATGTTTTCGAGTGTGTGGACATGAGTTATTAGGAAAATTCTTATCCATGGTGATATTTATGTAGGAACGCCTGAATTCATGGCCCCAAAATTTTATGAACAAGAATACAATGAATTGGTGGACATTTACTCCTTTGGAATGAGCTTGCTGGAAATGATAACTTCCGAGTATCCATACAGCGAATGCGCAAGTGTAGTGCAAATTTACAAAAGAGTCACCACCGTAAGATTTATTCTTATCGCTGCTTCCATTTTGTCAGCAAACTGTTTTGACTTGTACTCAATGTATAAGCAAGTGCTTGTTACATTTATGGGATATTTAGGGAATCACTTTTTCTTACTACTGTTTACATTTACGTTTGAACTTTTGAGGGCACTCTGGTTGCAAAATCAATAAATTCAAATTCTGCTTGTTCATTGCTGATACATAGGGTAGAAAAATGGCTTCCTTGGATAAGGTCAAGGATCCCAGTGTTCGACAATTTGTGGTGGAAAAATGCTTGGAAACAACATCAAGAAGACTGTCTGCAAGGGAGTTGTTGATGGATCCATTTCTTCGAGATGAAGGAAACAATAAAAGTATGGAGTATATAGACATATAAGTCAGTTCCATTCTCTGGGGCACAACCTCAAGGAGTGTGAAAATATTCCAGATGAGGCAAATGGGGGTTGAAGCTATCCCAAAGTGAGTCCTGCACTGCATCACAGGCTGTCAGACAGAAGGAACTTGAAAGGAGTGGAATATCTGAAGTTGCCTTTCCACTCAAATGCTACGATAGGAGCCATTATGCATCAAGAATCAGTAGAAGTGCCAAATAATCATGGTTTATAGAACTACATTGAGACTGAAAGTAGAACTTCAAGTGTTGAAGAAGAGGGTCTGAGGAATCCATGATTTTAGAGTGAAGTGTACCAGTAAAGACAACAACACAATATTCTTAAGACTTTGCATTGGAGATTCAGAAGGTGCCTTAATTTATTATGTTTGACTTTGCTCATTAAATCCATATCTCAAACTGGATATTTTTTGGGAGTACCCTAAATATTTGATTATGATGAGAGATCTTGAAGAGATTTAACATCCCTTCTCCCAGTTTTCATTTTGTAGGCTGTGCTCGTAATATTCATTTTCCATTTGATATAGAAGCTAGTGAAATGGTTGCAAAGTTGAACCTACCAAATCAAGACGTGACAACAATTGCTGAAATGGTAGATGCGGAAATAGAGGCTCTTGTACTAGAATGGAAGCCTCAAGCTTCTTTTGAGGATACTTCTAATGATCACAACTATTCTGTTGCTGCAGATAACCCTTCTGATCTACCAAGTGTCCACGGTAACACTTGGGATGCATTTGTACTTCGACGTTTACCATCTGGTAGGAAGTATTGGTTACAGTCTCCAGTGAGCATTCGAGAAAAATCTGCTACTGAGCCTGCACAGGGGAATGCTTCTACAGGATTTCAAGGATTAATGCATGGAAGAGTTGACAAGGCGCCTTACCCTCAGTCTTGTATAATCAGTACTGAGGATCAATCAGATGAAATTGACATTTTAAGAGAATCTAACTATCAAGGGGAGGGTAATAATAAACTAGATAAAATTGATAGATTTAAGTTTCCAGGACATTCAGAAAGAATTGATTTCAATTAAAATCTCTTGGCAATCAGTCAAGATGGAAATCATTCTCATCCTGAGATTGTAACAGATACTATGGCTGGAACGTGCATTCTAATAGATCTTTTGTTAGAAAATGACAGAAGGATAACCCATGAGCTGGAAAAGTTGGCCCTTCAGCAACAACATGAACGAGAAGCATTGAAACTAAAACATGGACAAGCAGTTCAAGATTTGAAGAATCGATTGAGCCAGAAGGGTTGCACAGTGACTTCTTCAAGGAATGCTCTTTCTGAAACTTGTGAATCACCGTGCAAACTTTCAGTGGGGAGCAGTGCATCTTTTAGAGACAAAAATAAATTAGAAAAGCTTTCTTTCATAGAAATTGCTTCCATCAGTGCCAGATTTAAGACAATATGTGATCCAGAAATGGATTGTGGGACTAGCTATGGAGATAACTGTATCTCTAGCCATATTTTTGGATTGCAAACTTTGTCTCCAAACTGTAGCTCAAGTTCTCCATCACAAATTAATGTTAGTAGCGAAACTTAAGAGCGGCTCCCTTGTAAGTCTAAAGATATCATGGCTACTGAACAGCTTCTTGGGCCAAAATTTGAAGGGCGTGACATAATATCATCTTCAATTGCTGAGGAGACTGACCCAAATGGCAAATCCAGTAAGCCTGTTACTGTAGACATGAGTAAGAGGAATGGGCTTGCTTTAAGGAGCAAAGAGCTTTATGAGCAAGGGAAGTACGTAGATTACACAGAAGAAAACATGACATCATCAAACCCCCTTTCAAGAAGAGATAGTTTTTTTGCAGACTTCTCAAACAAATCGTCACTTCAGAAATTTCAAAATACAACTCCAATTGCCATGAAGGAAATAGGATATGAAGATGTATGCAAAGATAACAAATGGTCGTCTTATGGATGAAGCATCTTAAAAATTGTGAACTTGAGCATTTTCAAATGGAATTTTGATTTTGCATGGATGTGGAACCATGTATGGCATTCACACTTACAGTAAAGCAATATTTAATCTATAAAAAACTATAATATCTGATCAATAGTAAATAGTAAATGATAAGGATCACAATACCATGAAGGAACAAATGGACCCGAGAAAGTATGTAGGCAAATTCAAAGGAGGGTGTTGCACAAATCTATTTTTCTTAATAAATACTATCATGCTTTGAAAAATCCAATATCCTATATATATTTTGCATGGAATTTTGTGTTCTTCTTTAGTATTGTTAAAATGCATTTATTTTAGCGATATTGCATTTTGTGTGATTCTAGGATTGTTATTCTTTATTATTATTAAGATGCATCCTTTTGGTTGGAGGATAGACATCTCTGTTCCATAAATTTTGTTACGTTAAAAAACAGGGAATATGGTTTCAATTGAGTGATTCATATCGATATGTGTTTAGTGGGGTATAGGTCTATAATGCTCATTATTTATACATTATATGACCTAATCCGATCACATAAGTTGATTATTTTTGCACGAATAAATTAGCATTTACCCAATTTTTAACACTTAGACGTACTATTGCACCATTAGGAGTAATTGCTCTCATAGCATGGTGAAATCTCCCATGCTGAAAAAAGCGACAAAGGGTCTAACCGATAGTTGGATGAAATCATCAAAATTGAGTGATTGGAGCAAATGATCGACACCAACATCTTTTCTATGTTTGTTCCATCTTTTCAAGCATTGATTTGTTATGTTAGCTATTTCTACCATGTTATCCTAAGTTGTAACAGTCTTTGTCCTTCTCCCATGCTGATCATTTTAGTATTATAATGAATTTCCATTTTTAACTATGTTTCCTTCTTAGTCTCTGTTCGGGCCGCTTTCCTAATTTAAAACCACCAAATGCATGTTCTCCCCTTTTGTCAGATGGATTTGTATCATTGGAATGCAATGTGTAGATATGTGGTGAATCTCTCACAAGTTTTGAACTAATTTGTCAGTTCTCCGCATAATCCCAACGGTTTTGAGAATATTTGCTAGAGCTTGCATTCAAATCTGGAGGGTTTTGAGAAATTTTGCCAGGTCTAGCGTTTGATTCCCAAGGGGTTTGAGAATATTTTCCAGGGTTTGCTTTCAAATCCCAAGGTTTTTTAGAATACTTGGCAGGTCTTATGTTCGAGTCGCATTTCTTGCCATGTCTTGAGTTTGAACCGATGCCATACACCACGTCGACATTGTATGAATCATCATCTTTCGCCAAATTAGAACCCACAAGTGAATTTATTTCATGTCTTGCAGAGAAATCAATTGCTTTAAGAGTATTATTATTATTTCTCATTATATTTGTCCTCGTAGAATTTCTTTCCGATGTTGTTGATAAGAGGATGAAGAATCGTACCTTTCCCCGATCGAAGCCGATCTACTGACCTACTGTGAGAGGGAGGACCTAACATCACTAGAATTGATGTTGTGAACAACCATAGGGTAGGGCATCGTGCTATGAACGTAGGGCTGCTCATCAAAAATGACACTTCCTGGTCTTTGGTGCGATGCTTTGTCTAGACTCAAGTGTGTAGAAATGAACACATAAAAAAAAATATGAATATAGGTGGTTGCATGGACATAATTTGAACAAGACAACCAGAAAATAACAACTTTTTTTTGTAAGAAAGTCATCCAGACAAGACTAGGTTCATACCATTTGAAAATATGCATATTTAAAATGTAATCTCTGCAGTTGCTTGGGAATTTATAGAAATATCAGTTTTCATTTTCAAATTGCAAATATGAATATGTGAGCTTGATCATTAAAGACAACATGAAGGATAACCTGCCATTGTGGGATTCTTAGACAAAGGTTACTATGACCCAAAAATATTCCAATAATCACCACCCTCAGACAATACTGGAAGGTATATGCCAAATTGATCCATGGAATGCAAACAAATTCTTTGCATTGAAGATTAATATAGAAAAAATTGGTTACACAATATTTCTTGCATTCAACATTACTGTAGTGCCCCTCGATCCGGAAGGCCACCGAAGTTCTAGATTTTGAAATCAAGTTTTGTAACCAGCTCCTACGGAGTTGTTTTTCCTTCTTTTTATTTCAATAATAAATAAGTATCATTATGCTTTCGTTATGCTCATTTTCTGCATAATTTTAGTGATTAGAAAATGTCTAGCAGCATACAGTACACCTACATATAGTAATTTTAACAACATACATATAATTGTAATTTCTTGCATAACACTCAGTATATTGAAACATAAATCATTTTTCTAACTACCAGTAGAATACCTGGACCGATGTAGGTTGTAGATTTCCCCTATCGACTTCGTAGCTCCTTTGGTCCAAGCCTTAGTAACCAAAAATAGATGATCCACCCTGCCGACCAGCTCTTATCATGCTGGCCCTAGGAAACCGATGGGTTTCCTAGCCCCCGAGCCCACAAACCAATAATCCCGACATCAGCTTTCCTTAGTGCTTTTCCATAGCTCAATAGAAATTTTTCCTTGAGTTAACCCCACCTCATTCTTTTGAGTTTCCCACCTCCTCAAAGCTTCGAGTTATCCCCCTCCTTGGCATTCCTCCTTTTCATCAAAATACTAAGTGTACTTCTCCCAAAAACCAACCCCCCTCATCTCCGTGAAACCATTGCTTTATAGATCCATTTTCCTCCTCCACTTGCCTTCCTGTTTACTCCACCGCCCTCCATAAGAACCCTCGAGCCCCCAAAACATTAAATTGATTGCTTTTTACAATCCAATTCATAAATAAATATTATTTTATAGTACTTCTTTTCTCGAGCAGTTCAATGGTATTAAGACTAGTTAGGTTGGATTTGATGGGTTGAATGTACATTATTTAATGATTCTTGAAATATTCAATTTAAGACATTCACGAAGGCGGTGGATTCAATATTAGTCTTATCCTCCATTTAATATGTTGAATAGATAATAATTAAATACTATCATGTTGACCCTTTCAAATTTGAAGTGGTAGTTTGTTTTAATTATAAATATATATATAAAAATCAAATCTCAGATCGGTTTTGTGACATGACAGTAATTTATGAATATAAATTTAATTGAGTTTTATCTTAACCTTCCTCATTTAATAATTTAATAATACTCCTTTCTCGTTTCATAACAATAAATTAATTAATTTAATAATTCAAACATGTTCACTTACCCACTTATGATTTCTTTCATTCCAATAAGGACACATTATCATTATTAACATTAGTTAAATAATAATAATAATAATATTAAACAATAATAATAATAATAAATATTAATGGTGATTTAAGTACCTTAGCACTAATCTAACATACTTAATTAATAATAAGTACCTTAGCACTAATCTAACATACTTTCATTGATAAACGAAGTACTCTTAAGGGTTTAATTAATTAATATTAACAATTAGATAATACACGCTTCCAGCATTAATGTTTATCTGCTATACTTCATATTTCCGATACCTTCACTTGACGAGAATTACAATTGGCGGCAATTATTTTAATTGTTCATTACAATGTTTAACTTATTTTATACATAAACAAATCGATCATCTATTACTCATGTCGTTTACCCGAACCTTAACTGAGTTATCTATGACAACTTATAACATTGTTAAATATTGATAAGTATGTCGTAAACTGATACAATCACACATGTACAAAATGTGCATGTGTGGCCAGCGTATGCACAGGTCTGACATGTACTATAAACATACATCATTTTTCCTATGCTTAACAGCTAACTAATACTAATAATACTTCATGCAAATAGAACAAGTATATTACATTTATCATAACATTACTTAAAACATCATTGGTTGTCTTATGAGTTTTTAAGATTTCATTTCATTATTTTTATGATTACATCAGTTCAACCAATCAAGTACAAGGAAATGTACCTACTACCACTAACTCAAGATCAAGGAATACCCAACCCTCAACAGTACTAACTAAAATATCCTCCCATCCTAACCTGCGTCCGCATCCTCCCTATCCTTCCTCTGCTAGTACAAAAGTGGATGTCAACTATACTGACCTAGACACATAGAACGTGAGAGCGGTAGCGTCGGCTAACTAGCGGACCTAACCTCTCCTAGCAGGCATCCGACCATCGTCATCACAACAACTTGGGGAGCGTGTCTCAGCACGGCCCTCCCACAACCTCGGGTATCATAGAAACATAGGGTGGGCAATACATCCATCCCTCTCAACATACTGGGTCTACGCCCTTATCAACTCATACTTTGTTGCTCTCAAGATTATTGGTTTTTGTCATCGTATCATCAACTTTGGTAAACAAGCCTCTCTGCAAAATAGGTACTATACCATACTTCATATCAAGTATCCCCGCTATTACATAGCCACGGTGTCCTGCGGATTAGTACTTTGCAGCCATACATTTATAACAATATTTCCATTCTATCATCGTCTGATCTATATTGTCAACATAATTTATTTCATCACATAAAATCATTAAATCGATCACAGCATAAATACCACATCATATATATCACATTTCATCCAGGACGATTATTAAACATATACTGTCTTTATGAAATAAAAGAATCTCGTGATAACTACAACATAGTAACCACATAAACCAAATAACATCATGAGGATGGTAACATCATAACATCATAACCGTAGTATCAGCATGGGCACAGTAACATCCTAAACATAGTAGCAACGTATCATCATGTCTAACATGCCGAAAATATAGTTCACTCTGTCTAGTTGAGTCCAATAGATAATAAGCAAATAAAGTGAAAGGTGTCTAACTCATAAACACGCCTAGTCAAAATATGGGGCGTTACATACACCCACCCTTCAGGAAACTTCGTCCCGAAGTTATGGTCATAATAATGCAGGGAAAATCTTGATGCCTAACCTCTTCATTCTTTCAAGTAGCAGGTGTTGGCCATACTTGTTCTAGTTAGCTTTGACTTGACCAACTATGCTGATATTATCTTATGGTTCTATATCTTTAATACCCTAATATGTATTCTAATAATTAATGAGGCACTTAGATTAATCCTTCTTGGAGAATCTCAATATTATATTTAGAATTATTAAAGGTTATAATCAGGTGCTACTCACCTTAGCATCATACTATGAACCTATAACCATGTCCTTAAGTTACCTCATCCAGATTAGTTTATTCATCACACAACCAAGTCCTTATCATAGACGTATCTTGATCTAACTTAACATAGAATAATCGATGTTTTTAAAATGGAGAGCTGAGAGTTCATAATCTTTAATTATTCAACAAACAACTACAAGGATCTTTAAGATTTACATACCTCTCCTAGGAGATGAAGATCCATGTTATTTCATCCTAAGGTCAAACATTATTATTACTTTAGTGTTAATAAGCAATCTGCATCCTTGATAACTATAAGTTTTGTAACAAATATTATATTAGGAGAACTATCATTTATTAGAATGTTTTTAGTAACTATATCTTATCAAAATGCTTAAGTTCATTGATAGTATCTGTTAGGGGTTTAAACAACGTAACTTTATTCATTGAGGTGCACGTCGGTTCCTATTTTGCCTCCATTATTATCCCATTTACTTGTATTATTATTTCACTTAACCTTGTTGAGGGTTCGGCACACGTTCATTCACGGTAACTTCATTAGTCCCTCAATAATTTACCTACTTTTATATTTTATTGCTTGTTCATTTTGTAATTATTAAATCCTAGTTGTTTCTCAATAATATTTTCCCCCATCATGACAATTTAACCTAAGCAAGACTAGCGGCATATAACCCCTACCCTTTTCTCGCACATACCTAGTTCCTTCAATCTCTTTCCACTTACTATAATGAAACATGATTAATTGCACATTACACATAGAAAATTTACGGTGTTGATTTTAATACATAGATATCTCCCATATTTTAATACTAATTAAATTTCCAATAGAGGAATCCATTCACACATACCTTAAATATTGACCTACCACCTCCATCTAGGTGCCTCATACAACTAGACATGAGATACACATATAATCTTGCTCCCTTACTTGCCAGTTTTGTAAAGATACCCATTCTCATCAATAAATAATTTCATCATTTCTCATAATTGGAAATGCACTATTTCTCCTAAAACATAGTCTTATTACAAATTCCAAAGTACTTGATTTATAATGGTTGTTAGACTATTGGTCAAGTGTTATTGACTTTCAATTATCTCCCATATTTATTACCTTCCTACCATGTCCTTACTCCATTTACTACCTTATTAGATTCAGTTAATACATCTCTTGTTTCTATCGATGATCCTCCCCTTATATATATATGTATATATCCTGTAGATCCTGTACATAATGGGAAGCAACACAATTATCCTAGTCACTAATAGTGGTAACCATCATCCCTTAATATTTGAACACAAATGTATATTTATTCAACAATTCAACGCATTATTAAACATAAGTGGACTCCACCATCATATTTAACTAATAGAACTAGAACACTTCTTCATTCATTACAATCTTTAAGGTATATCACCTTGCCATTTCACTTATCCTTCAAAACTTAGGTTCGAGATTTATAGCATAGCCCCCTCATATGACATCCTGTCGACACTTACTAGAATGAAACATGAGCCATAAGAAGTCACTACATTGATACAAAATATGTCCCTCCATATTAATCTAGATCAGGTCAAAACTTACTTATTTCTAACACTAGCTATAGAAAGATCGGCATCACGCCTCCAGTAGGTCACGACTCACCTATTCACATAGCTAAATACACAAGGTATCTCAAGTGCTAAATTAAGATGCTCTCACCAACCTAACTCTTAATGAACAACACATCGAACTAATGTTCCGTAGTGTACTTTCACTTCCTAAATATTACTTTCATTGTTTTCACCATCATACTTTTACTTATATTGCTATCATCCTTGTGATTAATTTACTATGTTCAAATTTATTCCGTATTCCTGATGAATTGTTTGACTATAGTCCCCTTCTTATATTACGTATTTATTATTTAGTTCATTTAATGTTTTACCTCTTGCCCTCTTTATATACATATATAATCTTTTACTCCTAGCATATTGCAACCATTGTATTACTATATTTGTTGTTGTCCTTACTTCATATATATATATATATATTCTTTATATAATATATGTATAATACATAATAAATGTCAATTCACATTCACTTGCATTTATTCTGAATTATTATATATATATATATATTTTAATGTAATTAAACTCATTTATTATTTTCTTCATATGTTATAATCATTATTTCATTTGTTTTAAATCATTTATTTAGTATTTTTTTTTTTAACTTTATATACAAGTACAACTTCTTTTATCTTATTATTGTAACATTTTATTAATGCATTGTTTGAAAAGTTCTAATTCATAAATAATCACATGACACATATTTTGATATCTCTAAGATTATTAGCACAAGTTAATAAATAAGAAAAAAAATTTAACTATAAGTTATCAACCTTGAAAGAATACAACAAGTGCATATTTATATTTATTTTTAAATTTAATTTTATGTAGGATGTTAAATATAATAAATATTAAGACAATTTGATGTAGTACATGAATTTATTAAACCCTAGATCTTCACCAAGCCAGTTAAACCTATATATATATATTTATTTATTTTCCAAAATTAAATATATATATATATATATATATTGAATTTAAATATTTAGATTTCTCCCTTTAAATATAAATTATAATTTAAATTTTATATATGAAAATTTAAATATATATTAAATTTAAACATTTAAATTTCACCCAAATTTTGAAATTTTAGTAACCACTTTTAGCCTTACCTAAACCTAAACCTAATCTAACCTAAGTCTTACCTTTCTCCTTCTCCCACGCGTATCTAACTCCCACTGCCAGCCATTCAGCCTGCTCCTCCACCTGACAACCTTGCTACCCACCTCCTTGCTCTATTTCCCACCAGCTCCATTTCACCGCCTCACTCAACCAATCGCTCCAAGGTGCCCGCGTGAAGGCACGTGAAGGTAGCCCGCGTTCTCACCTCTTCCCCACCTCTAGACTCCCCCATTCTCTTGACTCCACCTAGGATCCCTACCTCACCATCGTGGAATCAGCCGCGAAGCCCACGTGAGGGTCTCCTGCATGCTTGCCACGCGCCGGTGTGCATGCTGCCAGGCGGACTCCGGTGGGGAGCCCCAGCTGAAGGTGGTCTTCTTTATATCAAGTCTCCACCTACCTCGCGCGCGCGTGAACTCTCATTTCTTCTCCTGCTGGCTCTGCAACTCATTGACGCCCTTCCTTGCTCTGCGACTCTGCCTGGAGAGTGTTGATGCCATGGAACCCATTTCTGTATTCTCATGTTGTTGTTGCTCAAAATGAGTTGAAGCCCTCTCAGTGGTACCATTCTACTTGTTTCTGTTGATGGATATCTACTGGAAGTATCATTCAAAACTCAGTTGTGAAGGGTACATGCTTATTGCCTAGGCTCTCCTGCTTTACTGGGTTCTGTTCTGCTTTACAAGCATGGTCATGAGGATCGAACGCATGAACGAGCAAATTGAAAAGCTCCAGCGCTGGGATTAAGATATCAGTTGGGCGGAAGGAAACAAGGAAGGCAGGCTCTTGCGCGAGCTTGGTGTTCGGCTGTAGTGGTATGCGTGGTTTTCAATTCGATTTGCTAGCTGGCAGATTATGCGGACTGGTGCGAGTTCATGGCGCCCTCAATTCAGAGCTGTTGGAGGTTCCCCCAGCTAATGGTATTGTCCGTATAATATTATAAAATATAGCTCTTGAGAAACCCTTCTAAGTATGATACCTTATCATCATCTCAAAATCAAGTTGCGGATCTTTTACGCATGTTTATGATAAGAGGTAAGTTTCAGAAGTTTAGGGTTTGGATTTTAAGGGATTCTTAGCATAGCCATTGTTCAGTAGAATGGCTGTTAATCTTATACGCGAAGTATTTATTTTTCTCTCAATCATATAGTCAAGTCTCTGATGAGTCGTGGAGATTGACGGGGGGTAGATACGAAGGGAATGAATGTTTTGGTGGGGATACCAGAACTCGGTTAGGAGCGCTCGACTGATAGAAAGGGTGAGTCACGGCGGTGGAAGATTGCAGTATCTCCTGAGTTTGCACCTCGTATGATGGAATCGTTATCCAAACCATGATACTTTTCTTATAGTCTGTTTCCCTGCGAGCGAGGTAAGTAGCCCTCTGTGGAGAAGTTGTTTTTATCTTTTATAACTAGTGAGCTTGGAATTGATCGGGGCAGAACCCTGCGCTTTCTAGTTACTTTATTGTTGGGGTTAAGCTTTAAGTTTTAATCTCTGCTGTAGAATTCTTAGAGTTATAAATACAGACATAGCTCTCTATTAATCATCATGATGGAAGCGTGAATCTCCCTTGCAAATACCTAGAAGAAAAATGATAAATCTGTTTCGAATCAAAATTGGTTTTCCAGATCTGTATTGATTTCGTGCTTATACCTGGAAGAGAAATTGGCGGATTCTATTTCGAATGTCGCCTAAGAAATCTTATATCTGCAAATCGAGGATCTGTATTATTTTAAAATCATGTTTACGTTTTTCCTAAGTCTTGTATGTAGATACTGTTTTGTCCTCGATGTCGAAGGATAGACGTAGAGCTTTATATGATATATGTTATAGTGATTATGTGGATAACAGGCGTAGATCCAGATAATTGCCAGTCGATTCTAGCAATAGATATTATATTGATGGGAATGTCACTACCTGCCAGGTCCTTGCGGCATGCTTTTGTTGGTTAGTTCAATCTTTCTTTATTTCTGAGTGTTGCATCACACATTGGGGTAGATTTCCTGTTAATAGATGCTAGTATCTCAGTAAAAGCATGAACTCGTTTTTTTTTTTTATGTGAGGATTTGATTTTTGAGTGAGAAATTTTCTACCTGCCGGATGGTTGTATAGTACCTATTTTCTTTATGATGCGATATCATATAAGAATAGGTCGTTGCATACACGCTTTAGGAAAGTTTCAAGTTCCTTATTTTTTTGTTTGTTTGTTCTGCATGTAGCATGCATTGCCAGAAGGGATGCGATCTGGATTTATGCATTTGGCATTTTAGTATGTCTGAATAAGTAAAATGTAATCTAGCTTTGCATATGGCATGGGGGGATGTGATTTCAGTACTTTGCCTTAAAAGCTGAACGATCCAACTGTATGTAAAGTTTTAATTTCATATCGATTTCCCCAACGAGATCTCAATGCTCGATATTTGTACTTAGGTCGGATGCCTGTCTTTATTTATCGAGTATTCAATTTTCTACTCTGACCGGGTTGATCTAACTTGCGTTATTACTGTGACCCGGATTTTAAATCCTAGATCGTATTCGATCCTCGTTCTTATCAAAGCACTGGATTGGATTGATCTCAGCGTCTTGAAGTGAGCTCCTGAAACGCTTCATATTTCTCCTTTCCTGATGATAATCGTGTTGTTTTCAACATAATTTGTCTAATGGTTCTATCTCTTCAAAAGATCTGCTCTATAGATGCCAATCAGATCCAGAGTAAATGGGCGAATTTCTGTAAGATGTTTATATGTTCATACCAATCCAGCGCCCAGGTTTTCAATGCGATGTAGATATCATACATAAGTGGGTAAGACTCACTATGGCTGCAAGTCAAGTAGGTGCCTTAAATATAGATATGCATTCCAGTTGACTTACATTAACATTGCTCACGCTAGAAAATAACACTACAACTTTATATATACAATTTATACTTGTTATCTTGCTTCAACCTACAAATAATTGTACTATTTTTCTTTTTTTTTCCCATTAAAACTGGGTGTGATTGGATTCACTTTGTTACATTATGTAAATATTTTTATCCCAAGAACATTGCTAGAGGTTAAATTTCATTCCTAATGAGTAATAGATTTTGATGACAAAATGTTTTTTAATTTCTTAAATATATTTGCAATATGTATCTATTTTGAAATACAAACACACATATATTTACATATATGCAGTTTTTCTAACATATCCAACTTTCTAATGGTGTTTGTGTTCGTGCAGGTATTTCTATCAAGGTTCATGTTCTAAGTGGTTCTAAGTTATTGTAGGCTTGAACATGGTGAAAAGTCAAGGTAGTTTAGGCATGTGCAGGCCCTAAAGGTCTAAGTGTTCGAGCCTTAAGCTCTGATACCATCTGTAGTGCCCCTCGATCCGGAAGGCCACCGAAGTTCTAGATTTTGAAATCAAGTTTTGTAACCAGCTCCTACGGAGTTGTTTTTCCTTCTTTTTATTTCAATAATAAATAAGTATCATTATGCTTTCGTTATGCTAATTTTCTGCATAATTTTAGTGATTAGAAAATGTCTAGCAGCATACAATACACCTACATATAGTAATTTTAACAACATACATATAATTGTAATTTCTTGCATAACACTCAGTATATTGAAACATAAATCATTTTTCTAACTACCAGTAGAATACCTGGACCGATGTAGGTTGTAGATTGCCCCTATCAACTTCGTAGTCCAAGCCTTAGTAACCAAAAATTATTGATCCACCCTGCCGACCAGCTCTTATCATGCTGGCCCTAAGAAACCGATGGGTTTCCTAGCCCCCGAGCCCACAAACCAATAATCCTGACATCAGCTTTCCTTAGTGCCTTTCCATAGCTCAATAGAAATTTTTCCTTGAGTTAACCCCACCTCATTCTTTTGAGTTTCCCACCTCCTCAAAGCTTCGAGTTATCCCCCTCCTCGGCATTCCTCCTTTTCATCAAAATACTAAGTGTAATTCTCCCAAAAACCAACCCCCCTCATCTCCGTGAAACCATTGCTTTATAGATCCATTTTCCTCCTCCACTTGCCTTCCTGTTTACTCCACCGCCCTCCATAAGAACCCTCGAGCCCCCAAAACATTAAATTGATTGCTTTTTACAATACAATTCATAAATAAATATTATTTTATAGTACTTCTTTTCTCGAGCAGTTCAATGGTATTAAGACTAGTTAGGTTGGATTTGATGGGTTGAATGTACATTATTTAATGATTCTTGAAATATTCAATTTAAGACATTCACGAAGGCGGTGGATTCAATATTAGTCTTATCCTCCATTTAATATGTTGAATAGATAATAATTAAATACTATCATGTTGACCCTTTCAAATTTGAAGTGGTAGTTTGTTTTAATTATAAATATATATATAAAAATCAAATCTCAGATCGGTTTTGTGACATGACAGTAATTTATGAATATAAATTTAATTGAGTTTTATCTTAACCTTCCTCATTTAATAATTTAATAATACTCCTTTCTCGTTTCATAACAATAAATTAATTAATTTAATAATTCAAACATGTTCACTTACCCACTTATGATTTCTTTCATTCCAATAAGGACACATTATCATTATTAACATTAGTTAAATTATAATAATAATAATATTAAACAATAATAATAATAATAAATATTAATGGTGATTTAAGTACCTTAGCACTAATCTAACATACTTAATTAATAATAAGTACCTTAGCACTAATCTAACATACTTTCATTGATAAACGAAGTACTCTTAAGGGTTTAATTAATTAATATTAACAATTAGATAATACACGCTTCCAGCATTTGTGTTTATTTGCTATACTTCATATTTCCGATACCTTCACTTGACGAGAATTACAATTGGCGGCAATTATTTTAATTGTTCATTACAATGTTTAACTTATTTTATACATAAACAAATCGATCATCTATTACTCATGTCGTTTACCCGAACCTTAACTGAGTTATCTATGACAACTTATAACATTGTTAAATATTGATAAGTATGTCGTAAACTGATACTATCGCACATGTACAAAATGTGCATGTGTGGTCAGCGTATGCACAGGTCTGACAGGTACTATAAACATACATCATTTTTCCTATGCTTAACAACTAACTAATACTAATAATACTTCATGCAAATAGAACAAGTATATTACATTTATCATAACATTACTTAAAACATCATTGGTTGTCTTATGAGTTTTTAAGATTTCATTTCATTATTTTTATGATTACATCAGTTCAACCAATCAAGTACAAGGAAATGTACCTACTACCACTAACTCAAGATCAAGGAATACCCAACCCTCAACAGTACTAACTAAAATATCCTCCCATCCTAACCTGCGTCCGCATCCTCCCTATCCTTCCTCTGCTAGTACAAAAGTGGATGTCAGCTATACTGACCTAGCCACATAGAACGTGAGAGCGGTAGCGTCGGCTAACTAGCGGACCTAACCTCTCCTAGCAGGCATCCGACCATCGTCATCACAACAACTTGGGGAGCGTGTCTCAGCACGGCCCTCCCACGACCTCGGGTATTATAGAAACATAGGGTGGGCAATACATCCATCCCTCTCAACATACTGGGTCTACGCCCTTATCAACTCATACTTTGTTGCTCTCAAGATTATTGGTTTGTGTCATCGTATCATCTACTTTGGTAAACAAGGCTCTCTGCAAAATAGGTACTATACCATACTTCATATCAAGTATCCCCGCTATTACATAGCCCCGGTGTCCTGCGGATTAGTACTTTACAGTCATACATTTATAACAATATTTCCATTCTATCATCGTCTGATCTATATTGTCAACATAATTTATTTCATCACATAAAATCATTAAATCGATCACAGCATAAATACCACATCATATATATCACATTTCATCCAGGACGATTATTAAACATATACTGTCTTTATGAAATAAAAGAATCTCGTGATAACTACAACATAGTAACCACATAAACCAAATAACATCATGAGGATGGTAACATCATAACATCATAACCGTAGTATCAGCATGGGCACAATAACATCCTAAACATAGTAGCAACGTATCATCATGTCTAACATGCCGAAAATATAGTTCACTCTATCTAGTTGAGTCCAACAGATAATAAGCAAATAAAGTGAAAGGTGTCTAACTCATAAACACGCATAGTCAAAATATGGGGCGTTACAATTACAGGACAACATAAGTACTTCACTGTAGGTTCTTTGAATTGAAAATGCAATGAAATGGGTTAGAAGACATGCCTTGCATTCAACATCCCAAGACGAAGTAAATAATTTGAAGAAAAAAGAAAGCATTCATTCAACATTCAATTTAGCCAAATACGACATGTGGTTTATAGATGAGAATTCAATAACATAGTCGATGTAATTTTGTGGAATGCAAATATGTTGTAACCAAATTCAAACGAGATTCATCCATTGCATGTGAGTTATTTAGCTATCTAATGATATGTGTCATATTTAAAAATATGAAAATTTATCTCAATTATAAGAAGAGGCTATATATACATAAAAAATTGAAAAGTTATTTTTTGTTTTTATTTAAAGATAATGTTTAGATATTAAGTTCAATGGGAACTTGAGGAGGGGCTTTGAAAAAATATTGGATTTAGCTTTTGAAAAATATCATAATTGAGAAAGCAAAATATATATTTTTATAGTTTAAAATATTTAGAAACTTGATTGATGAAACAAATTTAACTTCTGAATATTATTTTTTAATCTCATTTAAAGATAGAGTTGGTATAGGTTTAATTAGTTTGGAGTGTGTGGATGAGAAGGATATTAGATTTTTCAAAGCATGATAGTATTTATTAAGAAAAACAGATTTGTGCAACACCCTCCTTTGAATTTGCCTACATACTTTCTCGGGTCCATTTGTTCCTTCATGGTATTGTGATCCTTATCATTTACTATTTACTATTGATCAGATATTATAGTTTTTTATAGATTAAATATTGCTTTACTGTAAGTGTGAATGCCATATATTATTACGCATCCATGCAAAATCAAAATTCCATTTGAAAATGCTCAAATTCACAATTTTTAAGATGCTTCATCCATAAGACGACCATTTGTCATAAGTAATCACTTATGACCATTCTTTTTCTTATTCTTAGCAAAATAGTGCATTTTGATGCATTAATAATGTTTAAATGATTGCTTTTGCACATTTAAAATTTGTGGTTTGTAGTGGTATGTGGTGTTTATGGCCAATTATAATGCTTCAAACTCAAGATGAATTTTTTCCTCACTTGTTTATAGGGGTACCAAACAAGTTCATAACTTTGGATTTTATGTATGGTATGACAACCTCACTAGATATAAATTCATCAAACTTGAAAGTCAAGTATAAATTATCACATGTGTTGTTCTACCAAAACATGGAAGAAGCTCCAAAAGATCTCTATTGTCCAACCAATCTCTAGCATTCTCCAAATGATCAATCACAAGAAAACAAGGAATGTCTCTAGTGAGCTCCTTTGTCACTCTTTGTAAGGATTTCATTTCATGTTGCTCCAATATCTTACTCCTGCCTTTCTCTGGCTGTCTCATTACTCACATCCAACCCAAGAAATCAAGATAGCTTTAAATATTTTTATCTACAGTAACAAGCTTCTACACCAACCCACAATATCATCCTATACTTCTATGCAAATGTGTAAGCAAATTCCAACACTAACTAAGTTTCGCAAATCCTTTCTTCCTTGCTACACATGCAATTCTTCTACGATATAATAAGCCTAAATCCTTATCCCTCTTTCCATACCTTGTTTCATGCAATATTCCTTCATCGCATGCATCTACTTTACACATTGGGGATGAAGTGGAAAGTAATTAAATATTGAGAAAAAGTGCATTTTGGCTTCATCACATCTACTTCAATTTTCATTTATTTTCCCTTTCAACATTTCTTTGCACCTTCTGAGCAGTTGCTAGTATATATATATATTCATCCTACAAAGAGTAAATTGTACATAAAAATCTTTTTCATTTTAATATTCTAAAATATATTTTATAAATTTCACCAAACTTTTTCTCCAGGTATACTCGTCATCACATTTGGTGAGAACCTAATTTTTTTTTTTTACTTGTATATATCGAGCCCTAGAATCTTCCCATGCATATTTTAACTATGCATAAACATATATTAACCGAATACCCACATAGTTTTCCAATTTTTGCGTCACTTAGGTATAAAACTGAGTTCTCTGTCCAATCTTCAATGTATATATTGGGATATATACATATAACCAGATTACCCTATTCTAATTCTGGCGTTAACTAAAATCAGAAATAAATGTATGGTTAAAACAAAACTCAAGCTGGCCAGACTCAATCGTCGGCTCAACTATTCGTACCAAAACATACATACTCCATAAGTTCACCTTACTAAATATCTATCTATTTAAATTTTTATAAAACCCTCTTAATTTATTTACCTTTTCTTAAATTGCTTTTGGTATATATATATTTAACCAATTCTATAGTAAAAGAGGTGAAATCATATTTTTAAAAGTTTATTTAATAATACCCAACTTTATGTTAGTGGATGGAAAATAAAACAAGTATATAGAAAAGGAAATGTTTTGGCTAGTGTTTCCCATTATTTAAGTATAGGACCACGCTTAAACTTTTAAGTGATTAGTGACTAACTAACCTTTCCTTAGGTATTTGTTTAAACCAAGAAAGTCATGTTGCCACATATAATTGGAACAACTTTTGGTTCTTTACCTTTCCCTAATAATAATGGTTTCCAAGATAGTAACTCTTTTTCACTTTATATACTTCATGTTAGACTATAATATAACGTTACTCAAGTGTAATTTAACTTTTTTATTGATTTCATTTTTCTCTTGTAAAATCATTAGTATGGTTGTAAAAGTAAGCTAGTGTTAATTCCAAGCTTCTTTTTAACTTCACATAGAATATTTAAATGAAATTATATATATATAAACATGTTACCCTTATGATTAATCCATCACTAAGATTTGTATATACTTATCTTTCCCTTACCTTGTGATCAATGTGAGATAAGAATTTCCCCAACATTATATTAATAAAAATTTTATTTAGTTTCTTAGAATCATAAATCAAATGTTTAGCTTCATGCTAAAACAGGATTCTACTATTCAATTAGTTTTTTTGACTCATAATTATAATATTTAATAAATTTAACTTTATTAGGTTTATCATAATTGGGATGTAGGCCTTAATGACTAAGTTAGATGCTTATGGTGAAAGGTAATCCTTCTAGGACTAACTTATATCTTATCTTATTATAGCTCAATATGATAAGTCATGATATGGTCAACCAGCACATGGTTCCCTAGTCGTTATCTTTTCTTACGAGTGGGTTTTGTTACTTATTGTTTACTCGCATTTACCATCCTTTAACCTTCTAGGCTTAAACTAAGATTTATAAACATAAAACTAGCTCGAGGTCCACTGGTGGGGCCTTGGCCTTGAGCTCCTCACCAGGTCTACTTACGCAATTCATAATTACATTTACAAAAATAATAACAATAGGGATAAAATTGGAGGGACGTTACACTCTCCAGGCTCCTTATGCTCTCGGCGCTAAGCTGTCTGATCTCCCTGCTCTCAGTTCTCTCAACTCCTGGCATACTCACCCCTACATCTGCTTCTCATTCGCGACGACCACTATGGGCAGAACCAGGGGAGCCAAGACCAAAAACAAGAAGACGGACGACACACCAGAGGCGAGTCCCATGAGAAAGGGATACGACCCCGAGGTCTCTATTCCAATTCGCCGGTTGCTGGACAATTGGGAAGCAAGAATCATCGCATAAACCATGGATTTAGGGAACACGGAGCAGATTTGGGACACTTATTGGCTTGTTAAAAACACGATGGGGCAACTGATGGAAGACATGCAGGTGAATTGGGCCTCTGCACTCCATGCCACACAATCCCTGCGCGCCTCTCTACCCAATTGGTCATCCACTCTAGGCACCCTGGAGAACACGCATAGCTGGGAGTCTTATGCTCCCACCTGGCCCTTCTCCCGTGCTCTTCGCTCTGGAAGTACAACCTCAGGAGCCACATCGTCGGCGGTCAGAGCGAAAACGCCCCGTGGCAGTCGTGGCACTTTAGCTACTCCGATAGGCCTGGACATGCACCACCTTGGTGGCAGTTCTTCAGCCAGGACACGCAGCAGGGATCCTATGTTTGGTAAGGAAAGGACACAATCCCCCTTCCCCATACCCAGCACCTTAGGCCCTATACTAGCTAAGAGAACTCGGAACGAGCAGGCTGGTTTTGTGCCTGTCATACCCAGAAAAATCGCTCCTCTGCCAGTCAAGCAACCAGCGAAAGCCACGATGACTACTGGGACAGCTGCTGCAACTCTGGGGACTGATGCTCTGTTTTTCGCAAATGCCTGGAAGGACAACGCTGCCTATAGCTTCCCTATCCTGGAGGAGACGCCGTCAACAACTAGATAAAGAGGTTTCTCTGATGTCTCTGGTTAATTTTTTTCCTTCTATATGCCTCTATGGCCATGATCTTTTTTTGTATAGGATGTTGTTTGCCTTTATGGCTTTGAACTTTCCTCATTTCCACCCGGATCTGCCTTATTTTTGGCCACTTTTAGACATGCACAGAATGTTTTACGCCATGAATTGTAATGTTTTAATTCTCAACAACACTTTGGATAGATACAGTTGGCACCTCTGGGTAAGACCACCGATGACTGTAACTCTTACTGTATTTCTACTTAACTAATATAAATTGCAGCTTTTACAACAACAAAAAACATAAGCCTCATTTTTTACTCAATCTAGTTGAAAAAGTATTGTTTTGTGCCTCAAATACAAGTCAAGAATGAGATCAACAAATATTTTCAAATATTATTTTCGACCAATATTAAAAGTAAAAAAATAGGTTGTTGACATGGTTGACAAGTATTCATATAAAAAATTTCAATACAATATAGGGTGAAATTCCCATTGAAATATAAGTCGAAACTATTGATAACAACGTAATTTTAGATCGAAAATGATCATTATAAATGTGTTCGAAAAATGGTTTTATCGTTGAAATTTATTGCAGGGATGTTATTATTTAGGTCGACAATTGTGTAGAGATTTTAATAGGAGATTGATCATGTTCCTAATCATAAGTTAGACCTTGATCCTACACTCAATTCCTAGTCTTAGCCTATGCATGAGTAGGCAAGGTCTTAATCATAGGTTTAATCTTGATCTCCCACTCAAGTCTTGGTCTTGAGCTCAAGCCCTGGTCTTGACATCAAATCTCAATCTTGAGCTTCAACCCTAACCTTGAGTTCAGGTCCTTGTCCTAAGCTCGAAACTTGGTTGTATAGTTAATGAATGAACATATTTCACTAAAAAATAAAATCATTACTTACTTGTATACACATAAGTGGAATATATTGGCACAATATTGTGTATCGTACCAAAAAAAAACGCATTGGGTATCATGAAAAAAATGAACATTGAGTGGAATATTAGCAAAGCATCATGTATCATACAAAAAAAATTGTTAAATATTATACATAGTTAATCAAGTATATCATCAATGCCAAAAATATACAAGTTTAAAGCACTCTTGGTATCATCTCAATGTTACTGTTGAATGACCCATATCTAGTACATGACAATATAAATCAGCTTATGCCCATGATCATGATCAAGATCGAGAATATAAACAAGAAGAGTATGATGTGGAGGAATGGCGTGAGGATGTTGAGAGATTCATGACGTGCATTTACCTGCATAAATATAAATGCATGGTAGTCAAACATTGTTTAAATCAAATGCTTCGTGAATTAATATAATGTTTTATAAACATGTAAACATTTATATATACTTATTGGTTCACATCCATGCGATCTCATCATTGTACCAATTGGTGAACCTCCTTTATACATCCTTAATAATTTGCATCTCCCCACTCAAAACATGCAACAATGCACTGGGAACAATGCATTTGAGGAATTTTATTTTATAAAAAAACCCTCTCCTTTGGATTGTCGCTCCCATGCTCAATGTGAACAACATGGACAACCTTTTGAAACATAGTGATGATGCATATGCACCCTGCATATTGTGTGATGCATAATATAATACAAATTATAAATAAGATCATTAAAGTGTTGATGAAATATCAAAACATGAAATTAACTAATTTTTGCAAACCCTGTTTCTTGGGTTGTCCAATGTTTATTGTTCGTTGATCTAAGGTTGTAGTAGACTCATGCAAAGATTTATCCAGTGATGCTGCTCCTATTTTAAAAATCAGAGACAAAGCAGGACCTACAAAAAATAAAACAACAGACAAAGTAGGACCATGACTTCTTTCTATAGATGAAGTATTATCATATCCAATACCTTCTATAACTGGTCTTGTCTCAAGCACAATCAGAACGACAACACTATTTCCACACTTCCCAAGTCCTTCACTAGTATATCCCATGTTACTCAGTGATCTTAAATACCCACTACCTATAGTATGTTTTTTAAACTCTAAAGAAATAAAAACAACAACTGACAATAACCAATGCTACCAATAATATCATCATGAAAAGCATGAAAGAGGTCCTTCACATCCACCTCCAAAGTATCGAGTAGGTACTCCTCCCAAATTCAATGACAAGGCTAGAAAAGACACACTCTAGGGTTCTTTTGTTAGTCCAGTGAGCAACCTCTTTGTTGTATTACTTCAAAGCAAAGGAAACAAATGCTTCTAAGTCACTAGCCTTGTGTGCAAAGCCTTGAATGCAATCCTAATCCTTGAATAGTCTTGTCCTTCTCATCCAAATGAGAAAGAAAAATATCATAATATTTTTTCAAGTCATGGTATTCATTAAACAAATAAGCATTTTCTACCAAGAGTAGAGCAACTTCTACATGAAGTTTATCAATAGAGGTTTGCAAGAAATTTGCCTCATCCCGCAAATGGTTGTGGGTATCATTAAGCCTATCATCATGCTTCTTAAGGCCATCATTACAATTATGCATATGGGAACTCCAAGGATTTGATCACTACTCTGCATGTCTTGCGCTACACAATGGCACACAACTCCATTGCGCAAAAATATATGCATCCTTTCTTTCCAAGCATTAATAATCTAGTATTTGCAGTAGTTGACAGGCTAGTCAATACACCAACAAATAACACCAGAACATAAGTCATGGGAGGAACAGGGCCTATAAAAATATCCGTAGAATGTCTTTTTGTAACAATGGATATCAACAAATATTTAATCAAACAATTTATAGGTGGCTCCAAAGATCAACCCCGTGTGATTAACTCCTCCATAAATCAATCTAAATCTCTACATGAGTTAATACACCTATTGCAAAGGATTTTACCATCTTATAGCTTCACATTGGAACTCAGTTCCAATGGATCCAAATCGCAAATAGAAGGAGAATTTGGGCACTCAAGATTTGTTATCTCTTCTCATACCCCGCCTGTTTTCTAGTAGGAAATCACTTACTTCCGTCAAATGGTATATTCTCCCTGAAAATATGAAATCAAGCCTCACTTAATTGTTAAGGGTGCACTTTAACTCTGCATAGATTTGCTCAAACAAAGTCATTCAACAACGAAATAAAAACAATGGTCATCAGATATTCCACAACTACGATCACAGGTTTCATTTTTATTGCTCATGCAACCATAGATCCGATACCATGTTAGAACATAGTTAAAATATAAAAAACAACGATGACAAATCCAAGATGAAGTGGTGGTGTGAAGGACATCGTTACAACACTTGCACAGAAAAGAGCATAATTCACTTTTCCCACATATTGAGTGATAGGCCAATCCATGAGATCTTCAACAAATAGGTTTAGGCATACCCCTGAAATCCTATTGCATGGAACAATAACACGTAATTGTTTCATTCATTGGATTAGGATTAAATTGAACCTCGTCAACTCTCAAGTCATTGGACAACTACTTAGCTAACTCTAGTCGACTCCCTCTCTCAGTGGACTAACATGTTCGACAAAGTGAGTTCATAATAAAACCTTAGGTAGCTTCACAAGGTAGTGGTCGGTGGTCGAGTCTTCTACATACTTTCAAATAACACAAATTGTATGGCCCTTTATTCCTTATATGCAATTTTTTTTTATGTAGTCAACAATCTATTTGGACCATGAGCCAACAAAATATTTTGACCTTTGGGAGACAATCTACCCCTTAGATTTTCTTCCAGAGATAAATTTTATATGGAGGTGATCCAAAAGGGATCAATATATAATTTGTCACCTACATGGAACTTTTGGAGTTGAAAGATTGGATAAATTGGCTTCTAGGGCCCATTTTATGGGCAGGAATCATTTTGTAGATTTGGGGTCTGGAACCTTCCAGGGCCTATTTGAGGGTCTAAACGACATTTTTCGAGGTAAAACAACTCATTGCTAATGGAATGGGCCATGGGGTGGTTCTACACTATGAGACCTTTCCAATGGTCCAAAGATTGCCTCAATCGGAATCTGTATGCAAAAGTTATGCCTCCCACAAGTTTACATATCCAGTTGACCAACATGGTACTGAGTGGATTCCACGTCAACTCTCATTTTTCACACATGTGGAGCTATTCATGTGTGGACCTTCAAGAACATTCTATAGGACCATAACCCTAACCCTGATCAATATTTTAGGCATGCAAAAACCCTAAAATCAACCCTAGACGACTATGGGTCTATGTTAAATATTGGGCCGCTAGAAGAAGAAGGGGAACCATTCTTTTGATGTATTGTATTGTTCCATAGTTGAGCAATAGCACGAGAGTGGATGTTAGAGCAAAACAAAGGAGATAGGAGATCCTGTAGTAGCCATTTTGGTTGCAAATTCATTGGTAACTCCATAGAGAGTACCATTTCCTTTGTATTTGCATTTTGATATGAAGAGAAAGGCATAATACTCATTTGTGGTTGGGTTTTCCCAGGGTGATATAGTTTCTCTTCCAGTTCCATTGTATTCAGTATTTTATGAAATTAAATTAACACAATGAACTAAGTTGTAAGATCCGTTGTGATAAATTGATCCAGTGGAACATCTACAACAATTTATGGATCAAGGGGAGATCCTGCTAGAACATAAGGGTTTCATATCCTTTTTTGGTGTTGTAGTTGTCTCCACCTCAGCCTCATCCTCTCTCATCGCTTTCCAATTGGTTCACTAACGTTGATCCTTTAAGGAGATCAAATAAAGTTTCCAGTGCCTCTCGAAGTTCTGAAGGGGGACTAAGTTGAACCCATCATTGCCAATTACCTCCATCTTCTTCGTCTCCTTCATCTACAATGAAGACATCGGATAATGAGTTTATTCAGTGCACTACCAACATGGAAATTTTTTGGATATCATAAGGTTCTATGTGAGCAATTGATTCCCCATAATCTCGTCTTCCCATAATTGAATAGTGTGACAATCTCTAGGCCTCCATGAGAGGGAATATTGTATAAGAGCGGTCATTGCCTTGAAAAGATTCCAAATGGGAGGACCTTTATATTTAGAAAGGGGATGTCCAAGGCATCATGGTGTCACGTTGCCTCTCGTGTACTTTTTAAGTGAGATGTATTTCCACCATTATGTGTTCCTTGATTTGAAGAGCCAAAACAATCTTGGCACCTAAATCCTAGTTCAGAATGATAGGATCCCTCATGGCTAGCCCTTCCCTATCAAAAAAATCCCTAACAACCTTCCAATTTATTAGATGATAATTCTTATTAGAGGCTTTTGCCCCTTGGAACAAAGGGCTACAAATCTCTTTATTGATGGCTTGCAAGACACCTTATAGAGCAAGCAACATTGACACAAATAACTAGAAAGAGAAGAGAGGACGTGTTTAAGAAGGACTAACCTCTTGTGGAGATTCACCCATTTTGTTCCCCAGCCGATTTTTTTGGATTTGATTATTTGGAGAACATGGATCCAATGGGTTTAATTGTCATGCTAGGATAAGCTATAGGAACATTGAAATATTTGAACACTCTCTGGTGGAATTTCAAAGAGAATCCAACGTATGTGATATGCAAGCTAGGTTTATTGCTACGGTGTTCCATCCATAGATATTACTCTTCATTTCATTGGTGAGGCCCTCATAAGCATCTAGGAAGGAATCCAAAATTTGATTGAATTTGTGGGTGATAGTAATCGAAGATCCTCTCATGAATTGTGTGTAATTGACAAACTAGTTGTGGTTGATTACTCCAACATCTTGAACAATCCTTATCCCTAAGAGGATGTCAATTTTCCTTACCTTTTCCGAGCCCACACAATAGATTGTTCCATATAGGATAAAACAACATTAGGCAGAGCAAGAAGCCTTGAGAAAGACCCCTTGATCCTTGAAAGAAAAGGGTATTTCCACATTAATCCATGTGTTTCGTCAATTTTTTGAAAGAGGCACAAGATCCCAAATATCATTCACCATTAATGAATGACATTCTTCATTCATTGTTGCATCATAGTCTAGATGGCTAGAAGCTTTTGCAAATGTTTATGGATCACGAGTCTCTCAAACTTTAACCAAAAGAGAAGTAGCTTGTTGGAACCATGAACATTTTTGACGTTGATCTATAGGATCACCAACAAGATCACCAACCACTTCTTATGTTGTACAGAATCATATAGGTAGTGGTGGTGGTGTTGCAAGTTTTATGTTAAATGGACCTAAATGGAAGAGCGTGAGAAGGTGGAGGTGGATTTTCATCATCATTGTCATCATTTGAAGAAGAAACCATAATATGACCACTAGCACAAAAGTTGGTAATTGAAGAGGGCACAATCACTGAAGATGGGTTGTAGGCCAAAGAGGGCACAAACGTCAAATTAGGCTCACATGTCGAGATATTTTCATCAAATTTAGCATCTCTCCTAATAATAATTTCATTGGATTGAAGTTGAAGAAGTCTATAACCTTTTACATCTTTAGAATATCCAACAAAAATACACTTCTCACTCTTAGGTTGTAAGCTTTCAAATTTTCACTGGGAATGTGAGCCCATGCTTTACTACCAAACACACGAAAGTGGCTTACATATGGTTTAATTTTACTCCATGCTTCTTTCGATATTATATCTTTTAAATCCTTCATGGGAGTGTGATTGACTATGTAATTGACACAATTAATGGCTTTTTCCAAAAAACGAGGGCTTAATCCCTTAGATTGGATCGTGTAATTTTCCATTTCCTTTAAAGTCTGATTCTTTCTCTTAGTAACACCATTTTGTTGTGGTGTTTATGAAGTAGTATGTTGTGTTTGAATGCCTTGTGTAGTGTAGTAATTTGTAAATTCAATGTTTACATATCACCTCTATTATATGGTCTTAACTTTTGTATTTGATCCATATTGTTTTTCTACAAGGGCCTTGTAGGCCAAAAACTTGTCAAAAACATCACTCTTATGTTTTAAGAAGTAAACCCAAGTGCATCAACATAAGTCATCAATGCAAGTTAATAAGTACTCAAACTTAGAGAAAGAAGCATAAGGAAATAGACCACACAAATCATTGTGAACAAGTTGGAAGGGGTTCGAGGTGTGACAAGAGGCACGCTTGTATAGACTGTCACAATGATGTTTGATAAGAACACACCCTTAACAAACACCATCTCTACAAGAAATAAGAAGAATACCCATCACCATGCTCTAATTACATAGTTGCTACAATGAGTGATAGTTTAGGTGACCAAATCGCTCATGCTAAAGTTTGCTCAAGTCATCGTTGTGTGCAATAAAAACCGATGGAAAAGATGATGACCCAAAGTTGTCAAATATGTACAACCCGGTAATATCATCAACAATACCAATTGCTGGGACATGCTAGGATCTTTCAATCCTTAATTACAACTTGGTGAGGTGAAAAATCTATAGTCTGACCTTCACCAGAATGAGTGGTCTAATGGATTGACAAAAGATTGCAGGAAAGACTTATAATGCATAATACATCTTTGAAATAACAATCATCCAGTTGAATTGTTCCAGACCGTGCAACACCAAGAGATCTATCATCACCAACAAAAAATTGTTTGGTGTTACATTCATTCAGAACAAAAAAATTGACTTTTTTCCTAACCACATGATAAGATGCTCCAAAATCAATGAGACGCTCACTAGAAGAAAAAGAAGTAGAAGTTGCATTGAAGAAAAAACCATAAGTAGTAAGTGCATGTCCATGAGATGATGGGTTAGAAGAAGAATCAAGATTGATGTTGTGCTTCTTCATTGTTGCTTCTAAGGCTTCCATTTTCTTGAAATACTTAGATTCCACATGATCGTCTCACCCACGAGAATGAAATGTTGTTCAGTCTTCTTACCTTTCAATTTAGTGCCTTTATCACCATTGGGTGTGGAACTTGCTGAGAGGGTTTATAAAAAATAGGTGCTAAATCAAAATGGTAAGCGTGGAACTTGCTTATCTTTCTCTCTAATTAAAAAATTACAAAAGTCTTCAAGGGTTGGATCTTTATAAGCAGGTCCAGGAGAATCTCCAGTGGATCAAAGAGTAGATACAAAAATAGAAGGACTACCAAGCTTAGCAATAATAACAAAAATACATTGCTTATTTGGAATAGGTATCTCGCATCCCTCAACTAAGAGTTTAAGGGCTTTGAATTTAGATAGGTAGTTTTCAATGCAAGATAAATCACTTGGATATAAAGCAACCAACCGATTTTCAAGCTAGTGAGATTGAATCTCGTTATGTTGACCAAATACAATTTTCAACTTTGTCCAAGCCACATTTGGTTGGTTAATTGGTTAATTCCTTGAAAGTGAAACCACATACCTATTAAGTCATTAGAGATGTACATACCTATTAATCCATGTGTTTCGTCAATTTTTTAATCCAAATTTGCTTTCTTTAAGGCATTGATGGGGAAAATTGATTTTTTTCGAATGTAATCCAGTAAAGTCCCTTACTTTGCAGGACATCCTCCATATAGGCTCTCCACTCTCCATGAGAAGTAGATGGTATTGGTAAGCATTATCCATATTATAATATGTAGTTAACTGTAATGTCGCCTTTTAGAAATGATTTAAAATGGTGAAATTTTCAACTTTTTCCACTAGTTCGACCCTAGACTAGTCTTGGGTTCTTGACCTCCAAATGGCTCCAAATGATCCCAAATTGTCTCAGAAGGTGTATGAATGGTTTTAGTACATAAATATTATGTTCATGGATTCTTTAGAGTCAACAATAGGCTTCTGCAACTCTCCTTTAAGTTCTGGCCAAAGTAGGGAATTTGACTAGCAATTTCTCTTTGACTAGTATTGGTCTCTTGGTCTCCAAATGACTCCAAATGATACCGAATTGTTACAGAAGGAATATGGATGATATTAGGACTTGATTATTAGGTTCAGGGATTCTTTAGTACCTTCAAAATACTTCTGCAAACCTCCTCAAGATTCTGGTCAAGGTAGGAGTTTTTACTAGCAATTTGGGGTTCAATTCCCCATGGGTAAGTGTTGAAGATGGCTCTCTCCAAAAGATATTAAACCCTCTCGAATTTATGAACAGAGGAAAAGGTAATATAAGGGACAATGTTAAGGTCTCATGTGCATCACCATTTAGTTTAATAAGTATGATAAAATCCTCTCCAATCATATGCAAAAAGACTAATTTCGACCTTGGGGGAAATGATATGCAATTTTCTCCAAACACTATAAAAGTGAACAATATGACTCCAAAATCTTATGAAATGAACATGAAACTTGTATAACAGGTAAATAAAATTCCATATATCAATAATCCATCAGTGTTTCACTTATCCATTCGAATTTGTCAACACATTATTGGCATACATCAACACAGTGGCGAAATTGGCACCATTTGCTCATTAATAATCAGATTTACATAGTTCCACTTGGAATATCAACTTGACGACATTATGAAAATTAAGACAGATAATTTACATCATATGATAAAATAATGAACCATCGGAATCTCCCTCAAAGAGAACAATAGCTCACCAAGTGCGCAATTCCTCAAGGATCATGAATATGCCAAGAAATAGAAGAATGGTTGTAGAAGCAAGCTGAAAGAGATGTGACCATGAGCTGCACTGTAGATTCAACCTGTAACAAAAGAATCCATTAAATCTCCAAATGAAAGGTTTGAATGGCCTTTCCAATTACCAACTAGGATGGGAATCTTTCACCCTCGAAATTGGTGCTAAGGCAAGTAGAGTAGCACTCCACTAGTTGTCCTCTCCAAATGCAAAATGCAAATTCTAAAATGATAAAAAGCTCATATTATTCTTTGTTCATTATTTTTATAAACTTCTAAGGTCCTGCATGGTTCAAATTCCTTCCAATAGCTTCATGCCAACTCAAGTTGGGAAGAGATTCCCAAGTATGCCACTTGTCCTTCCAATTCTAGCCCTCTCCTTCTCCAAATTCAAATTGGTGTCTCTTTGGCTGCCCTAACTCACCTGAGCACCCTCTTGGAGGATATTTTTAGCCCTGACATGTCATATAGGTCAGATGTCAGCCTTCAGGTCTGATTTTTGTCATAGGTGTCATAACATCTTCATCATTGTTGTCGTAGAGCTAGGGAATCTAGTCCAAGTGTCTCACTAGCTCCAAAATGTCTCTTCCTCTTCCATGGGAGTTACTCTTCCACTCCAATTCGACCTTAATTGATTCATGCCAAGTATATTGACCTTCCAACTCATCCCAAGAACCTTGGGCTTCTTATGGATTCGAAATGACAAGAGGAGGATGCCATGTGGCATAGAAAATCTAGCTTGTGTGGGTCCCACATCCTCCATGTGTCTTCATGATCAATTACCACTTTGATTTTCTCTTGTATTTATTTATTTAGCTCCTTTATTAAATATTTATGCCATTCTAATGTTCAAACATAATTTATTATTCCCCTTATTTCAAATCCCAAGGCTTCCACCCCCCAACCTAGGGAACTAGTAATTTTCCTCCATGGCAGTTCATTTGGATGGGTATATGACAATTTTGAATTGAGAATTTCTCTTAATGTGACCCACCTTGTGCATTTGGATATAATTTCACATTATTACTAACTTGGAATTCATTCTTGGCATTTATTTGACCCTTAGCATCCATTTTGGCAAACTATCATGAGTATGGCCAAAGGGCTTAGGCCATTGTGACCCAATGCAAAATTTTGGGACATGACAGTAACACAACTTCAAAAATAAAATTGATGGTCTAGATGCAAATATTTCGAAAAAATAGGTAGTTTATAAAAAAAATGGACTAAAAACAATCTTTGGTTGTCAAAGTATGTATTTTTGAAAAAAAGGCATAAAATGGAACCAAGGAGCCACATGGTAGGCAAATGTTAATCGAGGTGGTGATGGGTGCATAATAAATAATTTCCTCCTTTCACTAACTTTGCATGTAAACTCACTTTTACAAATAAATTGTTTTTAAAATAAGTGACACACTTTTGTAAAACAGGTGGGAAACACTTTTACAATTGAATTTATTTTATAAATTAAAGTTGCATGAAAGGACTTTAACTCTAGACCTCTTACTTAATAAAGTAACTTTCAACTAAGTGAGTTAAACAAAAGATATACTAATATTATGAAGGAGAATGGAGTTGTTGCAGGTGTTATTGTTGTGCTTACAAAAACAAACTTGCTTTTGACCTACAAGACACTTTTATACGACAACCCGCAAACAAAAAATGAAAATTTGAAATTGAAACTTTTCAAATTTGGGGTTAGACCATGGTTAGCTTACCTGGAAAATGCAATTTGTCTACTCTTTATGCTCAATTTTTTCACACAAAGTGAATACGTAGATAATATAAAAGGGAAAACCAAGAATAAAATAGAAAACCAAATTGAAATATGAGATATTATGAGACAGATAAAAAAAAGAACTATAAATGTAAACAACATACCTCTGAATCTTCCCCTAGGGGTGTAGACCAAGTGGCGATAGAGTGTATTATTAAGGTGCTCCTTGCGATGTCATGGGCTCAAACCTCGACTAATTTGTACCCCATGTTGGGGGGCTGTGTGGGTGTACCTAGGGGTATAATGGTAACAGATGAGAATCAACCTCGTGTTACGCGAGTATGAGCCTTGCCCCAGTTGCCAATTCCCCTAGTTAAAAAAAAACCTCTAGATCTAATAAAATGGCCATATCCTGGGAAAATGAAAGCCTTTTTAAGTGAAATGAATTTTTTTTCCAACTGAAATAAGTGATCCTGATGCAATGGAACACTTATCTTAGCCACAAAATGCACATAAATAACAGAATTAAAAAATCCTTTGATGCATCCAACTACACATGTTAAATATCTCAATCAACAATGGGAGCAGGCCTTCATAAGCGCTTTGATACCATGTTCGACTAAAACATCGTATTTCCACACATGTCGAACACCTTCAGAAATTGCTCACACAAATAGATCATAGATAGACACACCAATGTTTTATGTCGTAAAACCCTCGGTGAGGAAAGCACTCCACAACCCAAACCAAACATCTACTTGAGGTATATATGCAAAAGGAAAAATAATTTACATATGAGTTTCTCACAATTGATCATCTATAAAATGACCCTCCATCCTCTTTAAATGGATATCATGGACCAGTTGGGTGCTAATTGATAGATCAATAGTTGTTAAGGTCGATGTGAAGATGAACCATCATATCCCTTTATGTTTAGAACACATTGTGACCATCGAATTACAAAAGTACAAATGCATACTACGAAAACATACTTTACCTAAAGACATAATAGACCAAGTTGAGCTTAACTAACTCCTAATGGATAGTAACCGAATATCCTCTCGTGCACTAAATGTCATTGAAAAACTAGGTGCAGTTGATTACTCTAACGTCTTGAACAATGCTTATCCCTAAGAGGATGTCATGTTGCCTTACCTTTTCCAGACCCCACACGAGAGGTTCTTTCATATAGGATAAACAACATTAGGCAAAGCAAGAAATGTTGAGGAACACCCCTCGAGCCTTGAAAGAAAAGTGTTGATTTGTCGTTGACAAGGGGAGTTCCAAAGGTGACCAATGCATGCTCTTAACCATTACACAAATTCATATATGGACCCATACTTACTTAATATTACCAGAATAAATTCGTTCCTTACTATGTCAAAAGCATTGGCCATGTCCAATTTGATAATTATTCATTTTTTCCATAAATTGTCTCCCTTTAACAAAGCCCCTATTGTTATTCCAACATTGGTTGGTAAATGGGTTTTCAAGATGTTTAGAGAGGATTCTTGAGAATTTTGTAAGATACATTACAAATGGAGATGGGTTTAAGGTGGTTGAATATAGTGGGATTATTTTATTATGGATCAATGATAGAAAATAAGAGTTTATGCCTCCTCGTAGCCTAAATTTTTGCATCGATCCTTCAAATATTCTATGAATATCTCTCTCGATGATGGGAAAACATGGTCAATAAAAGTGGTTAGTAAATCCATTTGGACTTGACGCCTTATCGAGATTTATTGTCCATATCATTTCTTCAATCTCAGACTTTGTAATTTCTTTTACTATCCTTTGGTTGTTTCCTCTATCGACATATTGCGAATGAATTTCAACATCCAGTCCCACTCTTCCATGTTGGTTGAGGAACCCTATATGCATATATATTTAAAATGATCATGGTCACTTATAAAAGTTTGTTGAAATAGACTATAGTGGTGTCATTGGGAATATGA
Source organism: Larix kaempferi (assembly GCA_027924585.1). NCBI lineage: Eukaryota > Viridiplantae > Streptophyta > Pinopsida > Pinales > Pinaceae > Larix > Larix kaempferi. The sequence goes on along the minus strand of BSBM01000238.1, from coordinate 4,657,328 downwards.
TCCAAAATTTTTGTAGCATGGGCCTATTTATAGAAGTATTTAGAATATTTTCCCCTGACCCTGAGCCAAAGGTTACTAGACTTCAACCTCCAATACTATTCCTCAGTGCATTGTGCCATGGGACTTCAACCTCCAATACTCTTCCTTGTTTTGTTGATCTAACAATACTCCACCAAATTTCTTTTTCCTTGGCTTGTAGATCCCTTAAGATGACCTCTTCCTTTTCCATGGCTGAAACAATCCTCCAATATATTGAGCACGGTGACTCGGACTTGGATAGTTGAATGAAGAATTATTTAGCACACTTTATAATGTATTGGTTAACTTCTTTAATCTTTCTTTCCAAATGAAGGAAGGGGATATTAAAGAAATCCACCCACAAACTTTGTGAATGATGTCCCATATTGGTTGATGGTGAAGCTAGATAGGCTTAAAGTTGAAAGCAATCAATCATAATCCTCATATTTCTCCATGCACAATGAGATTGGCTTGTGATTTGAGATGGTGGAAAGAACAATAACTAATTGAATCTACAGGTTCTCAATGAAATAAGAACTTTGAATTATAAATTGCTCCATCATTTCCATAATATGGCCAGGGCCTACATGGTGATTGTTTTAAGTGAAGTTTCCTTGCATCAACCTGGGGTAAAATAGGCCCCAATCCACTATTATGTCATCCAGTTGTTCTCGAGTGGGATCTTAAATAAACACCTCATTACTTTTTCCCACTAGATATAGGCTCGAGGGAATCTTTAGGTGGAGGGAATCTTAATCATAAGTCACAATAGCGGTTGGTAATCCAATGAGACTTGAACCTTAGCTAGAATAGAACCAGATACCTCGAAGTGAACACTGCCTCGAAACTATATGTATGTATGTATGTATGTATTTACTTTTCAAGATTTCCCCCCAAAAAACTTTATATTCGATATTTCGAGGTGAAATTAGAATGTTCATCTTACTTTCTTTTCATGATTAAAAAAATAAAAGTTTGAAAAACTATCCTTAAGACTATCTACTTATCTAACCTAAGACTTCCTTCTCACATCCTAGGCTCCTTGTCGAAAGCCTTTATAAAAATTTATGTATTCATACAACTCTTAGGCTACAACTATTTACTTCATTACAACAAATGTCCAAAAAAGAGAGAAAACTACATTAGAACAATATATTGACAATGACAACAACTTGATTCCTTTCTTTGAACTCTTGTACATTAAGGGTTCCTTCTTGCAACAACAAATATTTCTTTGAAAGTTGATCAACCTTGATATTGAACTCTCTATAGATATGAGAAAAACAAAGAATTTCATAATTCTAATTGACTTGTAGGAATTAGATATGCACGCGCGCACACACACACACACACACACACACACATGTAGATATATCTATGTGTGTACATGCATGTCTATATATGTGTGTGTGTATGTCAATTGGGTGTAGCTTGAGTGCCCGAGAGGAAATTTATTATCCTCCTTTGCTTGAGTTCAAATCCCATTATGTGTCATGCTTGCTTTCTTCGTGAGCAAATTATTGATTGTCGACCTAGTCTTGAGCACTAAAGAACTTGATTGACCTTGGGTACCATCCTCAAAATGAGGGGAACAACCTAGTGGGTTTCCTTGAGAAACACATTACATGAAATACACATGCAAACACACACACACACATACTTTCACATTATGAACTTGATCTTTTCTTTCACTTAAAATTTTTTAAGTTACTATTTGGGTTAATTTTGATCCATGCTAGTTTATTTTATTACCAATCTAGATCCATCTTAACTCCATATCTATCCAGGTTTCATGGAGATCAAATCTCTAGAAAAGAAAATATGTTCTCAAGTTTTTGTATTCTAAAAAATGTTTGCACTTATAAAGATTTCACTACTTTTCACACTTAACATATTATGAGTAAAGATAGATCTAGATTGTGTGAGTATAATATTTAGATATAGTCTTATATGTTGCATTTATCATTTTCTAATTGATTTTCTGTTTGGGCTACTTAGGTTAACAATCATACAAGTATGTATTTACACGTGAAATTAAAATATGTCTATAACCAAATTGTTGACAATAGATAATAAAATAATTTCTCTAACTAAAATAGATTAAACTATATAGCAAATAACACTCCAATTGTAATTAATTATTATTTATTTATCGTATAATATTTAATTAATTTTAACTATATTTTTAAAAAAATAAACAAATATATTTTTCATATTTTCATATTATAAATATTAATATTAAATTAAATTCAATTATAACTATACAATTTAAATGATAAACATATTGCAATGAATCATAGCCATGGGTTCCAGAATTTGCAAGAGGCAAAGGTGAAGAGGTGAAATCTGATCAACACAAGTGGGCAAATTGTCAACGTGCTCCTGCCCTTCATTTAAAGAACTGCTTCATGTCTCTCTACTAATTATTTATTTAACCTTTAGGAATGATTCTTGGTTTTCTCAACTCCTCTTTCAGCTTTAGTACTTTGAGCTGTCCTAGAGTGCGAATCCAAGGATCCGACATCCCTCTGTTATAAAATTATAGTTATAATAAAATACAATATAATAATAAATTTACTTAGGATGTTGATTTTCTTTATTGGTATCATAATATAAAATTGCATTGACAAAAAACAAATATTTTATTACACAAGGGCATATTTCGCAAAACCATTTAGTGAATCAAATGGAGTCATAAAAATGGGAGATATACTTTTTTATATTTTAATATAAATTTTTTTTCTATAAATTTAATATTAAAAAATAGAAGTTCTTTAATTTTTATGTTTGATTGAAATGTTTTCAATTATTTTAATTTTTTGTTCATGTTTAGTAAATTATTTATCTGTATTTTTTTTGTATGGTACATTACCTTGTCAACTAACTCTTTGTATGGTACATTACCTTGTCAACTAACTCACCTATCTGGGTATCAACAACAACTAGAGAAAGTTGAATATCACCAACATATTCCTCGAAAATATGAATAGAAATTATAGTGACAAGAACCATTAGTGCTAGAGAAAGTGCAACAAAAATGGCCTCCCTCTGTTGTGCGTATACTGCAACTCAACTAGGGTAGTCTCAGTATATGGCATGTTGAATGAATAGTATTGACACCGAAATGAAATCTTCTTGTAATCCAAATCAATGAACCATGTCAAAGCATAGTAATCCTATCTATAAGGACCCCACTTGCATGCATAATCACAAGTATCTAGGGAACCCCATCTCTATCAAGGGTTTCCAACATAAAATATCAAAAATCACCAATATATTTTGGGACATTTATATAGACAAATTGTGGAGTTAGTCCAGCTAGTCAAACCCATAACATCTGCAAATGTAAATATGCCATCGAGGAATCAAAGTGTTTAGAATAAGGGAGGAGAATCAGATCCACTTCTCCAAATAACTAGAGACCCTTCAGTAGAACAACATCCCTATCATCCATACAATAAAAAATCAAGGAGAAAACACCTAATATTAGAGGAGAAAATTTAACCCTACTAGGAAAGAGACTACTCCATACTTCACCAAGCTATAGATGTAGCTTGGGAAGAAAGAGTTTTCATCCACACAAATACCCACAATGTTTGTGAACCCTCAACAACTCAACACCAACTAGGATCCAATCAAATGGAAGTTCAATCTCATTACCACCGCCATGAACCTAAAAACAATGTTTATCCTGGGGCTATGAATTAAACATCTTGCAAGCATTATTTGTGAGACCTTCACAAGAAACAAAGCCCGACCCCATCATTGCACAACCAAAACACTAACCCAAAACCTTAATGTCTCCAACTCTCTTTTCATCTCCCTCCATCGTTCCATGTCCCCACTACCACATATATGTATACGTACAAACATGCACATGTATGTATATTTATATGTAGTATATGTATGTATGAATGTATGTATATAGATTCCAATCGGGTGTAGCTTGAGTGGCTAATATGAAGCTTGTTATCCTCCTCCACCCAGGTTCAAATCCCTCTTTGTGACATGATTGCTTTCTTCACAAGTCAATTGTTCACTTTTGACTTGGCCTTGAGCTCTAAATAATTTGGTTTACCCTTGGTATCATTATTGGAATAAGGGGAAGTATATGGTGGGTGTCCTTGGGAAATGTACACACACACACATATATAACTTTCACATTACGAACTTCATGTTTTCTTTCATTTTAATTTATTAACATTGCAATTTGGGTTTAGATGGATCCATGCTAGTTTATTTATTATCAATCTAGATCCATATTGACCCCACATCTATTAGTCCTTCATAAGGATCAAATATGGAAGTGCAAATATTTCATTAAACGTTTCACTCTAAAAGGGGATTTTCAGTTCCAAAGATTTCACCACTTTCTATGCTTAATATATCTTGAATAAAGATGGATCTAAATTAATTTGATTCAATTTATATTTTTGTTGACCTATGCCACATCAACATTACATTACATTAAACATATTCATTATACTAGGTTGTAGAATGTGCCTTTTGTTGTTGTTGTTATTGACTCTTTTTTATATAATTTTTATTTGTGAATGCATGTTAATTTCCAACATTTTATAAATGTGTATGATTGTTTTACTATGATAGAGTTTAGATTTTCTAACGTTTGAGTGGATTGTTCACTTATCATCGAGGAATAACCATAGAGAAAGATATGTAGTATTTATTTATGTGTACAACTATCTACCTTAGTAAATGACAACGAAGTTTCTCTATGTAATTTTGCAATTAAATTTTATTTAAGAAATAATTAAGATTTTAAATTAAAAAAGTGTTGTAGCCACACCTTTTTGGCATGCAAATGCATAAAAGCAAGACCTATTCCAAAGCCAATTGTTATAAGAGTATCAAAATTTTTGGAGAAAGACTACGTAAAGTATTCTTCTATCCTTCATAAAGGAGAAACACATAAACCTACTAGTTTATACACAATAAAACTAACCTCGTATGAAAATTGCTTTGTAAAAGATAAATGAAACCTAGATTTAAACAAAGGCATGCTCACTATGAACTTCGTTATGTTCCTCTAAGGGAGCTTGATTTCTCGATCCAAGAATTCCATCTCCACATCCCTAGGTACTTATTGGACCGATTCTTCATGTTTTTCTCCTTCAAGAGTTGGGCAATTAACATTCTTTCATGAGAGACAACAGATTCTGACCTCCTTGCCAACCCTATTACCAAGTGCTGTAACATATTGCACTCAATCTCTAATTTCTCAATTTTCCTCTTTTGTCGTATCATGTCCAGGATCTCTACATGCCTAATATTTATGACTTTATTCCTGAGATTTAATTTGATTTGGCATAGTAAAGATAGTTATCTGATTGGCTGGAAACAAACATTTGCATCTCCTCAACACCTTTTGAATATTCAAATTCTCACAAAAGAAACAATCACTAGGATGATAATGGTTCATCATGGTCAAAGATTTCTAGAATTACTCAAAGAATAATTACAAAAAACACTCGGCCTAGATCCTGCTTAACTCGATTACTTTGCCCCACAACCAATAGGATCTACTTGGCTCCCACACTAAATCCCAAAGTCTAGGCTACAATTGAGACATTGGGGAATTCTCCTCATGCCACAAACCAATGCTCGAGTAAGTAATGAGACCTACCAGGTTGAGCACCAATTTGTTCCCACCTTCATCCATCATACTTACCTCTATAAACATAAGAGACCGCTCTTTAATGAAACCCAATATGTGAGAGGCCTAAGAGATTGCTCTTTAATCCATTTTTTCCCCTAAATTTCCAATTTCCAGATGAGAGGCCTCATTGGTCAATAGATTGACTTGATGGTTTTGAGCCCTCAACACATGGAAATAGTCAGTGGAAAAACAAATTACATAATATTCCCCACTTAATTTGCTATGAACTACAAAATTTGATCAACCATAGTATAGTAACATTTTCCAAAGAAAATCTGAACAACTTTCACCATCAAACTGATCAAACTCAGGTATAGTAATAATCCACAAAGAATACTAAAAACACTATCACGTTCAATCTTCCAATAGACACGGTATAATAAACAATCACTTAAGCACTACTTCCACCATTAGACTGATCAATCTTAAGTACAATAATACTTTCAGGAAGAAGTCTAAACACTATCATATTAATCATTCAATCTATCAAATAATATTGCAAAATTGCTATCGAAAACAATCCTAATCGATCAATATACTAGACAACAAGACAATGCATTCTAATCAACCAGTCAACTAGAGAAGGATACATTGACCATAAGCAGTCTATGTCCATCAATTGTGAGCAAATTGGCCTAAAACAACCCAATAAACAACTCAATCAAGCTCGATAATCAACTGACGACTCAAGTTGGGTTTATATTCATCAAGTCAACAACTCCCCCTTGTAAACATAGTTGAGGGATCAATATATAAATATAATTTTCAGCAACAAGTAAATGTAAACATTTAGTCAAAAATAATCTTCAGTTGAATCTCATTCGAACCATATTTATCATCGAGCACTCCAATGGATCAATAGTATGAGATCATTGTATTGATATATAGTTGAATAAATACAATTGTAAGAAGTATTCAAACATCAATTTAAAAGTTTCAATGACCATTCATCAATCCAACCATAATCAATCCTAGTAGTTGGTATTGGTCCACAGTTCTATCTTTCATGTATTTTCTTCAAAGTTATGAAAGCATAACTGCCATCTTTCTAATAATATTGATTCATGGGAAAATTCCTCTGATTCTTATGATGAGGACAATGATATGCCGATGATTTTTATTCTGACTGAACAAAGGATGCAGGCTGAAGTTCTGGTTCACTTACTTGGGTAGAACAATCTTGCACATCAATAACAATGTCATATGGAATAAAATTTTCAAATTATGTCATGTTAGGAATAATGAACTCATCAATATGGTTAAAAGAAACAACAGTGGGTTGTTCCTTCAACAACTTAATTTGAACTCCTCTTGCAGGAAATGAAACTTTCCCAGTGTCAGCAAGGCTAGGTGTATGTAGTGAGGTAGAAACATCATACCCAAGGGCGGTTCTAGGTGGCTATTACTCAAGGGTAATTGAGACAACAATACCTGATCCACTCTTCCCAAATCCTCCTCTGATATATCCCATCTTTCTTAACAGTTGGGACCCTATACCGATAATGTGCTTCTAAAAACTAGGAGAAATTGCATCAATAGTAGCCAACAAAATATGATAAACTAAAGAAACATCAACATCATCTTTCTTATAGACAACTAGGCTACAAGCAAGAACATCAAAGGTAGAAGAAGTAATATGTGAGTCTATAATCTCAACATAAGAAGTCTTATTCACATCATTTGCAGTCGAGTGACTTCTAATTCAAGGTTTAGTTTGTAATATTGCAATCCCTAAATGGTTTCATCTTTCTCAGTTAGCTGCAACAACAAATAATCATAATCTTCTTTCAGGATTTGATATTCATCAAATAGCCTATTATTGTCTACTTGAAGAGGAGTAACTTCTTCACGTCAAAGCGCATCAATAGAGGATTGTAGGTTGGCAACCTCATCTTCTAGCTGGGAATTAGTTTCCTCCAGTCTACATTTTTTTTCCTTCAAGTCATGAATGTCTATATGAGAGAGAGCTTTAGCGTCCTCCTCTAGGTATTTGAATACATCTAAATTATCTCCATATTCATCCACAAGGTTATGGGATATGTTTACCATAGTGTCTTCCAAGACATAAATCTTCCTAGATTGCGCATCAATCCTCCACAAAACAATAGTCTGAAAAAGGGAAGCTTCATCCTCCAGTTAAGTAGGGCATATCTCCAATTGATATTTTAGTCTGCAATAGAGAAACAATAGTTTTTAAGTCATTCACTTCTTCATGAACCCAATAATGAGATTCTTGTGAGGCAATTTCCTTCTTCTCACAAATATCCAACAATTTCTCTAAAACTAAGGCTTCGTCTTCATCAATAATACCCATTTTAATTAGTTGGTCTCAGAATAGACCCAACGTAAAATGAATCTGGTCAAATACTTCCAACAATAGTCACAATCAATGCTACAGACCTAGAGTCTATGGTCAGTGCAACTTTCCAGCCGATTAAATCAAATCAACCATGCATAATTCAACCTACAACATCGACCATATGTCAAAGGTCAATGGTTCTAGAATTTGATTATCTAGAAAAATTGACACAAGTTGGCATATCCTAGTCAATGCCTTCCTAGCTCTAGTCAAAGTTCCATCCTATTAGTTGAGACAAATACTCCAGTCGATAAGTGTAGTTGATTCCCTCTAAGCTTTGTCGAATCTCTAGTCAACATGCGTAGTTGAATTTTTCATGGTTTTTTGTACCCAACCAATTAAATCCACAAATATTCACAATAGGCGGTAGGGAAATAATATTTCAAATATGCAATCGATTAAAGGCATGCAAAAAACAAGAATCGACCCACAATTGTGAATGTGGGATACAAGGGTTTACCTTCACACCCAGTAATCAATCAATTAGAGATCATTCTCCAAGGCAAATCAATGACTCTAGACCATGTCAAGGAACAAGGGAAAATATTGCTTGACACCCACAACGAATAGAACTGAACAATGGTTGAATCCAGGATTCACCATACTATTAGGAGGAAACCCCTTAACATCAAACTCATTTCAGCAAGACAAATAATATTAACGAAACTCAATCATTCTAAAAAACCACAAACCACAAAACTCTATTGGAACCCTCCACATTTTGTGTAACCCAAAACAAAAACCCAACATCTCTGATACCATGTTGAGACAAGTAGAAAACAACAATCGTAGAGAACATATTCCAAAAGAAAGGTGGTGTCGACGGACATCGTTTACACTTAAGACATAACAATGAATATATTGATAACTTGTCCAAAGCTTGTGATGTATATAGATCAATCCAAGCGATCATCTATAAATAGGTTTAGGACCATAACCAAAACCCCAATGTATGGGTCTATGCCCCATACTTACTCCATAAAATGTGGATCTGGTAACTTCATTTTCCAATTAGGTCCACATGCATTGGTCAACTCCAACAATGGTTGGCTCCAATAATGTATTCAACTCCAATAGTAGTCAGTGAATCGAATCCATTAATCCGACAAGGTGAGGTTTAGAAAAAACCTGTGGTTCCAACACTTTCAGATTGAGGTGCTTTACTCTTTAAACAGACTGGTAAGGACATAAGCGATACCATATATACCATTGACAATTGGAGAGGGGGTGATTTTTGTAATCCCATCCTAAATCATGTATGGAAACTTTTTCCTAGTTTCTTTTATGAGAAACTTGTAATGAGCACAACAAAAGAATTTTCAAGAAAATAATGATGATTGATCTCTAAATATGGAAAAAATTTGCCATGACATAGTGGATATGTAATGAATCCAAAAAATCCATAATTTTTTTTTTTATATAAGTATAATTGTCCATAAGATTCAGAATCTATGCTTAAGGAATACTTCTTATCTTGATAACTGCTTAACTGTATTTTGTATTTATTGACTATGTTTGTTTGTTTACAAAATCGACATTTATTTATTTTGTTCTAAAAGCATTGAAATGATAATGGATCTCTTTTACTGTATTGAATATAATTGTTGATCACTTGTATTGACGTCGATATTTAATTTGTCGTTTATAGATAATCGTACACTCTAGTCATTGTAGTATGATTTCTTAGTTTGTGATGTTTGTAATGCTGATTATGTTCTTCTGTTTGTTAAAGGGGGTTCTTGTGACACCCGGGGCTTACTTAGCTCTTAAAAGCTAATGCATATTACCATAACTCTACTTGTTCCAGGTAAGGGATTTTAACACCAAAACGTTTGATTGGAGACTAAGGGGGGAGGAACCCTAGTTTTTATAATGCATAAACAATTGTTAACAAGGCCCAACGAACATCCTAGTGAAGAGATTGAAGGTATAACATCAAAAGGTTGGGGTTTATAAAAAAATCGATACTATAGGGACTTGATGGTATTAACAAGGTTGCAAGATAGTGAACTTCGAACTATAGGCAAAGGGTAAAATTAGAAATGGATTGGAATACAACTGTGGTTTTTAATGCAACCACGTGAATGCCTTGAGGTTTGGGCTTCCACGTCTATGGATAAACCCTAACCCTCCTTCCTTCGTCGTGTTAGATTGTTTTTCTTTTGTTCCTTGCATTGAGAGAGCCAAGCTCTCATCCGCTCTGGTCATGGAGGCTATTCCACACAGACTTTGAGTTTACGGTGGTTGCAAGGATGGTCTTTTCACGCGGAGGTATAGTCTTGTACTCAAACTTATCATTCAAAGCTTTTAATTTAATTTTAAAGAGTTTGAGATCACGTTTTAACACAATGCTTAACTATTGCAATGACAGGGTTTGACTGTAAGAAAGTCTCGGTTTCATGGACTAAGGGTTTGGCAGATTAGGAAGGACACACGCCAGGGTTGAAGCTGCCCTGGTAAGCCTCGGACTGTCTTGGACTTATCCTGTTTATTGTGTTGTTAAAATGGATATGATTCTACCTTCGTGTAGGGTTTTGTTTTCTTTCTGGTTGTATTCCAAGCTACTCCAAACCGTTGTGAGGCATTTTTGTTTCATTCGCAAATGTATCCAGTTTCTGCCTTCATTGTAATAGGGTTAGTTTTGTTTGAATTTTTTGTAGCCTTTAAGGCACCCTGTAATAGCATTTCTTGTAAGGTAAAAAATTCTGGGCTAAATGCCCACTTGTTGGGGTTTCGCCCAACAATGTCGATATTTTATTATATGAAAATAGAGTTCTCTGTCTGTCTATTCGAAATTCTTATAAGGAAAAGAGTTACTAATTGTTATAAGTATTTCAAGTATTAAATCTTCATAGTTCCTAAGCGACTGGAATAGCAAGTTTTGGATTTCATTCATGCACTCTGTGATGTTTGTGTTTTGGATCTTTCTGTTGAGTTTGTAATCGTAAATCCAGGCAAAGCCCTAAATACAAATTCGATTTTGATTAATGTATTTCTTCACGCCATTGATGGCTCGGTTGTGAATAATATTATAGGTTTTGTTTTTATAAGAATTTGTTAAATGCCAATAAATCCTAAGCACATTCGTGCTCCGTGATAAAGGTATTTGACTTATTAACTAGCAGGGTTTGACCTATGTGTTTGGAGGTTGGACCTTCATGGGTCTCAAACCCTCGACTTATATTAGACTGTTATGGAATATACTTATCAAATGTTTTGACTGGGCATATGAAAACTTGGTTTAAGGAGTCGATCCCGTTCTATAAATTGTTGTATTATCCAGAAATGTTATATGCTTTGGTTCTGTAGGATGATATCTCCGTTTTAAAAGACTACTGCTGCATAGATTAGATGGATAAGATGCCAATAAGGCTCTGTAAAGAAATCAAGCATTTATTCTAGGGTTTTATCATACTTGTATTAAAAACGAAAGGCCATGGATGTCAACGATGATTTTAGTTTATTCTATTGTTTGTTATTTAAGCCAATAGTTTGTTTCTGGAATAGTTACGGAATTCAATGTAATTATCTAAGGTGAAATTATGATTGTGTTTAGTTTTAAATGAAAATACTAAAATATCCTTGTCAATATTTGTAGATGATGGTTAGGTTGTCTTGCTTCTGGTTGTATATTTGAATAATGCTAAATGTTTGTAATGTATTCGATAGGGCATAAATAGTGATTTATTTCATGATTTGCAGAGTTACTCTGTAACCATAAAACAGTAAAAATAAATAGTATATATATATTATTTACATAATATAATTCTGTAATAAAAATATTGTTTAAAGGATGATTATCATTTATATAATCTACAACTATATAGTTACTGAATTTATAATTAACATAAAGCATTTACTAAAACCGTGAAATTCTACCAGCACATATATCTATTTTTGATATATTGTAAAGAATAACATTCTACTTACAATATTGAGATCATATATAATCTACCTATTTAAACAACTCTCTGTACTAGAGTACATCACTTCGATGAAAGGAAAAATACAGAGAGGATTTACATTTCATTATTCTATATTTCAAATCTAGTCATACCGAATTTTATACAGAATATAAATACCAGTTCTGTATTAAAAAATGTGTAACAGTTATTAGAGCATCTAAGAAAGCATTAGGAACCTGATAACTAGAGGATGAAATCTTTTAGAAAATTTATAGAACAATTCATAAATAATTAAATCAGAACAATGTAGAACCTATTTAACTGTTGAGGTGGAAAACACCCAAAGAAGACCGTTCCTCCCAACCGTCTCCTAGAAGCAGCCAAGATTACTTGCTTTAGGACCCCGAGCCTGTTCACAAACCACCAGGACGAAGACACTGTGTAGAAGTATGTAATAGTTTCTTTGTATCTCAACAATCATAAATACTTGCAGACAATATACTCTCTGCAAACTCATCAGAATAAACTTGCAGTCCTTACACTAGCAACTCACTTTAGCTTTCCCCTCATCGAATCCTCTTGTGTGATTAACTTTCCAGTATGCAACCATCCACAAGGCATAAACTAGTGAGCCTCCTGCTCATTCGATGGATATAAGATTGCCTAGGTCTTTGGGTCAGTTTTAACATTTAATGAGCCACCTGCTCAGTTTCACCTTCCTTGGGGAACATGACCACATTTTTAGGGAATTTGCCTCCTGCATTAGCTGGAAAGTGAGTGCAGTTGCTGTCACTTGTCAATTTTCCTTCTACACCAGTTCATTCCTCCTAGTGGGTTAGTGAACACTCTTCAACAATCTTCTTTGGATAGGTGTCTCCTATTCTAATTATTAAATAATAAAAATATTCAATTATAGTCATCCTTGACCATCCTTGGTCAACAACATAAAACTTTACAATAACTTTTAAAGTAATGTTTTTCCACAACATAAAATGTTTCAAGTTCTAGGTAGGTTACAGGATACCCTTAAAATTACACTATGGAATAAAGTGGACTGGTAATGTTTGGAGAAAGAAAAGATCATCATGCAGAATTGGGAGCTCCACCCCATTAATCCTACTACCTAAAGAACCCCTAAACAACTTTCACTCTCCATCCCAACCAAATGGCCCCCCTACTGATTAGCTTCCAGAAATTGAATTTCAATGGGGCCTCGAAAGGTATCCCAAGTACTACAAGTTTTTGAGTTGTTATTCAAAATGACAGAGGAGATATAGTCTGAGGATATGTTGGCTCTCTAGTTATTGAAAGTGAAAATGTTTCTCATCTTTTTTCCCTTGACTATGGATTAAGGATTGTAGCTTGACAAGGATTTCATAAACTAATTATTGAGGGAAACTACCAACTCATTTTGTAAGTAGAATTGGAATGGATTGAACAATCCCTCTCTCAAGTTCTCGTGCTAATCCCCTCACAGGTCTGAAGAATATCCAACAAATTAGTAATCGGTTGGCTAATGAGGGTGTCTCCTACACTCACCACATTCTAGACAAGCATTGGAATCTAGAATGAAACTTGCAGCTCTTCATTGACTACACAAACCTAGCAAAGAAGCACTGCAACCCCCAGATGGAGTGGCAGAGAGACCCAACGTGTGTCAAACCCTCTAATGCCATCCATATGTAGCATGCAGTCTTATGAATGGAAGTGATGGATGCATTACAAAGAAAAGCCCCTTTAGTGGAGGTTATAACATATGCCCCTCACAAAAGATCCCAAATATCCGTTTATAGTGGAGGTCACTAGTGGAGGCGAGCGACTAGAGGTTTTTGCGGATGTTTTTTTCTAGTGCATTTTATCAACACAAATGCACCAGTGCGTTTACTACCAACATGCACCAAGACAACCACAAATTATGTTGCACCGTGACTAGGAAAACCATCAAGTGCAAAATAACTATTTTTTTGCAACCGGTTCGCTAAATAATCTAGATCGCATCGATGCATATAAAAAAAAATGCACCCCGATACGTATTGTTTATGCACACCGGCGTAAAATATTTTTATTTTGAATTTCTGTAGCAATGCATTCAATAGTAGAGAGTGCCCTAGTGCGTTATCTAAACGCACACACAATGTTAGGGAAAAAATTGAAAATAAAAAACACGGGTTTTTATATTTTATTTCAAAATTATATTTACGGTGCGGTTTCTATTATAAATTTCTCTGGCGCTTCAACTAATAGGGTGCACTGAAAAAGTTCAAGTGTAAAAAATATTTTCCTAATTGGTGCGTTAATTATTCTATGTTGCACTGGGGCGTATGTAAAAATGGCGCATAACGTTAGGGTTAAAATTTTAAATTCCAAATTTCTATAGTTGTGCATTTTAAAGTAAGGACTTCATTGGTGCATGATTAAAGCATACACACCGTGTTAGGGAAAAAAATAAAAAATAAAAAACACCAATTATATTTTATTTTAAAATTATCTTTCCGGTGCGGTTCTTATGATAAACAACACCAATGCGTCCACAATTCAGGCGCATCGCAACAAGGTTTTATAAAAAAATTTACCACACGATAAAAATGATTTTTAACTTCTACAAAGCTTATGATCCCTATAGTACCGGTGTTGTACATTACCCACTTAGATGCCCTGACATATAGTTGCACGTGGACACTTTGCTCGTTCCCATTGGCTCGTGGTTACAGTTTGAATTTTTCCAAATGGTGGGCAAATTTTCAAATTTTCCATACATTGCCATGATGCCTCCTAGACGAGCAAGAGTAAAAGTAAATTGATTATTACCTCAAAATTTAATTTTTTAGAGGATTAATTTTTAAAATTCTCCCTTAAATTGTCATCTTTAAAAAAAATAAAAAATTGTGCGGTGCATTTGAAACGTTCAACTCGCACCGTAGGACGGTTCACACTGTAAATTTTACAGGGCGCACCGTTGGTGGTGCGAGCCAAATGAAACAAACGCCTCGCTATGATAGTGCACTATTATTTTGGTACCACACCGATCATCTTAAATATAAAAAACTATTAAATGTAAACCGATGCACATATCAAATAAATTGCACCGCTACCCGGTGCGCTTAAATGGTTAAGCGCACCGACCACGTTAATTAAAAAACATTTTACCGTATTACGGTGCGGGAAACGCCCCACTATGACAATGCGCTATTATTTTCGTAGGGCAACGGACACCCTAATTAAAAAAAACCATTAAATGTAAACTGGTGCATATATAAAATAAACTGCACTGTGTACCAGTGTACTGACATGCCTCAACTAGTGCGTGTTAAAAAACTCACCGCTCTTTACACCGGTGCACTGACATGTTCTAAGCGCCCCGCAAATACATAACGGTAATACCAAACCTACTACGGTAAACGTTCTGCACTGTCATATTGGTGCGTTGATGTGTGACAGGATCATCGTAGTCATAGTGCCTCTATGTTTTGTTAGTGCATCAACTCATCCTAAAATTTTATTTTAAAAAATAAAGAACGTTTCGTGGTGCATTTGGATCAATACCACAAACGATATCCTTGGTGCTTTGATGTGTAACGAATGCACCATCAAAATGAAAAAATGGACAGTGCGTTGGTTCGCTAATGTGTATTTGGCGCACCAGACACCCCATTTTTACGTAACGATAAAAGTAACATATTTGATGGTGCTTCTAGTCCATGCCAGCGCACCGCTAACGGTGCGCTAACTGTTCTCTACGCACCAAAGAAGAGATAATATGTAAAAATATTACTATGCTTGGCTGTGTGCTTGCGTATACTTGTGCACTATTAGCGGTGCTTTGTGTATCATAGAGCACCGTTAGCGATGCTTTCTAGGTTGAAGCGCACCGTCTACGGTGTATTCCTGTTATTCAATCACACCACTTATCAAATGTATTTGTTTTGAAAAAAAATTGTTATTTGATGTTAATAAAAAGCTTTCTCATTTAATGAAATGTTTAATTTTTTATATATCTATTTATGAGATTAATCAATGTTTATATGTGTATAAGAGACGTGAGGAGAAAGAGGCACGTCAGCATCCTTGGCCTCGTGTTGATCCCTACAACTTTTAGCATGATTGGGAGGTTCGAGAGAGGGAGAGAGAATTGTACCCTCACCCCATCACAACCCATACACAAGAACTCTTGAAGGTTGTATGCCTCCTAAAGTTTTACGAGGAGGATACATCCCTTAAGGGGAACATGAATATATTGTGGCAATTCATCCATCGTTGGGACCATGGAAAACATGCATTATGTATTGGTCTTGGTCATTGGTTCCATCCCACTGAGGAGGATATCTACTTCATCAGTGGCCTATCGAGGAGAGGGGAGGATTTTCCCTAGTTCTCTGTTGTCCCAGTAGGATCTATAGCAGAGATTCAGCTTGTCTACCCTCAAATATATATTACTAATGAGATCATCGATCCTGGTGATTTTTAGGTGTGCAAGGGACAACTCTGGATTGGTGCTTTCGGTGGAGAGGAGGTTAGATGCCTCTCACTGTTGGTTACCACCATTGCGCACTCGACCACTGATGGGCAAAAAATTAGATGCCCTCTTTTATTTTATGTAGATTCTTTAGTGCAATCACCTAGATGCATTAGGTGGTCCGCAATTTTTTTTATGGCAATTTTTTTTGCTCTAGATCGATGTCGTGCAATTTATGATGGGAGGGCCAACTTCCCTTTTTCTTCAGATTTTTTTTGTTTATTTTTTGAGAGGAATCTGACAATGAGGCCATCATTAACGAAACCCTCCTAGGTTTTCGACTGAGGTGCGTATGCGGATGTGGGGGCATATGATCCCTAAGAGGGGGAAGCCGGAGTTCCCAACACGGATTACAACAGAGGTGTTGGAGATGCTCGCCACCTTCTGCCATACCCGTACGCTGGGTTGGACTGGAAAGTATGTCCCAACATTTTTTTCACCCAGGATGAGCCACCGGATGAGAGAGGTAATATTAGCGTTATGTTTAAATTAATATAGTTGCAGCATTTTATTGTCTTATTTAATGCAAATGAAATAGATTCTAACATTTTATTTAAATTGTTTTATTAATTTTTTAATGAAATTGCCTAATTATATTTGTTGTGTACTTATATATATTCTGCGGACATTGGGACATTCAATCAAGATTAGGTGCCTCCTCCCATTCAAGAGGATGATGTGGATATGTAGGAGGATTAGGTTCCTGCATTACCCCAACCCAGCCTACGACGTAGATTGGATCAAAGGTACCGCCAGGATGTTTCGAACAGGTTGTCCAGACTGTTAGCTAGACGAGGATTCCATCCAACACGAGCCAAAAATATCATGCATGACCCTCAGTTCGTAGAGATATGGAGTATGCTACCACATGATATGAGACTGCTGGTGTGGTATATAGTCGGCACATGCACGCTTTTAGATGCTTGGAGGCTTGAGGTTCAGTCAACATCATCTGATGAGGTTGTCATTGATCCTCATGCTTTCCATCACCTCCTCCTTCTCGTTTCTGTGACGTGGGAGCGTCTTCATCACATGCTCCACCTCCTCCACCACCTCCACCACCTCCACCTCACCATGATGCAGGCATGCCATCATATCATGCTCCACCTCCTCCTCCTCACCATGATGCAGGAGCATCTCCAGATGATGCTCCTCATCCTTCTCCTTCTCCTCACCATGATCACGTTCGACCATTATTTACTCCTCCACACCTAGTTGACCCACCACCATATCCAATCCATGCACTCGTCCTACCAGCCACTCCACCATCTCCTACTCAACTCACCTTAGCTATAGATAGGATGGTTGTAGCGGGTGAGATTCGTCTTGATGGAAATATTTATGATGCTCTCTTACTTATTTTTTCTCCTTATAGAGTTATCAATGCCGCTGCTGGTGGAGGAGATATATTATAGAAGTTATTGTATTGGATATGTATATTTGGCATGTATCATGAGATGTTTGATATTATTGTTCATATATATATATATATGGTGCTTATGTTTTATAGGTGATGATATATGTGTATGACGTTAGATGATGTTTGTCATACTTCTGTGATCATGGTTATGTTAGTTGATGTTATGATGATAACGATAGTACGTTACATGATGTTAGGTGATGGTGGTAGTGGTCATTGATATGATGATCACATTGTAATATTATTTTTTATTGTTATGTATATATATGGATTTACTTTTTTATGAACTCAACGGGTTGTCAAATATTTATTTTATGATATTTATCTTCATTTGTATAATCATGTATATTGTTTATGTCGATGAGTATGATTCATGTGTGTGATGCAATTTTATTTATTGGTTTATGTATTTATGTTGAAGTCATTTAGATTTACTATAATTATAATTACAAATTGTGCACAATCACAATTGTAATTGAAAGTTACCATCTCGAGTATAATTAAAATTTACAATCATTATTACAATTTCACAACTACAAATTACAAGAACAATTACAATAACAAATTGCTAATTAGATGTACAAGGTACAAATTACAAATTCGACACTCACAACTACAAATTTAAAATTGCAAATTGCAGTTGCAGTTACAACCAGAACTTACAAATTGGAATTACAAATTTGCAATTACGATTACAAAATAATTTACAAATTATTACATTATTTACAAGATTGAAAAATTACAAAATAATTTACGAAATTAAAAAAAATTCAATCATTTTAATCATCTTATCAATTAATTATTATGGGGTGGTCAACAATGAAATATATAATTCATCAACCAACAATTAAATTCTTTTACAACTATAATTACAATTTACAATCATTATTACTATTTGTGGTATATTGTAATATCTTGATTTTGACCTCGTTTTATTAAAATTGTAAATGATGTAATATCGTTATAAAATCATGGTGAAGAGCTCAAGGCCAAGGCCCCGCCATCGATTTATTGCTCTAGTGTCGTCAATTAAAACTCTATGAGTGTGGATCGTGTGCTAGCCAGGCACAATAGAAAACATAAATATGATGTAAATATGTATTTTAATAAAAATACCGACAACTAGCTATGCAATGCAACAAGAGTATGGGGGCATGATTTTTACAAGGAATCGGGAGGGAAAATATTCGAACCCTTCAACCAATAGTGTCAAGCCAAGTGTCAATGAGAGAACCCATAAACCATCAACTACCCATTTTGACTTTTGTACCCAATCATTTATTTCTTCCAAGAGTTGGTTGAGGTAGTTAATGCTTTGGGGAATGGAAAGATATGGCTACTCAATTTCATGTATGGGAAAGCCATCAAGTTTGAAAATCGCGTTTTTGCTTCTGGGGCAAGAAAGGACCCACGAAATTGCTCCCCAAGCCATTATTCATGCATTGTCTTTGCTCTCTCATGCAGTCTGAGCTTCCCGGACGTTTTTCTCCATGTTTTTGTTGTGGTTTCCTTCATTTTCATTAGCTGGGAGGTTGTTTTTGGGTGGAATAATGTATGGGAGGAAGAGAATCACGATTTGGGGGTCATGGGAGGTCGTTTTTTCCATTTAAACGCCTAGATACCCATGGGAGAAATTGTTTCTTCCCTGTGGTCGATTTTCCCATCTCCAAACACGTTTTTGGTGTGCCACGAATTGGAAGAACCCATGGAAATCTTTTTTAGTCCTCCCATAGTTAAAACGATTTCCCATGCCCAATATTTGTGCCTTGTTGTTATGTGCATCCTTGTTTTGGATTGAAGTGTGTGTAAGAAACCAAGAGTAGAAGAATATTAGAATTGGCTTGATAAACCTAGTGAAGAGTGTAACTTCACCAAAGATCAAAGGGTTGTTGGTTACTTTTATATGCACACCCTGAAGAGCACTAGAAGGGAAGGTATGGATTGAGGGGCTGTGTAGCAATGAAGGGAATACTTCCTTGGGTTGGGTGTGTAGGTATTGTGGGTGCCAAGCTAGCTAGATCTTGTAGAGGTGCCAATAGCTCTATGGTTGAGCTCACTAGCTTAGCAATCCATTCCTTTCTACTGCCTTAATAGTCCGATAAACCCAATTGTGGATTGGCTTGGTTGAATTGTGAAGTATTACTTGGCTATGTGTTATTTTTTGTTCCCATTCCTTGTGGAAATCATGCCCAACTCGGGGGTGGCAGTTGTGTTGAGAGATTGATGAGCACAACTGGCCTATGGTTGGGTGGAAAATTGTAGTTGCATAGCCAGTTGCTCGGGACTACTTCATTTCAAGATAAGTAATCTATTGTGTTAATTCTGCAATGTATTTATTTGATGACTATTATGAATATGTTGAATGCATGCTAGATGTGTAGTAGAATTTTATTTCCACTGTGTTTCTTGCATTATACATATGCATATGTATGTATTTCATTTGCTATGAATTTGTTAATTATCATGGGGCTAGGAGCCTAGACTTAGTGTCATGTTCACTTCCGTGAGTTGGATCAACGGGAGGGGATGTGACATATACAAATTGGTTCCTATATGTTGATGTATTTGTAACTTCGGAATGTATTTCACATATGTATATTGTATTCCTATAGAGATGTTATTATTCCTCTATACGGAAGTGTCGTCATTTATATTGTAAGTGTCGTAACTTATACTTGATGGGTTATTAGACCACCTTGATGGGGTAGGCCCTGTATAAGTCATGTGGGTTAAAGGGTTATTAGACCACCCTAGTGGGGGTCGACCCTATTAGCATTATGTTAAGTGGTTAAGTTGAGTCCGACCTAGTAAGGTTATTAGGCAAGTCAAGTCAAGTATATATAGAGTGTGGGAGGCACTCTATTTGATCATTCACTTTCTCACTCAAACACTCATTGGAGAGTGGCGCACTAGTGGAGGAGGAGAAGCTGCTACTAGGAGACTATCTCTTATGCCTGGGTCTTGTATCATTGCTCTATCTATCTCTGAGGAAGTTATTGGGGTTTTTCACCTTTATGGTTTTCCCCAAGGAAACTCTGTGTGTCTATTGTCTCTTGTGTTTGCTTCTTGTGATTGATATGCTGTACATGTTATTCTCTCAGTAAAGATCCTAGAGTATATTGAATTGATGCTTAAAAATTAGCAATATAAAATAAAATAAAATAATGATAAATGCAAAGGCAAATCTAAACTATCATAGATAATATCTATAGTCTAAAATGCTAATGTCCTCCCATTCATGATATTGTCCTCTCATATCTCTTTTAGTATCGACAACGCCGGTTTATATAACTTAGTCTTTTGACTTATTCCCTTTGCATTTTGACAAACTATGTAACTTTCAGTCCAATTCTTGATATCTTTAGCCATTCCTAGCCACTAATAAAATTTCTCAACCAATTCTCTTGTCTTTCAATACAAAAATTCCCACTGAAACCTCCATTATGTAGTTCTCTGAGAAGATTTTCCCTCATGAATCTTATTGGATTACATAACTAATTATATCTTTAAATCAAAATCATTATTTATGAAATAGTCTAGGTCCGCAGTTCAATCACGACTCCATGGCTCTCTATTGTTTTTCCATGCTTCAGTAAAGTACCAGTGTTTCTCTTAATTCAACCACTCGAACAATTGTCATAAATGTTTCATATGTTCTTATTTTGTCTTACTAAAAATGAAAATGTCATCTAAGTAAACAATGATAAACTTACCTACATTGGGTTAGAGTTTTATAACACTTCTTTCATTTGTTTCATAAAGGTACTTGGAGCAGTGGTTAAACCAAATGGAATGAACAAACATCCATAAATTTCTTCATTGGTCTTAAAATCATTTTTTAATTGTCCTCCTTCACAAATGTACATTTTCCACTCTCCACCCTTTTTTGGCTCTAGTGCAGTTGGTACAACACATTGGTTTAAGATTTCTAATTAAATATCTTTCCAATCATTAAAGATGTATTTGTTATAACTATTTTAAATGTAAGAATAATTTAATATAAGAGTAATAGATTTAGGGAGGGAAGAATCAAAAAGAAAAATATAGATTAAATTAGTTTATTGTAAAAGACAAAAAATTTAATAGTGACTAATAAAGTCTTATGATATATTAAAAAAATATTTATGAAGAAAGGGGTTAGGGGAATATATAAAATTAATATAGAAGAATAGAATGGGGAATTAATGTCTTTGGAAAAAGAATGGGGAATTAATGATTTAAAAATTATTTTATAATTAATTAAATTATATACATAAAATTTTATGATTATGTAAAAATGATAAAAGAATAAAAAGGGGAGGAGGAAAAAGTAAATTTATAATGTAAAATCGATAGTGAAATAGGGTAAGAAACAAGAACCAGGTTAAGGTAAGAATAGGTAAGAAATAATTTGAAAATAAAGGATTATTGGGATACAGTTAATGCATGAAGGAAGGATAGAATGTGAAATAACAAGTAAAACTGAAAAGGATGGAGGAACAAAATTAATGACTAAGATGATGGATCAAGGGCTTCCCCCATCAAATGTTATCCCTTATAAATTTAATTACCCTATTTTTCAACTTAATTACCCTATTACCACTATCAATTCAATTATTTCTATATTCCATAATCACTCTAAAATTTATAATCTCTAACTCTTATAAACCTTAAAACACAATCCCAATAAAATTTAAATCGCAATCCATATAATCTATAATAACTAGCACTTAACCTATTTAAACATGAACACTAACAATGTTAATGCTTGATACTTAACCCTTAACTCATGCAATCCTCAAATTTTATAATCCTTAATTTTTAACCTCTAATTCTTAATTACAACCCCTAATTGAACCAATAATACTAAAAATCTATATTATTTACCCACTTAAACATATTTTGATGAAGTGCATTGATGCACCTATGTTTAGAAAGCACACTACAGGACCATATGGGCCATGACATATGATACATTCACATCTATGGTGCACTAGTGCACCATATCTATGTCTTTGCATAAAAAAAAAAACTTGCTAACCAAAAATGACCACAAAACCATCTTTTCTCCTCTAAAATTTGGGTTCCCTCCAAAGGGGAGGAGGTCAATTTTTCAATGTATAGTGATAATTCATAAATACAAAGTAATTAATATTGTTAAAAAATTTAGTAATTTCCAAATAAATTTAATAATTATATTTAATTTAATTTTTGAAAAATGAGGCATTATTATTTTTCCATTGTCTAGGGCAAGGAATAACAGGCTGGGCGTTTGAAGTTGATTTTCAATTGAATAAATTCACAATTGAATTTCAACAATTTTAAAATTCAAACTAATATTTTGTAAACAAATCCTAAACCCTATGCACCCTAAGCCCTAAACCCTACTCTACCATTGTCTAGTGTAGGGAAAATTTGTATATACCTAGTGTTGCCATCTGATTCAAGAACCCATCCAATAAAATTCCATATAATGGAAATGGAAGCTATCATTAAATACTGTGGTCGTTATGAATGATGTTCTCGGCGTTGGAAGTCAGAATAACATCCGCAACCCATGGTTCTTTCCGTTGCTCATTATGAATCATTATCTCCAAATTTGAGCTTTCTAAATATGGAATAGTATCTACTTGGAGCTTCCTAAATAAGGAATACAATCTTACAACAACACTTGTTTTAATTTACATGGTGCATTATAATACAATACACTAACTGGTTCATTTGTAATTGATGGACGTATCGGTGCGTCTAAACTTCATATGCACTACTGTGGAACATTTGCTAAACAACTCGTAAAAGAAACTATCTGTTATATTTGATAACAAATAGTTATCTATGTATTTTTCAATATTGTAGACATCGGTGCACTTAGTATTAAAGACACACCGGGGCACCCAAACTCTCATTGCGCACCATAGTATGATGTTTTATTTGTATTGAGTTATCATCATGGTGTGTCCTTAAAAATAGAACCCTGTGGCATTCATGTGTTTATGGCGCACCGCCTTTCCATTTAAAAAAAAATACGGTGTGTTTTAAACTATGACGCATCGATGCGTCTATTAAATGAAATCACTGATGTCCTGAAAATCGAAAATAAAAAGTCGGATGAATTATTTTCCTGTAACTAAAATGAGCAAGAATTTCAATTTAAAAAAAATCGACAAGGTATTAAAAAAACATAATAACTAATTCATTATTTTGGTGAAATATCGAAGTGAGTTTTGGGAGAGAGTTATCAAGGACGAGTTTGGAAAAACTAGAGTTTGGAGAAACCTCATTATTCTGAAGATCAGAATTTCTAAGGTATGTTGAATCAAACAAAGCCCTGCATAATAGAAATTCCAAGTATGCAAATTATTACTATTATTTTCATATTTAGATTTTCTAGTTGTTTTTTTTTCATTTTAAGTGGTTGCAAAATTTTACATTACAGATTAAATCACTCGATAGTTTCACAATTAGGATTTGTATTCTTAGGTATTTTAGTTTTTTGGGGTTTGTATTTTTATACACAAGTTTTTGTGTGTGATGGGACGCTTATTGGATCGAATCTGAAACCTTGTTAGCCCCATCAGATTTTTTTTATTCTTAAAAAAAAACCTATGCAGTTTTTAGTGAATTCTATGTATATAAATGCATCGGTGCTTTTATAGGAAAAATGCTTGGGTTATGTATGGCCTATTAATTGAAAAAACACACTTACGATGTTGTCAATGCATCGTATTTGCTATAACGCCCAGTGCACTAGTTGTGAAAGCACCATTTCAATTTTCGGTGCTTTACAGTTAATAAATCACACTGTCAATCGCGTTTGTGATTTTTTTGTATTTTGTTCTAATTAACGGTGCATCAACATACACCTGTGCGTCCATATATTATAAGCACTGGTGCGTTTAATATGTGGAAACGCACTGGTATGACAGTTTTTTTTTTGAATTTTTATTATGAAGATATGATTTTTTTTAATAATATACTTCATAGCTTCTTTATTTAATGGCCCAGGTTGTTTATTGATAGAAAATGAAAGATAAATGTTCAATGAACACCAATTCTAGTCGACATGATGGGAGCACATCCAAAGTCGAAAAGAGGGCCAGGTTCTTTGTAATTTCTATATCAAATTAATATGATTGAATTATTTGTAAATTTAATTTAATATGTATTGGTTAATGTCTCACATGAAAAGCCAAAAAATGAGGAAGCTCGATAAGATTCTCTGCAATCTAAGTGCAGAAGAGCATAAAACCTTGTTGGAAAAGTTGCAGAGGGATGAATCGGGCCAATAAAAAAGAAATCAATATCAATTTTTTGTTGAATTTTGAGTAATATTATACTTAAGAGCATCCAACAATAAGTTTCAAATAATCTAATTCACATATGTTGAATTTTATGTAGGGAAGGACTGCAACTAAATGGAATGTCAGCATAAGAAAAAATAATTATGGAAGATGTAAATGAAGATGAATTGATGCTTAGCTCATTTGGAGTAGCACTGGAAGTTAATGAAAAGGGGACAAACTTGTATAAAACTATGAGGGATATAGTGAAAAGAACATATAGACGTACTTTACACTTCTAATACAGAAATCAATCCAATCAGTCAAAGAATCAGATTATATCTAAACTACATGAGACGTTTCCAGAGCAATGGTCAATGAGACCTGTTAGATTTGCAATAGAAAAAACATACGACAACAAAAAAGAATCATTCAAAAAGTAATATTCTTAAACATGTTTTTATAGAATATGTATGTACTACTACAAAGCATTCGTTTATTAATATTAATTTTGCTATATTTTTTTTATATCAACATAACAATAGTTTGATGTCATTTTACATTTACATGAAGATTTTTAAAATCCCAAAGGATGAACGAGGTGATATCCGAAATATGCAAGTAGAGATGTCAAAAAAAGTGTTCAAAGATATGGTCAAGGAAATGGACATAATTACATCATAGGAGGAGCCATCTTTGATGACTTCAAACATGTGTTAACATACAAAGAAGAGCCATCAGCTGAATTGATTGACATTGGGTTAAGTAAGGGTTGTGAGTATATGTTGGCGTATCAAAAATTAATTGTGGAATTTATAAGTATCTATGTTGTTTTGTTTTTCTTATTTTATAATTAATGGAACAACAAAAATCTTTTATATTAAATCTATGATTTGTGATAGGGTATAAAAATGGCAGGAAACAAAATATGGAGTTTAGCCAACAAAAGAGTTGTTGAGAGAAGGCATGAGATTTGGTTTTGAAAGAATGTTTATGATTCATGAATCAATTATTTCTATGGTACGTCGCTTTTCAATTTACATTCATGTATATTATCTATTTTAATTTTCGTTATTCCCAATAATGTAGATACACTCAGTACACTTTATTTTTATGTTTATAGATGGAAGTTGAATAAGAGGAAAACAATCAAAGCAATCAACAAAACATTCAGCCAAATAACCCAAGTGATGCAAGTGGCTCGAGCACTGATAATAGTTCCAACAAAGAATGATGATCCATATATTTTGGATGTTAATACAAGTTGTTGTTTATTTTGAAATAATTGTCTCTGTAAATCAGACATTTTAAGGAATAATGAACTGGACACAATGTCCCAATTGAAATACGGGTTACCAATAAGTGTAACAATTATGTTGATATTCTGATTATTGTGGACTTTATGTTGTCCTTTTATTTTGTATGACCAAGGGCCTCTTATTGATATATAATAAAATGACGAATGTTATTATACTGCATTCTCCTGTGTCATTAAATGTTAAGCGTTAAACCACTGATTAAATATATGGATGATTAAATAATATTACAATAGATGTGAAAATTTATGATATAATAAATTATTCCAAACATCATATCAAAACGCAATAATAAAAATTCAAATGAATATTACTATAAAAATATATTGATTTCTAATGAATAATATAATTAAATAAAAAAATCAAATAGATATATTCTAGTGCAATGTCAGTAGTTACGCCTCACCAAATAGAATAAAATGTTCGGTGCTTTCTGTCTTTATGATCGCACTGGTGCATTTATATCATTACATCATTGGTGCGTTTAAGAGATAGTCACATGCCTCGGTGTTTTTTCTACTATTATGTGTCGGTGCACTAAGGTACATCAGTGCACCATTAAATTTTAAAAATATAGCAAGCGACAATGTCCCAGTCAACTCTACCAGTGATTTTTCCTTTAGTTGTAGGACCGGTGCTTTGTAATAGATAGAAAGCACCAGTGCGTTTAATTCAATAAATCGCAAAAAAAAACCTCTGCAAAAATTCCAGCTGCCGAGTTTTTTTTAGTTATAATTCATTTCCATAAAAACCTACACTAAAACATTTGTTACCATTCGCATAGGTTGTAGCAGAGGTTTTTTTGATAATTTTGACCTTTCTTATAACACTAAAAACCTCCGATACATGGCCTTTTCCTTGTAGTGATGTCAGGGCAAGCATGCACCTATTAATTCAATTGCTAATGAAATCGTTGAGGTTTAATAGCACTGGTCCTAGTCAAGGTATGCCTCCTCCCAGATTCATCATAGATGCAATTGGATTGAAATACTTGACAGATGAGAGAATCATGCCAGGCATGGTTAGGTGATGGTTGACATCTCCCATTCACACTCAAAAGAGAAAGGCTCCCTTGCATCTTTATCGCTCTAAGTTCAACCTTGGTTTCATTCCTTATTGTCCTCCTGCATCTGTTGTGGGTATATTTCTTGTTTTCCTTAACTTGGTCTCATCTTTTCTAGTGGGTCTCTCTGTGCCAATCCATATCCCTTCTAACCTCTAGATCAATCTTTCTCTTGTAAAGCTTCTTGCAGTCACCTTCTACATCGCTCTTCAACTCTACATCTCCTGATACTTGCCACACAATCTTCACCCTTTCTATTGGCTTGGTATGGATGGCGGTGGCAAATAGAAATGGGGTGAGGAAATAGGGATCACATTTTGTATGCTTGGGTGAGGAAGGAATCATGGGAGGGTGCAACAACATAGAGAGAAGAAATCGTGGCACACATTCAGGAGGAAATATCTAAGGCTGAAACATTGGTAAAATTGTAAAAGGAAATCTTTAGCAGACATGAGATTGAAAGTGTTATTTGGAATTGGGTCCTTGGCATAAGAACCGCTAGCACAAGAGGTACTAAATACTTCAATACAATCACGCTATAATGACATAGGAAAGCATTAATGAGAAAATATATGTTAGAAAAACAGGAGGAGAACAACAAAATCTTGATGCAATTGGATGAATTTCAAACCCATCTCAAAACCCAGGGTGCTAAATGGGATGTCATCGCCAAAATTGCTTGTGGAGTTTGGTTTGAGACAGACCTTGGTGGAATCCTCTGATCAGAAGTATCCTCCAATTGCTCTCGAATGATGAATAGTCGACATGGTGTTTTTTTCGTTTTCTGAGCTAGCTATAGTTATAGATATCAAAAGTCATTTAACATTTTTAATAATGCTAATAGAAAGAGAGACAGTGTAAACTCTTTTTTTTCCATGTGGTTCACGACACCGGAGATCGGTACTCGCTACATCCACGGATAGAGGCAATTCCCACCAGGAACGCTAATCATCAGGTTATCATGAATTTTCTCTATGAAAACATCCTTGTCAGATTTGGTTGCCCAAAAAGGTTGGTAACTGATAATTCACCAGCCTTCGAAGATAAAGCATTAGTTCACATGTGCGAGTCCATGGGCATCCAATTGGTTCACTCTACTCCATACTACCCTCAAGGGAATGGCCTCGTTGAGTCCTCCAATAAAAGTCTAGTCAGGATCATCAAAAAACTATTGGAGGAAAATCAAAGGAGTTGGGATTCAAAGCTAAAATTTGCTCTTTGGGTTGACAGGGTGACAAATAAGAAATCCATAGGGACCTCTCCATTTAGATTGGTTTATGGTACTGATGCCATTTTCCCAGTTCAGCTAATCCTGCTAGTGACTAAATTTATTCAGGAGGAACAAGATGAACCAAATGACATGGTGAGAAGAATGCTCGATTTGGTTGAATTGTAGCAGACTATAGAACAAGTGGTGGAAAGGTCAGAAGCTCATTAGGAAAGAATAGAAAGCACTTTTGACGAGAAGGCAAAGATGGACAGTTTTCAGGTGGGAGACTGGGTGCTGAAATGGGATGCCTCCAGGCAGGACAAAGGCAAACAAGTTTGATTCTCTCTGGACAGGTCCTTACATAATAACTCAAGCACACCAGAACAATACTTTCAAACTACAAAGTCTGGAAGGTCAAGATATGTTTGGTGGCCTAGTCAATGGGCGTTTTCTGAAACTTTATTTCATCTGAGGCTTCACAGCCTGGTCATTGTAATTACCGTTTCTGTTTTTACGTTTTAGCTTTTGGTTTGCAAAATAACTCCATGCCCAATGGACACTAGAAGATAGGTTTTGAGTTTTTGTTTTTAGGGGAAAGGCATTAGACCTGTGGTTCTTGGAACCTTGCAGGGAGGTTTCCATCCCCGAGTGGGAGCCAGATCTTATCTCCCCAAATAAGTTAGGCTAGGTGCTTGTTTAGAAGATAGAAGTTTGGTCTTTTCATTTTATTGTATTTGAAGTTGCGTAGCATACGATTGGATTATGTAATGAAGCTTGAAATAACTGTTGAAGTTGTTCTTCTCCAAATAGAATTTTCAGGTTTCGGTAGCTTAGGAGGGCCTATCGATGGTTCATTAGCTACCGAAACCCCCACTTTTGGCAGCTTGCTACGCGAAAGATGAAACGCTCCAATTACCGAGAGGGCAAGCTTACAGCGTGAGTCCTGGGACATTTTTCGGTGGCTTGGGCGAATACGATGGTGTTCATTAGCCATCGAAGGGTAGATATTTTCTGCAGTTCGCAATTCAAGAAGGAAACCTTCCGTAGCTGCCGAAAGCAAAGTCATTTTCATGATCCATGGGGCCGTTTTTGGTGGCTTGGGCGAACATGATGGTGTTCATTAGCCACCGAAAAGGTCGATACTTTTTTCACAGCTTACCATCCAAAGGTTGGATTGTCTACAGCCACCAAAAGCAAAAAGAATTGGTGACTTCAAACAGGTGTTAACATACAAAGAAGAGCCATCAGCTGAATTGATTGACATTGGGTTAAGTAAGGGTTGTGAGTATATGCTGGCGTATCAAAAATTAATTGTGGAATTTATAAGTATCTATGTTGTTTTGTTTTTCTTATTTTATAATTAATGGAACAACAAAAATCTTTTATATTAAATCTATGATTTGTGATAGGGTATAAAAATTGTAGGAAACAAAATATGGAGTTTAGCCAACAAAAGATTTGTTGAGAGAAGGCATGAGATTTGGTTTTGAAAGAATGTTTATGATTCATGAATCAATTATTTCCATGGTACGTCGCTTTTCAATTTACATTCATGTATATTATCTATTTTAATTTTCGTTATTCCCAACAATGTAGATACACTCAGTACACTTTATTTTTATGTTTTTAGATGGAAGTTGAATAAGAGGAAAACAATCAAAGAAATCAACAAAACATTCAGCCAAATAACCCAAGTGATGCAAGTGGCTCGAGCACTGATAATAGTTCCAACAAAGAATGACGATCCATATATTTTGGATGTTAATACAAGTTGTTGTTTATTTTGAAATAATTGTCTCTGTAAATCAGACATTTTAATGAATAATGAACTGGACACAATGTCCCAATTGAAATACGGGTTACCAATAAGTGTAACAATTATGTTGATATTCTGATTATTGTGGACTTTATGTTGTCCTTTTATTTTGTATGACAAAGGGCCTCTTATTGATATATAATAAAATGACGAATGTTATTATACTGCATTCTCCTGTGTCATTAAATGTTAAGCATTAAACCACTAATTAAATATATGGATGGTTAAATAATATTACAATAGATGCGGAAATTTATGATATAACAAATTATTCCAAACATCATATCCAAACACAATAATAAAAATTCAAATGAATATTACTATAAAAATATATTGATTTCTAATGAATAATATAATTAAATAAAAAAATCAAATAGATATATTCTAGTGCAATGTCAGTAGTTACGCCTCACCAAATAGAATAAAATGTTCGATGCTTTCTGTCTTTATGATCGCACTGGTGCATTTATATCATTACATCATTGGTGCATTTAAGAGATAGTCACATGCCTCGGTGTTTTTTCTACTATTATGTGTCGGTGCACTAAGGTACATCAGTGCACCATTAAATTTTAAAAATATAGCAAGCGACAATGTCCCAGTCAACTCTACCAGTGATTTTTCCTTTAGTTGTAGGACCGGTGCTTTGTAATAGATAGAAATCACCAGTGCATTAGGTGTGTGTTAGCACCAGTGCGTTTAATTCAATAAATCGCAAAAAAAAACCTCTGCAAAAATTCCAGCTGCCGAGTTTTTTTTTGGTTATAATTCATTTCCATAAAAACCTACACTAAAACATTTGTTACCATTCACATAGGTTGTAGCAGAGGATTTTTTGATAATTTTGACCTTTCTTAAAACACTAAAAACCTCCGATACATGGCCTTTTCCTTGTAGTGATGTCAGGGCAAGCATGCACCTATTAATTCAATTGCTAATGAAATCGTTGAGGTTTAATAGCACTGGTCCTAGGCAAGGTATGCCTCCTCCCAGATTCATCATAGATGCAATTGGATTGAAATACTTGGCAAATGAGAGAATCATGCCAGGCATGGTTAGGTGATGGTTGACGTCTCCCATTCACACTCAAAAGAGAAAGGCTCCCTTGCATCTTTATCGCTCTAAGTTCAACCTTGGTTTCATTCCTTGTTGTCCTCCTGCATCTGTTGTGGGTATATTTCTTGTTTTCCTTAACTTGGTCTTGTCTTTTCTAGTGGGTCTCTCTGTGCCAATCCGTATCCCTTCTAACCTCTAGATCGATTTTTCTCTTGTAAAGCTTCTTGCAGTCACCTTCTACATCGCTCTTCAACTCTACATCTCCTGATACTTCCCACACAATATTCACCCTTTCTATTGGCTTGGTATGGATGGCGGTGGCAAATAGAAATGGGGGTGAGGAAATAGGGATCACATTTTGTATGCTTGGGTGAGGAAGGAATCATGGGAGGGTGTGACAACATAGGAGAAGAAATCGTGGCACACATTCAGGAGGAAATATCTAAGGCTGAAACATTGGTAAAATTGTAAAAGGAAATCTTTAGCAGACATGAGATTGAAAGTGTTATTTGGAATTGGGTCCTTGGCATAAGAATCGCTAGCACAAGAGATACTAAATACTTCAATACAATCACGCTATAATGACATAGGAAAGCATTAATGAGAAAATATATGTTAGAAAAACATGAGGAGAACAACAAAATCTTGATGCAATTGGATGAATTTCAAACCCATCTCAAAACCTAGGGTGCTAAATTGGATGTCATCGCCAAAATTGCTTGTGGAGTTTGGTTTGAGACAGACCTTGGTGGAATCCTCTGATCAGAAAGATCCTCCAATTGCTCTCAGATGATGAATAGTCGACATGGTGTTTTTTTCGTTTTCTGAGCTAGCTATAGTTATAGATATCAAAAGTCATTTAACATTTTTAATAATGCTAATAGAAAGAGAGACAATGTAAACTCTTTTTTTTTCCATGTGGTTCACGACACTGGAGATCGGTACTCGCTACATCCACGGATAGAGGCAATTCCCACCAAGAATGCTAATCATCAGGCTATCATGAAATTTCTCTATGAAAACATCCTTGTCATATTTGGTTGCCCAAAAAGGTTGGTAACTGATAATGCACCAGCCTTCAAAGATAAAGCATTAGTTCACATGTGCGAGTCCATGGGCATCCAATTGGTTCACTCTACTCCATACTACCCTCAAGGAAATGGCCTCTCCGAGTCCTCCAATAAAAGTCTAGTCAGGATCATCAAAAAACTATTGGAGGAAAATCAAAGGAGTTGGGATTCAAAGCTAAAATTTTCTCTTTGGGATGACAGGGTGACAAATAAGAAATCCATAGGGACCTCTCCCTTTAGATTGGTTTATGGTACTGATGCCATTTTCCCAGTTCAGCTAATCCTTCCAGTGACTAAATTTATTCAGGAGGAACAAGATGAACCAAATGACATGGTGAGAAGAATGCTCGATTTGGTTGAATTGTAGCAGACTAGAGAACAAGTGGTGGAAAGGTCAGAAGCTCATCAGGAAAGAATAAAAAGCACTTTTGACAAGAAGGCAAAGATGGACAGTTTTCAGGTGGGAGACTGGGTGCTGAAATGGGATGCCCCCAGGCAGGATAAAGGCAAGCACAACAAGTTTGATTCTCTCTGGACAGGTCCTTACGTAATAACTCAAGCACAACAGAACAATACTTTCAAACTGCAAAGTCTGGAAGGTCAAGAGATGTTTGGTGGCCCAGTCAATGGGCGTTTTCTAAAACTTTATTTCATCTGAGGCTTCACAGCTTGATCATTATAATTACCGTTTCTGTTTTTAGGTTTTAGCTTTTGGTTTGCAAAATAACTCCATGCCCAATGGACACTAGAAGATAGGTTTTGAGTTTTTGTTTTCAGGGGAAAGGCATTAGACCTGTGGTTCTTGGAACCTCGCAGGGAGGTTTCCATCCCCGAGTAGGAGCCAGATGTTATCTCCCCAAATAAGTTATGCTAGGCGCTTGTTTAGAAGATAGAAGTTTGGTCTTTTCATTTTATTGTATTTGAAGTTGCCTAGCATACGATTGGATTATGTAATGAAGCTTGAAATAACTGTTGTTCTTCTCCAAATAGAATTTTCAGGTTTCGGTAGCTTAGGCGGGCCTATCGATGGTTCATTAGCTACCGAAAACCCCACTTTTGGTAGCTTGCTACGCGAAAGATGAAACGCTCCAACTACCGAAAGGGAAAGCTTATAGCGTGAGTCGTGGGGGAGTTTTCGGTGGCTTGGGCGAATACGATGGTGTTCATTAGCCATCGAAGGGTAGATATTTTCCACAGTTCGCAGTTCAAGAATGAAACCTTCCGTAGCTGCCGAAGGCAAAGTCATTTTCGTGATCCATGGGGCCGTTTTCGGTGGCTTGGGCGAACATGATGGTGTTCATTAGCCACCGAAAAGGCGGATACTTTTTCGCAGCTTACCATCCAAAGGCTGGATTGTCTACAGCCACCGAAAGCAAAAAGCATTGGTGACTTCAAACAGGTGTTAACATACAAAGAAGAGCCATCGGCTGAATTGATTGACATTGGGTTAAGTAAGGGTTGTGAGTATATGTTGGCGTATCAAAAATTAATTGTTGGATTTATAAGTATCTATGTTGTTTTGTTTTTCTTATTTTATAATTAATGGAACAACAAAAATCTTTTATATTAAATCTATGATTTGTGATAGGGTATAAAAATTGCAGGAAACAAAATATGGAGTTTAGCCAACAAAAGAGTTGTTGAGGGAAGGCATGAGATTTGGTTTTGAAAGAATGTTTATGATTCATGAATCAATTATTTCTATGGTACGACGCTTTTCAATTTACAATCATGTATATTATCTATTTTAATTTTCGTTATTCCCAACAATGTAGATACACTCAGTACACTTTATTTTTATGTTTTTAGATGGAAGTTGAATAAGAGGAAAACAATCAAAGCAATCAACAAAACATTCAGCCAAATAGCCCAAGTGATGCAAGTGGATCGAGCACTAATAATAGTTCCAACAAAGAATGATGATCCATATATTTTGGATGTTAATACAAGTTGTTGTTTATTTTGAAATAATTGTCTCTGTAAATCAGACTTTTTAAGGAATAATGAACTGGACACAATGTCCCAATTGAAATACGGGTTACCAATAAGTGTAACAATTATGTTGATATTCTGATTATTGTGGACTTTATGTTGTCCTTTTATTTTGTATGACAAAGGGCCTCTTATCGATATATAATAAAATGACGAATGTTATTATACTGCATTCTCCTGTGTCATTAAATGTTAAGCGTTAAACCATTGATTAAATATATGGATGATTAAATAATATTACAATAGATGCGGAAATTTGTGATATAATAAATTATTCCAAACATCATATCCAAACGCAATAATGAAAATTCAAATGAATATTACTATAAAAATATATTGATTTCTAATGAATACTATAATTAAATAAAAAAATCAAATAGATATATTCTAGTGCAATGTCAGTAGTTATGCCTCACCAAATAGAATAAAATGTTCAGTGCTTTCTGTCTTTATGATCGCATTGGTGCGTTTATATCATTGGTGCATTTAAGAGATAGTCACATGCCTCGGTGTTTTCTCTACTATTATGTGTCGGTGCACTAAGGTACATCAGTGCACCATTAAATTTTAAAAATATAGCAAGCGACAATGTCCCAGTCAACTCTACCAGTGATTTTTCCTTTAGTTGTAGGACCGGTGCTTTGTAATAGATAGAAAGCACCAGTGCATTAGGTGTGTGTTAGTACCAGTGCGTTTAATTCAATAAATCGCAAAAAAAAACCTCTGCAAAAATTCCAGCTGCCGAGTTTTTTTTAGTTATAATTCATTTCCATAAAAACCTACACTAAAACATTTGTTACCATTCGCATAGGTTGTAGCAGAGGTTTTTTGATAATTTTGACCTTTCTTATAACACTAAAAACCTTCGATACATGGCCTTTCCCTTGTAGTGATGTCAGGGCAAGCATGCACCTATTAATTCAATTGCTAATGAAATCGTTGAGGTTTAATAGCACTGGTCGTATGCAAGGTATACCTCCTCCCAGATTCATCATAGATGCAATTGGATTGAAATACTTGGCAGATGAGAGAATCATGCCAGGCATGGTTAGGTGATGGTGTACGTCTCCCATTCACACTCAAAAGAGAAAGGCTCCCTTGCATCTTTATCGCTCTAAGTTCAACCTTGGTTTCATCCCTTGTTGTCCTCCTGCATCTGTTGTGGGTATATTTCTTGTTTTCCTTAACTTGGTCTCGTCTTTTCTAGTGGGTCTCTCTGTGCCAATCCGTATCCCTTCTAACCTCTAGATCAATCTTTCTCTTGTAAAGCTTCTTGCAGTCACCTTCTACATCGCTCTTCAACTCTACATCTCCTGATACTTCCCACACAATCTTCACCCTTTCTATTGGCTTGGTATGGATGGCGGTGGTAAATAGAAATGGGGGTGAGGAAATAGGGATCACATTTTGTATGCTTGGGTGAGGAAGGAATCATGGGAGGGTGCGACAACATAGAGAGAAGAAATCGTGGCACACATTTAGGGGGAAATATCTAAGGCTGAAACATTGGTAAAATTGTAAAAGGAAATCTTTAGCAGACATGAGATTGAAAGTGTTATTTGGAATTGGGTCCTTGGCATAAGAACCGCTAGCACAAGAGATACTAAATACTTCAATACAATCACGCTATAATGACATAGGAAAGCATTAATGAGAAAATATATGTTAGAAAAACATGAGGAGAACAACAAAATCTTGATGCAATTGGATGAATTTCAAACCCATCTCAAAACCCAAGGTGCTAAATTGGATGTCATCGCCAAAATTGCTTGTGGAGTTTGGTTTGAGACAGACCTTGGTGGAATCCCCTGATCAGAAGGATCCTCCAATTGCTCTCGGATGATGAATAGTCGACATGGTGTTTTTTTCGTTTTCTGAGCTAGCTATAGTTATAGATATCAAAAGTCATTTAACATTTTTAATAATGCTAATAGAAAGAGAGACAGTGTAAACTCTTTTTTTTGCCATGTGGTTCACGACACCGGAGATCAGTACTCGCTACATCCACGGAAAACCCCCTGGTATTCCGCGAGGAATGTGGGAAAGCAGGATATTGTCACTACAAAGGTGGCTTAACAAGAGCATCAAATATGCCCATTTAAAAACTCGACATGTCACTTACAAAGATTGAACCTGAGTGGGGGAGGGGGTAACAATCAATCCTCCCAACCACCCAAGCTACATCTAATACACAAAAACAATGTAAACTCTTATAACTACTACAATTAGAATTAGTCGTATAAACTTATATTTTATTATCAATCTGGTTTCAATAAGATAAACTAACACATTAACTCTTTGTACATTTCTTATTTTTAATTTTAATTTAACTAACAAAACATAACATACCATACCACACCCCACATACATATACATATATATCATTTTATGAAAAGAAAAAATATTTTTATGAATAATAATATTAAATTTTGATTTAATTATAATTATACAATTTAAATTATAACTACCAACCTATCATTATATAATATAAAATAGATTCCATTTGTACATGCAAGTGGGTCATGTTTTCGTGAAAATTAGAGATGTTATAAGCTCAACAAATGTCTCATAATAAAGAGATATTCCTAAGTTAGTTGTCATGATTCTAGTGGTTCATGCTTTGATGAAAATTAGAGATGGTGTTTTCATGAAAACCAGAAATGTAAGTTCAACAAATTATTCAAAATAAAGAGATATTCCTAAGTTGGCTGTCATGATTCCCCATCCATACAAGGTGGTCATGCTTCCATGAAAATCAGAGATGGTGAAGGCTTAACAAATAAAGAGATATTCCTAAACTAGCTGTCATTATTCCTATCCAATCCCACCTTGTAAAAAGAGATAATCCTAAGATTAGATGTCATGATTTCCATCTTATCTAGCATTGTCTTTTGTTTTTTTTTTATGAATGGATATCATATAAACAATACGAAAACCTAACATGATTTAGATATGTTAAAAATTTATTATTTTAGTTAAAATGAATTTATGTTGGTTTTATCAACATAGACTTATTATAATGATGGATCTATCAAGTACTAAGATAGACTAAATCTTTGATAGTGCAAATTTTTGCACACTAAAAAATGCTTGTACTTCTATATATTTGTTCACACTTTCTAGCCTCAAAAGCTAGCTCGATTAATCTTGAACCCAGATGTGGAATCTCTTAGAGTTGGGAGGTCATGGTTTCAACTCTCTCAACTTTGTTAGGGTTAGGTGGCATTACGAATGCCAACAGTTTACCTTATTTATTATCTATGGATCACATGAAAGTATTTGAAGGATTTTTTGCGAAGTGTTCAATAATGAAGAAGGCTACACATTTTACAAATTTGTTTTTTGTTTGTTTGTTAATCTGGCCATGCAATCTTTCCCAAAATTGCAATTTTGAATTGATAAAATTGTTGTTTTTAATGTAGACATGGATTCATAACCCTTGAATCTCTCTGTTGCAATCACCTTTAACAATGTTAACATTTATTATATGTATTTCCATCAATTTTCAAAATGAGTTTTACTGGATTTAAGGTTAAAATAATTGATATCCCTTCACATTTTTTCTAATGGTTAAAAAGAAAAAAACAAATTCGTAAAATGCTTAAAATATAGCAAAAAGAATTGATCACTCTCTACATTTTGATAGGTCTAGAATTAAGATAAAAACTAGATTAGTTTTATTCAATTTATTTATGCTGGTTTATGTTAAATCAACTTTACATTACATTACACATTTTCTTCATTGCATTACACATTTTCTTTGTACTGAATTGTATAATAAATCTATTAATATTATTATGTTTTTTTTTATCATTAATATGGTTGATTATATTTTATGATTTTTTTGGTGAATGCAAATTTTCACAATATCATAAAAGTATAAAAATATAAATATGTTAGAAATTAAATTTTCCATTAAACATTCTAGATTATAATTTTTCATAGACATAGAGTGATAGATATAGAGTGTATCATTATGCTTGGTTGTTGATTACTTTCCCCAAACCCATTCATATATTAACTATATAATGATCCCTGCACCTAACTCCCCTAAACACGAAAGGAATATTATCAAGCATGTTTAGATATAATAATAAGACATTTGAAAATAACAAACATGTTTTAAAGACAAAGTTAAATGTAGTGTGATCACTTTTCATTAAAAACAATTAAAATGCATATGTAGAATTTATTTATGACTAAGTTCTGCGCTAATTTATGACAACGAAGTTTCATGACAACACTCTATATACAATCTTGCAACACTCTATATACAATCTTGCTGGTTTGATTTTATAATTTAATAATTAAATTTTTGATTGGTAATGAAGACTCTTCCATAGTGGCATAAAGAAAATACAAAGGAATCTTTTTAATTTTTGATTACAAAATAGGTATGTAAAATTTGTATATTGTTTGAATAACAAAATGATTCATTGTTAAATTCTTAGGATATGATATTTATTATATAATAAATTAAAATAATAAGTAATTTAACTTATTTTTCATTAAAACCAATTAAAATGCATATGTAGAATTTATTTATGACTAAGAGTTTGGCCTAATTCATGACAACGAAGTTTCATCACAACATTCTATATGCAATCTTACTTGTTTGATTTTATAATTTTATAATTTTATAATTAAATTTTTAATTGGTAATGAAGACTCTACCAAAGTGACATAAAGAAAATATAAAGGAATCTTTTCAAATTTTGATTACAACGTAGGTATGTAAAAATTTCATATTTTTACAATAAATCAATCTTTTCAAATTTTGATTACAAAATAGGTCTGTAAAAATTTCATATTGTTACACTGACAAAATGATTTATTATTAAATTATTAGGATATGATATTTATTGTATAATAAATTAAAATAATAATTTATTTATTTAATTTTTATATTTTAAAAATAAAAAAATATATTTTTTCAAATTTTATCAATGGACCTTGTATTGGGTGGCAGAGAGGTATCAAGTGGTTATATATGAGCTTAGAGATCGAACATTGGCAAATGCAACACATGGCGGGAAGGAGTGGATAAATGGTGGCAAGGGACAATGGATAGAGCAGGTTAGATCGTGGGCTAGTTAACTAAGTGGGCAATTGATCGATACGAGTTTGAAGATACTTTGGCGGTTATGGTTATCATGGCATATTCAATGGTTCCTCCTCTCATGACGACGTTGAACACAGTAACAATATGATCACAAAGAGTGGGAGTGATGATTATAGAAAGTTTCCCCCAGATCATTACTCCACCCTAACTCTTTCCATCCAAAAATAACAAGTTTGTAATGAGCTTTTAAATAGGGTGGAGATTTGCGTCATGATGGTGACTGCGGAGGAAGATTTAAATGGAAATAGGTGCAAACAAGGGACCTAGCTCTGGTGGGTTCGACCTGTTGGAAACTATGGTGAGGTTAAATGACTTGGCATTCCAAATATGGTAAATAAAGGAGTAGGGCGAAGGGGCATCTAGGGGACAAAGATAAACCCATATGCCCAAGGCGTTGCACGAAGCTAAAACATAGGAAGCACAATATATAAGGTTCATTTCGTCGCCTATCCAATAGGAAATTGGAAAATCATAAACTTGGGTGAAGTGAGAGTAAGAGAAGAGGAGTGTTGAAGAACTGTAGCAAGAAATGGGGCATCGGATATCAGATATCGGGAATTCTCGAACATTGGACACCATGTCTGTAAGACTATAACACTGTATTGGAAAATGAAGTCTATGTTGGGAAAGGCACTCTCAGATCATCAGGAGGAGAGAAAGGAAATCCCACTACAGATGGACGAGCTTCAAGAGCAGACTCACATGATAAATTCCAAGCTCAACCTACTCACCAAGGCCACCACAAGGATCGATGCTAAGCTCAATCTGCTCGCAAAGGAATCCACAAGTATTGTCTTCAAATCAGCTCTTGCAATAGCTTCGAAGAATGTGCCAAACCCAGCTCCATAGGTGCCCACTATAACAGTTTCAAATGATGATCAATCTCTCTAGTTTCTTTCGAGTTTATGACGTGTCTAGTTGTCCTTTGACAAGTCCCTATAAACTTGAAATATCCACAATTGTAATGGTTTTCTGGTGCATAGAGTTCTCTTCCATTATCCTTGAACCTGCATTTACCGTAAACCTTGATTGTTCCCCAACTAACATCGCTTGATGAGCCACAAAGGAAAGAGTTAGTTACTCTAGTTGCGTGCCATGGACATGGACATGAGCCTCTCAATCATCAAACCATACCTCCAACTACGCAACATGCGAGGTTACTTGCTCAACCATCGCAATGACTCCCTCAATCCTTGAATTCAAGGCGCATATCATCACATTCATCTTCTTGATTTTGTTCTTCATCTCCCACATGCTCCCACATGTCCCGTTCATAGTCAAGATCCAGAAGGATCCCCACTCCTAGTGCCCCTAAGATAATATTATAATTGTAGAAATTAAATTAAATTATTTCTTTTATAAATTAAATTTTAACCATAATTACATCGATGGGTGTTTATATCTTAGAATTTGGGGTGGACTACAGTCTATGCTTTTCCTAGATTGAAGGAGGATGGGACAAGTGTACTATCCAGATTGATTTAATGGGCGTCGTTCAAAATTCTAAATAAACAATTATAATATATAATTCATGGCACTTAACGTGTGACCTATCAGTGTTCATTGGCCACAAGGTAAGTGGTTGTGCTAGTTATATTTACACCGATAGGTGTTTATATCTTAGAATTTGGGGTGGACTAGCATCTATGATTTTCCTAGATTGCATGAGGATGAAACAAGTATACTGTCCAAATTGATTTTATGGTAGTCGTTCCAAATTCAAAATAACCAATTAGTAAAAAAAGAATATAAAAATAATTGCTATTTATGCATGGATAACTGGTAATTGATGCATGAATAACTTGTAGTTGATGCATGAATAATGGAAAGTTCGTGCAACTACGTATGGAGAACAAGTAACTTGTTCGTGGCACTTAACTTGTGACCTATCGATGTTCACCGGCCACAAGTTGAGTAATTGTGCTAGTAGTTCAACTCTTACATATAAGTATGGTATGTTTCCATGAAATTCAAAGATGTTGTTGGGTCAATAAATGATTCAAAATAAAAACATATTCTTTAGTTAGTTGTTGTGATTTCTACCTTTAGTTTTGCCGGTACTTATTTCACATTTGATATGTGTCTATTATTTACAATTATTTATGAATATCATATACCATCATCTCCCTCCAAAATGTTTAATTCGAAGATAAATCCCTCCCTTGTACAAATAATTTGCCCCCAATCCCCCTTT
This sequence comes from Larix kaempferi, assembly GCA_027924585.1. Classification (NCBI taxonomy): domain Eukaryota; kingdom Viridiplantae; phylum Streptophyta; class Pinopsida; order Pinales; family Pinaceae; genus Larix; species Larix kaempferi. The sequence goes on along the minus strand of BSBM01000238.1, from coordinate 4,615,338 downwards.
TGTCTTCCACCCACTAAAAATGATAATCATAAAATATTTGATTATTTATGCTTAGGAGTAAGTTAAATGGTCGACAATTTGCATTTTTCCAGTGATTTTTTTTCTGGAATTCGGTAATGCAATTTTTTGTTGAAATCTCAATTTTTATTGTTTAAATTACAATTTTTGATGCATAAATGGATTCAACACCCTTGTACAAATAATTTGCCCCTAATCCCCCTTTTGTCTTCCACCCACTAAAAATGATAATCATAAAATATTTGATTATTTATACTTAGGAGTAAGTTAAATGGTCGACAATTTGCATTTTTCCAGTGATTTTTTTCTGGAATTCGGTAATGCAATTTTTTGTTGAAATCTCGATTTTTATTGTTTAAATTACAATTTTTGATGCATAAATGGATTCAACACCCTTGATTACCCCTGGAGCACCTTGACTATGCAATTCCAACAACCTAAAACTGCAATTTATACAATTTCAACCAGATTTTGGCTAGAAAAATCATCAAAAAAAACGGATGCAATTCGTCAACCATTTCAATTTCAAATGTCAATGGACAAAATCATTAAAACAAACACATTTTAATAATTACAAATTTTGTTATTGCGTCGAGAATAGTGAGGTGCTTACAACCAAGTATGGGGGAGATGTTTTCACATTTGTCATGTTACGTAACGTAACGTTCCACGTCGGCTCATAACTTATCAAAAATAAAAAGTAAGTAAAAAAATCATGTCGGCTCATAAAATAAAAATAGAAAATAAAAACTAGCATATATCAATCTTAAACCCAGATAGAGATCCAATTTCTTGAGATGTAAATTTTTTCTTGATGTGTAAAAAAATTAAGATAAAAAAAAGTTTACACCTTAAAAATTGGATCTCTCGGTACTTAGTAGATTTGGGTTTAAGATGAATCTATGTTGATTCATTAGTTATTATTCACATATATCCATATAGCATTCTTCTATAGAATTACACATTTTGTTTGGTTTTATTCTAGTTATTATTATAATATTTATCATAAAAATAAATTATGCTTAAATAGTTTAAAATGTTAATAGACAAAAACATAAATAAGCATTTGATAATTACAAATTTCCTTGTTCATTAATTATGATTCATAGATAACCACATAACATTATTCCATAGAATAGTGAACATTTTGTTTTACATAGTCTATTTCTAGAGTTTCCTTTTTGACGTTCGTAGATATGGGACTTTCGTTGAAAAAAATATCAATTTATATTTTGCTGATGTTTTTAATGTTAGTTGACAAGAGTACCATAAATGTTGGCAATGTAAAATAATGAATATATTAACAAACAAAAAAAATTCATAAAATATTTAATTATAATTAAAATATAATTAGATTAATTATATATAAATTAATTTAAAAAATTATGTTCTATTTATTATAGGCCATTTTAGAGTTTATTATAAGGCATTTTAGAGTCTCATCTAGAGGAAGAATGCAATCGTAATTTGATTATCACTACCATTCTCACTAGACCATAATAAGTCACGAGGTGAAGTTATAATAGTTTTAGTAAGAAATATCCTTAGTTTAGTCAAGATAATCATTATTATCTTTATTAGAAATCAATATATAATATTATTCTGAGTAATATATGTATAATATGAGTTGCATTGGCTTTTAAAAAATATTGATAAAAGGGTCAATCATTGTTGGTGTTGTTAATGGCTTTCTTTGGGAGCTAGATTGACCTTGGTAAAATTGGTATTGAGGAATATTTCAGTTTACTGGTTATCTTTGTGCAAATTTCTGAAGACTATATTGAGTAGTATTTATAGTAACGTTTTTAATTTCCTTTGATCTGGGATCAAGGAAAAGAACAAATTGTATCTGGTCAATTGGGAGAGATTGGTGAGGCGTAAACATTTGGGGGGGTGGGATCTCAAAAAGATCTTCTTGTTTGCTCAAGGTTTGGGTGTAAAAAGTCTCTAGAGGGCATTATTTGTGGACAGTCTATGGAGTAGGGTGATTGTGGGAAAATATTTTAGATCTTGTACTATTCTGCAGTGGATTCGTTCTGAGTGTAAACTTGTCAAAGGGGTTTCCAATATATGGAATAGTCTTGTTTCTTCTTTTCAAATTTTGGGTGATTGGTTGTCCTGGAGGCTTGGTGATGCTCGATTAAGCAGAGTTGGAAATGACTCCATTATTGGTGGTCCATATAATTTCAAACTATCTACGGAATTAAAGGATGTCCTTAGTACCAATGGAATATACACTCTTGACCAGGTTGCCATTATCGGTAGTAGATCGGTTTGTGGGAATGATTGGATTACTACACAATAGTTGGATCTCTCTGATCCTTTGTGTGAAGAATGGTACAAGTATATATTGGGTCCTCAGAAAGGAGGCATCTATCTATCTGATGGTGAAGACTCCCTCCATTGGTCGTGGAATGTGAAGTCGGGGCTTATTCTTGCCAACATGGCTTATGATGCACTTTTGGAAAATGTGGTGGTCAAGGATCACTAGTGGTATCATAGGACTTGGAAGTGGTCATTTCCTTTAAAAAATAAGCTCTTTATGTGGTTGGCCCTGGGAAACCACATACTTACCTGGGTTAATTATATGAAAAGAGGTGGTATTGGGCCCAATATTTGTCTCTTATGTCGGTGTGAGGAGGAGTCGGTGGACCATATTCTTATATTTTGCACTTTTATTGTACTGGTCTAGAAATATATTCATGGCATTTGTGGCTTTTCATGGGATTGGGATAGGCCATATTTATCTTCCTACTTTAGTTTTTGGCTCACCAATGTCTAGGAATGGGTGGAGCTCCTTGGTTTCATTTGTTGGTAGGTTTGGAAAGAGAGGAATTATGTCCTATTTGAGGGTAGGGAATGCAGTGCAACTAGAGAGGGCATTAAGGTTGTTGCAGCCTTCAGAGAAGTTTCTAAAGAAAAGAATTTAACAAAGGATGAATCCAGGAGGTTACATGCTCGTCCTACTTATAGATCGGATTGGGTAAAAGGCATGTTTTATCGGGCTTCATAGAATCAATCGAGTATTAGTGGGGGCAAGTGTCACGGCCACGTTTTGTCGCAACACCCACAAGCTTGTGGGAGTCTTGCACTCCCACCCAAGAGGTTGGCTTGGGAGCCCGGTTGGGAAAACCGATGTTTGGTTACACGAGACTTAGCGAAGAGGCAAGCGACGGATCGAATGAAGGGGTGCGCGGACCATGCCTGGGCACACTCCCACAAACAACGCCACACTCACCCATTGGCGCATGGCAAGCCCGAGAGTGGGGCGCGGTTGCAAAACGGCAAGTCGGCAAGAAGAAGGGGCGTCGGGCGCACCCTTGGACCAATGGATATCGGAGTAGTGGCATGACGGACTAAGTGCCCACATACACTCCAAGAAGCAAGCGCCCATGTGTCCAACACTTAGCCGCAAAAGATAGCTTGGGTTAGGATCCCACGAGCGAAGTCGGGTTGGAAGCCCCACAAACTCATGTTGGGAGCCCTAGAAACGAACTCATGTTGAGAGACCAGGAAAACGAGCTCGGTTTGGGAGCTCTGCGCGAGCTCGGGTTGGGAGCTCCGTGCGAAGTCGGGTTGGAAGCCCGCGTGAACATCCCTGCGAACTTGGGATGGAAGCCCGCAAACTTGGGATGGAAGCCCGCGAACTCGAGATGGAAGCCCGTTTGAACTAGGGATGGAAGCTCCGCTGGAAAGCCTGCGAACTCAGGATGGAAGCCCACGAACTCGAGTTGGGAGCCATATAAAAAGGCTTAGGCATACACCAAAGAGAAGGCATTCAAGTTGAAAAATTTTGGACAAGGAGAAGATGCGGAGCTAGGGAGTCTATCCGAGCTCTATTGTCTAGTACAGTCTGTTCTGGAAGAATCCGGTTGCAGCAAGGGGTTGAAGAAGAAGCAGATCTGTGGGGGGTTGCATTCGTTCTGGTTGCACAGTGAGAAAGTTTGATAGCAGCAAGGGGTTGCAGAAGTTGGCAGTTTCATGAGTTAGACGCCTATTGGAAGGGTCTACTCTATCTTTGTAATTTGTATATCTGTTGTAAGGCGTGTCGCTGGTTTGGCTCACGCCAGAGCTCTACTAGGGAAACTTCACCTGTTGTAAACAATTGATTATAAAAACGATAAACGGGTTGTTGGTTTGGAAACCCAACTTAATACTCTGTTGTGTATTTACTTGATGTATGCATGGTTGAGAAATTTGACTAAGTGTAGACAAGTGTAAAACTGTAAACTGTTAAACAAGTAAACGAGTTGCAAGTGTTAAGTTGAAACGTTTCCGTAGGTTAGGCGTAGTCTGCAAGTGCAATGCTTGAGTTGGTCAAGTCCTCAAGTCATTCCCGGGAAGTGCCGCACACTGCAGTTTGACGTTGGTGACTAGCTAAAAATTGTGGTTGTGACAGTTGGTATCAGAGCACGTTCAGAAGTGCATTTGTTCTGCAACTTGGGGGTTTAGAACAGTTTGCTGCGACAATTGACAGAGGTTCGGTAAAGTGGTCACAGTGCCAGAATTCATTGGAGTTACTCCAGAACAGTGTCGTAGGTCTGAAGCATGCGATCGCAAAACCGTAGGAGCTGCAGGTTCACTACAGGCAACGCAGAGTTGATGATTTTGAGGCTAAGTCTGGAAGAAACGCAGAATTGTCCAAAGTGAAGCGACTTGAGCCTTAGTTGCTGGAGCTAAATGAGAGTTCGGTACAAGCTTTCAGCAGGTTGGTTTGGTGGAGCACCTCCGTTGCGACCGCAGAACAGAACCAAAGTTTGGTTGGAGGACTCGCACACTGGTTGACTTGGAAGTCACCTAGACGGGAGCCGCAATAGAAACGCAGGTTGGTTGGTTGCAGAAATTCGTTTGGAGCATAAGGCAGGTGTATCCAAGTGAAAAACGACTTGGCATGGGAAGCCAAGGGTTTCATTAGCAGCCATAGTCGCAGATTTCGGTTGGCCTTATGCACAGACCCACTCAGGGAGAGTTGCAACAGAATGTGCATGAAGAGGAAACTCTTCGACATGCCAAGATGGAAACAACGACTAAGAGCATGGAACGAGTGGTTTGCGAGGTAAGGAAAGCGTTCCAACATCAAATGTCAAGGGTAGAGCAAGTGCTGAAACAAGGCAAAGAAGATATGCGAAATCTAGAGGCGTTGGATATCCAAGTTAAGGCTTGGGAAGTGCAGAGATTGGGGTCGTTACACTCTGTGGAGGGAACTCAAGAAAGCATGAAGACGTAGCTGAAGCCATCTTTGAATTTAGTCAGTAGCTACCTTTGCGAAGGTAACCACTTCGTACGAAAATATCCAAGGAAGGCGGATTTGATAAGTTCGGTGGGAGAGGTCCAATAGAACCCAACTGCGGAAAATATGACTTGGTGTGAACCCCAAGTGCGACCACCTTCGGATTGTTAGTTTTTCATCATTTAATTCAATCTGATTTAGGATCTTAACTGAGAGAACAACATGTACAACATATCAAACATAAGGGACAAGAGACACAAAGCATTTCACCGGGGAAAACCAAGAAGGTGAAAAACCCCGCAACTTCCTCAGAGATAGAATGAGCACCAATACAAATATCACAAAGATCAAACCCCAAAACAAGAGATAGTCTCCTAGCAGCTGCTCCTCCTCCACTTGTGTGCACTCCTCCTCTCTCTCACTAATGCGAAGTGAGTGAGTAGAATGAGAGAGACACACTCTCTATTTATTCAATGACTTGACTTGCCTTTTACTCTAACTGGGCCGACCTCCCTTAGGAGAGTCTAATAACCCATTACCACTTGTCATTGGGCCGACCCCACTAGGGTGGTCTAATAACCCTTTAACCCACATGAGTCATACAGGGCCGACCCCACCAAGGTGGTCTAATAACCCATCAAATACAAATGACAACACTTACAATGTAACTTGCGACACTTGCAAATACAAATGACGACACTTCCAATTGGAGGAATAATACATCTCCATCAGGGTACAATAAAGTACAAATGTAATACATGCAATATACAAGTGAATATCTTTCGAAGTTACAAATACATCAACACTCCCTCTTAACTAGGAAGGTATTCTCTTGACACAGGTCATCAATACATATAGGCACAAGTCTTCAATTCTGGAGCTGGATCATCATCAGTGGATCACAGAGCATCATCGTCACTGCTGTTGTACTCGTCATCTCAATCACTAGTGCTATCCCTCAATTCTTCTCGTCATAGGAAGTTTTATAGAGCCATCCCTTTTTCATGCTGGTTGTAGGCCTAGCCTCCTCTAGGTCTTCATCATCTCTGCGAGTTGGCCATCCTGTAGAATCCTCAGGACTGATTACATGCATCAACAAAACCTCGAAAGAGCATCCTAGGACTTTTATGAGCACACAGCTCAACCTATCGGATCTCCAAGGATATTTTACATGTGGCCACCACAAAACCTCGAAAGAGCATCCCAAGACTTTTAAGAGTACACAGCTCAACCTATCGGATCTCCCAGGATATTTTACACGTGGTCAGGAAAAATCTTAAAATAGTGTCTTGCAACCTGCAAGATATCTAAAGAGAATCCCAGGACTTTTACGAGCACACAGCTCAACCTATCGGATCTCCAGGACTGATTACAGGCCTTCTGTAGAAAAACCTCGAAAGAGCATCCCAGGAATTTTACAAGCACACAACTCAACCTATTGGATCTCCAGGACTGATTACATGCCTTCTGTAGCAAAACCTAAAAAAAACATCCCATGAATTTTATGAGCACACAGCTCAACCTATTGGATCTCCCGGGATCTTTTCTATGCTACCTGTAGCGAAACCTCGAAAGAGCATCCCAGGACTTTTATGAGCACACAGCTCAACCTATCGGATCTCCCAGGATCTTTCTATGCTACTTGCACAACCTGTCCATGACCACGGAGTATCGACCTGATACTCACACGATACTCATGATCCACCCGATCATCCTCGCACGGAGCATCTTCCTGATGCTCATGATCGTATTGATCATCATCATACAAAGCATCATCCTGATGTAAATGATCCAATTGATCATCATCACAGCATCGTCCCGATGCATATCATCTGGAGCATCATCCCGATGCTCATCACACATGATCGAACAGGTCATACAAAGCATCCACCTGATGCATATCATCACACATGATCGAACTGATCATGCAAAGCATCCACCTGATGCATATCATCATATATGATCATCCTGATCATCATCATACAAAACATCATCCAGAGCACATCATCATCACATGATCATCCTCTTTAGATCATCTCATTGTCCACGAAGCACAACCCATATGCACATCATACAACACTTACACCATCGACATGGGAGAACACATCTACCACCACATGATAATGGCTCAGCAATTACATCACGACCATGGGAGAACACATCTACAACCATGTCGGAAAAGCTCGACAATTACAGCACGACCATGGGAGAACGCATCTACAACCATGTCGGAAAAGCCCATGTGCATCTGCATCTTCCGGACTCATCACTTCCCCTTGGAAGGAACCTCGATCTGAAGTACAACAAGCCTCTCTATGAAGTACTAGAAATTCACTCTGGCTAGTGGTTTGGTCAACACATCTGCAATCTGCTCGTCCGTCGCAACAAACAGGAGCTTCACTGCTCCTCTTTGCACCATATCCCTGATAAAGTGATATTTGATCTCGATATGCTTCGACTTGGCATGGAACACTGGGTTCTCTGACAATTTCACACAACTCTGGTTGTCACAATAGATACAAGTAGCATCCAACTGGAGATCAAATAAATCAAACAGTAGCTTCCTTAGCCATACTGCCTCACAACTAGCCGAACAAGCTGCAACATACTCTGCTTTAGTTGTATTCAGTGCTATGCAGGATTGCTTCCTGCTAAACCAAGAGATCACAACTGATCCCATACTGAAGCAGCACCCCGACGTGCTCTTCCTATCTACAGCACTGCCTGCCCAATCTGAATCAACATAACCCTCCAAGTTAAACTTTTGATTCGCATCATACTTGAGCCCATAATCAATTGTACCCTTCAGGTACCTCGGAATATGATTTATAGCAATCAAGTGAACATGTCTAGGATCCATCAGGAACTGGCTCAAGGTGTTCACAGGAAAGCAAATATCTGGTCTCGTGTTTGTCAAGTACATCAAGGACCCAATCGTCCAACGATACATCGTGGCATCAACCAACTCTGATGAAGCATCAATCAATAGCTTCAGGTTCAATGCCATAGGTGTGGCCATGGCCTTGCAGTCCATCATCCCGAACCGCTTCAGGATCTCTACTGCATGCTTCCCTTGTCCAAGGAAGATTCCATCTGCACTCTGCCACACCTCCATACCTAGAAAGTAATGCATCATACCCAAGTCCTTCATCTCGAACTCGGCAGCAAGCTTCCTCTTCGTATCAACAATCAACCTATCCTCACCTGTCACAAACAGGTCATCCATATATAGTAGGAGTATCACTTAATTGCCTTCCTCACCCTTGTAGTAAAGGTTGGAATCCACTTTACTCTTGGTAAAGCCCAAACTGGACAGGACGAAGCTGTTTATCCTGCCGTACCATGTCCTGGGTGCTTGCTTCAAGCCATATAAGGCTTTTTCAATTTGAACACATGTGACTCCCTGTCATGTGTCTCAAATCCGAGTGGTTGCTCCACTTCCTCTTCGACTACACCATTCAAGAAAGTTGTCTTGACATCCATCTGGTGTATCTTCCACTTCATCACTTGCGTTGTATTTCTCTATGCTACTATCTGCAGCATGCTTGATCTTGTAGATATACTTGGAAGTCACAACAAACCTCCCTTATGGTCTTGGGACCACATCCCAAACATCAATCTTCATGATCGATTGGTATTCCTCGATCATGGAATCCTTCCATTACTGCATCCTTGATCCTGGGAATTTCAGATTCTTCAATATCTTCAATAGGTAGTTTTCTTGAACTTCGTCGCTGGAACAAATGTCGTTGTCCTTATTTTGTAGGTGATTGTACACGATCTTTCCTACAAGTCAAATTCAATTGCATGATTAGAAACTTCTCATAGTTTTTCAAAAAAAAATTCTTACACATAAGAATGTATGTCATACAGTCATGCAATTATCTTAGCCAATGCTTCAATACAACATTTATCCATATCCCGTAACCTTCTAGATGCCTTCCATCTCTACCAGAACATTGTTAAGAGTGTGCACTACTCCAACATGTCAGCAAAGAGGTTTCATTCTAGATAAGTAGCAATGGATTGTTGTACAGTACCATAGGCCACTTACCCATTACTATATTAGTAGTATCTTGTTCATTAATGCAACTTTTCTAAAATGCATAATGTACATCCTAAATCTAGGAACATAAGTATGTACATGAATGAACAACATCATTTAAGTAATAAGAAATGACAATTCAAATACTTATCTTTGTTTGGTTGTTGGGTGGACTCCCTCTCAATCTCTTCTTCCTTGCAGGAACTATGGGAGTGTGCTCCCTCTTGATCTTTGCTTCCTAGAGTGTGCTCCCTCTTGATATTTGCTTCATTTATGACATCATCATGGTTATATGTCTTTGAACTTGTATCAATCCTGGACCACTATGCATGCTTAAATGTGCACTAGTGTCATCATTGTGTCATCCTCAATATCTCATACATAATCATACATTCATTAGTATAATCTCAATACTATCAAGATATTATGATTCTAAATAATCTTAAACATCTATGGTCATGGTAATTTCATACACAGGTAATTTGTCACAAGTGTTAGTATTCAAGGTTTCGGGGATTCTTTTACTCATGCATATTCTTATTTGGCCATATGACTCTTCTAGTTTGTCATATCATCAATCAAAGTAAGAAGCATAATATGCATAAACCCATGATTACTCAAACTTATAACTTCATGAATAATGATTATCAATCATACAAAAGTATACTTATCGAAGATCCTAACACAAAGTAGGATTCTAACTCGATATAGGAAAACATACCTGGATTATCATGCTTGTCTAACATACCCAAACAATGTCTTCTTTGTTCTCTTAGAGACCTTGTGCTAGCACCCTGCATATCTCATAAGTTAATAATTGTAGAACCAAGTTATACATACCTCGTAAGTAGAAATTCTGTGTGATCCATGACTATGGATGAGTCTTTGTCTTCATGTCACCATGGTCATATGTTCTTGATCTAGAACTTGATTTGTCTTTCTTGATGTACCCTTCATGTTAGTGGACAATATCATCCTCATACAACACCATAGTGTATTAGTACAATCATAAGTGTCATACCCTTAATCAATGAATGTCTAATATCATTCACATGCATTCATACTTTTACTAGGGTGATAAGACAAGTCTAAAATTAATCAAGATTGTACTAACCTCAATAATATGAAGACAAACATATCATAAACTTAATCATGAACAGATTTCAAAACATACATGTATCTCCTCAAGTCATACCTGTCGGGATTACTTGTAATCTTCTTATGTAAGGCCTTAGCCTCATCTCCCTCTGGAACTAGAACTTCTTCACTTATGTAGGTGTCCAAATAATTCTCTTCTAGGATTAACCCAATCCACTTTGATTTGATGAAGTTGGAACTGGAGCTGGATTAGGGTTTGTGAGAGAAACCCTAAAAATTCAAACTTTGAATTTCAAAATTCTAATTAGATGAAAAGATGTGCCTTGTTGAGCTGATCAAGTTGGTATACTTCAATTTTGAAATATCCAAAATTTGACACCTCAAAATTGACTTTGAAAGTTTCGGATCTGCAGCTTCTGTCAAATTCTGGTTTTCTGGTCAAAATCCTGAACTAGGGTTCGATAGAGCCCGGGGTTCTAACCAACCAAAAACTTCGATCTTGGTCTCTAAATTTCGATTTTGATGAGGAGCATCCATCCGTGGTCTCATATTTCAAAAATTCCAACTTTCTCCGAAACCCTAATTTCCCGCAGCAGTGACAAACCAGAAATGAAAGTGCTCAGAATCCAATTCTGTTTGGACAGAAATATATGCCATATTGTTTGTGATGTATCTCTTAAATTTTGGATCCTTAGGGTCTGAAACTTCGGCTTGTGTTAGACTGACCTGTCATCTTTCCAACCCCACAGATTTGAGCTCAAATGGATTCTTTGAGAGAGATATGCCAAGTGTCGCAGCGTGACCTGTTTATGGTATGAAACAGTATAACGAACTTGTACGGAGTGCCACGTGTCACTGTTATAACTTTGGCCTCTGAAATATGGACCTGTGAAACTACAGTCCGTTCCCTAACTGTTACTTTTTACAGAATTCCATTTGGAGCTTCCTAGCCCGAGATATGAACTTTTTTCCTAGGTCACCTATTTAGGACGGCATTCTGGAAGAGGCAGAAACCTAAATTGTACGGATCATATCTCACAAACTACAACGAATCTGAGGCTGTCCTTCGGACACAAGATGCATGGACATTTCATCTTCGACTTGTAAAAGTTTCAAATCCTGAACCTTCGCAAAAACTGATTTATAGCGAAAGTTCCACGATGACTATTTTTTACTATACCAAGCCCTAGCTTCCAATTTGTCGCAAGTGCAACAAGTGTCATAAATGCCATACCATGCCTTCCTTCAAGATAGCTCTGATACCATGTTAGTTTTTCATCATTTAATTCAATATGATCTAGGATCTTAACTGAGAGAACAACATGTACAACATATCAAACATAAGAGACAAGAGACATAAAGCATTTCACCGAGGAAAACCAAGAAGGTGAAAAACCCCGCAACTTCCTCAGAGATAGAATGAGCACCAATACAAAGATCACAAAGATCAAACCCCAAAACAAGAGATAGTATTCTAGCAGCTGCTACTCCTCCACTTGTGCGCACTCCTCTTCTCTCTCACTAATGCGAAGTGAGTGAGTGAGTGAATAGAATGAGAGAGACACACTCTCTATTTATACAATGACTTGACTTGCCTTTTACTCTAACTGGGTTGACCTCCCTTAGGAGATTCTAATAACCCATTACCACTTGTCACTGGGCCAACCCCACTAGGGTGGTCTAATAACCCCTTAACCCACATGACTCATGCAAGGCCGACCCCACCAAGGTGGTCTAATAACCCATCAAATACAAATGACGACACTTACAATGTAACTTGTGACACTTGCAAATACAAATGACGACACTTCCAATCAGAGGAATAATACATCTTCGTTGGGGATACAATAAAGTACAAATGTAATACATGCAATATACAAGTGAATATCTTCCGAAGTTACAAATACATCAACACGGATGAGATCGTGGAAGCGGTGAATGCCTTAACGAAGTGTTTGGGCAAGTTACCAATGGATCAGTAGGATGAGAAACATATGGGGCTCAGTTTTGTGGATGCAACGGTAAGTGGGGTAAAGGTTGTTGCATTAGTGGATACAGGCGCCACCCACAGTGTTGTGAGCAGCAGAACCGCAAGCTCACTTCACAACGAGGTTGATGGCAGCCAAGCTACGTTCAAGGAAGTGAATGGAAAGAAGAAATCAGTGGATGGAATCGCTAGAGGAGCTTTCGTTCGAGTTCGCGAATGGCATGGAAGAATGGATTTTGCCGTAGCACCACTAGATGACCACTCCATGATCCTTGGGAAGGAGGTTTCGGTACCGTTCAGTAATCGGTTGGTGTTTTTGGAGAAGGATGATATACTTGGAGTATTCCAATGACTTGCAAGGCAAAGTTGGGAAGGACGCCATGAATGTCCTCCATTCAGTGTCATGGGATAGACAACACGTCTATGAAGGGTTCTACTGGCATTACTCAACAATTAGAAGAGTCAAGGGACCAAGGCACATCAAAGAACGAAGATCACTTAACGCAGAATTGGCTAAGTTGGCATTGCAGGTAGATTCAGTCTTGGGGGAGATTGAGTTGTTACACCATCAACAACTTGTTGGTAGCGAAACGGAGCTTGCACCAATGATAGTGGCAGCAGAAGTTGTGAAGGTGGGCACTCCAAGTAGTACAACGTGCGGAGCAGGTGACAACAGTTCGAAGGGAGTGGACCGAGAGGCGGATTCACTTCAACATGTTGAGCAGAGTCTTGACATAGGCAAGTGTGAGGGATCACTTGACCAACAACATGTTCAGTGGGTATAAGACTTGATTGTGGATGCGAAAGGTTCCAATGAAACGAGGGTTTATGTGATAGATCTGGTTGCGGAGAAAAGCGGTTGCGGAGGTGAGGACAAATTCCCAGTTCGTGATGCAACAGACATTGTGGCCTTTTGTGTGGATGATATCGGTGTCCAAGAGTCCCAATTGACAGCTGAAAAGTTGGTAGAAGTAGGATGCACACCAGTGGAAACGGTGGCAGTCCTAGCCTACTTAGAAGAAAAATATCACTTGTTGGAAGAGTCAAACGCAAAGAAGGCCAAGGAGAGGGAGTTCACCTTGAGCACACTTCGACAGATTGAGGACTGGAAAGATGAAGATTCAGATAGCTTGGAGCACCAAGAGGATTACTTGGGCAAGACTCGACCTCCGTTTAAGGGGACAAGTAAAGGTGCAAGGAGACAAGCTAGGAAAAGACAGTAGCGTGCTGAAGCTGAGGAAGCTTCAATGACAGTTGCGGATGTCCGTTATGCAGCCAAGATTGGGGAGGAGTTTGGGTGTAATTATGAGGAGACAGAATTGATCATGAGGAACTTGTGTGGTTTGCAGGTCAAACAGTTGGGAGTGGCATCTTATGGCTCCACGTACCATTTTGCCCAAGATGAGACTTGAGCTAGTCGGCTCACTGCTTTTGGCTGGGGCAGTGAGGCCGTGGACGCCTTGAGGAGGTGGCATCTTGCCTTTCCATTTCAAGCAGTTGGTGGAGGGTACAAACTATCATGGGTTTTACATCAAGCCAAATAATTACTTGACGCAGGACTGGCGGTGGCTACTAAAAATATTTGACAAGAGGATTTCCCACTGGTGTTGGCAATGGCTCTCTCTAGGTGGACGACTTACACTTGCAAAATCTGTTCTGCAGAACTTAGTTGTATACTTGGTCTCTTTATCCAAAATTCCTAGGGTCATCTTGGCAAGTATCCGTAAAATAATCTTCAAATTTATCTGGGAAGGTGGCTCTGAGAAGTGGAGATACCATCTGGTGGGTTGGAAGAAATTGGCTCAACCTACCCAATATGGTGGGTGGGATTTGAAGGATATGGATCTATTTTCAAATTCACTTAAGAAAAAAATCCTTTGGAGGGCTCTGTTTTCTTATTCATTATGGGGTGTGATAATTAGAGACAAATATTTCAAAAAGAGCTCGGTGATTCAATGGTTTCGGAAAAGTTATTTAACCACCAATGGAGTATCTAATATTTGTAAGGGACTTCTTGGTTCATTCAAAACCATAGCCTCTTGTCTTTCTTGGGTACCGGGGAATGGTCGAGAGATTCGACTTGGGGAGGATCCTATCCTAGGGGCCCCTCTAAGCTTCTTACTATCCTCTGAGATTCGGTATTTTTTGAAGGCTAAGGGATATTTTACTCTCAACCAGATCATGACGGCAAATCCTTTGAGAGGGAACAAACATTCCTGGATTAGCGCGCAAAAATTAGGCTTATATGGTCAGATGGGGGAGGAATGGACGGGTTATGTTTGCAGTTTAAAGAGAGCAAACATGCAGCGACGGGATGGACCAAATACCCTGGATTGGTCATGGAATACAGTCTCTGGTGTGGTCATTGCTCGATTGGCATATGAATTTTTTTCCATTTGACTGATTATACTTTGCAGTGGTGGCATAAGGAGGTTTGGTCACTGAATCTACCACTAAAATTGAAATGCTTTTTGTGGCTTGTTTTAGACAACAAGATCCTGGCGTGGGATAATATCTTAAAACATGGTGGTTGTGGTCCAAACAGATGTGCTTTATGTGGATCTGGAGATGAATCGGTCAACCACTTATTTTTCAAATGTTCTTTCTCTCGTCTTGTTTGGAGGGACGTCTGTACGAGGTCTGGGGTAACAATCAAATGGAATATTAGTTCCTCTAAGGAGAAATTATGGGACTGGTCAAAAGCAAATTCCCAATGGTTATCACTTCCATGCTTTACGGCATGGGAGGTGTGGAAGACTAGCAACCTCCTCAGCCAAAATTACCCTGGATATGTAGCAGAGCGGTGGCCTCTTTCATTGAATATAATGGTCTCTCTCCCACTCGCCGGTGTAATCATGGAGGTGGTTTTCGTCCAGCTCCAGAGGCTGAGGATGCTCTTCCTAGGGGAACTTTTGATGGGCATCACAATCCGGTGCTTTGATTAGCGGGGTTGGTGCGGTGGTCTACTTACCCAGTAATCGTATGATCAAAATGTGGATTAATTGTGGCGGGGGTTCAAACACTCGGAATGAACTTATTGCTCTTTGAATGCTACTATATGTGACTCAGGGTCGTAGTATCACTCTACTACAAATCAGGGGGGACTCCAATGTGATCATCAATTGGGCACAAAATGTTTGTTCTCTCAATGTCCTACAACTTTATTATTGGCTGAGGGACACTAGAAGGCTCATGAACGGTTTTGGGCAGGTTTCTTTTGTTCATATATTCAAAGAATACAATTTGTTGGCTGATGAGATCTCAAAAAGGGCTTTATCCGTTTCGGAGGGAAAAAATTTCTTGGAGGACTGGTGTGATAACCTTTTATGTTCTCAGACCTCTTTGGATTACTTCTGAGTCGGTGGTTGTATATTGCATTTATTTCTTTTCTTGGTGATGGTTTTTTTGCTCCTACAGCTGTTCATATTTTTACATTATTGTAGGTCCTTCATCGTCCACTTTGCAGGATGACTTTCTTCGTTTCTCGGTTTTTTCTTTTGATGAAGCAATTGAACTTTTTTTGGTTACTTTCAGTCGGGCATGGGATGGCCGTTGGTATTTACTTGGGTCTGCAGTGGCCGTTTGTGTATTTTTTGAGCCTTGATCAAGTGTTGGGAAGGCGTTCTGTTTTTCTTTGGGCATGTAGTGGTCGTCATGGTTCGATGGGTTGTTGATGGCAGTTTGTTTCTACTCTGCAGGGCGATGTACTTCGGTTCTCTAGTTACCCTTTGTTGTTGTTGTGGATCAGTATTTGGTTAATTCTTGTCGGGCCTAGGATGGCCGTCAATATTTAATTGGGCCTGTAGTGGCCGTTTAGGATGGCATCCTATTTTGCTTTGGGCCTGTAGTGGCTATCATGTTTTCGGTGGGTTGTTGATAGCAGTATTTTACTATGTTTGGGCATATGTTTGTGTTTCATGTTTCACTCTGTTATGGTTTATGTCTTTCGTCATGAGGCATCTATCTTTGTTCTTTGGGGACTACTTGGCCAGGTCTTGGTTGGCCATTTGCAAAATTTGCCAATTTCTTGGCAGTCTAATTCGTGGAACTTTTGTAACTCATTTTACTATCTTTAATATAAATAGTAAGTACTTTTTCTGGTGAAAAAAAAAATTAAAATGCGTATGTAGTATTTATTTATGACTTAAGAGATCTGGCAACAAAGTTCAATCAAAGGTAGGTATAATTTATGAACATTCTGTATGCAATTTTGCTTTGAATGGCAACAAATTTCCATGGTAGGTTGGTGTAATTTACGACAACTTGCAATTTTTCACTAATAGTCTAACATAAAGGGCAAAATTAACAATTCAAAAGAATGTCTTGCATATTTTATTTTAAAATTTAATAATTAAGTTTTTTTAATCGTAATGAAAATATTTCAAAAGTGATATAAAGAAAATAAAATGGAATCTTTTTATTTTTTCACTACAAAATAGGTATGGAAAATTTCGACATCGTTACAAAATATAACTAGCATAGATTCATCTTAAAACCAGATCTATTAAGCACCTAGAGGGATCCAATTTCTTGAGGTGTAAATTTTTTCTTGATGTGTAAACAATTTAAGATAAAATAAAATTCAAAGAATAGTAATGATGATTCGATTAGCATAATATATATTTAATTTCATTAAAACATATGTAAAATTTTTATAGCCGACATGTTTTTTATTATTATTAAAATATGTCGCGTTACATTACATCCCGTCACATCACAACACAACATCTCCCCCATACTGGGTTGTAAGCACCTCACTACTCTCTATGTAATAACATCATTATAAAACTTCAAGATATGATATTTAATACTTAATGTAGAATTATTTAAAAATATTAATTTATTTATTTTTAATTAAATAAATAAATTTTTTATTTTATTTTATCACTTATAATATTATATTAAGTTAAATCATATTTATTGCATCGAGAGGAGCAAGGTGCTCTACAATCCAGTATGGGGAAGATATTGTGATGTGATTTGATGTAATGTGACATATTTTAATAATAATAATAAAATATTAAAATTGACTTAATGGTGTTCACCAACTACAAGTTAAGTGGTTGTGCTAGTAATAAAATAAAAAACATGTCGACTTAAATTTGTTTACATATGTTTTAATGAAAATTAATTAAAAAAATTCATGCCGTCCATAAAAAATAAAAAATAAAAATCATCCATCTTAAATGTGGAGGGATCAAATTTATTGAGGTGTAAATTTTTTCAAGATAAAATAAATAAATAAATTACATTTCAAGAAATTGGATTCCTTTCGGTCTTTTATAGATCCTAGTTTAAGATGGATCTATGCTCATACAATTTAAACTAAAACTACAATTATATAATATATATTTATATTTTAAAGAAATGAGGTGTGTTTATATGAAATTCAATTTTTTTTAAACAAGTGGGGCTTATTCGTACGAAATTCAATTTTTTTTAAGAGAGAAGTGGAAAATGTTGGTACGAAAATGAAGGATGGTGTAGGGTCAACAATTTACACACAATAAAGAATTGTTCTTGAGTTAGTTGTCATGATTCTTATTTAACTTCACTTTTGTAAGTACTTATTTCCCATTTGACATTTGCTTATCATTTATAAATGTTGTATAAAGATTTTTTAAAATTGTAGAAAATATTTTAAAATGTTAATCATTATGCAAATATAAAGGTGGTATAGGAGGGTTTTCACTCAATAAAGTCCAAGAGACTCAAATCTTTGGTTCTAAAGCTAAATTTGATGAAAGCGTGTGATAGGGTAGATTGGACTTTCAAATTGGTCCCCTTTTGCTTGTTACAAATTGGATCATGGCATGTGTCTCCTCATCTAACTTTGTTGTCCTTATAAATGGTGCCTCGGCCTCCTTTTTCAATTTTTATGGGAGTCTTTGACATGGATGCCCCCTGTCTCCATTACTCTTTCTGTTAATCATGGAAGGGTTGAGTAAGCTTATAGAAAAGGATGGATTAGAGGATTGCATTGGTGGTATTAAGATCTCAGAGAGTATCATGATTACTCATTTATTGTTTGTGACGATGTTATGTTATTTAGCAAGGGCACCTTCATGGAATGGGCCTTCTATAAGGATTTGTTGGATATGTTATGTGAAGCTACATTTATGGCTTTTAGTGCTTCTAAATCTATTTTCCTGTCAAATGGGATAGATGACTCTACCAAAGTGCAAATTTTGAATCTCTTTCCCTTCCAAATGTCCCTTCTGAATGAGGGATGCAAATATTTGGGCTACTTCATCAAGACTAATCATTATAACAAGGCGGATTGCCGCTTTGGATAGTGAAAAAAGTTGACAAAAGTTGGGAAATTGGTCTTACATGTGGTTTTCCCTTGAGGGAAGACTTATACTTAGCAAATCAGTTTTGGAGAACATACTGTTTTATTGGCTTTCCCTAGCAAAAATTCCTAAATCAATATTAGATCGGATCTGACAAAAGTGATATTCATTTTTGTGGGCTGGTGCGAAAAATAAGAAGTCCTTTCATCTAGTCAATTGGTAGAGACTTGGCTCACCCAAGGTTGTTTGTGGATGGGGGATAAAGAATATATTTCAATTGGTTAAAGCTCTGGCTGCAAAAATCCTTTGTCATTCTCTGTTTCAAGACAGTCTTTAGGGTGATGTGAAAAAAGGTAAGTATCTCAAATCTTGTTATGTGGTGGATTAGTGTAAGGTTGGCAGGCTTGTGGGTAGAAATGTCTCAAATATTTGGAAGAACATCTCCTCTTCTTTTCCTGTGATGGGGAATTGGCTTGTGTGGTGTATAGGTAATGGTAAGAAGGTGCTATGTGGTCTTAATCCTTTCATTGGGGTGATAACTTCTACAAGCTCTCCCCACCTCTTATTCATTATTTAAAGACTGATGGAATCACATTCCTCTATCAAGCATATTAAGGTGATGTTTCTCCTTAGTGGATAGATGGTTTTGAGTTAAATTTGGTTAGAGAAGTGGCTGCAGAATGATCAAGATACAAGATACATTGCTGGTTTCATCATTGTGGTATCATTCTTGATGACTTAGAAGACTCTCTTTTTTTTGTCTTGGAATGAGTCTAGTGGTGAAATATCAACTAACTAGGCATATGATGCGCTTTGTACTCTTCAAAATCGCGTGGCTTCTAAGTGGTGGCATTATATTTTATGGCATTGGAACTGAATTTAAAATTTGTATTGTTCTCCTGGATGGCCTTAGAGAACATGGTTCTTACGTGGGAATTGTTCCAAAGAAAAGGTGGTTATGGGCTAGGCATATGCTCTTTATGCATAAAGGATAGTGAATCCATATCACAACTCCTCGTCTCCTGCGATTTCACTTAGGCAGTTTGGTCTTAGATTAAGAAACTTATGCATATAACTAACAATAGACTTTCATATTCTTTTATTACCAGTTTCAGTGCGTGGAGAATATCAGTTCCAGTTCATCAAGCGTCACCTTGTTTTGTCTCTCGACATTTATGGATTCACAGAAACAATATTTTGTTTGAGGATGCACCTTGTTCAGATTACAGAGTTGTTGTTTCTATTGTTGGATCTTATAAGGAATGGTTCGACTTCCGGAAGGGTGCAAAATCTTAAAATATTGATTTCCCATCTTTCTCAGTGTCTTCTTTGGTTGGTTTTTTTGATGGGGTCGCTAATTTTCCCCTGGGCACTGGCGGTGCTAGCGGTGTGTTTTTCTTCAGTCTTGGGCACTATATCAGATTTTCGATGGGTCGTGTACAAACACTAGATCATAACTATTAGCCTTATGGTCTCTTTTATACATTGCTCGTGACACGCAAATTTATCATTTGCAGGTTGCAAGTGATTCACGTGTTATTATAGACCAGGCAAATGGAAAGTGCCAGCTACAGGTTCCTTTTTTGATTGGTTGGACGAGACAGGTCTAATATTTACAACTAATTTTTCAAGAGATTACTTGATTGGTTGTTCCCAATGGCCGGGATTATCCTTCGGCCATCTGCTCTTCACACGACGGCTATGTCTGGGTAGGTCACGGTAGCAAAATCACGGCATACAACTGGGCGCTCAGGAAACAGACCACAACATTGTCGGATCTTCACAGTGTCGACACCATGAACAAGATCTCAGAAACCCTAGTGGCCGTCGACGCAGAGGATTTTCCGGGATTGCACATATACGACACCGACTCGTATTGAAATCGAAATTATACGGCCATTTCAAAGAACAAGGTTTTGTTTGAGATGCACTTGTATACCTTGTTTTATATCGTACTCTTGTGTTGCTTTTTTCGTGTCTTTCTGATATCCTGCATGGATGCAGCAAATTGATGAGTTGGGAGAGTTGAACACTTCTCAGCAAACAAGTGCAGACTTGAAAGGTAAACTCGAAATTACACAGGTATGAATGAAAATTCCTAATGCAAGCGTCTCAATAAGTTATTTGTGCAGTTTTTCAGATGTTTTTGTGTTACCTAGAATACTTAGAACACTTTCTATTTTGCTTTCACAGAAAAAGCTTGATGACACTGAGGGAGTCTTGAAAGATTTTCAAGAGAAACACAGACAAGCTAACTGCACAACTAAGGAAAAGGAGTTTATTATCTCGAATATGTTACAATCAGGTTGGGTGCTAATATTAGCATTGCAAATGGTTCCTTTGTTTGGATATGGCATCTCTTCTTAAAGTTTCCTATTTTCTCAGATTATGGGCTAATATCATATTTTCTTGTGGTGAACAGAGAAATCCCTTGTTGAGTAGGCATCAGATCTCCGATCAGAGCTAGAAAGTGTAGCACAGGATGTTGATGGTCTATTTGAGAAAAAAATGGTACTTATTCTTTGAAGACTGTTTACCCTGGATTTTGTGTTTTACTTTCATTCTGCTACAAAATGCTCACTACTGGCCAACTGTGCAGAACAGAAGAATAAGATGGAAAGTGGAAAGTGGAAAGAAGAATTTGGTTCAATCCTTTCAGTCTCAGCTATCACAACAACTGGGTGCCTTACGTCAATCGGTTTCAGATTCAGTCTCACAACAACAACATCAGCTAAGAAATATGGAAGAACAATTGCAGTTCTTTATTTCTACTAAAAAGCAGGTAGAAACAAGAATGTACAGTCATTTTGTTAAATTCAACTTTTGTTTTGGCTTCATTTCCAATGTTAATTGATAACATACTGCCACAGGTTACAAAAGGACTAACAGATCGGGTGGAGAAATTGAAGACAACATACAGATCTGGCATCAAAGATTTGCATAATTTAACCAATGTACTTGACGAAAAGTCTCTGTTGACTTTTGAGAAGCTCAACTTGACAATGTCTACACAGTCTTCAGCTCTAGATGATGTAAGAATCTGCCTTGTCGCAATTCAGAAAGTAGTGAAGTGAAGAGTGGATTTATATATATTTTACTTGTGTGTTGCTTGTTTTTCATGTTGGTTTTGGTCATTGTTGTTTCAGAAGCAGATGCAATTGTCACATCCCCATCTTGACCCTATTGCATTAAAATGTAAATGATGTAATATTGTTATAAAATCACGGTGAGGAGCTCAAGGCCAAGGCCCTGCCATCGATTTATTGATGCATATGGTTTGCATGATAGCCAGGCACATTGGAATTTCAAACATCATGTAAATATGCATTTGAATAAAATACCCACAACTAGCTATGCAATGCAACAAGAAATGGGGGCATGATTTTACAAGGAATTGGGAGGGAAACATTCAAACCCTTGAGCCAATCAAGTCAAGCCAAGTGTCAATGAGAGAACCCATCAACCTTCAACTACCCATTCTGACTTTTGTACCCAATCATTTACTCTCCCAAGAGTTGGTTGAGGTAGTTAATGCCTTGGGGAATGGAGAGGTATGGCTGTCCAAATTCAGGTATGGGAAAGCCACCCTTTATGGAAAATCGTGTTTGGCTTCTTGGGCAAGAAAAGAGCCATGAATTGCTTCCCAAGCCATTATCCATCAACCAGTTTCTCTCCCTCACGAGTTTGGAGCTACCTAGGCGTTTTCCAGCCATGTTTGTCTGTGTTTTCCTTCATTCTCAGCTGGGAGAAGGGCGTTTTTGTGTTGTATACCAGTGGGGAAGAAGGGGAATCGAATTGGGGTTCCATAGAGACTGTTTTGGTTGTTAAATGCTTAGATAGTTGGGGAGAAATTGCTTTCCTCCCTGTGAATGTTTTTCCCCCATCCCACAATTCGTTTTTGGCTGAAAACGATTTGGGGAAAACCCATGGCCATCCTATTGGTAAATCCATTTTTTTGGCTTGATCTTGAGTGCAAGCATCCAGGGTTCAAATGTAGCCTGATAAACCCAGTTGTGGACTCTCTTGGCTTAGATGAAATGATTAATTGGCTGTGAATGAGCTTGAATGTCCCCTTTTCCTTGTAAGAATCATGCCCAACTCGGGGGTGGCAGTTGTGTTGAGAGAATTGATGAACATAACTGGCCTATGGTTGGGTGGAACGTTGCAGCGACATAACTAGTTGCTTGGGACCATTTCACCACAAAGATAATTATTTCTCTGTCTATGTGTTTTACTTCTGCAATGCATTAATTTGGTGACTGTTGATATGTTGTATGCATGAGTAATGTGTGTGGATAGTTTAATTCCGCTGTGCATGTTTGATTTGTTTGCATATGCACACAAATGTTTTATTCATGTGATTCTAATGAATGGGATGAGATTATGTGAAAGCCCAGAATTTGGCATCATGTTCCCTTCCTTGCATTGGATAGATGGGAGGGGATGTGACAACAATGCTCTGTGAAATGCAAAGTGCACTTGCAAAACATGAAGAGAAAATGAATTTTTATGTCCATCAACAAGAAGAGGTCCAAATTACGCCTTGAGCTTTTTTTTTATGTCTGTCAGGTCTAACTTTATGTCCATTCATCAAACTTTTACCGTTTTGATTTTGTATCAATGCAGGGACTTCGAAGAACTATGGAGTCTACAAGAGATATTTCAAAGATGATTGTTGATTTCTTTGAGAACCTTGACAAGCATGCATCTTATCTTAGTCAGTTTGTCGAAGAAACTCGAATAGTCCATGTCAAGGATTTGACGGAGCTTGAGAAATCCTATGAGGTTGATCTGTTGGGGAAAAAACTAAGTACTTACTTATATTGCATTAGACAGATTCTTCTGCTTATTTTGCTATTGTATTAATTTATTCTGGATTTAGTCTCTGCAATTGTATTCTCTCAGGACTATGCAACATATGAGGAGAAGCAAACCTTGGAGAAAATATCTGAAATGTTGGCAACTTCCACAGCTAGAAAAACTGAACTAGTATGTACCTTCACTCTTGTTACATTTCATGGTCTTCTAGTTAGGGGCTGTAGAAGGGATGTAGTCAGCTTTTGATTTGAAGAACATTGTTAATGCGAAGATTATCTTAAAAAGTTTTTCATTCCCCTCTTTTTTTTCAGATGCGCACAGCTGTTCATAACATGAGTGAAACAACAGTTATTAAAGCACATGAGTTGCAACAAGGAATGGTAAATATGCAGCATCTCACATCCACTAACCAAAATCAGTGGAAGATGTATTTGCAGCAAGCTGGAGATAACTATGCTGAGGATACAGCCTCAGCAAAAGCAGGCCACCATAATATAGGACAAATTCACAATTATTGGTTAGTACTCATTATTATGAATAGAAAGTATTCAATGTTTGTTACAGTAGATTCTAATTTAAAATTCATTTAAAAAACATTCCTTCAAAATTCATTGTACTCAGTGGTCAGTAGAAGGTGCTCACTAGTAGTTTTGATCAATTTGAATGTTTGTGCATATTACACCTTTCATTTCTCAGTTAAACCAATTGTGTGTGTAGCACCATTAAAACAAGCACTTTGGGGACGCACCGGAAAAATACACAAGTTGGTCTACAATAGCTTGAGAAGAGCAATGTTGAAGAAGTGGATAATGTTGTCAAGTATGTTGCATATTGAATGTTAAAAAGTATATACGATTATTTATCTAATTTTATCTATGTGCATTAAATTGAGGATACCAATTTCAATTTACAGGAGCGCCATGGAGGCAAATCAAGTTCTGGTTTCTGACTTAGCACAGGCCACGTCTTCAGCTGATACATAAATTGAGAATGGGATGGGAAGTTTGTTGTCCACAATCAATGGTAAGTTCTGTCACTTATGTATTTGGCTTTTGTGAGATGTTTTATTTGCTTAATTATCTAAGACTGAATGTTCTGCAGATTCATTGAAAATGGACCATGAGGCTCACTAAAGTATACAACCCACTATTTCCCTCAGCACCAATGCTATAGCAGAACTACAAACTAGCCACCATAACAAGGTGGTAGACATAACCCAGCAAGTGAATAGGTATCTTCATGAAGAATATATGGTGAGCATGATTTTATTTGACAACACTACAGTAGGTCAATATATTCTGGATTGTTATCTAACTGACACCCAAAACATCTAATATATGATAACTAGGAAGATCATCCAAACTTTACAACGCCAAAGAGGCGACCTATCAATGTCCCAAGTCTTGAATGCATTCAAAATTTACAAACTCCTTGCTTTGAAGATCTATTGCACACATTTTGGGATACAAAATCTGAAAAGTGATCAAAACATGGAAATGGAGAGGTAAAGAAGCTGCTCTATTCATCACCTAACATAACATCTATGCGGGATACCAGAAGCCCTCTTACAACCATCAATTGACTGAATTCCCATCGATTAATATAAATTATTAGTTTTAATTAGCATATGCAATCAAATTGCAATTATAACTTGGGGCTATGTAAATTATGTACACTACTTCACTGAAGCAATTTCTAAATTCTGCCAATTCGATTTTTCTTTCAATCCTTATGGTTGTTTAATATAACACTCATTCTTTATGGAGCAATCGCTTGTTGGTCATATCAATCCTTCATACTTGAGATAGTTGGTAGTTCATACTTGAGACAGTTGGTACTTGTTTATTATTCAAGGGTACCATGATTGAAGAAGATTGTGTGATATCCAGGTACCCTTCTTCTGGTATTATGTAATTTTGAAGTTTCAATTCTTTGAAAGATGCTACCCCCAGCACAGCTTTTGAATGTATTCGTTTCAAAGGTCCAAAAAATTTGGACTTTTGTCAAATTTATTGTGTACTCTCAAGCATTTTCCGTGTTCCCAAGACAAATTGTGGGAATGATTTTCTATGCATTAATGGAACAATTGCAGCCGTTTTTTTCGTCATTTCATATGTTGCATAGTTATACTTGAAACTTCTGTTTAAATTCATCTTTGTCAGTTGGGGTTCTAATGAAGTTGGATAAGATTAATCGTTTGGCTTCAAAGAGGTTGGATAAGATTTTGATCAAGAACAAATAGAAAGCCTGCAGTGCTTTGGTATTTTCTGGAACATGTATGAAAAAGGCATTATTCTATTAGGGGGGTGAATTAAAAAAATTGCAATTTGAAAAAACAACAATCTATTTAATTGGAAAGGGATAAACCATATTCTTTATTGTTCCAAAGAACTTGGAACTCTGAAGGGAGTTGCACTGTTTCCCAGTAGTTGCAACAATTTCTTATGTAGAATATACCAAAAGCATCATCCATAGTTTTCAATTTACGTGGACTATGTATGAAGGCCCTGTTTACATTGACAGTAGATAACATTGTCACTGAAATCAAGAATCCCTAGTGACCATATCTGTTTTTAATTTTTGATGTTAGATATCCAGTGACTTAAACTAGAGACTAAAAGTTGTTGAAAAAAAGACATTAATACATGTACATTTTGGACATGCCAAATAAATTTCTTTTCCCATAGACATGCATATTTCATAATATATCTTATTTCCATAGATTAAGAGACTGACATCATCCTTTTTTTTGCATTGTCACCAAGTTTCTTAATGAAAATATCCACTGATATTCCTGGATGGCATGGCTCAATTTAGACTCTTGACTTTTTCTATTTTCAAAGCTTCATTCAATGCTTTTGTTTATTGTCTTTGCCACACCAATGCCTTTTCTTCCTAGCTCAGATATTATAGTTAATTTGTTGATGTGCTTTCTTTATAAGTTTGTTGTGCCTGCAACCCTGGAGATTTATAGTTCATTGGTTCATTGCAAGAATCACTATTTGTCAATGCTCCGTGATTTCTAGTTATACCATGCTATTGATTCCGAACAAGTTTTACATAGAATTCAGACTTTTACCTCCATGGAAGGATTTTCCTTGGGAATAAAATGGTTGGGAGATATATGAAGCTTTCAACCTATACTATCTGTGGATTGAAAACCTATGGGGCTAAGTGATAAGAGGGTATATATTGATATTGTATATCTTCGTGTTCCCTTTGAATTAGTATTTCAATACTTTCTATTTTTTTTCTGCCACTGTGAAAGACCTATAGGGAGTCTTTGTTTTTTGCTTTAATAGTTTTTGGTCTATCATGCCTCGAGGTTTGGAATTTTGTAGGGAGTGGGGCATCAAGAGGAAGAAAGGTGTTTTGAATAACCAGAGCCATTCATCAAATGAGAGTGGTACTCAAGCTCTTGCTCTACAATTGCATTGAAACAAAGGAAGTGCTATTCAGATTGGTAATCCAGTGGAACCAAATAAGTGGGGTACAATGATGAGCTTCAAGTTTTGGGAAGGGGGTTTTTGTTCCTACAATGAGAACTGGGTTGGGAAAAGTCAGTACTGATGAGCATGCACTATTGGGACATAATCATGGCTGTGGAAATCTAGTGCAATGATCCCACTATGCACTTGGAAGTCACCCAAATAGAAACAAAATAGTCATAACCATCTCATATGATTGCATTTGAAGACTAGTCATGACAACTAAATTTTTAAGTACTATTGGAAAAGTAGTCGTTGGTATCCAAGTGTTTGAAGGGGAAAACTCATATTTAACTCCTTGCATAGTAAGTGTCAACAATCCTATTTTGAAAAAAATAAAAAATAAACTCTATAAGAAGTGCTAAATGCCATTACTCTATCCAAAATGATGTTTGTGATTCAACCCAAATTGGGTATGTATTAGTTCATTACTAGAGATGAAAATACATAGACTTACATGAATTAGGAACTGTGCACGCTGGGAGCCTCTTGGAAAGAATCATCATATCATGTCCTTGAATTTGTATACATAGAAACTAGATAGTTCCAATCTAGGACTCAGTTCTTCAATACCGAGCACATATCACCAAATACATTGGATTAGTAATGACAATTATGACCATAGGAAAAACACTAACCTCAAATTTCGTATGGTGTTTCTTCTTATTTTTGTTTCCTTGTATCAAAATTCGTTTTAACCCAATTTCTGAGTTTCTGGTTGCTTAACAAATGTAGATCAAAGTTCCAAAAAATATTATATTTTATAGAATTTTTAGGAGTGGAATAAGCCCTAAATTTAGTCTGCTCATTATTTATAATAAATGCAGTTCATTTTTAGTTGACTGCTTTAGGATTGTGCTTATTGCTGTCTTTTGTTGTTTAACACCTAATTATGTCTCCCCTTTGGACAAGATGCAACATATGTTTGTGCAATTTAAGGTTCTATGTTCCTAACATCAATTGGATATAAAGATATAGAATTGTTTGTTGTGTTCAATGAAATTTAAAGATATGGCTTATAATTTTTTGTCTTATCCTATGCCCTTTGACATGAGGTAATGATGTCTTGGGATTTTAGTGCTCTGCTGAGCACAAAATTGCCCTTAAAATTCCATATTTTCAGTACGCAACGAGTTTCCCAACAATGATCGAAGAAATCGGTTCATTATACGCATATTCGATAATTTCTTGATGTGTAGAGTACTAGAAAAGCTCTATGCACGAGATCTTCGTTTTTAAATAGCATTGCATTTTTGGTTTGGTAGACCTCGATTTACTACTTCGTGGCACTGGAATATAATTTTTTTTAATTATGATAAACTTAGGGGCACTTCTAGCGCCTTACATGTTCCAATTTAACTGGATCAGGTGTTTTCTTCAAAATAAAATGAAGCAAGACTGTTATTTTAAATGGATGTAATATTTAGCTCCATTGTGCCAATTTTACTATGACTGCATTATTTAGGCTTCAAAATCAGGGTTCGGCTATCCTTTTGTTTATATATATAATGATTAAAAATATATATAAAAATTAAAAAAATAACATGCTCAGAAGGAAGGGCGAGGGTTCATGTTCCTCATTCATCGTAGAGGTCTAATAGATTTTTTTCTAGAATTAGTAAAAATACACAGTTTCATCTCCCTACTCTCAATTATAGACACAAAATTAAGATAACCTGGGATTCAACATTCCTTAGTCTGTTTCTGGCCCCGGCTTGTCTCTCTGACTTAGTTATCAGGTCTGGCTGGACCCCAAACCTTTTGGACTAGCTGAGCTCGTCTGGACTGAAGCTCCGAACCTTTAAGAAAAATGCAAGAACAAAAATTGATTTAAGAGCAAGAGAAAACTGTTTTTTTTGTGTAGGTTTATGTATTTTTCCGGGATTACCTGGATTGGATTAGTTTCAAGTTTGGATAAGATTAAGGTCTGGGGAGAAATGGTAAGATTTACATGAATTCATCTATATTTTACGGCTTATTTCCTATGAGATTGAAGGCCAAAGAGATTTGAGCTGGTAGCATAAAGGTCACTGTGGAAGCTGGCTTCAAAAGTATTTGGAAAAATTGAAGAGTAATTTTGTCCTGAATAGTATTTAAAACTTCTGGCGAATAAAAAAAATTATTTTTAAGGTATGGTTGGTTGTTGAAAGTGTTTTTCTTAATCCCTGCTTCACGCTGAGACTCAACAGTTTAACAATTTTTGTATTGGAATTTAGCTTCATTTAATGAGCATCTGATTGCTTATTAATGAACTTTAGGTTAGCATATACAACTGCAGGAACTAGCCATAGAAATTATGGCTCCCTTTTATTTTGGTTTAACATAGTTTTAAAAAGGAGCCCAATATATTGTACGTGCCCGGTAGTCATACAGGCCGCGATCCCACTACTTGATCGAGGAGTCCATGCAAGCGATCACAGAAAGTGTCGATTGATGGCCAATAGATAGCCACGATACCCACCTGCCGGGAGAACCTCATTTACCAAGTTATGGAATTAACCCCTGTTTATAACATTTAAACTTCCTTTCGAGCTT
Organism: Larix kaempferi; assembly: GCA_027924585.1. Taxonomy (NCBI): domain Eukaryota; kingdom Viridiplantae; phylum Streptophyta; class Pinopsida; order Pinales; family Pinaceae; genus Larix; species Larix kaempferi. Next base: position 4,585,826 of record BSBM01000238.1, on the reverse strand, counting down.
TTTGTTACAAGAATTACACTGTCTGTTGTGATATATCAAATATTATAGTTGATAGCACATCATTGGAGCATTGAAATGATAATTTAAATTGTTCAAGTTCATATGCTTGCATGAATCAGTATTGTACCTTCCCTTTTGTAGGATTGAATCGTGACAGAACATGATTGCAAAAGAGTTCCTTAGAAAAAAATTTGTGTGTCCCTGACGGTGAGTAAATTTTTTTCCTAAAATGTCAGAAAAACTTTATAATTATTTATGATGCAGTTCTCCAAAGCAAAATGATATATGGTGTGCAAGTCTGCATAGCTCAAAACTTATACTAACATGTCACTTACGAGAATAGAGGCATGGGTGCTGAGGATAACATTTCATCTCACAACCATACGAGATAGACCGAATTGACATACATATAGTCATATATTATGTGAAACGTTAGATAATGTTTTAGAAAGATTTCGTTAATGTGCAAATTTATTTTCTAAGTAACTAGTAAAAAAGACTTGGTGATATATATATATATATATATATATATATATATATATATTTCACTATGTACCAAACAGTTTGGACTCAGCTTTATATGGACAGAAGTTTTAAATAAGAGGAAAAATGTCTTTCTTTAAAATTATATAACTGTTTTACTTTGTAATGTGAGTGTTTGGTTATTGGAGGGCTTCTTAGTGTCAACTGTTTTCTAGATTATTGTCCAAAAAGTTTGTTCAACAAATTTACTTACCCGAAAATAAAAAACCTCTTTGCTTTATAATGTGAATGTTTTTGTTATTACATGGAACAAGGCTTAATGTGCATGCCTCTGTTATTAGGGCACCTTTGTGCCAAATGTTTTGTAGTTTTTAATCAAAAGGTTTAGCAATTTAAAAAATCATATCATTTCCATGCAACCATAACATATTTAAGAACTGCTTTGTGCCAAATGTTTTGTAGTTTTAATCAAAAGGTTTAGCAATTTAAAAAATCATATCATTTCCATGCAACCATAACATATTTAAGAAATGATTTAGAAAGTGAATGTTTATGTTAGCACATAGTCTATTAATGGTAATTTATAGTTTTGTATTTTGTTGTTTTTAAAAAAAAATTATTTAAAAGTTACATTGTTTTGTGGCAATCTTATTATTATACTTAGTATGTTTGATTTAAAATATATAAATTAATTATGATTTTTTATTAAAATAATTATTAAATAATATAAACAAAATAATTGATAGTTATATCTAATTAATAAAAAGTATAATTCATCTTCCAATTTTTTTAAAAATAATATTACTCAATAAAACATTATAACTATTGAGATGCCCGCACGGGTGTGGATCATTGGTGGTTCGCTTAATATGAATTCACTCGTTGTAAAGAGAGGTCACGAGTTCCATTCACACCCGGATTTACCCGTGTCCCATGCTTGCGGGGTGTGTGGGGCACCTAGGGTTATAGTGGCCTATGTCACTTGAGTACCAACCCAGTCTCCAGTTGTCGATTCCCCTAGTACAAAAAAAAAAAACTATTGAGATAAAAGAAAAAGAATTAGAAATGTTGTTTGCACGTTAGTCTCCATTGTTGTGTCCCCTATGTGCATGCCTACTCTCCTTTGAGAACTTGAATAATTGAGAAATTAACGAAAAAAACTTAGCTTTGTTATGTATTATATAATGATTAAGATATTAAAAGTAAAAAACTTATTGTGATCATTAAATACTGAATTAATTATCACGCGAGTACCAACCCAGTCTCCAATTGCTGATTCCCCTAGTACAAAAAAAAAAACTATTGAGATAAAAGAAAAAGAATTAGAAATGTTGTTTGCACATTAGTCTCCATTGTTGTGTCCCCTATGTGCATGCCTACTCTCCTTTGAGAACTTGAATAATTGAGAAATTAATGAAAAAAACTTAGCTTTGTTATGTATTATATAATGATTAAGATATTAAAAGAAAAAAACTTATTGTGATCATTAAATACTGAATTAATTATTACTTTAATTCACGTAGGTTGTTAAGCAGTTTAAAACTTTGAAACATACTCTTTGTCTACACAATATCTATCACTGGCAACATCGAGTGAGGCTCTTTCATAGAGGCAATCACTTCGTAGACTTGAATGCATGACCTCTTATTTTCAATTGAAAGCTTTCAACAACCTCCATAAATTATGGTCACAAAATCATAACCATAATCTAACTTCTTTGTTCTCATGTATTCTTGCCACTCCTAAGGAATGTTCAAAAAAGATGTATAGATATTAAAAGCACAATCTTAGCGAAGTTGGATGGAATGTTCAAAAGTTATTGTTTTGAAAGATTAAGAAGTAGAATTTGATTAATGAGTTTATTAAAGTTGGGGAAAAAGTAGTTTAAGAACCAATAATAAAGAAGATGGAATCAATATTATATAGACAAGTATGGCATATTTTCAGAACATGTTAAATGTGAAGAAACAATGTGGCTTAGATGTAATGTTATTATTTTTTGAATTGCCCCTTCTAAACTGAAGTTACGCAGCTTGTTAAGCAATACAGTTATTTTGGATTTTTTTGAAGAAGGTTGTTGATTATATTCTTCTAATATTTATAATTCATAATTTGACATATATAGATGGGCTTTGAGTATGTCTCAATAATTTTGATTCATAATATTTCCATATATGTTATATGTTAGTTAAGTATAATTTTGTCAAAATTTAAACTTAAATAGGTCGCTACTTCAATTTAATCGATGTGTTGTTTGCTTTGAGTTAGTGAGACATTTATGAGTCATCATTCAATTCTAACCTTTTAATTTTAGTCTACTATATGTCATTTTTGTTAAAAAAACAAAACAGGCATTGAACTTCTTTTTCTTTTTGTATTTTGAATTTTTGAAATAAATAAAAAGTAAATTAATAATTTATTTTATTTGTAGGTTAAATAAAATATTTTATTTAGATATAACTAAGACAGGGACTACGCTGCACGCAGCTCTTGTTTTGTATACAGTCCTACTGCTTATATTTGGCTCCTTCTAGATGGTCACACTCAACATATTATGTGCATTTACATTTGTTGTGAATCACTAGTCCTTCCAAGATTATTAGTCTATCAATCTAGATGTTATTATGTGATGATATATAGAGGATTGTTCAACGATCTGTATACTTTGATTCATATTAAACCTCAAGTATGTTTTTTTTAAACATTCATAAAATAATATAATTTGTCAAATTTTATATTATTGATTAAGAATTTAAAAAAAAGTGTTATATGTAAAAAAAATTGAAATAATGAATATATGATATTTTTCCAAAAAAACAAATAAAATATATATAAATTATAAATTTATAAACAAAAATATTTTTTTGAAAAAAAAGATTACTTAATGAATTTTAAAAATAAAGTTAGTTTTTATTCTTATGAAGCATTTTAAATCTGATCGAAAGGAAGTTTTTACCTCTTTGAAAAGAATGCAATGGTAATTCTACTACCACTATTTACTGAGCCTAGCAGGGTGGCTGTTTACATCAAAGCTCTATCTTCAGAGTATTTTCAATCCTCTTCAATGGGGATCTAGGTGGATGTTCGGGCATGTAACTCTACTCCTCCACTACTTCTCAAATCTGGTAACTGAGCTAGGTTTGATGGTGTTGCTTGCCATTCCTTCGGGAGATGTGGGGCTGGGGCTTTCATAGAATTGTCCTGTGGGGATCACATAAAACTCTGGATGTGCGGTGGTTATGGTACTAACACCAAAGGTGAGCTCTTGGGCTTATGGTTGGTGTTATATTTCTCTTATTCGTCAAATTTTTTTATGGATTAGGTTGCTGGTGACTCACTGGCCATAGTGAATTGGGAAATTAAAGAGGCAACTATCAATGCACTTGCTCTCTCCCCTTGGTTAGATCAAACCAGAATCTTGTTGGATTCCTACTCTATGCCAGAGATCATTCACATTTATAGGGAACATAACTGTGCTGTTGATGCTCTTTCACATCGGGGTCTTACAGCTATTGAGGACCGTATATATTATGAGATCATCATTGACGGTGGACATCCAATTTTGGGTCATTGGGGGCTCTTTCCTCTCATGTAACTGCTTTTTTCCGGCTGATATTTTTTGCTTCTTTCTGTTATGAGCGGCTATATTTTTTGGATCTATTTTTGGGCCTGCCTCATTGAGGTGTTAGCTTCATTTTTCTCGGTGAAGCTCTCATTGTCACTATCCTCAGGTATCCCTTTTTTGGCGTACAACTATATTATTGTCATTTTTATTACCGGGTTACACTACCTGTTTTTTATATTACGTTTCTTCCCTGTTTCGTTGGTTCTTGATGGATTGGCATATCCAGGCGTCCTTCCTGTATTCTCTGGCAATTGGGCCTTCACTTCGCTGGCAACTGTGTAAATGGGGCGGTTGACTGCAAAATATCTAGTTCTCTGGTTTTTTATTTGCCACTCGGGTGGGTCAAAGGAGTCTGCCATATGGCTAGTTATTTTACGGACTGTAATCTATTATACTTTCATAATAAAGTATAATATTTTTTTGAATGGAAAAAAAAATCTACTACCACTACCAATCTAGTAGACACAAATATATATAATTACAACAATATCATGATGTGAGATTATAATTACAACAATACCTCTTTGAAAAGAATGCAATGATAATTCCACTACCACTACCAATCTAGTAGACACAAATAAGTATAATTACAACAATATCAAGATGTGAGATTATAATTACAACCATATCAAGATGTGAGATTATAGTATTTTTATTACAAAGTAGAAAAATGTAATTTTAGTCATTAGACATCAATATGTATGATTCAACGCACTCATATTGCTTCATATATGATGATATCTTTTGAGTTTAATCATCCCATCCTTTCTCGACTCCTTGAAAATGGACTCTCTTATATATAGTTTTAAATGTTGAGTTCAATCAATTTAGAAAGCAAGATTCTTTTCTTGTAAAAAACTTTCACATGCAAATAATGAATTCTCTCAATTCAAACATACAATTACTTAGATCACAAAAATAAATAAGTGGTTAAATGAGGATTTTGTTTATCATGGTTTGCTAAGAATATTCAATTAAGTCCAATATTACAATTTGAAATGTGTGAAATTGTAGCTTGAGGTTTAATGAATTTTTATGGTCAAAGTTTGATTGTTTTCTTACCCAAAAAGATATTAGAGAGGGGTGGAATGAATGCTCCTTATTCCACGTTGTATGGTTATAAAAAGATGTACTAATATATATAATCACGATAAATACAAATGCAACACTAACTTAGTCTAGATAATCATAATCCAAACACTAATTTAGTCTAGATAACCATATTCAAACTATAACATAATGTTAACAAGGGTTGGATAACTCAATTTTGACAGAAGAAGGATAGTTGGAGCGATTTCCACGGATCGGGAGCTAGGGTTTTTTCGTTGCAATTCGTGCGGATCTGTGGAGGGCGTCAGTCGGGGATGCAGGCATGCCTGCCCCCCAGCCGGTGGTTGAAGGCATGCCTCCAGATGGGACCCTTGAGGGTTTGAATCATGCAGAGGATGGAAAGGAAGCAAGTTCGATAAGCGCTGAAGGCAGAGAGAATGGAGTAAAACGACGGCTGGGGCCAGGAGGATGTCTCCCCAAATCCTCAGCGATCCCGGCCATCAAGGTTCGCGTAGAAAAGGTAAGAGAAACAACAGAACAATGGAAGGAAAAGGATCTGATTGGAAAATTCATTGGGATCTGGCCCAGGGAGAGAGATTTGGTTAAATGGTTCAAACAGATCTGGAACCCAAAAGGGAAATATGATCTACATTTGGGGGCCAAGGGTTTCTTCACCATAATAATCTTCAATGTGGAAGATCGAGATAGAAATTTAGAAGGAGGTCCCTACTTCTTCCTCTCGGCAGGCTTGTATCTCAGACCTTGGAAAGAATGTTTTAACCCCGATGTTAAGGATGTAAAGATTGCACCAGTCTGGATCAAACTCTACTCCATGCCATGCGAATTCTGGGATCTAGAAATTCTGCAGGATATAGGCAATACCCTGGGCGAATTTGTTAAATCCGCAAAACAGACCAAGCAGCAGAGATACACAGCTTGTGCCCCGATCTGTGTTTGTATGGATCTATCCAAAGAATTACCCGAGGCCATCAAGCTGAACTATGAGGATGAAGAGTGGGTCCAACCGATCGACTACGAGCAGTTACCCTTTAGATGTAGATCCTGCCATGAATATGGCCATTTTGGCAGGAATTGTCTGCAGATCTCTCAACCGGCTTCCCCTTCGACCCATGATTCTATGGGCAATAAGGACAAGGATGGATTTACCCAGGTTAAAAATAGAAGAAAAAGCAAATCTGGGGATGTTCAGAGGAAAGGGAAAGGGAAGAGTGAAACTGGAACGACTAGCCTGAACCCATTTCAGATCCTGGAGGAGGTGGATGATAAAGGTGAGAAAATGTCGAAAGAAAAGACAGCTCAGATCGAGGAACAGCCCGCTGAACCAATTCCTCAATCACAGGCCTTTCCCCCGGAGGTTCCTCCGGAAGCCATGGAGGATGATGGGGAGGAGGAGTTTGAACTGGGGGATTTGGATCTAGATGAAATTGAGAAGGAATGCGATAAAAAGGGGAAGGGCTATGTTTCTCGCAGTCAGCTTGAACTCCTTCAAGAAGCTATCATCAAGTCCAAAGCATCTCAGAAATTGGGTATTGGGGTGGATGCCCAATCTAGGTTCAAGCGGAAATCCTTTACTGATGATTCGAAGAAAGGCAGAAAATCCAATAAACAACGCATATCAGAAGTATGTGTGAAGCTTGTGGAATCAGGGTTGTATCCCACGATTCGGGAAGCCTTCTCTGAATTTTCCAAAGTTTCTCAATGAAGATAATAACCTGGAATGTTAGGGGGTGTAATCATCCCAGGAAAATTAGAGCATTGACAAGGAAAGTTAAGTAGGAGCGTCCTGATGTTCTATTTTTGCAGGAAACCAAATGCTCCTTTGAAACTTTGGAGAAGCATGGACAAAAAATCTGGAGGGGAACGGGGGTTATGGCAACAGATGCCATTGGCATGGCTGGAGGTATGGATATTTTGTGGAACCCTCGGTCTGTTGTGTTATCCAATTGGAGAGCCAATAGGTTTTCCCTAATGTGCGATTTCAGTATAATTGATTATGCGGTGAAAGGAACATTGGCCAACATCTATGGACCCAGTGTTGCTCATCCAAAAGAGGCCTTTCTTCACTTCCTTTCTTGGCTTTCTGCGCAAGCTTTGGATGGATCGTGGATTGTTGGTGGGGACTTTAACCTGATCTCCTCTCTGATGAGAAAAAATGTGGGCGCAGAATTTTGGATAGATTCCAAGAGAGGTTTAGGGATATTCTAAGCCACAGCCAGTTGATTGACATTGAGACAGGGAATGGGTGGTTCACATGGAACAATAAGAGATGTGGGATCCATCTCGTTGCCTCTAGACTGGATAGATTCTTGACAACAGAGGATATAGCTCAAGAAATGGGGGAGGTCAATTCCAGTGTCCTCCCCTCTGTCGGTTCAGATCATTGGCCTATGTGTCTCACGTGGGACCTTTCTTCTAACAACCTGCTCAGACCTTTTTGTTTTGAGCAATTCTGGTTGGATCACAAGTACTTCAAGGATTTGGTGGGCCAGTGGTGGAAGGATCTGGTCCCCTAGGAAGGATCAAGGATGTATCAATTCCAACAAAAATTGATTTCCCTGAAGTCCACAATCCGCACCTGGAATAAGGAGGATTTTGGTAATATTTTCGAAGACAAAAAACAGCTAATCACAGATCTTGAGCTAACTCAAAAAATTGGGATGGAGGAAGGATGGAGTGATGAGTTGAAAGAGCGGGAGCATAACCTTCTTGAGTGTCTTGAAGCTCGAGAGAGGCAGGAGGAAACCTTCTGGAAGCAAAAATCTCGAATTCAGTGGCTTCAAGAAGGGGAAAGAAAACTAAGTTCTTTCATAATTTTGTCATTCAAAACAGGCACAGATCCAAAATCTTGAAAATTCGTACTTCCAATGGGAATATTGCTGAATCCAGAGAAGGAATAGAAGAAGAGCTTGTCCACCACTTCAAGACTCTACTTAAAGAAGATCGAAGTGATTGAAGTCCTAACATTTCCCAGATCACATCTCTTATTCCTCGTCTTGTCACTCAGGCTCACAATGAGGCGCTTAATAAGGTTGTTACTTTGCAAGAAGTTGAGGAGGATGTGCACCAAATGGCTTTAGGTAAGGAACCTGGTCCTGATGGTTTCACCTCCAACTTCTTTCACCACTTCTGGGATCTCATTAAGATCGAGGTCCACCAGCTGGTAGAGGAGTCTAGATGCAGTGGGGGTGTCTTGAAAGATTTTAATACTACTTTCCTATCCCTAATTCCTAAGGAGGAAGGAGCTGATTCCCCTGGTAAGTTTAGACCAATTGCCTTATGCAATGTGATATACAAGATCATCTCCAAATTCATTGCTAATCGTCCTAAGCATTTACTCCCCATTTTAATCATCCCTGAGCAATATAGGTTTGTGGAAGGAAGCCAAATAGTGGATGGTATTATATTGGTCCATGAAATGTTACACTCTCTCAAGGTTTTGAAGAAACCAGGTATGCTTGTGAAATTAGATATAGCAAAGGCCTATGATAAAATGAACTGGTAGTACATGCGTAGTATATTGGGAGCATTTGGTTTTAATCAGGCTTGGATCAACTAGGTTATGAATTTGGTTTCTACTCCCTTCTTCTCCATCCTGCTTAATGGCTCCCCAACAAAGTTGATTCAAGCATCTAGGGGTATCAGGCAAGGTGATCCTCTATCTCCCTTCCTTTTTATTATCATGGCTGAAGGTCTTAGCAGACTCTTACATTCTCGGGTTGAAGCCGGTGGAATTAGGGGTCTTAAATTACATGAAGGTATGGAGAAACAGACTCATCAACAGTTTGTCGATGACACCATGTTAATGGGGCACCCTTCAGTCCAAGAAGCCAGATCATTCAAAAATTGTTTGGATATGTTTGCCAAAGCATCAGGGATGGAAGTTAATCCCGGAAAATCCTAGGTGTTCTTTCTCAATACCCTTAGCATTACCCAACACAACATCATCCGGATTTTGGGTTTCTCGCGTGGATCTTTTCCTTCTAAATATCTCAGTGCACCCTTTCAGAAGGCACAATTCGCAAGGTTTCCTGGCGTGATCTTGTGGAAAGGATGAGGAAAAGACTCTCAAATTGGACTATGCGCCCCCTTAACTTCCCCAGCGGGCTCACTCTAGTCAAGTCCATCCTGCAAGCCATGCCTGTCTATCTGTTCTCTATGCTCTCTGTGCCCAAGTCTATCCTAAAGGAAATTCGAAGCATCCAAAGATATTTCATTTGGGGTAGCAGGGAAAACAAGGCGAAATTCTCTCTAGTGGGATGGGAAAAAGTTTGTAAGCCCAAGAGTAAGGGGTGGCTTGGTTTAAGAGACCCTGAAATTCTGAGTGAAGTCTATGGGGCAAAAATCTTGTGGCGTTGGTGCAATTACCAAGCGGAACCTTGGGCAAAACTTTGGCACATCAAGTATGCTTAGGATAGAGATATCTGGCAACTGGTCAGGTACAATGAAGTTAAGTAGCGGTCTCACATTTGGCTAAAAGCCTTTGCGGCAAGACGGTTGGTCCAGGATAACTGCTTCTGGGAAATCCACAATGGGGAGGTTGCCAACTTTTGGGAGGACTCGTGGAACCAATTCCCCATTCTTGGCGCTGACCCCAGATGGCAATCCATAAAAGAAAGAGGCATAGCCTCGGGCAAAACAAAGGTATCTCATTACTGGAACCATAATGCTCAAGAATGGCACAGGGAATGGCTTTTGGCTGGAAGTTGGGATGGTTTTTTCTGAGGATGACTCTCTATCTTCCTTTGATTCCACAATGAAGGAACGATTTATTCAATCTTGTGCCTCTCCGGATAGATTGCGCTGGGGTTTTTCTCAGAAAGGTACCTTTGGTATCAAGGAGGCTTATGAAATCCGAATTCAGGATGAAGAGGAGGTTAGGAAAATCTAGGGAAAAGTGTGGGGTATGAACAAATGGCCTAAAATCGCAGTCTTTTGCTGGCTAGTTGTCTGGAAAAGAATCCTAACCAGCGAAAACTTGAGGAAACGGGGGATCTGTGGTCCATCTCGGTGCCCTTTATGCTTCAATGCAGAGGAATCTAGTGATCACCTACTTGACTCTTGTTCGTTTTCCTCTGCGATTTGCGACAAGGGTGCCTCCATTTTTAGAAGAATTCAACGAGTAAGAGGCCACCTAGAGCAAACTTTGCATTCCTGTGACCCTAAATCTTTCTCTAACCCCATCATCGGTCTGCTATGGCAACTGTTCCCTGGAATGGTAATCTAGTCCTTATGGAAAGAAAGGAATGAACGCATCTTTAGAGAACATTCCAATTCAGAGGATATTTTCTTGCTAAAATTGGCTAAAAACATGACAGAAACCATTCGCTATCAGCAATGGTCTAATAAAGACAGAGAATTAACCCCGGGGGATTTTCGTATTGCGGAAGGATGGGGTCTTCGTCGTTCTGACCTAGAGGGATTGCGTAAAAAGGATGTAATTTGCAGGCCTGGAATTCTATCCCGATGGTTTCCCCCCCTGGCTATGGGTTTCAAAGTAAATTTTGATGGGGCTTCCAGGGGTAATACGGGCCCCGCTGGGTTTGGAGGTGTCTGTAGGGATGGGTCGGGAACCATTGTGGATGTATTTTTTGGAGCAATTGGTCGTGATTCCAATAAATCCGCGGAACTGGAAGGACTTATTCAGGGGTTGCGCTTGGAAATCACCGAAGCTTGGTATCCAGTGGTTTTCGAAGGTGACTCGATAATTATTGTCCACATGGCTAGGAAAATGTCCTTTGGGCAATCACCGGAAAAAGTTTCATCCAGTTGGTGCCTTCTCCCCAGGCTGCAATATCTCCGTGAGCTTCTTCTCAATATTACGGTTGTCTCCTTTAGCCACGTCAAGCGGGATGCCAACAAAGTGGCGGACCATTTGGAAAACCATGGTATCGAGGATGGGACCCCCCTCAGGGCTTGCAATCTAAGCGATAATTCTAATGACGAGTGGATGAAATTGTGTCGCCACCTGGCACAGGAAGATCTAGTGCATTTAAATCAGCTGCCTACTTCAGGTACGTCTTACGTGAGCAATGCAAACGTGGTTGATGTTGATGTCAGGAGGGAGCCTCGTGTCAGGGCTCATCACCGATCAGAATGACACCTGCTTTTATGAATCCCATTATGAGAGACGATGCGAGGTACTCTCATAATTATGATATATGTTGTGAAAAGACTCAGAGCTTCCTTCGTTCAGTCCTCCTCTGTCCTTTCTCCAAATCCATGACCGGGATAGTTATTTCGGTGATGAAGGATGTGTACTTGACAGCGGATCTTCATCATCAGGCAGTAAATTCTATGATGCGCCACCCTATTTTAAATATGGTCGTTCTGTCCATCCCCCAACTTATTTGCATTCTCAGAAGCCGAGCTAGTCTCTATAGAATTCGTGATTTGAGGAGTTCTGAGTATTTTGTAGGGTGGTTTATTTGACCTCTACTGTTTGACCCTCTTGCTGCCACCCTCATGGCGTCAAAACGCAGGCTCCCCTCCCCGTCAGGTGGTGAGTCGTACAACCATGGTGGTGCCAATATCGGTAGGGTAACCCGTGCTTCTACTAGGTCCCTTCTGAGGGATGCGACTGAGTTTTTCCGCAACCGCATTCCTCCTCCCATTCATGATGAGATTGAAGGGACTAAGAAGGGACTCTGGGAAAATGTCCAAGCCTTGTCTCTGGGAGAAATTTACCAAGACCTGGAGGATTGGGTGGTCAACCCTGGTACCACGGCGGGTCAGGATTCTCTTTATGAGCGAACTGTCATGACTCATTAGGTAACCAAGAATCTGTTGGCTAATGTTTTGATGGATTTTGCAAACAAACGTATGGGCGATGAGGAACCCGTTAGATCCTGGAAATCGCATAATCTGGATAATAGGGTGATGCACTCCAAAGTTGATGCCATAGCTAAGAAATTAGGCATTTCTTTCGTCATTCAAGGTTTGTGTGTTGAAGATGGGAGTGGTTGCAGCCATGGTGGAGCTCTCTCTCGACTGGGCATTGGTGGTGGTGAGGACTCGATCCAGATCCTAGTGTCTACCAAAACTCCCACCCCGGCCTCTGCTAGTCGACTTCCGCAAACTGTTACCATTGACTGAGGTGCAATGTTCAGTTTTTTGTGTTTTGGTCATTCTCTATGTCTATGATGGAAGTATGGTCACTGCCGAAGTTTACTCTATTTTTGTATTACCGGAATTATGGAGTCAGTATTAAACTCATGGTCAGATTGTCTAGTTTTGATTATGTCATTTTCCTATTTGGCAAACAAAGTCGGGAATGCTGTGGGTCTATTATGTTACAGTAGAATGGATTATGGTTTCATGTTTGACCTCTGTTGGTCGGGAATGCCTTTGGCAATGATGACTAGCTATGTACTCTCTCTCAGCATGTAATATATAGTTCTGTTTTTATTTACAAAAAATAAAACAAGGGTTGCAAGAAGCAAAGTCCCTGCCTCTGAAAAAATAATAAAATTAAAATTTAGAAGAAAATTGGAGACATAAAGAATCAATTTTTGGTTTTGTATGTCTTTGATTGATGATAGTTGAAAAAGTATATATCATTTAACATTAAAAATTACACATTAGAAAATGACAGGAACGGTAGTTGAAAAGGTATATATCATTTAACATTGAAAATTGCAAATATTAAAAAATTACACATTAAAAAATGACAAGAACGTCTACTCCATTACATTTTTCTAACAAGCAAGAGCCACAAGGTGGCAATGTCCATACATTTTGGTAAATTAACTGTGAAAGTGAATATCATAACACATTGTATATAGTAATATCAATGTGGAAATATGGATTAAAAGTTGAGTGTTAATCAAGCATTCTGGATTTTGAACATTGGATACCAGAGCAACAATTTTGATGATAATAATTGTTGTCATTCACTGAAATCAATTTTGGTGAAAAAAATACTAAAGAATTAAATAATTTGTTATATAAAATTGGATAGAAAGTTTTCTGAAATTCCGATATCAATTAACTAGTTAAAAATGTTAATAGTATTACAAATATTTTAAAATTGAAATTTAATATAAGTATTATATAAAATAGCGGTAACTCGTAACTTCCAGTATTATTGCTAATGAATCCTAAATGAAATATTGCTTACCAAACTTATACTAGAAGAGATCTAATAAGCATCCATAAGAACATTGGTTACCGAGCAACAATTTTGATGATAATAATTGTTATCATTCACTGAAATCAAATTTGATGAAAGAAAATACTAAAGAATTAAATAATTTGTTATATAAAATTTGGATAGAAAGTTTTCCAAATTTCTTATATGAGTTAACTAGTTAAAAATGTTAATAGTATTACGAATATTTTAAAATTTAAATTTAATATAAGTATTATATAAAATAACTGTACCTCGTAACTTCCAGAATTATTGCTAATGAAGCCTAAATGAAATACCGCTTATCAAACTTATACTAGAAGAGATCTCACATGCATCCAGAAGACCTGACTATCTGAGATGCATGATGCAGAGCAACATATTACATTGTTGAGAAAAGTTGGACAATGTTTGTAATACTTTGCAGCTGAACGGCTTAATGATTTCTACAAAGAAAATTAAATATTTCATTGTACCATACAAGCCTCTAGACGATTGATATACTTTTTAAAGACTTCACATATGAATATGAAAATGAATATCATATCTATATCTATTTACATGTTAAAATGAAAATGAGATAATTAACTTGTAACTTGTAATTTAGCATGTTCATAAGTAACCAAAATCAAACTCATTAATACAGATCAATTAATTCGTTTTTAATAGTTTACCTAGTTGTGAACAATATTATTGAATAATTCCATACGAATAGGTGCATAATTCGAATCCCTGTATAAAGCAAACTAATTTAACTAGTTTATTGCCCGACCAACTATGATTATTTAACATAGCAACATATCGGCAACTCTCCTTGAAGACATGATGGAAACCATCCATAGATTCTTCTTCACATTGATCACATATTATGAACACAAACCAAGATCTTCGCATTGATTACATTATGAACACAAACGAGGGCATGATGCTTTAGTCACATTGGATCTATCAACTAGCCACAAGATCATCATTAAGATATCACAAACCAACAAGATCTACCACTTTGGAGCAAGTTTGAATGTAAAAGAAAATAAAAATGACGAAGTTATTGTGAGAGTATAAAGATGTGTTTGCTTGGGATTACAAGGGCATGTTGAGGTTAGATGAGGATTTAGTGGTGCACAATTTAGTGACCAACTCTCGAGAAAAGCCAGTAAATCAAAAGCTAAGGAGGCAAAAGCCATAAATCAATGAGGATATATCTAAATAAATACATAAGTTGTATAATGCAGGATTTGTAAAGCCACTGGATTATCCAGATTGGTTAGCTAACGCGGTTCCAGTGAGAAAAAATAATGGGAGTAATATAATATGTGTATTACAAAAAACACACTCTGATTGATGCATGGACGCTCACAACTTCGTAGTCAAACGAGCGAACTGCATTTCCCATTATATTTTTATAAATCATTCACTAATACTCTACCTTCTGGTGGAGTTGTATTAGAAAGTTCTACAATCCGAAGAAATTGCAAGAGATGAAAATACAAATTTGGTTTAGAGGCATAATTGTTGCCTCTCTGATGCTTCAAATTACACAAAAATTAAAATTTATCACATCTATAGCAAGATAATTCTCCGCACATAAAAAAGAAAGACAAATAAATAAATAAAAAAACATTTTATAAAAAATGAAAACCCTAGCAATCCTCCAAGTAAATAAGTGAATTGTCTATATTTATGCATACACACTTTACTTTAGGAGACCTTTAAAAATACATCATGATAGCCTTGTGGTGTTTTCGCCAAGGTTTTCCAGCGTGATTGCTTATGAAAATGAAATCCTTGAGTAGATAAGGCAACAATTCCTAATTCGCAAACAAGTAAGACAAATAATATATTCAAATGTAAACCGACTACTTTGTACATTGAGTCGCTGAAAACTTCAACAAAGATGATCTCAAAACCTCTGAAGCGTTTTACACGCAGAGTTTAAAAGATTAAAACATATACTACTTGTCGTCACCTATGAGAATGAAATAATAACCCGCCCAAAGATCTTCCCCACGTTTGAAGACACAAGACGACTTTCAACCTTGTCAATGGAAATAGTCTGGTAGAAAATTATAAAATGTAAAAGAAACAAAGCATGAAACAAAGCTCATACTGCAACTATAATGGTTTCTAGTTTTAATACAAGGAATGTTCCAAATTTTACTATATATTTTATAGCAATATGGAACAAAATAATATAAAAAGCAAAAAATGGAAACTTTCCTCCTTAGCATAACAATATGGAACAAAATAATGTTAAAAGCAAAAAAGTCAAAACTTTCCTCCTTAACTCCATGGATGAGTTTTATTTTATTCATCTATTTATTTAATCCTTATTTTGGTATGGCACAAATCAACTTTTGAAAAAATACCAATAGAAATAAAAATAAATATAATAAAACAAGAAATAGTTGCGTTGCAGCAAATTCCCTGCCACGGGGATAGCCAGGTCCAGGGGAAAACATCTACAACAAAAAGTGATATGCAAAAGATGGTGTTGGAGATAAGCATAGGAGCGCAAATCCATAGTGCTCTGCAGTGTTGACACATGGTAGCGAAATGAGAATTTTTTACCTAATGCTTAGTTAATAAGTTTAAAGCACATAAGTGGGAGGTTAGTGCTCGGCGGTGTTGGACATAAGTGTCAAAGCACAAATGGATAGGTTCTACGGTGTTGGAAATAAGAACAAAGCTATTGTGCTCTACAATGTTGACAAAAGTCAAGACAACCCACAACAAGTAAACATCCAAAATATTAAGATCTACAATTAGGTGAACCCTTCACACAATCTATAATCAAATATATATCACAATCAATGTAATGGGTAATGGCGTTAACACTGAAAACATATATCGTAATGAATCAAATCTGTATCACAATCAAGGTAAAGGCGTTAATGAAAACATGTGTCATAATGAAGATTTCAGATTTTAAGTTTTATTTTTCTTTTATTTTGATGTAACAAGCCAAGATGGAAAGAGCGTAGTGAAATTTATGGTAACATGGGGACCCACTAATTAAGCAATGACAAAAAAGTGAGATTAATTCTAATTATTGTACACCCAAACGTGGAAGCGCTCTCTCTCAGAGCTACAATCCCAATTTCGTCTGGAATGGAAACAATTAATCTACTGGAAGCGCTTGATAAAAAAAAATAATGAAATAACACAACAAATTTACCAAAGCATGACCTTTAAGAAACAATTGGCATGCAATTCAGTTATTGGAAAACAAAACAGAAAACAGTTGTAAATGAAAACATGATAAACTACAATAACATAAATAGTGTAGTTTGTACTGTTTCTAAATCACGACTTTAAAAGCATTTGAACTACAGTTCAGTTAGTCTGCAAGGAGTGTTGTTTGAAATCACTTACAGGAGACATTCTACTAAAAATGAAAGTTTTTTCAAACATCTTGTGTGACAAAATCACACTGATTATTCTTTCCAATCAAAGGAACTCTCAAGTGCATAAGAAAGGCAATGGATAACTTAGCTATAGGGCTTTAGAACACAGAATGTAAGGTCACTTGAGTTTTGTTAACCGAGTATAGATCAAGTGCATAAGAAAGGAAATGGATAACTTAGCTATATGGATTTAGAAAACAAAATGTAAGGTAAATCATTCGTTATTACTGGACAGACTTGGCATCCATTATCAATTCATTAACATTGTTCAGAGGGAGGGCATCCTCCTCGAAATAGGATTATGGTATACCACATTCAAACCACGGTTGTGATGGTGAACAAAACTGAATAAATAGATTAAAATATCTTTAACTACTACCATTTTGTGCAACTTTCCTATTTTGTTTTAAGGTTCACTTAAAAGCATTGATGGTGTATTGATGTTATTGGCATCCGCATTTTAAAGATGCCTTTTTTCTCTTGAGAATGGAGATAACAACTTTTCTCTTTTGAAGTACTAATGTTATTGGCGTAGAATTTTAAAGCGCTCCAAAAAAACCAAACATAAACATCATCAAACGAACCCCACCGCCCTTCTAAATTAAACAAATGAAATAATAGATATGATAATGCTAACGACAAGCTTTAAAAAAAATTCCCTGCTCCATTATTAATGAATGAGATATGAGATGTATGAGATTAGAAAATATGATGACACTAAGAACATATACATACAACTAATTTTAACTTTACAGATAGATAAAAGAAACTTGAAAAATTGAGATGCGATACATAGCAGATTCCACAATTTAATTCCAACAAAAGGTTGACAAGAGAGAATGTAAACTAAGGGAAAGCAAACACTTTCTTGGGATAGAATTTGTGGTATATCTGAATTCCAATTTGACATACATACAAGTTCAAACTGGAGAATTTCACATGGGTCATTTAATTTGACAGACTCGTCGTATCGCCAATAACCTGTCGAAATTTTCATGGAGTTCTACCTCGTAGGTAAAAGCGCAGGTGCGTTACTGATTCATTGAGTACATCTCAAAGATAGAGAAATTAGCATTTTGTGATATGTGACTCCAACGTGAATCTTGATGTAACAACAAAGAACCCTATAAACGTAGGCGATAACATATAAACGAAGTCATTTTGTTCTACTGGGAATAAGGAAATGTCCTTCCAAGCACTTTCAACAGTGATTCCAACGTGTGCTTGACCTGTAAATGCAATTTATCAGTAGAGAACTGGAAAGTAAACAATCTGCTAGATTTCAATGCAGAGAAAAGAAGATCTGTCACAGATACATGACACATGAACACTACAACTTGAATTTTGATGGATCAACATAGAGAAACCCAAGAAAAGTAAGTATGGGACAAATTTTATAAATGGTGAAATCATTCTATTTTGATATATGTGCTGTGAAGAACTTTTTAAAATGGGATTATGGAAAAAATGATTCAACCTGATCTCAACATGTGTATAAAAGCAATTAATCAGTAGCAAAGTAGACATTTTCTAGTGCATACATGAGAGGAGATCAAGTAAAGACTGCATAATAAATATTTCAATATCCCAAACACATGGGTAGTTAACTATCTATTATTAATATAACAAACACTTCGAACACTTTCACTGCAGACAGGAAAGGAGATCAAATAAAGATGCCATAATAACGATTTCAAGATACCTAACACATTGGTACCTGTTTATCTATAATAAACACTGATTTCAATCCAAAGATATTTTAAAGTCCAAGAAACATTTTCAGGGCATAACATAGAAGTGCATTTTAAATGTATCAATGGAACTGAACTAGTTGTTAGCAATCAACCATTATGTTGAAAATAAATTTGGAGAAGAGAAGAGGAAAGATTATATTTTAAAGTAAAATAAACATTTTTAGAGCATAACATAAAAGTACATCATAATTGTACCAATAAAACTAAACCAGTTATTACTTATCAAACATTATGTCAGTAAATTACAATGTTAATAACAATTACTAACTTTATATAAACATTTCTATTGAAACATTATATGTTGAAAGTTATATGCTACTTCAAATCACCATTCACAAGTAATGTAAGGATAGCTCCACTCACAAGAGAATATTTTAAACACAAGATATCACCTATTTATTATTAACACGCCCACAAAATAGATATCACCTATTTATTATTAACACACCCACAAAGATAAAAAACCAACAAACACATATTCATCCTACAAATTTGTTTCACATTTACAAGTATCAACAATTCCGGAACTAAGAGTATTCAAAACAACTTGAAAACGGGAAAAGAAAAGAAAAAAAAGACACTCAAGTGAATTGAAAACAATTCTGGAACCAACTTGAAAATTGGCCAAATGATATAAAAGAAAGAAAAATTCAAACATTTAAAAAAAAAACTATATTTTATTTGAAGTGTAGATTTATCACTTTAAATTGCTTCTCTTATTGAATACTAGGGCAAACAAAAATAACTTTAAATTTTTCTGACTGGAGGCTCAGCATAGTCTTTGTACATTGTTTGTACAAAGTTCAAACTCTATCAATTTTTAATTAAGATTAATCTTTCAAGGAGGAAAGAATCTATGTTTTTTCGGTATTGACTTGAAACAAACTTAGTAATTTAGTTAATTTTTATTCCGCAAATCTATAGCAAGAGAAATTCACAATTTTGTATCAAGTGAAATTCAGAAAACTGTGGATCTACTAAATGTTAGAAAAACAGGATCGCAGAGCAATAACAATAAACATTAACGAAAATATAATCACACATACACATTACAAGAGAGACACAGATATATCGTGGTTCACCCAACTTGGGCTATGTCCACACTGAAGTTGCCAATCCTTATTATTATACCGTCCAGCAAAGTGAAGGGATACAACCTACAGCACAACTGCTTCACTTCCTCTTCACTGTTTCACAATCTCTCTTCTGATCTCAAAGATCTTTACAATACATAAAACCTAATACATCAACCCTAGCTGTGTTACAATGTCATTCTTTTATAAGGGAAATACAATGGGAAAATACCACGGGTTACCCAAAACCATGGGCCCGTGTTAAGATCCTAGTGGGCGGCCTTCACTAACATCTCGAGGTTTGGGTGTAATGGTTTGTATCATTTGGTATCAGAGCCTCCACCCAGGTTCAAGTCACAGAGAGGGTGGCAACGTCGGCATTGCAGTGTACGGGCGCACATCCAGCCCAGAGTCTGGACTGCGGAGCGTGGTGGGATGTTAAGATCCTAGTGGGTGGCCTCCACTAACATCTCGAGGTTTTGGTGTAACGGTTTGTATCAGCCCGAAAACTGTTGGAGAAAACAACCCTAAATTTTTTTCTTGGGGGCGCTTCCCCCGAACCCCAAGGTGGGGGAATGAGTGTACAGTCCTCTAGGTGCACAACTAAGACAATATCATCTATGAGACTGGAATATCTGGCTCCACAACCAACAATCTCCCACTTGGAGACTAATCACAACAACTCCACCATTGCTGTACTTGCTGGACCTTGGACTTGGAAACTTTCTCATCTTCACCTTCATGCTAGAAGGCCAACTGAAACCGAGCAGGAACTCAGTTTCTCTCTGGTCACTACCTTTGTGAACATGTCTGCAGGATTCTGGATAGTATGTATCTTTTCCAGCTTCAACAGTTCATCTTCCAGAACAGAGAGTATGAAATGGTACTTCAATTGTATATGTTTAGTCCTGGAATGGAATGCTGAGTTCCTTGCAAGATGAATGGCACTCTGGCTGTCACTATACAACCTGCTATCCTTCTGCTTCTTACCCAATTCCTCCATAAACCTTTGCAACCAAATCATCTCTTTACTAGCCTCTATAACAGCAACATACTTTGCTTATGTTGTTGAAAGTGCAACAACCTTCTGCAATTTCGAAATCCAACTTATTGTTGTTCCACCTACAGTAAACACATACCCTGTGGTGCTCCTCCTGCTATTCTTATCACCTGCCATATCTACATCAACATATCCTTGTAGAACAATGTATGAACCTCCAAAACATAATGCCTGAGTGGTAGTACCTCTCAAATACCTGAGAATCCATTGTACTGTCTTCCAATGTTCTTTACCAGGATTGTTCATATATCTGCTCACAACTCCCATTGCTTATGCAATATCTGGTCTTGTGCACACCATGGCATACATCAAGCTGCCAACTCCTGATTGATAGGGAATCTTGGACATGTAATCTGTCTCTTCCTATGTCTTGGGACACATTTCCTTACTTAGATTGAAATGGTTGGCCAAAGGTGTACTTACTGGTTTTGCATTCTGCATTATGAACCTCTCCAACACCTTTTGTATGTACTTACTCTGAGACAATGTCAATTTGCGATTTTTTCTGTCTCTCGTTATTCTCATACCAAGGATTTGTTTTGCGGCACCCAAATCCTTTATCGCAAATGAATTAGCTAGATTCCTTTTGAGTACATTTATATCCTGCATGTTAGACCCTGCAACAAGCATGTCATCCATATACAATAACAAGATAATATATCTTTCATTGTCTAGCTTCTTGAAATAAACACAGTGGTCAGAATGACATCTACTATAACCTTGTTCTGTCATAAACTTGACAAATTTTAGATACCACTACCTTGGGGCTTACTTCAAGCCATACAAGCTCTTTTTCAACCTGCATACCAAGTTCTCCTTACCTTTGACCTCATACCCTTGTGGCTACTGCATATATATCTCTTCCTCCAAATCCCCATGGAGAAAGGTTGTTTTTACATCTAACTGTTCAAGATGCAAATCTTCTACTGCCACTAGACTTAAAATAGTCCTAATTGAAGTCATCTTAACAACAAGAGAAAATATTTCATCAAAATCTATACCTTTCTTCTATGCAAACCCCTTTACAACAAGTCTCGCATTGTATTGCTTCTTACCTCCTTCTTCTTCCTTCAACCTGTAAATCCATTTGTTCTGCAATGCTCTTTTACCAGCAGGAAACTGAACCAAATCCCAAGTCTGGTTTCCTACCAATGAGTCCATCTCCTCATTCATGCCTTGCTCCCACTTCTTTCTAGTTTCCACCTGCATTGCTTCTTCATAAAATTCTAGTTCACCAGCATCAGTGATCAACAAATAATACATTGAAGGAGAGTATTGCTCAGGGAGTCTACTTACCTCGTAGATCTTCTTGCAGTTGCAGGAGTTTCAGGTACTTGCTGTTGTTCTTGATTTTTTGGCACCTTTGGAACTTCATTTTCTTGAATTTCATCAAGTACTATGTACTTTGTAGTTTCATTTTCTTGTTTCTTTCCCTGCAACCGATCTTTATACATGACCTTTTCATTGAATATCACATCTCTACTTCTGATGATTTTGTTATTTTCATAATCCCATA
Source organism: Larix kaempferi (assembly GCA_027924585.1). Taxonomy (NCBI): domain Eukaryota; kingdom Viridiplantae; phylum Streptophyta; class Pinopsida; order Pinales; family Pinaceae; genus Larix; species Larix kaempferi. The sequence goes on along the minus strand of BSBM01000238.1, from coordinate 4,563,715 downwards.
AGCGATAACCAAATTCATCAACCCCATATCCAATAAAAGTACATTTCTTGGATTTAGCTTCAAGCTTTGTTCTATTTTCTTTATCAATATGGACAAATGCTTCACAACCAAACGTTCTCAGAAATGAGTAGTTTACCTTTTTATCTGTCCATGCCTCCTCTGGAATACCACCATCCAAGGCACTTGAAGGTCCTATGTTTATTAAATAAACAACAGTATTTACAGCATCCTCCCAAAACTGTGAGGAAAACCCTGCATGCAGTCTCATACACCTTGCACACTCCATGATCGTTCTGTTCATCCTTTCAGACACACCATTTTCTTGTGGTGTTCTTGGGACTGTCTTCTCTCTACGAATCCCATGGTATGAACAGTAACTATCAAACTCCTTGCTGCAGTACTCACCTCCATTATCAGAATCTAAGACACTTCAACCTTTTTTCTGTCTCATTCTCAACCAAAGCTTTCCACTTTTTAAAAGTAGCAAACACATCAGATTTCTGTCTAATGCAATAAACCCAAGTTTTCCTAGTTGCATCATCAATAAATGTAACATAATAATGAGAGCCACCAAGAGATTATACCTAAGCCGGTCCCCATACATCTGTATGCACTAGCTCTAACTTTTCATTCTTCTTCTGTTTCCCAACCCTGAGAAATCTGACTCTCTTCTGTTTTCCATAAACACAGTTCTCACAGAATTCCAAACTTACCTGCTTCAAATCTGGCAGCAAATTCCTTGAGTGGAGAATCTGCATCCCCTTCTCACTCATGTGGCCAAGCCTATGATGCCACAATGTTGTATATGTTCATGTGGAAGCTAAAGAGATAGAATGGTCAATATTATGAGGACATAATTACAACGTACCTACCCTATCTCCTTTTGCTATCACCATTGATCCTTTAGTGATATTCCACCACTTTTCTCCAAATGTAAATTTACAGCCGCCATCTCCCAACTGCCCTGTTGAGATCAGATTTATTTTCATAGCAAGAATATGCCTTACATATTTCAACAGCCAATCAGTTCCATTCTTAACTTTTATCCATACCTTACCCATTCTAATAATTTTACATGGCTCATCATCACCCAATAAAACATGTCCAAAATCGCCTAGAACATAATCATGAAAGTATTTCCTATGGGGTGTAGCATAACATGAAGCCCCTGGATCTACTACCTAATAATCACTAGTATTATCTAATGCAAGAATCAAAGCATCTTGTAACACATCACCTGCTACATTTTCTTCCTGGGTAGTTTCCTGCTGTGCATCTCCTTTCTTCTTTAGAGATTTGCAGTCTTTCTTCAGATGTCATTTTTTTCCACAGTTCCAGCACTCTATCTTTCTCAGTCTGGACTTGGATCTGCCCATTTTAGACTTGCCACGATTACCTTGGCTCTTTCCTCTCTCCTTTTGTCTTCCCCTGCTCTCCATGGTCAATGCATTACCTGATGTCTCACCTGTGCTTTTTCTTCGCATTTCCTCGCTAAGAATAACACCAATAACATCATCAAATTTCAAGGTGTTTGAACCAGAGATAGAGTTACTTGCAGCCATGACCAAGCTATTCCATCTTTCTGGCAATGAACACAAGATTAGAAGAGCCCTAACCTCATCATCAAAGTTCACACTTACAGAACTTAGTTGATTTGTAACTGTATTAAACTCATTTAAATGATCAGTAACAGATCCACCTTCAGACATCTTCATATTAAATAAACGCTTCATTAGAAATACCTTGTTGGAGGTCGAGTGTTTTTCATATAGCTTACCCAATGCGCTCATCAAACCCTTCGTTGTCGTTTCTTTTGAGATATTGAAAGCCACCGATGAAGCCAGGCTCAGCCGTATTGTTCCCAGATCCTTTCTGTCAAGAACCTCCCATTCTTCGTCCTTCATGGCCGTCGGCTGCTTTGCTCTTCCTCCACCCGGCAGGAATAGATCCTTCTAGTACAGATAGTCCTCCATTTGCATCTTCCATAACTGGAAGTTTTGTCCATTAAACTTCTTGACCTTAAACTTTCCTTCTTCTACCATTGCTCGCACTCGAACCAGAAACCCTAGCTTCCTGCGGGTTTATCTGCCAAATAGACCTTTGGCTTTGATACCAATTGTTAGAAAAACAAGATCGCAGAGCAATAACAATAAACAGAAATGCAAATATAATCACACATACACATTACAAGAGAGACACAGATATATCGTGGTTCACCTAACTTGGGCTACATCCACACTGAAGTTGTCAGTCCTTATTATTATACCGTCCAGCAAAGTGAAGGGATACAACCTGCAGCACAACCGCTGCACTTCCTCTTCATTGTTTCACAGTCTCTCTTCTGATCTCAGAGATCTTTACAATGCATAAAACCTAATACATCAACCCTAGCCATGTTGTAAGGGAAATACAATGGGAAAATACCACGGTTACCCAAAACCATGGGCCCGAAAACTATTGGTGAAAACATCCCCAAAAATGTTTCTCGGGGGCGTTGCCCCCAAACCCCAAGGTGGGGGAATGAGTGTACAATCCTCTAGGTGCATGGCTAAGACAATATCATCTATGAGATTGGAAGATCTGGCTCCACAACCAACACTAAAATCCTTGTTAAACTGCTCATCTTCGTAGTCACAATATCAATCAGATCACATTAGAATATAAAACAATTAATAGCCCTTGACAAAAATTGATATTCACAATCACAACGGAGGGTCATGCTAATGTACGGTAGAAATCTATAACCTACTTCGCCCCCCCTGGACATGTAAAAATGAACGGAAAACAAATAGTAACCCTAGTAGAATGTATAGTAGAGTATCGTCACCCACAAAACCAATTTCTGTACAAAAAATGTAAATAGACAAGCGACAAAACAATGAAGAACATAGCAAAACGCGTTTAAAGAAACGAAGACTATGAAACACCTACATATCCAAGGATAATATCTCATATGTATGGCTCTCAGAAGAACATGTAGGCGAAGCATGTGATAGATGAGGCTATGGCTCTCAGAAGAACATGTAGGCGAAGCATGTGATAGATGAGGCTATCGCAGAAAAACCGACAGAGGGAACAAAGTCCATGTAACCTACGCCAGGAACAGGGCTGGGAGTCGATGCGTCAGCAGTCGTTGCGAGGCCAAAGAGAGCAAACATCAGGACCACAACGTATGCAGCTACCACTGCAAATGTGGAGGTCTTCATTGCCATTGTCGTTTAAGATTATGAAACTGTGACAGAAAAATTGATATCAAAACCTGATTCCAAGTTAAAGTCAAATGAACTTCAATGAATACAATAGCGGAGAAATTTCACGCAAAGTATCACCAACCCGTAGAGAATCAATCAAAAGCTTAATCACGGCGCAGAGAGCAGCGACCAAATCCACGCGCTAACCTTCAATAACCTGGATACACATAATTATTAAAGATCGAAATCTAACATCCATCCCAATCCAAAGATGTCATAGGAAAACTCATTCAGAAGAACAAATGGATAAAAATACATCGATTCAACTACCCTAGGCATTTATTAATAACAATCCCCAGGAATCGAGATCGAAACCAAACAAAAGAAACAATTAAGATTATATTGCATCTACTGAAGAAATTATAGCAAACAATTTAATTAAACGTTTGACAAACTCTCGAGAACTCATTTCTAACTTAATACCTGTTACTGGTATAACCGAGAAAGATTCATATGAAAGTATGGATGTACACACATTGTAGTCACAACTCTTTCAGACATTATGTATGATAAAAACATATTGTTTATTCTGCCAACATTACACGAATTAATTCCATCCTTCCACAAATTAAGCTGCATGCATTGAAATTACAGCACAGGATTTTATAAAGTATTTGATAGAATCTCAAGCTGACAACCCAGAGATCTACTTTGTCAAGAAACTAGCTACCTGTACAACCGAGAGAGCTTTAATCTGAAAGTCTGGCTGTGCACATTCCAATTGCAAACATGTCAATTCTGTCCTTAACAAATATTGTTCAACGGACAAAGGAACTAACTCCATGATGCATACGGTTTAAGACAAAGACAAACATTGGATATCCACCGCAAACAAGTCATTTATGTTATTTGCAAGAACATGTTCTACAGCTAGGTTGACTAACTGCTTATCACACAAGAAAGCCTTAACCCAAACACCTCATTGCAAACGTTTTTTTCTGCTCCGTAATTAGTATTACCTGATCTAAGGAATGATCATATAACTGCCTAATGCATCAGGGAACGTTGTGCCAAAATATCAATGAGAAATAAAGCAATTCCTACATGGGCTCGACATTATTTCATTAATTTATGCAACAGAGTTACAAGAACACTGTAGTTTGCATATTCTGAACTTCAAGACAATTGATTGAGTCTCCAAAGTCGATTGCTATTTGATTTCTTTATAGCTATGAACCAGATTGATATTTTGATTTCAATTATCTCACTGTTGTCTCTCCATTCTAATTTTCTTACAAATTTCATCCATGAAATAACTATATTAGAATTAGTGGCAATTATCAAGAGGAATTGGAACAATTTCTTGGATATAGTGTTTCTGGATTTCATGAAGACTTTCACATGGTTTTCTCATATCAGAAGTTAGGAAAATTGGAGGACAATTTATCCCATCTTCAAACTCTGTTTTGATTTTGAATTATGAAGACATAAGTTGTAGGGGAGATTTGTCAACATTTTCTCTGTTAACAGAACATTGGTAAACTCAAATTTTCTACCAATCCTTTTGAATCCCTTGACGCAGAGCTTCTTCGGTTAAAAGGGAAAAAATATCAGCATAAAATTTTAGAAATAAACCAACAGTGGCTTGTCAGGTAGGTTAAAGCGGGGCAATGTTAAAAGCCTCCCACCTAGGTTCAATCTCACCTAGGAAACTCTTGTGCATGTGCTCGTGTTTGTTGTACACGATATTCATGGTGCTCCACATTTCAATGCAGCTCTGTAATGTCACCTCCCCCAACACTCTAGTCATATTTAATATAAAAAGTACTATACATAACATTTGACATTTTTATAATTTTTTGTTTTGAAAATTATTTTTATTTATTTTTAAAATCTAAAAATAAAAATCACTCCATCATAAACTTATGTTCCATCACAATTGTACTAAACCAATTGAAAAATCAAAATATTGTTTTTAAAAAATTGTTAAAATTTTTTTTTCTTTTCAAAATATTAAAATTATAACAAACATTATATAACATTGGAAAAAATTTAAGTCAAAAAGAAAACTAATGCACTTTGACTAACCAACGGTTAGTATATCCCTGCCAATAATTAAAAAGGGTAAATTCCAGGGCGTATTGGAAAATAATTTTTTTTTATTTCAACTCATCATTATTATTTTAACACTTTACAAAGTTTTATGCCATACCATACCGCAACAGGATTGAAAGCAACAGAGCACGCTGGCCGTCAGATGCAGCAGATGCACGGTTGTAGTGGATCCTGATGGACGGACAGTAACTTACCAAGTGACAAGATGGAGGGCCTAAATATTTCTTGGGTCCTTGTTTGAGTTCTCTCCGGCGTTAGTTGGAAACAACGGGTTTAAGAAGAAGAAGCGGTCGAGGTTGCATTGGAATCATAGAGAAAATGACTGTTACAAAAATAATTGTGGAAAATGACTGTTATTATAAAATCTAAATAATAACTTTCTCTAAGACAAATTCTAAACGACAATGACTATTACAAAAATAATTGTGGAAATCAAAATCTTTACTTTTTATAAATTTTCCATTTTTGTCATTAAAACATATATATAATTTTTATTTACAAGTCTAGTGGCTTGTTGCATAAATATATTACATTTTTAACATATTTGAATATCAATACCTTCCGTACACTTTTTGAGAATATCAATTTCGAAGTAGTAACCCCACTTTACCTAAATGATGCTCAAATTTTATATTCGAAAGTGTAACCCCACTTTACCTAAATGATGCTCAAATTTTATATTCGAAAGTTAAAATTTGAGTAAAAGATGAGTGATATCTAATTACCATGAAAAATTAAGGTATTTTTATAATAATTTTAGGGATATATATATATATAAAAGAGATTACAAATAATACTTATCGTGTGAGGAATATTATCAGGGAAACCATCCATAGATTCTTCTTCACATTGATTACATATTACGAACACAAACCAAGATCTTCGCATTGATTGCATTATGAACACAAACGAGGGCATGATGCTTTAGTCACATTGGATCTATCAACTAGCCACAAGATCATCATTAAGCTATCACAAACCAACAAGATCTACTACTTTGGAGCAAGTCTCAATGTAAAAGAAAAAAAGAAAAAATGACGAAGCTATTGTGAGAGTATAAAGATGTCTTTGCTTGGGATTATAAGGGCACGCTGAGGTTGGATGAGGATTTAGTGGTGCACAATTTAGTGATCAACCCTAGGGCAAAGCTAGTAAAGCAAAAGCTAAGGAGGCAAAAGCCATAAATCAATGAGGATATATCTAAAGAAATACAGAAGTTGTATAATGCAGGATTTGTAAAGCCATTGGATTATCCAGATTGATTAGCTAATGTGGTTCCAATGAGAAAAAATAATGGGAGTAATATAATATGTGTATTATAAAAAACACACTCTGATTGATGCATGGACGCTCTCAGCTTCATAGTCAAACAAGCGAATTGCATTTCCCATTGTATTTGTATAAATCATTCACTATTACTCTACCTTCTGGTGGGGCTATATTAGAAAGTTCTACAATCCGAAGAAATTGCAAGAGATGAAAATAAAAATTTGGTTTAGAGGCATAATTGTTGCCTCTTCGATTCGTCAAATTGCACAAAAATTGAAATTTATCACATCTATAGAAAGATAATTCTCTGCACATAAAAAGAAAGACAAATATGCTCTAGCAATTAAAAAGCAAAAAACAGTTTATAAAAATGGAAAACCCTAGCAATCCTCCAAGGAAATAAGTGAACTATCTATATTTATGCATACACACTTTACTTCACACTTTACTTTAGGAGACCTTTAAAAATACATCATGATAGCCTTGTGGTGTTTTCGCCAAGGCTTTCCAGCGTGATTGCTTATGAAAATGAAATCCTTGAGTAGATAAGGCAACAATTCGTAGACGAGGAAGACAAATAATATATTCAAATGTAAACCAACTACTTTGTACATTGAGTCGCTAAAAACTTTAACGGAGATGATCTCAAAACCTCTAAAGCATTTTACACGCAGAGTTTAAAAGCTTAAAACATATACTACTTGTCGTCACCTATGAGAATGAAACAATAACCCGCCCAAAGATCTTCCCCATGTTTGAAGACACAAGACGACTTTCAACCTTGTCAATGGAAATAGTCTGGTAGAAAATTATAAAATGTAAAAGAAACAAAGCATGAAACAAAGCTCATACTACAACTATAATGGTTTCTAGTTTTAATACAAGGAATGTTCCAAAATTTACTATAGATTTTATAGAAATATGGAACAAAATAATGTAAAAAGCAAAAAATGGAAACTTTCCTCCTTAACATAGCAATATGGAACACAATAATGTTAAAAGCAAAAAAGTCGAAATTTTTTTCCTTAACTCTATGGATGAGTTTTTTTTTTTCCTCGGAAAAATTCGTAATTTTATTTCAAAAAATGAACAAAATTACATTCTGCACATGTATTAGAATCACAAAGATCCCTACATTGTCACTTATTCACTGTCCCATATTGACATCATATCTACTGTCCCATACTACAATGTATACGGCTGTCCATACAACCCGCCTATATCCATTTACATAACAATACTGTCACAGAAATGATAGATTCCATCGCTGGTCGACATAAAACAAAACAATGTACGCGGCTGTCCATACAGCCCGCAAATTACATTTAAGCAATTCTGTCACAGAAATGAATGATCCATCGCTGGTCGACATAAAACTACAGTGTACTTGGCTGACCATACAGCCCGCATAGCTAATTACATATAAACAATTACTGTAACAGAAATGTGAAAAAGTGTCCATCGCTGGTCAACAATAGCTGAGCTATTGCTCAATTCTGTGCCTCAAAATCGTCATAAAAAGGTCTATGATAAAAACTGTAGGTGCCCTCTGGTGAGTGCTCCAAGTGTCCATACAACCCGCATAGCCAATTACATATAGACAATTACAGTAACATAAATGAGAGAAAGAGTCCATCGCTAGTCAATGATCGTTGAGCTATTGCTCAATTCTGTGCTTCAAAATCGTCATGAAAAGGTCTGTGATAAAAACTGTAGGTGCCCTCTGGTGAGTGAATAGTGATCCTCCAAGTGCCAAATGCTAAGTGTTGCTGTGTCGCTTCTTTGGATAGCTGATCGGCCATCCCATTCCTCTCCCTGTAGACATGTGTAAATGTAATTTGATTAAATGACTGCTTTAACCTGATCACCTCCTCCAGGATAGGTAAGAGTACCATCACATGACACTGTGTTATCTCCTTTGCTCAGTCGATAACTAACATGGAGTCGCCAAAGATCTGTAGAGATAGACATCCTTGTTCGAGTGCAAATAACATCAACAGCCTAAAAAACTCTATGGATGAGTTTTATTTTATTCATCTATTTATTTAATCCTTATTTTTATGATATAGCACAAATCAACTTTTAAAAACATATCAATAAAAATAAAAATAAATATAAATATAAAAAATGACTATAACATTAAATTGCACGTTACACATTTTGAAACATTATATTAAAATAATAGAAAAAGACATGCTTACAACCGCAACTAATAAAATCCAAATAATAACTTTAAGACTAAACTAATAAAATCCAAATAATAACTTTCTTTAAAACAAATTCTAAACGAGAATGACTATTACAAAAGTATTACTGTTAATAATTGTGGAAATCAAAATCTTTACTTTTTACAAATTTTTCACTTTTGTCATTAAAATATATATATAATTTTTTTTTATAACCGAGGAATTAATCGGATCTTCTCTTTTGAGCTTTCTCAGCTAAGCATGTTAGTTTTTCACCACCGTCCTGTGATTGATCCATATAGGAAGCAGGAGTAGAACCTTGATCTCTGGCGTAAGGACCATCTAAACCAGCACTTAGGTCCAGAGCCTCAACCCCTTTTTTTTCTTTTTCTTTTTTCACTATAAAACATTAAATACTCTACATCTCATTATATCTAAAAAAACATTAAATACTCTACATTTAGCCATAATGATTTTCATTAATATACGCCCCATACCATTAATTGATATTCTTCACACGATATGCATTATTTGTAATCTCTTATATATATATCCCTAAAATTCTTATAAAAATACTTATTTTTTCATGGTAATTAGATATCTCTCATCTTTTACACAAATTTTGACTTTTGGAATATAAAATTTGAGCATCTTTTAGGTAAAGTGGGGTTACTACTTCGAACTTGTTATTCTCAAATAAAGTGTACGGAAGGCATTGATATTCAAATATGTTAAAATGTAATATATTTTTATGCAACAAGCCACTCGACTTGTAAATAAAAAAATCAATGCCTTCCGTACACTTTATTTGAGAATAACAAGTTTGAAGTAGTAACCCCACTTTACCTAAAAGATGCTCAAATTTTATATTCCAAAGTTAAAATTTGTGTAAAAGATGAGAGATATCTAATTATCATGAAAAAATAAAGTATTTTTATAAGAATTTTAGGGATATATATATAAGAGATTACAAATAATACATATCGTATGAAGAATATCAATTAATGGTAAGGGGCGTATATTAATGAAAATAATTATGTCTAAGTAATGAGATATAGAGCATTTAATGTTTTATAGTGTAGAGTGTGTATACTTCAAGTTATAAAGTATTAAATGTTCTATAGTAAGGTGTTTATTGATTATCAATGAAAATAATGTGTAAAGTAATACAACAAGATTTTATGTTGTATGATACTTTTTTGTATGATACTTTTTTTAAGATGTGAAGTATCTAACATGTTTATGTGTCAACACATACGTCATACAAATGGAGTTAGAGAATGCACTTTTTTATCTGTGTATTTGACAATGTTACCTTACATAAATGAGCAAATAAAATACGACAAATTTAATGTTCAACCTCTAATTAAAAAAGGTATGTCAAATCTGGTCTAGCATGAGAAGGGTCTTTTTTGGTGATAGTAAGGCTAGCTGCGAGTACCAATTCTTAATTGGAGCAGAGCTAGGCAAGGATATAACTTCTATGGAGAATTTAGATGTCTCTGTGTGTAGGTGTATGGGAGTTTAGATGGCTTTGAGCTCTGATCTCTCGATCGTAAGCGTGGTTCCTCTTTTAGGCACCATGCCTCTTAGATAACATGCACATTGCTGGCGTGGAAGCACCAGACGACAGATGGATGGGAGGAATGCCTATTCCTCTTCCATTCCAGCATACTTGCAGCTGTGGATAGATGAAGTGGAAACACAATTGTTGGAAAAGCAAATTGAGAGTGACCATGAGAACCAACCCAACAATTCTTACTAGATTGTCAACAACATGCATGGGTATGCTCTCCTGGAGCAGGAACAAATGAAACTCAGGGTGTTCAAAGTCATCCGGGAGATTAGTGACCATTTGGAGGTCATTCGACAGGAGCCAGATCAATTAGCGGAGGTAGCAGATGCACCACTTCATATTCCAAAGGTGAAGCAGAGCATGGATGCCACCCATCTTATCTTTGTTTCAACGAATGTGTCCTAGCCAACCAATAATGGTTAACTGCTTGGGTGTATTATCAGAGTCCATGCCTTTTACTTGCTATCCTAGTTATACTTCTATAAGTTATATTAGTTTTTATTTAAGTTATGTTGTTTTCAACATATATGGTTATTTTGGACTATGGAGAAGAGGTTAGTTTCCCTCTGTTGGGCAGCATCTCCCAACTTGTTTGCTTATATGGGGCATAGTTATAGACCACATTAATTGCTTACCTGCTTACCTAAAGCTAATATGGTTTTCTTTACTATAGCCCAACACCAAATCCTTTTTTGTAGGTATAATTTATGAACATTCTATATGCAATTTTGCTTTGAACATTCTATAGTTCAATCAAAGGTAGGTATAATTTATGAACATTCTATATGCAATTTGCTTTGAATGACAACAAAGTTTCATCGAAGGTTGGTGTAATTTATGACAGCATGCAATTTTGCACTATTATTAGTCTAACATAAAGGGCAAAATTAATAAACGACAAGATTAACAATTGAAAAGAATGTCTAACATAAAGGGCAAGATTAACAATTGAAAAGAATGTCTAACATAAAGGGCAAGATTAACAATGGAAAAGAATGTCTTATGTATCTGATTTTAAAATTTAATAATTAAGTTTTTTTATTTGAAATGAAAACATTCCTAAAGTGATAAAGAAAATTAAATGGAATCTTTTTCAATTTTGATTATAAAATAAGTATTGAAAATTTCTACATTGTTACAAAATATAACTAACATAGATTTATTTTAAACCTGGATCTATTAACTAGTGAGAGGGATCCAATTCCTTGATGTGTAAAAAATTAAAAAAATAAATAAATACATAAATAAAAATCAAAGAATAGTCATGATGATTCAATTAGCAAAATATATATTTAATTTCATTAAAACATATGTAAAAAAATATAGCCGATGTGTTTTTTTTTTAATATTAAAATATGTCACATCACATCACATCCCTCATACTGGGTTGTAAGCACCTCGCTACTCTATGTGCAATAACATCATTGTAAAGCTTCAAGATATGGTATTTAATATTTAATGTAAAATTATTTAAAATATTAATTAATTTAATTTTAATTAAATAAATAAATATATATATATATACATTTTCGATTTTATCATTTATAATATCATATTAAACTAACTCATTGCACTGAGAGTAGCGAGGTGCTTACAACCTTGTATAATGGAGAGCGCGCCTTTTTTTTTTCAGTAGAAAAAAAGTCATACTATTGTTATTCATAACTAAATCAAATAGTACATGTAGTGTGTCTCCTCAGAGACTGATCCAAAAATACATCAAAAAAGCTAAAGTATGCCCAGAAAGGGCAGTGGTAACTCCGTAGCTATAATCTCCATCCAAAAATGCCAGAAGTAACTGAGCCAAAAAACTATATCTCAAAGATGTTTACAGAGCCATCCGCAACTCTGCAACCTTCCTAAATTTCATCCCATAAAATGAAACCTTCATCTCCATCTAACGCCAGTTTTGATAAGTTATCAACCTCTGAGTTATGTTGACGATATACATAATCAAAATTGATATTTCTGAATAGACAAATCGGGGAATTGATTCGGTCACACCATGGATTAAGATTTGCCACCTGTAGTGAATACTGACCACATGCCCATTTAATGGTGACCCGAGAGTTGCCGAAGACCTGTAATCATCAATGCCAAAGATATTGACCACTTTCAAAGTGTACCAAAGAGCTAAGAGTTCATCCTTCTTCATATTAGCCCCTCGATCATAGTTAATCTAAGATTGAAAGAATGAGCATTATTTATATAAATGACAACCCCTGCTGCACATAAGCCATCCTTTGAAGCACCATCAAAAAAAGCAACCAGTTTCTTTATTTGAAGCTGAAATGAAACCTCTCGATGATTCTTATGGGGAAATACTTCAGCACAATTATCTTTTAGCAACTTAAGAACCAGCATAATAGTTTTGTAAAAATTTGGAGCTATGTTTTCAAAAATGACTAGGTTACGGGCCTTCCAAATGGCCCAGGAAATCATAGCAGGCAGCTCCGGATAGTTTTTGCAGTATATGTGATGTGATGTAACGTGACATATTTTAATAAAAAAAATAAAAATATATATAAAATAAATAAATAAATAAAACATGTCGGCTAGAAAGGTTTTACATATGTTTCAATGAAATTAAATATATATTATGCTAATCGAATCAAGAAAAAAATTACACCTCAAGAAAATGGATCTCTCTCGGTGCCTAATAAATCCATATTTAAGATGGATCTATGTTGGTATTTATTGCACTGAGAGGAGTGAGGTACTAAACAGTCCAGTATGGGGAAGATATTGTGATGTGATGTGATATAATGTCACATATTTTAATAATAATAAAATTTAAAAAATAATATTAAAATTCACTTATCGGTGTTCACCAGCTACAAGTTAAGTGGTTGTGCTAAGAATAAAATAAAAACATGTCGACTTAAATTTTTTTACATGTGTTTTAATGAAAATTAATTAAAAAAATCCATGTCGCTCATTAAAAAAAATTAAAACCATCCATAATAAACTCGAAGGGATGAAATTTATTGAGGTGTAAATTTTTTCAAGATAAAAGAAAATGGATTCCTCTCGGTCCTTTATAGATCTCGGTTTAAGATGGATCTATGCTCATATAATTTAAACTATAACTATAATTATATAACATAATATTTTTAGAGAGAAGTGAGATATGTTTATATGAAATTTTAATTTTTTTTAGAGACAAGTGGGGCATATTCGTATGAAATTCATTTTTTTTAATAGAGAAGTGGAGCATGTTGATATGAAATTCAAGGATGGTGTAGGGTCAACAACTTACTCACAATAAAGAGTTGTTCTTCAATTAGTTGTCATGATCCTTATTTAACTTCATTTTTGTAAGTACTTATTTTCCATTTGACATTTGCTTATCATTTATAAGTGTTCATAATTGTTGTATAAAGATTTTTACAATTGTGGAAATTATTGTAAAATGTTAATCATTATGTAGATATAGGAGTGGTCTAGGAGGGTTTTTACTCAATAAAGTTCAAGAGACTCAAAGCCTTGGTTTTGAAGCTAGATTCGATGAAAGCGTATGATAGGGTAGATTGGACTTTATCGCATCTTGTGCTTCTTCAAATCAGTCTCCCTTTGCTTGTTACAAATTGGATCATGGCATGTGTCTCCTCGACTAACTTTGTTGTCCTTATAAATGGTGCCCTGACCTCCTTTTTCACTTCTTCCAGGGGTCTTCGACATGGATGCCCCCTATCTCCATTACTCTTTATGTTAATCATGGAAGGGCTGAGTAAGCTTATAGAAAAGGCTAGATTAGGGGATTGCATTGGTGGTATTAAGATCTCAGAGAGTATCAAGATTAGTCATTTACTATTTGTGATGATGTTATGTTATTTGGAAAGGGCACCTTCGTGGAATAGGCCTTCTATAAGGAATTGTTGGATATGTTTTGTGAAGCTAATGGTATGGCTTTAAGTGCTTCTTAATCTATTTTCATGTCAAATGGGATAGATGACTCTACCAAAGTGCAGATTTTGAATCTCTTTCCCTTCTAAATGTCCCTTCTGAATAAGGAATGCAAATATTTGTGTCACTTTATCGAGACTAATCACTATAACAAGGTAGATTGGCTTTGGATATTGAAAAAAGTTGACAAAAAGTTGGGAAACTAGTCTTACATGTGGCTGTCCTGTCCTTCGAGGGCAGACTTATAGTTAGCAAATCAATTTTGGAGAACATACTTGTTTATTGGCTTTCCTTAGAAAAAATTCTTAAATCAAACTTAGATAAGATCTGACAAAAGTGTTATTCATTTTTGTGGGCTAGTGCCAAAAATAAGAAGTCCTTTCATCTGGTCAATTGACAAAGACTTGCCTCACCCAATGTTGTTGGTGGATGGGGGATACATAATATATTTCAACGTGTTAAAGCTCTGGCTGCAAAAAGCCTTTGGCATTGTCTGTTCCAAGATAGCCTTTAGGGTGATGTGATAAAAGGTAAGTATCTCAAATCTTGCTATGTGGTGGATTAGTGTAGGGTTGGCAGGCCTATGGGTGGAAATGTCTCAAATATTTGGAAGAACATCTCGTCTTATTTTCCCATGATGGGGAATTGGCTTGTGTGGTGTATAGGTAATGGTAAGAAGGTGCTCTGTGATCTTGATCCTTTCATTGAGGGGATGACTTCTACAAGCCCCCCCCTCTTATTCATTATTTACATACTTCTGGTATCACATTTCTCTATCAAGCATATCGAGGTGATGTTTATCCTCAGTGGATAGATGCTTCTGAGTTAAATTTGGTTGGAGAACTTGTTGCAGAATGGTTGAGATGCATTGTTGTTTTGCATCGTTGTGGTATCATTCTTAATGACTCAGAAGACTCTCTATTTTGGTCTTGGAATGAGTCTAGTGGTGAAATATCAACTAAAGAGGCATATGATGCACTTTCTACTCTTTAGAATAACGTGGCTTCTAAGTGGTGGCAATCTATTTTATGGCGTTGGAACTGCACTTTAAAATTTATATTGTTATCAGGGATGGCCTTAGAGAACAGGGCTCTTACGTGAGAATTGTTTCAAATAAAAGGTGGTTATGGGCTAGGCATATGCTCTTTGTGCAGAAAGGATAACGAATCCATATCACAACTCCTTGTCTCCTGTGATTTCACTTAGGCAGTTTGGTCTGAGATAGAGAAACTTCTGCATAATATAACTGGCGTTTAACTTTCGTATTCTTTTATTACCACTTTTAGAGCGTGGAGAATATTGGTTCCAGTTTGAGGTGAGACATATAGGCAATATCCATACGTTGAATCGGAATAGTCAACACTCTTTTAAATGCTAATCTTATTTTTCTCAAGACACGATAAGAGGCCCAATCCGAAGATCTTTTCTATAGAGATATAATCAACCATAGGTATACTTTTGAACTGTCCATTAATTTCCAAAAAAACAAGATGAATCAGCCACCAGAAAACTGCACAATAGCCAATTAAACCTTCATGGAGGGTAAATAATTTCATAGTATCCATTCGAGAAGACCATCTTTCCATAATCCATCAAAACTCCTTTGTTGGCTTGGATGTCGGCCTCATTATTAAGTTTACACAAAACATGGAAAAATGATAAGGAGGAAAACCAAGTGCTTAAATGAAAGATTATGCTTATTAGATCTTGTGAAGTTTCTATTTGCCCTTGTTGAATTGACTAGAGTTTGGAAATCATGAGGAGAGAGTCCATAATCACATAAGTTGTTCTAATACCTTTTTTTCTTGAGAAGGATAAGCCCCTACCACAAAGACAATTGCTATGCTTGATTGTTTGTGGCATGACCAAGACCCCAGGCATAATTTTCAATTGATTATCAAGGAGGAGAATCACCCCTCCTACTCCATCTTTCCCGGGATTTCCTTTAGAAGCACCGTCAAAGAACAGAATCAAAACATGTTGATGTTCAAGCCAAGAAGAGAAAAATTTCAAAGACAGACGAAGTTTCCAGGACCTGTCTTGAAGGGTCTACGGACTATGGAATGATTGGAAACATGTTTTGTTATCCCTGAAATCCAGCATTTCTCATAATCATTGAGCTCATTAAACTTGTGAGGAGGAAAACCCTGAGCTGAAAGAGCTTCAAAAAGAAGGCTTTGGGCTTGAAAAGCCACCATAAAAGGGGAGATACATTCATAATTAAACAAGGCTCTATTACATGCCAACCATATTTTCCAACATAGATATTTTGGAAGAGCTATGCCGAAACGCTTTATGAGAACTTTGTACTGAAGGGGACTCGGAAGAATACATTTCCAAAAGTTGAACCTGGATCTACGAGGGGAAGGGAGACGGCAGATAACACCGATCTCTGCATAAGCGTAGAGCCAAACATCTAGATAAAATTGACATTCTTGGAGTAAATGTTTGACTAATTCTTTGGATATTTTACATAGGATACACCATGATGGACGTTAAATGCCTTTCTTTTGTAAGTTGTCAGCAACTAAAACTTTCCCATGGACCATAGTCCAACAAAAACATTCACTTTTGGCAAGCCATTTGGATTCCAAGTAGTCTCCCACAGAGATGAAGAGGGAGGATTAGAAGATGAAGCAAGTAGTTTTTGGTAGCCCAGTTTTACCTGATAACCCCCAGTATTCTAATTCAATTCTCGAGAATCCTTTGAATGCAAATTGATTGGAGCAGAACCTTTGATAATAGAGAATAATTTTAATTGATGTTCCTGAAGCACTGGGGGAATCCCTTATAATTTCCATCCATTCCAATCTCCCGTGGAAGGATCCCAAAGGGAAATATCTTTGAGGGTTCTCATTCCTCTCGATCTGAACCATTTCTTTAACTTATAAACTTGATTGAGAACTTCAGTTGAAATTTGAATAGCATAATTATCATTCCACAAATCAATGTTTTCACCATTCCCAGCTTTCCAATTGAGGTGGGTTATAATAAGAGAGGTCGAGGCATTGCCTAATCTCCATATACCAGAACCTTTTCTTGTCCAATCTTTTAACTTAGGACAAATAAGATTGAGATGGGAATGATATTTTCTTCTGATAGATTGTTGCCACCAAGTATCCCCATCGCTGAGAATTATCCATACTAAATTAGCTCCCAAAGCTTGATTGAAGAGAGCAAGGTCACGAACCCCGATACCTATGTTTTTCTTAGAGGCACGAACCACATTCCAATTGACTAGGTGGAACTTTTTTTTGTTGGATTTACCTCCTTCCCATATGAATTTTTGTAATAGCATTCCTATCTGCGCTTGAATACCTTTAGGAGCCAGTAGACTAGAACATTGGTATATAGGTAAAGAGGAAAGGATTGATTTTAAAAGAGTATTTCTACCTGCCATATTTAACCATCTCGTGCCCCATCAAGATATTTTATTTTTTAATTTATGAAGAATACTTTCCCACTCTTTTGCAGGGGCAGGACCAATCGAAATTAGGAGACCTAAATATTTGAAGGATTTCCAATTTGAAACGAGCGATAATTCCAGGATAATGGAGGTGACTCACGAGATATGACCTGGACAGTTCCAACCAACAATTTGACTTTTATGCTTGTTGACTTTGGCACCAGAAATTTCTAAATAGGTATCCATAATTATTTTGAAATGTCCTGCAATAATGTTAGAAGCTCCCCCGAGTAACAGTGTATCATCAACAAACTGAGAGTGATTTATGATTTTTACATTCCCGACAATTTGCAAGCCAAATGATTTGTCCGTCACTCGTTCTTGTTCAAGGCGCCTGCTAAAGCTATCAACCATCAAAATGTAGAGGATTGGGATTGGGGAAAGTGGACATCCTTATCGGAGACCACGAGAGGCTTGGAATAATTCAGTAGGCCTTCCATTAACCAAAGGTTCTATCCAAGGGCTCCCAATGCATGCCTGCACCCATATGATGAACCTATTAAAAAAACCAAAATGCTTAAAAGCTTGAAATAAAAAAGAATGGTTTACCCAATCAAATGCTTTGGCTATATCCAACTTGATAACCATGCCTTTTTCTCCTTCGGAATTGATTGAATGTAATGCTTCTTGAACAAGAATAATATTGTCTAGAATGTTACGGTTAGGCATGAACCCTCCTTGATTTTCAAAGATGAGATTGAAAAGCAGAGGCTTTATCTGATTTGCTAGGATATTTAAAGAATTTTGTACGAAGCATTGCATAAAGAAATAGGCCTGAAGCAGCTAAAGAAAGTGGTGTTTGTGTCTTTAGGCACAAGAGCGAGGAAGGTTAAATTAGTGCTTCTTCCCAACTTGTCTTTAATTTTTGAACTGCTCAACATTCGACAAATATCATACTTAATAATATTCCAGAATACCCTATAAAAATGGATTGTAAAGCAGTTTGGACTCAGAGCCTTATCAGGATCTAGACTTCATATTGCTTGGATGAATTGTTCCTCCAATATTTATTTACATAGCTCCAGATTGTCATTCTCCATGACTAATTGAGGAATAGAGACAAGAAAATATCTAGCACTATTTTCATTGAGATCCATATCTTCTGTAAAGAGAGAGCTGTAATGATCTTTAAATGCCTTTTTTTATTTCAGCAAAGGAGCAAAGAGTATCTCCATTATCGGGAATGATTTCTTTACCATGATTATGGATTTATCGTGATCAAGGTTGGTTGTGGAAAAATGAAGTATTATGATCCCCTACTTGTAACCAAAGACTGTGAGACTTGAGCCACTAGTGCTCTTCCTCATTTCGCAAAACATAATACATCTCGGAGTTAAGTTGCTTCTCTTTCTGGAGGATTTGAGGAGTAATTTATGTTCTCTCGAAAATTTCTTGCAATACCTTTATCTATTGACTCATTTCTTCTTTCCTTGTTGCAATAGATTTAAAACAATTCTTGACCTAGTATTTAAGGGCCAACTTGACCAATTTGAGTTTTAACTCCCATACAAAGGAGGGGGAACCAGATATATAAGTTTTCCAAGCTTTGGCTATTATTTTAAAGGATTCACTATCTTGCAACCACAACTAATTGAAACGTAAAGGAAGAGGGCCAAAATTTTCCATTTCCGAAAATATAATCGAAATAGGCCTATGATCTTATTCACTCTATGGCAGAATTGTAGATGAGACGGTCTTATTCTGGAACATGAGATCACTTCTTACTAGGAATTTTTCAAGGCGGGATGTTATATGATGAACCCCTGACCATTTGTTGGTCCATGTGAAGAGGCCTTTTGCTAGTTTTATGTCAAAGAGGTCCTAGATTGAAATAAAGTCCTCCATTTTTTCCCATAAAGGGTTTCAGACAGAGTTTCCACCTCTTTTTTCAGAAATGTAAAGGATAGTGGAAGTCTCCCTCAATAACACACCAATTAGCATAACCATGATTCTTAAGCTAATACAGAGACTGCCAAAAAAACATTTTTCTCCATAAATCATTGGAGAATATATGTTTATGATAGTTATTGAAGATCCATCATCCTTTTGCCTAAAAGAAGTAAGAATATATGACTGTCTTTCTTCAGAAGCAATAAGTTCGAGCCGAGATGGATTCTAAATTGAACAAATCTCGCTCGACACTCCGCTTGAGCTAACAAATAAGGCCTTACTATTTTTCCATATTTTTGCGCTAAGATTTAACATTACCTACTTCTCTAGTTTCATTTCTTAAATGCAAAGGATAGAAGGTTTTTCAGAGATAAAGAGATTTTTCATTACTAAGACTTTTTTAGAGCTTCCCACCTGTAGTTCCAAGAAACCACCTTCATTATTTAACACTATGAGGGTGGGGCTTACCTCCTCCTTGTTTGTGGGATTTAGAGGTTGCAGAGCCACCTGTTACTTTATACTTATCCAACCTGGATTGAAGACCTTGACGAAGTTCTCAAACAGACTCAGCTTCTCTATTTTCTTTATCTTTTTTCCTGCCTTGTTGCTTCTACGAGTTCCCCTCAGTATCTTGTTTTACCTTAGGATGATACATATATTCCTAGATTCATTTATGATGTTCACTTGAGTCACTTGAAGACTCATGATTTTCCCTGCTCCTTGCTTAGTTCAATTGATGTTGGAGGAACTTCATTCACTTCTTGGATGAAATAATACATGGTTGAATATTTTGATGCATATCACATTATTTTGGAGCATAATTATTAGACATGGGATCCTCACCTATGTCATTGGAGTAGATTTGATAGCTCACTTAAAGATTGTATGCACCTGGCAAATGGTGGTCTACTTACTTGGAGGTATAAGTACTTTCATGATTCTTTGATGAATCATCTTCTTAATGTACATTTTCATTATGTTGTTATGTACTTTGATGATATATATTTTGTACTCCTGATGTGTGGAAGAACACATACAAGAAAATGGAATCCAGGAATCCTCTTATCTGATGGTATGGGAGCACTTTTAATTGTTGGGGTGCAATACAAGCAATGGGACACTGGAATAATTTTTGTTTCATTGGTTTTAAATTTTTGGGGGAAACAAGCAGTATGAGAGATGGATTTCCCACTTAATAAAGTGATTTTTATCAAATTAGTGCAACAACAAGCATGGTGGTTCCTCTCTAAAATCTTCATGGAAACTCAAAGACTCAAGGTTGGGCAATTCAATGGCAACTTCAAAAAATTATACAGAAAGCAAGTTCTTCAACACCCATGTTTGAAATTGCTTGAGGACAAGCAATATTGGAAAGGGAGGGTTTGTCATGTCCCAAATTTGGCATTGGGTCACAATGGCCTAATCACATTGGCCATATTCATTAGAGTTTGTCAAATTGATGTTAAGGGTCAAATAATTGCCAAGGGGGGAAATTACTAGTCTCCTAGGTTTGGGGTGGAAGCTTTGGGATTTGAAATAAGGGGGATAATAAATGATGTTTGAACATTAGAATGGCATAAATATTTAATAAATGATCTAAATAAATATATACAAGTGAAAATCAAAGTGGCATTTGATCATGAAGACACATGGAGGAAGTGGGACCCACATATGGCTAGATTTCCCCACTACACTTGGCATCATTCTCTCACCAATTCGAATTCAAGGTGAATGGTAACATACTTGGGGGAGTTCAAAAGGTATTATTCATGGCATGAATCATCCAAGGTCGAAATATAAAGGAAGAGTAACTCCCATGGAAGAGGAAGAGGCAATTTGGAGCTACTGAGACACTTGGGCTAGATTCCGTAGCTCTATGACAACAATGATGAAGATGCTATGACACCTATGACACAAATCAGACATGAAGGATGAAATATGACATATATGACATGTCAGGGCTAAAAATAGACTCCAAGAGGGCGCTCAAGGGTGTTAGGGCAGCTAAGATGCTTCCACATGTGATTTGGTGGAAGTGGGAGACTAGGAATTGTTGTACAAGTGGCGTTCTTTGCAATCTCTTCCCAACTTGAGTTGGCATGAGTCTCTTGGAAGGAATTCGACTCATGTAGGACATTAGAAATTTATAAATGTCAATAACAAAGAATGAAACCAACTTTTGATCATTTGTAGAATTTGCAATTGCATTTGTGAAGAGGGAGAGCTAGTGAATGACTAGTTGCTTGCCTTAGCCAATTTCGAGGGTGAAAGATTCTCATCCAAATTGGTAATTGGAAAGGCCATTCGAACCTTTCATTTGGAGCTTTAATGGATTCTTTATTTGCAGGTGTAAGCTACAGGGCAACTCATGATTTCTTCTATTGCAGCTCACTCCTTCAACCATTTCCAGTTTTGATGGCATATTCTTGATCCTTGAGGGAGGGCGTTTTTGGTGAGCTATTGTACTCTTTGGGGGAGCTTCTAATGCCCCATTTATTTTGTAATATGAATTAAATACTCTTTTCTTCATCTCCAGAAATTTCTAGGTCGAAATTCCGAGTAGAAATGTATAAATCTCATTTTTAATGAAAGAACAGTGTCATTT
Organism: Larix kaempferi; assembly: GCA_027924585.1. Classification (NCBI taxonomy): domain Eukaryota; kingdom Viridiplantae; phylum Streptophyta; class Pinopsida; order Pinales; family Pinaceae; genus Larix; species Larix kaempferi. Next base: position 4,541,511 of record BSBM01000238.1, on the reverse strand, counting down.
CCCCACTACCTTGTTGTGAACCAATGTACTGATGATGATTTTGAATTAATGGATGAGTATCTGATGCATTTGTGATTAATGGACTGCTATGGATGTATTTTACAAGTTTCATGTATTGTACTTGAGCATTTGAAGTATTTGTACTCAGTTTAATTGCATTGGGAGAAGAAATAGTGCCATTTCCCCAAGGGTCGAATTGGTGATTTTTGCAGTTGAATGGGAGAGGTTTGGAACAGATATAATAATCAATTAATGGTGCAAGTGAGACCTTAATAACATCCTTAATACATTCCCCACCTCTTTTCATAAATTTGAGTGGGTTTGGAGGCATTTGGGAAGCCATTTTCAGTACTTACCCCAGGGGGATTTGAACCCCAAATTACTAGTAAAATTGCATACTTGGTCCAGAATCTTAAGAGAGTTTTCAGAGGTCTTTTGGTGGCCATATATCATCCCTGAACATCATATTCAAGTCCTAATATCATTCATACACCTTCCTTGAATATTTGAAGGCATTTGGAATCAATTTGAGACCTAGAGACCAATACTAGTCAAAGTGAAATTACTAGTAAAGTTCCCTACATTCGCCAGAATTGAAAGAGGGTTTGCGGAAGTATTTTAAAGGTCCAAAGGCATCCATGAAACACATATTTATGTTATAATATCATTCATATACCTTCTCAGAATATTTGGGATCATTTGGGGCAAATTTGGGACCTAGAAATCAAAGCTAGTCAAAGGTCGAACTAGGGAAAAAGGTGGAAAAATGCCATTTTAATAAAATTCCTAACAAGGAACATTACATATTTTTTATTAGGAGTATGCTTGAGGTTCCCTCCTACATGGGGGTCTATGCAAATTTTCCATTGATAGATTGTTCCAATTATATATTGGCTTGTTATATTTTTTTGTATGCAGTCCTACTACTCATATGTGGCTTCTTCTAGATGACCCTACTCAGCATATTATGTGCATTTACATTTGTTGTGAATCATTGGTCTTTCTGAGATTATTAGTATGTCAATCTAGATCTTATTATGTGATGATATATAGAGGACTGTTGAATGATATGTATACTTTGATTCATATTTTAATATCAAGTATGTTTTTTTAAAGCATTCAAAAAATAATATAATTTGTCGAATTTTATATTATTTCTTCCGAATTTTAATTTTTTTTTTTTTTTAAATGATGGTTAACCGTTTGTTAGAGGGATACATCCATCGGGAAAATGCCAATACCTGATATTCCGGAGAATCAAGGTATTTTAGAGTTACAATCATTACATAGTCAAAGTCGGCTCCCAAGGAGCAAGTGTCAGAAAGCTAGATTGAACTCGAGTGGGGAGGATAACAACATTCCTCCCAACCACCCGATCTACACTCAATTGACAAAAGTGTTATATGTAATGTAATTTTTTAAAAAGTGTTATATGTAATGTAATTTTTTTTTAAATAATGAATATATGATATTTTTCAAAAAAATCCATAAAAATATATAAATTATACACTATAAACAAAAATATTTTTATATAAATTATACATTATAAACAAAAATATTTTTGAAAAAAATTACACATAAATGGATTTTAAAAATAAGTTAATTTTTATTATTATGGAGCATTTTAAGTCTCATCGAAAGTAGGTTTTTACCTTTTTTAAATTCTATTACCACCACCAATCTAGTAGACACGAATAAGTGTGATTACAAAAATATCGAGATGTCAGTCCCTCAGATGGAAGGGAACACAAATCCTTAAGATGGCATGGCCAATGCAAATCGAGCTTGCAATCATGGCGGCTAGGGTTTAGAACAAACATGGTGGCTAGGCTTAAGTGTTGTTACAGTAAGCTTTGGGCCTGATATCATGGCGTAGATGGATAACAAGCTGACGGAGGCAAACGATACTATTTTTTTGAATATGAGGGTTAATGAATGATTTTCATTGGTTGCTGCATTTCTCTGTTGTTCAGCTTTTATGCTAAGGCATTTCTGGTAGCCTCTTGTCCTTACTTACACTGGAGGATGGGACATTACTGGCACTATAAAATGTTCTGGGCGAGCAATTATTGACCTCGCTTTTTGGCTGCACTGGAAAACCTCTCGATATCATCGGAATCCGGTCTTTTTTTCATTGATGGGGAGATGACGTTTAGCTACCCGGTTCCCTATACTTTCCAGGCCCTTTCCACCATTCCTTTTCCTCTTCCTATGATTAGACATGTACGTCCCTATAAAGAAGCATCCCTTCGCCTGCCAACTGGGTGGGGCTCTATCGGCTCTGGTGCGCATCCCCAGAATGCCATAATGCCAACAAGGACCTTTTACCCTTTTGCTAAACTGTTGGGATCCACCTTCTCCTTCACCAACCTCTCCTCCTATAGGACCTCTTCACCACCTAAGGCGGCATTTTTCTCATCCTCTGCACACAAAACTTCCATAGATTCTACGTCGACTTGTATCGATGGTGCACAAAACCCCACTGCATCTCTATCTTCTTTGAGAGACCATCCAACTGAGACTTCTTTATTTTCATCCCCGATTTGTAGGGTTTCGGATTCAAACCCTACCCATCTCCCCGCCACCTTTGGGACCTGGCCATGCACTTAATGGATCTGTCGATCTAAAGAAGTCGGGGAAACAATGTGTAAAATGAATGACAAAGAAGTTTCTTGCATTGGGGGAGGATGTGGATTTAAACGAAGTTGTGTTGGTGTCTAAGCATGGACTAGTTGGAAAGTTTGGGGGAAGAAGGATAAACCTGTCAACCTTCCTCCAATGGTTCATTTCACAATGGTTTCCCTTTCTTGGGTACGAACCACAAACCTTTTCCCTAGATAGATGGTGGCTCGGGGTCATACTGGAGGAGGAAAATGACACATCTAAACTTTTGCAAGTCCGTTGGGAGATGGATACTTCGGTTTTAAAATTGAAGCGATGGACTCCTTTCTTTGACTCACGATTCGAATGCTTCTCCACCAGGGCTTACTATGTCAAGTTACCTAGGTTACCGCATGAACTATGGTCTAAAGTTGTTATTCAGCATATCGGTGACTCCATAGGATCTTTTATCAAGGCTGATATGGGTTTTGAAGAGTCAGGGATCCTCATTGTGGCACGTATACTGGTGGAACTAGACTTAAAGGAGGGGTTTCTAGAAGAACTTGACATTTTACTCAGGGGAAAAAGATGGACTCAGCTTCTTGACTATGTCGGGGTACCTTTCAAATGTAGTTGTTGTCATACATATGGACATGTCGCTAAGGAATGCACCAAACCATTCCAGAAGAAGAGTTGGAGACCGAAAGAAAAAATAAATAAAGTGGACCGAGGGATTATCTAGACTGTGGAAGATGTTACAGCAAAAAACACAACCCCGGCAACGGACGACCCACTATTAGGTATGGCATCCTCTTCCACACTTTTGGATTTGCCATTTTCCTCTCCTTCGCTTGCTATTACTAGTTCCTCTTCACTATTTTCGGCTTTTTTGACGCTCTCAACATTCCAACTTTCACAAGCTTTACAGTTTTTTTGACCTCTTTTGGTGGAGAAGGAACCCCCTTCATGGTACCGCTTCCTCATTGACACAGGGGGTGAGTCTCTTGATTGTCCTTCAACTTATACTACCTTGGAACCTATGCTGCTTTCTCCTGACGTATCTCCCCATCCTACTTCTCCTCCCCCATCCTTGACGTCTCCGAGGCCCCCACTGAAAACTACTCCTCTGGACTCCTTCCATGCCCCCTGGACCAAGGATCTATACTTGAGAACCTCTCCCTTAAGAACTTGAATTAAGGCCCTAAATGCATACAACCTGGGATCAAAGTTGAGCTCCAAAACTTCTTCTTGTTATGGATTGGATAAGCAGAGAGGCTTCCCCTCTTCGTCGCCACATCTTCATGAGCGAAGCTCTGTTATGCATTTTGCTAGGTCGCAAGCACTGTTGGATATAAGTTGTGGTAGACATAAAATACTTACAAGAACGCTTAGAACATGCAAGCCACATGATAGGTTACCTTAATGCTAGTCCTCTCTCTAAATTGCAGAGGTATTGGGATGCCCTCTAAAATTCTAGCCCTGAAAAGGTTGGTTATGAGTTTGGGTGCCACAATTGTTCTACTACAGGAGACTTTAGCTTCGGGTGACCTTATTGTTGATGACCTAAAAATCCTCTTACCAAGTTGGCATTTTATCTGTGCGGACGCAATTGGAAGATCGGGTGGACTTATGATGGGCTGGAACACTAATAATTTACTCTACACAAACAGTTGGGCCATTTAGTCAACATTGGGAGCAATTTTGTTCTCTCGGGAATTAGGCCTTGCTTTCAGCCTTGTCAATGTATATGGACCATACCAAAATCTACCAACCTTTTGGGAGTGGTTTCTTGCTATTGGTTGTCTGAATGTGGATAGGATCATTATTGGTGGCGATATGAACTTCACACTTGGTGGATCTGAGATATGGGGTTTAAATGCCCACAAAGATCCACTGGCAGATTTTTTCAGTAGATTGCTTGAGTCACACTCCCTAATGGATATACCGCCTCTTACCCTAAGACCCACATGATGAAACATGAGAACGGGGGATGACTATATAGCAAAGAGACTCGACAGGTCGTTTTTACTCAATGAAGGATCCATGAGATCGGCCTCTCTTATCAGACATTCGGTAGGTGTTGGAGGTGACTCTGACCATCATTCTATATTCCTTGAGATCATTCATAGACACAGGAAACCTTCGATTCCTTTCAAGTTTGATGTTAGATGGTTTTGTTGAATATGGTTGTCATTGATGTCAAAGGAGTTCAGTAATGACAAAGGAATAACCAAGGAGATGATGGCAAGGTGAACTCGTTGAAAGACAAAAGTAATGATGACATGGCATAGATAATGATATGGCATCAAGTTGAAGTCATTGTTGCATTATGACATCACTCTGGAGAAATATAGAAAATGGTGAAAATCAGGAAATTGACTAAGTATGGAATAATTAGTCAAATTGGTCCAAGTAGCCTTAAGTGATTGCCTTCCATAATTCATGGTTTGAGAAAAATGCCCACACCATGGTACCAGGCTATAGCTTGTTATAGTGTCTATCTAGTCATGGTCTCAGTTTTACTTCATCACCTATGAGGAGAAAGTTCTAGGTCTGTCAAAACAGAGTTTTGCACCAAATCTTGTAAAAAGGACTAAGTAGCATCAGAAAGATGCCCACCATAAATTATGGGTTGAAGTAAATTCCCGCAGCACATGACTAGGTTGTAGTCTGTTGGTTTTTCTATCTATTCAATGTCTCAGTCTGCCTTAATCATTCTTGAGGTGAAAGTTATGGATCTTCCAAAATGGGGTTCCAGAATAAATTTTGGAGAAAATCCTGAAAATGACTTAAGTGTTGGAAAGCAGTTTCAGGGGGCCTTAAGGAAATGCCCGCCATGCCTCATAGGATGATGTGAAAAATATTTTGAGAGTGTGGACCTCTAGAGTGTTTGTTGGATCATCCAGCCATGGTCCCAGTTTGTCGAAAAGGTCTTTGAGGAGAAAGATATCAACCTGCCAAAAGTGTCTCCCAACCATATTTGCACTACTTCAGTAAAATGCCCACCTAGGGCAAAAGAAGAAAAGTCTGAGGGTGAAATCAGTTGTGTTGTGCTTAGTGATATATTATGCATCATCTGGTAACATTGGTTCATGGTTTTGGTGAAATAAAAAAATCCACCTTGAAAATGGCACAAATTGTCAAGTGTAAAATCTGTTGGTAAAACTGCCTAAGTGGCCTCTGTAAAATGCCCGCCATAATTTCTATTTGATGGATTAAATTATTTTGAAGGTACGGTCCTATAGATTGTTGATTGGTGCATCTAACCATATCATTAGTTTGTCAAAAAGGTCTCCAAGGATGAAGTTATTAATTTTCCAAAAGTTCCTTTTGGCATTTTTTGCACTGTTCCAGCACTGACAAATCTGCCCAAGTTGCCTCAGGAAAATGCATGCCAAAGTTAGTTCTTGAACTAATAAATTCATCAGATGTTATGGGTCCATTCTTTGGTGATTTGGGCATCCAATCATGGTATTAGTTTCTAGTATGGTGGTTATATGCGTGAAAGACGGACTTGCAAAGTTAGTGAAAAATAATAAACAAAGTTTATTAAATAAGAAGCTATAGGAATGTATTTAGAAAAATAAACAAAAATTTAATAAAAAGAATTAAGACAGATTTTTGAAGAGACACATCTTACTCTTGGAGAGATGCAATGTTTAGAAGAATTTTTAATTGATTATTTAATTAAAACAATAAATAACAAACAAAGATTCGAAGAGGTGTGTGGAAGGCAAACGAATTTAATTAATTAATTAAATTAAAACAGTAAACAGAATTATATATTAAAAACAAAGGTTTGAAGAGGTGTGAAGGTGAAAATCCATGAGCATTATTTGAAAAGATGCAATGATTCAAAAGAAAGGTAAAAGACTATATAAACATAATTCTGAAGATGAAGAAGGTGTCTCAGCAGTTCTAAAAAAGGAGTAGGCCAAGAAGTCAGAGACCAGCAAGATGAAGAAGTTGTGACAGAAACAAAAGAAAGAGATCTGGAAGATTGACCAGATCAGTTTTAGGGTGGCAGGGTGGTGCTAGGGCAGGCAGGAAGCCTACTGAGGGTCGTGGCCTCCATCCAGTAGAAGCTGGAGAATAGGGTGTCGTTGCATCCTTGCCTGTAGCAGCAAGCAGAAGATCTGGGGTGTTGTAGCATCCTCGTCTGTAGCAGCAGGAAAAACCTGGGGTGTAGTTGCATCCTTTCTGTAAAAGTAGATAAACAATTTTGTAAAATTCATCTTACTAATGAGTATGAGTTTGTGGTTTTCTCTTTGAGGTTTCCACGATAAAATCTTGTGTCCTAACTTGTTTGATTATTTGTGTGTCTTGTACTAATTGTCTTAATAGAAGCAAAAAGAAGGCAATACTGATTCACCCCCCCCTCTCAGTAATGCTGGATATTCCAATAATTGGTATCAAAGCAGGATCCTCCACTATAGTTTAACCACTGGAAGGAAGATCATCATTAAGACCACAATGGATTAGCAGGAAGGATTAGCTACCAACAAACCTCCACTGTTCACAGGAAGTAACTATGCATACTGGAGTGTAGGAATGAAGTGTCATCTAATGGCTCTTGGATGGAAGGTTTGGAGAGTAGTTGAAAAGAAGTATAATATATGAGACAACCTACCTACAGACCAAGAAGAACTTGACCAATATGAGGCCAATTCAAAAGCTTTGAATGCAATCCTGAATGGATTAACAAACTCGGTGTTTGTGAAAGTCATGCAATGCAAGACAACCAAGAAAGCTTGGGATAAATTAAAAATTGTCTATGAAGGAGCATCCAAAGTCAAACATGCAAAATTTCAGACATACAAAGGACAGTTTGAAAGCCTAAACATGAAAGGGGAAGAAAATAGTGCAGAATGTTTTTTAAGATTAGGTGAAATTTTCAATGCTATTCGAGGCCTTGGAGGAGAACTAGAGGATCGAGAAGTAGTGGAAAAAGTACTAAGAACCTTGCCAATGAAGTATGAATCAAAATTTTATGCTCTAGAAGAACGAGATGATCTTAAAGGCATGACAGTAGATGAACCAAATGGGATCCTCACTTCCTATGAGATGAGAATAGGAAAAGATGGATAATCAAAGAAAGAAGCAGCATTTAGAATCTTATCCAAGAACCAATCAAGAAATTCAGATGATGAAGAAGCCCTTTTCATCAGGAAGCTTGAGAGAGGTGTTGGCAAGCATAAGGGAAAGCTACCTCTAAAGTTTTTTAACTGTGGAAGAATTGGACACTTTGACACAAAATGTCCTTATCCTAAACAAAATGTCCTTATCCTAAACAAAATGGAAGTGATGAGAAAGAAGTCTCAAAGAAGTTCAAAAGGGGAAAAACAAGAAACAAAAAGAAGATTTCTTACATCATGGAAGATAGTGAAGATGAAGAAGCAGAGATTCTATTTATGGGATTAGAATCCCAAGCTCAAGATGATGAATCAATGGAAGAAGGAGAAGTAGATCTAAGAGCTGAGTTAATCAGTGCTCTTGAAAAACTTGATAAAAGCAGGAAAAAGGACAAGCAGTCAAACCAGATCATTAGTAGCTTGAAGAGGCCAAGAAGATTGAAGAGGATCTACTCAAAATGAGAATGCAAAAATCAGATAAGCTTGAAGAAGAGATTATGCAACTTAGAAAGAAGCTCAATGAAGAAACTATTATTTCAAAATATGAAAGTAGTTCAAAGATTTTAGATGAGATCTTGAGTAGCCAAAGACCATTAAGTGATAAAATTGGATTAGGCTATGACAAAGAAAAATATTCAAAATATTTGTCCTCTACATTCCAAGATAGAAATGAAAGAAGCTATGTTGCTGCACTCAAAATCCAAATTGAGAAGAATAGTCAGAAGTCTGGTCCCTTATCCCATAATAAAGGCAGAACTGATATGATACCTAAAGGACCATTGACAAGTAAAGTCCAAAAGATCTTTTTTGGCCATTGCTACACATGTCATCATTTTGGACATATGTCCCATTGCTACACATGTCATAATTTTGGACATATGGCTAGAGAATGCAAGCTATGGAATAATGCCTCAATAGAAGATCAAGAACAAAAGAAGGAATGGAAGAAGATGGAATATATGAAGTAGGAAGATAAAAAATTCCTCAAACATAAAAGAAAATTTTATGGATATTGTCACTACTGTCACAGATTTGGTCAAAAAGTTATTGATTGCAGAATAAAGAAAAGAGATCAAAGTAAGGAACTCAAGGAACACAAAAGATCAGTAAGCAGGGTAGCTCATGGAAAGATGTGGAGAAAAAGAGAAGATAGCAGTGTTTGAGAGGAAACACAGTTTCCAAGCATCAATGAAGATGATGATCAGCATAATAGTGTTGTAGGTGAAAATGACATCCATTATGATGGAAAGGAAGATGAAGATGAAGAACTCACCAATGAAGAGAGAAATCATGAAATTCTCTTCTAAAATTCTCATGACCTAAAAAGATAAATTATAAAACTAGCATTAGAAGGGATTATATACTCGGGGGGAGTAAAATGTGTTTGCAAGAGGAGGAGCACTGTGATAGGGGGAGTCCATGAACTTATCAAAGACTTACTACAAGAAGGTAAAGAAGGATGTTAACTAGATGATCAGCACTAAGACCAAGTTAACTGGAGGAAGAGAAGAAAAAGAAGGGCAATTGTCTAAAAGAGAATGATTGGAAATTCTATATCAAGATGATTACAGTAAAGGAATAATAGGTTATCCTTTGTCATTTTTGTCAAAGGGGGAGAATGTGTAGGTGTTTCCATCAATGTCAAAGGGGGAGAATGTTGGATATGGTTGTCATTGATGTCAAGGGAGTTCAGTAATGACAAAGGAATAATCAAGGAAATGATGGCAAGGTGAACTCAGTGAAAAACAAAAGCAGTGATGACATGGCATAGATAATGATATGGCATCAAGTTGAAGTCATTTTTGCATTATGACATCACTCTGGAGAAATATAGCAAAATGGTGAAAATCGGGAAATTGACTAAGTATGGAATAATTAGTCATATTGGTCGAAGTAGCCTTAAGAGAATGCCTGCCATAATTCATGGTTTGAGAAAAATGCCTGCACCATGGTACCAGGCTATAGCTTGTTATAGTGGTTATCCATTTATGGTCTCAGTTTGACTTCGTCACCTCTGAGGAGAAAGTTCTAGGTCTATCAAAACAGGGTTTTGCCCCAGAGCTTGTAAAAAGGACTAAGTAGCCTCAGAAAGATGCCCGCCATAAATTATGGGTTGAAGTAAATGCCTGAAGCACATGAATAGGCTGTATTATGTTGGTTTTTCTATCTATTCATGGTCTCAGTCTTCCCTAATCATTCTTGAGGTGAAAGTTATGGATTTGCCAAAATGGGGTTCCAAAATAAATTTTGGAGAAAATCCTGAAAATGACCAAGTGTTGGAAAACAGTTTCAGGATGCCTTAAGTAAATGCCTGCCATGCCTCATAGGATGATGTGAAAAATATTTTGAGAGTGTGGACCTCTATAGTGTTTGTTGGAGCATCCAACCATGGTCCCAGTTTGTCCAAAAGGTCTTTGAGGAGAAAGATATCAACCTGCCCAAAGTGCCTCCCAGCCATATTTGCACTATTTCAGTAAAATGCCAACCTAGGGAAAAAGAAGAAAAGTCTGAAGGTGAAATGAGTTGTGTTGTGCTTAGTGAGATAGTATACATCATCCGGTAACATTGTTTCATGGTTTTGGTGAAATAAAAAAAAACCACCTTGAAAGTGGCATTAATTGTCTAAGTGTAAAATCTGCTGGTAAAACTTCCTAAGTGGCCTCTGTAAAATGCCCACCATAATTTCTATTTAATGGATTAAATTATTTTGAAGGTACATTCCTCTAGATTGTTGATTGGTGCATCTAACCATATCATCGTTTTGTCAAAAGGTCTCTGAGGATGAAGTTATTAATTTTTCAAAAGTGCCTTATGGCAATTTTTGCATTATTCCGGCACTGGAAAATCTGCCTAAGTTGCCTCAGGAAAATGCATGCCAGAGTCAATTCTTGAACTGATAAATTCATCAGATGTTATAGGTCCATTCATTGGTGATCTAGGCATCCACTCATGGTCTTAGTTTCCAGTATGGTGGTTATATGTGTGAAAGATGGACTTGCAAAGTTAGTGAAAAATAATAAACAAAGTTTATTAAATAAGAAGCTATAGGAATGTATTTAGAAAAATAAACAGAAATTTAATAAAAAGAATTAAGACAAAGTTTTGACGAGACACATCTTACTCTTAGAGAGATGCAATGTTTAAAAAAAGTTTTAATTGATTATTTAATTAAAACAATAAATAACAAACAGAGATTCGAAGAGGTGGGTGGAAGGCAAAAGAATTTAATTAATTAATTAAATTAAAACAGTAAACATAATTATAAACTAGAAACAAAGATTTGAAGAGGTGTGAAGGTGAAAAGCCATGAGCATTATTTGAAAAGATGCAATGATTCAAAAGAAAGGTAAAAGAATATATAAACAGAATTATGAAGATGAAGAAGGTGTCTCGGCAGTTCTGAAGAAGGAGCGGGGCAAGAAGTCAGAGACCAGCAAAATGAAGAAGTTGTGACAGAAACAAAAGAAAGAGATTTGGAAGATTGACTAGATCAGTTTTAGGGTGGCAGGGTGGAGCTAGGGCAGGCAGGAAGCCTGATGGGGGTTGTAGCCTCCATCCAGTAGAAGGTGGAGAACAAGGTGTCATTGCATCCTTGCCTGTAGTAGCAGGCAGAAGATCTGGGGTGTTGTAGCATCCTTGTTTGTAGCAGCAGGAAAAATCTGGTGTGTAGTTGCATCCTTTCTGTAGAAGCAGATAAACAATTTTGTAAAATTCATCTTACTAATGAGTATGATTTGGTGGTTTGTTCTTTGAGGTTTCTACGATAAAATCTTGTGTCCTAACTTGTTTGATTATTTGTGTGTCCTGTACTAATTGTTTTAATAGAAGCAAAAAGAAGGCAATACTGATTCACCCCCCCTCTTAGTATTGTTGGATATTCCAACAGGTTTAAAGAGGTGGAATATAGAGATATGATCACCCGAGAATGGTCTTCATTTGATAATAACAGTCATATCTCATCGGTTGTCCAATTTCATAGAAACCTCTTGAAAATTAAGGATTTGACTCTTCCATGGATTGCTTAGAAGCGGAAGGAACGGGACCAAGAATTAAAGGATATTGAAAACATCCTAGAAGACTATTATGCAAATCACCCTGTGAGATCTGATTATGATGCATAGAGAAATGAAATCGCCCAGTTGGAGATAAAAAAGACAGATTTTATTGGAGGAAGAGGCTATGGCCAGACTAAAAAGCAAAGCCATCTGGCTCAATTTAGGGGACGATAATCCAAGTATTTTCACAAGTTCATACAACACAGAGAAAGCATCAATTCTATTTGGCTATTAAAATATGATGAAAAGAATGAATACTCAGAATTTCAGGAACTTGCTGGAATGGGGATAGAACATTTTAAATGCACTTATTCTTCACCTCAAGAGGTTTCTCTGCTACAAAAGTTGAGCTTAGCTTCTTCCATTCCCACTCTTTTTTCTGAGGAAGACAAAGAAGGGCTTCAACAACAAGTGACTATGGATGAGCTTAAAGCGGCCTTAAAGACTCTAGAGAATGAAAAAATCCCCAGGCCCGATGGGTGGCCTGTGGAATTTTTTGATAGTTTTATGTACTTATTTGAAGGAGGCCTTCTTACAATAGTCGAGGAATCCGAGGAATCTAGGTAAAAAGGGAGAATTTTGGTGGTTTTTAATTCAACCTTTATCACACTTATACCAAAGACTGATCATGGAACCTCTTTCCACGACTACATACCAATCTCTCTTTGTAATTGCATCTACAAAATTATTGCAAAAGTGATTGACTGCCGAGTCAAATCGATTCTATCTAAGGTGATATCGACTGAAAATTTTTCCTTCTTAAAAGGGCATCAGATTCATTATGTTGTGGGCGTTGCACAAGAGACTCTACATACCATCAAAATCAAAAGGATGATCGTTGCGATTATCAAGGTGGACCTCAAAAGGGCATACAACCAAGTAAACTTGTTATATATGAGATTGGTGTTGCTACAAATTGGATTACATTTCTCCATGGTCAATTGGATTATGTCATGCGTCAAGTTGGTCACATTTGCTATCCTTGTCAATGCATCTGCTACATACTTTTTCCAATCGGCTAGAGGCCTCAGACAAGGTTGTCTATTGGCGCCCATCCTTTTCTTATTGATCGTGGAAGGGCTTAGCAAATCCCTCATCAAAGCAAAACAAAATGGGACCTTTAAAGGTATGAAGTGGCGGGCCACATCAGGATAACCCATTTATTGTTTGTTGACGACATCCTTATATTTATAGATGGAACACGTAGAGACATTACTCAGATCAAAAGGATATTGGACCTCTTTACAAAGGCCACATGTATGTCTATTAATCCCATTAAGTCTACAATATCTTTTATGAATCTGGATGTGGTTTCCACAGATTGGATATCGACACAATTTAGTTTCACCGAAGTAAATGTGGAGAGTGACCTGTGTTATCTGGGATTCAATATAAAACCAAATGACTATGGCCCAAAGGATTGGACCTATTTGATTGGTTGAGTGGAACAAAGAATCATCATTGGTGTAACTATTGGTTATCAAAAGGCGGAAGATACACCCTTCTGAAAGCGGGTACTAGAATCCATTCCTGTTTATTGGGTTACCACTGCGGAAGTACCTAAGGGTACACTCAGCACCATCTGGAAAATATCCTTTAATTTTTTATGGAACGAGCACAAAAAGGAAAATCCACACCACTGGATTACATGGCATAGGGTGACATGGCCCAAGCATCTGGGTGGTTGGGGCTTGAAGCACCCCATTTTTTCGCTCAAGCTTTATCTGCAAAAACAAATTGGAGTCTTATCAAGGAGGACACCTTATGGACACATGTTATTCATAGCAAGTATATACATCCCCCTAGCATCGAATATTGGATCAGGAGATGTATTTTGAGCCTCATAAATATATCAAATATGTGGTGGGGCACCTTACAAGCTTTCGACTTAGTGGTGGATTGGCTTCAATGGAAGATCGAGAATTGGAGGATAGTCAAAATATGTATAGATCCATGGATTGGATGTCAGGAGGATTACTATCTACCTGATCACTTGGTCACCTATTTACAAGATAAAGTTTATTTCTTTTTGCACCATATCAGTGACCTGGTAAATACTAGTCAACACGGACAAGAGTGGCTATCTGCGGATTACTTGGAAATACCACATGATGACATAATACTTTGGGATAATTACATTGCAACCCTAAACATTCACACATCAAACTGGATGATGATGATGACGAGCTTTTATGGAGCAGGAATTTAACATGAGGAAAATATACTCCATGTTTGGGATATAGAGCTCTCGGAGAAGACCACTAGTTTCCAGATACTTTTTGGTGGCATTCTCGGATATGAAAGACAAATGTACCTTTAAAGATTAAATTATTTGTCTGGTCTGCCTTATCAAATAAAATACCAGTATGGAGCTTACTCTGCAACATATTTTCTCAGGACCTGGAAGATGTCCGTTGTGCAAGGAAGAAAATGAGACCATAGAACATATTTTTATACAGTGCCCATACATCCAACATATGTGGAGGATCACCCAACTGTTGAAAGGCATCCATTATAACTAGGTAGGAATGGATTTACAGGAAGTATTAAACTTGTGGCTGGAGGATCCAATTTCATCCAACATATCTTCTCTCCCACTTTTTTTCATCTGGAATACATGGATTGCCAGGAACAATGTCATATTTAAGGACCGGTATATTCCTCCAGGTGTATATGCATCCAAAAGCATATCAACAATGGAGATCATGTCATCTACACATAAGAGGAAACGACAAAGAGTGATTGCGGTTGAACAGATTGATCAATCCTTTCCATGGTGCTTTTTCGATGGAGCTTCACAGGGCACTCCAATGTTTGGAGGAGCAAGAGGCATTATCTACTCTTTGCCATCGATTTGGACAAAATTTGCAACAAACATTGGACCCAGTACCAACAATAAATCTGAATTGACTGCACTGAAATATACTTTACAGTTATCAATCATAAAAGGATATCGCAGACTGCAGGTCATAGGAGACTCCAATATGATGATTACCTGGATGCATTACAGGCGACCGCCACTCAACATTATTCTCTGGCCTATCTATGAGGAGATCGTGAGATTATCTGACTCCTTTACCAACCTTAGCTTCTAGCATGTCTATAGAGAAATGAACACTACAACCAATGGATTATAAAAAAAAGGATTACACTTGGTTGCAAGTACTTGGCAACGATGGAAAGGTTTTGGTGACACCATTGTTGAAGATGACCCCGAACCAATTACTATTTAAATTACCACCAACCCCTGGTTGCATTACATAGTATATATTTTACCAATAAGGCTATGCTATCATTGATGTTTACCAGTAGACCACAATGACTATTACAAAAGTATTATTGTTAATAATTGTGGAAATCAAAATCTTTACTTTTTACCAATTTTTCACTTTGGTCATTAAAATATAATATATATATATATATATATGAACTTTATTACACGTCCATTCGCTTGTTACATAAATCTATTACATTTTAACATTTGAATATCAATGCCTTACTTTATTTGAGAATAATAACAAGTTCCGAGTAGTAACCCCTTTGCCTAAAATATCCTCCAATTTTTCACTTTAGTCATTCAAATATAATAATATATGTATACAAACTTTATTACACATTGACTCGCTTGTTACATAAATATATTACATTTTAACATATTTGAATATCAATGCCTTTCGTACACTTTATTTGAGAATAATAACAAGTTCCAAGTAGTAACCCCACTTTGCCTAAAATATGCTCAAATTTTATATTGCAAAGTTAAAATTTGTGGAAAAGATGAGAGATATCTAATTACCTTGAAAAAGTAAGGTATTTTTATAATAATTTTAGGGATATATATAAGATTACAAATAATACGTCTTGTGAAGAATATCATTTAATGAAATGGAGTGTATATTAATGAAAATCATTATGTTTATGTCTAAGTAATGAGATGCAAATCATTTAATGTTTTATTGTTGGGAGTGTGCATATTTAAAGTTGTAGAGTATTAAATGTTTTATCAATGAAAACAATGTGTAAAGTAATGTGACAAGATTCTATGTTGTATGACATTTTTTTAAGATGTAAAGTATCTAACATGTTTATGTGTTAAAATATGGCATATAAGTGGAGTTAGAGAATGCATATTTTTATTTATGTGTCAAAGTATGGCATACAAGTGGAGTTAGAGAATGCATATTTTTATTTGTGTATTTGACCGTGTCTATACTCACTTTACATAAATGAGTAAATTAATTAAATAAAATATGACAAATATAATGTCCAACTTTTAATACAAAAACTTAAAAGAAGAAAAATCAATTTAAAAAATATAGACTAATAAATCCAAAGAGTAGGAATCCATAATCACTAGAAGTTATCGGAAATACCTTTGGAAAATACATAGATAAAGCAGATCGAAAAGATCAATACTCATGTGCAAGAATTTACGTTGAAGTAGATCTGGAACGCGGACTCCCATAAGCCATAAAACTCACTGTGGCAGATTGGTCTCACATTCAGGAATTAGATTATGAAAAAATCCCTTTTAAATGCAGGTATTGCCACTAATATGGGCATTTTGCTCAATCCTGCAAAAAGAATCCCGTAGATCCGGAAGCAGGTGGGAAAAAAGAGCAATGGAAAGTTGTTCAAAAAAACTCTACCTCCAAATCAGGACCAAAAACCCTACCAAAAAGACAAAGTTCAAGAAAAGCAGACTATCAGTATAAAAAATCCTCAACTACCAACAATGAGAACATATTCAAGGCTTTAGAAATTCCTGAAATCCTGGAAATCCTCGAAGCCCCAGAAGAAGGAGAAATCCTTGAGCAACAAGATCCATAGGAAACCCCTCAAATCCAAGAAGATCCGGAAGAAATCCAGCCTCAAAGCACCCCAAGCCCCAAAATGCCTAACTCAAATAAATGTATGCTATCTCCCTCCTATGCAGAAATTACAAAAACCAAACCAATGGTCTCCCCTGCCTCTTCGGAAGATCTAATAGATAGATCATCCAAAAAACTAGGATGAAAATTGAGCAAAGACCTAAGGGAAGAAGAAGCTGAACGCGAGAAAACGCAAGGATCTCAAGCAACATTAGATATGGCGTTCAGTAGGAACACCAGAGGTAGAGTAGCAGGGAAGAAAATGGGAGACTTAGTAGGGGGAGGTCCCTCCTCTACTCACAATAGTAGATAATGAACCTGGTCTCTTGGAATTGCAGAGGATTGGGCAGTCCCAACAAAATAGAAGTAGTTAAAGATCTCCAAAAAATAGATATGCCATAAATCCTCATGCTTCAAGAGACCAAGCTCGATGAAAATGCCACCTTGACCATTGGAAAGGAAAATTGGAAGAAGAACGCAGGTATGGCTGTCAGCGCTAGAGGGGCCTCCGGTGGCCTAGCAACCCTCTAGTCTTCAGACAAATTCCAGTTGCGCAACTCCTTCTCCACTCAACACTGGACCTTCACGGAACTCACTCATATGCAAAGCAACATTCACATCGCTCTCTTTAATCTGTATGTTCCTAACTTATACTCTGGAAAAAAACACTGCTGGAAGCTTTTGGAAGATTTTCTGGATGCATATACTCCATAAAATCTCATTCTAGCTGGCGATATGAATATAACTCTCTCCACTACTGAAAAAAAAAAGGGAGGCCTTATCAGAAAGGACATATTTAGATCTCAAATAGAAGCCCTTATCTAGACATGGGATCTATTCAATATCAAACCTAAGAAAGGAAAATTTACCTGGTCCAACAAGCGACTAGGTAAAGGAAACATTATGGCCCGGCTTGATAGATTTCTCGTTCAGAGCAGTCTCTTGACCGAAGGACAAACTGTTACCTCAAAAATCATGGCAAATTTGGCCTCCGATCACAAACTGATCCTTCTCCAAATTCAAGAAGATGAAGATCTCGGTCCGATTCCTTTTGGATTCAACCCTCAATGGCTAGATCACAAAAGCTTCTAGGACATATTGGACAATATCTGGAGAACTCCTATATCCGACTCCCCAAGATTTGTATGGGAGCATAAACTTATCATTACAAAAAAATCTGTAAAGGAATGGGCCAAAACAAATTGCCCCCCACCCTCAAACTTCAGAAAGAAGGAAGTTGACGAATTAGAATCTATTCAAAACTCGCTGGACGAAAATCCAATTGATAACACAATGCTACAGGAAGAAGTCAATCATCAAGTCAAAGCTTACCAAGCATTCCGTAAAGAAGAAGAATTCTGGAGATTAAAATCTCGCAGCACTTGGCTCAAGGCCGGCGATAGGAATACTTCATACTTTCACAAGTAGACCAAAGCAAGGCATTCCATTAACCACATCTCAGAAATTAAAATTGACAATGGATTAACCATCAAAGGACATGGAGACATCAAGACCGCAGCGTATAATCACTTTTCAAAACTCTTTACGGAGGAAGACAACGATGTAGAGGAAGGAGTGCAAATCCTCCTTGAACACGTACCGAAGAATATCACGACTAAAGACAATGCCGACCTTCTCAATCCATTCACAGAGAAGGAAGTCACCAATGTAATATGGTCTTTTGATCTTGACAAAGCCCCAGGGCCTGACGGATACTTAATCCACTTTTACAAAGCCTATTGGCAGTACATTAGAAAGGATTAGATGAGAATGGTCAGAGACTTTCACTCAAGAGCAAAGATCGGAGGCTGCACCAATTCCACCTTCCTCGCTCTCATTCCAAAAGAGATCAATCCAATACCTTTGGCAGATTTCGACCAATTGCATTATGTAACTCATCCTACAAGATCATCTCCAAAATGTTGGCTAACGGGGTGAAGCCTCTTCTTCCTAAAATCATCTCGAACAATCAAGGAGGCTTCTTACAAGGAAGAC
The DNA here is from genome assembly GCA_027924585.1 of Larix kaempferi. Taxonomy (NCBI): domain Eukaryota; kingdom Viridiplantae; phylum Streptophyta; class Pinopsida; order Pinales; family Pinaceae; genus Larix; species Larix kaempferi. The sequence continues at coordinate 4,522,857 of BSBM01000238.1, read as the reverse complement.
AAATTCTCGACAATGTCATCCTCGTTCAGGAAGCTATCCACTCCAGCAAGATTCGCAAAGAAAAAGGTATGTTGATCAAACTCGATATGGCCAACGCATTAGATCTTATCAAACATTCCTTCCTTCTTAAAATCATGAAAATATTTGGTTTTGGAGACTCCTTCATAAAATGGATCTCAGCCTACATAAGAGGCCCATGGATTGCCCCCTTAGTAAATGGCCGCCCCACCAATTTTTTCCAATCCACGCATGGAATTCAACAAGGATTCTCCTTTTCATCCTTCTTACACATTATTTTGGCTGACTTCCTCAGTCGAAAGCTGAACTCTGACCTTAGAACTGGACTCCTTCTAGGCCTCAACTTAGCTTCTAATTCCATGCCCCTTAGCCACACCCTCTTTGTCGATGACTCCCTCTTATTGGAAGGGGGATCCTCCATAATAGCTCGAAAGTTTAATCAAAACATGGCTTGGTATTGCAAAGCCTATGGAGGTAAGATTAATCTCCATAAGAGTGCAGTCTACAGATGGAATCTAAACAACACCGCCGCAGCCAACATCGCCCAAATCCTCAGGATCAAAGTCCACAAGCAATGGGACAAATTCAAATGTGTGGGCCTCCTAATAACACAAGGACATTGAAAATATGGAAATTGGGAAGACATAATTTGCAAAATCAAATCCAAAACAAGGAGATGGGGAGGATATTGGCTCAACAAAGCTGGGAAACTTATCTTACTAAAATCAATCCTTTCAGCCCTTCCAATCTACCAATCTTCTCCGCTGCTAGCACCCAAAGGAGTATTAGATCACGTTAGCAAACTCCTGAGAGAGTTCCTCTGGATGGGAGGGAAAAACAACAAGAACAAAATACATATGGTTAATTGGAATATCATCAAACAACCAAAACATTCAGGTGGTCTCCATGTTCGAGATCCTCTCGAGGCAAATATGGCAATGGGAGGAAAAATATTATGGAAAATTCTGCATAACAGACATCACTGGGTCAACCAATTATTAAAGAAAAAATACTTAACAAGCACTAATCTCATATGCCTTGATAGCAAGCCGATTTCCAAAGGCTCCTCGATTTGGTCCTTATGTAGAACCGCTTGGGATTTCTTCTCTTAAGAACTTTATTAGGTTCCCAGAAATGGGAAAGACATAAACATCTTTTCATACAATATTACGGGAAACAAACCAGTCCAGAGTAATCAAGATCTTCAAGATATATATCATTGGCTTGCTCATCAAGGAATTAGAACATTAAGTGATCTCAGCACCTCGAACTCTTCCGGCACATGGCATAGTTGGAAAAAATTATCAATCCCAACCAATTTAGAACCTTCTAGAATTCTCCTAATTAAAAGATTGACTAGCTACTCTCCTTCTCATTCCCAGGATAAATATGAACGTGGTTGGGGCCCAAAAGGAAAGTACACCGCTGCCCTGGGTTTCAGTGCTCTCCAAAACCATGAAGTCTCGAGAAAAAGCCTTTGGGAATTGGTCTGGAATCCATTTGGACTTCCCAAGGTAAACTTATTTATGTGGACCCTCGCTCACCGAAAGGTACTCACTAGAGACAACCTCATCAAAAGAGGAATTATCGGGCTACATTGGTGCCCTTTATGCCATAACAATTATGAATCACTAGATCACATATTTCTGGATTGTTCGTTTTCAAAAAAAGTCTAGGATTACATGCTTCATGAACTCAATATAACAATGCTGACGTTCAGCACTACCACTTTCCTTCTAAAAGATTGGAAATCCACCTATCATTCTTCTCTTTCGAAAAAGAAACTCTGGCTCCAAATATGGATAACCATCCCTAAATTCACTTCTTGGAAAATTTGGATCACCAAGAACAAAGCAATTTTCCAGGATTCCCGCTTCACTCCCCTACAAGTCACCAGACAAGCCAAAGTCCTGGTCATTGAATGCTTGAACTATTCTAGCCTCGGAACTGACACAAATCTCACTACAAATGAATTAATTTGGATGGGTACTCTTCACCCAAGCCCCATAAAAGAATTAGGCTCTCGACGTCGGAATCTCCCACTTTGGAAAATCAGACTCTCCAACTCTGACTTTCAAGTTTGGAGAAATAATCAGCCCATGGATAGTCCGCACTTTGATGGTGCATCCCAAAGAAATCTCGGCGTGGTGGGAGCAGGGGGAGTCTTGTTATTCGCTGGAGGAGCACCGAGAATCAGATACAGACGGGGACTGGGAATCTGCTCAAACAACTTAACAGAGGCATTAACTTTATTAAAAGGCTTCCAAATTGCCAAACAACAAAGAATTGAAAATCTACAGGTGTTTGGAGACTCTCTCGTAATCATCAAAGCATTCAATTCGCACATAGATTACAATAATATGGCAATTGAATGGATTATTCGCCGGATACAACAAATTGCAAGTTCATTTAACCAATTCAAAGCATTCCATATCGTAAGAAGTTTGAACCACGAAACAGACATGGAAGCAAAAGCAGGAACCAGTTTTGCACTCGGGCAAATCGAATTTTCAAGCGGGGAAATGAGCTATCACCACATCCCTTAAGACCAAATTACAATCTGCAGGCCCAACAAGGCAATCGATAACTAGCACAACATGCATCCAACAAGAGAATCGGCATCCAGCAAGAGAATCGGTAACCAACAAGACTAGCCATCAAGCTCATTCAATGGATGATGAGAATTATGCAAACGATTTCAATGCACAATGAGAATTAGACACATTGCAGCTAAGTGAATATTTGAGTTATCACCTCCTGATCTCAATTCATAGGTTACAAGCGAGACAAGATGTGACGAATGCTGAACATCTGATACCAAGCAAAAGAGTTGGTATTCAGCAAGAAACCCTTCATTCAAATCCAATGGATAATGAGATCATGCAAAGAGAATTGAAAAGCATAATGTGAATTGGTCACAAATCCCTGATTTCAATTTCCAATTCGCAGGTTAAAAGCGGGACAAAATGTGAAGATTGTTGAATACCGAGTAAGAGAATTAGTATCTAGCAAGACAAACCATCAACCGAACTCAATGTTTAAAACGAATTCTGCAAAGAAAATTGCGCAATTGAATTCAACATACAAAGATAATTGGTCACAAAGCAGTCATCTCATAGATTTTCTCTATTCTCCATTACAATCCAGTCATATGAAAGAAGCAGATCATGTTCATTACTAAAGTCAAATATCAATCAGAGAAAGTTCCCAGATCTCAAAGCAAATATTACTCATATTTTTTGAATAATGTACTTAGTCGGATTTTGCCTTAGCCACGACTCATCCAATTTTTCCATTTTTTCAATATATTTTAACTGTTTCAATAAAAAAAAATAAAAATCCAAAGAGTAAATGATGATGACGACAACAGTTAACATCCACTTAGACCAATTTTGATCTTTAAGACCTTAAGAAAGAAAAGTAAGGAACTACTTGGTTTGATTTAAAGTTTTATTTATGTGCTCAAAAAGCTTGGAGAGGAGCATTCCTAAATTACTATAATTTTGATGAGATAGAAGGTTGGGCAAGTTCGTACTGTAACAAAAAAAATGAAACTAAGATCTGATGTGGGTCTACACAGGGCAATCTGAGAGGAAGTGCTTTTAATCCTCGACACTCATAGTCTCATAAAGATGATAGATCCTTTCAGCCCACAGAGTTTTAGGAAAGGTCCAACACCCTATTTCACTATGCAACTCATGAGGGTTCGTTCTTATTTTAGCTATGCATATCTTCTTCTTTACACTGGTTAAAACATAGAGATAATTTTGGTCTTCAATATTAGGGTTAATGACCTCCTTGTAATATATAAATGCAAATATTATGATTTAAATATTCGATGGATAATAATAATAATAATAATCTAATTTTAAGGTTGTGACCGAGTCATACCCCAAATTGGTGTATGAGACCCCCTTATTCGTGGGGCAAGGGACCCCCTCTGCACAATGATTGGACTGCTAAAGTTTACGAAGGTACACACACTCTACTGCCCTCCGAATTTGAACGTGTAACCTCTTAGGAGGAAACTGTGTTTTTCACTGCTGGGGCCACTAAAATTACACACACACACAATAATAATAATCACAATAATATAATTTTAAGGTTACGACCAAGCTAGAGACCCAATTGAAACCCCCTTGTCCCCTCCACACAACAATGTGACTGGAAGTCTATGGATCTGCACATACCCTATCCCCCTTTGGATTTGAACCTATGACCTCCTAGGAGGAAACACATGATCTTAGACCCACTAACCATATATATATATATATATATATATAATGAAAAACATTATTGTGGAAACGTTTTAGGAACTTCCCTGCATTATGTGAACGGTGCCTATGTAAATGCCTTTAGCATATAACATGTATACCTAACTTGAGTGACATGATGGATTTCACTTCGTGGGTTCCTTCGCTAATATGACTTTAATATAGCAAGTCAAACCACTTGACCTAACCTTTGGTGATAGTCAATATAATAGTAATAACATGTTTTTAATGTCACGGCCAAGCAAGACACCAAATTGATGTATGGGACCTCTTGTTTGTGGGACAATGGACCCCTTATTGCGCAACAATTTCACTGGTTTAGTTTATGGAGGTGTACATACCCTACCCCCATTTGGATTTGAACTTGTGACATCTAAGGAGGAAACACATATTCTTAAACACTAGGCCAAGTCAAGTTGTAAAAATATATTTGTTCACTAGTTTGCACTTATCACGATGTAGTCAAAGCGCTTTACCCCCTTTCGAAATGAGTGCAACCAACATTTAAATTGGGGGTATCTATTATGTCAAAGACGTATAAGAATTTCATATGGCTCCAACTACTATTGCATGTGGTGGCACAATGTCAGTGAAGAGACTTTTACAATATCAACATCTCACTTTCCTTTGTAAACAACTTTTGACAATCTATGTCAATATTTAATAAACAAAGAGATCAAGCTATCCTCATCTAATATTTTAAAAAGAAGTAATATCATTTTTCATTTTACTATTTTTTTCCAAGTAATATATTTGAGGAAAACTTCTTAGATGCTTCACTTGTTTTGAGGATGGTACTTGGAACCTCTTGTGCACTTCTCATTGACACATAGGTGAGTCAACAAGTCATAAATATGTGATATAAAGCTCATGAACAATGTACTCATTAAAATCAAACATAACACAAAATCATAATTGAATTTGGGGGAGAGGATACCAATTTTGTTCGCCTATATTGGGTGGTTGGGAGCATTAGTTGTGACACTCCCTACCCAAGTTCAAATCTAGCTTGACACATGTTATGCTAGACATTGAAAATACCTTAATTCTTTGTGAATAGCACATTTTTGTCATTCCATAAACGTAACCATTAACAACAATAAACCACAATTAAAAAAAACTATCAAACTATATCTAATTGATTCCCTCACTTTGCACACATTTACACAACCATAAACCACAATTAAAAAAAGCTATCAAACTATATCTAATTGATTCCCTCACTTTGCACACATTTGCTTTAGACTTAAACACACGTTTTCCACTTCAACAAAGTGGGAACTATGCACAACATTTAATATACACTAAGGCATCTATAGATACCATAAAATTTGCAAAATCTCAATAAACTAGCCAGCTCAGGTCAAAACTGCATGGGAAGGGGCAGAAGGGCTAGGGTAAGAAAAAGTCCACTAGCTACTAGCTAGGCCCACGTTCAAACCATTGTCATAATTATTAAAGCACAAGAGCATAAAACAAAAAGGATTCATGTATAAGGCAGCTTGTATTCCCACACCCACCAACCTCCACGTGGACACGTTTTTTATCGTTCTAAAAACCCATCGCTGTCACAGCCTACAGGGTTTGGCGGGTCGGGAAACTCCGCCAAATTTGGGGTCAAATTTGGCGGCTTCTTGTAATAATCCGCGAAGACTCCGAGACCGACTTTCCAATCTCCGACAAAGCTATCATCACTCGATTTGTCCCGTGTTTCTCTTTTAAATCACCGTTGGATCCTCTCTGGTTTCGAACCCGAGACTATTTGATTTCTCGCATAGATGAGCAGCTGCCGCTGCAAGCAACAGAAACAGCACAGGAACGGAATAATATAATGTCTTCCAGATGCATCCATTTCCCTTCTGCTGCATATCACCGGTGATCATCGAGGAGACGGAAATAATGCCTGTCTGCGCGCAAACGAACTGCCTGCTCCCGGCTGTGAACGATGAAGAAACCCCGTCAAATGACGCCAATAATGTTCCCGTCCGCCCGAGGGCTCTTCCTCCGCCCCCGCCTCCCCCTCCGCCGCCTCTTCCAAATTGTGCCAAGCGGAATAACATCGTTGTAGGCGGCGGTGTTGGGGGCATGTTGCAGAAATGGGTGAACTATGGCAAGGGGTGGAGGTGGCGGTGGTTTGTACTTCAGGACGGAGTTCTGTCGTATTACAAAATTCACGGCCCTCACAAGATTTCCGTCAGCAGAGAGACGGAGAAGGGCGTTCGAGTGATCGGCGAGGAGTCACTGAAGCTCATCAGGAAGCCTAAGAATCAGACGATCGAGCCCAAGCATCGCCAGCGGCCTCTCGGAGAAGTGCATTTAAAGGTGCAAGCTTTTGATTTTAATTTTTAGTATTTTTAGATCTATATTTAGCGGTAATTTTGGCGACTGTCGGGGTTTTGACCGTATCTTTACACTGGCAGAGCTAAGTCTTTGATGAATAACCATAAATAGCAAATTTGTGGAGAGGAAGAACGGTGAATTTTAATATTTATGCAAATCTAGAATTAGTTTTAGCAGTAATTTGGATGAATGAAAGAATTTGGACGGGATCATTAAGGTTCTTTCGATGTTGAGCATTTTAATTTAATTTTATTAGCAATTTTTACGATCGGGGGATTGTTGACTGTATCTTTCTTATAGCGTTGATGTTTGCGTTTATATTTAATTTTAGCAGTAATCTGGATTGGATGATTGAGGGAATTTTGATTGAATCTTAAAGGTGATTTCGATGTTAAGCATTTTAAATTTATTTTTAGCAGCTGTTTTGAGGATCGAAGGAATTTTAATTGTACCTTTATTGTATTTTTGATATTCGCATCTTAGATTTAATTTTAGCAGTAATTTTGATGATCGAAGGATTTTGGACTGTGTCTTTAAGGAACTTTCCATGTTATGCATTTTAAATTTGTTTTCAGCGGCCGTTTTGATGATTGAGGGAATTTTGACTGTATCTCTATTGTATTTTTGATGTTTGCATTTTAGATTTAATTTTTGTAATAGTTTTGATGATTGAGGGAATTTTGACATGCGCCTTTAAGGTGATTTTGATGTTTCACATTTTTTTATAGCAGCAATTCTTTAAGGTAATTTTGATGTTTCACATTTTTTTATAGCAGCAATTTTGACGATTGACTAGTCTGTAATTTGCTTTTGACGTTCTCATTTTAGATTTAATTTTGGCAACTTTTTTAATGATAAGCGAATTTTGAGTCTTGACTGTATATCTAACGTAGTTTTGTTGACAAATTTTAGATTTAATTTTAACAGTAATTCTGATGATCGAGGGAATTATGACTGTATACTTCCATATACAGAACGAAATTTGTGATTTCTAACGGTAAAGGTCATAATTTAGGAGGTGAAAAGCAGTTTATTTTAATATTAAACATCCACTACTGTGTCTCTACATTGGCAGATCTAAATCTTTGATGAATAACCCCAAAGAGCAGGATTTTGGAGGTGAGAAACAGCAAATTTTAATTTTATGCCCTTTAATTTTTAGATTGAATGCTTCCTGTCAACACGACCAAGGGGCAACTGTTCTATATAAGATATTCAAGATATTCAATGGGCCGAAATGTCTTGTCATGCTATGGGAGTCACCTTTGAGCTAAGAAGTGATGAGTGGGAAATTTCTATTCCATCAAAGTCACCTAGGATTTGCACGTGGCCCTACCAGTTTTTCACAAGCACTGGTGCAAACAAAAGCATGAGTGCAAGCACAATTATGTGATTGGAGAGGCTTAAACCCTGTGGGGGCAATAAAAGCACCTTACTTTCATCGACTCAGCAAGCCACCGTTGACATCTTATGCCTTTTAAATCTAAATTTAATTGCAATTGGATAATCGAGGGAATTTGAATGTATCTCTGCTTTGGCAGAGCGAAATCTTGTGATTAATAACACCAAGGAACAGAGTTTGGAGGTGAAAACAGCTGATTTAATGTTATGCATTTTAGATCTAATTTTAGCAGTAACTTTGATGATTGAGGAAATTTTGACAGTATCTTTATGTGGATAGGACAAAACCTGTGATCAATACCTAAAGATCATGACTTTCGTAATGAAAATCGGTTAATTTTCGGCCATGGTTTCAGGTTGAATTTAACTATTCTTTTGCTTGCCGACCTTCTTTTGAAAGGTCCTCTCCTTGGGGAGACCTGGAGGATTAGGGACAGCTGCAAATCTTTATGACACACAGTTTGGCTTTCTGTGGAAATACTGGTGTAAAGCTACATTTTATGAGGAACCATACCCTCTTGGCTTAGGTGGAATTGAGTAAGCAGAAAGGGCTTTGCTGGTTAAAGTCAAATCCAGTTTTTTCCATAAAGATGTTGATCCCTTTCTACTGGGGCACAGGCTTATATCAATGTTTTAAAAGTTGGAATTGGACTAGGAATCAGCTGAGGGCCAGACCAGACTTGGATTGGAATCAGCTGATGACTTGGTTTTTGAACTGGTTTACTAAAAGATAGATAAAATCTGAATATATATATATATATATATATATTCATGTGGTTCACAGCACCAGAGATTGATGCTTGCTACATCCACGGAAAACCCCTTAGTATTCCGCGAGGAATGTAGGAAGGCGGGATATTGTCGCTCAAAGGTGGCTCAACAAGAGCATCAGATATGCCCATTTAAGAATTCAACATGTAACTTACAAGGATTGAACCTAGGTGGGGAGGGTAACAATCATTTGGTTCAGAACTGGTTCAAGGGTTGGTCAGTCCTCTTTCCTCTTTTAGGGTCAAATCAGCTGAAACGGCCAGTTCTGACCCGGCCAGTTTTTGAAACACTGGCTTATATGGTGTATGCTAGTATTCTGGCTATTTTAGGATGTGTATTTCCTTGTAGTCCTGTTGTTAGATTTCTGTAACTCTTTTTGTTCCATGAGATAATATAGGTTCCCTTTCTTTAAAAAACAGTTAATTTTGGTGTTATGCCATTTGTATTTACTTTTAATAATAATTTTAATTATCAAGGGAGTTTTGACTGTATCTTTGCTTTGAAACAATCAAATCTGTGAACATAATTTTGAAGATGAAACCAGTATATCTTAATGCTATACCTTTTAGATTTAATTTAGTAGTACTTTTGATGTTTGAGGGAGTTTTGACATTATCTTTACATTGACATAACGGAATTTGTGATTAATCACCCCAAAGATCAGAATTTTAGTGAAAAACAGTAATATGTGTGATCCTGTCTTATCGCAATCCTCTGTGTAGCATTAGTTTCTTTCTTTAATTTAATTTCATTTTTTTTGCCGATGGGGTTGTTGTGGTTCAGTGGTGAAGATAACAGCATGTCATGTTGCATATAAAGGCCTCACTTCTCAGTGGTATGAATAAATGGTTTGGGCCTGGTACAAGTCCTGGCTGATTTTGATGGAAGAGTATTTCCCTTGTTGCAGCAGGACTTGTATTTCCCTGGTACAAGTCCCGGCTGATTTTGATGGAGGAGTATTTCCCTAATAAAAGTGCTTATGTTCAGTGGTTTGTCCCTCGAGGGCTGTTTTGCACATGTAAGTGTGCTGCTTCTGTTATAAACTTAACCAACAATCTGCTATCATAACAGAAGGAAACTCACAATAACAATCTAGAAATCTTAATCACTGCAGAAGATTCAGCTCTTATTGTCCGTAGTTTGACAGCAGAGTTTTATGGAACCACCATAACAACAGTTTATAGAGTACTTACAACAAAGTGTTCATGAATTATAACAGCAGCTAAATACCAGAGATGTAGCACAGAGGACTTATATAGCCAGCATACATCCATCTTAACTATGGATCTATCACTCATTGAGATTGATCAAATCTCTTGAGGTGTACTTTTTTTGATCATTTAAGATGGATTTGGGCTAGCATGTAATCCAATAAATTAGTAGATAGAACATAAACTCTCATGAGAAATTGTGGTTACTGACTTGGTCTCAGATTATCCGAGGCAGTATGGATGCTACTTGTTACAACAAAAACTAGCACCCAAGGTGAAAGCTTAAGTTGAACTTAGGAAGGCTGCCCACTGTCACCACGACGGTTCTTCCTCACACTCTAGTCTAGCTCTTTTCTAGTACAAAGGGCGTTTCCCTAAGGTAAGTCTAGGTCCAAGGTTTGAGGTCTGAATTATAATTTTCTGGACTTGAATTGTGTCTGGTTTGTGATCTGGTTTATGTGTTTTGAGCAAAGTGAATTTCAGGTTACAAACCAGCATGTAAGTTTAGTATAGAGAGCATGCATGAAAGGTACCTAGGCTTGCTACAAATCTGATTTAGGTGATGTTATGATTGGCTGTTATTTTCAGATTTACAGAAGTGATGAAAAAATTTATGATATCTGAAAGGTACCTAGGCTTGCTACAAATCTGAAATTTAAAATTTCTGAATTAAATTAATTGCTGAAAATTGTGGAAGATTCAAAACAAAAACTAAAATATAAATTCCAGAATCCAGTAATTTAAGATTTGTCTAGTTTATTATGAAAAATGAGGTTCCTAGGCATAATTTTCTTTTCCATGAAGAAAAGCATTATATTGATAATACAGAGTTTGAAATCAAATATATGTTGGCAGTCCAAGACGGACTTTAGTAAACAAGAACTGGTTGTAAAGTCTCAATCCTATCTGCCTCAGCACCTGTAACCTACGAATTAGTTACAGTCTTCCTTTTAACTTTATATCATCAAAACTTGACCCTGAGAGTTTGAAACAAAGCATACACTATTGACCTAAGAGGCCTTCAGAACATTCAGAGCCCTTAAAACACTAGCTCATACCATCATCAAAAAAGCCCAAAGTTAATAAAGAGCTGTCTCTGTGACTGATAGGAGAGCACCTCCTCTGAAAGCATGTTCAGTAAAGGTACCCTCCTGCGATAATATGGCATCTTTAGATAAGTTTTTCCTAGACAAATATGCAATGCTGGAAATGAAATTTCTGAGACAAATAAAATGCAGAAAAAAATGCTATTTTTTTTTAATATTTTTAATTTTTTGGATGGTGAAAAAGGTCTACCATTGCCTAATTGTTTCCATGTTGATGAGGTCAATCATTTTTTATGAAAGAGGGCAAAAGTTATCAATATCCTAGGATTAATGGGCTGCCTAAGTTGATGCTACAAGCCTACAACAATCCTATTTGGCTGAAAATTAAAACCAGAAAATGTGCAAGGAACTAACTCATAGAGGATGTCTTTCAGAATTATTCCTAGTTGAGTGTGCCTAGATTTTCCTAGATCTAGTTACTACTAGGTTGTAAGAAACTGAAATAGAAAAAACTTCAAACAAACAACAAGCATCTAGAAAGGGGTTTTCACACCTAAATATTCTCAACCATTGAAGTAGTGTTCTTACTTGGTTTAACTCCTTGCTTGCACATCAACAGCTTCACTCTTCAATAATTATCTCATACAAGCTTCACACAACTATTTGCTTACAAGAAAATATTATTATTCTCAAATGTTCACTCTTTCAACAATAACAATCACTACAAGTGAGGGGAGCCTCTAGTTTATAAAGCTCTAGGCTTAACCACCTCAAAACAAAATAATATTATTACAAGTGAGTAAAATTGACATGTCAAAATAGTGATCAAAATAGACATGTCAAAGTATAAATAAAGTAATACTTGGATAATGAATTGGTCTTCAATAATATTTTATCTCTCCACGTGAGAGCTCCAAGAGAGAGGGTGCACCCCTTAGTGGTCAAAATTGACATGCCAGGTTGCAATAAATAAATTATCTTTCTCCAATGAGGTCGCTCCACAAAGCAATCTCAAAAACCATGCAATGGATTTCCTCCAAGAGTAGGTTGAATTAGTTCATAGTCATTTTAAACCTCAATAAGCTGTGAGCAGGGCTCATTCAAAGGTGCATGTGGACCCTCTAGAGGAGTGCAGCACGTACTAACCTAGAAAAATGTGCCAAGAAGGAATCAAGGCATGTGGATAGGTCTAGGAGGTCGTACCACATTTATAAGGTCAAAGGGTGAGTGGAAAAGGGTGAAAGAATGGATATGTGTGAATGGATGGTGGATGTGGACAATTTGCTAGGGTGCATGCATAACTAACCTCTCAAACCACGTATAAAGCTCAACCACCTCCTAAACATGTGTGCCAAGAGATAAGGATGAAAACATGGTCAACACAACATGGCACATGTGGATGTGAAAGGGTCAAGAAGATGCCTAATGAATTGATAAAGGGGGCAACCACTAGCAAATAATGAAGGGGGAGCACTACCCTCAAGTGTTGTTCCACATGGGGCATAAAGTTGCATTCCGTAGTGAATAATTAAAACTTTTTTGTTTTTGGATGAAACTTAGGGAATAAGGAGTCAATGGAAGTTTATAACTTATGAATACTTATGGGCTAATAATGTAGTGCTCAAGCTAAGGGTTGAGTTTAATTAATCAAAAATAAAAATATCCCAAACCACTTTGGTGTGTTCACACATGGAAATGATGAAATGAAGAAATATGACAAATGAAAGGTTAACAATGAAGTTAAACTTATATGATTATGGATGAAATGACTCGTGTGCCCTGTAAGAGTGGGAGTATGATGGAATATGAGTGTAATGTGGATTATACCAAGATACAAAGTGAAAATGTGATGAATTATGAATGATACTTAGGTACAATGATGGAAAAGTGATGAAATGTGAGTGATACCAAGGTAGAACACTAGAAAAACACCCGACCATCTGCTAGAGGATAGAAACAACTAAGAACAAGACATGAACCCACCATGCAGCAACCAAGTGAGAGTAGTGACTAGAACATCATGAGCAGGGGGAAATAATAAAGTGATCTCCCCAACAAATGATCCAACATAAGAAAAGTGCCTCCATCAAGCGGAAAAGATACATGATATACAATTGAGAAGCAACCTCCACCAATTGTACAAACATAACCAATCCATGCCGATGAGAGTAGAAGGGCATGGAAAATTGATCGTGCAAGGTCTTTTTCCATGGATACCACATACCCCTGGGTAGCTAGGGTGGTAGCACAAAGGAAAACATGTGCACAATGATAATGCCTATGATCTGCAAACTGGTTCATAGGTAGTCCATAGGAGTCTTCCTGTCAGGTGTCTTTTGACAACCCATAAAAAATACGGTGAACACTGCTCTTGGCCCAAAACCATAGTTTAACTCTTTATTTTCCAGTGGGGAAAATGTCTTCTATTGGATTTTTAATTTCTTAATTTCTGTAGGTTCTTCTTATACAAGTCTTTGAAAGTGATTCCTCTTCAGCTATTTGTTCAATTGTTTTGTAACTCCTTATCTTCTCTTTGTTTCTTTGTGTTTCATGGATCGTGTATTCATATTGACATCTTGAAAATTTGAACAGATTTAAAATATCAAACTAATTGAGTATGAAGTTCGTACATCACTAAATTTAACAACAGTAAATCAACATTAACATCAGCAACTCCGCCCCAAAAGCAGAAGATTCAGCATTAACCTAATTTTCATTTGACGTGTTTTAAATTTATTTTAGCAGCAATTTTGATGATCGAGGGGATTTTGATTGTATCTTTAATGTATTTTGATGTTCACATTTTATATATAATTTCTGAAGTAATTTTTGATGATTGAGCAAATTTTGAATCTTGACTATTTATTTAACGCAATTTTGTTTTTAGCAGATTTTAGATTTAATTTTAGCAGTAATTCTGACGATTGAGGAAATTTTGACTGTACCATTGACAGAGTGAAATCTGTGACCATTGACAGAGTGAAATCAGTGATTTATAGGCCCTGTGGAGGTGAAAAACAGTTAATTTTAATCTTATGCCCTTTTGTTTTGATTGAATGCTTCCGGTCAACATGGGCAAGCAGCAACTGTTTTAGATGAGATATTCAATTGGCAGAAACATATCGCCATACTATAGAAGTCACCCTTTGGCTAAGAGGCCTCAGGCCATGAGTGTGGGTATCTATTTCACTAAAGTCACCTAGGACTTTCACTTCACCCTTAAGAGTTTTTCACAAGCACTGGTGCAAACAGAAGCATGAGCACAAGCACAAGTACCCTGGCAGGGGCAATAACAGCATCCTACTTTCATGATTTTGCAAGTCACCATTGACATCTAATGCATTTTAGATCTAACTTTAACTGCAATTGGATGATGGAGGGAATTTTGAATATTTCTCTGCTTTGACAGAGCAAAATCTGTGATTAATAATGCCAAAGAACATAATTTGGAGGTGAAAAACAGTTAATTTTAATGTTACGCATTTTAGTTTTATTTATTTTCGCAGTAATTTTGATGATTGAGGGAATTTTGACATTATCTTTACTTTGATAGAACACTATCTGTGACCAATAACCCTAAAGATTACTATTTTGGTGATGAAAAATAGATAATATTTGACCATGTTTTTCAGGTTGAATTTAACTACTTTTTCACTGGCTTGCTTCCTTCAAAATATTCTCTCCTTGAGGACGCTTGGAGGATTAGGGACAGCTGTAAATCTTTTGTAATGTTCCCATTCTAATAAATTCATGACAAGAAAATTCCACCAATCCTACTAGTTCCCTAGGTTGGATGGAGACATTGGGATTTGGAATAAGGGGGCTAATAAATGATGTTTGGACATTAGAATGGCATAAATATTTAATAAAGGAGCTAAATAAATAAATACAAGGGAAAATCAGAGTGGCAATTGATCATGAAGACACATGGAGGATGTGGGATCCACACAAGCTAGACTTTCTATGCCACATGGCATCCTCTTGTCAATTCGAATCCATAAGAAGTCCAAAGTTCTTGGGATGAGTTGGAAGGCTCATACACTTGGCAATATGCATCATAGGTCGAATTGGGATGGAGGTGTAACTCCCATGGAAGAGGAAGTGTCAAATGAGAGGTTCTTGGACACTCGGGCTAGATTCCCTAACCTCTATAACAACAATGATGAAGATGCTATGACACCTATGACAAATTTCAGACCTAATTGTTGACATCTGACCAATATGACATGTCAGGCCTAAAAATAGCCTCCAAGGGAGCACTCATGGGAGTTAGAGAAGTCCAAGAGATTCCTACTCGAATTGGTGGAAGGTGGAAGGCTAGGAAGTGGAAGACAAGTGGCAAATCTTGAATCCCTCCCTAATGTGAAGTGGCTTGGAGTTCATGGATGGAATTCGAACCTTAGAAGGCTAAGGCTGTTTATAAAATACAGGGATCAAGTAAGAGAAGGGCTTTTGATCATTTTCATAATTGCATTTGAGAGGAGAGCAAGTGGAGTGCTCCTCTACTTGCCTTAGCACCAATTTTGAGGGTGAAAGATTCCCATCCTAGTTGGTAATTGGAAAGGCCATTCAGACCTTTCATTTGGAGCTTCAATGGAGTCATATGTTACAGATGCAAGCTACAGGGCAGCTCGTGGTCACTTCTAGTTCAGCTTGTTTCTCCAACCATTTCAAGTTTTCTCAACATATTCATGCTCCTTGAGGTGGGGCGCACTTGGTGAGATGTTATTCTCTTTGGGGGAGCTTCTAATGCCCCATTCTTTTATCATCTGATCATCTGATGTAAATGCTATGTTCTTCATACTCATAATAGCTTCAAGTCGAGAGTCCAAGTGGAACTATGTAAATCTGATCATTAATGAGCAAATGGTTCCATTTTCCCCACTATGTTGATGTATGCCAATGATATGTTAATATATTCGAATGGACAAGTGAACCACTGATGAATTAATGATGTATGGACTGTTAGTAATGTGTTATACAAGTTTCATTTTCAGTGCATAAGCTTTTGGAGTCATATTGTTCAATTTCATAGCATTTGGAGAAGATTGCCTATCATTTCCTCCAAGGCCGAAACTAGTCTTTTTGTATCTGATTTGAGAGGTTTGTAGCAGACTTAATAAACTGAATGGTGATGCATATGAGACCATATTGATGTCCCCTAGATGTCCCCTGCTTCTGTCCTGAAATTCGAGAGGGTCCAATAGCATTTGGAGAGCCATCTCCAAGACCTACCCAGGAGGGAATTGAACCCCAAATTGCTAGTCAAATCCCCTACCTTGGCTAGAATTCAAAGGAGAGTTGCAGAAGCCTTTTGAAGACTCTAAAGCATCCATGAACTTCATAATCATGTCCTAATACCATCCATATACCTTCTGTGACAATTTGGGAGCATTTGGAGACCAATAAACCAATACTAGTTAAGGGTCGAACTAGTGGAAAAAAATTGAAATTTTCACCATTTTAATAAATTTCTAAAAAGGGACATTACATCTTTATGGCACATAGTTTGGCTGTTTGCTAGCGATATTCTGTAAAAATACTAGTGTAAGGCTACATTTTATGAGGAACCATACCTTCTTAGCTCAGGGGAATTGAAGCTTTTTAAGCAGTAATTGGCTTTGCTGGTTAAAGTCAAATTCAATGTTTTTTTATAAAGATGTTGAATCCTTTCGTATTGGGGCACAGGCTTTTGTGCTTGTATTTCTGGCTTTTTTAGGACAGGAATTTCTTTGTAATCCTGTTGTTTGATTGCTGTAACTCTTTTTGTTCCATGATGCAACACTTTGATCCATGGAGGAATGTATGTTGCATTTCTAAAAAAACAGTTAATTTTGGTGTTATGCCTTCTGCATTTAATTTTAACAGTAATTTTAATGATCAAGGGAGTTCTGACTGCAATTTTAATGAAATCTGTGCTTAATGACCAAATATCAGAATTTTGGAGGTGAAAAACAGTAATATGTGTGATTCTTTTCCATCTGCCATCCTTATCGCAATCATCTGTGCACCAATTCCGTATTTTCTTAACTTAATTTTAAAAATTTCGTCGATGGGGTTGTGGTTCAACTGTGAAGATTAAGGGGTGGCAGGTGTCGGGGGTGGGGGAGTTGTCATGGACCCCAAAGGTAGAGGAAGAATTTAGGATCACCTCAAATAACAAGGCAGTAGTAGCCTTGGCCTCCTACCAACTTACCAAGGCTTGCACAGGGTCAAGGTGCATTGGAATCAGGATCTCACTCATTTCACTGCATATGAGACTACAATTGTGATAATTTCCTCTCCTGATTATGCAGGATTTAGAAGGATCATACATTGAACTCTAGACATGGTGAGGACTTTGAAATGGTATCGTTCTTCCAAGTCTTGAACTTGCCTAAGCAAAGTGTAGTAAGTTGTAAATTTAGTATTAGTTGGTTTAAGAAGCTCCATTTTGGCATGCCTATGGTAAGTGGCTTGTGAATGGTGGTGGCTGCATATGAACATCTGAATTTTGCAGC
Organism: Larix kaempferi; assembly: GCA_027924585.1. NCBI lineage: Eukaryota > Viridiplantae > Streptophyta > Pinopsida > Pinales > Pinaceae > Larix > Larix kaempferi. Next base: position 4,505,296 of record BSBM01000238.1, on the reverse strand, counting down.
CATTTTCAATTAACACCCTAATCCAGTCAATTTTCCCAATGTCTTTCAATACATTATTCAAAGAATGCACTGTGCATGGCATCTAAAAAATCTGCCTAGGTTACATCAAGAATTCAGAAATGAAAAAAAAAAGATTTTTGAGTTATGAACATTGAATAAATATTAAAAATTAGAAAACAAAATCAAACTTGTAATTAAAAATAAAAAATGTAGTTCTTTTAAGTTAAAAATTAAAAAAAATCAGACTTATCACTAACCTGTACTCCTTTTAGACCATCATCCCGATTGCTTTGCACACTGGGGCTGCATCTGTAACAACCCTGAACGACATTGGATGGCCCCACCTCTGTAATGGCATCATCACATAATTGATCTTTTTAGAACGTAGTGTTCTTTTCTTGATTGGATTAATCAATGGCCTTTAGAAAATATGGACAGGATATGGAAGAGACAGTGATGTTTATCAAAGGATGATTATAATTTATGACAATTAGTCTAACCATCCATGACAATGGAGCATCCATCTACACTCCAAGAGGCCTTCAATGATACCATTGCCTCCTCAAGACATGCTTTCTCCTTGTCCACCAACACAGTTTGGAGCTTCTCATAACCAGGTGCCTTATACCTCGTAAGTCCATCATTAATGGCACAAACAATTTACTTAAAATAGGGTGAGCAAAGGAAGCTCCTATAAAAAAGCTATACTCTAATCTAAAAACCAAAAGAGCTATCTCCAAAGATGGAGAGCCGTTCTAAAAGAGAGATATATAGAGAGAGTCAATATAGAGGAAAAATGTACAAGGGGAGTAGATCTGGAATTTGTGATACAAAAATGCTGAATATGTCATGGTGTACTGGAAGAACTGGAAGCATCTCTTCTAACATCCGAAGTTGAATAAAGGAACCTCAAAATAGTACTCTGTCTGGAGGAGGAAGCAGAGCGATTACGGATATGTGCCGCCACCTGGAATGGGAAGTCTATTGCTATGATCCGTATGAAGTCGTCATGTGGCAGCTCTGGTTGCTAGGATGGGGTCGAGATCGGCCATGTCGTTGGTGTCAAACTAAAGTGGAGGTGGTCCTTTGTGTCCTAACTGATTGGTGAACATAAGCACTTTCGTCCTTTGTTGGCCTCTTGGTGCCCCTAGAGGAAGGGAGCAACAAATGAAGGAAGTAGTCCATTGAGTGGAGGTTGGTCCCGACTACGAATGTTGTTGGGGATGAAGGAGCAAAGTCGCAGGGCCTCCTACAATTATAATGGCAGATATCTTTGGTTGGGATATATCTATAGAAGCTAGTGAGATTTTGAAGCTCCATGAGAAGAAGGTCCCTAAAGGGACAATGGAGCCACCTGCGAATCTCGTAGTAGTCAGGGCATTGAAAAATACAGTGCTCCTTAGTCTCAAACTCTTGAAGATGACATATCTAGTAGACCTATCCGATCAGTCGATCTAGTGATTTGTCTCCACTTTGAGGCGATGAGAACCCACTTTGAACTAGCCAAAAGGAATACGAAGAGCATGTACCTAGTGGCGAAGTGTGTACTACAGTTGAACAATGAGACCTCCACTCAGATCCATGAAGTGTGTAGCATAAAAGGCCATCTTTGGATCCAACTCGCCTCGAGGGTTGATCCAAGTGACTTGTATGAATTGTTTATAGATGTTGTCTTGAGTGATTCTTTTTAGCTCTTGCTTGGTAGGTAAGAGTCAGCCAAGTGAGTCTAGGGAATACCTAAATGGAGAAAGCCAGTCCATCATAATGCCAACTGATACCAAAAGATTTGTAACCTTGACATACCAACATCTAGTGTGGCTTGAAGGGTCAGCTAAGGCATTGGATTGCAATGAGAGATAGGCCAAATACGAGTATCGATCTCGACCTATCATCGAGTCAACGAAGCTTCGAAGATGGTGTAGGAGTGAGACAAGGTGGAACATCGTCTCAAGTCAAAATGGGTGGGCACTGAACTCTGCAAGTATGATGGGCTGAGGAATTATCTTTTTGCATCTGATGATGCGACAGAGGAGTAGGGCTTGCACTCTTTCTATTGAGGCCCAATTTGTGTCTAGTAGACAAGGCCCTCAAATCTCTTAACCGTAGAGGACTGTGGGTCGAATGGGAGTGTCCGTGAGAAACATCTTGGACGATATGTCTTGGAAGTGGTGTCTAAAGCACCATCTCTTGAGAAGAGTATGTTGTACCTCCACCTTAGCCCCAACACCTAGTGTTTCTAGAGGAAGAGCGATTAACTTTGCTTATAAAAGGGCCAGTTGGAGGGAGTCGATGATTCAATAGTATATTTATCCTTGTAGAATCCAGATGACTCATGAGATACAATTATCATTTTTTTGATGTGATTTTGTATTAGCCTGTTAAGGCAATTATCGAGATTCAATAGTGATTTATGATGTATCACTTGAAAGTTGAAATTCTATACATCTCATACATCTTATGTAGCAATTTTATTTCATATTTATGTGACAAAGTGTTTACTTATGTTGTTTTCTTAGACTTTTAAGAAAATGAAAAAATGAATTATTTTGTATTTTTTAAAGATTGTTAATATTTTTGATATTTTCCTCAATATTGCTAATAAGTTATATTTAGGATCCTTGGCAATATATTCACCAACATGATATTTACAACATTGATCCTTTTTTTAAATACGTCTTATATTTATAGATAAATATTTACAATAAAAAAAGACAAATGCGGAAGGGTATATACAATGAACTTTATAACCTCTTCCTTAAAGCTACTAGAGCAGAAATAAAAGCAGAATATTCTATATGATCCAAAGATTGTGCATCTTTGGTCAACAAAGTTGCCTTAGCCAAAAGATGATGGCATACCTCATCTTTCCACAAAGTATTGAAAGTAGACAGACATGTAACCTCTTGATTAAATACAACCTTCCACTTGATTTTCCACAACACAAATAATGCCGAGATCCATAAGCAATGCCAAAGCCCTAAAAAAGTAGGGTAGATAAGAGAATGACCATCATTGATCAAAGCAATACACCAATGCTCCCTACCCTGTAGTAACACATTATGTTTATCCTCAAACAAGCCCAACATCACTTGGCAAACTGGCACTCCTAAAAGATATGCTTGAAAGTTTCCATGCACTGACAAATTGGGCAGAGGTCATTCGAGAGACCACTCTTGATCAACTTGGCCTTCGATGGAATCCCCTAATTGCGTCGAGAGGCGCTCTACAACCCAATATGAGGGAGATCTTGTAACATGTGAGTGTTTGTCGAGTGTTTGTTGAGTAAAAAAATAATACAAAGTAAAAAGTAATAAATACTATGTCGGCCATAAATAAAAAAGAATAATACAAAGTAAAAAGTAAATATGAGACTTAAATTAGAGAATTAGAGCTTAGGATTAGGTGGTAAATAATATGTCGGCTATAAACAAAAAAGAATAATACAAAGTAAAAAGTAAATATGAGACTTTAGAGTGTTTGTCGAGTTTGTCTTGTCGAGTGTTTTTCGAGTAACAAAATAATACAAAGTAAACAAAAAAGAATAATACAAATTAAAAAGTAAATATGAGACTTAAACTAGAGACTTTAGAGCTTAGGATTAGGTGGCTCGGGTATTGCACTCAAGGAGCTATTCAAAGAGAGGTTTGCACCTCGGGAGATTTGATCCCTCTCGGCTCTTGATAGAGCCTAGGATTTGGATCTAGGCTGGTATATAACCAACCAAGCAAAAACCTACAACTTATAGGAAAGTCACACCGTACAAACACTGGAGATGATGAACCCAATGGTCCTCCAGATCCTTAGATAACCATTGCACATTAGGAATTGAGGAAAGAAGATAGCTTTGATGAAGCACCACATACATATTACTAGAGTCATATTGAAGAAGGGTTGAACTACACAATTGGGAGGCGATTAGTGTTCAGAAGAAGACTTTTGAGTTTTACTTACTCACTCGACAATTTTTGACAAAGTTGTTTCTTCTGTTCGTTGAGCAAGGTTTTGGTTGTTATATTCTAATGTAGTGATAGTAATGAGACTTGAATATTTTGGGAAGCTAACTATTGTTAGATGCATTCTTCACAATTCGCATGTCTATTATGCCTCTTGTTGGTTCCCCCACAGGACTTATTTTCAGTTGCTAGAGCAGATTATGTGGTCTTACTTGTGGTCTAAGTATGGTGGCTAGAGGGGTCTTTTGTTGGTGCCTTGGGATGTTTGTACTTATGCCCAAGGACCGGGGGGGGGGGTGTTTGGCATGATTGATGTTGTGACTTAGGGTAATATTCTTACGACCAAGTGGGTGGTGAGATGTCTGGAGTGCTCCGCTGCTTAATAGATTTTGTTTAACGATTGTGTGATGACTACTCAACACATATGTTTGGTTTGAGGGGCTTTTGGATCAAGTGATATTCTCTCTTCTCCCCACATGTTTCAGGGCTCGGGTTCCCTCATTTTTGGAGTATTGGGTTAGCTTGAAGTGTTGTTGTGGGTCTGGTCTGTTGGCATTGGGAGGGCAGTAGGGCAGGCTGGGATCTAGCTAGTTGTCCCATTTGAAGTTGGTGAGTTTAGGGTTCGTTCTGTGTTGTGGATATGGCTTGTTTTCAGGCCTCATTGTGGAGTCTGAGTTATTTAAAATGAATACTGGTATGCTTGGGTATTTTTGGGTGGATTATGGGAGGAGTTTTGGTCTCTCACTTCTCTAGTATGACTTCCATTGTTTGTATTCAGTGCGTCATTAGAGACATCTATTATCCACGGTCCTCAATGCGAGATGGGTGTCCACTGATGTAGAGGATAGCTGTGTGCAGTGGCTTCATATTGTGTGAACTGTTTGGCTTTCTTATAAGCTGATGGTCTATTATCCCCGGTCCTCAATGCGAGATGGGTGTCCACTGATGTAGATGATAGCTGTGTGCAGTGGCTTCATATTGTGTGAACTGTTTGGCTTTCCTATAAGCTGATGGTTTTGGCTTGGTTGGTTATATATCAGGGGATCCCATCCAAGGCATAGTTGGCCAAGAGTGGGCTTTCTGATGACCTATGTCCCGTTTGTCACCGCTCGGCAACTGTGAAACATATTTGCTGGGAGTGTTTATTTGCCAAACATTGCTGGAGATATTTTTAGGATCAGTATTCAGCTCTTCTTCAGGACAGGCTGCATTGGTGTACTGCATTGTTTGGAGATTGCCAATCTCTTGTTCATACTGCTTTCTTTGGGATATGGCAGTGTGTGCAGATTTCAGCATTATTCGTTCTTTGGAAAGTCAGGATTATATGTTAGATGAATGCCAGAACAGAGGTCTCTGTGCATATTATTCCCAGGACTTCCTGATTAGAAATGTCGTGCAATCCAAAGGCTTCCCGTGAGTGATTGTATGCACTTTTCTTTAATTATTTGGTCATGTAATGCATGATAATTCATTCTCTATCGTATCAGTAAAATACAATAGTTGAATGCTAGTATAATACAATAGTTGAAACAATTATTTAATGTCTATGACTGAATGCTAGTTTTGTGAGTATTTTTTCCTATTATGATCATTTTCTTTAGTTAGTGGTAGATATTTTCATCTTCATACAAACAGTTGTTATTGTTATGTTGTGATTACCTCATAATTGTTATGTTGTGATTACCTCATTTTAGGTGTCTTCCATTCGGGAAAGTAGATCAGATGATAAAAGATTTTCTATCTTCACTGGTACAAAGAGACTTCATTTGCGAGCTGAATCTAGAGAAGACCGAGCTGCATGGATTGAAGCATTGCAGGCTGCAAAGGACCTATTTCCTCACATTTCAATAAATGAGCTTATGTCACCTATAGACAACATCACTGTTTCAACAGAGAAGCTTAGATGCCGCTTATTGGAGGAAGGCTTGAGTGAAGCAGCAATCCAGGAAAGTGAGCAGATTATGATGGCGGAGTTCTCTGCGTTGCAAAACCAATTTAAGATTCTTCAGCAGAAGCAATTTCTTTTGCTTGAAACTTTGAGGCAACTAGAGGTATAATACATTTACCATCTCTAAAATTTTTTGGTAGGATTTATAATTGTGATTGATATAAACAGGTTGATTTATTCTGGAAAGAATGCTTTGGTTCATTTGCTTGAGACTTCTGTGGGTAATAAGGTTACCTATTGAATCTTCAAGAGGATCCGCGTTTGAGTTTTTGAGGTCAATGTTTCAAATATTCAGGAATTGTTAAAAGAAACGGTGTTGGGAATATTCAACACCTGAAATGGGGCATAAGCTGTAATATACCTTAATATTGTGGCATCTCGTAGTTATAATCATTAATGTTACTTTACTATTGAATAGATATAATTGAAAAGTCATGTTTGTCAATGAAGAGGCATAGGGATAATCCAAGTATATCTCTAATAATAATAGCCTATCATCTCTTATCTTATCATCAATAGTTTATTATTAGATTGTTATTAGCACAACGTACTAAAAGGTCACGGACATTATGAATGAGCCAAAATAACTAGGAAGGTTATTCCAAATGGAATTAAGCTATAATCTATTGTTATCCAGTTGTTTCTCATTCCTCATTTTAACTTTTATACTCACAAAAGCATAGAAGAATACTTAGCAAAGGACACACTACTAGATCTGAACTCATAACCTCTCAATGCAACTCTTAAAAGCAGATTCTTTTGTATGATCATGTTGAACCTGAACCATAAAAAATATACAACTGTGAAGATTTGTTCAAGAAACAGCAAGGCAAGATTAAGGCAAGTTTATAGACTAAAATGCCAAATCAAATGTGTAATCCATAAATTTTGGTGCCTGGAATATTAAAATTATAAAAAAGTAATGGAGGAGGTTCTACTGACGCAATGTCATGTCTTAATAAGTTCCTTTAAAGTTAAAATTGTATCTATTATTAACAATAGAGGAGAAAACCTAGCCTTTTATTGTTTAATATTTAAATGCTACCCCAAATACTGATTAACAGTTCTAACGATAGTTTGTCTCTCTGGTAGATTAGAATAACTGAAATAAATACCGAAAAAGAGACTAGCTGAATGCAAAAAGGGAGTGACAAAGCAGGCATATGTTAAAGGAGCACCCCTGGAGGGCTTTAGTAGGAGATGGTTTGAGGCTTGATACGGCATCACTGTCCTTATCAGCTGTGATTGCATGGCTATGCAGATTGGGAATTCAGTAGGATCTCGCATGTCGGTGTGTCCATCCTACACAAATCTAGAGATCCTTAAGTGTGGTCCCTGTATAGCGTTGTCATCCTCTACCTCAATCGCCATAGACCTGTTTTCCACATATTGTTTTTGGTTGGGCCATGGACATTGCACACCAGCAGTCATCAAGTAGATCAAAATCAATTCCATTAAGTAATTGTCAATTGTGCATCTAATGTCCATGAATGTTTGGTCATCTTCCAAATTGTTGTCTATTTTCCCAATCAAACAATTGAATAGATCCATCTTGATCTCTGCCATCAACCAAGTGAAATAGGTGGCTAATGACAGATTGCTACAAAGGATGAAGCCAGAATAATTGCACCCTAAATATGAAGAAAGACACCCCAAATATTAAGAAGTTTCGTGCATATTTCCCTTTATCCAATGTTTACTGAAACTTACTGTTGTGTTTGTAGTGAACATGCTTATTGCACATGAGATTCAATCAACCACTGTGCCAACATTAAATCCCTACCAATCTTTATTTAAAGCAAGAGTTGGCGATTTACCATTTGGGGCTATAGAAGATTCAGGATTGATCCCTTTGATGTCAAACAATTAAGACCCACAATACAAAAACTCTTTTGTATAATCATATGATAAAATCCATCCATTACGTTGGATACAACACCACAACTTTCTCTGCTGCTAAGAAGCAAGACTTAATAAGGTAATGGTACTATTTTAAGGCAAATCGTCAAATTTAAGAAAATCATGCTTCCATGGCATCACAATTACTATAAGCTGCAGCACGTGAATGGTATGAAGTTGGAGTAGGGAATCTTTCCCAATTAGATGGCTATTACTTTATTGTTGGTTTTTATGATTATTTTAGAACAGATGGGATGCTAGAGTAGTTTTAGACTTTAGTTGATATAAAGGATTTCTTATGCTACTGAAAAGAATCATGAGAATTATATCCATATTGTACAGATACAGTAATATTTTATAATGATGCTGTAACATATATATGCCTAAAATTACTGAATCAGTTACAAGAAGTGATTGCAATAACTTTGAAAAAAAGTGGGAGATATTCAAAGTAAACATAGAAGTCAAGGGGCCTATGCCTGAATATGTTGCCTCTTTGCTTAGCAACAATAAAAGCATTGAAGATGACATGTTCATGTTTGAGTGTTGTAAAGCGATTAACACTAAAATTTCTACATTATCAAATTATAATGTTGCAATTAATTTGATAATTATCCACAAGGGCTTTAGTAACACTCATGGTAATGTGAACCCCAGTTTGGACACCTAGGATGAATTGAATTATCTAAAAGTTACCTAGAGGCTAGAATTCCCAAGATCTTTTAAAGAATTGAATAGGATACCTATGATGACTAGAATTATCTAAAAGTGACCTAGAAGTCCCAAGAACATTCAAAGAGTTGCATTTGGTATGGCAACAGGGTATCATTGACAATATGAGCACTAAACAATGCATGGTAAGTCCTTGTTGATTATGGCAAATGCTAGGGAACACATGGAAACTAATGGGTATTACCTCTTTCAAGGAAAATGTTGCTATTGCCCCGATACTACCTGCTGGAACAAGATTGCTCCAATAGATTGTAATACCTTCCCTTGTGCTAATTCTTCCCTTGTTAAAAGGTTTTCCGTTCAATGTCAAAGTTAACTTGTTGGCTCAATGTCAAGGTTGACTGGTTGATGTCAAGCTGGGTTGGATCAATTGACTTAAAATATATTAGTACATGGCAAATATCCAAATTGACATCTTAGTTCTTCATTGCAAGTTATTTATTATTCCTTCAGCTTTAAAAATATAACAAGTGAAAGTAAGTTGTCCTTTTAAGCATATTTCTGGTATGATATTCTTATGTCCTCCCAGAAGGCACATGGCGTCAGATAATAAAATGGTTATTATTAGTTGCTAGCATTGCCTTTCTTTCTTCATTAATGGAATATAAGATTTTGTAAATTAACCATAAGAGTGGTGTGTGTCCTGTGTAATTGCATCGTTGCTAAAATATGGACCAGTTTGGATATATTTATGTGGCTATTTGTATGCTGCTTGGTGTGTCAGAGTAGTGGATTATAATTATTATCATCTGTAATAGAAGGTGAAGTGGGACATGGTACAAAAGACAAATCAAAGCACACAATCTGGGTGTTCTATGCTAGTGTACCTGAGAGAAACCTTGGATATCTGTTAATAATCACACCACTTTTTGTGAATGCAAGGACCGCATATAGTCACTGTCAGTCAAATATCTAGAATGTTCATTCTGCAAGTTTTTCTACATTGTGATGTATTTTTTACGAGACAAATATATGGTCCTGTTTTTTAGATTGTCATACAGTTGTTAACTAGTGTATTGAATTGATCAGATATTTTGTCTCTGCTTAGCTATGAAATATATACTGATACAGCTATTGGATTTGTGTTAGGATGTTTAGTTTAATACTTGCCATCTATTCATCAAGACTCAAATGTAAGCTTGTCTGGAACTTAATTTTTGCTTCTGGGCATTCTTATTGAATTATAATAAATCAGGGACTAGAGAGACATTGCACTTTACAGGCATCTTATTGAATAACTCTATCTTGTTCCTTGAAGACAGAAAAATTTGATCTGGAGACAAAGGTTGTCGATGAAAGTCAGCATCGTTCAAAGCATACTTCATCCTCAAAAGCCAGAAATGGGAAATACAGTGGTAGGTTTTTGAGGTGCTGACAGACAATTGTTTTTCTTTTTTGATTCCCTACATAGATCTTTATAGTATATACCTTCATGTAAGTGTTGAAAAAGTAAAGTTTCACATGTTAATGTTGGCCAACTTTTTAAGAAAAAGTCATCTTTTTTGTATTGGTGGGCAAATCTTCCCTTTAACATTTCTTGATTTTGAGTCTGTAAGAAGTTTTACAGGGCTATTCTCGGAATGGTGAATTTATCTTATTTTGCACATCTGGTTGTAGTTTGTACTATTTTAGATTGTAGAAATATATGGGGGTTGTGTTTTCCTGTCCATAGTGGCACAGGGATTTGGGCTTTTGAAGTTTGGTCATAATTTATGGTTTCTGGGCTGCATTGAAATAAGAGGCTCTTTGATAATGCATTTAAGCATGCTGCATTTGACTTCCATGCTTTTTCCTAGGTGTTCTCTTGCTCTATTACCATATTATAAAAGCTAGAGACACTAGATAGGGTTACATTACAGAACATGTCAAAGAGATACACACAATAACATGATATGATATTATGAGTAACTGGTGAACTTATTACATAGAAGTTCACCTCCTTGCAGGCTTGCATTGGCGAACTTATTACTTAGAAGTTCACCTCTTTGCAGGATTGCATATAAATGTTCACTGAGCAAGTCATTCCACTTATGAATGAGGTGGGATAAATTGCTTTACACATAAAGTGAACATGATTCTAACCTAAAGTCACTAAGTGGCTTAATTACATAGTAAGGCTTATATTCTAACGCCTTTGCATGGCAATCCAAACATCTTCAATTATAATCATCTCCATCTTGTGCTTCTAGAGGCAGTGTTGAGGAGCTCATAGACACCCTTTCCCTGCTCCTGTTCCTGGGTACAAAATGCTCCCAAACTATAGGAAGAGGTACTGCGAGCTTCTTGGGAGTGTTGCTGTTGGTGGTTGGCCACTCCTGATGTTGTCTCTGTGATGTACCACGTGGCCAGGAGCTTGTAGAAGCTCCCGGACAAGCAGAGAGCTTCTGTGCACTCCCAGCCACATGGCTCTCAAAAACCTAAAAAAAGGCCGATGAGCCAGTTTTTTTTTTATCCTTGTGTTGTCAGCAATGACCCAGATTCTGTTCTCAAAGTAAACATTCACCATTTGGTCTGATTTCTTCTCAGGATCAAGGCGATTTATTTGATTGTTCATTCTCAAAACTTTTCAAAATGACCTAAATGTTTGAACTCAAAGATAAGCTGTCAATTGATATTTGTTTGTCTTTCAATTTAACTGTGTTTCATCATTTACAATTTTTTTCGGTAACAGATGCTTTTGACATTTCTGTTTTTGTTTTAGCAAATGAAATGGTTGATTAGTTCAAGGGTGGAAGACTGATGGCTGGAAGATTAATCTATATGATGCCTTTGTCTGAAGAAGCTACAGAGGGTTTCTTAGCAGAATGCCATATGTAATGATTATAATTTTCAGATGTCCTGCCTGGGATTTGAACTTACGCCTTCATCGATTGGAAATTAATGATAACCAGTGCTATGCACATGAACATGCATTCCAATCTGTGCATTTATAATGATACTACTTGCTGGTTTATCTCAACCTGTAACAATAACTTTATAAGCATACAGAACATCTGAAATAATGACACAATACTTTGTAAGTTTGCAGACTTGTTGAACGTTAGATTGGGCCAATAAGTTCTGAGAATATGCCACTATTCACAATGGATATGAAATTTGTGTAATTATCTTTTTTCAAGATATAATATTGCCGTTCCCATCCTGCCATTTCCTGTGAATTTGGGCAAAGCTTCACGCCATATTGGACACTCTTACCTTTGTTTTGGACATTTCCACATTCTGGAAACTTCTGCAACATAGGGTTACCATTAAACCCTTTTTGATTAGATGTTTCTATTATGTTTGCATCTGATGTAGATGTGATACTGCAGTAGATTACTGAATTGCTTCCACTGAATCATGATCATCTCAGGTTTTAGAAATTTGACACTTTTATCTCCTGATCTTGTACTTCAAATGTCAGATCCAATACTGCCTCCTTTGAGCTGAACCAGGCTCTGATACCAGTTGTTAAAACTTGATACTCCCAGGCTTTTGGCTCTGATGCCAATTATTACCTTTCAACAATGATCAGATGTCATCTGTCTAGTTGACAAGCCTGATACTTATTTTTAAAATTATGATAGACAAATTAGTTGTCTGATATATGCGGATTGGCATACAGATCTAGTGTGGAAATAAGCAGAGAAGCTCAACAGAAATATAACACAGGCAAGTATATATCACACCCACAGTTTGCAATTGCATGGATGGGATCGAGACAAAATCATGTCCTTCATTTTTCTATTCAAAGCAATTGCTCAGAGAATGATTCAAGGCATTGTACAAAAATGTTGTATGAAATTTAGAAATACATTACATTATTTATACATGAAGGTTGTAACAACCTTATCCCTTTTACGTTGGCTACAGTGGCCAGCTGCCAGTAAAATGTGGGATCTTTTACCTAATCAGGCTGGCTACATACTATTCAAGACGTCAAGAATATGGGATCATTAGCCTGTTGGTTGACCGAGTGTTAAGGTTGGTCAAATCAGACTATCAACAATTGGTTTCCGTCCTGTTCCCCTTCTATGTGCAAGTTGGCCTGTTCAGCTTGTCAGCAGATGACTCAAGTGGTCGACACCTCAACACTGTTGAAGCTAAATATATTCATATCATTAAAAAAATGTTAAATTGTGTTGGCTTTCACACAAGAACCATCCTTTGAGAAATACGTTTCCTTTTGAATTTAAGCTTGTTGATCTTTGTAGCTGTTATAATAATTGTAATTGAACATAAATTATGTATCTTTAGCAGTTTCCAAAAAATAGTGTAGAATTAACGTTGAGATAAGCTCTTTCCAGACTGGGCACTTTAGATTACTCAGTTGTGGTTGGTTTTACAATTTAGCTTTGAAATCTTCTATATTAATTTCTATTTTTATGCTTTTTCAGAAGGGAGTGTTACTGATTCCGATGATGACAATGAGAGGCAAGATGGACCAGAGGAAGAATCAGATGAGGATGACATTACTTATTTTGACACTAGGGAGTTTCTATCATCTAATTCATTACGGAGAACAGACTCTGGACACATGCGATCGTCAGTTGATTCAGATGAAGGTTTGTCCCTCTCAAATTCTAGGTATGGCGTTGATGCAGATATCAAAATGGTTGGATTTGATTACCCTTATGTGCAAAGGCGAGAGGAACTACCTGAACCAAAGGAAAAGGAGAGAGGAGTGAGCCTTTGGTCCATGATTAAAGACAATATTGGCAAGGATCTCACAAAAGTGTGCCTTCCTGTGTACTTCAATGAGCCTCTTTCGTCCTTACAAAAGTGCTTTGAAGATTTGGAGTATTCTTACCTACTTGATCGAGCATATGAATGGGGCAAAAGGGTAACCTCTCTCATCTTTATACATGAAGTCATATTGTTTTTATTCGATGTATGAAAAAGTGGAAATACTCGTCTTTGTCGGGTGGTTGCTAATTTGAGGTAGCTCAAGTCTTGACATACGAAATTCCAGAGGGCTTTGTCAGTGATCAATTTTGGGTGGATGTACTTCTCTTGCCTTGTTAACATGTGAAGCATCATGAATCCTTTTTGTTTCTCAAACATAAGTAGCTTGCTTAAAAGTGAAAAGACATTTCTGATACATTCTCAGTTATTAACTTAGGTCTTTTCATAAACAATTGCATTACAAAGTACCTTTATTCAAGCAAGCTACAATCTACAAGTTATTAACTTAGGCTTTTGAAAATTTCCAGTTGCATTACTAAGAACCTTGTATTCAAGTGAACTACAATGTGTAACAGGTCAATTTTAAAATAATTCATTGATCAATGTGTGCTTTTGTTTTCTGGAATTATACTGTGCACCCTTGCGAGCAAATATGCCTTTCTATGACTGGACAACGAAATTCTTCCTTCACAGGACTTTATCTGTCCTGAGCTTTCTGCCATATCCTGTAGCTGTAAAACATAAATGTTACTTCCGTCATATTATTAGTCGATAATGCCTTTCAGTTTAAGTCTCCTAAGTCCTTTACTGTGCTTTTGCTTGCTATTAGACCTTGATTGGTATTATCATCTCTATGATGTCACCCCCTTTTGTAGTTCATGGGTGACAGCGAAGAACTGCTAATTTTTTTTCTTGTTTCATAATCTGTCATTGGTCTTGCATGGATTTTAAATATGTTTTTCCCCATTTAAGAGCATTCTGATTTTCTGCTTTCTCAATGATTTGTGTCTGCTTGGTTTAGGTATTATCTTACTTTAACGTCTCAGTTGATATGAATTGTGTTTGTTTTCTGAGCCCAGATCCGATCTCAAGTTTGAATAATTTACTTAAAATTATTAACTGGAAATACACTAAATTCTTAACAAATTACGCAGCTGAAGACACAGGAAACCATTCAAAACATTTGACACAGATTTACCTTGGAAAACTCCAATTGGGGAAAAACCAGCAACAGATGATTTTATTATAAAAATCCTAATCTCCCATCCTGGGAAATGGCCCACTGACGAATATAAAAAACAGCAAGTAGCCTAGCCTATCACACCTGACTGCTACTTCCTTTGCTGCCCCTTTGCTCCGTTTCTCGGCCCCTGCCTTCACACTTGGATGGAAGTCCTTCTCCACCCACTCAATGAGATCTCACTCACTCTGTGTGACTGTTGTGTCATCTCCTGTCCTTAGGCTTCTTTTTATAACATCTCAATGACCAAAATACCTTGGGCCGTAAGTCACTTTTTAGTCATTAGCCAACATTAAGTCAATACTGTGCTTTTCCTAAGTTAGACTTACGAAGGAGATACAAAAATCCCCCTGCTCCTCAAGCAAGCTCATAGAGAGCTCTTTTGGGCAACTCCTGCATGCCAGACACTTGGCCTACGCAGAAATACCTGTTCGATGCTACAAAAATCAATAAATTGAGTAGTACACTTAGGTTTTAATGTTTGTGTCTTGGGCTGGTCCTTTTGATCTTGGCATTTCCTTGAAATGCAGTGTCTTTTGAGTTCTATATGATAGTCAAGATCTGATCCCAACGCACCTAGAAGGTTTCTCAATGCTGGCATAGAAACTAGGCAACTCAAAGTAGATATACTGCAAACCGTACATGCAGATATTGATTTTCCTCTTTGCCAAATTAGTGAAAATTTTCTATGTTTAGTCTTGACTCTTTATTTGAATATGTCTAAAGTAAACTACTTAGCTATGGTTTTGCTCCCTGACTTGGCTTTTTCAACATTGTGGAAAATTTCTGTATTTACAATGAAGGGATTTTCCTTTCAGTCCCAGAGCTCTTTTCTACTTTAATTCTACTCTATTTTACTGGATGTAATTTTGAGTCACCACCCTAGTTCCTCTCTATCTTACTGGATGTACTTTTGGGACACATTGATCTACGTTGTTCATTCGTGGACATTAATATAATTCTTCTCTCATTCAGCAATGGTTTATTCTGGGATCATGTCTTTTTCTGTTGAGGAACATCTAGCATTACTATGGCTGTAGTAACTACAAGGCAGGTCATAATGTCTGACATCTGAAACTAAATGTAATTTTACAACACTTTATAGGCTTTCCAGCATAGATTTGCCAGAGATAGTTGTAGGAAAACATTTGTCCTCTTCAGACATCTTTGTGGGTTTTTCCCGTAAACAGGACAGAACTGGTTGGCTTCATATAATTTTGTGCAACCATTGGTTTCTACTTTCTTGCTGCTATAATAAACATATTCTTCAAAGCAACTTGCTTAAATCTTATTGCTTTCCTAAATAACTAGTCCGGATTCCCAAATTAATGGGGTATTGACTGCTAATATGCTTGGTAGATTTAGTTTTATTTATTAGGTGTATGATGAATATTAAGGAAGTTCTCAGGAAATCCAAAAACAGTAACTTGAGAAATTATCCTTTTCTAACTCTAGGCATTTCTTGTTGATGTGCTTCAGGGTAATAGCCTTATGCGGATACTGAATGTAGCTGCCTTTGCAGTGTCTGGCTATGCATCCACAGATGGTCGAAATTGTAAGCCTTTCAATCCTCTATTGGGGGAGACATATGAGGCTGATTACCCAGATAAAGGTGTCCGTTTTATTTCTGAAAAGGTCAGTTTGGCTATACTAATGGCATGTACTTGCAGATCCACCACACTCCAAAATAACATATAGTTTTGCATTTCTTCTAGAAAGGATGTTAATTTTTGGAGCATATCAAAATATTCGTGACAATTGCTAGGGAGAAACTTGACTGCATGCTTATTTTCTTGGTTAATGCAATTTAGCTTGGATCAAAGTGGTTTTCCTTAAGATTTCTGAGCCATTCATGATTTAAAAACCTGTTGTGTTTTCAGAATTCTGCCAGTGTAGCATAAACAATGTTATGGTTCATTTTGATGAAATCTAGCATTGGATACAAAATTAGCTTAGTTTTAACTCATGTGGAATGATCCAGCCATGAATGGCAAATCACAAATAGGTCTGCCTTCTCATGTAAACTAGCCCACAAAGGGCAACGCTAAGCATGCCTCTAAGAGATTGGACCCCTGGTTGGGCAGCTTGGAATGCCACCATCCTTGCCATTGAACCACAAAACCATGGCCCCATCTTAACACTATTGACTAGAATAGTTATATCATTGTATGATTTTCTTTAAAGTGATTGTTTATTCTATCATTAATTGTATTGTTTATATACAAAGCTATTCATAAGTTTTGCCAAGGTGCAAAAGCTAACTCTCCATTGTGGTGTACTAAGATGTTACCGAGTCCAAGTGGTCTGACTTTGTGTTATTGTAAATACTATATATGGACCAATGCAAGGGTAAGTTGATTAGTATATTTTTTTGAAAATGTAAATGAGAGTACATTACTGCACAAGCAAAGAGTACATTAGAGCATACAAATTAATGGCCTAGCTTGTGGTTATAGAACTTTCCCTCCTAACGTAGGTAAGGAATGCTAGCATATCCACCTTAACCCTGATCTCAAAAGAGTCTACAAAATGCTGTTTCTGGTTGAAACCTGGACTGCTAATCCTGCTCTAAACATGATAGTCTCCCCCAAATGAAAGGGGGAAGCATGCCTATTGAGAGTAGCTCAACTTCTTGTTTTTGTCTAATCCACACCTCCGGGGGAGAAAAATCTTAACCCATTGGGCACGGCCTTGGAGGCAAGCCTCAAGTTGGGTCAATGTCACCTTGACACTTGACTCCTCTGTTTAGGCCAACTCCTAAACAAAGTTAAAGGGGGTAGACCCTAATAAAATAATCTAAGGTTGAATGCTTAAAGCAACTTAGGAGTTAATTTGAAACTAAAAGAGTTATCTAAACAAGACAGTAAATTGATGTACGCACAGTCCCAAAATTGACGAAAATTGAAATAAAGATAAGCAAATGCACGACAGTCCCAAAGACCGCTTAGTACGCACATCATAATATATGATATGACAATTAAGAGACTAGTGCCTTAAGCAAAATGTGATATAAGATAATGATCTAAATACTACTTGCAGTGCGGAATCTTTAAAGTTCATTAATCTAACTGAAATCAAATGTGAGTTAATTACTATTGATTGCTTGTTAGTCCTAGACTAGATTGTAGTTAGTAATGTTCGTATCGATGGACAAGAAAGAGAAGATCTAATCTATAATTTAATTAGAGCACCAAATTGAAATGTGGTCTAATTACTAATGATGTCCATGTTGATGGACGAAAAAGGCTAAAAAGTCTATGAAGTGAAGTACAAGTCAGTCCTAGACTAGATTGAAGTTAGTATTAATTAGAGCACTAAATTGAAATGTGATCTAATCTGAGCTACGGAACAGATGCATGTGAAAAAGTACAAAAAAAACATGAAAATGATTCAGGGGGTAGGGGGGGGTGTGATACCACCGCCCTACGGGGCTGATTACAAGCTGATTAGATCAGCCTTTAGAAGTGCTTACTGTTGGTCCTTAGTGGCCAACAGTCAAGCTTACAAAACAAGAAAAAGAAGAGGAAAGATAGAGGAAAAATGTCTCTTTTGGCGAGTGGAATGGACTGGACTGTCGGATGGTCAAGGTTGCCCCCTTTGACTGTTTGTATGCTTTCCGAAAACAACAAGCAAAAGGTTTCCGGACAGCGATAGAAAATGGTAGAAATTTTTGTATCTTGGATGCTCTGGAAGAGGGGTTTTAAAATTTCACCTGCACAATAAGTAAGACTGCAACCACTTGTTAAGGGGGGTAGTAGTATGACAAATGTACAAGGACGTACATGTCCGTAACATGTTGTGTTTGGACTGGCAAGGCAACGGACAGCGAGCTAAAAATGCTAAAAATTGTAAATAAACACAATTTTTAGTGGAATTAAAGTACTAGTCTAAGTGGCTAATGATCTAGATTTGATTGTAAACACTTATGGACATTTGTACTTGAGATCTACTTAATATAATGATTTAAAATGTAGATCTATATGCATGCAAGTACAAGATCTAGATATAATATGACTTTGAAACTTTGAGATCTAATACAAGCTTGCATGTAAATGAAAGAAGAAAAGATATACTTTGAAAGAAGGCTGAGTGAAGAGAAATAATGCTCTTTAGATGGGCAATGGAGTTCCAAAGTGGTGCACAGATGGACTAGTCTCTCTTTGAGCCACCAAGCTTTATCTCCCTTCTTACTCCTTCAGGTGTAATCCTACAAGAAATGGTTAGATCTAATCTTGTATCTAGCAGTCTACAAAAGGTTTCAAACAATGTTGTCAAACTTGGACTCGGCAAATACTTGGCTGGCTTGGGACTCGGCAGCCTTTGCGACTCGGATAAGACTCGACAAAGACTCGGCAAATAGAAATAAAATCAAAATATAGTAAACTTTGTACACAAAAAATATACTATTGACATTTCTAATCCATATAAATTATAAAACCACATTCTATATAGAAATTCATTAGATCATCTCATAAATGACTTTAAACCCTAATCTTAAACTATTTATAACCATATATAAATTATAACTTATATGTATTTTAAATAATTTTATACTTTATATATATTTATAATATAAATTACATTAATAAATTTATAATCCTTTTATAAAGGCAACTTATATTAATTTATAATATACATTGAACAAACGATCCAATTTTAATTTTTTTTTTCTAGGGGAATCGGCAATGGATACTGGGCTGGTACTCGCGTGACACGGGGTCCAGGGATCCAATCCCGCTACCACTATACCCCTAGGTGCCCCACACACCCCGCAAGCATGGGACACGAGTAAAGCCGGGTGTGATTTGAACTCGTGACCTCCAATTTACAACAAGTGACTTCATATCAAGTGAACCACCAATGAGCCACACCCGTACGGGCAATTTTATTATTATGTTAACTCTAATTTAAATAAAGTATTTTTAATCTATTATTTAAAATTTGTTAACTTTATAACATGCTTTAACTTATGTACAAGTTAGAATTAGTGAATAACATTGACAGGGAGCATTGAAAATTCATTGGTTATTGTTAATACGAAGGCCCATCTCTACAGAGCACAAGACCCTTATCAAGGTTTCGTTTTGTTAGTTCGATCTGGACATCGAGGGGGAACATGGGAGCCTATATGTAAGGAAGGGGCGTTACCGAGATTGGTCCATGTAATGGCAAGGGTTTTGGCCCAGGGCTATCCCACTCCCTTTCATTTCTGGTCCTTTCTCGCTCGCCTCTATATTGTGCTTGATGACAACCCACGAAGGAGGGATATGGATAGAAGGTAAGTGAAAGAGATAGGGGTCGTTCATATGCTATCATTCGGCTGCACAGTGAGCACAAGACACTTAAGGGTCATGCAAGGTTCACGCTATCAAATCAAATTGCCTGCATTTTCGTTGAATTTACAAACCCATGGATCGCCCTCCTCCACTAGCGATTTACACTTGGAATTGGCGATGACTGCAAGATTGTTGACATCTTGATACCTTTTAAAATTTGTGCTGAATTTGTATAAATGTTCGACGAACCTTAACCAAGGCTTTTACATTCGCTTGAATTAGAACCTGAAGCTTTAGATTCGACGACCTTGCCGCTGGGGACACAGACTCGTGAGTTTCCGGCAAGTTCACACGAGCGACGATTTAACAGCGAGTTCGTACGAGTCCCGAGTACGAAGGGCGAGTATGAGCCGAGTACTTGTTTCGGAGCTCACTCGGCCAGACTCAGCTGACTCAGCGAGTCTTCAACAAGTGAGATAACACTGGTTCAAGAGAAAGCTATCAAATGAAATTTACCCTACTAGGCGATAACAACCTTTCAAAGGCCTATGGAGAAATAAAAATTCAAAGCTATATACAGTTACCTCATATATGTATAACTTGAGACAATAGCATCCACACATGAAAGTGCAACACAGATTTGAACTCCAAAACCTTGTTTATTAGTAGTTCCAATAGAGCACAAGCACAAGAGCTTGAGCACAAGCTTCACTTGTAACTAACCTTAAAAAAAAGAAGGGAGAGCTTGCTTAAATAGCAAATAGGAAGAGGGGGGCGAATTTCATGAAGTGGAGTAAACTAGAGTGTCATATGACACCTCATGGAGTTAACTATAGTGTAATTTGACACCTCATGAAGTTAACTAGAGCTTAAGGGCTCCTCATGAGCTACCTAGGAGACAAGGAGGGGACAAATAGGGATTGATTGAGACCAAATCCAATCAGAAATAACACCTCACTCAAGGGGGGTGAATTAGGGAATATTCTCTTTTACAACCTCCTAAAATCACTCAAATTTGTCTCCAACATGCAAAAATCATGGAATTTTTTCTCCAAGGGGTGTGCTAAGCTAAATTGAGTGATCTAAAGGTTTTAATACATCGTATTAAAGTGTTTAACACCCCCTTTAGCCACATAAATCAAATACTATACAATATACACCCCTAAGACACCTAAATTACATTTTTTATATGTCCATATGACTAAACTATGAGATGTATGGAATACAAATTGACACTAGACTATACACCAAGCTAGGGAAAAGACATTAAAGCTTACTCTGGTTTTGTAGGTATGAGTGAAAAAACTTTGACAAGATCACACCACAAAGGCCTAAGCTTATCTCAATGAAAAAAAAACATCCCAGAGCAACATTAATGGGACTGTCCTAGATGAACTAGCCTTTTACAGACAGGGAACTCATATCATCTCATTTTACAATTCCCTCGCAGGGGATACGGAACATGTAGATACAACCCAGAAGAAGAAGAAAATGCATGTATGCTTGGCAGAGCCCTGGCACTGCATTCTCTTTTGTACATCATGTTTAGTCTTCGTTATCATCCTAGTGCAAACTGGGTGGTAACAATTCTCCTTTTCAATAAAATGGAAATTCCTAGCAACCTTTGGTGTTCTATATTTTTCTGCCATACTTTTTGGTCATCCACCACCTATCTCCCAAAATGGTCCATTTTCAATGAAGAGGGCTGACAAAAAGAGTAGCATACTAAGAGGAAAACTGTTACCATAATTATCTGGCAACTCTGCACTCCTAGATTGCATCCTTGATAGTCTCTTTTCAAAAAATTCCACTGCAACCATCTGTTCGACATGAATGGTGAGGTCTATGTTTTACAACTTATTTCTCTCAATATGATAATCTGCTTTTGATTTACATAGGAGGAAGATCTGAATTTGCTATGCATAAATATCTCAGTTCACTTACTATGTGTGTTTTATATTGTGAGATGGCTTCAGTATATTTATTGTATCCTTCCTACTCTTTTATGTACTTGAAAACCAGTAATAGGACATGCTACATAGTGCAAGTTCATGTGTTTTAAAAATTTGTATTTATATAAATACAGGTCAGTCATCATCCCATGATTGTTGCATGCCACTGTGAAGGTAGAGGTTGGAAATTTTGGGGAGATAGTAATTTAAAGAGCAAATTTTGGGGTCGTTCAATTCAGCTAGATCCCATGGGAGTTCTCACGCTGGAATTTGATGATGGTGAGGTGTTTCACTGGAGTAAGGTATTTGAGAGTTCTCATAAGAGAGTTTGGATTTCATAGGAGTTTGAACTTTGCTCATGTTTTTCTCCCTTGGCTTGATTGACTAATTTCATGAGTTTTAGTTGCTTGCAGGTTACAACATCTATATACAATCTAATATTGGGGAAAGTGTACTGTGATCACTATGGGACAATGCGTATACAGGGCAATCGTGAATATTCTTGTAAGCTGAAATTCAAGGAGCAATCTATAATTGATCGTAACCCTCATCAGGTAAGTGCTTATCATGTCCGGATGCCAGTAGTAAATAGTTCATGACATCCTCTGATTAAATTCAGTTGGCATATTTCACAGGCTTTGAATAGCATACATTTGGAATGCCTTTTGATATGATATTTCTGGCATCTGTTTTTCAGGTTCAAGGGTTGGTTCAGAATAGGACTGGGAGTACAGTATCGACATTGTTTGGGAAGTGGGATGAAAGCTTGTATTACTTAAATGGTGATGTTGCCTTAAAGTCCAAGGGTGACGATCCATCATCTGATGCTATCTTACTGTGGGAACGGGACAAACCCCCAAAGAATCCCACTAGATACAACTTAACACGCTTTGCTATGACTCTCAATGAGTTAACACCAGGGTTGAAGGTAGATTAAAAAACATGACATCCAAATATGTTTTGTTTGGAGGCAATTTCTTTTTTTTTCTCCTCTCCAATATACAAAATACAAATTGAACGTGTAATTGTATATTTAGGAAAAACTGCCACCAACAGATTCGAGGCTGAGACCAGATCAACGACATCTAGAAAATGGAGAATATGATTTGGCCAATGTAGAAAAGTTGAGGTTGGAGCAGAGGCAACGTCAGGTAAATCTTCTTGACTCGGGGTATTTTTTGACAAACTATTATGTTTAGGTGTCTTTCCGTTTAGTGTGCAAGGAGTAGTTTTACTTGATTACTGTTGATGAACATTAATTATAACCATAAATGGGAATTTATTCTAAGCCCGGCAAATCTGGAAGAAAGTTTTTACTGATAAAATTTATGTATTTGAACTTTGAAGGCTAGAAAGCTCCAAGAAAGAGGATGGCAACCCCAGTGGTTTCATAAAGAGAAAGGGAATGATACATACCAGTACATTGGCGGATATTGGGAAACCAGGGATCGGAGTAAATGGGATTCTTGTCCCGATATATTTGGTCAAATTAACTCTGATATTGTTGTTGACTAAAACAGATCTCGTGGTCACGGATGCCCACACTAATGTTAACTTCTGGCATTTATACCAAAAATTGTGCTTTATGCATAGTTCCGTGCATCTGAATTGTCCTTTGCTGGAATAAGCAGTGCGATTAAGCCATATTGGATTTGGCTTTGGTTAGATTTATTTTCATATAAGCTTGTATCTCTGGATATTCTTTTGTTCTGCCAATTCGCAGTTCTTCATATGATTATTGAGAATTGAAGGCATGGAAGATTGTGATTGATGCTGCATTCTACAATTGGATCAGGTAATAGTAATACACATCCATTATTTCATACACTACAATATATGCATCAATGCTATCTCAACTCAATTTGCAGTGATTTCAAAGCCATATTAAAACATCTCAAAATAACATCCGCTAATCTGTGGTCTATTAAATTGCACGGAACCTGTATCACGAGTCATTTCATCATGTGAAAATGAATGCATATTAATCACTCAGAATTATGGCCTATTACTAAAAGAAAGAAATATTTCTCTGAGTTGTGTTGAAACGAGGAACTATTTCTCTAAGTTGTGTCGCAACGAAAATGCATTACAAGAATCATACCAGAAGCCCCATTGAGGATAAAGCAAGACGTTAAGCTCTTAGGATCACGAAATGCAGTGTCGTTTGGATTAGTTTGAACTTTTGAAGTTCCATGAACGGTCTTGGAATCTGAAATTAAGTTCCAGATACCAGAAAACATGATGCCATGAGGAATCTCTACTGTCATGGATGGAGGACTTGGAATATGGTATTGGGCAAGAGGTTTTCTCATGGTATGAGACATTTGATCCTAGCTGTTGCTCCAGTTTCAATAAGAGTTGCATTGTCCTTGTTTTGGATGATTTTTATATGTACATTCCTGGGTGCTTAAGGCTGACAGGTGCTCAGCTCGAGCAAGGGATGACTTGGGAGTTGAACTATTACATGCTAAATCCCATTATAGCAAAAGCCTCTTCAAGAAAATAGCAGCAAGTATGGAAATAAAACCTATTTCCAACTCTGGGGGGTTTTAACATCTCTTATAATCCTAGGGGCTTTGAGTTTTTAGCTTATCTTGTTCCAATAGTTTAATCGTGTAATTACTTTTTCTCTTAGGATTTTTGGAATATGGGTGTGAGACTCGTTGAAATCGAGCTATATTCATAGTATAGAGACCGTTCTGTTATCTTCATCAAGTTGGTTCTACCTTGTTGGATATTTAGTTGACAGAATAGTTAGCACAAGAGCTAAGGTTTTTTTATCGCGAAGAAGTGGAAGAACGTGAGCTAGAGCAAACAGTAGTAGGGATGTTGCATCCCAACAAGGTTTTGGAATGCACTATTCTGAGTCAATCTTCCATCTGCATAGAGACCTTTAGTCATAAGTTTCCTGCTAGGCGCTGGTTTGCAGGCTGTTGGCACTAGCCTAGAGTTTATAGTGGCAGCCAACCCGATTTGAACTTGGATCTCACCAATGTAATTCCAGCCAATTACCAATTCCCCATACAAAGCAAAAGAAGTCAACTCCGCAAAAGTCCTTACAAAGTTACAATGACTTAACGTAATGTGAACATGCTTTCCATGCTTTATGTAACAACATATTCTCTAAACGCCTTAATCTGTTTCATTAACTAAGTGTGAAATGAAGTGATGTTTGGAATCAAAACGTTGAGGGGACCAATGAAATGCTTGAAAACAAGGACACAAATGTGTAGTAAAATGACGACAGTTATGAATGATTCGTTAATATTTTGGGAAGTATATTCCCATCCGCCCAAGTTTACTGGAGGGGAGTTGTTGAAATTGCACCAATTATTGATTGATTCTTGTGCCCTTGATTTATTGGAGAATCAAGTGCGATTGTAAATAAACTAGGGCATGCGAAGGGATAAATAAAATGTAATTTCATAAAAGAGGGCTTAGAAGAAGCCTCCCAATGGTCAAGAACAAAAAGTAATTTCATAAAAAAGGGTTTAGAAAACAAAATGTAATTTCTTTAATGACATGGGATGATGTGTCGCACTTAATGATATGTTAGCTCGCAATTCTATTTATAGTCATGAAAACTTCCACTTTTTGAATGACTCCTTCTTGATAAGCTGTTGGCATACGAAGAGAAAACACGTCACTTTAGCAGCCTCCACTTTGATGAGGGCGATAACTACTCTCTTCTCACTTTTGTCGAATCTTAACAAATCTTCATTGATAAACTTATACTATATTAAGTCTAAAGTTAAAGATGTTAAACTAGGTCTTCTTGGTATCTAAAAACTATAGATATAATTTTTACTATGTATGGTCTATAACTTTCTTGTTTATACAGTCTAAAAGCAAACTCTAATACTATTGTGGCATAAGATTCTCAGCAAATACGAAATCTATTACTAATACTTTATCAAATAATTCAGTTCAACATGTTATCAAAACTATAAGAGGAAGTTCAAGCGTGGAAATCCATCTTCTCTTAACGATGTATAAATGCCCATCATGGAATGCGGGATAGCTCTTTAACCCGAAACTTATGGTGAGAGAATAATGAACTCCAAAATGCATTCAATATCCTATGTTGGATATCATTCAATATAGTAAAGTAAACAATATCACGTTGCGTGTTGTTGATTTGTATGTTTATGGATGAAGGGATAGAGCCATGCCTTGAGGGATTGCGTTGTTGCAGATTAATTGTTCAAATCTTTTCACATTAATGGAGAGCAAAGATGGCATTGAATGCTCCTTGGAAATTTGTTATGAAGGTGTATCACGAGGTAATGAAGTGTCTTGATATTGGATTTTTTTATTATATATATATGTTGGAAATCTAATTCTCAGGATTATGATTTTAACCACTTTGTAAATATTGTAATTATGTAAATAATTAGTCAATTAAAATAATGGAAGATGAGGAGTCATAGAGACTTCAATGGATCTCTTGGAATCCGAAGCTCAAGAGACACTTATCCATTGTATAAATAAAGAGCTTGATTAATGAAATTTATCAATTAAAATAATGGAAGATGAGGAGTCGTAGAGACTTCAATGGATCTCTTGGAATCCGAAGCTCAAGAGACACTTATCCATTGTATAAATAAAGAGCTTGATTAATGAAATTTATCAATTTGAGAGTTATTATAAATAAAGAGATTGATTCCATCTTAGTTTACTTTGTCGAGACAATCTTCTGAGTTGTGGTCCTTTGGAACTTGATTTGAGAAGTGTGGAATCCACATTGTTGGCACTGGTCCTAAAGGCTAAGTACTTTTGTTTTAATGGTTTTGATGAGAAAGGCCACAAGGGAGTCGTGTCTCCCACCAACATAATGCTTGGTTGGTTGTAGTGCAAATATGCTTGTTGCTTAACTTTTACCCCTCATTGTGCAAAAAATAAATAAAAATTCTCATTACCATGCAATGTTCAAAAAACAATGTTTTGCTACCAAAAGCTAGTTCTTTAGATTAAAAGGTAATTTGATAGTCACAAGGTATTTGCAATTGAAACTCTAGAAATCCTTGCAGAGTAAGTTAAGCTTATTTTGCCATAATTCAAAGATACTAAGCATGGCATGGTAGGATATCTACAAAAAAACACAATATAGCAATTGTCAAGGGGGCAAATTTTTATTAATTTGCAAGTGCAAAACAACTCAATCAAAAGTTGGCCCGCACGGGTGTGGCTCATTGGCAGTTCACTTGATATGAAGTCACATGTTGTAAATTGGAGGTCACGAGTTCGAATCACACTCGGCTTTACCCGTGTCCCATGCTTGCGGGGTGTGTGGGGCACTTAGGGGTATAATGGTAGCGGAATTGGATCCCTAGTCCTCGTGTCACGCGAGTACCATCCCAGTCTCCAGTTGTCGATTCCCCTAGCACAAAAACAAAACTCAATCAAAAGTTGCAAAATCAAACCTATTGAAAATGTCAGTGCCAACAAGTTTATCATCTTGCTTAGTTACTACCATATCATCTTCAATTACTTTCAACATGGAGCAATTAAACTATATGCAAAATCTAAGTAAAAAAACAATGTTTGATTGCCAAAATATAGTTCTTTACATTATAAACTAATACACAAAGTCTTGTAACATGTTTTCGCTTGACATCTTTGACTATCTACTATTGATCCCAAGTAAAGGTTTTTTTTTTGGCATAATTCAAAGATATTAAGCATACTTGATAACAGTGTTTAGTGCAGGGTTGTGTCTACACTATTCTAACTATCTTTCTAAGAAATGGTGAGTTCCTACGTCAGCAACATGAAAAGATTATTACAAGTTTCCAAAGATCTATATCTATTCATCAATCAAGATAAGCAAACTTAAGACCTAAAGCCATCCAAGAATTAAATTCATGCATGATAAACCAAATTCAAACTCATAGATGTTAGAAACTTGGATCCATTCATATTAGAACAATGAAGAAATATATCCTTACCATGGACCTAGGAGTGAATCCTTCCTCCATTGCAAATGAGCTTCCCTTCTTTCACCTTTGCTTTTGAAGAATTTGAGCTCTTTTTCCTCCTTCAGAATCTCTCCAGCATTCCTTTGCTCTTCCTTTGTGTCTCTTTACCATGCCCCAAAGCCTTTCTTATATAGCATTGAGAAATGTGCCTTAGGCTTCTCTTTTGAGTGTGGGATAATCCATTTTCCTCATTTTAGATTATTTTAACTTGAAAACCCACTTTTCATAGTTTTTAGGCTTTTTGCACCATTTAGAATGATTTTAAGCATAATTAATGCATTTCTCAGAGAGGATTCGTCTCTGAATGAACTTGTGTCATGTCTTCTTGTTCCAGGTGCATGGTAAACATATGCCTCTTCTGTCACATGACTAGGGGTGTTAATTTGCTTGTTAACAATACTATGATAAGTTGTCTGGAAAATAGTACAATAGAGTAACGGTCATTGTGGCAATTTTTTACTAGTTCACAGCATGAAACATAACTCAATTAAAGGTTGCAAAACCAAACTTGTTGAAAATGTCAACGCTAACATATTTATCATTTTGCTTGACTACTACAATACCAGTTTCAACTATCTGCAACGTAGAACAGTGAAACAATATGTGAAATTGAAATTAAATGCCATTGGTTTCATGAATCTTAAAGACATTATGGATTGTAGATCGAAAACAATTTAAGAGTACTCATTGGGTATCATGTTCAATGATACAATCAAATGATTTTGACATGCTCAACCATGGCTACCACTATTGTTTCTCTAGCGAACTTGTAATTAAGGGACCTGCATTTGATCTACGTTTGTAAAGGAGCCCTATGTTAGCTGGAACAAACCATGAAGAATGAAGTTGGTTTTAGTAAGATGCGTGGAGTTCCAATACTACCTTTTGCCACTTTGGGATGTTTTTGAATATCCAAACATTATCAATGTACTTTGAATTTAAAGTGCAATTGTTCAATTGGATCTTATTAATTGTCAAGTGAGTTCATTATGATAGTTGGAAAGGGTCATTTACAATTATGCACACACAAAAAAAACAATTGGATCTTATTAATTGTCAAGTGAGTTCATTATGATAGTTGGAAAGGGTCATTTACAATTATGCACACACAAAAAAAAACATAAGAAAAGTCAATTTATGATAATGAAATAGAAGAATAAAAGATCTGAAAAAGCTTGATTGGAGCAAAGTAGCTTGTGATGTACAATATTATAAGCATGTAGAAAGGTATTGCTTTATATTTTTTTATATTTTTTTACATAGGTCCATATAGTACCTATAGTAATGACATGCATCAATAACATGTAATACAATTGCACTTCTTGCTATACACTTTGAAAAGAAATTGGAATCACTAACTCTAGATTTGAATTTTTTTGTGTTTGAGACTTTTTTTAAGAAACATTTGCATTTACTAATTCAACCAAAACCATTATTGGTGCAAAAACAACGAGGCAAGCTCTGATATCCTTGAGCAATAAGTAACATTAGCTGTGATTATTTTCAATATAAGTTCACTATCAACATTGTAAGACAATTGTATACTTGTTTCTTTGCAAGATTTTATTGAAGATATATTCTTCAATTTTTCTTAGACACCTTTGTTACATCATGGGCAAGATGTTGTTAGTAAAAATAAAAATACAAATATTTTGCCAACAAATAGGAATATATTCATATTACAAAATAATACAAAAATGTTGAATGCATGTAAGGTACTTAGAGAATGGAAATTGGAATTCAAGATCTAGCTTCAAATGCTTGAGCAAATTTTATTTACAGAAACATGCCTTGTTTGATGTTTTATGTGAAACTTATTTTAAGACAATTATTACAGTGTTCTTGTGTCACATTGGAGTATGTTCTTGTGTCGTGTTACAATTCTTTGATATCATGATCTTTCACAAATAACACTATTGTGACAACATAATTCAATTGAATACAAGATGAAGGAAACAAAGTTGGAACATGATAAAAGATAACATAATTTACATAACATTATTTCTGCAGTGCTAAGCAAAGCAACTAAACAAAGTAACCGGAGACCACGGATAAAAAGGCATTATTTTGGGTTCAATAATTTGCCAAAGTGCATTTAGCTTTTTTTCATTGGATGCTTAAAAGTATATAGAGAATAAGAAATATGTTCTTAAAATTGTTGAATGCCAAAGCATGAAAAATGGTTGGCCATGAAAAATAACAAATTAATAGGACAAATTGTTAGGTTGCATCACAATGAATCTAGTTGCTATTTGCAAATGAACTTGAAAACATAATAGTTTAACTCAATGATATCATTGCTGCAAATTTTTTCATTGCATGATTAAAAGTGTAGATGGCTCAAGAAAAAAAGAGCACAATATCTTGATTTTACAACTCGCACAATGATTGACAAGTCCATTCAAGCATGCTAGAAAAATGTTGAAGTTTTTGCAAACAAGTCTAAAAATCCAAACAAAATCCCATGGAAAGCAACCACAAAATCTTTTTCAAGCAAATTTGTCAAAGTATGAAACAAAAGGTTTTAGAATCACAATAACTAGTTACTAAAGGCTTTCATATTCATTGTCTGGATGATGGATCGGGTATCGTGGATCCGAAACGTCGACCTAAAAAGCTCTAACACAAGGAATATGAAAGCCTTTAGTAACAATATTACACGCCGTGAAAGTCTACAACATCACACAATAACTAGATTAAAGAATATGTTTGTAAAAATTGTCAAATGCCAAAGTATAGGCAATGCCTAGCCATCAAAAAAGTATGATTTAGCAGCACTATTTGTCAGAGTGCATTATATTGAATCTAGTTGATATGTTCAAATCAACTTGAACAAGATAATAGTTTAACATGAAAAGACATAACATATTATATTGCTTCTATAAATGCTTAAGATTGAATTCATTGTCTTTGAACACTGATTTGAATTCAACTTTTATTATTATTATCTAATATCACTTTGTCCATTTCATTGCAAATATTGTTTTTTTCTTAACATTTTCAACAACTCAAGAGTCAATGAGATGTCATCTTTGTACTATTCATGTAGAATTTCAATTAGCTTTGACAACATTTTGTCAAGAAGAGGGCATTTGCATGTATGACAAATCTCTTTATCTTCTATTTCCATTATGCAATAGTTGTAATATGTGTGATTACATAGGGAGCAATTACTAGTAATGCACATAACCAAACATAATATACAAGAAGGTAATATACATGCATGCATACAGAAGAAGAGAAAGTAATACCAGAACCAACAAGTAGTATGTTATATCATATTATAAATCAACTAGTAACATCTCCCTTACATCACCAATTCATATCTTTATATAAGTTAGTATAATCAATCTTCCTTAACATTTCCATAGTCGAATTTTAAAACACTAGCTAGTTTATTTGCATTTGTTGTAAAGTGCAAAGGGAGTACTGCATCTTGTCCATATATCAAATTAAAAGGTGTTTGACCAATCGCTCTTTTATAAGCAATCATGTATTCCCAAAGGATAACAATTACCTTCTTCTTAATCATCTCAGTTGATGTTGCATATCTTGGCAAGAGCTTTAGAGAAGGTTTTATTGAAAGTCTCAACTAGACCATTTGCTTGAGGATAATATATTGAGCTCTTATGATGGTTGATAAAAAACTCTTTCATCAATAACTCAATTGTGTTGTTCATGAAGTGTGTTCTTGGTCACGTATTAATGTTAGGAGGCTCCAAATATTGTGAAAATGTTTTCACATATGAACTTGGTTGCTACCTCTTTAGTACAACTATCAATTGGTTTTGCCTCTACCCATCTGGTCAAATATTTGACCAAATGATCATATGCTAAAGTAATTCGCTTTAGAGGTAATCAATCTCTAAAGGAGACTTAATAGCAATCTGGTGATCATGGTTAATAATATATCACACAACATTAAATGCTTTTAACAAGTAAA
This sequence comes from Larix kaempferi, assembly GCA_027924585.1. Classification (NCBI taxonomy): domain Eukaryota; kingdom Viridiplantae; phylum Streptophyta; class Pinopsida; order Pinales; family Pinaceae; genus Larix; species Larix kaempferi. The sequence goes on along the minus strand of BSBM01000238.1, from coordinate 4,473,710 downwards.
GCATGACCTTTATACGGAAGGTCCACCTCTATACGCGAGGTCCATCTCATGAATACCTTTATACAGAAGGTTCACATGATAATCATGACTTGACACACACAAGTCTGGAGCCTTGTCCAACAAGACTTTACAACATCATTACTTTGATCCATTACCTCTATACGGGAGGATCAATCTTGGCTACACAAGATTGGTTTGAAGAATGTCTCCTGATGCTGTATATTTAACACTCCCTCTCAGTGAGGGAGGCATTTTCTGCCATACCAAGCTTGTCTCAGAAACACCTGAACTTTGTCACTGACAGAGGCTTTGTTAACACATCTGCAATCTACTCATCAGTAGCAATGTATTGAAGTTTCACTGTACCTTTCTGGACCATGTCTCGGATGAAGTGATAGTTCATTTCAATGTGCTTTGACTTGTCATGAAACATTGGGTTTTCGGAAAGCTTGATGCAACTTTGATTGTCACATCTAATACCTGTAGGCTCAAGCTTTTCACCGAACAAACCTACAAGTAGCTTTTTGAGCCACACTGCTTCTCGGTAGGAAACACTAGCAGCTATGTTTTTTGTTTCGGTAGTGCTTTGGGCTACGAAGCCCTACTTCCTGCTGGACCAAGATATCATAGTTGATCCTAGGCTATAACAGTAGCCGGATGTGCTCTTACGGTCCACAATGATTCCTCCCCAGTCTGAGTCTGTATAACCAAGTAACATGACTCCTCCATTGGAGGCATATCCGAGTCCATATGAAATTGTACCTCGAAGGTACCTAAGCACATGCTTAGCAGCTGTCCAGTGTCTGTGTCTTGGATCAGACATAAATTGACTCAGAATGCTCTGCACAGCATAACATATATCAGGTCTCGAATGTATCAAGTACATTAGCGAGCCTATAAGTTGTCTATACAAAGTAGGATCTACTGGATTTGATCCAGAGCCTGACTCATGAAGTTTCCTCAAATTGGAAACCATTGGTGTAGTCATAGATTTGCAATCTATCATGCCAAACCTACGCAATATATCCATAGTGTACTTCCCTTGAGATAGAAAGATTTCATCTTTTCTTTGCCAGATCTCAAGACCAAGAAAGCAGTGCATTAGACCTAAGTCTTTAATCTTGAACTCTGATGTGAGCTCCCTCTTGCACCAAGCAATCAGATGTTCCTCTCCAATGAGAAACAAATCATCAACATACAGAACCAATATCAATGGTTGGTTCTTCACTACTTTGAAGTACAAATTTGGATCAACTTCACTCTTATAGAAACTTAATTTCTGAAGGTAGCTATCAATTCTGGAGTACCAAGCCCTGGGGCTTGCTTAAGCCCATATAGAGCTTTCTTTAGCTTGCAAACATGAGACTCCTTTCCATGCACCACAAATACTTCAAGCTGCTGAATATAAACCTCTTCCTCAACCTCACCATTGAGAAAAGTTGTCTTCACATCCACTTGGTGAAGTTTCCATCCTAGAATATATGCAAGTGCAATCATTGCTTGGATTGTGGTGTACCTTGCCACAAGGGAAAAGGTCTCATCATAATCGACGCGTTCTTTCTGAGAGAAACCTTTGGCAATGAATCTGGTTTTATACTTCTCAATGCTACCATCCGTAGCATGCTTTATCTTGTAAAGCCATCTGGAAGTCACAATGGACTTCCCATCAGGTTTGGGAACAACCTCCCAAACATCATTCTTCATTATAGAGTTGTACTTTTCTATCATTGCATCTTTCCAAACTTGCTGCTTTGAAGCTTCTTCATATGAGGATGGTTCTAAATCACTGATGTGACTCATCAATTCAACATACCCTGAATATTTGTCAGGTTGCTTGCGCTCTCTAGATGATCCTGTTGGTGCTCCATGTTTCTCTGCATTTTGTAATATGTTTCAACACCAAGCAGATATCCTTTTAGCGGGAGGTTCATCAGGTGTGACCTCTCAACCAATTCTACTGGTTCTTCAGGAGCTAGCGAATCTGAGGCATCTTCTGGTTTCTCCCTCTCTAACTTCTGAAGGGGGAGAATCAGACTCAGGATCCTCCATCTCTGAATCACATTGAATCTCTTTTGCTCTCTTGAAAGCAGCTTCCTCATGGAAGGTAACATCTCGGATGAATTCAATGTGTCTCTCTCCATATACATATATTCAGTATGCTTTGGATGACTCGCTATAACCCACAAAGGTGCTTTTCTTTCCGAAAGGCTCCATCTTTGTTCTCTTTTTTTTCGGTACATGAATGTATATTGGGATCCCGAAGATCCTCAAGTGTGAGATGTCTGGATTCTCACCGGTAAACACTTCTTCTGGTGTCTTGTCATCTAGAATGGCATGCTGGCTTCTATTCTGGATGTACACAGCTGTACGGGTGGCTTCTCCCCATAATGAGGTAGACATATCTTGATCATGCATCATGGCTTTTGTAGCCTCACATATGCTTCTATTCTTTCTTTTGGCAACCCCATTTTGATGAGGGTTCTATGGTACTGTTAACTATCTATATATTCCTGCATCACTACATAGCTCATTAAATGCATGTGAATCAAATTCACCTCCATTATCAGACCTTAATGCACGGATGTGATTTTCTTTCTGATTTTCAACTAATGCTTTAAACTCTTTAAATTTGCTAAGAGTTTCACTTTTAGCCTTCATGAAATAAATCCATGACTTCCTAGAAAAATCATCTATGAACAGTACATAATATAAGAAGCCACTCAGGGAGGGGGATGACATGGGACCACATACATCATAATGTATTAAATCTAAAATCCCTTTAGATCTAGTAGAACTGCTAGAAAATATGTTCTTAACATTCTTCCCAAGTGCACAACCCCGACATACACTATCATGCTCAAAATCAAATATGGGCATACCTTTCACCATCTTTTGAAGTCCTGGTAGCGCTTTGTAGTGTAGGTGTCCAAGCCTTCAGTGCCATAGCTCGCATGGACTGATAGTGTGGTGAATCATAGCTTGAATGTACTTCCCAAGTACCTTGTAGAGTCCTCCCTCTTGAACTCCAATCACACCAGCAGATTTTAGGCTTTTGTTCTTCGACCATAAAAGTGCTTTGTTATCCAAGAAGATAACTCGGAAGCCTTTGTCTTCAAGAACCGAAACTGCGTGGAGGTTCTTCTTCAAGCTTGGAACATATAGAATGTCCTCCACATGTAGAATATCATTAGTGCTCAGTTGGAATGAGGTGGATCCAACTCCTTGGATCAAATAAGTTGAGTTGTCCCCCAAATCTACCATGCATGTGAGTTCTTTCTCTTTTAGATCGGTGATGGCACTCTTGTAAGCAGTCATATATTTGGATGCACCACTGTCAATCAACCTTGTCTCTGCATTTGTGATGACGGATCCCGAAAGGGATGAGACAAGATAATAATCCCTTCTTGTCTCCTTTTCTTCGGATGCATTCTTTTGAGTGATTTCATCTTCTATGGTGGTAGAAGCATGCAACTTTCCTTTCCAATTTGCTCTACAATCTCTTGAGAAATGGCCTTTCTTGTTGCAATTGAAGCATCTCGATTTTGACTTGTCAAATCCTTTATTGAACTCCTTCTTCTTTGAATGAGAGAACTTCTTTTGGAAGAAGGGTTTCTTTCCTTTCTTCATTCTTGCCGTGAGGGCAATAATTTCTTCTTTGATGCCCTCACGGCATTCCCACCTCCTCTTGGAGGCAGTCATGCCACAACCTTTCGAAGTTAGTTTGTACCTCTCGGCCATTTACCGTAGCCAAGAATGTCTCCCATGAGGATGGGAGACCATCAATAGTGGTTTGGAGAAGGTCATCTTCATCCACCACTACTCCAAGTCTCCAACACTAGCAAGCTGATCTCTTACATGAGATATCTTGGAGAAGAAGGAGGCCCTTGTCTCATCCATCTCCATCTTTAAGTTCTGAAGCTTATTCTTCAATGCCCTCTTTTGACTTGGGGCCTTCTTCTCATATAGATTAGTTAATGTATCATAACATTCTTTCACGATCTTCAACGGTGTGATCACGGGCATCAAGTTATCTTTTACCGAATCATAGATAATCCCGTTTAGCCTTAGATTGATTCTTCTTGAAGTTGATGCGCCCTGCATTAGATGTAGGCTCCTCCACCACAGTGGATACATAGCCATCCAAGTCATGTTCCTCTAGGATGTTGAGAATCCTAGCCTTCCAAGTGTTGAAGTTTAAGGTGCCCTCAAGATGGTCTTCCGGTCATTACAGAGACCGATGCCATAGTCTTCAAATCTTGTGCTCAACTTCTTAGGATCTACGTAGGCTCTAGTTGGCTTGTAAAACTGAGCTCCTTCACGCCCTGAGCTCTGATGCCATGTTGAAATTTGGTTGAGCTTTGATCTTTAATTATTTTAGATGCAGAGACTTGAAGCAATGAGACATTTCAATCCATGAAATTCATACAACCATAACACAAGATATACCCTGGGGAAAATCCTCAAAATTATGAGAACAAAAACCCCAACAATTCTTCTCGGTATAATTTAATCGATAGTAGAGAATGCTTTCTTTTACAACATATCAGATTGCTTTCGGAAGATAAGAGATCACCAAACTTCTTGCTGAAGATATGGAAGCAATAGAGCAGAGAGATCAATCGGATGTGTGCCCAACACAACAATAACAAGCACGAACAAAACCCTGCACAAAAAGAAGCGCCTTTCCTTCAATGGAGAAGAGAATTCACTTCACACTGGATTCAACAATCCGGTATATCATATTTATACATTTTTCTCTTCTATTTTTAACTTCTAAATTCAAGATAAAATCGCCCTCAAACTGGATGTATTAATCTTGCATGGAGTGGTGCGCCCCACTTCTCATGCAGTGCTTCATCGCACTGAGTTGTCACTTAGGATGAACTCGCCTCTTAACTGAAAGCTTGTCCACTTAGTTAGGTGGTTAACTTAAGTGTCGACATGCAAGTGTCACAACTCATGTGTCATCTTTTAGTTTAACATAAGTGTCGTCATGCAATAAACACTTAGTTAACTAGATCTTCTCTTTGATTGAAGTGTCGTCTTTTAGTTTAACTAAAGTGTAAATACTTTAGTTAACTAGTCTCTTTTATTTAACACTTAGTTAACTGAAATCATGCTGATTGATTTACTTGAAGTGACTACTATGATTTCTTTAGTTAACTGAGACATATATTTAACTGATGCTTTAACTGAATCATTGATACTTAACTGAAGCTTTAATAATTCGAGTTCTCTTTAATTAGTTGAAGTGTCTGCATGGGCAATTTCGAATTCTCTTGATCTCTATGCTTTATCTCTTACTGCATGGGCAATTTCGAATCCTCTTGATCTCTATGCTTTATCTCTTACTGCATGGTCAATATGTGCTAATTTTAATTATCCATTAGATTACATTATACTAAGAAGAATTATCGGATGTTGTGATCATATTATATTATTCCGGACCAAATGATCATATGCTAAAGTAATTCACTTTAGAGGTGATGAATCTCTAAAGAAGACTTAATAGCAATATGGTGATCACGGTTAATAATATATCACACAACATTAAATGCTGTTAACAAGTAAAGCATGACCTTTATACGGAAGGTCCACCTCTATAAGGGAGGTCCATCTCATGGATGCCTTTATACGGAAGGTTCACATGATAATCATGACTTTACACACAAAAGTATGAAGCCTTGTCCAACAAGACTTTACAACATCATTACTTTGATCCATTACCTTTATATGGGAGGATCAATCTTGGCTACATAAGATTGGCTTGGAGAATGTCTCATGATGCTGTATATTTAACAATAAGTGGTTTTAGATCGAGAGCCACTTCGATTTTTGCTAAATCGAATTTGATACCTTCTTTGTAGACTACACCGCCATGCAAAATTCTAATTGGTGCAAGAAATATACATTTCTTAATATTTAAGGATAGTTGAATTTGTCGATGGTGCTTCAACATGAGTTAGAGCGAGTGTATGTGGTTCTTAAACAAACTATAGGTTTCCAATTCATCGTAATATAGAGCCATTGTTTTATAAATATATTCTTGAAATGCTTTTACGACTATTCTAAAAAAGACTCCTATGGAATTCTTCAATCCGAATGGCATAACTCTATAGGAAAACAACCCAAAATCTGTCATGAATGTGGTTTTTCCTTGATATTCTTTAGTGACTGATGCTTGATTATATTTAGAGAATCCATCTTTAAATGAGTAACATTTGTGTCCTCCGACTTCGTTAATGATTTCATCTACAAACAGTGTTGGGAATGGATGTGTAACTATCACTTTATTTAGTCGCTTGAAGTCGATGCATGTCATGAGTTTCTTAGGGTCATGTTTTCTTGGTTGAAAAACCATTGGTTCTAGTCCATTCTTCTTTGTTAATTGGGTAAATAACACCTACTACTAATATTTTTTGGATTTCTCTTTGCACTATTTTCTTGTAATTGTAGGTCAGCTTAAAGGGCATCTTTTTTACTGGTTTTGCATTAGGTATCGGTTTGATCTTCATTTCAACCATTTCCATGACTAATCCTTTGAGGTATTTATAATCACTTGCAGATACATATTGATATTCCTTTAACAAGTCCACAATTTTTGTTGTTTTCTTTCCCAACCAATAGTTGCCTATTCTTGCCATCTTTGGTCGATCTTCATTAAAACTATTTACATTTTCAATTTTGTATCTATGCATCCATCCACTTTAGGGGTTTAGATTCATCTAGGTTCATTTCATCATTCTTTGCTTCATTATATTCTAGGTGAAGTAAATTTTGTCATTTTCTTCAATTTCGACTTGTTTGGTTATTTAAAGTATAGATTTCACTTCCTCTGTAACTTTTCAGTGACCCTTCCTCCATCTAAAAATTTTACTAGGAAGACTTTTGGTTTTTGTTTCAAGTCATGTTATCTTTAAATTCCATGGCATGCTATTCTATTACAAGTCAAAGTTGACCATATGTTGACTTTCACCTTGCCTTTGTGTTTAATCTTCCCTTGACTTGTTTTCCAATGATTTATTGAATTTCCTATACCATGTCTTCTAACTCTGCTTCCATTAGTACAAACAAGAAGTCTTTCACAAAGTTTTTTTATACATTTTCCCAATTCCATGTATCTCCCTTTGCTTCCTCAATTGTTTACCATTTATTTGGAAAATATTCCAAAGTATTGGGAAACAGATGAGGCCAAACTCTTTTGTCTCTATATCTGATTCTTCACCATTCTCTCTCAAATTCTTCAACATGTCCCTTTGGATCATAGTTGGGTTTGACTTGACAATTTGTGGTGCAATTGTTAGTTTCTTTCCTTCAAACCTTTAAATAAGTAAGTAGTTGTCATACTCCATGTTTATAATCACGGGCCATGCACACCTTACCAATGAGTAGCCTGGCTTGTGAACCATTGAACAAGGGTTTGTAGTTCACCTTAATCTCCAACATTTTTCAATACCTCAGAGATATGGGTAATACTATAATCGGTTTCTGTAAAATCTTAATGGGGGAAAGTTAGTCAAATCTATGTTCATGGGTATCAAGCTACAATATTGGAATTTCTTTTATTCAACTTTCGGGACTGACTGAATGGAAAAACATGTTATAAAACTATCTTTAGGTATATCCTCAATTCTAGCAATCTCTTGCTTTTTCTTTGTAGTTCTCCATATGCCGATCTTAGAATTCCATATTTTATTTTTGTCCCTTTGATAGGGGCATACCCAGGTGCAATTCTCCTTGATTGTTAGGTTTGGCATGGCTTCATTTCCTTGGATCAACTAGTAGAGATTTCTAATATCCTTTTAATTTCTAATTATTCTCCTTCCATATCCTTTTAGCTTTATTCTGACTTTTTCCAAAGATATGGTTGCTTTCATTTTTCTCCCCCAAGGTCGACTAACTAAAGTTGGATATGTTGTTGTTCCTTCGATCAAATCGATTACTTTCAGAGTTGACTTCTATTGTAATTCTCATAATGCTCGTTTCTACATTCCTCAATATCCTAATAGGTTCCACAAACATTTGATATGTTGAATTTTAGGAAATGTCTTTGACCTAATGAGGTAGATATTCCCATTTTGATCCATGTGTCTTTTGGTAAAATATTTACTTGAGAGCCAAAGTTGACTATGAAATACAGGGTAAAGTACCTCTGAATTTCGAAATTGGCATGTGAGTTGTATCCTCAATATATTTTTCCTCCTGGTTTAAATGGCACATATTGTTCACCATTTTGTTTCCTTTGAAACTTTTTAAAATCTCCATCAATTCTAAGATTCAAGCAATGTATTCTTCTTCAGTCAAAAGATCTAGAAATTCGTCCAATACAGAAGTTTTGTCTAGTTGAATCTGCCTCTTTTTGTGTATTTGCAATTTGTCTTCTTTAAATAGTTCTTCAATTAGGCTCATGGATTCTTTAATGATTTGCATTTATTTCTTTGGATTTGTATATTGCTATTTTCCTTTCTTATTGGCTTGTGTAAGGGGGGATCTTATGAAGGATTTTATTTTTTCGTTTTTTTGGCTCCAGACCTGATGACAACATGCATGATTTTTGAGTTTAGGTCTTTGTGCTTAGGAATTCTTTTGCAGCAGGTTTACATTATTTTTTTCATTATCTTCCCAAGAATAATGGGACAATATTCTAGGGAGTGATCTCGCACTACACATTTAATGCGGAATTTTAAATCAGATATGTCTTTTAGAGGATAGTCTGGGCTTAAATGATCTTCTTTAAAACATACAAAGCAATACTTCTTTTAAAATATTCCTCGACGATGATGTTGACCACATTTGCCCCCATATCGAACACAACCATCATATCCACCTCTACCTCTTCTTTCATATCCATTTTTTTTCCAATTTTGATCAGTCGATTGTGTGGTATAATTTTTGATAGTTAATTGGCTGATTTTTACCATTTAGTTGGCATTCTGTTGTACTGCGCAAAGCCTCCTCACAATTGGCAAGACATTTTTTTTGCATTTTTCAAATTATGGGGACATTCCCATCTAGAATGATTTCACATAATTTTTTAAATTTCACAATAACATTATGTGTGTATTGTCGGGACATCTTGTTGCCTTTTAGTCGATTCTCTATATTTTCATTCATCCTGAGTATGATCGTCATTTCTGCATAACATGCATCACGAGTTAGATCTTTTAACTCATGCTCTCAAATAGAGCTTTGTATAGCTTCCATTTTTTATTCTAATAATTTATCTGTTGACAAGGTTGGGTCATCATTGTCATATTTAATTTGTTGATATTTTCTAAGGGCTTCTTCATATGTTTTAATCTCATTTATTCTTAAAGGGGTCATGATTCGTTGTAACAGTCCAAACACAAACCATTGTACTAGGAGTTAAACATCGATTGTGTACAGGATTTGACTAAGGAAATCCCTGAATTTTTTTTCATAACCTCACTAATTCTTGTGGCATTTGTTTTATCTCTTTGAGCCTCTATGATGCCAAGTGGTTTGACATCCTGGGTCTTGAAAAATTGAAAAAAATGCTTGTTTAATTTGATTCTTGCTTTTGTTTTTATTTTCTGTATAATTCATGAACCAAGTGTTATTTTCCTTAATGCTCAAGCGAATTATGTCATTTGTTTTGTTTCATTTGTGACATCTTGGTGTGATATTTTGTGAGATTATCATAGAGATCTAGAGACAAAGATCAAATTCACACTAATTCTAATAGAGATCAAAAGAATTGAGCAGGAAAAATAGAGAAGAAATAACCGTGTTACAACACAAGAAAATGAAGAACAATTGGAAAAACTTCCATTACCTCATTATTCAGTAAAATGTGTACATAAATAATACATCTCCAAAGGAGAAATTCGTGAGCCTAAAGAGGCAGTTGAAATCCACACATGTGGCAGGATTAGTTTTCATTGGAACTGTTGGCTTGGTTTTGCAACCAAGCTTAGTGCTATGGGCACCTGCTAACTAGTAGCAGCAGTTTCAATATTAAAGCAAAAACAATTGTAAATCTAAAACTAAAATCAAACTAGCATGTGCATATCATAGTAAACTTTTGAATTGAAAACAAAAACAAGAAATGGAAAGAATAACTTTGTATTGAAAATGGGGGCAAGCAAGTGCTTGCAATAATAATACCTCCAAGTGATGAAGATAGTTGAGAAGCTCCAAGGGTGAGCAGCTCCAAACTCCAAAGGGTCCTTTCTCCAAGGTAGCTACAATGGCCAAAAGCTCAAGGGAGATTTGGCAGCATGAGGATAGGAAGATGGATGGATGGAAAGTGAGGAGCCCCTACCCACCTTTTTATAGGTTTTGGTGGTGGGGAATACCATTGTGGTTTTGTGGAAACCAATGGTATTGACCAACATGGTTTAGGTACTTTTCCCTCCTTTTTCCTTTTTTGAATAAAATTAATATTTTTATTCCCTTTTTAATATTTTTGGGAATTTTGGACCATTTTTTAGGGTTTTTTATGCTTTTTTAGGGAAAAATAATCTTTTTGAGTGGGAAAAGGGGTGGATTAAGGTCTTTTGGTGACCTTTTGTTGGCTTTAGAGGCTCAGATGGTGGAAAAAGTAGACAAATGGGTCATGTGAATAAGGAAATGAGCTAGTGAGCACTTTTTAGATGTTAACAGATTGCCCCCTGATGTGTGAGGGCAGGAGCTCATCGTATGGCTGATAGACATCATAGTTCTTTTGTCTTTTTTCTGGGGTTTTGGGGAGGAGAAGAGACCGATTGGAGACTGGATCCGTGGCCCTTGGAAGCTGCAAAAAACAAACAATATTACATGGCCTCAATATGAATGAGGAGTAATCCTGATAATGGATGAGGCGGGCATACCCATGCTCGTATCAGGACATATATAAACAATTATTCTCAAGAAGGGGGACCTGAGAAAATACATAAAAAATCTGCTGGTACATCATAATGGTCCAGTGGGGACATCATTTTGGGATGCACTCATGATCATAACATGGCTGATCTGAATAAATGATACACTGGAATAGAGCAACAACCGTTCTGACGAAAGTCTCAGAAGGGTTGATGAACTGCTGAAACTGAAGGTGTCCAACATCTGTAGGGACTCAATGATTGAGAGTCATCTCTGAGAAGTACATGTACATGTAACTATATACTCGAGGGAGTATAAAACTGGGGTACATCTGAATACGGTCGCCATGAGCAACCTGGATATCTATAGAAAAAATGTAACTGGTTGTTTCCATATGTAGACTCTCAAATGTGGAAGAGTCAGGAGGTATCCGGGGTCTTCTTCTAATAACTGAAAGGACCAATACCCTGTGTGAGTCTCAACGATGTGATCAAGGTGTTGAAGTCGAGCATGTGAGAAACAACCATTTGGAGAAGCACTGAGGACTCTTCTCGAAATGATTCATAGGCACTCATCATAAATGGTGATGAGTCCAAGACACAGGGACCTCTAGGTCTATCCTCTGGAATAAATTTGGTTGTCGTCGACAGAGGGAGACTAGCAACTAACAAGGCAATGATGTTTCCTTGATAGGAGCATGAGGTGTAGAACTGAAGTGTGGTAGTACTGATGGTAGGACTGACATACTTGTGGGGATGGGAAGTAACTGGGATCATATAGTGGGTAGACTCAAACTTCCTTTGTTCAGAGCATGATGACATGGTTGACTTGGCAGCGTAGGGAACTGACTTGTAGGTGTGGGTATCATTGCTTGTAAGGACTGAAGGGTATGTATTGACTCTAGGGGGGTCAAGCTGATGGGTGTTGTCGAGGGATTCTTAGGGTGACATACTACAGAATACTCTGAACAAAGGCGACCAAAATGGGGAAGCTGCTATATGAGTAGACATGATCTGTTGTGGCACCGAGAAGCACCATTGGGTTCTTCTTCATAGTTTTAATGAGCTTCAAGAAGGGATAAAAGTGTGCTCTGAAATGGTACTATCCTGTGGATTTTGTGAGCCCAGGACTGTTCGTGCTCATTGGTGCTTTCATTTTTAAGGAGTTTGAAAACGATAAGAAGACTCTGTAGTGGTTATGATTACTGTCCTGTTGGTTTTACGAGCCCAGGATGGTGATTGCTCGTGGTCGCTTTCATGTTTAGAGAGTCTGAAAGCGGTAAGTGGACTCCATTGGTGTTCTTTTTCGTAAGTTAGTCTCCAAGGCCCGAAAAAGCATAAAATGATGCAAATGGAGAACTCTTCTAGCTGATGTGACTAGAGTATTCCTTTTTCGTAATTAGTCTACAAGGTCCGAAAAAGGGGTAAACTTATACCAGGTAGACGCCCTTTCAGATACGTTTAGCGAGCATGAAAGGAAGCAAGGTTGCTCGACGATCTTTTCATTGTTTTAGGAGTCAGAAAAGAGCTTAACAGAAACTCCCTAAGTGCCTTTTTCGTAAAAGGGATTGCTCAGCCCAAAAAAGGGGTAAAATTATACCGAACAAAGAGGGGCTGATGAGAGCGAGGAAAGGTCTCAAGCGTCATCATGAGCATGGAAAACTGAATCCGGCGATATAAGGCATGTCAAAAATGGACGATGGTCGATGTGGCACGCAAATCGAGGCGACAAGGGGGCGTGAAAAAATGCCCTAAAAATCTGGGCGTGAGAGCGAGAAATGATCTCAAGCATCGTCGCGAGCGCGGAAAACTGAATCCGACAATATAAGGCATGTCAAAAACGGACGACGACCGATGTGGTACGCAAACCGAGGCGACGAGGGGGCATGGGAAAAAATGCCCGACAAATCTGGGCATGAGAGCGAGAAATGATCTCAAGCATCGTCGCGAGCTCGAAAAAATGAATCTGATGATATCAAATATATCAAAAGCGGAGAGCAGCTGAAGTGGCACGCAAACCGGGGCGACAAGGTGTCGGGACACAATGTTGATATTGGTCCTGGTGAGAGCGAGAAATGATCTCAAGCATCATCACGGGCACGGAAATATGAATCCGGCAGTGCAAATGGTGCGAAAAATGGAGGTCATAAGGACTCCGGAATGGTTAAAGGAAAGAACTAGGTTAAAAAATGGCTACAAATAAAGGTGATCCCACCAAGCGAAGGATACAGTGGTGGGGAGAAATGATGACCCGTGGGGGCAAAATACTAGGTGTATCGAATCAAATCATATATACAAGGGACATGTGATCTCAAAAATGGTTGAGATCACACATGTGAAAAAGTAAGCAGGGTTAATGACCTGCCCCCATGCTATGTGCATGGGGTTTGTGATTGTGGATCACATATGTGTGGGTTTGAACAATGGGTTCATTGACATGATGAGATAGATGTGATGGGGAAGGTTCAACATGATTGATCATGCCCCCTATCCCAGGGTCAAGGTAATCTACGATGCCCCCTAACTCAGAGGTGTCTAGGTGGTGCTCTATAATAGCGGGGTCAAGACTAGGTAGTTTGGTGTAGGACCCGGCAAAGACATTACGGAACTCTTGGAAAAGTTTTTTGTATTCTCCAGTCTCATGCTCACTGCAGGAGGCTCCTAAGGTAATGATTTCAAGGGAACCAGGTGGGTCAGAGATATCGATGTGGATGAGGGGTGAGATATTGGCCATGTTACCTTCCTCAAAGGCATCAGGAGCAGGAATAGGATCCTTAAAACAATCGATTTTAGTAGGAAGGAAATCTTTGGACTCACCCGCGAATTGGGTGGGGGTGGTGGATGAGGTCTCTTCTGGGAGGAAGTATGAACGATGGTGTATATCTTCCCAGGGGTAATCGGGGGCAGTAAGAGCCTCTAGAGTCTCCTCATCATTGCGGAAACTTTGAGTGGTCAAGTCATTTGACGAGGTTTGGGTAGTCGAAGAGATCATATAAATGGTGTTAATCTCTCCGGATGAGGATGATACAGGAGGGAAGATCTCCTCAATTGTGGGGGTGTCGTCTCAAGGTCCAAATTGTTCATCTCGTAGAGAGCTGCTTTGTAATCTGGGATGTCAGGACAGTGATGTGAGTAGTGGCTGTAAATACCGCATATCGCACAAGGGTGGTTGGTACGCAGTGATTTGTCACGAGGCATGGGGTTTGGGTCAATTTTGACAACCGGGATGTTGGGGTCGTCGTCAAGAATTTGCATGTGTTCCTGTAATGCAGGTAACTGTGGACACTGATGGGTTGGATGGCCTAACTCATCACAAAACGAGCATTTTGGAGGAGCACGAAATACGGGGGGAGGTTTAACTACCTTGGGTGGGGGTACCGCAGTGTATGGTTGTGGGCCTCTGCCCCCTGTGTTCCGTAACGGAGGTGGACCGTTCCTGGATGTTGATGCCGTAGTGACCATTGGGGGAGGTTTGTTTTGCAGTTGAGTGACCGGAGGGGGTGGGTGGCTAGTAGTGGGGATAGGTTGCACCGGTTGTAAAATAACAGTCGATGTCGGGGGGGGGGGGGGGGGGGGGGGGTTCGGTGCAGGTAAGTACCATACAGGTATCCCTAATGTTAAGCCAGGAAGGTTGAGTGTAGCCATTACTAGCGAAATGACAACTCCGGAGAATGGGAACAAGAATGGGATGGTGTGAATTGGCGTTGTGCCAATATGAGTAGGCACTGTGGGTGTTTGTGGTAGTGATGAAGGTTGCTGTGTGGTGTGCGACAAGGTGCACAAATCCGATGTTTTTGTCATCGGTAAAGGTGGTGCGATTGATGGAAAAGTGGAAGTCATAGGTGACTCTGTGTAAAGTCCGGGTCCTACGGAGGATACAAACGAGGTAGTGGCACTGCAAACAGGTTGTTCAACCATGGGGAGAACATTTTCGGGTGTAGCGGGGGCCTTGGGGTCGTAATAGGTTAGTTGGTCAACTGTGACCACGCATCCCTCATGGGGGAACATCATGGTACGAAAGACGGATGAAGCAACCGCCCGCATGGCATACATGTAGCTGCGGCCAAGTAAGCGGATATAATCTAATTGGGCATTGATGACCTCTATGTCAATGAGCACGGTTTTACCAGCCAGCTGGACGGGGACATTAGGTAACAGGACTTGGGGTTGAGCCGAACGGCCGTCGTAGGCTCGCAATGCAGTGGTGGACTGCTGGAGAGTAGGGGATCCCAACTTCTGCCAAACGAATATGGACATAACGCATGTAGAGGCGCCTTCATCGATAATGCACCGATGGATGGCAAGATTTCGAACAGAGACAGAAACTTGGAATGCCAAAGTGGAAGGCAGGCGTGGTTCGGACTGGTCCGAATCGAATGCCATTAGTTGTGAATCATTGGGGTCAATAGCACCAATAGCAGAGAGTAAAGTCTTGCACTGCGAAGGACAATTTTTTAAGACTTCTAAAGCAAACATGGCTGCTGGAGACTGGGCTAAGTCATCTACAATGCTGTAATTTGATGCGGCGCGAGCATTGGGGTTATTGTTGATGCGACGGAGTGGGAAGCGAGGTGCTTTAGAGGCGCCATCAAGTGTAACTGGGGGTATACATAACGTCTGATCAGTGGGATGAGCGTTAGTGTTTTTGTTGGTAGGAGGGGCTTTAGGGGTGGGTCCATATTGGTTCCGACGGGTTTGGATGTTGATATCAGCGGATGACATCATTAACAAATGGTGGGTACCTGAATCGAACATGGATTGATCAGGAGCGGCATAAGTGATCTGTTGTTGTGGGGGCACGTTTCCTTGAGGGGGAGCCAACGGCTGAGTGTTCACTACACCTTGATTTGGTAAGGGGTTTTGTAATACCATTGGTTGCTGCTGAGGGGGTGGGGGGTTGGGTGGTGCGTGGGGAGCCGCGTTTCCTTGGCGATGGGCATCATCAATCCAGAGTTGTCGAGCTCGCTCCAAATGTGGGCAAGCATGTGTGTAGTGGTCGTAGACCCCTCATATAGAACAAGGGTGGTTTGTTCTGAGGTTGTTGTTTTTAGGCTGCTTGGGATGACGATCCGGGTTTTGGTTGGGAGGAGCAGCGTTGTTATTATGCGGAGGATTGGGAGGTGGAGGACCTTGCTGGTGTTGTTGGTTGTTGCCGCGGTTACGTCCTTTTCCACGGTTTTGTTGCCCACCCTGGTTGCGCTGGTTGTTTTGGTGCTAGGGCTGGTTGTGTTGTGTGTACACTTGCCCTTGAGCAGTGGGAGGATTTTGGTTCGCCGCAGGTGCGGTGGATAATAAGTGGGTGGGGCTGGAGGTGGTCTAGTTACCTGCTGGGGTTGTAGATAACCCTGAGCTATTGGAGGTGTTGGGTTAGCTGTCGCAGCTTGCTGCGGGTGATACATTGGTTGAGGTGCGGCTAGGGGGGCGTATGCGGGTGGTGCATGACCAAAGCACTGAGGTGGACATGAGGGTCCGTGGATATGGTGGTGATGTGCCATGGGAGCATAGGAAGGTTGCTCCAGATTGAGATGTAGCCCACGAAAGGTCGGGGCCATGGCTAGGATGTGCAATGGAAAAGGGTTGAGGATGCGAGGGCTTTGAGGATGGCCTCTTCTTCAGACTGGGGTCATTCGGATGCCACATCCTTGGCAATGAGAGGGAGGAGGGATTTGAGAAACCAATCTAAGAAGATACGGTCATCTAACTTGATTTTGCAGAGGCTTCGGCGTCGACGCCACTCATGAATGTGGTCAGTGATGTGGGTGGCCGTGTTCTGTCTGCAAGACAGTAGGATCTCGACTCCTGCATCATAGCGGATAGGTAACTGAAAGAACTGTAGGAAGGTCGAGGCAAGGGAGTTGAAGGTGGCATGGGTCCCATGGGGCTGCTTGATATACCACTTAGCTGCAGAGCTAGTGAAGGTGCGCTGTAATAGACGGAGGTGGACAGAGTCATCTACTATGGAGTTGGAGGAACACCATAGATGGAAGGACATGATATGGTTCTGGGGGTCCTCACCTGCCTTGCCCTCAAACTTAGGGATTTCAGAGGGGATTTTGGTGGGCATGTGAGGCCACGCAGGGTCGTGTCGGATAGGATCATTGGTTAACCTGGCTAAGTCTGGTAAGTTCAGACTGGCCATGTACGGTAAGCTAGAAGATGGATGTGGCGTAGTGCCTGGGACATGACTAGTCATGGTGGTATGATGTAGGGGTCCAGTAGCGCCTAAGGGTATGCTAGATATTGAAGGTATGTGTCCTCCAATAGCTGTGGTCTGGTATGGACCAGCGTTTCCAAGTGCAACATGGGTTACACTAGGGTTAGGAATAGTACCAGGAATTCCTGGGATCTGGTTTGTGGGAATGAAAGGGGTTGTGACCCCTATGTTCGGCATACCCATAACAGGTGGTGGGCCTGTGTTGGGCATTCCTAAAGGTGGAGTGTCTGCCATATTAGGCATACCTAGGGGGGTGGTGGTTTCCATGGATGGCACCGCAGTAGAAGGGTTTGTGGATGTGTCTCCTATGGTACTGGTAAACATTGGGTCGAATGGCGTTCCAGCCATAAGGTTGGTTGGGAATAACGCAGTAGGGTTTTCGGATTCTGCCTCAGAATCAGATGTGAAGTGAGGCGTGTCATAATCGGATGACTGTCTGTTTGACCGATGATGTGTCGAGTCAAGGGATAAGGCTCGACGTCGGTGATGTGGAGAGCCAAGTAGACTGAACTCTGGGGGTTCACCCTGAAGACGACGAGAGCGTCTAAAATTCTCAATGGTGAGAAATAAGTTTTTGTGTAAAAAATCTTCTGTGTAAGATGGTAATGTATAAAAAACTCAAAACCCTAATGCAACCAAGGGTGCAAAAAGGGGAGTGAAAATGAAGGCTCTCAGGCCAAAAAATCAACCTCAAAAAGCACTTATTATAGCAGCTGTGCTATAATAAGTGGAGGGATGCAACAAATGGTCAGAGTACCAACAGGCAAACAGCTTCTAGAAAAAAAAAGAGGTGCTACTAGACCAAAGGTGGATTGTACCATGCAAACACCTAACTAAAAGTATTGTGAATCAATAAACGATATTCTCTGAAAGGTGATGAAATCCAAGTCAGACAATATTGAGTGTTGAATCAACGGCTAGATATCCCCCTACCGGGTGGGACACTGGGTAATCAATCCTAAAGAATGGCAACTAGGATACTCCGTTCATGACACGTCCAGAAAAAGTAAATCTGTTGTTTGGTCCTTTTACCGCAATACCCCAATACAGGGATATCCTGAGAACTGCGAATGGTAGCCCTTCGGTTACTGAATGGATTTCGGTATTCCACTCAGGCTTTCGGAACCATCCTCGCGACTTCAACCCTCCTAGGGGAGAGGCCTTCCGATAAACTGGTTATGACCATGCCAATAAATACTAGGAGATTTTGGTTCCCTAATGGACAACAGCTATGTCTCAAATGTAATAACTGAGGGGTGTTATTGGAACACCTATCCCCTCAATACTACCTAGCTACAAAGTTCTTTTAAGTGTTCCCCAAGTGGGGTTAAAAGTGGGTTGAAGTTAGGGTAAATTTTAAGGCTCAGTTTAAATTATGTGTTTGAGTGGGTGCACGTGTCGTATTTTAAACTGAAATTGAAAAAGTAAATGCTTTGCAGAAAATATTCAAAAAACAAAGGATCTTTTGAAATAGTAAAGCAAATAATATGACTTTTTCAATAAATGGAAATTAAATGCTTTGCAAAGACTATTCAAAAAACAAAGGATCTTTTGAAATAGTAAAGCAAATAATATGACTTCTTAAAGAAATAAATGGATTTCTTTTTCAAAAATTGCTATGGGCAAAATATCAAAGAAGTAAACAACAAAATTTTAATCTAGATAAAATGCAAATAAGTCCTTCTTTCAATTTCTGAAAATTTTTAAAAAGACTTTTTAAATGAGCATTCTAAATAGTAAAAACTTTCTATGGCTGTAAAAAATGCAGGAATTTTTAATACTGTAAAGTGTGCTAATATGAGCAGAAAATACAGCAAAAAATTAATTTTTTAAACGGATTGGCCGATTGAAAAAATTGGCATCGCGGGTTTTAACAGAACAACTGCGATGGACCGCGCGGATTTCTGTCACATAGTCGCGATGGGTAGCGCAGGTTTCAGCCGCGATGTGCAGGGCGGGAATACGTCACACAGGCGCGATGTGTAGCGCGGCAAATGGTCGTGAAGCCGTGATGTGTAGCGCGCAAGTTCGCCACGAAGCCGCAATGAGCCGCGCGACTGTTGGGCAAAAAGCCGCGAGGTGAAAGCCGTATGCCGACGCCGAAAAACGAACCCGAAAATGACGATTTCGGGCTGTTAATGGCAATAAAAAGGGGCAAAATCCAGAGTAGCAATAGATCTGCTGTCTGGGATGGCAGATCTCTGATTTAAACTAGCTAAAATAAACAAAAATTAAGATCTAAAGCAAAAATAAAATTTGAGATCTAAGAATTCAAAAGCAGCGGAGTCGCCAAAAACTGTTGGCTTGGTTTTGCAACCAAGCTTAGTGCTATGGGCACCTACTAACTAGTAGCAGCAGTTTCAATATTAAAGCAAAAACAATTGTAAATCTAAAACTAAAATCAAACTAGCATGTGCATATCATAGTAAACTTTTGAATTGAAAACAAGAACAAGAAATGGAAAGAATAACTTTGTATTGAAAATGGGGGCAAGCAAGTGCTTGCAATAATAATACCTCCAAGTGATGAAGATAGTTGAGAAGCTCCAAGGGTGAGCAGCTCCAAACTCCAAAGGGTCCTTTCTCCAAGGTAGCTACAATGGCCAAAAGCTCAAGGGAGATTTTGGCAGCATGAGGATAGGAAGATGGATGGATGGAAAGTGAGGAGCCCCTACCACCTTTTTATAGGTTTTGGTGGTGGAGAATACCATTGTGGTTTTGTGAAAACCAATGGTATTGACCAACATGGTTTAGGTACTTTTCCCTCCTTTTTCCTTTTTTGAATAAAATTAATATGTTTATTCCCTTTTTAATATTTTTGAGAATTTTGGACCATTTTTTAGGGTTTTTTATGCTTTTTTAGGAAAAATAATCTTTTTGAGTGGGAAAAGGGGTGGATTAAGGTCTTTTGGTGACCTTTTGTTGGCTTTAGAGGCTTAGATGGTGGAAAAAGTGGACAAATGGGTCATGTGAATAAGGAAATGAGCTAGTGAGCACTTTTTAGGTGTTAACAGAAACCATCTCCCGATAAGGTCTAGTGGCCACCGATGATGAATGGCTAGTCAACTGAGGTGGACTAGCACATGACTGAGTCATTGGGGATATAAATTAGAGAATGAAACTCCAAGAGGGTGCAATACTTACTTGTAGTGGTCAAAATAGGCGCTCCTACACTTAGTAGCAGTGAAACTAGGTGTAACAGTCAATTAACTAGGCAATCAAGGGGACAAGGTGCCCTAAATCATGGAACTGAATGTGCTAAATCCTAAAATCATGCATGAGGGCTCCTTTGGACTTCAGTGATGTAACCAAGGTGCTCTGAGTGGATAAGAGGGATAATGATGACCAAAATTAATCTCTAGGGGGGCAAATTAAGGACTAGGTGCTAGGAGACTCAACTACCACTACATGGAATGCATGCATTGCATGCATGTATGCAAAAATGCACGCAAAGCATGGAAAACCAAGATGAGATGGTTAGAATATTCCAACACTTGGGAGTCCAAAATCTTCTTAGAAACAAGCCAAGGTCTTTTTGGTTCTTCCTCCCCCTCATAGAGGGAGATTCCCAATAGTATTATGTGGCATATTTGTAGAACTAATAAAATTACTACGGGTGACAACAGAGGTGGTTGATTATGGTTCGAAAAAATCAAGTGGATTGATTGTGAGATGAGTCGACTGTGATTGATGAATCAACTAGGTCGACTAAACTATCCAGGTCGTCTAAATGACTTTCTTTTCTTCTAACAACCACTTTTGATTGCTCAAGGTCATCTGTTTGACAATGATTATATTTATACTCAGTGAAACCATTTTTTTCATTCATGCCTCTTTAGCGCACCTCTCGCTCTATGGAATTTGTATTTCCACGAATACTAAATTTGGTAGGGGGGAATTGCCATGAGATTCTCAAAGAAAACAAACAAGTTATTAAGAAAATTTTCAAGGGTGGTGCTAATTATCCAGTTCCCTTCTCTTTATGAACTTTGTGTCCAAATATTATCAATCACTTGTCCATTCTCATTCAGTCGAATCCATACTAAGGAATTGTTGGGTTTTGCAGGCACAAAGTAATCAAATTCCATTTCATTCTTTAAGATGTGCAAGCCTTCTTCCAAATTGGGAAGTATCGTGGCATCTTCCTCTTCTGCTTCTAATAGATATCGCACAAATTAGACAAGGTTAACTCATCATTCACCCACCACTCCTCATTGAAAGAATCTTCTAGAACTGTCATAGTTTCCTCCTCTTTCACATCTAGTTGTTCTGCAATGTATGACTCGGGTAGGGTTGGTATACTATGAACCTAACACTCTGTGTATTTTTCTTTTGTTTTTAGTCGATGTACGTCTACAAGCTCTCAAATTTATGATCCCTTTTTGTGTCTTTTGTTTCTCTCTATTTTTTGAAAGTTGACTAAAGGTTTATAACCCTCCATCATTCTTTTTGTTTCTATGTCAAGTGTATATTCTCATTCAATTGACCATCCCTTTCTAGGCATCATTACTCTGCGTAGTCCTCTCCCTTCTTTAAAATGGGTATACTAGGGATTTTCTCCTTCAAGGCATATCACAGGTGTCCTGACCTCTGACCGTTGACCTTAACTTTACTCTTGATCAATAATTGCGGACATGGTATCATTTTCTCAATCAATATTCTTGATCTTCTTTCTTTTTCTTCCATTCGATTGTGAGAGGGGTGTGTATCGGGGATCATGCTTCTACAAGATGGTTAAAACCTTTGTCTATGAGAAACTTGTGTAGTAATATCGGTACAATGTAGTGGAATTTTTTGTGCAAATCATCATAGAATATTCTCTTTATGTTATCTACAGATGTTTTCTCTTCGACTAATTGTTCTTCGCAAAACTTGTCAGTAAATTTTATCTACCCACTCATGTTGGGTATGTTATATTCTTTGAATGTAAATCAACATCCAAATTCGATAGTTTAGTGGTTAACAAGTCAACTGGAATTGAAGTCGACATACGATGGAAGTCTGATTGATTGGTCAATGACCACAATTGGTCGACATGAAGTCGATGAGCATAAAGTGGACATGAATTCAACGAACACTTGGATGACAAGAAGCTCAAATGGTGATTGACTAAGTGACTCAATCAAGTCAACTGTAATAGAAAAATTGTATTCAGTTAGGGAGTTATGGACCGTCATTAATGGAGTAGTTAGATGTAACTAACTTGAGTATCATGAGCTAGTGTATGTGTTGTATCTATAAATATGATGTAATGTAAAAGACTAAATTACTTGTATGAGTTGAGAAGTAAAGTGTAGTGAATTTAGGCTTGAGTTGTTGTGATCTAGCAAATCATTGTTGTAAACACTAGTTAAGAGTGTTGATAATATATGAGTGGTAAAGTTCACTAGTTTGTTGGTTTTTCCCTATAAAGGGTTTTCCATGATAATTTTTTGTGTGTTATATGACTCTGTTTGTGCCATTATTAAATTCTGCTATATCTAACTATTAGAATCATTATGAATAATCACTGTAAAAGGTATTGAAATCCTTGACATGGTATCGGAGCTATATTTGGCTTCAAGGGGATGCCTTTATTGTTAAGGGTTTTTTAGTTTGCTCCTAGATTTGAAGAATACCTAGTTTCAGTGGGAGTTCTAGAACATTTATTCTTAGTTACAATGGTTAACAACTCAAGGATAGAATTGAAAAGTGTAATGGACTGAATTTTGAGCTTTAGAAGCTCAAAATGAAAGATCTCCTTGTAGATCGAGAGGGGTGGGTTGTTGTCAGCCCCAGAACAACTTTGACATGTATGTAATTGAAAGATTGACGAAAAATCAACAAAAAAGCAATGAGTACAATCTGACTTTGTTTAGCAAATTTTGTATTATGGAATGTCTCAGGAGAAGACACTACAAAGAAACTGTGGGATAAGCTGGGGAACTTGTACCGGTCAAAATCTATGGTTAACAAGTTGTTTCTTCGGAAGAAGCTATACCTTATGAGGATGAATGAGGGTGACTCAGTAACAGAGCACTTGAATTCCTTAAACATTGTTTTCATTTAGTTGTTGTATGTGGATACCAAAATCACAGAGGAGGAGAAATGTATCATTCTATTGTGTTCTTTTCCAGAATCTTGGGATAGCCTGGTCATGGCTATTGGAAGCAA
This sequence comes from Larix kaempferi, assembly GCA_027924585.1. Taxonomy (NCBI): domain Eukaryota; kingdom Viridiplantae; phylum Streptophyta; class Pinopsida; order Pinales; family Pinaceae; genus Larix; species Larix kaempferi. The sequence goes on along the minus strand of BSBM01000238.1, from coordinate 4,450,521 downwards.
TAATACCACATTAAAGATTGACGATGTGGTTGCATCTCTGCTGTCATAAGAGATGAGGCAGAAGAATATGGGAATATCGACCCACGATGCCTTGATGGTAAGAGGTCAATTGGTAGACAAAGGGAAAGGTAAAACCTCTGGTAGAAAATCAAAGTCGAGGGGTAGATCTAAGACAAGACCTAAATACCTTGGACCGACGATGAGAAAATGTTGGAAATGTGGTAAAGTCAGGAATTATAAGTAAGATCGTAAGTTAGCGGGAGTCTAGAAGAGAAAGGATACAAAGAAGCACCATCGACTGAAGGTAAGCCTTGGATTGAAGAAAAAGGGGATGTGTATTTGTCTTCAACAAGTACACAGTTAGATCATGACTCATGGTTGATCGAATCGGGTGCATCATATCATATGACACCAAATAGAGAGTGATTTTGTGAATATGAGAAATACAATGGTGGTAATATTCTTCTAGGAGATGATTTACCAACCATGATTGTCAAATGAGGTAAAGTTCGATTGATACTGAAAAATGGAAGGATAGGAAATCTTTTGGGGGTGTTGTATATTCCAAGTTTGACTCGAAACCTAATATATGTCCACGAGATGGGAAATGGCATGGGTGTGTAGTTTGTATTTGACTCTTTAAATGGTGCAAGGAGCGATGGTTCTAATGAGAGGAGTTTGGAATGGAACATTATACAATCTATTGGGAATAACATATACTAATGGATGTGTGAAATATTGCCTTTCTTGAATCCGATTGTTTATCTTCTTGTCTAATTGACTCTATGATGTTGTGACATCAACATATGGGACACATTAGTGAGAAGGGTGTTTGTGCTATGCACAACAAAGGAATGGTCGAAGGTCTCCCTGATTGTTCTTTAGAAGTAAACTTCTGTGAACATTGTATTTATGGTCAACAGAGTCATGTATGTTTCCCATGTGGGGCCACAAGGACCAAGCAAATACTAGAGTTAATACATAATGACGTGTTTGGACTAGCACTGATACCATCACTAGGGGGATCCTAGTATTACGTCTCTTTCATAGATGATTTCTCCATAATGACATGGTGTTATTTTCTGAGGAATAAATCTAACGTTTTGAAAGGTTCCAAGAGTTAAAATCTCTTGTAGAAAATCAGATAGGCAGAAATGTCAAGGTGTTGAGAACTGATAACGGAGGAGAATTTTGTAGTAAGGCGTTCGACCAGTTCTCCAGATAACATGGTGTAGCTTGAAAAAACAAAACTACATACATGCCTCAACATAATGGATTTACTGAAAGAAGGAATAGAATGATGATGGAAAAAACAAGGAGCATGCTCAATGTTCAAGGTATCACACAAAAATTTTGGGTAGAGGCAGTCGACACGTCATGTTACTTGGTGAATAGGTCATTGTCAACCGCTCTAGTTGACAATGACCTATCTTGCATGGGATGAGGAAAATCCCTATCTTGCACATCTCATAACCTTTGGGTGTGATGCCTTTATGCATGTCCCAAAGGAGAAAAGAAACAAACTTGACAACAGGTTTGAGAAATGCATCTTCATTCGGTACAAAGATGGAGTGAAAGGATGTAAGATGTGGAATTTGGTCACAAGGAAGACATTTTATAGTAGAGGTGTGATATGCAGAGAAGCCGGAGGTACTTCTAGGATTGAAGAGGATAAAAGAGAAAAGGAACCAGAAAAGCTAGATTTTGCATGGAACGATGAAAACCATGATTTGGATCAGTCAAGTGGATTCGACGAAGAGGCAGAACAATAGACTCTGGTCATTAGGAGGTATGGTCGAGCAAAGAAATGACCTGAAAGGTACACTCCACCATATTTCCACTCTTCTTTTGCATTAACTACCACAAAAGAGGATCTGGGTCAGTAAAGGAAGCGATCGACTTGAAAAAGGGTAAACTTTGGAAAGAGGCCATGGAAGAAGAAATGGAATCCTTACGGAAGAATGAAACATGGGATTTGGTCACATTTCCAAATGGAATGAAACCCGTTGGTTGTAAGTGGTTGTTCAAGAAAAATTTGAACGCAATAGGCCAGGTCGAGAAGTACAATGATCGACTAGTAGCGAAGGGATATTCCCAAGTGGAGGGAGTCGACTTTAGTGAGATCTTCTCTCCTGTTGCAAAGTTAACTTCCATTAGGGTAATAATGTATTTAGCTACAACATTTGATCTTGAAATAGAATAGATGGACATGAAGAAAACATTTCTTCGTGGTGATCTTGAAGAATAAATCAATATGAAGCAACCTGAAGGATTCACAGTGAAAGGGGAGAAGGAGTTGGTTTGTAAGCTCAAAAAGTCCCTCTACAGTCTAAAGCAATCATCTAGGATGTGGTTGGGGAGGCAAGTGTGAGAGGGGTGCTATTTGACACTGGTGGAAATATAATAAAAAATTATGCTTGGGGATTAGGGACAGGTACTAACAATCAATCGAAACGTTATGTTTTGTTCCTGGGACTAGAAATTGCCTTAGAAGAAGGAAGTCACCCTCTAGTTGCGACTGGGGACTCAATGATTATTTGTCTCAGATAAGAAATCGCCTTTCGATTGCAGACCCTTTACTTGGTCATCTTCATAATCGTATCTTGGGCATCCTTCCACAATTTCATTCAACCAATTTTTTTCATGTCAAGAGATCCTTGAACCAACTTGCAGATAACTTCGCAAATAGAGCTTCCCTCATACCTCAAGGAGGATTAATAATAAATGGAGGGCCAATTCATAATTATTGGATCCCCTAAGGCTTAATAGAATTCTATGCCAATTAATCTTTTCATTATGTGGACGGTCCTTTTATGCCTCCACAACACTTGTTTTTTGGATTGTGTGAATGGGGATGTGTCCATTCCTCTCGATGGCGGTGAATGCATTTATGGTGGCAGAAAATGCATTAAGGAAGTGCTGTTGCTGCAACATCCCCACAAAAAGTTTTGTAAATATTGGGGCCCCTCCTTTTTTTTTTGAAGAAGAAGTCCTTTGGTCTTTTTGGAGCTGGTTTTTCAACCCTTCAAGTCTCCTTTCTCTTCAGCAAATTTTTTGTTTTCTGCTAAGGAAAATTTTCCTTTCAGTCGGCTTTGGTCGCAATTTTTAATGATAAAAGCGTCGACCGTTGCACACATTTTAACCTTAACTTCGTCGACCATTGCGCAGTTGTTAAGTTTAAACTTGCGCCAATCGGTCGCAAGTTTAAAGCCAAAAGCGCCGACCGGTCACAAGTTTCCCATTTCATCTTTGTCGATCGGTGGCGCTAAAGTCAGCATTGGTCGCAGTTTTTAGGATTAATTCTCCCAACCGTTGCGCAAATCTTGACGTTAACTTCGCCAATATTTTGCACCACACTTTGGCCTCGGTTTTGTAAGTCTCCGTCGCGTGTCTTGGTCGCATTTTTTAAAATTAATTCTCCCGACCGTTGCACGTCCTGCTGGCTTAACCCTCGCCGACCTCCATTTCAGCCCTCCTCGCATTGTTTGGTTGCAGGGGTTACCCTTAAAATCGTCGACCGTTATGCAGGAATTACCAGTTGAGTCACCGACCACGGTGCAACCTAGTTTTTTGGAAGACGGGGAAGGTTAGTTGGTGAAAATTTATTGTTAGCCCCGTGCGGAGTTATTGCTGTTTGCATTGAGCCCCATGCACATTTAAGTCTCCAACTGTCCACCCCACGGGAATTAATTTCCCCTGTTATATATATATATATATATATATATATATATATATATATATTCTCCCAACGGGGTTTTCACTCCATCCTTGCCAAGACCGAGAAGCGTTGTTGTTTTCCATTGGAAGCTCAGACTGTCACTTACCAGCGTGCACACATCGACCGTAGCGAGCCATTCTAAGACTAACAGGTAGGTCCTCGATTTACTCACTTCGTTTTTATCAAGTAGGAAACCCCGTTGAAGTGCTCATTTTTAGCTTTAAAGTTGTTTTTTGGATGTTTCTAAAGCCCAAATCTGCATATCACCCAAATGGTTATTGTTTTCATGTCGCTTTTTGAACCCTGTACCCAATGGGAGCCTTCTTTGCCTTTAACTCGATAGACAGACCTCTCGTAAGCTCGAAAAACACAAGTTTTTCTCTATTCGTCCCCGTCAAGTCGATTTACGACCCAAAAGAGTTGCGTCGCAATCACCATGCAGTGTCCTTCGCACGCATACAGCCTGGCCTGTCAGTCGTTTGTTTTTTGCATTGTGAAAAAAGCTCCGCCCTTGCATTCTCTTGATTGTCAAAAGCTGAGCTTGTGAAAAGCCAAATAATGTTTTGAGGAAACACCTATCCCATAGCAACATTCAACGACATTCTTTGCATGTTCATGTTTTCTAAAGGCTAGCCCCAGCAAGATGTTTCGGCCCATGATGATAAGATATGGTTAAATGCTAGCTATCGACGCTCGGGTTTTCATTTAAGTGCATGGGCGACTTTGTTTAAATGCTCCGTTTCATTATTTTTGTCTTCAAACGACTAATTTTAATTGAAAGATAACACCTGTGTATACTCAAGTTCTGTTAAACATCATAAATTTGAATGTTGTGTTAACTCGCTAGCAATGTGTTGCTCATAAGACTTGTAAACTTCTCATTTGTGTTCTCCTCGCCATTGCAGGTTTGACATGCACAGGAGATATGCCAGACAGAAGGCTAAGCTTTCCAAGTCAGATTCGAACGTAGAAATCTTACTGGATACATTACTCGAGACAATGTTCGGTGATACAAAAGCTGTCACAGGAGTAGCCCCAGGAGCTGGCCCAAAATTTCAGTGGGGTGAGTTATACAGATTTATCAGAGATCAGAAGTACCCCGATGCAACCTTAGAAGAAAGCATGGTCTACTTGAACATCAAGAAGTCTAGACTTCACAAGGCAACAACTCGTCCCGAGCTATTCCCATGCTCATAAGTTATTGGTTGGATAATTCCTCACGTGAAAACTGACACAAGATTCATTAATGATAACACCGGGATGAGCCTCGTGTCCTTCGCACCAGAGCATATCATGGCTACCTACAGGTTACACCTAGCAAGGGCTTGGATAAACAATGGGTGGCTAGCAAAGCAGACAGTGGACCCTCTAAAATCCGCCAAGAAGATGCTAATAATTGAAAGGAAAATCAGGCAGAGGGGCAACGATGAGTATGAAAGTATGCTTTTAAGGACTCCTTACAGACTCATTGCCTTACTGCTGAGTCGAATTTTTGGCATGCCAAATGGAAACGTCTTCAAGCTTGGCTGGGTGCTAGTGATGGTCCATGTAGCCACGTTCGGTACAATCTTCAATTGGGCTGACATAATCTCAGATAGCATGGTCTCACTCTTAACTGCTGCCCAAGGAGGACTGACCCAGAAGAAAGCTGATTTCTTCATTTCTTCGTATTTGATAGATTGGTTATTAAGCAGGCACCCTTTTCCTGATTTGGGCTGTGTTTGGAACAAAAAGGAGTCCCCTCTCTTTGTAGCTTATCAACTCACATGGGAAAACAAATACGCAAATCACTACAAACAGATTTGCGAAAAGTTCATCATGCCCCTGTATCGACTCATTTTTAAAGAAGAGCCAAATTGTTTGTCTAAAAATGCCATGCCTATCATAGAAGAATTTGGGGACTATTACTTCTCCCCGGAGGGCACCTATATCAGAATGAGTGGAGGAACTAAACCTCCCTTTTTGTTTCCTCGGTATGTCACGGACTTTGTAGTGCACAAAGAAGCTGTAAGGCAGCTCTTCATCAGTGGAGTCAGCAAGATTCTCAATGAGAAGAAGAAAGGTATGTACCCACCAATGCCCTTCACCATCGGTGCATATAGTCTCTAGAAAGCAAAGGAGGGTGAAACCTTTGCTCAAGACTTAGAAGTTTTTCATTTCGGCACAAAGTTTTTTAGGAGGCACAATCCTAGTTGCAAAGTCCCTGAGCACTGCATCTTGGTCATAGATACTTTTGACTACACACATCTTTGGGACAAGGATGAAGAATTTTTCCGAAGTGCCAGGAACTTGACTGAGTTCGGAAAACGTTACCGCCCTAAAAGCGGAGCAAGTTCCAGCCCCATACCTATTGGGTTGATCCAAAAGGAACAAGAGGCAACAACATCACAATCAGAGGAGTCCAAGAGGAAGGAAAAAGAGGAAGAAGAAAGACTCCAAAAGGAGCAAGAAGTCAAGTAGTAGCAAGATGCAGAAGCTGCTAGAGCTCAGCAAGCACAAGAAGCAAAAGCTCAGAAAAATGAAGAGGAGAGGATCCGGAAAGAAGAAGCTGCCAAATTGCAGCAAGAAGAGGCCGAAAGAATCAAAAGGGAGGAGGCTCAAAAGTTGCAGGCGACAAGGGAGAAAGTAGAGCGAGAGGTAGCAGAGCTAGCAGAGCAAGCAGAGAGGCAAGCAAGAGAAGAAGCAGAAGAATCTAAGAGAGCTATGGAACAAGGCATGTCTAGCCCGCAAGCCATGGACTTAGATCTATCAACAATAAACCAATGAGGGATATCTAATGAAGGGGTTGTCACAACTGAAGAGTTAGCACTTACCCCATACACTCCTTCAAAGCAGCGCCAAGTGTCCAACCTGGATTTAGTCTATTTTGATAAAAGGAAAAAGGTTATCGTAGAAAGATCAGAGAAGAAGATGAAAATTGGAGAGGGCCGATTAGAAATCAGAGTATCAGAAACCCCACTTGTTAAAGGGACTGACAAGGACCTTGTGTTCACGACAGCATGCACTGTGGTTTCGGCTCAAGCAAGTAAAGATAATGTTGATCGTCTGGTGGAAGAAGCTAAGAAGTACAGGGAACTATGTTTCAAAGTAAAAAGTAACATGCAAAAAGAGGTGTTAAAAGGAAATGAGTTAAGGTTGAAGTACAAAGAGCTTCAATAGGAAAAGAAAGAAACAACTTTGCAAATCCTACAACTCGAATATGAAAAGAGCACACTAGAGATGCAGTTGGCAATCTCAAAAGCGAGAAGAAATACCTGGAAGCTCACATAGGAGAACTAGAGAAGCGTGAAGCCAACAATGTGCAGCTAAATAAATCCTTTAAGCCTTAGCTTGAAAGGCTGATGCGGGAAAAAGAGCAGCTATTAGAGCAGCTCGAGGTTGCAAATGCAAAGAAGTAGGATCTAGCCCCATTCCACGAGCAAGCTTGCAACATACGAGGAAAGATCCATCAATCGCTAGTGTTGATTGCAGAGGAGGTCTGCAAGGTAAAAGGAATGACAACTAGGATGACAACCATTGAAGTCAAGGCATTGAAGCTAAAGAAGAAGTATGCGCACCACTTGGAAGAAATGTATAAACATTTTGAATGGAGGAAAGGGAAATTTGGATTCCCGACAAACCTACGCATTAAGACCGCTGATGAATTGGACTTGGATGCAAGAGTCCTAGAGTTTGGTAGGGATTGTGGCGCAAAGTCAAGTGTTGAAATCCCGAAAACCGTCAAGAACTGCCATGCTTTCTACTCAAAAGTCTGGGACACCCATGAGGAATGTCACATGGTTTTACCACAAACTATTTATGAGTTTCCCGAAAGAGAGCAGCATTTAGCAGCCCTACAAGGTGACCTAGAAGCAAAATCAGAATACTTGAAGAAGATAGAGGTCCTAACTCCAGAAGACCTTCACCGGTTCATTGAATAGACTGTCATCCATGCCTACTTCCTAGAAGATATCGCTCAGGCAACTCTAGCAGGAGCAGTAAGTGTCAAATATGATTGGCGCAAGCATGAAATAGCGCTGAGAATGATGGTTTCTGCATGTGGAAATACCATTCTGCGAGAAATTAACCAATGGGCCAGCTATATTAAAGAAAAGGACGAACCAACTGAAGCAAGCAAAGCAGCTGAAGCGAGCATGCCTGTTGAAGTGGGTGCCTCAACAGAAATAGAAAGACCCACTGAAGTGGCAGGACCATCTGGGCTTTAATTTGTTTTATTGTAAATTTTGTAAAAGATAGCTGGAATTATTTTATTTTATAAATGTTTTGTAAAACAACTGGAAATTGTTTTTGTCTCTTTAGGCACTAGAAGACAAAATTTTGGGTCTCCCTAGGGTTAGGTTTTTGGAAGAGACAAATTTTGTAAAATCTATAAATATAGAGATAGAAGAGATGAGACATGACTTTTGGCAGGTGAAAGGACAGACCAAATTTTGTACGTGAATTACTTTGCTACATCAATGAAGAAAGCTCCATTTTGCCTGGGAAAAGTTGCACTGCGTTTTGCTTTGGAAATGTGTTGAATGTTTGCCGAATTCTTTTTGCATTGTTCATACATTGACTGTGAGATCGTTCTTAACTAATTCGAATTATTTCTCTGTTATGAATGCTTTCATTTTCCTTTGTAGAATTTCTGTGTTAAATGAGTAATGAAATGTTTATCTCTATCAAAGCTATCTTTGATAATCTTTATTTTCTGCTGTAAGTGCATCTATTAATTGGAACAACTATCTGTGAAATTCTTGGTTGCATTTCCAGTATATTACTTATCCTTTAAGTTTGCTCCTTGCGAGGATAGATTAAATTTGCTTAAACAGTTTTAGATCAGATTTGTTTAATTGCATGCATTTAGATTACAACACTTGCATATGATATTTAAAAAACAAAATACATAAACGGTGGATTGGGCTGCAACCGGTGAAAAGGAAAACAAATCTTTAAATCTTACACGGTAGCCGGGCCGTTAACCGGACGGATTCCCTATACCAAATAGTGAGTGATCTAATTGGACTTGCTTACCAGGGAGAATCCCTTGCTGATTGATGCTACGATTTTCGGGGGCATCAACATGAAGGTTGTCTCCTTAGTTTCAACACTCATTATTTCTGTGTGTGTGGAGGTTCCGCGTTAATGAGTTTCCTCTCCAATAAGAACTTGCATATGAAGGTTATTTCCTCTGGTACAATGCTCGGGGATCTCTTGTTTGAAATGGTGGCAGGGAATGCGATTTATTCATCCTTCTCCTTAGCTCGAGGAGTAAGGCGTTCTGTTTTGGTTTCTCTCCCATGTCAGGTATTTCACTTCGGCTTTGCTCTTGCATTCAACTGCCAGGTTTGGGACATTGGATTGTGTTTGTATTTGGAAAATTTTGAGTTAGGGTCAAATTCTGTTGGATATTTTATTTGTTTTTTCAAAAGCGAAGGTTGTGGGTTGCCCTCTTTTGGTGTCAACTCTGTTGTTGTGTTCCTTAATATAGTAAACCCCAGTCTACAATTTATTTGGATTTCCATAAGAGTCGGTAATATAGGAAGCCTTTTAAATATGGATCTTGAGAAGTGGGTTGAGATTCTTACAGACCAAATGAATGCTGCAACATCCAGCATAAACGACTTTAAAACACATCTCAAATGGATGAAGGATAGAATGGAAGGTATGTTTGAAGTGGTCCATCAGTTGATTGCTCACACTCCAGTGTTGGATAATCGTCTAGACCAAATAGAGCAGCTGTGCCATGAGCTTAATAGTAATATGGAAACTTGTTTTGACAGTTTACAAGTAGAGGTCAAGACTTGTGAAAACAAAGTTACACATATCGCAGCATTAGTTTCAAAACATGAAGACCAAATTGGTGGGTGTTTTTCCAAAATAGATGAGAACTGTGTGGCTCGTAACGGTGATGGAATTTCTATTCTCCAGTTAGTGAAAGAAGGATTCGAAAAGGATGGTGTAAATTTTGGAAAAAACAGTGATGAAAAAAACAATTTTGTTAATATAACAACTACAGAACAAGAAGGTGACTTTGAGGGTAATTCTAATGATGGTTCAAAAAAGGAAGAAGAAACTGATACAGAGAATGGAACTGATGGATAGATGGAGGTTGATTCGTATGATGCAGAGGTAGATATGGATGAGGAAGCTACAAGAAATAAAGACAAGAGTTCGGACAGTGATGAAGACAAAGATGATTTCAATGAGCAGAGAACAATTAGTGACTCTAGCAGGTAGTTTGACCATCATATGCCCTTTTTGTGTTTTGTTACTTGGACAATATGTGAAAATCTACAGTAGTCTAGGTATTTAGAATTTCGGGAGGCTTATAGATCCATATGGAATATTGTATATGTCAGTTTTTATTTGCAGACTGTTTATTTGAAACCTCTGAACTCTAGTAGAGTATTTTTGTAATACTTCTTGAATTCATTCATCCTTTTTTAAGACAAATATAACTGTTTATGTTAAAAAAAAATCATCCAGGATGTGGTACCCAAAGTTTAATATGTATATCCAACATTTGGGTTTTGTAAGAAGCTAGGTTGATCACTATGTGTACAACATGAAAGTTGGTGATCATTTTATATATGTAATTTTGTATGTCAATGATATGTTGTTGGTCGGAAACAATATGAATCTGATTAGGGAGGTGAAACTACAATTGCCCTCCAACTTCGACATGAAGGATCTCAAAGCAACCCATTTTATTCTTGGTATGGAAATACAGAGAGATCGAGCATGTAGAAATATCTAGTTAATTCATAGTAAATATGTTGAGATAGTTCTGAATCGCTTCGACATGCAAGAGTGCGATCGACTAAGTGACTCAATCAAGTCAACTGTAATAGAAAAATTGTATTCAATTAGGGAGTTATGGACCACCATTAATGGAGTAGTTAGATGTAACTAACTTGAGTATCACGAGTTAGTGTATGTGTTGTATCTATAAATATGATGTAATGCAAAAGACTAAATTACTTGTATGAGTTGAGAAGTAGAGTGTAGTGAATTTAGGCTTGAGTTGTTGTGATCTAGCAAATCATTGTTGTAAACACTAGTTAAGAGTGTTGATAATATATGAGTGGTGAAGTTCATTAGTTTGTTGGTTTTTCCCTATAAAGGGTTTTCCACGGTAATTTTGTGTGTGTTATGTGATTCTGTTTATGGCATTATTAAATTCTGTTATATCTAACTATTAGAATCATTATGAATAATCACTGTAAAAGGTATTGAAATCCTTGACATGGTAGCAGAGCTATATTTGGCTTCAAGGGGATGCCTTTTGTGCTGAGGGTTTTTTAGTTTGCTCCTAGATTTGAAGAATACCTAGTTTCAGTGGGAGTTCTAGAACATTTATTCTTAGTTAGAATGGCTAACAATTCAAGGATAGAATTGAAAAGTTTAATGGACAGAATTTTGAGCTTTAGAAGCTCAAAGATCTCCTTGTAGATTGAGAGGGGTGGGTTGTTGTCAGCCCTAGAACAACTTTGACATGTATGTCGTTGAAATATTGATGAAAAATCAACAAAAAAGTAATGAGTACAATCTGACTTTGTTTAGCAAATTTTGTATTATTGAATGTCTCAGGAGAAGACACTACAAAGAAACTATGGGATAAGCTGGGGAACTTGTACCAATCAAAATCTATGGTTAACAAGTTGTTTTTTTGGAAGAAGCCATATATTCTAAGGGTGAATGAGGGTGACTTAGTAACAGAGCACCTAAATTCCTTAAACATTGTTTTCATTCAGTTGTTGTATGTGGATATCAAAATCACAGAGGAGGAGAAATGTATCATTATATTGTGTTCTTTGCCATAACATTGAGCGAGGCATATAAAAGAGGGAACCAATTAAAGGGATTGACCCTGAGGCCTCCTACATGAAGCTCGGAGCACTTAATCACTTGAGCTAACCCACTGAGCTTTGAGATAAACAAATTATTATGTTTTGTACCCTAACTAGCAAATCATATACATTGTTAAACATTTTGATGTTATTACTTACAATCTTTCCTTCAAAATTAGGGGCTAACCTCGCAATTAACCATTTAATGTGATGTAAGAACATGTGGATAACACTTCATTTGTTAAGTTTCTAAAAGTCCAAAATGAAGATACGTTTGATGATAAATACACTAAAGCATTAATAAGAATAACCTATTCTACACACTACCTATTACACTCAATCGAGAGATGTGGATGTAGGTGCAACAGTAGATACATAGATGCTAAAGTCAAAAGAGAATGTGTCACATGAAATTATATACGCATATCATATGCTTGTTTGATTGATTTATTTTTAGTCTATGCCAAAGTTGAGACTATACTTTTTATTTGTAAGTCAAAATGCTTTGACTTTATATTAGTTCAATTTCATGCTATAAAGTTTTCCAATGTTTTCAAAAAACAATTTATTAAAGTGATTTTTTTTTGTTGTTGTCAAAAATATTACTCATTTTATTTTCTAATTGATTAAAGAAGGGTTATTGATGAGACACAAATCCTATATTGTGGTTTTATTTTTAAAACACAAAAAAAATTTAAAAACATTTAACATGAAATTTTATAAAAGCACCCCATGGTAACCTTTATATGGCATTGTTGACTTTTGTTTAAAAAAAAATTGTTGTCACATTTCATGTGATGTTTTGATTTTGATGTTACCATTTCTATCTATTTTGATTTTAATGTTTTTACGAGGACAATTACTTATTAATGTGACAAATTCTATAACTATCCATATATTTTTATGATTTCTCCTTTACTTTATCAATTTATATAATCAAGATAAAGCTTATTCTCTTCTTTACAATTATCTTCCAACATATATGTCAAATAGTTGTGTCCCTTTATCTAGTGTACAAACTACACCATCGTCTCCTCTCACAACCTCTCTTTTATGTTTGCACCATATGCTCCATGAACATAAACCATATTTATAAAGAAACTCTTTTCAACATAACATTATAGCCCTATCCTACAACTTTTAGTAAATACATTAATTTCTCTTCCTTACCAAATGTGATAGTTCGAAAGAAAAATGGTGGTGGTCGTCGTAAGGAGCTCGCCGTAACTTCTTATGGGGACACTGCTAGTTTGGGATTTGCAAGTGTTGGTCCTTGCACCTCTGTTGGCATTGAGTGTGGTTCACAGTCTCCTTTGTAAGAACACTTCCAACCTCTTAGAGCATCGCAGGCCTCATCGGTATTGTAGATGATTCTTTTTTTTAACCATGGGAACAACAACCTCCCAAGGGTATATCCAACAGCCCGCAAGCCAGATATACCAGAAACTTGTGACTCAGCAGGGGCCGAGACGTCCCGAGACCCTTTATCCCAGGGGAGAGCCTCTATCCCAGGGGTCGCCTACCCTTCAAGCCTTGTCACAACGGGCCAATGAGCAACCCTACGCCCCACCGGAATTGTCTAGATAATTTTTTTTTTTTTTAACCATAGGAACAGCAACCTCCCAAGGGTATATCCAACAGCCCGCAAGCTAGATATACCAGAAACTTGTGACTCAGCAGGGGCCGAGACGTCTCGAGACCCTTTATCCTAAGGGAGAGCCTCTATCCCAGGGGTCGCCTACCCTTCGAGCCTTGTCACAGTGGGCCAATGAGCAACCCTACCCCCCGCCGGTTTTGAACCTGTGACCTCCTCAGAGATAACACATGTTCTTAACCATTAGGCCCACTCAAGTGCTCTTTAACAACTTATAAAGTTTATTAATGGAGGATACCTCCCATTATAGAATTGTCTAGATAATTCTTATAACCCTAAAAGTTCGCAGGGTTAGGGGTGCCCCTAAAATGCTAGCCCTCCGTCGGTTATTTGCTATGCCCGGATATGATGGTGGATGGGGATACTGCCATAGACTTCACGTGGCAATTATTCCCTGGATGGGAATGCAACACTATTAATGCAAAAGGTAGATCAAGAGGATTGATTTCCGTCTAGAATCCCTTTGTATTCCAGTTAAATCCTTTCAGAGTGGGGGGAGGCATCTTACTGACTGGTCGTTGTATGGACATTTCCAGGACTATTCAGTTGTTTAATTGTTACATCCCTTTGGTGGATAAATAACGTTATTGGTCAACTCTTAGTGACTGCGGTTTACTCAAGCTGGAGTCCCTGATACTGGCGGGGGACCTGAATTTCACTATAGTTTCCCGAGGCGCTAAGGCTTGTGTCTCTTCCTCTTGTGACTGGTTCAAATCCCTCATTGATTCCCATCATCTTATTGATGTGGCGCCTATGCCGTATATGCCTACTTGGAGAAACGGTCGGAAAGGTAATGATGCTATTGCGAAGAGACTTGATGGAGTTATACTTCATGAGTCACTGTTTTTGAGATTGGGAAGTTGTAGGTCTTGGATAGAACCAATACATATCTCGGATCACATGCTTGTCATATTCAAGGTGGAGAACTGCAGCTTGAATTCATACTTCCCTTTCAAATACTGCCAGATTTGGTCTGAAGATGACGCATTTGTGCACTTGGTTCGACACCAATGGCTTATTTTCTCGGCTACCATGACTTGTTCGTCGATGAAAATATTTCCTCACTTTCTCTGAGAACTTAAAGCGGTAATTTCACCTTGGATTAGAGGGAAAAAATTAGAACTGCAATCAGATTTACGCCGTGTAGAGGTAGAATTGAAAGTACTTTATACTGCTTCCTATGATCGTTTGATTTCAACCTGTCATTTGGATGCCATTAAATAGTTGGAAGAGGAGAAAGCTTTACTTTTGTGGAGGGAAGAAGAAGTATGGCAACTAAAGAGCAGGGCATTGTGGTTAAAGATTGGGGACAATAATACTAAGTATTTTCACGCTTATGCAATTACCAAACATAAACAAAGGGCGATTTGGGAGATTGACGTCAGCCCTGGTATCAGAACTACTTCTCAATCTGAGATTGCATCGGATGCCACTGGATATTTCTCTCAGTTATTTTCAAAGCCACAGACTTACAATTTGGAAGCACAACTTACGGTATTACAGGTTATGCCACTGATTTTCAGCAAAAAAGACTGCATTCGTATTGGTCGTCCTGTGACTATTTCGAAGGTCGAAGCCATACTAAAAGGTGTGGAGAAAGGTAAGAGTCCAAGACCAGATGGCTGGACAAGTGGATTCTTTCTGCAATTCTTTGATCTTTTTGGTCTTGAACTTGTCCGTCTGGTAGAGGAAGCTCGTAGAAATGGTCGGGTCACTGGAGGGATAAATGCCACCTTTCTAGCACTTATTCCAACATATTCAAATCCCACTTCTTTTTAGGAATATAGGTCGATATCGCTCTGTAACTTGATATATAAGATCATAACTAAGACGATTGCCAACCAAATCAAGTCGGGATTATCTGGAGGGATCTCGAAAGAGCAGTTAGGTTTTCTGCATTAGCAGCTAATATTTGATGCTATTGGGGTTGCTCAGGAAACCATTCATTCAGCAAAGATCCAAAAATATAGCTCTATGGTCCTTAAAATAGATCTGATTAAGGCGTATTATCTGTTAGATTGGTATTTTCTCAGGCTACTGCTACTCAACGCTGGGCTGTACTATTCGGTGAGCCACTGGATTATGGGTTCTGTGACTATGGCTAACTTTGCGGTATTATTAAATGGTTGTCCCACCTCTTTCTTTAAGAGCTCGAGGGGACTACGCCAGCGGTGCCCTCTTTTCCCAAGCTTGTGTTAATGGTGAGATACAAAGTATTAAAGTCTCGCCCCATAATTTTGTCACCCACTTATTATTTGTCGACGATGTACTATTATTTGGCATCGATTGTTTTAGAGAATGGTTGCATTTCAAATTTATATTGGATCTATTTTTCCTGGCCATTGGAATGATTATTAGTTTCCCAAAGTCGTATTTTTACTCTATCTGTAATGGGAGGAATTCCATGATCAAATTCGAGCTCTCTTCCCGTTGGAGGTACTTGACCTTAACAATGGACTGCATTATCTTGGTTACTTCCTAAAGCCAAATGATTATCTAAACAATCAGATTTTCTAAACACTGATTGGCTCTGGCTCATAAAAAAGGTAGAGAATAAGATCACTTCTTGGGCTTTCAAAAAACTCTCTTTGGGTGGCTGCTTGACTTTGTTGAATTCTGTACTATCCAATATGCCTATATATTGGCTAACCTTAGCAATTGTTCCGTGATCCATCCTGAACCGCATCAAACAACTTCTTTTTCATTTTCTGTGGAATTCTTCGAAGGAGAAGCATGGCTACCACTCAGCGTCATGGGAATGTCTATCTACTCCAAAACTGTGTGGAGGATGGGGCATTCGGAATATCTACCAGGTATATTCAACATTGCATTTAAAATATTTTTGGCGGAGTCTCTCAGACTGGGGACTATGGGGTGTCATTATCTGGGATAAGTACTTGAAAGGATGCTCGATCATTGATTGGATTCGATTAGAATAGAATAAGATTAGAGGATGCTCTTCCATTTGGGCAGGACTGGTGGATACCTTTTTGATATATTTTTTTTAAACCATGGGAATGAGCAATCTTTTAAGGGTATATCCCACAGCTTGCAAGCCAGATATACCAGAAACTTGTGACTCAGCAGCGGTCGAGACGTCTCGAGACCTTTTATCCCAGAGGAGAGCCTCTATCCCAGGGGTCGCCTACCCTTCAAGCCTTGTCACAAAGGGCCAATGAGCAACCCTACCCCCTGCCTGTTTTGAACTTGTGACCTCCAGGAGATAACACATGTTCTTAACCATTAGTCCCCCTCCAGGATACCTTCCTGATATTGAATAAGCATTTGGCTTAGTGTGTGAGTGACATATTCTAGATTCAAATAAGAATTGACCCTATTATTGACATTCGCCCTTGCGAGACTTTAATGCCCTAGACAATTCAGACGCTACATCAACATGACATCTATTTCCTCAACCATGCTCATACAGGACAAGTAAACTCAGATGTTGAATCCTACTGGTATAAGGCTTAAGATTTAAACCTCACTGGTGGGGAAGCTACTGATTGGTATTACTTTGTTAATGCTTTGTGTCATGTCAGAATACATCTTTCAGAAGATTTGGATATGTTGGGCTGGGATTACGGGAATTCTGTGATGTTTATCACTACGTCCTGGGCATCCTAGGCATACTATGCGATTGGGTCATCTTTCCAATACCAGACCCGGTGGTGGCATAGGGTCATATGGAGATTGAATATCCCGTGAAAGGTCAGTTGTTTCATTTGGTTGTCTTTGGGGAATAAATTACTGACGGGCGATATCTACAGATGCAGGGGAGGTATTGGTCCATCCATCTGCCTTTTCTGCTATATGGATTCAGAAACTACTGATCAACTATTTGTCAATTGCTCCATTATTAGACAAATATGGGACGAGGCGGCTACCAGACACCTCATCTCTAGTACTTGGGCCTTCGGGCACATTGGAGAACAACTTATGTCTATGGTACATGAATTATCGCTCTTCCGTTACTCTCCCAATCTTATTCATATGGGGTTTGTGGAAATTCAGGAACCTTATGTTATTCGAAGATTTGGCTTTCTCTATGGAGGGTGCAATCCGGGCGCGTAGGATAAAAGACAACCAAAACACTTCGTTTTTTCAGTGATTTTGAGATAAAAACCGGTTAAAATTCTAGTTGAAAATTGTTATTTTTGTATTTTTGGGATGCCAGCTATTGGTATTGTCAGTTCTAGACTAATTGCCCAATTTTAAAACTACCCAGATCTGAGCACTCCAAATTGGGATTTGGAAAAAAATTACTCTATCGAATTCCAGCTAGTCAGGGGCGTTTAAGTTAGCCCTTATACAACTCCCAATCCAGGTGGTCACTCACTATGTATCTGACTTTTCTGAGAGAAAGAGCAAACCATAAACTCTGCCCAGGATGTTCCCGTAGGTCCTGTCGACAATACCTCTGGGTCAATTCGATGATGCAGAACAACAAGGTAGATGCGGGGCGAGATGTACACTATTGATTGACATGGATCATTATTTGAGATGAGCATAGGCTATGGCTCGAGCAGTAACTCTTGTGCTGAACTACTAGCTAGTTAGGGCCTTATTACACTTGCCATTATGAAGAATTAGAAAAAAATGCAACTCCTGGGAGACTCCAGCGCCATTATTGAATTGCTTCAAGAAAATTATGGACTTCACATTCCGATTTTACAGCACTGGCAACAAAGAGTCTGTGATTCTCTCCTTTATTTTGAGTATATCACTTTCACAAATATTGCACGGGTATATGACAGGAGAGCAGATTCTTTGTCAAAGATATGATTGTCTTTAGATGAAGGGTGGGTTGATATAAAGGAATATCAAAACCAGTACATATGTTCAGAGAGTCATATTAGGCTGTATTGAACTGACTAAGATCGGCATGATTGTTATTTTTTGGACAAGAATTTCCAAATGCAGTTACAACTACTTAATATTATATTTATGAATATTGTTTTAGGACAATGATTAGAAGATATAGTTTTTTGTTAGAAGGAAATTCTGAAGGTTGATTCAAACTAATTGTAGGAAACTTTTTTTTTCTGTAAAAAAAATACATTCATTTTTCTACTTCAATTTTTTTTCGATATATATAAAGGCTTAACTACTATATAACTTTATTTATTTATTTAAAACATAATTTATATAAACACACTTATAAAAAACCAATTTCAATTAATCTCTAAAACTAAGCTTTATACCATTTGATATAGATCTCATGGAAAGGGATACTAAACTGATACAATAAGTTGTTGGGCTATACAGATCCTAGATCTAATATTTTACATTAAAACATGGGAAGGTACCGAAGTAACATTAAAGATCCTAAAACTACAAATTTTGAATTACTAAAAACATGGGAAGGTTAAAGTAATATTATAGGTTGTTTGAGTCATAAACAAACATAAATTTATTTTTATTAATTAAAAATTAATTTTTATATTCATTTAATATATTAAAAATATTTGATTAATCTATTAAAATTAATTTGACTTATTATACACTGGTTAATAAAAGAAAATTAATTTAAACTAAAGTTAAAAAAAATACAAATTATAAACTAAAACTTAAATAAAAAAATTAAACTTAAAAAAATGTAAATATAATTTAAAAAATAAAAATATTAATTAAAATTAAACCTAATAGAATATACACATATTTTAAAAAGACATTTCTTAATTTTGATTAAAAAATGAAAAAAAAACATTTATTTTATATTTTTTTTCCAATGAATTTTTTTTTTTATTCCTTAGAATAACTTGAACTGTCCACATGGAGCTTATATAAAAAAGGGTGTCCTTTACTGCTGCCCATTTACATCAAAATCACTCCACTAGTTTGAAGCTTTAATCAAAAGTTTGGTTCTGCCACAATGGTCTCAACATATTACAACATACTACCTAAAAGAACTGTCCTATATATCTCAATAGTGCTTGGGCTAGTGCATTATTGAAAAACGCTCCTTTAGCTGATCATTTTTCCATCCCTCCACCTCTATAATTCTAGGAGTTACTGCAAGAGCCTGTTTTGAGAGCGAATCTGCTTCCATGTTTAATTCTCTATATACATGAGCGAAGGTGACTTGCTCAAAAGAGGAGATGAGCTCTTTGATTAACTGAATCTATATACATGAGCGAAGGTGACTTGCTCAAAAGAGGAGATGAGCTCTTTGATTAACTGAAGCACATGTTGGAGGTGTGGAACGTTGATCTGAAATTTTAGGTTTGCCCAATCTATTACCATCTTTGAATCCCCATAAAGTTGTAAAGATTTTATCTGCTTTACCAAAGCTACCCTTAGTACTGCTCAAAGAGCTGAAAGTTCAGCGTTATTGTTTTATATAAATACTTATACACATTTTGAAAATATGTCTTATTCCGATTTACATCATATATAAATAAAAACATGCATATTTAAATGTCTTTTAATTTTTACTAAATGTTATTTATTATTATTATTTTATATATAAAATTTTAATCAAAATAGTGAAATATTTATTTAAAATATTTAAATTTTTTAATTTCGATATTATTTAAAAAATATAACTTTCGTAGGCATTATGGGGAAGATGGGAGATGTTGTAACTTGTAATCTTAATTTAATGTGATTAAAAAATAATTAAAAGAATTTCATATCCATTCATAAAATTAAAAAATTAATTAAAATCAAAACTATTTTAACTTTTAATTTATTAAACAAATTTTTTAAGTATAAATATAGGTACAAATTTAACATTAAAAATTCACACCTCACCAAATTTGAGATTTCTCTTGATATATTGTGCTTTTTTATATATTCATTATGTTGTGGCATACAGACATTAATTTGAGCGGTCTAATAATTTATAGTCATACCCCACAATTCAACGGAATAGGTAAAATGCTTTGTTAGTTTGCCAAAACTCATGTCCATCTCAGGGGGACTGAAACACAAATTTAGAAGGTTTTCGACCCACTTCAGTTCACAAGATGTTTGCATGCCGAGGTAAAATGCATTCGTTCACTGAACCCTTTTCTCCATAACCATTTCATAGTTAAACCCACTGATAATTGATGGGATTACTCTTTCATGCGTGTATTCACAGGCTTGGAAATCGACCAACCATCAGATTATTGAAAGTTCATTACTGTGCATCGGCGCTCTTCAGGTTAGTGCTAAGCAGCATTAGTTAAAAATTTCCATGGTATGTGGGTTTACGTATTTGAGTTATTGTAAGCTCTGATAAATGGGTCTGGATTTGAATGACTTTTTCTATTTTTATTTTTGGCAAGTTGTTTCTAAGCAGCTGGGACAGTTTAGAATTAGAAATTAAAATATCCAAGGAGTATCATATTACTGCTTTGAGGCCTTGTCTTTTATCAGAGGAAGTTTATTGCCAAGAAGAAGCCCTATAATTTGTATGTTTTTCTGAAGTGTGGACTGCTGGAGTAGTTAACTACATGGTATGATTTTCATAATTGTTTGGAGTAAAGAACGGTGTAATTTCTCAAGGTGGTTCAGAAGGTGATTTAAGAAAGTGGCAAAAGCCAAATTCCATGGGTTTTAGTCGAAGCTATTCCACTTTAACATCGATGGAAATTTCTGACAGAATGACATGTGGAACTGATTTGCCAAATTTTGTCGGATTTAGCTGTGTGCGTGTGAATTGGCCCTTTCTTGTTAAGTGGGTTGTGGTCAAGTGGTAAATCAAGTGAGCTTTCTTCTCAGAAACCTGAAGCCAGGACAACACGCTGTCATGTTAATGTGGACAATTGCGTGTTATCTTGTGATATTTCATTGTTAATTAAGTCTAGGCGGTTTGTATTAGGCACTGCATCTCAGTAGGCAGGGCCAGGTGCAACTCGGGTGATTTTTTAGGAGTACATAACCCTCGGTCGTGGCACCTAAGCTGAAGCTAAAGCAAATTTTGTTAACAAAGGGCCATTTTCCAACCCAAATAAAAGAATGGCCCTTTGTTCAATTTAATCTTTGCAGGACATATTAACAGAAATTAGAATGCTTTGGAAATGAATAAAATCTTATTAGGAGCTGATATTAAATGATTAGAAACTTATTTCAATTTATCTACATGGGTGTACCGTGTGATTGTCACAAGTCATGGTTAGCTGTGTGCACATTGCAAACATAATTGATTATGATTTACCTAGTCGCTGTTTGATGTCATACTTTTTTTATCAGCAACTTTTGGGGTCAGTCAAAGTTATTGCGAACACTACTTTTACGTGATTGGAAAAAATCAAAATTTATGACATAACATTGGATGGGCTGAGAATGATGAAACCTGAGAAGAGATACAGGGAGTACAAACCAACATGATCTACAATTTATTGAAGGAAGAAGATGGAAATATCAGTTATTTGAGTCCAAATTCAAATGATTAATGAGTAAAATAAATGGATATGTGACCTGTGATCTGTTGGCAATATATTGATCTAGCAATAGAATGACTTAGCATCAATTGAACATATTGCGATATACATATCCAAAAAAATGAAGTGGTTAAGCAAGATATGGTACTTTATAGATTAACTTATTATGAATTGGCATGCTTCGTCATGTATTCCTTTTTTATATAAAATTGAGGTTTTTCCCTTCCTCGTTCTCACATGAGTCCACATTGAACTCTCTGGCATTGGAATCTAGAAGTCAGTATACTGTAAAAGTACTCGTCATTGTAATATTCATCGTGTTCTGATTTGATGCACACCTTGAGTGAGTTTTGTATGTGCATGTTTTATCATTCCACTAGAAATATTGGCGAACCCTATTTTATAAGCCAGTGAACCTGGCTTGTCCCATGATAAGAAGTGTGTTCATTTTATTGTAATTTATTTTCTGTTATGATCTTTGACCCTTAAACTTGAATCACAAACGAGATATCAGAAATGCTCAACACTTTATTTGATATCAAAACTCTTAAGGTAGGGCAACATCGTACAACAATCTTTTTATGGGAGGATCAACTCCTGTTCACTTGCCTCTTTGATGGGGCAACCTCGTGAGGAGCTAAGCTCCAATACAATATACTGCAATTTATGCCCTATGAGGAGGACTCCATCCTTATTTATAGCTAGCTAGAGAGCCCTAATCATAACCGACATACTAACTGCCTAGTGGACCTGTTTTAGTGAAGCCGTGTTGCATTTATCCCATGCTAACTACCTAGTGGACCTTTTTTAATGAGGCCACAGTACATTTATTCAATGTGTAACTGGCTAGTGGGCCTTATTTAATAATAACCTAGTGGACCTTCTTTAATAAAGCCACGTTACATTTATTCCATGCTAACTACCTAGTGGACCTTTTTTAATGAGGCCACATTACATATTCAATGTGTAACTAGCTAGTGGGCCTTATTTAATAATAACATAATGGACCCAGTCGACCTTACATTAAATGGGCACTATAACTACATTATTATTACTCTAATGGATCCTTCAGCTCCCCATTGCACCCCTAAGGAGGATCCCACCATTCCACCCCCCTTCAAAAAACGTTTCCCTCAATGCTTGTAGTGAGGATGTACAACCATAAACCAAGGTCCCATGTACGAGTGCTGACAACAACGCTGAAGTAGTCCATGAAGCAAGGTTGCATGTACAAATACTGGCTTGAACGCTGAAGTAGTCCAAGAAGCTCCTCCATAAATTTGGGTCCCATATCCAAGTCCTCATGTTGACTCCCAACTGATGACACTTGAGCTTTATGAATGGCTGAGTAGATCGGTGTCTTAGATGGTGGATTCTAGTAGATTAGTGTCTTATCCTTGGGCAATTGAGTCAAAACACTATAAGGATTTGGAAAATCCAATAATGGACAATATTCAATTAATGAAGATGCATGAACAACAGTCCTCCTTGATCATAACAGTACTGCAAATTCAATTTCCAGCTAAGATATTATGCTCATAAAGATACAATTATACCGTTGTTATATTCTTGCTTCATCACTTAAATCAAAATCTGAGATATGAAGTAAAAGACAACTTTCCATTAAGAAAAAACAGTCCTATTACATAAATAAACAGATCTGAAATGTGGGTCCTAGAGAGGACAATTATGTCATGGTTCAGGCCTCGTTCAGGCCTCTTTATGTTGGAAAATAACCCTAAAATAGCAGCAACATTTCCAACCAAGAAGAGAGGAAGACAAGATACATAGTAACCTTACAAGAGATATTTTAAGCCTTGAATATTTCCGTAATGATGTTCCCAACCTGCACTAGATATCTTCACTTGCAGCCTAATGGTCTAAGGTTTTCTCCACAATGAAAATACACCTTGCAAATGAGGATGTGACTGCCTTTTATAGTTCCATTTACAGCCCATAGAATTCTCTAGAAACTCCTACGGCATCTTCTTCTAGAGACTTCTAAGTAGGAATACTTCTAGATACTTCTATGTGGGGTGCCCTCCCGCTATATGAAGAAAAGTATGTTCTAGAGACATCTATTAAAAGTGCTTCTTCTAGAAGCTTCTTTGATCAACCTTCTCATAAGATACCATAGAGAACACTCTAGAAGGTTATGGATCCCTCCTGAAGTAAATTCTAGAATTATCTTCAAGGTAAGGTGCTCTTCATGAGAAATCTTCTAGCAACTTCTTCAAATAACAATAGAAATCCCCAAAATACAAACCTTTTCTAGGCACTTCCATTTAGAGTGCTCCTCATAGAGTGGGGTCTTGTGCTAAGATGTCTTAAAGTCTCCAAATATGCAACTCTTGCCTTAGGGAGTGTGAAAATGCCTCAAAAGTATCCTTAATGAAAAATTATGCATAAAAACATGTAGATAAGATAAGATAAGATAGTTTTATTAATGTCCAACCAATGACCACAAAGTAGGTCAATAGGATTGCTGAATACAAAACTGTTATTACAAAGAGGGAGTACCAAACGACTTCCTATAAAGAGCAGAAGGCGGGAAAGGAAAGTAAAGTAGAATGAAGCATGAAATTTATGCTAGGTCTTGGAAAACATGAGGAACCCTCGACCTTGGGGCATGGGAGACTACAGGGGTGGATATGTACAAAATTAAAGGATCTAGGAGCAAGAAGATCTAGTAGAAATGAAGTAGGTCTATTATAGAATAGACCCATCTCTCCTAACATTTGAGGCCAAATGAAGGAAACTCAAGATAGTATATCGTCCATAGGAAGAGCTAGTGGAAGACATGGGCTGTTCATTGTGCTACTGTCGAGAGGAGGTAGTTTGTTGCTGAGGCTTGGGGGGTCTTGTTTGCCTTGAGGGGGGGTCTTGTCTGCCTCAAGGGGAGGGGTGGTTTGGTCCTGTCATGCCGTTGAGATCCCGAGGTATGGAGGGTCTCACGGGTTTGCACTAATCTAGAGGTTACGACCGTGTTGCTATCGGAATGTCTCTTAGCACCTCTTCTTGAAGGTAGCACTATGAAGTAGGAAGTAATCCGCTAGGTTGAATCTGGTCAAGCAGAAGGCTGAAGAATATGGGCTCGGAGTCTAATGGTTTTCTGCATGTATAAAGCCAAGCTTCTTTGGTCGAGATATCTGAAGAAGCTGATGAGGTTTTGAGTCCCCTTGAAAAGGCAGTAGAACCTCCCTCTGATATCGTAGTAGATGGGGTAGTAGAAAATGAAATGTTTCTCTACCTCGATCTCTTGGAGATGGAACAATCGACAAATCTTGTCAAAATGGTCGATCTGGTGCTTTGTTTCTATGCGAAGTCTGTGAGAGCCCACTTAGAACTGGTCGAGGGGAATGTGGAGCTCGTGTAACCAATGGTGGAAGGTATATTGCGGTCAAATAATGAGTGCCTCTCTCATTTCCAAGATGTGCTCAGCATAGAAGGCCATCTTAGGGCGTAATGTGCCACGAGGGTTACCCATGTACTTTGGATAAACTACCTGTAAATGTTGTCTCTGATTATCTTGTTCAATTTCTGTCTAGTAGGTAGGAGGTGGCCAGGTGCATCCAAAGGATATCTAAAAGGAGGGAGTCAGTCCATCTAAATTCCCACGGAATCCAAGAGAGCCGAGACTCCGCAAACCAACCTCGAGCACATCCAGGAAGGCTAGATAAGGAAATTGTCTTTGAAGAATAATAGGCCAAGTATGGATATCGGTCCCGCCTTGTTGATGAATCAACACAGCTTCGAAAGCGGTGCAAAAAAGGGACCAAACTAAACACTATCTCAGGTTGGAAGGGTTTGATACCAAACTCTGCTAGGATGATGTATGGAGGAACGATCTATTTGCACCTAATGATGCATAGAAGAGAAGAGTTTGTACTCTCTCGACTGATTCCGAGTCAGAATCCCACAAACCAGGCCCCCAAATCTCAGAGCCATATAGAATAGTGGGTCGGATAAGAGAGTTCACAAGGGCCATCTTGGATGAGATATCTTGAAAGTGGTGTCAAAAGAACTGTCTCTCTAAGGATCCATAGCTCTTGTAGACTCTAGGTTGAAGGGCATGTCACAAACTGAAACGGGGTCCCGAAAATTGCAACCCCAAGTATGTGTAGGACCTAGTGATCTTGATCTCCTTCCCTCTAAAGAGGAAGTGAAGGTTTGATAAAGTCTTCTTCGTCCCGTTGAAGATCATAACCTTGGTTTTGTTGAATTTTTAGCTCCTTTCCTAAACTGGTAATTATGAGTGTAATTTAAAAGAAAAATTCTTGCATAATTACACATGAAAGTATCTACCATATTAAATTACTTATGAGCAATATGACATTAAACAATTTAAACAGTAAACTAAATAGAGCAGAAAGTAAACACATCACATCATGCACAGTAGACACCAAGATTTACCCTGGGAAAACCCTCTCTCCTTCAGAGGGAAAAACCCAACAACCTTTCTTATGATAGATTCATAATAGAAGAACAAGTATACATCAAATGACCATGAACATTAAACCCTTTCACACATGAGGGTATACATAACAGAGAGACCAAGTACTTATCTTTTCCATGTAGGTCATGTAACCGCAACATCAACTTTAGCACTTTCAATCGCACTAATCATAGAAGTACTGTCACCATCATTGCCATGCTAGATCTAGATATCACATCAAGTTGACACCTAGTCTAGCTGTAGGAGCCAACGTCTCTAACTTTCATCACATGGTGCTATCCTCTATTCACATCACACATATAGCCATGGTACTATACCACACAGTGAGTGTGCCTTCATGCTAGAGAAACCCTTGAGCTTTAACGGAGATGATGTCAGCCTTGTAGTAAACCATGGCGACCTGCTAGATGATGAAGTTTACCATGAACAAGATTACAGCTGCAGTCGGACATAAACTGATCAAACCTAAACTGAGATTGATGTTGACTAACATGAGATTGCCTTTGACTGATGAGGCTGCCATTGACCAATTAGAGTTGCTGTTGACTGATTTGAGATGTGGTTGGCTGAGTTAAGACTGCCGTTGACCAAGTTTAGGTTGTTGTCGATTGTCTAAACCCTAGCAGGGTTTCCTGGTGGCTGAGTTAGGGTCACGGTGCCTGATTTGAACCCTCGGTGAGCAGAGATAAGGCTTCGAATGCCTGATATGAAGCTTCGGATGCTTGAACAGGTCTCAGTTGCCTGATATGAGACCACGGCTTCCTTGAATGAGACCTTGGATGGCTAGCAGATAACCTCGGGTGCCTTGAAAGTAACCTGGGATGCCCTGTTGAGACTTCAGATGGCTATCATATGACCTCGGGTGCCCTTGAGCAAGCCTAGGGTACCTTACTTAACCATTTTCAGGGCTATGGCTGTCATAAAGAGACTGAATTGAACATCAAACCCTCGTTGCCTGCCTTCTACCAGATGCACCAGACCTCACGATGATGAGAGAAAGAAAGAATGCCAGCATAAACCCCACGAATTTTTTCTTCTTGGATCAGAGAAAAAAAAGATCATGAACGTGTATTGCTCAAATGAAGGTGCTCTCTATTTATAATTTGTCATTGAGTGAGATGAGGATTAATAAATCCATAAGATGAGGAAACCACCTTTAAAAAAAAACTTTTTGTAATTTTTAATTTTACAAATTCAAAAGTTACTTTAATACTTTTAATTTGGGGTCTTTTAATCTTTTGTGGTCTTTTAACTCCTTTAGTAGGGTTATTGACATTTTACTTGGGCTACTAACCCAAACCTCTTATGCAAGTCATCTTATAGGCAAATTCATGACCCCTTCTCTTAGTTTCCATGGTCCACATGTCCCAACTCAAGTACATCATCATATATAGGGAATATTAGATCATTAAAAACTCCTCTTCTAATTTCTCATGAAGGCTTAGACAAATTATCTTCTAGCCCCTCTTGATCTTCATGATCAAATGTCCTTTAGAACCTGTTACGTTGGTACCAGTACCAGCACACCTTCAGATGTGCCCCGGGGAGAGAGGGTCATTTTTTTCAGACTAGGAGGGGTGATATCCAACATTTTCTGAGTAGGGGTTATGGTCAGATCCTTTGGTCCTTCTCCTGGGAGTGCTATGGCTCAGTGGCATTGCTGACTGCCTCACCTCATGAAAGGGTTTGAAGCCCTGAGGTTGGTGTCCGGGGCTCCTAGGGGTGGGTCACTTGGTCGCATGAGCCCCCCACCTGCTTTATCATTCCGGTGACATCTCTCTCAACACTGAGGCTTTTGTCTCTCTTCTAGGTCACCATTTACACCCTCTTGGCCTCTCTGCATCACAGCACCCTCTCTCCTTGGGCTCCTTGGCATGATGACGCCATCCTTTGTACTAGGCCACATTGCTTGATATGGGGGGGGGCGTTAAGGGATTTTCACTACTGTTGGGGTTAGATGGGGCATGACGTCCCCCCCTTCCTACTCCAGCCTACAGTTTGGAGTGATTAACTTAGTTTTAGTCATTTTAGTCATTTTTAGGTAAACTCCGGGGAAAATGCCCCAAGTTACCCACATATTTGATTATTTTATGTTATAATTTTAAGTTGACATGTTATAATTTCAAATTGACATTTTAAAGCATGCACGCTTGGTTATTTTTTAAAAAGTGAGTGTGAGATCATATAAATACAATCTCCTCACTTCATTTTTACACACAAGTTATGGGATAAAATTCATTATGTTACTTTTTTACCCTAGAAGGGTCTTTTTGGAGTGATGCACACCTCTTGGAGGAAGATTTTTTTATCTTTTGGATGAAAGTTGGATGCACTCTTTGTCTTGCAAATGCTATGTGGATGCTAGAATGGTTGGAATAACTCATGCACAAGTAAATCTTTGTCTTTTTGAAGGTTTGCTTGTTGAATGGTAGGTAGATTTTGCATCTTGAAGGTTAATAATTGTGTTGAGAAGTGTGTTTAAAGGATAATAAATAGTGATTGGAAGAGAGGTCTAATATATACCTAACAGAGGTTTGAATTTTTCCTTAAAAAGAGGTCTGAAATTATGTTTATAGTCTGCTATATATTGGTGTGTTCACATAACAAAATCCCTCAAAATTTAGATTACTCATTGCATATATTTTTGACACAAACTTGACCTTGAAGGAATGGTAGTCTACTGCTGTTACTAACCTTGTATGCATACTATTATATTTCTGGTTACTAATAAATTGGTGCATGAGAGATAGATATCAAAATTGGTGCAAGTAATATCATGCATTCCCTTACCTTGCCGTGATTAGCAATTTATATTGATATTGCTGCTATACTGTGATGACTATGGTTGTCTATGGTTGTCATTGATGACAACAATAATGTCAAAGGTGAATTGTAAATGGCATGAAGATTAGCAAGCATGACAAGCAAGATGGACAAAGGTCATTGGATGTGGGCATTGAAACCATTGGAACACCTAATGAGTCAAATGACCCATACTGTGGTCATTTGAAGATGACTTGGAGAAGGCAAACAAGGATAGCAAACTATGACATGACAAAGAAGTGATAAATATTAATGGCATGGCATGATTGGGCTTTGGAACACCAAAGTGGGCTAATGATCCATTCTGTGGTCGTTTGTGGTTTGTGGTGGCCTGATGCGGTCTTAGAACCCTTGGAGATGGCCCTAGGGCATGAGAAAGCCTTTGACCCACTCACTTGGTGGCATGATGGACCTTGACCTTGGTTATGTTGAACCCCTGATGTATGGTGATGAATGCTTGGCATATACATCCTTGAACATTCCTTGTGGTCATTTGTTGATAGGAAATGCTTTAAAGTCATTGACATAATGATGTTGAAGCTACAAGCTCATTACATACTCTTGAAATGATGAAGCCCATAATGTTGAGTTGTTTCCCTTGCACCCATGATGATGATTATAACAATATGAAGCCCCTATGTCTTTAATATACTTGATGATGACATTAAGAAAGCCAATGGTACAACAAACCTCTTATAAATGGCTTGAAGCCTCACATCTTTATCCATTCAAATAATGACACTACAAACATTTATTGTGAGACAATCAAGCAAGGAAAATTGTATATATATATATATATATATAGTAGGTCAGCTCAATGGGTTTACCCTCCATGTTTGAAGAAAATAATTTTATTTTATTTTACTTGCAAAGTCAGCCTAGAGAATTATATATGGAAAAATTAGTATATATATATATATATATATATAGCAGGTCGGCTCAATGGGTTTACCCTCCATGTTTGAAGAAAATAATTTTATTTTATTTTACTTGCAAAGTCAGCCTAGAGAATTATATATGGAAAAATTAGTATAAATACCAGTCAACGTTGCCATTTTGATTGGAGAAATTCAGACTGTCCAAGAGGAATTTCGGACTGTTTCTGAGGCAAAATTTTTGCAGGAGCAGCAGACTGATCTTTGACAGGGGCAACAGCTGATTTGAAGTTCTACTTTTATCTTTTTATGATTTCAGATTTGTCTAGGGCATCACTGAGGCAGCGGTTTGGTGTCCTTATGGAGGAGTGAAATTATGTGTTGAGGCAACAACAACAATATAATTTTAGGTTTATCTTTTGCTGGTGATTGACTGAAGACATGAAGATGATGATGCTGGCAGCTTGCTAATGGACAAAATTTGATGAGGATCGACAGAGCAAATTCCAGGACTATTTGCTGATATGTTTGAGTCTACATTTGGTGGACAAAATGTTGATTTAGGGCAACAAGATATATGCTGGACATGATTGTTTTCTGGGCAATAATAAGACACTGCTTGATGTGGAGAATATGTTGACATACATGAATTTGTGAACATGATGGACATGACAACAGAGTGGATTCAGATGAGGATTTCGATGGTGTTTTGAAATCTCTGATCTTTGGGGGTTCAGTCAGCATGAGGACAGTTCGGTGGCTGGTATAGAACAACAGGAGCAGAATGAAGTTTACTTTTGTCTTTGAATTTTTTGGGGTACACTAAGGCAGAATGTTGAAGATGATTTCCAGGACAAAATGATTTGGTGAACAGAATGTTGAGGGTTGTTTGATGGTGTGAAATTTGTGGAGGACTTCGTATGGTTCAGGAGGACAGTCAGGAAATTTCGGTGGAAGCTACAGCAGCAACTAATTTTTGTTTACTTCACATTTTTGGGTATGGCTGATTGCTAATGGCTTGAATGTAAAAAATTCGTATGGTTCAGAAGAGCTGATTTCCATGGACAGTAAGCATGTGGACAGTGAGAAGGTAGCTGAAGATGATGAGCTGCAATTACATAATGATCAAGCTTTAAATCTTTTGGGTCACATTGATTGGTGAGCTCTTGAACAGACATTAGAAAGTCATGATGAATGCTCAGCTAGACAATATGCTGATGAAGACAGTATTGAAGACAAGATGCTAATGGTGTATGGTCTAAGTTGTGACAGTGATTAATGAAGAATTGATGAGATGATGCTTGTGACAAGATGCTGACAGAAGTTGAAGACAGTAATGATTTGGTGAACAGAATGATAAGATATATTTGATATGCTAGTGATGATGCTGACAGAGATAATGAGTAAGGACTGAATGGAATATGAGATGTAATAGGTACATGCAGTACAAGCATGGTCTTGTTATGAATTGTACTTGAATACAAGTAGGGTCTTGTATCTCTTTCTTAGTAGGATCTAAGAAAACCTAAGCTGGATCCTAGATGATGAGTTGGTGCTCATTGTATCAATTGGTGTTGAACTGCCTCACGGTTGTAGCCGTTGACTCATACAAAAACATTACAATTATATTGTGTCTCTCTTGTGAAATGTGTTGATGATGATGTGTTTTATTTGACGAATGACATGGATTTATAGTTATTTTATTGATGAATATGATAGGTTGATATAAGAATTGGTAATTGAAGTTGAAATTGAATAGATATAGGCTCATTGATTCAGCCCCCCTCTCAGTGAGCACTGTGTCTAACAATTGGTATCAGAGCGGGCCTTCAACATAAGCCTAACAAGCTTGAAGGGATCCATAGACTTAAGAGGAAGAAAGGTCATGGAGGTTTATTCGGAAGATGGAGTTCCATTACTCAATAAATCAAATTATGATTCTTGGATCATCAGAATGAAGCATCACATACTGGCAGAAGGGTATGACATCTGGAAATCAATTGAAGGGGGAGTAGCTAAGAAGCCAATTGAAAGCAATGAAAAGGGACTAAGCTTAATCTTGATGGCCTTGTCTCAGTCAGAGAAGGAAAGATTAAATGCTGGAAAGTATACTTCAGCCAAAGATCTTTGGAGTACACTTGAAGATGAGCACAAAAGGAAAATTCAAGACATGGACAAAGAAAAGGAAGTCAAGTCATCTGAAGATGAAGAACAAGGAAAGAAGGACGCTCATGCATCAAGCACTAGTGAAGGTAAGAATTCTTCTATTGACAATAATTCTGAAATAAATAATGATGCAGTTGCTTTTGTAATGAATGAAAAAGATGAGTTATTGAAAATCAATGAGGCATTTGCAAAAACTTTATTGGATAAGGATGTCAAATCCAATATTAGGCTTAGAAAGAAGATTATGGGAGCATTTGAGAAATACCAAGAGGAGACAAAAGCATTGTTCATGAGTTTGAAGCTCAAGAACAAAGACTTGCAAGAAGAGCTAGAAGATAAAAATCTTGAGGTCAAAAGGTTGAAGGATGAACTATGAAATGAACAAGAAAGGATTGATGTAAATCCGAATGAACTTGAAGGAACTAGATGGGACAATCTCAATCTGAAAATCCAGCTTGAAGAAGACAAGAAGATAGAAGAAGTACTGAAAAATCACTTGGATGAAAAGGAAAAGGAAAATCAAAAGCTTGAAATGGAGGTAGTTGAATTGAGAAGGAAAAATGAAAAGTTTGATGCATATGGCAAGCTCAAACACAGATCAGCTGTCCTAGATGAAATCTTAGATTGTCAGAGGTCCCCATTTGACAGATCGGGCCTAGGGTACAAGACTGGTTTGGGCTTCGACAAGGAAGCAGAGAATTTGTAGATTTTCTGGGTTTTACTGCTTGCTGGTTTATGTCAACATTTCAAGTGTTTTTCATTTGCATCTGGTTTTGCATTGGCTGCAAACTACTTATGAAATTTACTGTAACAATTAAACACGCTGTAAAACACAACTAACAGGCTGAAAATAAATATTTAACACATGCACACCATAAAAGATAGACTCAGTATTTTTGGCAACTGTGCCCTGGAAAAACTTCCACGGGGAAAACCAGTTAGAGAGAGAGAGATTTTATTTCTTCAGAGAATATTCAGATCAGAAATTTACAGTCAAACATGTACTTATCTCAACCATAAATTTCACCACTAGGAGCTGTCTCGAAATCTGTGCAATCACTGCTTGGATTTCAGTACTGAAACAGTGCCTAGAAATACGTGCCAGGAAGTACCAAACAGTCAACCCAACACCCTCGTAACCTGTGCAGCAACAAAATCTGCCTTGGGAAATGTGCCCGAAATATAGTCTCAAAATTTGTGCATATCCTCGATTTGTGTGCAGCAATAAATATGCAGCAAACAGTGCCTCGAAAATAGTGCCTCCTTGAAAACTATGCAGCAAAAAATCTACCTTGGGTTTTGTGCCCATCGTACAACTCAAATAACTGGGCCTGCTGTCTCGAATATTGTGCCCACTGCTATTGTTCAGAAAACCGTGAATCTGCCTCGGGATTAGTGCCCAGCAGTCACACCCTCGAAATCTATGCCCTTCTCGGGTTTTGTGCCCAATCAAACCTTGAAACTCATGCCCAGTCAAATCTTGGAACTCGTGCTCATTAATGTGCTGTACGGATGCTGAAAGTATCTCCTCGAAACCTGTGCCAAGAGTAAATGCTCAACATGTACCTCGATTTCTGTGCCAATGTAGAAAGGCTGCCTCGATATGTGTGCAAGTCTCCAAGCTCTTCTCTCTTCCCTCTATTTCTCAAGAAATGATGCAAAATGCCTCCCTCATGCCTTTTTGATCTAACCCTAAGTGAGTTTTAATCCGATGGTGGAGAAAGATCTAATCCGATGGATGAGATTCAATGAGAGTGAAATTCCCTTTTATTTAATTCACATAAATAAAAATCACTCACCCACTTAAATTTTTTCAAAAAGTGACTTTAACTTTATAAAGTCTCATTAAGTGCAATTAATGTGAGGGTCACCTTTTTCCCCCCTTTCTAAGTGACTTAGGAAAATGTCACTTGGGGAACACTTTCCTAGGTACAAAACTAACAGAATCATGAAGATGTCATTAAGATTTCCAAGAAATCAGAAGCAAGCTTATCTCCCTACAAAAGTGAAAATCAAGCTGCTCTCCATACACCTGCACATAATAACAAAAATCTTGGAAGCTCAAGTATGCATCAAGAAGTTAGTTCTCCACCTCAAACCAAAATCAAAGAAGAAACAACACCAAAATGGAACCAAAGTCCTAGGTATGAAAGTAGATTTAATGGTTACTGTTTTGCTTGTTTTGATTTTGGTCATAAAGCTGTTGATTGTAGAAGAAGTGTTGGAAGTCCACATAACAAAATAAGATGCTGGACATGTGACCAAACCGGACACCTTGCTGCCAACTGTCACACCATGAGATGTTACACATGCAGTGGTGTTGGCCATAAAGCCCAAGCATGCACAAGTCCTAGAAGACAACACATGAAGAGTCCATTATACACATCAGCAAGAAGAACCAGTGAATCTTGGAAGGGAGATAGTGCAAGAAGTGTTGAAGACCAAAGGACTAAAAATCACAGCCAAGGACATCCTAAGGTTTGGGTAAGAAAAAATATTTTGCTGGATTTAAATGAGGTTGAGGATCAATGCACAAATGGAGAAAATGGCTGCCTTATAGCAAGCCATATTTGAGGTCTCTTGAAGACCTTAGTACACCCTGAGTTCATAATATTGGAGGTTGAACTCAAAGGTAAATGATGATGACCACTCCAAGCTGTCCAAGGATCGTGGTTCAAGCATAAATCAAGATATGCATGTGTAAGGGGGAGTTTGAAGTATTTTTGAAATACTCTTAAAGACATAAGTATGGAAAGATTGATGACATGAATACATTATGATGATGTAGCGGTGATGAATTTAGTATGACATTTCAAATAGTGATGGATCAGATTGACCTTACAGGAATGTACTTGATAGAACAGTGATTGAACTTGATGGTAATTTTGATATCTTAATAATATGATGAGCAGACTCTTGACTTTGACAGTGACAATTTATTTGACATATGAAAAGGTTGAAGATTTCCTAAGGCAGTCTACAGCAGTATATTGCAGTGACTTGAATTGAAACATGAAGCTTGACATTTTTGACATGCTTTAGTGATGACGGTGACAGCAGCAGCACTCTTGGCAGTAGACATACATTGGAAAAATAACACCTGTTATTTGTATGAGGAAAATAACGTGAAGGCAACATTCAAATAAGGACACCATTTTCAGCATTATAAAATTGTCAATATGAAAAGAAAGTTAAGCCATGATAACAAAAAAAATCATCTCCAGCAGAATGACATATGAAGCTCACTTAGTAAAGAATCTATGAAAGATATTGGTTGATAGCTAATTAATAGGAGGATCATTGAAGTTTGAAGTATGCTTGACAAGAGTGCATGGCAAATTGGTTGTGCAAGAAGTGACAATTGATGAATGAATTTGCTGATAGGGGGAGTAGTATGATGAGCCATATTGAAAGCTATAGAGAATGTACAGTCAAAAGTACATACATTGGTGTGTGAACAGTGGTAAAAATATATAACAATTGGTATGAAATTAATTTGAAGATTGATTATGAAGAATTTTAATTTGTTGATGTTCTAAGCTCACGTTGAAATCAGTTCTTGAAGTCCTGAAGTTTTCTGAAGTATGATTCAAGATCACAATCCCTTGATGTTCAGATTGACACAACAGAAGTACAAAACCCTGATGAAGTTTGAAGTTGCATATCAGATAAGGGCAGTTTGTTCGTTCATGAAAAACTTGGAGTTGGCAAGTGATGGAGAATCACTCATGGCAAATGATGAGCAAAAAATTTAATTTTTGGGTATTGTGAAGCCTTTAATGGCTAATTGGTTTAGTCAACCTGAAAGGGGGAGAGATGATGCTTTGTCATTTCCAAAATCTGTTTTTGAGCTTTTTCGCTAATTAACCCTTTGTCATTAATGTCAAAGGGGGAGAATAAATTATATCAGATAAGGGCAGTTTGTTCGTTCATGAAAAACTTGGAGATGGCAAGTGATGGAGAATCACTCATGGCAAATGATGAGCAAAGAATTTAATTTTTGGGTATTGTGAAGCCTTTAATGGCTAATTGGTTTAGTCAACCTGAAAGGGGGAGAGATGATGCTTTGTCATTTCCAAAATCTGTTTTCAAGCTTTTTCGCTAATTAACCCTTTGTCATTAATGTCAAAGGGGGAGAATAAATTTGGATGGTTGCCATCAATGACAAAGGGGGAGATTGATGACTATGGTTGTCATTGATGACAACATTAATGACAAAGGTGAAATGTAAATGGCATGAGGATTAGCAAGCATGACAAGCAAGATGAACAAAGGTCATTGGATGTGGGCATTGAAACCATTGGAACACCTAATGAGTCAAATGACCCATACTGTGGTCATTTGAAGATGACTTGGAGAAGGCAAACAAGGATAGCAAACTATGACATGACAAAGAAGTGATAAATATTAATGGCATGGCATGATTGGGCTTTGGAACACCAAAGTGGGCTAATGACCCATTCTGTGGTCATTTGTGGTTTGTGGTGGCCTGATGGGGTCTTAGAACCCTTGGAGATGGCCCTAGGGCATGAGAAAGCCTTTGACCCACTCACTTGGTGGCATGATGGACCTTGACCTTGGTTATGTTGAACCCCTGATGTATGGTGATGAAGGCTTGGCATATACATCCTTGAACATTCCTTGTGGTCATTTGTTGATAGGAAATGCTTTAAAGTCATTGACATAATGATGTTGAAGCTACAAGCTCATTACACCCTCTTGAAATGATGAAGCCCATAATGTTGAGTTGTTTCCCTTGCACCCATGATGATGATTATAAATATATGAAGCCCCTATGTCTTTAATATACTTGATGATGACATTAAGAAAGCCAATGGTACAACAAACCTCTTATAAATGGCTTGAAGCCTCACATCTTGAACCATTCAAATAATGACACACTACAAACATTTATTGTGAGACAATCAAGCAAGGAAAATTGTATATAATATATATATATATATATATATATATAGCAGGTCGGCTCAATGGGTTCACCCTCCACGTTTGAAGAAAATAATTTTATTTTATTTTACTTGCAAAGTTGGCCTAGAGAATTATATATGGAAAAATTAGTATAAGTACCAGTCAACGTTGCCATTTTGAGTGGAGAAATTCGGACTGTCCAAGAGGAATTTCATACTGTTTCTGAGGTAAAATTTTTGCAGGAGCAGCAGACTGATCTTTGACAGGGGCAGCAGCTGATTTGAAGTTCTACTTTTATCTTTTTATGATTTCAGATTTGTCTAGGGCATCACTGAGGCAGCGGTTTGGTGTCCTTATGGAGGAGTGAAATTATGTGTTGAGGCAACAACAACAATATAATTTTAGGTTTATCTTTTGCTGGTGATTGACTGAAGACATGAAGATGATGATGCTGGCAGCTTGCTAATGGACAGAATTTGATGAGGATGGACAGAACAAATTCCAGGTTTATTTGCTGATATGTTTGAGGCTACATATGGTGGACAAAATGTTGATTTAGGGCAGCAAGATATATGCTGGACATGATTGTTTTCTGGGCAATAATAAGAGACTGCTTGATGTGGAGAATATGTTGACATACATGAATTTGTGAACATGATGGACATGACAACAGAGTGGATTCAGATGAGGATTTCGATGGTATTTTGAAAGCTCTGATCTTTGGGGGTTCAGTCAGCATGAGGACAGTTCGGTGGCTGGTATAGAACAGCAGAAGTAGAATGAAGTTTACTTTTGTCTTTGAATGCTGAAGATGATTTCCAGGACAAAATGATTTGGTGAACAGAATGTTGAGGGTTGTTTGATGGTGTGAAATTTGTGGAGGACTTCGTATGGTTCAGGAGGAGAGTCAGGAAATTTCGGTGGGAGCTACAGTGGCAACTAATTTTTGTTTACTTCACATTTTTGGGTATGGCTGATTGCTAATGGCTTGAATGTAAAAAATTCGTATGGTTCAGTAGAGCTGATTTCCGTGGACAATAAGCATGTGGACAGTGAGAAGGTAGCTGAAGATGATGAGCTGCAATTACATAATGATCAAGCTTTAAATCTTTTGGGTCACATTGATTGGTGAGCTCTTGAACAGACATTAGAAAGTCATGATGAATGCTCAGCTAGACAATATGCTGATGAAGACAGTATTGAAGACAAGATGCTAATGGTGTATGGTCTAAGTTGTGACAGTGATTAATGAAGAATTGATGAGATGATGCTTGTGACAAGATGCTGACAGAAGTTGAAGACAGTAATGATTTGGTGAACAGAATGATAAGATATATTTGATATGCTAGTGATGATGCTGACAGAGATAATGAGTAAGGACTGAATGGAATATGAGATGTAATAGGTACATGCAGTACAAGCATGGTCTTGTTATGAATTGTACTTGAATACAAGTAGGGTCTTGTATCTCTTTCTTAGTAGGATCTAAGAAAACCTAAGCTGGATCCTAGATGATGAGTTGGTGCTCATTGTATCAATTGGTGTTGAACTGCCTCACGGTTGTAGCCGTTGACTCATACAAAAACATTACAATTATATTGTGTCTCTCTTGTGAAATGTGTTGATGATGATGTGTTTTATTTGACGAATGACATGGATTTATAGTTATTTTATTGATGAATATGATAGGTTGATATAAGAATTGGTAATTGAAGTTGAAATTGAATAGATATAGGCTCATTGATTCAGCCCCCCTCTCAGTGAGCACTGTGTCTAACAATTGGTATCAGAGCGGGCCTTCAACATAAGCCTAACAAGCTTGAAGGGATCCATAGACTTAAGAGGAAGAAAGGTCATGGAGGTTTATTCGGAAGATGGAGTTCCATTACTCAATAAATCAAATTATGATTCTTGGATCATCAGAATGAAGCATCACATACTGGCAGAAGGGTATGACATCTGGAAATCAATTGAAGGGGGAGTAGCTAAGAAGCCAATTGAAAGCAATGAAAAGGGACTAAGCTTAATCTTGATGGCCTTGTCTCAGTCAGAGAAGGAAAGATTAAATGCTGGAAAGTATACTTCAGCCAAAGATCTTTGGAGTACACTTGAAGATGAGCACAAAAGGAAAATTCAAGACATGGACAAAGAAAAGGAAGTCAAGTCATCTGAAGATGAAGAACAAGGAAAGAAGGACGCTCATGCATCAAGCACTAGTGAAGGTAAGAACTCTTCTATTGACAATAATTCTGAAATAAATAATGATGAAGTTGCTTTTGTAATGAATGAAAAAGATGAGTTATTGAAATCAATGAGGCATTTGCAAAAACTTTATTGGATAAGGATGTCAAATCCAATATTAGGCTTAGAAAGAAGATTATGGGAGCATTTGAGAAATACCAAGAGGAGACAAAAGCATTGTTCATGAGTTTGAAGCTCAAGAACAAAGACTTGCAAGAAGAGCTAGAAGATAAAAATCTTGAGGTCAAAAGGTTGAAGGATGAACTATGAAATGAACAAGAAAGGATTGATGTAAATCCGAATGAACTTGAAGGAACTAGATGGGACAATCTCAATCTGAAAATCCAGCTTGAAGAAGACAAGAAGATAGAAGAAGTACTGAAAAATCACTTGGATTAAAAGGAAAAGGAAAATCAAAAGCTTGAAATGGAGGTAGTTGAATTGAGAAGGAAAAATGAAAAGTTTGATGCATATGGCAAGCTCAAACACAGATCAGCTGTCACTCTCTCTTGTATTTGTCTATCGGATACTAGCCTTGTTAGTTCATTCGGTAACAGAATCCTTAGGGTCTTTCAAGACCTTCTGGCTTGAGTCCTTGTGACTCAACCATTAAGTACTGGTCCTCTTTTCAATGGTCAACTTGTCTTCTCGAATCTTCATCATAAGAAAGGTTTTCTGTTGATTTACACAAGGGGTCCTCATGTCATCAAGGTCTTGGTCCCTGACCAGGTTCTCAGCCCCAGGCTGATGCCAATTCTCCAAGAGAATGGCTCTGAATGCTGCTGAAAAAATCAACAGGTTTTGCCCAGGTTGACTTTCAATTGTTGAAGGTCGCATAAAAGAGCTAAAGCATCGAACTATCTCTGCAACCCCTCTAGAGATGAGGCCAAGAGGATCGCATCGTCAACAAAAAGGAGAATAGATATCGGAACTTGGTGGAGGAGGCACCCATCTCCATCCTGGATATGCTTGTGAAGGAAGGTCCCAAACAGGGTGGGGGATAAGGGGCATCCGTACTTAACCCCAATTGTACTTATTGGGATGAAATCCGATACCCCATGAACTGTGTGAAGATGACCAAGGATTGACTCATATAGGTGAATGATAGCGATGTTATCACCTAAACTGTAGTTACCCCTATGGAAGGATCCAGTCATGGATGGCAATAGGGAAGGGCAACTTGAAAGGTGCAACCACGATCACCTCGACCTCCAATATATGGTTGTCACGCCAGTCGAGGCAACCTTCACTTTATGTTATCTAGCCCAGACAACAAAGGGGGAGACCCGATCTACTCCCGACAGGAGAGATCAAAACCAAGACACCAAATCAGGGTATTTCTAAGTGAAGTTAGGTGTATGGTTTATCCTAGACCTTATAGGTTGAAGTCACAAGCCAAGTGAGGGGTTCAATAGGTATAGCTTTGGTTCATAGTTGAAGTGAAAGTGACTTGCAATGTTTAAAGTGAGATCTAGGGCTAGTGTACTAGGTCAATGTCAAAAGATTCACTGCCTTGGGTACCGTGTCCAATGCAGGATAGTTAAAGGTTGTATTGGGGCTAACTATTACATGAGACAAGATTGACCGTAGTTCATGATGTCCTTAAAGGTATAGTTTACCATGCAAAAGTCAAACCACAAGTCAATCCAACATTCTAGGAAAGTTGAGTTAACTTGGAGAGAGGCCAGTGCCTTGGGAATTGGGAAGTGGAGTCAAAGTAAGGTTGACTTGAGGTTTAGGACTCCTAGTACTTGGGATAAGTGGACAATACAGTTCTTGATGGATAAATGTGTCTAGATCTAGGTTTGACCCAAGTGGACCACAATCCCTAAAAACAAGGAATGCAATCCCCAAGGCAAGATTTGACAAAGTGACAGTCTAGACCTAGGTTTTGAATTATTCTGATTCCGGATCTGCAAAAATCTCAAGTACCCAGTTCCTCGAAGTGAGTGAACTCACTTCTCCAAGGTGGTGCGACTTTCCCTAAGGAGGCTTCAATCGGGGTTTAGGTGGGTCAAATCATGTCGGATAGCATCCAAACTTTAGATCCGGGTAGATCAGTCAAGTAGGGATATGGATCTACAATTTCGTGGCAATCCACCGGTTAGATCTTTGTAGATCTGAGTTTTAGTGTTCCAAGTGGTCCAAAATGGGGATTAAATCCCTTAAAATGTGGAATGGGGCCCACAAGGTGATTTTCAAGAAAGGGACAACCTGGGTGTATGTTATTTGATGTGTAGATGTCAAATCAAGTGAAATCTCAAACACCCATCGCTTAGATCTAGGTCAACCTGCTCAAATGGTGAAGTGCGCCTTCCTTGGGAGAAGCTAGGTTGGCTTGGGAGAGGGATCAAACGGGAGCCAATCCACACCAAACTATAGATCCGGGATGCCGTGGATGCTATAGAGGTGGGTTTTCAATATCATGCCCAACAACCCACTAGATCTTGGTAGATCTGACAAAATGTAAAATAGGGGTTTTGAAATATTTAGGGTTTTAACAATTTATGAATTATGTCAATGGATTGGATAAAGGAAAGAGAAACAAACCTGTGGATCTTACCTGGATAACCTTGTAGATGCCTTGATGATGATGATTTATGCAATCCCGATCAATTTGGAAGCTTTGAGGTAGTCTCTATGCAAATCGATTTAGTCCAAGAAGCCAATGCGCCCTCTCTCCTGCACAACAAACGTCAACAATATCAGATTTGATGCATCAAGAGATAAGACTAATGCCACAAAAGAAGTAACAGAAAGATAGCATAGATCACAATGATACTAATGATAACCCCCTGATACAAGCGAATGCCAAGAAAGTCGATTTGAAGAAGCCTTGCAAAATCGCCCTTGTTGAAGTCGCCCTCCTGTAGACAAACAATGATTTCCAAACAAAGATAGATCTTACCACAATTTCCAAATGCTAGGTTGCAATAGACTTTCCAATCACCATCTAAGAACACCAGATGCAAAGGAGACCACAAGAATTTCCACAAGAATATTTTTCTATACCAATAATCCAAGAGCCAAAGACCCTTTACAATGAGAGGCTCTCTCCTTTAAATAGGAAGGAGAGGCACCAAAACCCTAACCACTTTTTGAATGAGTGGCTAAGATTAAAAGATACAAATGTCTAATCAATGGTTGAGATGAGCTCAACAACATAATACATGGATCACACATAAAATATAACATAAGTGGAGAAAGTCGCCCTAGGAGAGGGGAATCCCACCAAATCATGATGATAAAATATCATAAGAGGCTCATGGTGGGTCCAAGGGGTAATTTTATCCCTCCTTGGTCAATCCCCATGGCACAATAACCAATAAATAATCATGAAAGTACCAAATCGTGCCTCCAAGGTGAAGTCGTGGTCCTCCAAGGTGAAGTCGTGGTCCTCAAAAGACCCCAAAAATCCACAGAAAGTGCCATAAGTGATGGATGCGGGCCCCGATGAAGCTGAAACTGCAGGAGGAGGTGTGGAAGGTCCCGATCTATCATCACTGATCATCCCATGCCATAACTTTGCCTCAGTAGCCCAAATCGATTTCCTCAATAGCCATTTCTACCAATCCTGAAATGCCTCGGGAAACGTGAAACTGCCCAAACTGCCTCCTGGAGTGATGGCGCTGTCAAGGTGAGGGTGCCAATGTGTCCGGGAGGGGGGTAATATGGTAAAAACAAGTGGCTGGACCACCCCCTCCATCATCAGCGCCCTAGGTCATCCGGATAAAAGTCATCTCTGCTCCGACAGGGCCTCCAATAGACCA
The DNA here is from genome assembly GCA_027924585.1 of Larix kaempferi. Classification (NCBI taxonomy): domain Eukaryota; kingdom Viridiplantae; phylum Streptophyta; class Pinopsida; order Pinales; family Pinaceae; genus Larix; species Larix kaempferi. Next base: position 4,407,685 of record BSBM01000238.1, on the reverse strand, counting down.
AAACTGCACTAGGACAGCCTACTGAGGCTAAATCATCACTGTAAGTGCCCGGAACTGAAAACAAACTGTCCCATTGGACTCAGAAGGTCCAAATCCATCCAAGATGTGTACTCATACACCATATGAATCTCTGCATGATCAAAATAAATATCCAATGTACCGGAACAAGGCCAATAATAATGATCTGTAAATGACCAAACACTGCTGTATCCCAAGAATCATCATCATAACCCCATAGCTGCTGCATAGAATCATCCTGTATGTGTACATGGACCATATATCATCTATCCATATCATCATAAGATCCAACATCTCATGTCCCATGGTCCTCCATGGCCAAACTAGGTCTAACCAAGACCAAATACAACTCAGACTATCATCCATAGCTACTGCAAGGTGTCAAGGTTAATACATGCTTTACAATTTATTCAAATAGCTTCTATAACACAGAGTAATCATGACTGGCGATCTAAATCCAAATATATAGTGTCGTTAGTTATTATTATTACTCAGACTAGACTTTCAGGACCATACTCACTTCATAGTTGTGATCAATTTGCTAGTGAAGGGTGAAGGCTGAAATAAATGGCTAGGCTAAGGGATGACTTGACTAACTTGACTTTGTGACACTTTGGCAAGGGAAAGGGAATACACACGATAGTATATACTGAATGAGCAATAACACAGGGCATGGCGGTGTCTCACAAATGGATGAGTTGTTTAAAGAGGGTTTATTCACCTTCACAGATGCGCACAATCCATAATACAAGCAAGGCCAGCAATTGTTTAGATATAACATTTAAGTTCCATTGCTTTTTGGGCCTGAGGTTTCCATAGCCTTGATCTATGTGTGTTTACAAACACATTGCATAGATTTACATTTATTTTTAGGCTTTCTGCTGCAGGTGTGTTTTTAAGGCACTTGTTTACCTGAGCACTTCTAGGTGTGTCATGGACAGCTTGTTTACCTAGGTATTTATTTTTCCAAAAGATATAACATTTTATTTTTCATGGCCATTTTCATTTGGCATTTCTTTCATATACAAGATATAGCATTTGATTTTTCCAGATTTTGTATTGATGGCAGCACTAAAAGTTTCAGGTTTAGCCAACACAACTTTAGTGACTAGGGGGAATTCTCAAGGAACTCCAACTCACCATAGGTAAGTTTTGTCACCAACTCAGAGCCGAGACACAATAAACAGGGAAGCTCATCCAGTACAGAGGCTACAGTGGGGAAAGGTCCTCCATGTCACTAGTCAAGTAGCAAATCAAGGTAATAATCTAAAAGGTAGGCCACGGATGGATGAAGACAATGAAAAGATGAAGCCAACACTAGCAAGCCATAGTATGGTGTAATGATCACCTCTATTCTCCCTAAGGAGGGTATGTACCAATGAGTATGAATAGTGAACTTCTAAGTCTGAGTAGGGACAGTAATATATATATATATAATAGGTCAACCAGGTCCAAATATCTATATGATCGCCAGATCATGACACTAAGTGCTAAGACATGCTATAAAAATAAGTATAAAAGCAATCTAACCATAACACAATAGTATACCTGCTGAGTCATATACCTGAAAGCTCATCAACCTGTACCATCATCTGTCCTCTGAGACTGCTGCTGTAACTCTGGGCACTACTGTCTGCTCTGTACCAATGGCATAATGGCTATATCGGGCATCTCTCTGAGTGTCCTGAAACTCAGTCATGGCATGGGGAATATAACTGCTGTCCACAATCTGATAGTGATCCAATATAAATGCTCATCTCGGCGTCTCAAATGCAAGGGAACTGGCTGAATAGTGTACTGGCATGAGAAAAATAATGTATGGTAGCCCGGCTACTATATATGTGATAACAAGCGATTAGTAGGGTTTCGAAGATTCCAATGTCTCTAAGCCTCCAGTATAGGGCCTCTCGAGGTATAGAATCAAAATCTTTTTGAAAATCTACAAAGCAGTAGTAGAGTTTTGAATAACGGGTAAAGATGTGGTCAATGGTCTAATGTGCAGGTAGCAGATGACCCTAATGGTGAATCACTACCATATGTGCAAAACTTCCTCCAAATGTGCATGATGTGTAAACAAATCCACCCTAACCTAAGGTGTACTACATGCTGAAGAGAGGTATGACTTGCACCAAAAACAAGAAAAACACCACTGCTGCTGTCATACAACCTATTGTACTCTACTGTACGATCTGCTGTATGGATCTGTACGACTCCTCCTAGCTGATGCACATTGCTCTCTCTTTTCTGATTGCTGCCCTTGTCCGACAAAAACTATATCTGAACTCTCTATCTTGACGAGCCTTTATACTTATGCAGAAGGAGAGTGTCTTTCTAAACACATCACATCACACATTCATTTGTATCTCTTCTTTGGAGTGCTCTCTTAGTGATGCACTAGGTTTCATGAGCAAATCCTAGTGGAGCATAGAGGAGGAGGTGAACGATTTCTCTCTTTAGATTCATGTTTGTACATTTGATCTCTCTCTTTTGGGTTCTATGGTTTCTGTGTCTCTTGGAGCATCTTGGATTCCAGGGTTAAGGTTTCATCCCTTGGAGGCTAGAGCTCATGGTTTGGAAACCCTTGGATCTATTTGGGGAATAAGAGGAGGATGTCTTGCTTTGGAGATAGTGTTGGAGGGATTCTTGCACAGGGAGCTAGGGTTTGTTGACTAACCCTAGTTAGGGCATCTTGGATGGTTGGTGTTATCACACAACTTGTAGTTGCCCCTAGTGGTATCCCATCCGGGACGGTAGATGAGGCAGGCAACTAAAGAGGTGACCCAAGAGATGCCACGGTTCCTAATGCAAGGTGGGAGTCATGTCAACCGAGGCACTCTTCGCTTTAGGTCAGGGTGTAACAAGACCTAGGGGGAGACCCTATAACCAATCATAGTTGATTGGACCCAAACAAAGGTTTCTAAGGGTAAGTAAATGAAGAGTTACGGAAACCAATGTAAGGCTAAGTGGACCTAGAAGTTGAGGTATGGTTGAAGGTGGTGTGAGAGATTGTTAGTGTTTCAACCTACGTATGGTTTAGGCCACATGATTGGGGATGATGACAAGATGTAGTACCATATGTTTACACAAGTGAGTCCTATTTTCTTGGGATGTGTGAAATGGCTTTAAGTTGGCCCACAAGGTGAAGCTAGGGATGAAATTGGTACTAGATGTTATGTTATTAGTGGATCTATAGATCTAAGTTGATTTTAAGAGTACCCATGTACTAGATCTAGGGTTTGACACAAATCCCAAGGAGTGCGACTTGCTTTGAGGAGGACTAGTGCCTTGTTAAATGGGCTAATGGGGTCAAAAAGTATGTCAAAATGTAGATCGGGACACCTAGAAGCCAAGTCAAGTGGGCTGAATGAGATCTAATGGTTGGATCTTGCTAGATCTAGGTTTTCAAGAAATGACCCTAAGTAGACCACAATCCCTTGAAACAAGGAATGCTACCCCCAAGGCAGATCGTCACAAAAAGATACTCTAGACCTAGGTTTCAAGGGATGGCCTTTCCAAATCTCCAAAAATCTCAACCACCCACCTCCTTGAAGTGGGCAAACTCACCTTCCCAAGGGAGTGCGACTTGCTCAAGGAGGGCTAATAATGAGGGTTAGGTGGACCAAATCAAGTCCAATGGCCACCAAACTATGGATCCAAGTGGCTCATGCCCTGATCTATGTGGATCCCAAAAATCAAGTCAATCGAAGGGCTAGATCTTAGTAGATCTGAGTTTTGAGGTGCCAAGAAATTCAAAAGGGGGTTTTAACCCCTTAAAACATGGAATGATGTCCACAAGGTAGAATTCACCAAAGTAAGAATCTGGGGGTAGGTTATCAAGTGTCTAGATTGCAAATCAAGTGGGATCTCACCTACCCATGTGCTAGATCTAACCAAACAAGCCTCTTACTAGGAAGTGCGATTTGGGTTCAAGAGGGCTTTTTGCCTTGAAAAGTGTGTCAATTCTAAGCCAATCACCACCAAACTATAGATCCAACTAGGGGTGGATGCTATAGAGGTGGGTTTTCATGATCTTCTCAAAAGCAAGGCTAGATCTAAGTAGATCTAGGAAATACCAAAATTGGGGTTTTTAATTAATTAGGGTTTATCACCAATGAAGATAGAATGGATGAAAGAGGCACATACCTTGTAGATCTTACCTCAATTGCCTGTGGCCACCTTGCAAGTTGATAGCATTCTCCTATGTGTATATTCAAGAGTGAGATCCAAGAGCTCCAACCAAAATGTCCTCCTCCAAGATAGCCAAATTGTCCTCCTCCTACAAGACAAGATCAAAGAAACAAGTCAAGCAAGATGATTATGAAAATGGTAGAAAGATGTAATAGAAAGCATCAACTATGTCACAAAGATACAATAATGATACTCCCTGCCACAAGATCAACCCAAGAGAGAATATGTGGATCCCTCCAACAATAACCCTCAAGAAGTCGCCCTCCTCTCCACCAATTCGACTTTCCTGTAAAAAGATTAGTAGAAGCACCAAAATCCACAATGATACATAGAAGAGATACTGTATATTCAATATGCAAGAGAATCCACAATACAAGAGAGATGTGCTCCACAAAGAAATCTTCTATTCCAATATTCCAGAGCTCCAAAGGTGAGCTATACAATGGGGGGTCTCCTCCTTATATAGGATAATAAAGACCAAAACCCTATACCACTCTACAATACTACATCAAATGAGTGGTTGAGATTAAAAGATCTCATCATACAATCAATGGCTAAGATGAACCATAACAATATATCACATGGATCACCCAATATAACAATAGCGCCCCCACCAAATGGTACAAAAAGGGGGTGACGTCATCCACTAGAGGGGTAAAAGTACAATGATCCACCTCATGATGACTAGGACATGACCAAATAAGCACATGGTGGGGCTAGGAGGCATCAATCCTTACTAGCTCATCCCCAAGGCACAATAAAATAATAAAATATGTCCAAGATAATATAAATGACCAAAACTGTCCTCCAAATCCATGACAGTCAAGCAGTAAATGACCTCCTGTGATCAATGTGGGCATACCCACATGGTGAAAACTGACTGGAAGATAGTGAGATCACCCTGGAAGACCTCTGTGAAGACCAAATGCCAAAACCTTGCCTCAATTGCCCAAATCGATTTCCTCAGTGACCACTTTATCCCATTTTTTAACTACCTCGGTAACTGTGAAAGTGCCAAAACTGCCTCCTAGGGCACCTGCGCTGTCCATCTGAGCCCACCAGGCTCTCCAGAAGGGGGGGTAAATGATAAGAACAAGTGGCTGGACCACCCCCTTCATCATCAGCGCCCTAGGTGAACTGGCCTCTCAGGGCCCCTGCTGCTCAGGCTGGGAAATCAGCCCCAAATCTGGTCAACCAGTGTAAAACTGCATCAATCACTGTCAGAAGTGCCCGGAGCTGAAAGATAAGTGTCTCATTGGATCCAGAAGACCCAAATCCACTAGAAATGTGTACTCATACATCATGGGTTGTCCTAATGGGCCAGCGGTAGGGTCCACCATATATGGACAATGTACAATCTGCTGATCTGAAGTAATAAATAAACCTGCTGAACTGCATCAATCATCATCTGCATCATATGTCCATCATATGATATCATCATCAAGTATGTGGGACCATCAATCATCGTCAATAGGCATCTATACATGGCCCACATCATCATAGATCCCAATAATATACCACCAAGGATAAATCACATCAGTAGACTAAGACATGCTTCTCTAATCATTTTCACAGCCTAGCTCAAAGTATAAGATCCATTCAGTGGCATTTATCAAGTTAGCATATTCCTTTGTTATATAAAATTACTTGCACAATAGTTCAAATGACAAACTCACCCATTGGACATGGTCAAGCTGCTAGTGAAGGATGAAGGCTAGGAACAAGGTTGGGCAAAGGGGTTGACCTGTCTAACTCAACTCAAAAATACTTTGGACTGGGAGAAAGGGGAAAAGCTACAAACTCTCTGCTGGACAAAATAACACGGGGGATGGCTGTGCCTCACAAATGGATAAGTTGTTCAGAGAGTGTTTATTCAACTTAGGCATCATGTCTACATCAAGTTGATCTAGGTTCATTAGGATCATTCAATTTTATTTCATGGCCTTTTTGGCCTTCATAACCCTTCGGATCTCAGGTGTGCTGATAAGCACAACTAGTTGCAGCTTTCATCCAGGGCATGTTTTTCCAATACATATAAGGTCAGCAATTGTTTAGATATAGCTTTTAAGAACCATTGCTTTTTGGACCTTTCTTATACTCTTCGAGGAGTATTTTCAGCTGTTCATCACTCTTGCCCCCTTTTTTTTTTGTTTCCATGGGCGAATTTATAAGTTTCCATAGGTGGAACATGAGCTTTCAGTTTTAGCCAACAACATCTCAAGTGACTAGGGGGAGTTCGAGCCAATGCCAAACATCGGGACAACCGATCAGAATGATTTAGGCCTACAATCCAACTCACCAAAGGCAAGTTTTGTCACCAACTTAGAGCCGAGACACTGAATATACAGGGATGCGGTCCAAACACAGAGGTAGAAAAATGGGGAAGTCCTCGGTATCAGAAAGTCAAATGAGACAAGTCAAGGTTTAAAGTCAAATAGGAAGGTCATGTATGGATGGAGTCAAGTGAATATGAAGCCTACACTAGCAGACAACTGGTGTCAGGAAAGACCATATCTATGTAAGGTGGAAAACCAGTGGGTTTTGTTAAATGACCTAAATGTGCAAGCAATTGTCCATTTTATGATTTATAGTTCATTTTAAACAGTTTGCCACATCAGGAATAATATACCAAGCACATGCCGTGATCATGACTAAATCAACAAGATAATAATCCACAGTCAGTGATAACATATCCATAGATCATACAACATCATCATAATACCAAACATCATGTACCATCTAAAACACTGCTGCAATACATGTCTAAGCACTGAACTGAAACTGTATGGGATAAAGGGTCACATCAATCATCAAATCTGAACTTTCAAGGCTCAGCCTTGACACCAGGTCTAAATAATATACTGCTCTGATCATGAGTGATCCAAAATATATAGCCATGCTCTGGAATAATAGAAGCTCTGGAATGTGCAGATATCTGCTGAACAAGAATAGTAGCCCCACTACTATGGTGTGATAACAGTTGGATTTTGTCCCAGTCTTGAGACGAGGCTATGGTATGTATGTACTTCATTCATTGAACATATGTATGAGGTTATAGTTGTCCACATATTGTGTATATTGCAAATTTGATTTCAACATTTTATCTTCTTGGCATGGTTATTTCTAACTCATAATTGTCTTGTTAATTTGACACACTTAAGATTGAAGACAATAGTACAACCATCTATTGTTGTTGTGTTTGCTGTTATATCTTATATATAAGAAAAGTTTCAGATCTGGTTTATGCATGTGAAGTTGCCCTAGAGGGCTGGAAACTCATTGGAATGATATCTTTTATCCTTGAATTGTTGTGAATTTTGGGGCTACTAGAAGTGAATTATTGTTATTGTTCCATTGTTGTTTTACACATTAATTTACATTAGTTCTAAAGGCTGAAAATTCTAGGGTTAAGATCCGAGGAACTTTATTGTTAAGTTGCACTGAAACGGATACGGATACGGGGGGGACACAGATACGACAAATTTTCAAAAAATTTGGATATGATACGGCAGGGAAACGACGTATATATATATATATATATATATTTAAAATCTAACTAAAATAACCCTGGCTGAAAATTCTAGGGTTAAGATCCGAGGAACTTTCTTGTTAAGTTGCACTGAAACGGATACGGATACGGGGGGGACACAGATACGACAAATTTTCAAAAAATCTGGATATGATACGGCAGGGAAACAACGTATATATATATATATATATATATATATATATATATTTAAAATCTAACTAAAATAACCCCTATCTATTTTGTTAAAAAGAAGTTAATATAAAGTGGATACAATGTTATCTTATATTATATTATGAGTACTAACTTATATTATATATTGAGTACTAACTTATATTATATATTGAGTTTGTGAACAACACATCAAATCTTCTATAATATAGATATTTTAAAACATCTCCAAAAATAATTATATTACAAATTAAAACTCATTTTTCAAATAAATATGATCAAATTCTATATATGTATGTTTTGTATTCATTATTCATCTTATAATCTTATATATCATTTTATAAATAAAAACTATTCAATTTTAATTCATATTCATTTAATTATTCTATTTTAATTTTTAATCCATATTCAATTGCTCAAATCAAATGACTCTTCAAACCTAACATGATAGGAAGGGAAGGGTATGAATAAATAACTAAAAATAAAGATACGAACAAATTAATTAAATAAATAAGAAAAAACAATAAAAAAATTAAAAAATTCAAATTTACAATTAGATTTAAATAAACCATTGGTTTTAAATTTTAGCAAACTCAAGTAAATTTTGGTAAGTCCTTTTTTCATTTAAGTATCAACAACAAATTAAATTGAAATATTTAACTCAAAGAGTAAACTAAATTGAACTAAATATTTCAGGGACAATATTAGACTACTAATATTTTTGCCAACACTTCCACATCGTTAACGTGTGAACAAAACCTTCACGCCAAAGTCATGCAATGGAAAGTACTATAACAGGTTGAATGAAATATAAACCACCGACACCCTCCTGTCACAATTAATCGTAAGTCTTGCTGAAGTGTATTCACATAGAATTAATGAGCTAGAAAAATGGCCTCCCCTCGACCTAATTCCTCTGCAGCTCTGTTGACCGCTTGGCCTCCCCTCGACCTAATTTATGAGCCCGACTTCTATTGTTTACTCGGACTAAAATGACGGTCAAATCCAGAAACACGGACTGCTGAACGCGGACTGTCGAATGCGGACTGTCGAACACGGACTGTCGAACGCGGACTTGTCACTGCTGAAATCGGAAACCTTGGACGCGGACTGCTGTTGAAACCGGACTGACGTGAACTGCTGCTGAAACCGGACCACCCGTTAATTGTTAACTGTTGAGCGTAAATGGTGGGCAGATAGAAACTTTAGGGTAATAAAATCAACCCAAATTTAAACTCAAACCCAAAACAAAATTAAAATTATTTGAACTGGGTTTTTTTCACCTTGAAACACGTATCATGATTTCGCTTTCATCTCGATTCGTTTCACAATTTATCAGATCCGTTTCAGATTTCGTGGATCCGTTTCGGAATTTAGCGGATCCGTTTTAGAATTTTTGGATCCGTTTTAGAATTTTTTGATCTGTATCAACAATGTTTCAGCCGCGTTTCGCATCCGTATCCGTTTCTGAAGCTTGGAACGACGTTTTAGCAGCCCAAGGGTGGCGTTTCAGGTAACTTAGCTTTCTTGGAAGTAAGTGAATTTTTAGATTTACATTTGTTGCCCAATGCAAATGAAATTTCAACATGGTATTGGAGCGATTGTAGTTGAGATCATTGTTGAGTAAGAGGGACTTGTATTTTAGTTAGTGATAACTTGGAACATGTACTTGACCTAGTTAAGGTTATTGGATTTGAAACCCTAGGTTGCTTGAGATAAGCACCTCCACCCTTGGAAGGGTTATTTTGTCTACTTCATATACTATTGATTTTTGCACTTAGGCTTTTTCAGGATGTGTAAGGTTACTCTCAGTCTAAGAGAGTGTGACAGGTTGGATGGAGCTTCAGATTTTTTTCCATTTAATCTCAGGCTTCATGTCCTTATGGAGGCGACTGATCTTTGGGAGCATGTTGAAAAGAACATTCCAAAACTTACCGGTCCACCACAATTGGCCATTCATCGTAAGAAGGGAGCTAAAGTGAAGAGAAAAATTCTTGATTCCTTGAAGGATCGCTTATCTCACACATTGTTGATAAGACGCCAAGTAAGAGCATGTTTGATGCTTTGGTTAAGTTATTTCAAAATTCTTGTGCCTCTCGACAGATTGTCTTGCGAAACTAGATTTCAGTCGTCCGCATGAGCAAGATGGATACTATGGTGAGCTACTTGACTAGGATTAGTGAATTGAAGGATCATTTGGTCACCATTGGAACTCAAATTTACACCGTGTTTGGGGTGCTTCTTGAGATTTGGGGTACATGGTGTATATTCATCCCTTGGATGGTTCGAGGTGGATTGTAGCATGAAAGATGCTTTGTGATGGATATGCATACTTGTGATAGCTGGCTTAGTGAATGTTAGACCTTAGTTGATAATTGGATTAATGTCATTCCTTAGGGTGTTGGAGATCACTTGTGTAGATGGTGGATGCCCTAATGATGGCCATATGGAGGATTCACTTAGTGGGAGAATGCCCTACAAGATATGCAGAGTGTTGTGCATTGTGGAGGAGGTTTACAAGCCCTAGATGGCATGTGGCAGCTTGGTTTCCTGTTCAGAGAATTGGAGATGGCCTGAGGACACTTGGGGCTTCGATAATGTTCTCGTAGGGGGTAGTTGCCTCGGTGGAGTTCTTGGCTTTGGAAGATGGATGGAGTCCATGGAGGCTTGGGTGGAGTGGTGTGGACTTGCCTTGCATAGCTACATCACCTTGGGTTAGTATTGAACACGACATCATAATTGGAGCTTCACACTTGTGCTTTAGGAGTGGAGCGCTTCACTTGTGTGTGGCTTACTTATGTTTAGTAGGCTTGCTTGTACACTTGGGGCTTTGACAATGTTCTTGCTAAGGGTAGTTGCCCCAGTGGAGTTCTTGGCTTTGGAGGATGGATGGTGTCCATGGAGGCTTGAGATGGAGTGCTGTGGACTTGCCTTACATAACTACATCACCTTGGGTCACTATTGTGCACAACGTCATCATTGGAGCTTGACACTTGCACTCTAGGAGTGGAGCACCTCACTTGTGTGTGGCTTACTTATGTTTAGTAGGCTTGCTTGTACACTTGGGGCTTCGACAATCAGCTTGTAGGGGGTAGTTACTCCATTGGAGTACTTGGCTTTGGAGGATGGATGGAGTCTGTGGAGGCTTGGGATGGAGTGGTGTGGACTTGCCTTGCATAGCTACATCACCTTGGGTCACTATTGTGCACGCCATCATCATTGAAGCTTGACACTTGTACTCTAGGAGTGGAGTGCTTCACTTGTGTGTGGCTTACTTATGTTTAGTAGGCTTGCTTGTAAGGCTTAGTCCGACTTGTGTTATATTGTTGGCCTTCCTTACATCTCATATAAATAGAAGAAGGAGAGAGTCTTCCCAGCGTCACACATTCATTTGGATCTCTTCTTTGGAGTGCTCCCTTAGTGATGCGCTAGGGTTCATTAGGAAACTCTAGTGGAGCATATGAGGAGGAGGTGGATGATTTCTCTCTCTCTCTCTCTCGAGATTCTTCTTTTTACATTTGATCTCTCTCTTGGGCACTACGGTTTCTTGATCTCTTGAAGCATCTTGGATTCTAGGGTTAGTGTTTCATCCCTTGGAGGCTAGAGATAGGTTTTGGAAACCTTTGGATGTATTTGGGGGAGAAGACGAGGGTGTCTTGCCCTGGAGATAGTGTTGGAGGGATTCTTTCACTTGGAGGAGCAAGGGTTTGTTGACTATCCCAAGCTAGGGAAGCTTGGGTGGGTGGATTTTGTTCTAGCCTTGAGAGGATGCTATGGTATGGCCCATCCGCAAATTGGCTTGCATGAGTGCTGTATGGAACAAAATTTCACTTGCAGGCCTTACAAAATCGACTACAGGCACCTGTATGGAATCATACGGAATTTTGCAGCCAACTCTTAGCTGACAGTTTGTTGTACATGCACGGAATCATACATTCTGTAATTTTCTTAGAAATAAAGAAGCGGTACAGTCAATTTCTGAGCCATGCGACCTATACAGTCGTGATTTCAGGTGCAAACATTTTCCCAATCACCAAAATCTGAGATTGCAAGGATCTGACTTAATTTGTACGGATTGAGCTGCCATATGATTGTATGGATCTGTACAACATTGTACAGACAACACAATAAACTGTTTTGATAGCAGATTGGTAAAATTCTCTATTTTTTTTCCAATTCCGAGAATTTCAGAGCAGATTGTCTTTGCTCTTGACTGAATGGTACCCAGATTTGCAAATCTGGACATTTTAGCTGCTGATTTCATGATTTTTAGCAGATTAACGGAAAAAATAGTCATATTTGATTGTCTTTGTAGCTGTTTGTGAGAATATCTCTCTAGATTTGCATGTTTTAACAGCTATTTGAGTGTAGATCCGGGGGCTTACGAGGTTGACATTTAGCAGAATTTGACAAATCTGCGTGTTTCCAAGCTGTTTGTGGGCAGATTTATCAGAAATCTGAGTGTTCATCAATGATACATGGTTGCTACAATGATTTAGAGTTAATTACACCGATAGGTGTTTATATCTTAGAATTTGGGGTGGACTAGCATCTATGCTTTTCCTAGATTGCACGAGGATGAGACAAGTGTATTGTCCAGATTGATTTTATGGCAGTAGTTCAAATTTCGAAATAAACAATTATAAAAGAAAAAAGAAAATAAAAAATAACTGGTAGTTGATGCATGGATAACTGGTAGCCAATGTTTTAAAACTCGGACTTGGACTTGGAATCGGTCGAGGGTCAACTCGGACTCGGACTCGGACTCCGAATCGACAATGACTCGGAAATGACTCGGCCGATTTGATTTTGATGATTCGGTTTACTAAAAAACACATAAAATATTTAAATTTTAAAGAAAAAAGATATTTTAAAGATTATAATCCATCATTCCAAAGCAAAGGATAGGCGGGCTTCAGACCAACACACCAGACCATTGATCACATTCCTTACGCTTTGTGCCATCATTGAGGAGGCACGTCACCGATCCTTGAAAGTCTACTGTTGCTTTGTAGTTTGTAGACTTTCGGAAGGTGTTTGACTCTATCCCTAGAGTGGCATTATTCTAGAGACTCCGAGACATCGACATTTCTGAGACCCTTCTGACTGCCATTATGAGATTATATGAGTCAGTCCTTGGTCGCCTTCGTATGGCCCACCATTTTCAGATTTCATCAGGAGTACTATTGGGGTTAAGCAGGGGTGTCCACTCTCCCCCACTCTTTTTGGGATTTACATTGATGAGCTAGAGTCTTTCTTACATGAGCACATTTAGGATGGCAATGGGTGCCTTATTCACCAAGTCTTGATTTCTATTTTGCTCTTCACTAATGATGTGGTCCTCTTGGCCTCATCTCCGGAGGGTTTGCAAAGACAGTTAGATGCCTTGGCCCTCTTTTGTGATCTTCGTTAGTTGATGGTAAACTTGGGTAAAACAAAGGTTATGATCTTCAATGGATCGAAGAAGCTACTCACTGATCTTCATTTTTTCTTTAGAGGGGAAGAGGTCGAGATCATGAGCACATATACCTATTTGGGGTTTCAGTTCAAAGGGCCTCGTTTCAGCTTGTAGCATGCTCTTCAACCTCGAGTTAATAAATGATACATTTCCTTAGCCCTTTTAGAGAGACAATGCTTCAGACACCATTTTCAGGATATCTCATCCAAGATGTCTCTCATGGATACTGTCATTTGACCCATAGTCCTTTATGGCTCTGAAGTTTGGGGGCCATGCCTACTTGATTGTGATTGGGCCTCAGCAGAGAGAGTAAAGATCCTCCTCCTACGTCGCATCGGCACATGCAAACATAGAATACCTCAGTCCATTGTGGTTGCAGAGTTTGCCGCTCGACCTTTTCGGCTTGAGGCTATGTCCAGTCTTGTTGCTCTCTTACACTTCCTTCTGAGCTTTTTTGATTCGCTAAAGGGGTGTGGTCGATACCCATACTTGGCCTATCTCTCTTCAGAGGCCATCGCCTCATCCAGTCCTTCGAGTCACTCTAGATGTTGGTTTTGCGGGTGTTGCAGACCTTTTAGCATCTGTCGGTATTGCGATGGAATGACTTCCTCCTTTTGGGTAGTCTTTGAATGCGCCTGGCAGCCTTTTACGTACTAGATAGGAGCAGAACATAACACTAGAGATGACATTTATAGACAATTTGTGCAGGTCACTTGGACTGACCCTCTGGGGGGTTACGTCCCAAGATGGCCTTCTACGCTATGCACTTCTTGGATCTGAGGGATGGTTTCATTGTTCGGCCCACTTACACATAACGACATTGGGCACACGCTCTTTGTATTCTTTTAGGCTAGTTTAGAGTGGGCTTTCACTGTCTCCGGATAGAGACTGATCACCGACTTGATTGGTTAGACAGGATCTGCTAGGTATTTCACCTTCGAGAGGTTTAGATCGAGGAGCACTTCATCTTTCGATGCCCTATTTACTATGAGATCCATGGGTGGTTTTATTTTCTTTTGACGGACCTTCTTCTCATCGAGCTCCAGACTTTGGTCTAGATTTTTCAGATATCCTGATCAGAAATGTCTAGCCCTATACTTGCAGGAGGCCCACCGGCTTCACTCTGTCACCCTTCAACAACATTCTCAGTCGAGACCAGGCTCCATACAGTGTATCACTTCCTTCTTTCCAGTGCTTCCTTTCTCCAGGGGCACCAAGAGATAGACAGTGGGTGGCATAGAACCTGATCGCTCAGTTAGGACATGACAGTCTACCTCTACCTCCGCCCAACACCAACGACGGTGACAGTCTCGGCCCCATTGTGACAGATGGACGACTTCTTCTAGGTTGCAACATGAAGTACCCTCCTCTAGGCAATGATGCACTCATTGTATTTCTTCTTCTTCTAGCTCTTCCTCCAGACATAGTACTCTTTTGAACTTCCTTCAGTCGGCTTTAAATGATAGGAGAGATACTCCCAATGCTTCCAGTGCTTCCAGTGCTTCCATTGCTTTTAGTGGCCCATGACAGTTTCACCACCACCATTCTTGCATCACAGTTCCTGGATCTTATCTCCTTCCTTGGGTCATCTTCTTCATATCATTCCTTGTATATATTTTTCTTCGAGATTGGCTCTGCATTTATAGAGCTAAAGTTTGGTTTGAATTTTGCCTTTATCTTTTATAGGAGCTACTTTAATGGTCCCACTTTGTATTGTTCTCATGGTATTGCACAGTCCCATTGACCTACTTTTGTGGTCATTTGTTGGACATTAATAAAATTATCTTATCTTATCTTCTTATCTGTACTTGGTGTAGTGTAGTGTCCATTTTGGTTATAGGAACATTGCATGTAATATTTCCTCAATATACTCTATTTCCTGCAAGCCATTGATATTTTGTTCTTTATTTATTTTTCATTTCATATAATTATTAACACTTTAGGTGTTGTATTGTCGAATATTATCCTATTTTGTTGCTGAATACTACTTTTTATGACATGCAATTGTTGTTTTCCCTAGAGATAATTCTGAATTTTTCATTTCCTTCATCTGTAAAAGCTCACTGCTAGTAACTGCAGATCGTCTTTAAATGATTTCCATCTAGTTTGTTGTTTCACACTTTATTGCAAAACATGTAGGACTAAAAGCGTGGTTGCTAATTATCATTTTGTTATTTTGTTCAGGAGTCTCCAGGGTACTCTTTCACGTGGAGGAGTTATTTTAGTGAGATTGAACTGGCTTGGGGTTTCTACGCAAATTGCAGGAGCTTCTTGTATAAATTCTTTATTACCAGCAGCAGTTTGGAAATTTAATACTTTGTTCTTCATCAGGTGTTGGAAGCTTAAACTCCATGGTAACCTTTGGAAAGGCCAGAGAAGAATGGCAAGCTTAGAAAGTTCTGTACCTGATATGCATTTGCCCAGTGGAGTCAATGCTGTTGCAACTGGGCATAGTGGATTGAATGATGATTTTCAGAAGGATGTTTGTAATATAGATGCCTGTCAAGGAGAGGCTTCTTCATCATCTTCAAGAGAAGAATGTTTGACAAGGCAAATCCAGATGGAGAATTCAGGTTATAAATATTCCTACAACGAAGTCTCTTTCCCATGCAGCTGGATAGTTTTTTTAATATGTAGAGGCAAAGTCTGAGGATGACTGAGAGGCTGTTTGTCTTTCTTAATTTTTACGTATCCTCTTCAAAGGGATTTAGTTAAGCTAATTAACAATCAATGAAATCTGTACTTCTCCAAGACATTGTTTGTTAGTATTCATTTTAGTGCTGGTGGTTTTCATGACAGATGCTTGCAGTTAGAATTTAAACTATGGATATAATACATTTTCATCATAATCGGAAACTTGCCATTTTTTTTTCATTTTACTACTAATGCGTTTTACTAGAAATGGTTTACCAAATACAAGGTAATTCAAGCTTATCCTTAACTTTATGCAGCCTTATTGCTAAGTATTTCTTTAAATAAACTGAATTGTTGTACAACTTAGGTTGATGTAGACTTCACTTAGTAATTGTTGCTATTTTCTGTTTACGGAAAGTGTGACCCCAGTCAGCCTGTTTTCTATTGACAATAACTTAATGGCGAACAACCAACTGAAAAGACCAGATTGCTCATCTATTGGAAGCTCTGAAAAGCCAGCTGATGTGACTAATAGTAATTGATAAACTGTCCTAGATTGCTAACAATTAGTCTTATTGGTTGACCAGTCTGGTGAAATAGACATTTGATTATCATCTCACTTTTCAGCTGATTAGCAGTAGCACTCTCAACCGGCCAGTGCTGCAAGGCATGATTTGCTTCACAGGGGTGTAGCATTTTTGGTTCATTTGGAATAACATTGTGAATAGATTACAGACAGTGAAGAACATAATAATTGGAATAGTCAACTAAATAATTTTATTATTTTATGCTCACTATGTTTGCACTTCCATACTTTGCATAAAATGGGCATTACCTATGGACCAAGGCTTTTGGGAGTGGGAGTGCAAAGCACAGATTTTTAAAAGATTCAAGGAGTGAAGCATTTTGGGAACATTTTTTATATAATATATAATTTGATGCATAAATATTTAAAAAACACACATAATGTGAATTTAGTTGCAGAAAATATGAAAACATAGGTTTAACTAGTGGATTAATGATGATCATTAAACTTTAACGCATCAACCATTTAGTACACATGTAATATCAACCATCTAGTAGTTCTATCATTATCATCAAATGATCAACCATAACATTGTTAGCTTTTGGGGTTACTTCGTGTTACCCCCCATTTTGCATGTATGATGATGCCCTAGAATGTGGATGAGGTGGGGGTTGTTGATCCCAAAACTTTTGAATCCGTGAAGGATGATCTTAGACAGTATGCATTTTTCCTGCAGTGTTTGTTCAGAGCAGCATCTTGGAGGCTGTCATTTTTAAGCCATATCTGTAATTTGCACAAATCCTTACAAGCATCAAACAGCAGTATAATAAGACATTTCCATATCTGTCCATGGTAGCATTTAAGGCTGCTGTTTGGAGGATCCAAAATACCAGGAATATGTTTTAATGTTGTGGTTTAGAGCAGCTTGTGTACAGACCTAGTATGTGGCAGGAAATTCAGTTGTTATGTCCTGATTTGAAGTCCTGTGGGTGATGATCAGCTGGATGTAATGAGTATGTGACACAAATAAATCGTTTTCAGCAGCCACTGTTGACATTTCCTGTAGGGAAAGACTCAGATTCTTTGTATGGAGCATTAATATGTCAGAGAAAATGGATGAATGGTTTCTATTTTCAGCATCTTCTGTGCCCATCCTTTTTCTGCTTATCAGGATGAAAAGGACTAAGCCTGAGTAAGAAAGCAGTCTCCCTCTCTATCTGAAGCTTGAATCTGTCTACAGGTTGCTGCCCTTCCAGAATTACGGTGGTATTATACACAGACCTAATATATAACAAGTTTCAGCTTCAAACCTGTGAAAGCAGTTTTCTACTCTCTTCTCCATACATGTCTTTCATATATGGAAGCACCTTGCATAAAAAAACCATTGAAATGTGACATTTATTGAAGAAGTTCTCAGAACGTCCTGATCTGGTTCATCTGACACCAGTATTATTGCAGGCTTGTTCTAGGCGGGTTCAGTTTGTGGAAGCCTTGTTTCAGAAGGGTAAAAAATCCGTCCTAGAAACAATAACAATTACATGTACGAAGCATCAAGCAATGTTATACAAATTTTAGAAGAGGAGTGTGCATCAATCCTCAATTACAAGTCAAACATAATGTGGAGATTAGTTGTGACCTGGATTTACAGTTTGCAGGTATGGTTGAGGCTTGGGTTTCTGGTTTGACATGGAGAGAGGTTGTTTCAGCAATCTACAAATTGGTATTGAAAGATGCAATGAGGCCGGCTATTGAACCTGAGATAATTGATGGTGTTTATTCCCTTTTCTTATCGTCATTGAGCCAGAACTGTGTTGAGTCATACAGCTGTGCATGTAAATTTACGTCAGGGTATAAGTTCTGCTGTACACAAATGGTTTGTCTCCATCCATCACAGATCGCCATTCTATGGGAGAAATAATAAATACAGTTGAAATTGCATATTTTATATGCCGCAGCAGAAATGGCACTGATTGTTGTTTGGCAGCTTAATATTTCAGCAGCAGTGCATTCTGGCAAAAGGGAGGTATGCATGACCTGTGAAGCTACAGAAAAAATTAAGCATATACATGAAGGTCGAATAAGAGAAGAGGTCGCTCCATTTTGAGCGTATTTGTTGACAGCTTGACTCATTGGCAAGGATCCTTAGATCTGGGAATGACTCTAACTGCCTGGCACAGTTTGATAGAGCACCCTACTCTATGCCCACAGTTTAGGTTAGCAGTCAATCTTATTTGCACACAGTTTTATTCATGCTAGGCTGCCCACATTTGATGAAATCAAAACAGTTTTAATAAAAAGCAGATCATTGGGTACTATGTGAAGCGAATTGAGGGAGTTCTGTGGGACGGGATTCATGTCTAAGAAGAAATTTTCTCATCATTCGATCTCTGTGGACTGTGATTTGCTTGGCAGTTTTTTTCTTTGATCCTGTTGTTGCACAACCTAGCAGCCTTGAGAGTGCAAGGATTAATCAGCTGCTAAACCTGCGAAACATCAGGACAATACCCCAAAGTGTCACATGGGTAAATTCCTCTCTCTTTAGGTTTCCCAAGTCCACCGAGATAGACCTGGACTAACCATGGGAGGTGACCCAAGTCGAGATTTTCCGGGTACTTGTTAGTAAGGACTAGCTTTCCTATAGTACTTACCAGATTTCTAGGAAAGTAGGGTGCCTTGGAAATTAACAAAGGGCTCAAAATGTGGCATTCTGTGGGGAAAAGCTAAGGGGTTTGAAGTTTACAAGTTTGAAATACTCCCCTAAGCAAAATCAGAAGGCGGAGCAACTAAATAAGATCTGGAAATAATAAGCAAGCTACTCTTAATATGGATAGTGACACTAAAATGACTAGGCTCAAAAGTAAATGGCTGTCTCAAGGTTTTATATGGTGAAGGACTAAGATCTGAGGACATCTGAGTTATGTGTGCCTAGGAATTTAAGCATATGTGTCACTAAGAGGTTAGAGTGTTGAGTTTTAATAGTTACCACTTACCAGCATGAAATTAAGTTCAGATTTCAATTATTAGTGAATTTAGTGCTTAGATCTGAAGGTTGTGAGGACATTCTGGTATAGGTTAAGGGTGCATCTCAACACAATAACAGCTTGCTGGTTTAAAATCAGATTCAGAAAACAATATAACAAGAAACAAATATACAACACTAGAGAAAAATCAACACTTCCCAGCTATGTTCCATGCAACTACAAAATTTTCCAATGCATTTCCTACTTTTTTAAGCATGCATTACTTCAGATTTATGCACATAAATTATTCATTAGATTTGCATGCCTAGAGTGCAAAATAACGTAGCTAAGTAGGTGCAGATTTACTCTAATGCCTAACAAAATTTCAAAGAGCGATTTTCTTATGAGTGGAGAAAGAAGAGATAATAAAAAGAACCTGTTCCTAGTGCCTTGGTGTTGGGCTGAATCGATTCACACCTCCTAGCACCTTAGCATACAACTGAGATCCAAGACTTGTATAGACTCAGGAGCAATGAACAAGTTGATTCTACTGAGGCGCCCCCTTTTCAACTAACTCTTCCCAAACTACACACTGATTAGATCCCTGGCAATGCAAATCGATTAGAAGTCATGGATGCCTGAGAAAAACCAGCAAACAAGTTAGGAGATATATTGAATAAAGAGTAAGAAATAAAACCCAACAATAAAAGCACAAGCAATGAATCACTAAAGAGAATTTCTTACCATAGAAACCACAAGACCATATAGCAATTGTAATTTCCAGCTTTATACAATAGATAATTATAAAAAATATTACCTCAGATTTGAACTAGATCTCAAATGCATAGCAATAGAGGAAGGCAAGAGCCAAAATCCAAACACAAGTGTCCAAGAACACGAGAAACAAAGGGTAAAACATAGTTCTTTATTAATCTCCAAAACTGCCTCCTATACAAATGAGCTACTCTCTCTCTTTCTTTTATAGAAAAGAGGAGAGAAAAATCCCTAATCTAATGAGATGAAGGGACAAGATCTTCATTTGAGTCTCCCCTTTACAATGAATGGCTAAGATTAAAACATAATGTTGAGGTTTTCATTAAATTTTTTGGATATTACATGTGGAAAAATCACCCTCCTTCATGTGGGGCGCACTTGGTTGGTATGGACAATGTGGGGGCCAAAGGATGCCAAAGTGTCAAAAATACCAAGGAAAACATGTATGGATGTTGTCTTATTAATGCTGAATGGTTTAGTTGGATTTAGTGGGCCATATGAGAAGATCCTTCATGTTGAAAATCACCCTCTTTGGGCAAATTCGCCCTCTTCAAAATCTCCATCTTGCGGGGCCCAAAACATGTGTAAAATTCGCTCTAATTGCTGATTGGACATCCTTGTCACTATTTAGAAGGACCCACTTCACTAAATCAATCAACTGGATTTCCCCCCTGTAGTTTAAGTTATGCTTTGCCATACTTGGGCAATTTTTCAATTAGACCTTAGGAAATTTGATTAATAATTGCCGATTAACTCAATCTTGATGGAACTGTGAGCAAAATGCTTTGGAATTGCCTTGGATGATGTCCATGATGTCTTATAAACTAATCATGTCCATGCCAAATTCTGATCTGAATACTTCAATTTCATGATGCTCCAAATTATTAAAGGGGGACTTGGGCTTTTTAATCTGCAACTTAGGAAAACCATTAATTTTTGCGTATTAGTCCATATAAGTTGGAAATCATGGAATGATCAAATTGGCTTCGAAAGTCTTCAATGAGCTGAATGGTAATGAATAGGAAGTACATATTGTTGGTTGGTCCTGTTGACCAAGTCAAACCCCCCTTTGACCAAGTCAAACCCTCCTTTGATCAAGTCAAAATGTTGAAAAAATTAACTTTGGTCAAAGTTGGACAAACTTGTCCAGTGAATGTATGGACCCTTTTTATGCCTTTGGAAGGAGGATATCACATCTTATATGCCCTAGAATGATGATGTACTTGAGTCATAATACTTACATACAATGATTGTCCATGTGAATCATTACATAGCTTCAAACTTATACCATTCTACATAAGGTTCATACAAAGTATGAGGTTACTGTTGTATAAACATGTCATCATCAAATCAACATCAAGACCATTGCAAAGATTACTTCTCCTTTGGGTGATGTGGATGGAGAGATCAAATAGGTAGGCAAGTGAGGATTGGTCAAAGGTGAGTGATTGACTCAAGATAAAGGACAAGGGAAAAATATGTGATCTTCACCAATAGGAAAAATAATAGGGAATGTGTCTCACAAATGGGTGTTGTGTAATGAGGTACTACTCCTTTCAACCTTGGCAATCAGACATCCCCCCTTTTTCTTTACTTCTTGCTTTGCTAGCTCATTCTTGGACTTGTCTTCTTCTTTGACTTTTTCTTCTTGTACACTTGGATTAGGAGACCTTGGCCTTGATTTTATTTGAAGGCACATGCGAGTTGGACTTGCTTCTCTTTCTTTGGATTGCTTGATTTTTGCAATTTGTCTTGGTCTTTTTTGATTTTCTTTTAATATTGTTAACATTTTTCTTTTACACTAGCTTTTGGTACAAGGAACCT
Source organism: Larix kaempferi (assembly GCA_027924585.1). Classification (NCBI taxonomy): domain Eukaryota; kingdom Viridiplantae; phylum Streptophyta; class Pinopsida; order Pinales; family Pinaceae; genus Larix; species Larix kaempferi. The sequence goes on along the minus strand of BSBM01000238.1, from coordinate 4,385,606 downwards.
TGCACCGGGAGTTGTCTTCAAATGCCCTTTTTGAGGCATTGTAGGGGGATAGCCTTTCATGTTTCAGGTCTAGGGAGAGAATTGGTCAATGGCAACTCTTCCTGTTTGATAACTAGTTAAAGCCAGGGATTTACAAGGAAGCCTCCTGAATTGTCGCAGGATTCGTCACAACACAAACATGCCTGAGACATAAGGGAGAACAAGGAGGCCTTCATGGTGAAGGGGACACAGAGGGGAAGCCAGGAGTCAATCTATCATTCTCATTCTCTAGCCAATGGGGTTTTGAAGTCATGGTGGAGTGGAATGGAGATGGTATAAGGTCATAGGTGGAGCCAAAGGAGATTTATAATCCCTCTAAAGAACAAGAGCTGTTAGCGAATGATATGTGCATAAAACAAAAAACTCTACTCAATATTAGCCCATGGAACATCTCTACTAACTATGCTTATCAGAATCAATGATTGTAAGTAACATGAACAACATCTGAAATACAATCACCCGGATGCGGGTGGCAATAGGGAACCAATGAAGTACATGGCGAATTGATCTTGGCACGTGGTTGCATTGTTGGCTTTAATGAAGAAATGTGGAGAATGTACGATGCTCCTCCTCAGTGTTATGAGTAGGAATGAGAAGGACACGATTTGCATCCGGGCAGCTTGGAGTATCATGAGAAAAGATCAGAGCAGAGGTGGTAGTTAGTGCAATATGTGGTGAATGATTTCTCGAATGTTTGACTAATCTTCCATGAATGCGGATTGGGTCTTTGGCTCGGGGAGATCGGTCGGAGTCTTCATTACAGTTTATGGCTTCTATGGTGCTAAACTCTCTGCAATTGTTCCTTGCATGCATGGTTCTTGTTTCCTGTTAGTCTCTATTGCTAGGGAAGTTGTGGGAGGGGAAAGGCGAGGGACCTTGGTAGGGGAAGTTGCGGGTGGGGAAGTATGTGAGACCTTGGAAGCCTCGAGAGGCAGGGTGTTTCGTGTGATGGAGACGCGGGGGGGAAGGCTAATAGAGAAGCTAAAGGGAAAGGGTCGATGGAGACGAAGCGGGCTACGAGGGAGTAGTTGAAAGTGGCCCAAGCGACCTTGCTTTATCAGTCGAGGTCCCTGTTTTGCCGAAACACGAACCCGAGGGTTATTGCAGCATAAATCTTCAAGCTGCTTAGGTGCGTTCCTTGGGGGCAAGTTTTGAGTTGAGATATTGTCACTCAACACTCAACTCCTCCGTTTAGGCAGAACTCCTAACGAAGCCAAGGGGGATAGTCCCTATGAGTTACTAAGGCTGTTTATTTAGTTTTGAATGGGTGAGTTGTTTTGGAGTTTGAAATCGATTGACTGAAAGCAAAAATTTACTTGCAAATATAATTGAAGATCAACAACATAACATAATCATATAAGACATAAGAATTGAATCAAAGATTGAGTTATTGTAAATAAGACCAGTGCCAAAGTGGAGTTGAAAATAAAGTGTTGTATTGTAGATGTTTTTCAAGTGCTTCTTGATCAGTTTTAGTTTATTATAGGATGAGACTTAATTACGGGAAAAGGGGAACTCCAAATATATCGTGAGGTACGAGGAGTAATGTCCGGAAATTAACTACAGGTGGCTCCTCATGAAGACGTGTGGGATGGAATGGAGTCTCGAGGGCGGTGTTCAACACTAAACCAACAAGGGTGTAGTCTAATTGTGCCCTGAGGTCGCCTCCCAGTGGTTCCCGCTTCTTTTGAGAAATTTTCCCACACAATAACTAATGTCTGAGTGTTGTATTTTCACTATGTTCGAGGTTGTTGATTTTATTAATATGAGTTTTTTATTCGGTGTAAAGAATTATGGAGTTGTTGCAACTCTTTCTGATTTCCCCAGGACCAGGCCAATGCCCGCAAGGGGAAAGAGCATACTTTGAGTTGGAAACAAAATGTTTATTTCGTTGATCACAAAAGATAAATGACTGAATTAAAGTGTTATGCTAATTACTACAGGAAAAGAGTCTCTTTTCTGATCATCCGATCATGTACTCAAGCAAAGCCCTTTATGTGACGGCGAGAGCATACTTTGGGAAAGTAATGCCAAGTTCGTTACTTTAAAGAAAATAAAGCAAAAATTGAAATAACAAAAGACAATATTTATGATCTTTTAAATTGGAAGTATACTGCCTATTGTGCGTGTGTGTTTGCGTTTAAGTAGAAAACAAAACTTGTTAGAAAAAATCACGCCACAAAAAAATGCGAATCCCCCAAGGGGGGATGGGGTGTGGGTGCTCGGTAGCCCACTTGCTCTTTATTTATTTATTTACAATAAACTTGGAAGAAAGAAATGCTTTGGATCTTCACAGATTTAGATCTAAAAGTTTACAAAAATACAAGAGCAAATTGCCCAATGAAATTAGGAAGCTCCGGGAAGTTTTGGATTAGCCTTGTTATCACATTTATAGTAGTTGGGACTACCATATATTTATTTCAGATTCCAGTATATTTTTCAGCCAGTCCCTTACACTGAGATGCTTGAGATGAGCATCTATTTTTGGATCACTCTTATGTTGATGAGCAACAATATATTCCTTTGCCATGACTGAGTCTCAGGTAACTCAGATTTGATGACCGATGTAGCCATTTTGCCGTTACAGAGCAGTATGTAGTGCCCAGATTTGGAGCAACAGGTTCTCAGTGGACAGATGATGATTCAGATGTTTTGCATAGGTATATGATCTAGCAGGTATTATCTTGTGTTATTGGTTATATTACTTTTATAGTCATTCTAGTGGCATGTTCTAGCATTTAGTGTCATGATCTAGCAATCATACATATAGCATTGGACTTGGTTGTTATTGTATATCTATCTAGTGTCTTGCTTAGGTTTTAGAAGTTATTGTCTATACTTGTTGGTTTTACCCTCGTTAGGAGAATGGAGGTGATCATTCCCACCATTATATGGGTTGCTAGTTTTGGCATCATCTTCACTATCTCCATCCATCCGTTACCTTCCAGTTATTGTCTTTAACCTGACTTACTACTTAGCTTGTGATATGGAGGAATTTCCCCCACTCTAGCCCCTTTGTTGGATAAGCTTCCCTGTTGTATTGTGTCTCGACTCTGAGTTGTGTAAGTTGTGTTGGCTAGACCTGAAACAGAAAGAACTACCTGTTATCACACAACTTGTAGTTGCCCCTAGAGGTATCCCATCCGGGACGGTAGAGGAGTTAGGCAACTAAAGAGGTGACCTAAGAGATGCCACGGTTCCCAATGCAGTTGGGAGTCAAGTCAACCGAGGCACTCTTCGCTTTAGGTCAAGGTGTAACTAGACCAAGGGGGAGACCCTATACCCCAATCACAGTTGATTGGATTCAAACAAAGGTTTCTAAGGGTAGGTAAAGGATGAGTTACGGAAACCAATGCAAGGGTAAGTGGACCTAAGAGTTAAGGAATGGTTGATGGTGGTGTAATGGATAGTTAGTGTTTCAACCTATGTATGGTTTAGGCCACATGATGGGGTATGATTACTAGGTATAGTACCATGTGTTTGCACAAGTGGGTCTAGTTTCTTGGGAAGTGTGAAATGGTTCTAGATGGACCCACAAGGTGAAGTTAGGTGTGAGGATGGTACTATAGGTTAGATCTAGGCTAGATTTATAAGTTGGAGTTGGTTCTAGGATTACCCATGTACTAGATCTAGGGTTTGACACTAATCCCAAGGAGTGCGCCTTGCTTGGAGAAGGACTACTGCCTTGTTGGATGGGCTAATGGAGTCAAGAAGGATGTCAAAGTGTAGATCGGGACACCTAGAAGCCAAGTTAAGTGGATTGGGTGAGATCCAATGGTTGGATCTTACTAGATCTAGGTTTTTAAAAGATGACCAAAAGTGGACCACAATCCCTTAAAACAAGGAATGCAATCCCCAAGGCGGATCTTGACGAAAGGACAGTATAGACCTAGGTTTCAAAGCATGGGCATTCCAAATCCACGAAAATCTCCAACACCCACTTCCTAGAAGTGGACCAACTCAAAACTTCAAGGGGGTGCGACTTGCTCAAGGAAGGGCAAAAGATGGGTTTGGTGGACCAAATCAAGTCCAATGGCCACCAAAATGTAGATCCGGGATGTTAGTACCCCGATCTATGTATGTTCAAAATTTCAAGTGAACCCAATGGCTAGATCTTAGTAGATCTAGGTTTTAAGATAACAAGAGAATCAAAAGGGGGTTTCAACCCCTTAAAACATGGAGAGATGTCCACAAGGTAGTTTTCACCAAAGTAAGGATATGGGTTTAGGTTATCAAGTGTCTAGATTCCAAATCAAGTGAGATCTCACCTACCCATGTGCTAGATCTAGCCCAACAAGCCTTTCTCTAGGAAGTGCGATTTGGGTCAAGGAGGGCTTTTTGCCTTGAAAAGTGGGTCAATTCTTAGCCAATCACCACCAAACTATAGATCCAACTAGGGGTGGATGCTATAGAGGTGGGTTTTCAATATCTTTTCAAAAGGAGGGCTAGATCTAAGTAGATCTAAGAAACAAGGGTTTTAATTTGATTAGGTTTTTTTTTTTGTGATCTAGAAATTATGGAAGATTCAAGGAAGAGAAGATCATACCTCTTGGAACATACCTGGATGAAGAGATGAATGCTAGTTGAGACGAGGATTACTTTGCCAAAGATCAAATGGAGAATTGTTGAAGCCCTCTTGCCAAATCGATTTTTCCAAGCCACATGTGATTCCTTCTAACCTGTCAAGCCAAGGAGCAAAGCATCAATTAGTTTAACAAATCGAAGGTAGATGCAAGCAAGAGAGAGAGAGAAACATAGAATAGTTGACACAAAGGCAAAACTACTCCCTGTCAAACCAAAACGACTTCTTCCAAGATTGAAGGGCAAGCCTCCCCACCAATTCGCCCTTGTCCAAAATCGCCCTCTTAACCTGCAAATAAAATATGGCAAATATGCAAGATAGCTACAATAGATCCTCCAGTGCAATGGACAATAGCATTTACAATCGAAACAACCAACATTCACTCCAATCCAAGCATGTACTCCAAAAGATAGAAATTTTATTCCAAGAGCCAAGAGCCAAAAATCTCTAGATGAATTTTACAATGAGGGGGTCTCCTCCTTATATAGGATAATAAAGACCAAAACCCTAGATCTCAAAACCACTTTTTGAAATGAGTGGTTGAGATTAAAAGATCTCACAACATAATCAATGGCTAATAATAAATCATAACCATATATCACATGGATCACCCACATAATGATAGCGCCCCCACTAAAAAGGTACAATGAGGGGTGACGTCATCCACAAGAGAAACTATAAGCATCAAAATCCACCTCATGGTGACTAGGACATAACAATATAAGCTCATGGTGGGGCTAGGAGGTTTTAATCCTTACTAGCTCATCCCCAAGGCACAATAAAAATAATAAAATATGTCCAATATAATAAAAGTGACCAAAACTGTCCTCAGAATCCATGACAGTCAAGCAGTAAATGTCCTCCTGTGATCAATCTGGGCATACCCACATGGTGAAAACTGACTGGAAGGTAGTGATGCCGCCCTGGAAGACCTCTGTGAAAACCAAATGCCAAAACCTTGCCTCAATTGCCCAAATCGATTTCCTCAGTGACCACCTTTTCCCATTTTTTAACTGCCTCGGGAACTGTGAAAGTGCCAAAACTGCCGCCTAGGGTGCTAGCGCTGTCAATCTGAGCCCACCAGGCTCTCCGGAAGGGGGGATAAATGGTAATAACAAGTGGCTGGACCACCCCTTCCATCATCAGCGCCCTAGGTGAACTGGCCTCTCGGGGCCCCTGCTGCTCAGGCTGGGAAATCAGCCCCAAATCTGGTCAACAAGTGTAAAACTGCATCAATCACTGTCAGAAGTGCCCGGAACTGGAAGATAAGTGTCTCAATGGATCCATAAGACCCAAATCCACTAAGAATGAGTACTCATACATCATGGGTTGCCCTAATGGGCCAGCTGTAGGGTCCACCATATATGGACAATGTATAATCTGCTGATCTGAAATAATAATAAACCTGCTGAACTGGATCAAACATCATCTGCATCATATGTCCATCATATGATATCATCATCAAACATGTGGGACCATAAATCATCATCAATAATCATCATACATGGCCCACATCATCACGGATCCCAAGAATATATAATCAAGGATAAATCACATCAGTAGACTAAGACAATGTTTCTCTAATCATTCCCACAGCTAAGCTCAAAGTATAAATTCCATTCAGTGGCATTAATCAAGTTAACATATTCCGTGGTTATATAAAATTACTTGCACAATAGTTCAAATGACAAACTCACCCATTGGACATGGTCAAACTGCTAGTGAAGGATGAAGGCTAGGAGCAAGGTTGGGCCAAGGGTTTGACTTGTCTAACTTAACTCAAAAATACTTTGGACTGGGAGAAGGGGGAAGCTACAAACTCTGTGCTGGACAAAAGAACACGGGGAATGGCTGTGCCTCACAAATGGATAAGTTGTTTAGAGAGTGCTTATTCAACTTAGGCATCATGTCTACATCAAGTTGATCCAGGTTCATTAGGATCATTCAATTTTATTTCCATGGCCTTTTTGGCCTACATAACCCTTCGGATTTCAGATGTGCTGAGAAGCACAACTAGTTGCAGCTTGCATCCAGGGCATGTTTTTCATATATTTATACAGGGTCAGCAATTGTTTAGATATAGCTTTTAAGAACCATTGCTTTTTGGACCTTTCTTATACTCTTCGAGGAGTATTTTTAGCTTTTCATTGCTCTTGCCCCTTTTTTTTGTTTCCATGGGCGAATTTATTAAGTTTCCACAGGTAGAACATGAGCTTTCAGTTTTAGCCAACAACATCTCAAGTGACTAGGGGGAGTTCGAGCCAATGCCAAACATCGGGACAACCGACCAGAATGATTTAGGCCTACAATCCAACTCACCAAAGGCAAGTTCTGTCACCAACTCAGAGCCGAGACACTGAACAAACAGGGATGCGGTCCAAACACAGAGGTAGAAAAATGGGGAAGTCCTCGGTATTAGAAAGTCAAATGAGACAAGTCAGGGTTTAAAGTCAAACAGGAAGGTCATGTATGGATGGAGACAAGTGAATATGGAGCCTACACTTACAGACAACCAGTGTCGGGAAAGACCATGTCTATGTAAGGTGAAATACCAGTAAGTTTTGTTAAATGACCTATAAGTGCAAGCAATTGTCCATTTTATGATCTACAGTTCATTTTAAATAGTTTGCCACATCAGGAATAATATACCAAGCACATGCCATGATCATGACTAAATCAACAAGATAATAATCCACAGTCAGTGAGAACATATCCATAACATCATCATAATAATCATCATCATGCATCATCTGAAACACTGCTGAAATACATCTCTAGGCACTGAACTGAAACTGTAATGGGATAAGTGGTCACATCAGTCATCAAATCTGAACTCTCAAGGCTCAGCCTTGACACAAGGTCATAAAATCTGAATAATGTACTGCTCTGATCATGAGTGATCCAAAATATATAGCCATGCTCTGGAATAAAGGAAGCTCTGGAATGTGCAGATATCTGCTGTACAAGAATAGTAGCCCTGCTACTATGGTGTGATAACACTACCATCATTACATTGTACCTAGAAACTTTATTGTATATCTTAAATGAAAGCCCATTCTAGAATGTGTTTTTCAACACACGTGAATGAAAGGCATGTGAAATGTAAATCCAAGAATGTGTTTCTCAACACACATGGATAAAAAAGCCCAATGAAATGAAATCCAAGAATGTGTTTTTCAACACACACGGACAAAGGCTATGGAAATCAAAAGGTCTAATTAAAGCAATGGTTTAACAAATGCTATATCTAATGATTGTTGACCTTATCTACATGTAATGATCTATTCCTCATTAGCCTGTGGGTTGTGATATGAGATGGAGCAAGGGACAGCTAATTCTAAGTGTCCCGTAGAGTCTTGAGTTACGGTTTGCCGAACACCTAGTCATGGCGGCTCTAGAAAAGATCCTCACGGAGTTGTATAAGCTTGGATGTGAGTCGTAGGCATCTGTCAAGGTTGAATAAGCACTTCCCAAACAACTTACCCATTTGTGAGACACTGCCATCCCGTGTTATTACTTGTCCAACATATGCTTTAGTGTGTATCCCCTTTCCCACTTCCAAAGTATCACAGTGTTGAGTCAGTATAGTCATCCCTTAGCCTAGCCTTGCAGTTTTCCACCTTCACCCATAACTAGCAAATTGATCACAACCATGAAGTGAGTATAGCCTTGAGGTTCTAGTCTGAGCCATTATTATTATTGGAAAATCTTGAATATCTTGTTTTAGATCGCCAGTGAAATGATTACTTTATGTTTATATTGCTATTGGAATGATTTATGAAGCATGCCTTAACCAATTACACTTGCAACACTTTGATGTTTTTGCTTGGATCATATTATGGGTCAGTTTGACTTGGTCAAACCCAGTTTGACCAAAGTCAACCACAGGACATGAGATGAGTTAGACCCTGGATGACAGTTATTGATGATATGTGGTCTATTATTGGTCACTAGATGGTTCCATACAGTATTTACAGGCTTAGATATTGATCTATGGTATTTTAATGATTTTGATCATTTGTAGATTATTATTATTTTTATTATGTCCGGGCATGGTATTGATATTATATGATTGTGCAGTCATCCATATGGTGTATGAGTATACATCTCTAGTGCATTTGGGCTCTCTGAGTGGGATAGTCAGTTTTCAGTTCAGGGCAGTTTCAGTTGGGATTTGTCTCAGTTTGTCACTTCAGTGCAGATTTGCCATTAAAAATGGCTTGTCAGAGTAGTTTCATGGTTTGATTGGTTCACCTAGGGCGCTACAAAGGGAGTATGGGGACCAACCACTTGTTTTTACTATATTGCCATACTCCTAGACATGTTGGTGCAATCAGATTTGGCCCCGGGTGACCAGGCAGAGAGTTACAGGCATTTTTATCTTCTACAGGTGATTTACAGAGGCATAAAAAATGGTAAAATTGGCTACAAAGGAAATCGATTTGGGCTATTGAGGCAAGGAAATGGCATAGGAATGGTTTTGATGATGTGTATGATGTCTCTGACACCGTCCACAGCAGTTGCATCAGTCAGTGGGGCCCACACATCTTTCTCCGACACATTTTTGTGGTTTCATGGTGCCTTTGGAGGCTCACGACTTTCCCTGTTGGGCACGATTTTACACTTTGATGATATATTTGATGGTTATTGTGCCATGGGGACACACTAGGGAGGATATATGTTACCCCTAGACCCACCATGAGCGTTATGTTATGTTCTCCTAGTCACTTGGAGTGGGACGTCCCCCTAGGGCGATTTTGTCCATGACATTGTTATATTTTTGAGTTGATCCATGTACTTTATGTTGAGCTCATCTCAACCGTAGATTATCACTATTGTATCTTTTAATCTTAGCCACTCATTAAAAAGGTGGTTAGGGTTTTGGTCTCTCTCATAGTTATATATACGAGAGAGCCTCTCATTGTAAAGGGACCTTTGGCTCTTGGAATTTGAATAATAAAGATTTATTTGCACACTTGCGGATCTTTCTTTGTTGTGATATTCTTAGATGTTGATTGGAAAGTCTATTGTCACCTAGCATTTGAGATTTTGTGGTGGATCCATATTTTTTTTTTGGAAATAGTGTTTTGCATATAGGAGGGTGACTTCACTTGGGCGTTTTTGCTGGGCATCCTCAACTCACTTCACTTGCATTCGCTTATACCAGGGGGTTTTCAATAGCTTCATTCTGATCTTTGATTTCATCTTGGTATGTCTTCTCTTGTATTAGTCATTTCTTTTTGATGCTTCGAATCTAACTTAGGTAGTTCGTTGTGCAGGAAGGGAGGGCGCATTGGCTTCCTTGGGCAAATCGATTCTCATTGGAGACTTGCTCAAAACACCTCAAATTGATCGGGAAGGCATAGATCATCATCATCAAGGTATCCGCAAGATTATCTGGGTAAGATCTACTTGTATTTCAGTTATTTTTGGGTTCCAATCTGTTGGCCATCTTCATTTTAATTCAAAACCCTCATTTAAATCCTTAGGAAAATTCTCTGGCTTAAACGACTTGGTTTACTGCAAAACCATTTCTGGGTATTCTTGCTTTGGCCAAACCCTAGGTGGGTTCTCCTAGACGTCATGGTTGGAGGACTTCACTGGGCCCAATTCCCAAGGCACTGATCTCCTAACCCTCACGCATTCCCTGAGTAGCTGGTTTTCTGTCCTTTGTTTCCGGTTTGCAAGCTTGTATGTTTCAACATTGTCATATCCTTCTGTCAAGCCGTGCTAGAAAGCTCTAACTCTCAGATCCACTCTTTGGGACACTTTCCTTGTTTTAAGGGTCACGTTTCCCAAGGCAGCTGAATTTGATAATTTGTACTAGCACCTAAATCCTGGAATCATACCTAACTATCGAGTCACTGTGTGTAACCAACCTTTGTCAAGTCTTATTCTTCTTAAGCCTCCACAGTGACCCTAATTCCTTTATTCTAGGGTTCCATACCTGTCACCTTACGTACCCCATTGCTATAGCTTGATTTGGTGATCTGGTTAGATCTCTCCTGTCGGGAGTAGATCAGGGTCTCCCCCTTTGTTATCTTGGCTTTGATAGCATAAAGCAAAAGGTGCCTCGATTGGCGTGACAACCAATCCTTTTGGGAATCGAGGCTCTCGTGGTTCACCTCTTTGGTTGCCTATCCCCTCTACCATCCTTCTGGATCCATCTTTAGGGGCAACTACAAGTTTGGTGATAACAAGCCTCCAACTTGATTTTTTGCCACTAAAGTCCAAAAACCTACTAAAACCAAATTTAGGACAGGGAATGAATTAGTGTTAGAAAATGCCCAAAATCACTTTTAAAAGTGATTTGGGCTACTACAAAAATTATGGAAAAAATTTAGGCTAATCTACTTGCAAAAATTGACTGAAAATGACTCAAAAGGACAAGTCCTTTTGAGGGTCTTGGCTTGCTTTTGAGGGCAGCCAATGAAGCACTTTTTTAATTGCCAAATAGACTTTTAAACCCAAAGTAATTAACCTCTACTTTAAGCCTTGAAATTTTCCAATGAAATGATTTGCAAAGGGAAAACTACTCAATACTAGATCTAGCTTTTCAAAATAAAAATTTTGAAACGATTCTAGATCTAGAAATTAATATCAAATCTACTTATGATATAGATCTAAGCTATATATTTGAATGCTTGCTAAAAAAATTGAAGAAGGAAGTTCTTTGAATTTTGAAGGAGGAAGAGAGAAGAAGTTTTGCTTGTTGCCGGAAAGATTAACCAAGAGGCTTCTTGGTGGGATGTCGAAGGATTATATCTAAAAAATTGCTTGGAGATGAGAAGAAACAAGCTAGATCAACCCTTCTTCCAAGCTAGGCTACCTGCAATCTAGTCACACACTTGAACACATACCCATGAGATCCGATAGTATATATAAAAGAGAGCAAATGAACATGCATATAAACTTATAAGCATGTAAAATATAGATATCTAATCACATATATCTAAGAAGAATTAGCAAGTAAGCTTACTAACTATCTCTTTCCTATCAACTGATAACAACCCTATCAAGATCGGATTCACAAGATACATACACAAGAAATGTAAAAAGTTCACAAATTACCTCAATAGAACCATGACAATGTTCATCCAACACAATGGCACCACACACTTAGCCTCCAAAGCTTCTCTTTATTGAGCAAAAGAAAAATGATAACATTACAATGGGAAAGCCTTTCACTCCTTGACTCTAACTAACTCAAAGGAGGAGAAGATGCTTGCTTTTATAACAAAGCCAAGAGGTAGGGCACAATAACTCCAAATAGAGGGCGCAATCTTCATGAGGGTGTCAACTAGAGAAAATAAGGGATAGATCCCTTTGATGTAGGATAGAGAGGGAGTTAAACTTAATGAGGGAGGCGCCGCCTCACAAGAGGTGTGCCTCCTCTACCTTGGATACTGCTCCCTTCCAATGGGAATCGCCCAACTCATGTCACGTGAAGTAATGAGAGGGATGGCGCATCCCAAAACTCAATCTAGTGATATCTTCTTGATTTGACCCTTTAACACATGTGCTTTAATTCTCTCATGAGGTCGCCTATCATGTGTGATGGCATGCCAACTCATTTGGCACATGCCATATCACTTTTTGTTATATTTATTTATTTATTTTTGTTTTGGGTCATTTTGTATCTTTTTAGCATTTATTTGCCAAATTGTCGCATCTTTAAGAAAAAATGCTCCTAGAGATGATGCAGTCACCTGAAACATAGGAAAAGTGGGTCCTAGAGTAAAGAGGACGCTTTGAGTGTGAAAACGAGCATCCCCACGCCAAAATCCGCCTCCAGACCACACTTTTATTACAATTTGAAAATTTCCAATTAAACAATTAAAAATGGTCTAATTTTAAGAAAAAAATTATTTTCTTCGGAAATTAAAAAAAACTTAGGAGGACGTCGTACATGTCCATACGACTCAATTTCGATGTCTAGCATGGTCTAATACATTGGCACTTAGGCTCTAATAACCTCCTAAGGGCGAAATACCACACCGACCACTTGAACTTTGGAGGTATGAGTGAAAAACTCGAAAATTATTAGTCGTTTGTTCAACAACAAATAATTAACAAGGGAAAAAACACTATGGGCCAGTTAGATTAATGTTTAAGTACTAGGAAGCCGAGTCTTTTACAGACAACTACCATGCTAGCACATTTTATTACAATTCCCTCGAGGGGGTATGAACATGTGGTACAAAAGAAAGGGCCTAGAAGGCTTGATGGACTTCCGAACTCTGATATGACCAAGCACACTTGATCATTCTTTGCCGACTCACTTGAAATCCAACTAGGTATGACTTAGTAGGCAACAGTCCCTCAATCAATCTAGGAGGAAATTGTGGAGGTGGAGACAGAATTATGGGCGAAATTAGAGGGGACCCAACTGGTGGATGAGATGGAAGCTCTAACTGATTGGATTCGGGACCTTGGTTCAACCCGAAATCGGATGGATCTGTAGGAGAGATCTGTAGCAATGTTTTGGGTAATTAAAGGACACCTTGCTCACGTTTTGCTGGACTGGGGGAGAAGGAAAAGGCAGACGGGGAGTGGTTCTAGAAAGAGCATTATGCCGATTCTCGTATGATGCACAAGAAAATTGATGTTATTGCAAGGAAGCTAGGCATTTCTTTTGTTCCATGGTCGACAACTGAGGATGGTGGCTTGAGAACTCCGATGCAGGTTGAGAAGGTGGGTGCGATTGGCGGTCACCAGATTCCTGGGCCTTGATTTTGTTTTGATGTTTTGTGGTTTTCTTGTTGGGTTCTTTGTTGTGGTTGTAGTATTGTTATCAGAATAGTAGCTATGTAGTCGATAGTTATGTGTAGTGGTAGGATGTCGAAAGTTAGGCGTTATGTTTTGTTGGTTTTCAAAATGCTAAACATTGTTAACTCCCCATTTTCCCTCAAGGGGGAGGAGTAGTTTTGTGTCCTATTATGAATTTGATGGTGAAGAGTGTCATGGGAGAGATTGATATGCAAGGTTGGAACTTTGTTTTGCAAGCAGTGCTTAAAATTTTCAGTTGACATATAATATAATCTTTTCATACTTACTGTTGTTGCCTGAAGCACACCTTGGGGGAAAAGCAACATAAATCTTTTAAGCTGCTCGGTGTGTCCTTGGTGGCAAGTCTTGAGTCAGGTGCTGTCACCTGATCCCGACTCCTCCGTTTAGGAAAACTCCTAACGAAGCCAAGGGGGTTAGACCCTAAGAAAGAGTTACTAAGGCTCTTTAAGTTAATTGGTTGTTAAATGAGAAGTAAGTTGTTTAGGAGTTTTTTGAAATGAAACACTGAAGCAAGGTTATTGCAAAAATATGAAATAGTTCGACAACATATAAAGATATGACATTAGCATATAAAGATTTAATCAACAATAATGAATTTGTATTAAGCAAAATAAATGTATTGTTGCAACTTGGAGATCAGTGCCGATGGAGTCAAACTAAAATAGTGCTGCTCAAATGTAAAGTGTTTTGCAATCTACTTGGTCAGTTTTAAATTATTAAGATGAGTGGATTAATGGGAAAAGGGGGATTCTCCCCGTGAGGTACTTGGGAATATGTCCGGATTTAACTTTATGTGGTTCCACACAAGAACATGTGGGCTAGATGGAGTCACGGGGAGATGTCCAACACTACACCAAACGAGGGTGTAGCTTGACGGAGCCTCGCGGTCACTTTCTAGTTGATCTTGCTTCCTTTGCAAAATTTGCCCACAACAAAGTAATTTTGAAATTACGCTGGATTTCCGTTATGGGAGGTTAATTGAAAAGTGTGAGGACTAATTACATTGATATGTGTTTATATCTTAGAATTTGGGGTGGACTACCATCTATGTTTTTCCTAGATTAAAGGAGGATAGGACAAGTGTACTGTCCAGATTGATTTCATGGTCGTTGTTCAAAATTCAAAATAAACAATTATAATAAAAATAAATAATAAAAAATAATTGATAGCTAATGCATGGCTAACTCGTAGCTCATGTATGGATAACAGGTAGTGAGAAACAACCCATTTAACTAAATAAGGTAACAGGTAGCTAAGGCATAGATAATAAGTGATTAGAATTAAGCACAGAGAACAAGTAACATATAACTTGTTCATGACACTTAACTTGTGACCTATCAGTGTTCACCGGCCACAAGTTAAGTGGCTGTGCTAGTTACTAGTCACTCCACTCCCTTTTGATGCACCCAACTGGTTGGACGAACCGTAAAGGTGCAGAGCATACGGGAATAAGAGCCTTGGTTGCATTTAAGAGTTTTAAAATGTTTTTTCTTGTTTAGCAAAATTAATCTGGGAATCTCTTTTCCGGTTCAGTACTCGGGCAAGCCCTTATCCATGAACCTTGCTTCAAGAAATCAAGGAGGTTAAATGTTTGAATTGTAAAATAGTAATGCAAAGCTTGTAAAATAGTTGTTGCAGAAATAGTAAAGTAACATAATTGTAAGACTAAAACAAGTTCTCTAATTACTACACTGTGAATCTCTTTTCCATTTCGGTACTTCAGGAGAGCACAGTGGGTAAGTATTTATTTTGCCCAAAAATATAAAGCGAGAGAAACAAAATCAAATCTAGATCTAATTACGAAAAGCAAAAGTTAATCTAATCTAGCAAGTAAACTAACTAAAGCAAAGAACGCAAAAATGAGGCAGATACAAGCGTAACAGGCCTTCCTCGGATGGGGGAAGGGGGTTGTGGGCGTTGCGTAGCCCACTTGCTTTTCTTAAGTTTATTACAAAGTAAAAAAATGTAAAGAGTACCTTTGATCTTTATAACTTAGATCAGGGAGGTTTACAATTTTTAGAAAAAGAAGAAGAAGAGGAGAAGGCTTCTAGGTGCTTTTGATGGCTCGCTTAATGGACGTTTAGCCCAAAATTCCTTCTGTTTTCCCTCTAACCTGGAAAAAACCTCCAAACAAAAACTCAAAGAAAAGTTAGTATGCTAGCTAAAGAATACATAAAAAATACAACTATGTACTGGGAAAATATTCAGTAAACTCTCTACAACAAGTACTTAGCATGAATAGATCTAGATCTATGATAAAACTTGAAACTGTCTAGATCTATCTACAATGCAAATAGATTTAAAATGAAACTCTTTTAAATCTGATCTACTTGCTTTTATATAATAAAAAGGAAAAGAAAATGGTTGATTGATTTTGAAGGGATGAAAGAGATGGAACAAAGCCTTAGCTTGAGGGGATGGAGGTTTGTGAGTGCTTGCAAAACAAGAATGTTAACCAAATGCTGAAACCATGTATTGAAAAAGGAAGAAGATGCAACTGAGCTCCGATTCCTTGTTCAACCTTTTATCTTGCACAATCTCAATACACACTTACACAAAGAGGGGGATCAAATCTAGTAAATAAGTTGGGAAAAAGGCAAGAAGAACATTAGTAAAATTGAATACACGTGCTACTTCTTAACCTTTAACTAACCTACTACAAATAAACAACTCAAAGCCTATGAATGTTTATTTCTATGGGCTCAAAGGCCTTCTAAGCAAGATTGATCCACAAATTTGAATGTAAAAGCAAGAGAGATTAATACCTCAAACAAAGCATGCATGCATCACAGAGACAAATCTTGCAAGCACATGGACCTCCAAAGCCTTTCATTGATTATATTACTTGAGAAAAATCCACAAAGTACAATAGCAGAGGTTCAATGCAATCCATCCTAAAGGAGGGAGCAAAGCCTCCCTTAAATAAAATGAGATAGAAGAGGGGGGGCGCATCTATAGATCTAGGGTTGAGAGGGTGCATCTCTAGAATGGGGGAGCTATCATAGCCTTGAATCAAGGCCTGATTGGGGCTTGATGAGGTGAGGTGGTTCCCACCTCACAAGAGGGGCGCCCCTCCTTTCTTGTAAACTCCTTCAACCAATCCAAACATGCCATACTAAGAAAAGTCGCCCATGCAAGAGAGAGGGCGCATCACTACTTGAAGATGAACTTGCCTCAGCTTGATTTGATTGGAAGTCACCCATATCTTGATTGATTCTGCCTCCGATACTGATTGCCAACTTAACTGGGCCTACAGTGGGACCAAATTCCTTCAATTTAGGAATTTTGATTTTCTCTATATCTTTATTTTTTTAATTTTTTAATTCTCTTTTATCATTTTTGAGAGAATTTTTATTTAAGTGATTAATAATCACTCGAAACTTAGGAAAAGTGTTGAGGGGTAATATGGGTGCTCTGGGTTAGAAAACAAGCACCCCCATGGCAAATTCCCCCTTAGACCACACTTTTATGACTTATTTGATTTTTTCAATTAAAACATTAAAAATTGACCCGTTTTACGGGGAAATTTTATTTTTGCGGAACTTAATAAAAATCCTAGGGGACCTAGTACATGTTCATAATGACTCAAATTAATGCCTAGCATGCTCATAAATATTGACACATGAACTTTAACAACCTCCTAAGGCCTAACCACCAAGATAACCATTCCAGCTTTGGAGGAGCGGGTGAAAAACTCAAAAATTATACATCGCTTATTTAACATTGCATAATTGACAAGGGAAAAAACACCATGGAATGATCGGATTGATGTCTAAGTCCTAGGAAGCCAAGCCATGCTAGTACATTTTTTACAATATCCCCAAGGGGTATGAACATGTAATTATTAAAAAAGAGGCCAAAATTGGCCCTGAAAAGACTTCTGAACTTCTGAGCACTGATAATGAACGACTGGATTGTTCACAATTTTGGCAGCTCACAGGAAATCCACCTATGTGCAACTTGGTGGATAACACTTACAAAAAAAACATTTGAAATACAATCATCAATCTAAGTCATAATCCATAAAATATATCCTCTAGGCATGAAATGTCAATATATGACACATGGCATGGCATCATCACAAGGCAAAGTATGGCATCAACTGATAGCAACTCATCACTTCTGAGTACTCAATCTCAGCCTGATCTCTGAGGCAAAAAGATGGGCAAAAATCCCTATACATAAACTGGTATAACAGATCCACACATGGCATATATGGGCTCCTTAATGTATTCACTTGTTGTCATGTAATGTGACATGGAACTACCACCGTTTTACAAGGTTCATGTGCTTTATGGTATGGCGCTTTAACCAATTTCATGGATGCCGTTTCACAAAGGATATCAAGTAGCTCGACCAATGCAACTATGGTCATGTTATGGTATGGGGGAAGGGCCGTTTCATCATGACGTGGAGGTTGTGTTGATTTGGTATGCCATATTCCAAGGTGTTTGTTGCATACTTACCTATGCTTTGTTGGATCGAATCTTTATGCCCCTTGATTGCACTTTGGACAGTTTGTGCTTATGTGGTTGCTAAAGTTAGTGGGTTAGATAAAAAAGGGACTTTGGAGATGGGTTAGTGTTATTTCCAAGGATGGACCTAACCACTTATGTACTTTTGGGGAGTTTGTCTTTGGTGGAAGTGCCCTCACCCTCCTTATGGGTCTAATGTATCTCATACATTGTACTTGTGGCATTTGACCACTATTTCTGTGCTTATTATTAGATGTTTCTTAAGATTAGTGGGGTTTTTGTCATTTTCTACCCCACCCTATGCTATATCTAGCGATTTAAGAATCTTTTATTTTTAGCGTGAGATAAGGCTACAACCTATATAAGGGTTGGCCTGATCATTTATTTGGCATGGTTGGATTTTGAGATCTCCCTCTCATTTCGAGCCTAATTCATATCTTTATGGAGCTTTTTTGAAAAGGTATTCTTCTCTTGGGTTTTCTTGATGGCTGAACATTGAGGTAACATGTATCTTTTGGCATTGTAAGATCTTTAACCTAGCCTGTTGAAGAATGTCAAATTTGGTCAGGTGGATTAAATAGGAAATTATTTCCTTGTTTATTTTATATTTTAGTTTTGTGGCTCGTCTTGTGATTTGGCTATCTTTGGAGGGGTTACAAATCAAGCTTGCATAAGCTAGGGTATAAGCCAGGGTTACAGATTGAAGGTGTGTGCTAAGGCCACCCTCCCTTGGTAATTTTTGCATGAAGCTTTAAGAATTTTGAGGTTTGAATTTGTCTTGCTTTACAAAGATTCCCTCCTTTCTGCAACTTGGTAAAAACAATTTTTTTTTCAGATACAATGACCGCCCATCTTTTGATGCCTGATACTTGTTTTTGAGATTTGTCCACAATGTAGATGCTATAATGACATTTCTTACCTTTGGAACTAATGTATCAGCAACTAACAACTTGAGAGGCTTTCTGACAACTTGAGAAGCATTAAAGCCTCCTTATGTCTTTTATCATATTCACTAGGATCATTTGCTGGCCTTGGTTCTTTATCTAAGATGATTTGATCAAGATCTCTGAACTCACTAATGGTTAGTATCTTATGGCTCCTTAAACTATAATTCTTTCCAGTCAATATTTTGGACTTCGGAAACAATAAATAATTTATACCAGCCATTCTTAACACACAACCAAATCGATTATACCATAGAAATGACTAAATCTGAAGACTACAAGTCAACACAGGCCTACTGAACCTTCACGATCTGGTTTTCCTTCATGGCCAGCCAGAAGAGATTAATGGCAGACATGATGATGGTCTTCAAACCCAGCAAGTGCTGTAATGCTCGAGGGAACAGATCTTGTTTTCTTTCCCCAAGCAGTTACATGTCAAGACCACAGCGGATGACCCTCGATGAAATTTATTTGATGAAGGAGCTACACGTGAATGCCACGGCATCTGACTCTTGATGGTTTAAGCACCACGGTGGAACCTCCTTGATTTGGTAGCAGAGCAGGTCGTGGCAGGCCCTAGTTGCCTTTGGATACAGGCAATGCAACTCAGAATATTACTGGAAATCAGCAACACTGTATGGTCTCTGCAGAAGCCTCACAAGAAAAACGCTGCCCACACTACACAACACCAAGAACACTTTTTCAGTCTCCTTCCTCTGCAGATCGTGTAATTTCACCAGGCAGCAGTCTTCTTATCAGGCCGCAGTCTCCTTTCTCTGCAGATCATGTAATTTTGCCAGGTGGCAGTCTTCTTATCAGGCCAGCAGTCTCCTTCACCAGATTGCAGCATTCTTCAAGTGGGTCTGCTGGGCAAGCGATAGACTCTGATACCATAAAAGATTAATCCACAGAACAGAACAGATTGCATTCACCAGCTCACTTATTACATTCATATTGGATCCATTATATAGCCATAAAAATCTTCTAACAATCTAGATTCTAGCATATGTGGATAAGAAACTATCACTGGATGAACTACATGCTAAATAAAAGTAACACTTACAACCCTAATTAAGCATACACAACAAATTCTTGTTAGTGTAGTTACTAAGCATATTAGCTAATTAATCTAATAATGGGCAGCAGCAAATATCCTGGAGGGAGGACAATTGATAAAGAGGAGGGGCAAATCTGAAAAATTTAAGAAAATCTTAAGGAAAACCATGGGCAGCAGAGAGGAGAAATATTCAAACTTTAAAGGCGTTGTTCTTATCATTAAATTAAGCAATGAAATGTCTGAGCTTTGAATTTCATTTCTTTATCAAGAACATTTATGATATTGATTCTCGAATGATGATTGATGAATCAAATGAAACTAACTGTCTGGTTAGATGTTGGAGTTGTATCCATTACATATTTTTAATGGCCAACTCAATTTCAAAATGATGCATCCCCACCTGTGAACCCTGGTAATTATGATACTTCTATTGTAGCACCTCATTTATTCTGTAAGACTAGAGACCTCTTGTAGACAGTAGGATTCTTTTGACACTGTTGGACTGATCCAAACATTACCAGAGAGATCGTCTGCCATGGTGAGTAAACATGGGAATCTAGATCTTCACAATAGAGCCTCAAATTTCTTCCCAAACATGTATTCCTTCTATATGAATAGAAATATTTTAAATATCTACCTGGCTTCTGCATTTCTTTTTCATCAAATATGCTATGGCTCTATTGTTAGTAGTTAACATTCTTAGGATATTGCAGCCAAATCACCAGAGCTTATTTCAACTAATTTTTCATAGATATGAATAATTTATCTCATTATAACATGGTGAATGTAATATAGTAGTTGGCTGCAGAAGTCTTTGCTATGGCTTGCTCTAGGAATGAACTGCAGATCATTTCCCATGGTTAGCTTGAGGAATGAACTTTGCCAGGGAAAACAAATTGTTTTGCACTGAGAACTTTAAATGATTTCTAAAATATTTTATATAGGTTTGTTAAAAGGGTTACTGAAGAGAGTGGCCTTGACTTCTATGTTGTTTAAATATATTGAGTTCACACTGGTTCGAACCTTGTGAATTGTTTAATTCTAGTAATAGATTTATAATTTTGTCCTCTAAATACTTCTCCACAGAAATAATAGTCTCCAACATGTTTCTGAGTGCAGGAAACTCCATTTTCCCTATTGTCTTACACGCAAAGTCTTCTTCTGAGTTAGAGTACATCAGATCACTTGAGCAGGAGAACAGTTTGAAGCTTCCTGAAGGAGAGGTAGTCATAACGGCAAGATCTAAGCAACAAATTGTGAGAGATGATGAATGCTTCAACTTAGACTTGTATATGGATAATCTCTCAACAAACCAGTTTGGAAGGTTGCTTGTTTGGTCTCCACGTTTGTCTTCAACTCATACATTGCTTTCAAAGTGAGTATTGCCTTCAGATCCTTACTTATGTTTAGTGATTTTCCTATTGTGTGGCCTTTTTCTTCAGGGCATTTGAAAATAAATGTTGGGGTTATTGTATAACCATACATTAGTTAGAGGTTGATTGAACTTGCTTGAAACTGTCTGCGATGTAGACATAATATAATAAAATGGGTAAATGTAACGAATAGAACCATGAAAGATTTGGATACATGGTAAGCTAACTGTACTGCATGAAGTATTCATTGTTCCTATAAGGTCTGATTTTTAACGCTTGGCAGAAACTTCTACGCCTTTCCTGTGGGCACAACATGTGTGGCGGATATCCAATTACAAGGCAAAGGTATTGAATTCTGAACTCAAGGAAACTAGAGCATGTTGACAAATCTTTTGTTTCTGTTCACTACGTGAATTTAAGTTCTGTTTAAACACTCCAAAAGTTCAATTGCAGGTCGTGGAAACAATTTGTGGGAGTCTCCACGAGGCTGTCTTATGTTCTCTTTTACCTTACAGATGGATAATGGTCGTGTTTTACCCCTTGTGCAATATGTTGTCTCTCTTGCAATAATCGAAGCAATTGATGCAGTTTGTGATGCCAAGGTGCTTTTGCTGCTTTGATTGCTCTTTTGTCTATAGATGTTTTAATTCTTCAAACTGAAGTGTAGCATATTTTTTTCTTCTGCATTTTGTTTTACTACTTTTTCTTTGAACTCAAAATTTAATAAAATTATGCTATAAATTCCTTTTCTTAACATTACAAGAAACTTAAGCATACCTATGTAACTTTGAGACTGGGTTTGTTATGCGGTGATGTCTTTATCAAAAAAGGGTAAAATGGATTGCTGGTTGTAGAAGAGGGCAGTACAGGTTTTTCAAAAAGCTACCAGTTGTGTTTGATTGAAAGAAAATTTACTGATGACTTGCACACCTAAAATGATAAAATCTAGGACAGTCAGAAACATACGCCCTTGATGAAACCAGCTCCAAATAGGGTGCCAAGCCGAGTCCCAACCCACAAGACTCCAGGAGAAGTTCCAACTGACTAAAGGGGCAACAAACTTCCAAGTGTCCCTCCCACATACTCCAACAGATATTGACCCAAACACCTTGAAGAGATGTCAGGATGAGATGATATCACATAACCAAAACATTGCTTGGATCTGTTACCAACTTGTTTGTATCATAGTTGGATTATTTGAAGAGCCGCCATTTGATAAACATGATGAATGTTTGTACTCCAGTGTATCAGATGATCCAGCATTTGTGACTAGCCAGTTTTGTTTTTGAGTCGACATGACCATGGCCCCATGAGGGTTTGTAATAAAGTGTGCTAGTAGGATCTGAGTGTCTCGGTTCCCCATGACTTGATTAAGCAACTAAGGTATTCCAGGGAGTTTTTTCCCTTATCAATTATACTTTGCCTATAGCCGAGCTATAATCGATGAGGTTTTCTCCCACTTCCTCCAAAGTTGGAATGCCCGATTTTGAAAATTTTAGCCATGGGGGGTTATTAGAGTCCAACTGATGTATATAAGCCTACTAGACACTGTTAGAATAAGCGTCGGTCATGTCCTAGGTCCATAAAACCTTCAGAAAAATTTTTGAAATTTTTTTACCGGGTCCGTCGAATTTGGGTTTTTAATTATTTTTTAAATTTAATAAATTTCTCTATAGTTTAAATAGAGAAATATTAATTTGTAATATGTGAGTCGTCCGGGGTCCGAATGCAGTGATTGATGGCTAGTTTCATAAGCCAAAAAGCACACATGACCTATGGACCAGCTAAACCCAACTTACGGATGTCAGTTCAGCCTCGTAATTAATATTTTCTCTAAAAAGCCATTTACAGAGAAATTATTAATTAAATTAATAAATTTGAATATTTTAGAGAAATCCAAATCTCTCCAAAATAATCAGAAATGAATAAAATAAAGAGCTAGTTGACATGGCACCTGACACTCATGATGATTCCAATCAACTCCAAGTTCATCCAGTTGAAGATACAGTCAGCACAAGATTATCTCCTAAAGTGAATTCGCCCTCCATGCATGCAAAGTCGAGTTTGGTGATGTGGAGTTCACATTTAATAGAATTTGGTTGGTGTGATTTGCATTTAATGAAGAGTGGGGGCGCCTTGCCTAGGTGGAGGCCACCTCCCACTCTCAACTACCATGATTGGTAGTCAAACTCCAAGCACTACCAATCAAGAACTCGCCATCTACATGTAGCTCACGACTTCTTCTATTTTAGTGCGAGTTCTCCATGTGGCATCACGTGATTTGCTTGGTGGTGATACCAAAGTGGGATGGGGGGTGCCTTGCCTAGGTGGATGCCACCTCCCCATCCACATCATCCTCAAGTTCGAGTTACATTCACTCCAAGCTTATTAAACATGAGATTTAATTGGTTGAGACTAGTTGTGATTGGAATTCGACTTTAGTGTTAGGTATTTGGCTCTCTTCACATTGCCAATTCGATCTAGGGTTTTAGCTGCTAGCTTTTGCTATATAAGAGGGGTCATTTAGGCTTCTTCTTCATGGAGATTTTGAGCATGAACACTCTGCCAAAATACTATTGTAATACTTGTTTATCTTTTGAATAATATATTGACTTTGGAGGTCTACACAAGTGCTTTGGGGATTGCTTTCACTTTTCTTGGTGATATTCTTCTCACCCTATCTCTTATATCAAGTTTTTGCAATATTTAATATATGTTCTATAAATCATAGAAGCATATTATTCGGTTTAAACTTGTTTGGTTTAAGGGTTTTGCAGGATTCATATAAGGTGGAGAATGACTTGGAGATCAAGTTGCTCTTTGTATTCAAATGGTTATTAGCACCTAATCAAAGTTTGTCTTGCAGGTTTCCAAAAGATTCATTGTTCAAAGAAAAAAAACACTTCTAAAGAGCTCTAGCCTCTCCCTCCATCAAACAACTTCTCAAAACTTTCCTGGTTACATTGGTTCCAAGCTTATCTCTTCAAGCCCATCCCCAATAGACTAGCCTCATTCACCCATTCATCTTGCCCTTTCTCTCATTTGTCCATTTGTTTTGCCCTAGATCCACTTTCTTTGCCTCCATTCGTTTTGCCCTTTCAAGCTCATATTACCCCTTCCATCTTTATCTCCATCATCCTCCCTCTCCTTACCATTGGCTCCATTCGTCCACCTTGAAAAAAGAGCCTTAAACACACAAAAACTCCAAAAAACGATTTGATTAGTTTAGTTTGCATAAGGGTAAATAGTTAGATTTTCTTTTTACATCTAGTTTACAAGTTTCATGCATTGAAAAGATAGCTTTAAAAGCATCATAGATCTCTTCTTTTGCACTAGTATAGTTTGCATTGTTTAGTCTAGTTTTCATTTTTAAAAGATAGAATATTTTCATGAAATTTTCCTAAAATTTTTTAAGTCTTAGATCTCTTTCCCATCATGTTTTAGGAGTTTGTTGTTCGCTGGTCCGTTTTCCCATACAAATATTTTCAAACAAAAATCTCATATTTTTTATGTTTTAGGTTTCAAATTTTTAAATTAGACTTGGTAGATTTCAATCTCTTTGATTTTTGACACTTAATGGGTGCATGTTGAGTATATTTTTTGAGCTTGTGTAGGTTCCTTGAAAGAAGAGATAAAACTTTTGAAGCACATTCGAAGAAGAGCAAGCATATTCAAGGAGAAGATCTAAACCAAGCAATAAACCAAAAAAAACACAATCTCCTTTTTGTACTAGCCTTCAAAGGCTTCCAGGTTTTATTGCAATCATTTGTTTGTCTTAAGTTTCTTAGAAAAGACCTTTTAAGGGTTAAATTCCCAAAGGCAATTGTATAAGATTAATAAAAATTTCAAGTGGAGGAGGCCTCCACTTTTTGGTTTTCTTCCCCATTTGGGGAAGAGTGTTGTGATTGGTTAGATTAGATCTTTCTTTTTCCGTTTTAGAGTAATCATTATTTTCTCATACTCTCTTCCAAGTTTTGACTTGAGGTAGTATCCTTGAGATTTCATCTCAAAGGCAGGACCACATAACTTTGTGGTTACTCCTCTCTCCCCGTTAGTTGCCTTGGTCGAAATCTCAGCTAGCTGGGAAGTTCTCAAGTGCTAGCGGTTCTTAGTGGTTGACCTTGTTCGGAGGAAGACCCCACCTTAGATTAAATTTGTTGGTAGAACACTAAATCTTTTCTTTTATCTCGCAAGTAGTATGCTAGTTGTCTTTTGTATCATTTGAGCTATCACATGTTTTAATTTTACAAAGCTTCATATTTGTTTCTTCACAACTGCTTCTTTTTTGCAAGTAAAATAAACAAAGCCTCTTGAACTTGGCCAAATCCAAGTCAAGAGCACTCTCTGTCGGAGAGCATTTTAGATTTGCATTTTCCCCTTGCATTAGGCATATTAGATTAGAAAAGTCTCTTGAACTTTGGTCTTAAGACTAAGTCAAGAGCGCTCTCTATCGAAGGGTTGTGTTATCCCCCTTTTTGACAGGGTTATAGGGCAGCAGGGGACAATCACCAACAACAGGTCCGGGCTCTAGCATCAGCAGTAAAAAGGGGGAGGAAGATTAAAGCACCTGAGAGCATCCCACTTATTTCTGCACCTGTTAGAAGGAAGGAAAGGTCATTATCCTCATTAGTAATTAATACTCCTCCAGTTTCAACACAAGTTAGTCTTTCAAGCCGAACAAAAGCTGTGGCAAGAGGGTATTGTTGGTAAGATAAGTAATGGAAGAAACGTAGATGCTGCACTTGATTAGTCTGAAAGGCTCGACTCACTGTAATCGATGAAGGAGAAATAAGCATAATTTTGAAAGGGGAATTCATAATTGATCTAATGGGAGCCCGGGGACTCTTATTCCGGCTGAAATTTCAAGTAAGAATGCTGTTCCAAATGAGGAGATAAGTAACAAAAGTTTTGGCCAGCAGATTCCTCTGCGGCCACCTTCACTTCAAGCATTTCCAGTTAAGTGGGATCGTGACACTTAAATGATAGAGCGTGAATGCTGAGAGCTTAGACAGACTCCAGCGCTGGCAAGAAGAAAGAAACCGATCTATTATTCAGCCCAAGCTAGCAAATAAATGATTGTTTGGCCGATTAATGAAGTCGCAGGTTGCTACAATCTTTGCGTAAGGATAACCGTGACTTATGGAACCCGCTCAAACCTGTGCGATGAAGTGTTGCGGTGATCAAAGGGCGAGGAGTTTACGCGTTTCGGGCCGGTTTCATTAAAAAATTAGCAAGGTAATTTTTTACGAAGATAGCGTGTTATCGAATGTTACACCTTCAACTGAATGCCTCGAAGTCACAGCCTGTGGGTAAATCAACTCATCAATGGGGATTAGTTTTCACGCACAACGTGTTTTCTTATTGACAGTCGAATAGCAGATGAGCTTCCTCGTTGCAGGCTGAGCGGCATATACGAAGGGATTTCTTTTGATCTCGTGGCAACCAGCAAAAGGCACAGTTTAAATAAATCTACTTTTGATTGGGCCACTGAAAAATTGGAGCTCGGGGTTCAACAATTAGGTTGGCACAGCAGAAGTTGAAGTCTAATCCGTTTCACGCCGATGACAGCCAGCGTTGTGAAGTGCAACTTAAAATAAATCAAGGTTTGTTTTGACGCCAGTTTTTGTCCTCATATCACGCTGCCGACTGCTTGAGAATCCTGGAGCTTTTTTAAAGACTAACACTCAGTGGTAGAGCGGTGAGGTCTCGGTTCTATGGTCGAAATGGCATCTGTATTCTTTGATCGACAACAGTCACGTCAATCCTGGATCCGCCATTTTTCCTGGAGGACATGTCAGCATATCATGGGACTTCTCTCAGTTTCCAGTTCGATGTAATTCATTGCTAAATCAGCTAGACAATTAGCAGTAGTTTTTTACGTAATTTCCGGGCCCACGCGTCGAAGGAACATGGAGCTTGGCTCGCATTTGACAGTCGGTTGTCATTAGCATGAGGTTTTGGTGTGCTTCTGCGTGGATTTTCTTCACCGGCAGCAAGATTTCGAATTTAATCAAAGGCCACGCTGTTGACAGTCATTCAATGCAAGTTCCTTTGTTGAAACGGGTGTTCCATTTAATTATCTTTGCTATCAGAAAATGGCACCAGTTTGCAATGAGCACCGGGGTCATATGAAGTTTTTCACCTGTGTCGAGCTATCCACCGTGATTACCATTCTGTGGGGTATCTCTTCATGCGTAGAGTTTGGAACAGTTAGAAAGATCATCTTCGAGTAGTTTGATTTCTTTGTTCTAGTTTGAGAGAAAAGTATTCATTTTTTTTCACTTTATATCCAGTTTTTTATTATTATTTTATTTCAGAGGTAGGTGAGATTTTGGTCTACATAAGAGGCCATCTTTCTCCTTTGTAAAGGATGGAAAATTTTTGGGTTTTCTCTCCCTTTCGAGCTTAATGAAAATATCAGCTGGGTTTTGTAGACAGATGGAGCATCTTTCATGTGGTTGTGTGATGTATTTCAAGTTGTAGAATGAATCTAGCTTGTGAGGGCTGTTTCAAGCACAATAGATTAGCCATTTAGGATTAAGTTGGTTAATTATGCTTAAACAATTAGCATTTTGATGGACATCAGTATTCGGTTGTACGAAATGTTGATTAAGATTTGATTGTTTGTGCATTCTAGATTCGTCTCACTTTTATGAAGCATAAGGCCTCCATGAGTCCTCTTTTGACTCCATTTCCCCTTCTGGCACTGGTCTTTCCCTGAGGATTGATCTTCCCTTCTTTTCCATCACCCATTTAAAAACTATCTTTTGTTACTTCCGTTTCTCTAAGGCAGCCTCTTCCATTCACCTTGCCCGTTACTGTACCTGCCTTAGCGATCCTATTTTAGGGATACCCCCCTAGTGTTGGAGAAGAGCCAACCTGAAGCGAAGAGGAGAGGAGTGTGGTGACATTGGCCTCTCTCCTGAGAGAGTTGTCATTTCAGCTGGTGTGTTGCATTTTGGGCTTTTAAAACGACACGCATGCCATTTCGGAGGACAACAAGTTGAACGGTGCTCTTAATAATAAAACTTTTCAACTGACATCCCCCATAATTAATTTATTTTTGGTTGATTATCCAATACCCGTATGCTCTGCCAACCTGTAAAGGTTGGGCTAGTACTCAGAAAGGTGAAGGACTTGCTAAACTTACAAGTGATAACATAATTAAAACTTTACCCAAAACCAAAACCAGCATTAAATCACTGAGGTTGCTTCCTGAAACAGGTGGTGCCGGGAGTCCATTGTCAGACTCGAGGGTGGTCAAGCCATTATACACTTATCCTCTCTGCAATTTGGGTGCTCCCGACCTATCATTTAAGAGGTTGCCAGTATTTGTTCCTGATTAAGGTTCTACTCTTTTGATATCCTTGGTTTTAGCCTTAATAATCAAAGACCATTAAAATATTCAATTTACCAAGATACTTTTCATAACGATCTCACAAACAACGTTTTTCAAGACCCACACATTCAAGATCACAATCATCTTTTCTGTGACTCCATAAGGCACTAGTATTTATAATATATATCTTAATCAGGACCATTTGTCCTTGTGTTAATTTTCATATTGTAATGCTTTATTTGATCATAAGTCTTGAAATATACTGTTAATCTTGTTATTTCATTTTAGCAACGTGGACTGCTTTGTTATCTTGTGCTTATCTCATCTTTTAATTTGGTCTCATCATAATAAACTCCTAAACAACAACCATCCGCATCATTTCACACTTAAAACATATAAAACACAAGAGCCTTAGTGAAACTCTTTGTAGGGACTACCCCCCTTGGCTTCATTAGGAGTTAGCCTAAACGGAGGAGCTGGGATTCAGGTGACAGTACCTAGCTCATTGCTTGCCTCCAAGGCCACACCTCCCCCCACTTCCAGTGAGGGAGACAGCTTTTCGAAAGATTTCTGCTGCTGGTGTGTAGTTTGGTGGACAACAGGATCAACAACAAATTTTGGGTACGTTAACATTGGATTTGAGTGTTAATCTATAGTACATATTCTTGGAGATCATTCAGGGTGAGCTCATTGTTACAGAATTAACCATTCCTCTTCGACGACTCATTAGTAATTTAGTACTATTACCCCTTGACATGTAGGGGTTGTTATCCACTAAAATTGCACTTAGTGGATTCCGAGTGAACTGTCGAAGACTTGAACAATCTAATTGTTCATCATCAGTGTTCTGAGATCCATCAAGCCAAATTTTGGCCATTTTTTCAAAAGATTGCATGTCCATACCCCCCATGGGGGATTGTAATAAGTTGGTCTAAGCATGGTCTTTTTGTAACAGGCTTGGCTTAACTTAGGTTTATCTGTCAAGGGGATACTCTAGAGTGTTTTTTCCTTAGGAATTATGCGTTGTGCTTCAATGGCATATAATTCTTGAGTTTTTCACTCACACCTCCAAAGCTGGGGTATTAACCTTGGTGGTCAAACCTTGGGAGGTTATTAAAGCCTAAGTGTCTATGTATTTTTACATGCTAGCCATCAATAATGAGTCGTATGGACATGCACATGCACTAGGTCCCCTAGGAGTTTGAGTCAATTCCGAGAAAAATAATTTTTCCCATAAAATTAGGCCATTTTTTAATGGTTTAATTTGGAAATTTCAAATTGTAATAAAAGTATGGTCTGGAGGCAAAATTTGGCGTGGGGATGTTCGTTTTCACGCTCAGAGCGTCCTCTTTACCCTAGGACCCGCTCTTCCTATGTTTCGGGTGATTAAATTATCACTTGGAGTATTTTTCTTAATGAGGCAACAAAATGGCAAGGCAATGCTAATGATGCAATAAAATGAGCCAAAAAAAAAATAAAAATATAATAAAAAATCTATTGGCTTATGCCAAATGAGGTGGCATGTTTGTCTCTTATGGAGGGCGAGTACTTTCATTAACTAAAGCATGTGATTGAGAAAGATTTAGAGGTCAACGTTTAAAAAATCAAATGGGATACGCGCCCCTCTCTAAAGGAGGGCGACTTTTCCACATGGCATATTGTGGTTTGAGGTGATAGAACCAAGGAGGCAGGCACCTACCTCATGGAGAGGTGGTGCACTCCCATAAGATCTCAATCCAATTAGCCCACAATCAAAGGATTACACTTCAAGTTAACTCCCTCATCTAGCTCATGCGCCATCTCTTGGAGTGAATGCACCCCCTCTCCTCCTTCATCTATTTGACCATGGGCTTTGCTCCCATTTTCTCATTGTCCGAGGACCGAAGGCTCCGCCCAAGCTATGAAGCTTTGCATTTGTGTGTGGATGAATATTGTCACTGGCTTATAAGGTAACTGTATTGCTTCCCTTTTTTTTGCTTTGCTTCTTGTGGTAATCTCTCGGTCCTTAAGATTGTTGTTAACATATAGGGTAAATGATTCTAGTTTGATTTCATTTACTATTCTTTGCTTGTAAAGATCTAGGAGTAGTAGACTGTACTAGGTTGTACTTATGCTCTCTCAGTCTTTATTTGTTGAAATACCAGATTTGATCCCCTTTTGTGCAAGTATTGTTAGTGATGCATGTTTCCTAGCTTGATTGGAGTGGATGATCTTGGTTGAATCTACCATTCTTCAAGCGCTTCAAGAAAGACATAGCCCCTTCGCTTCCCACCATTGGACTCCTTAGATCTGGGCATTCTGCTTGAGCACTTGAGTAGCTCCTTCTTCCTTCTCTCCTTCACTTTTATAATTAAACTTCCTCTTTGGTTCTGGTTACTTTGAATATGCTTAAGTAAATTAGTTCCCTTTTAAAAAAGAACATTCAAAGGCTGATTTATTTAAGTACAATACTAGATCTTAATTTGAAAGCTTTATTTTTTGTAGATCTAGATTGACTCGGTACTTAGGCTTATTGTTTATCATTTAAGTACTTAAATTTTTATGCTTTTAACATTTGATTTCGCACATTTGGTGCGTTTCAGGTGGCTGGTTTTACATTTTTCTCGCCATGACAAGAGGAAGTGCTGCTGAAGAATTGAAGATCTAGGTCATCCAAGGCCTCCCAGATCAACACTCTTCTTTCTTCTTCATTTCTAAAAGTAAAAACCTGTAAGCCTTTGGATCCAGATTTGTAAGGACCAAAGGCAGCCACCTTTTTCACTTGTAATATAATAATAATAATAAGAGTGAGTGGGCTTTCCAAGCGCCCGCACCCCATCCCCCTTGGGGGGGTTCGTGTCGCCTCCTTGATGGTTTGCTTTTCTGTATCATTATTTTTTGCTTTAGATTAGTTTCCTTTTTCTTGCTTTGGTTAGTTTAACTTTTCTTGCATGGTTTTTGTAAAGTAACGAATACTAACCTAACATTGCTCTACCAAACTACCCAGCAGAGCTTACTCGATTGGGGAAAAGATACTCTTTGCCATAGTAATTAGTCTCATTTTTTCCTTTTTTGCATTTACAACCTCAATTGGAATAAACAATCCGGCCTTCCGTGTATGCTCTTGCCCATCGCAGGTTCGCCTTGATCTTTGGGATAACCAAAAGCGGAAGTGTGCACTTTTTAACTTTCCACATGTAATAAACAACTCACCTTAATAAAAACAACTTCCCCAATACATTATGAATATCCGACATATTAGTCATTGATATTGTGTGGGCAAATTCTTTAAAGGAAGCGGGAACCACTGGATAGTGACCTCGAGATACTGTCAGGCTGCACCCTCGATTCGTGTAGTGTTGGACACCTCCCAGAGACTTCGAACCAACCCACATTTCCAAGTGCAGAACCACCTTTGTCATAATCCAGACATATTCCCAGTACCTCACAGTATATCGGAAATCCCCCATCCCTTAATCCACTCATCATCTTAATAAATTAAAACTGACCAAGTACACTGCAAAACATTTACTATTTTTCAACAACATTCTGTTATTTTGACTCCATTGGCGCTGGTACAATTTTATTATCATTATTTGCTTTCAGTCAAATATGTTATGAATGCCGTAAATCTTTTTATGTTGTTGAATACAAATTCCACATTTGTAGTAGCTTGTTTCAGTAATCCATTTTGAAACTCCTAAAAAATAATCCCATCCACAACTAATAAACTAATAAGAGCCTTAGCAACTCTTTTCTAGGGACTACCCCCCTTGGCTTCGTTAGGAGTTCAACCTAAACGGAGGAGTCACGATTAGGTGACAACACCTGACTTGAGACTTGCCCCCAAGGACACACCAAGCAACTTGAATATTTCTGCTACGTTTCCCCCCTAGGTGTGTTTCCAGCGGCAATAGGGGTGACTTGATGATTGATGTCATGTGATTTCTATCACATCCAACGTTTCCATCGATGAGATCTATGGTCTACCCATGGATATTTGCGAGAGACACTTCTAGCTTGCTTAGATCACCTTGTTATGTGCCAAAGATTGATGAGGTCTTTTAGTTGATACCAGTGTTATGACATATGCTATACATTTTGACTAATGGGAAATGCTTTCTTATATGTAGACATGACTATGAGGGGTTGATTGTGTTGCTCTATAATTGCTCATGTATCCTAGTTGGTTGTTTCATAGCTAAAGATGCATTGTGATGTGGTCATAATTCTTCCTTTAGATAAGTGTGTAACCTTGTGAGTCAAGTGTATCCCTAGGGATTTAAGTAGGTGTGACACTCATTTCATGTCATTTACAACATTTTACCTAGCTATTTTCATTCCATGCCATTTTGCTAGCCTTTCCACCCATTTCCATCATGTCCCCCCTTTGTAATTGACTTATCATATGTTATGTTCAGGGTCTCTATCTATTCCCATGAATGAATGCCTAAGCCAAACTTAAAAGAGTCAAAGTAATCTAAGGTTTATGTCACAGAATTATAAATGTAATATATGTGAGCAATGCTTCCTTGCAAAAAGCTAGGTTCCCTATGTCCCATGTTATCAAAGGAAAATCTAAAGCAAAGGGACTAGGTCAATAGTATATATATATATATAAGGAATTGCAAAAAAGAGGCACAGGGAAAGGGAAAGTCAAGAAAATGCACTCCCTTCAAAGGCACACATGTAGAAAAAAAATCTAAAACTCCTAGTTCTTGAAAGCTATGGGATAGACTTGACACTCATTCACATTTCTATGATGGTCAATTCACGAACACCTTCTTCCTAGTATCACATCCATTTCTTCACCTTCACCTTGCTTGGAAACTTAGGAAAAGCACACTATGTTAGGGCTCAAGCATGTAATAAGGGGTTAATTATGGTCACACCATGGTAAGTCTAAGGTTAATGGGATTATTAATCAAAAGGTTGTTGAGTTAATTAGAAAAGTACACTTCCTAACCTTTTCATGTTAATGTTTTATATATTTGAGTGTATTTTCCCTAAGTCATACGTTGTTGGGGCTTCCTATAGCTACCGCCCTAGCACATTTGCATGGTCTAACACTTGGTTGGTGATTGTTTGATGAGTTGTAGCCCCCATTGGATGTGCACCCTCCTTGTACACACTCTTTGATGGACACATGGGAGATCTAGACTACTTAGGAAGGGGCCGTTCCCTTTCTTGATGGATTAGTTCATGATTTCCTTAGCTATTGGGGTGAGTTGGTATATTTTGACTACTTGTTGGACTTTTGGCATTGTTTTTGGAGAGATTGATACACATTTGGTCCACCTTCCATTCATTCATTGATGAGACATTCCATAGGTGCCACCTATGGAGGGAGTTTGTTGCATTATTTATTGGAGCGCTCTAGGGTTCTAGACCCTAGTTTGACCTTAGATACACTTGGGTCTTACTTGGAGTAGACATTAGAAGAAATTTGGGTTCTAAAATGGGCCTTATAAAAAAATGTGCCATGGATGAGTTGGATTTCTCAAACCAATAGAATTTCAATAACTTTGGCCAACCATTATGGTTGAGTTGGACATACAGAAGTCAAATATGCTTATGTGTCATAATTTTATTTGAGAATAGCTAACTTCATATAAACCTCACCTTGGTTAAGATTTTGAAAAGTTCATCTCGAAATATGATAAATATACTTGAAATAATAAATATAGAGTATTTTATATTATCACTACTTCTAAGTTCTTTAAAATATAAATCTCACATAAATTGAGATGATAGTGGAGTGATTTTGAAATAATAAATATACTTGAAATAATAAATATAAAGTATTTTATATATCACTACTTCTAAGTTCTTTAAAATAAAAATCTCACATTAATTAAGATGATAGTGGAGTAATTTTGAAATAATAAAAACATTTATATAATTAATCTCTTATAAATAAAAATAAATAATATTTAAAAAAGTATCATAAAAAAATAGGAGAGAAATAAAATAAGCTTTCGCTATTTTTGCGATAACTTTTTCCTCCAAAATCTGATTTTGACACTTTTGGTACCATTGGAAAGGTCTCGACAAGACCTTTGCAATGGTACCAAAATCGTCAAATTCTGAGTTTGGAGAAAGTTATCGCAATAGCGAAAGCTTATTTTATCTCTCTCCTATTTTTTTATTTATGATACTTTTTGAAATATTTTTTTTATAAGAGATTAATTATATAAATGTGTTTATTATTTCAAAATTACTCCACTATCATCTTAATTAATGTGAGATTTGTATTTTAAAGGATTTAGAAGTAGTGATAATATAAAATAAAATAAAAATAGTGATTGTTTATTTTTAGTACTATTGTAATTAGATTTTTTCATTATAATTTTAGTTTTCTTTTTTTAAGTTTTAGATTTTATTAAATATATAAAATGTAGTGGTACATTTATTAAAAAATTAAATAAATTATAAGTATAACATAAATTAAAAAATTTTAGCCCCAAGAGTTAGCTCAATCGGTTGAGTACTTGTAGTTAGGCCTCCCAGCATGCAAGGTCACGGGATCCATTCTCATCGACTCTCTTGGGGTTAGGCACGCAGCGGCCGCGGGTGTGAGGCCCCTTCGGGTGGGTCCACCAGAAATTATTTCGTGGATGTAGCGGTCGGCTAAGCCGATTAGTGAACCACATGAAAAAAAAAAAAACCATAAATTAAAAAAATTTACCACTATATAATTTATTGTGTATGCACAAGAATCTAAACTTTTCATTATTATTTTCAACCATCATCTCTTAACTCTACATTAATCCAACATACTTGCCAACTACCATTAATGAGATATTATAGGTTAACCTTCACTAGATAACACCTTTAACTTAATGGCATATTGTAGTGCGACGTGGCTTTTTTTATTATTTTCCTTAGGAGGCCCATTTTAGACCCCAAATTTCCTTTAATAGCACTCCACCTTTTGAGGCACATTACATTTATTGTTTGACTTGGTTGATGGGACACCACACATGGGAGATCTCTCTTAGACCACATGTGTGACACTTCTTTAGGAGCGGTCATCATTTATTGCGTTCATCACACCATAACCCAAGTCACCTTTTGCCATTAGTTAGTCCCAAGCCATACATGTCAATCCTTGGTCATCTTTTAATTTTTAATTAATTAGCTGGAAACCATAATATATCTTCAATTTGCCCAAATCTAGATATTTCCATACTCAGAATGTAGATCTGACTGCATAGATGTATCGAAAGACATGAAAAACACTAGGATCTGTTGCTGCCTAAAACACACTTGACCACAGATAAGTCTCCCAACCGCTATGTGTGTTCTTGAGGGCAACTATGAGTGTAGAAACTACTGTCACCTCGATTCTAAACTCCACCGTTTAGACCTCAATTCCTAAAGGTCAAGGGGGGTTGTCCCTACTTACTAAGATTTTTTTATGAGTTTATTTTAAGAGTTGTAAATTATTCAATGTCCAAATGCAAGCAATCATGCAGGAATGCAATTATTCAAATGACAAGCAAACTTTAATGAAACAAATACAATTGCAAGAGAGAAATATTAATTCATTAACAAGAATAGTGCTTACTTTACTTGGGTCATGGAGTCACAAATATAAATAAACAAGATTACCAAAGATACAACAATTGCATTAAATCATTCACATATCAAAATATCACATTTAACATTAACTCGTAGTAAATGAACAATTTGATGAAGTGAAATATTTTTGTAACAAGATTGAACCAAAATTGAAATGCTTTCCAAGTAAAGTGCTTGGAAATGAAAGAACAATTGTTGTGTTTTGTAAATGGTCCTGTAAATTTTAATTGATTTTAAGTCTCTCTATAGCTTAGGGGAATTTAAGGTTTGTGTTATAAAGCTAATGCTACTCTATGTGTCTACCCCAAGAAGTTATCTCTTTCGATTTGAGAGAGATTGTCGGGTGCTCAACAAGAGAACACAAGGTTCTCAACTAACTCCACGGGTCAACCCCAAAACTTGTTGGGTGCTCAACAAGAGGACATTAAGTGCCACGAGGCTCCCAAAAACCTCTACCCCTATGGCTCCACAGGTCAAGCTTTTTTTTTTTTTTTTTTTTCAGTATCTAGTTAAAATCGACTTTTGAGTGCCTATTATTCTAGCCAACTCAAATCCTTGCCCCTTCTTGTCACCCAGGATCGGTCGAACCAACAAGGGGAGTGAATACGGGGCAAAAATCGGGGCACAGTTTATTTTAGCTTTTAATAAATAAACAAAAACCAAAGTACAATGCAAGCCAACGCGATTTTACAAGGGAGGTGAAGCCTTCTCACTTGCAGGGTGCGGGAAAAATAAATTAAAGCAAAATAACTAGGAAGCAAATCTAAAAGCCAACACGATATTGCATAGATGGGCAGAGCCTCTTCTCATGCAAGGTGTGGGAAAACTAAAAAACAAGCCAACGCGATTTTACAAGGGAGGCAAAGCCTTTTCACTTGTAACGTGCAGACAAAATAAACTTACAAAGAAGTAAACAACTATACTAAACCCAAGCCACTCAACAATTGCAATGCAAGGGTGACAATGCCTTCTCACTTGCATGCAATGGATGGCAAAGAAGAAAAATGGAGAATTTGAACTTGAAAAGAAAGCAATAAATCAAGTCCAAGAGACTCTCTTGGACTTTTTACAACAATATAGATTTCAACACTTAGTATTATAGAGAATAGGAGAAAGAAGAGAGTTATTTTGACCGTTTTTTGCAAGTGGTTGAAGATGATAGCTTGTAGGTGCCCCTTATGCTTGATGATGGCCAAATTTGAGTAGAATAACACCTTAAATTGTACAAACCTGTTAAAAACCAACAAGCAATAAACCACAGAAAATGCCCAAAATCACTCTTGGGCAATGTTAGTTGTATGATACAAAATAATACAAAAGATTTGAAATTTTTATGAGTAAATTTCTAAGTTGCCAGGGTACTGGGATGGGTACGGGTACGTGTACGCTACTTTTTGAAATAGGGTACTTGGGTACGTCGGGGTATTGTGGACATATATATATATATATAATTTTCAAGTTTAAATTATAAATTTATACTAATAATTATAATAACTTTATATATATATATATTAATTCTAAAACTTATAAATATATTTAAAAACCCTATATAACATATAGTTTATAATTTATAAAACATTAATCTTATGACAAAAATAATACATGGTCTGGCGTCAAAAATTAATCTTTACCTAAGGGTTGCTGAAATTATCTATGCTTGAAGTCATTGCGGTCTCTACATTCTTGAGTTTGCCTAGAAGTAGTTTGAGAGTTTTGAGGTTTCTTGCAGACTTATCGAATAATTAGTTTCAGCACTAAGGCTGAAAACTATAAGAAGTAAACCTGTGGTCTCATGGAAGTGAGCTGGAAATTTTAGATTGGACACTGGTAGATTTTCCAAATGTCTATAGCAGACAACCTAGAAGTAGTTTGACAGATTTGAGGTTTCTTGCAGACTTGTTGAACAAATTAGTTTCAGCACTAAGGCTGAAAATTCTAAGAAGTAAATCTGTGGTCTCCTAGAAGTGAGATGGAAATTTCAGATTGGACACTGACAGATTTTCCGAATGCCTACAGCAGACAACCAATTCAAACAAACAGTGATAGGCCTTCTGCATTAGATGCTATCTGCAATTAGAGTTGTGGACATCAACCATTCATGGCAGAATGATGAGACCTTCAAGAG
Organism: Larix kaempferi; assembly: GCA_027924585.1. NCBI lineage: Eukaryota > Viridiplantae > Streptophyta > Pinopsida > Pinales > Pinaceae > Larix > Larix kaempferi. The sequence continues at coordinate 4,347,319 of BSBM01000238.1, read as the reverse complement.
GAAGTTTGTCTGTGGACTGCAGATTCTAGTGGAAGACATTCGGAGTCACCAGCAACCAACCATGATTGAAGAAGAAAATATGTTCACTCAGCAGGAGAACCTTTCACAAAACGAATGATGAGCACAATATGTACAAGGCAACCAGCTATGTTCCCATTGTCGTTTTGTTGTTTGTGTTGTAAATGTCATAGAATTTTCTAATACAGATTTTTTAAAACATTGATGCATAGGATAGATATTTATGGAAAACTGCAGTATACACATGCCATTTGGACTGTCTGGATCCCCCTAGGAGTGAGTTTAAAATTTATATATAGATTAATATAACTATTAACTAACATAGTAACAACAAATGCCAAATAATATAAATTTAAATTATAATTATGAATAATAAATATGAAATAGAAAACTGAACCGTGAAAATGAAACAGAAAATAATTAAGTACGTGGCCCTTTTGAAGTACAAGTACCCAAATTTTTTTGACCAAGTACCCGGTACTCGGGTGAAGTACCCGGTACTTTCACGGTACTCCCAGAGGTACCAGTCCCTGTACCCATTATGGCGGTACAGGTGCCCAACCCCCCGGTTCGGGTACCCTGGCAACTTAGGTAAATTTGCATAATATAACAGCTTGTAAATGAGGTTTAAAATCAGATTTCAATATGGAAATAATATGCAGAAATTTTTAAGAGAAGTGAGTTTGTGCTCTTTGCTCTTCCAATGCTTGAAGTAGTGGGGTATCCAACCGAGGAATTCCACTCTTCAACCCAAGTAATCTGCCACTTATGAGATATTTTCTACACAACTAAAACAAGAAGGTGAGATCCAAATAATGAGCTAAGAAATCATAAACTTCAACCGAGAAACGTATGAAGTTCTTAACTACAAAACTGAAAACTCACAAAATCTATGGCGAAAATACCACAAATTTTACCAAAGTAAAGAAATTTGCTTGTTTGGACTCCCCAAACTTGAGTAGCTATGAAATGTAGAAGCAAACCACCATAGAGCAACACCAACACAAGATCTCCTCCAAAGAATTTTATTAACCAAGCCAAATGGCTGAAAAATACAATGGCCCAAATGGGAGCAAAATGGAAGCAAGGGAGTGAGAAAGAGCAAGAATGCAAGAGCATGAGAGATTGCAACCAAAATGAGGAGGAGGAGTCTCTTTAAATAGGAAAAGAGAGAGGGGAGAGTTTCTTTGCATGAATGACATTTGTCACTTGGAGAGAAAGGGGGCCCATGGAGGGGGGTGCATTTCCATGGGTTAAAAATAACCAACAAATTGGGGGGGGGGGGAACTCTCCACTTATGTTTTATATTTCATTGCTAGGCCAAGGGGAAGGAATCATGAAGGTGGGACCCCCTCTTTTGGCTTATTTTAATTTATCTCATTTCCTATGGTGAGAGAGGATTTCCCCCTTATGGAGAAACTTCGAACTTGAAAAACACTTGCTTGGTGGGCCCCCTTTGGGCTTTAATTTTACCTTAGGGACATAACATAAACTTTAGAAACTTAACTTGGCCACCGCGAGTGACTTTAGGCACTTTTCCAAAATTTGCCTTACTAATTATTTGCCAATTTTCCTGATTTCCTTGACTGACTTAGACAAATGTGTCCAAAACCTTAGCAAGACTTGTCCGAATGACTTCAAACTTGGTCCAAATGACTTCAAATGCCATTTATCTTGAGTACCCATACCCCTATACAACATCATAAAGGACCACTTATCCCTCTTTTACATTACAATTTTTTATGCTGAGGGACATTTATCAATTACCAAAAATTAAAAAATCCTATGTAAAACTTAATGAAATTCCGCAAGACTCAGGATAATGTCTAGCATGGTAATATAGAACACTTCTAGGCCCCAATCACCCCATGGACCCGATCATTAGAATGCCTTTCACCACTTTGGAGGTATTTTTGAGTGAAAAACTCAAATAATTAAAATCACTAAAAATGAATTTTAATTATCTAAGGGAAAAAACACTCGATGAAAGGACTTCCCTAATGATAAAGTCTTAGGCAAGTAAGTTATACAAAAATTGACCCTCATGCTGACATATCATTACAAAATCCTCCGCAGGGGTGCGGAAATTTCATGGAGAGAAGACAAGAAGAAGAGCTGCCTCGCTTGAAAAATTCATTAGGTACTTCTTTCTCATCTTCAAGGCACATTGTACATGTGCATGGTACATAGTTGTCCACCTAGTTGGTTTTGGTGGTCAACAGGATCCACTACTCATATGACCTTGACCAATTTACTATGATCTCTGTGAAGCTATCTCCAACTATTTTAATAAAAACAGGCTTAATTATTTTCCTCAGCCTTTATAAAAATGATTAATTAAGCCTTTTCTTCAACAACTGATGCTTGGAGGGGTCCAACTGGCCTCCAACGGTAATGATATGAACACTGATAACCTGTAGTGGAGTCCCGTTGTTGACTTGACCCGTTGACCAAGTCAAAAAGTCAAAATATGGTCCAAAATACAACCAAAGCTCAATATAAGCACATAATTGAGACTGATGCCTACAAGAGGTGTTAGTATTCTCATCATGATCAATATTGGTAAATGACTACACGTTAATTTATGCCATACAAGTGGTGATCAATACAACAACAATATAAGCAAGGCCATAACTCAATGCAACACAAGGCAAAAGCAATAGTTCTACATACATACTCTTAGTCACATTAATTACAATGCAATCCATAGATCAATCCTCCCTCTTTTGGGTGATATGGAATGGATGATAGTCATAGGTGTGGGTCAAGGTGAAGTTGATTGTAGGAAAGACATGATTTACCTTTGGAGAGAAGGGATTTTAGGGGCCTCTGTGACATTTGTTGGAATGATGAACACTAGGGAAGCACAATGTCTCACAAATGGATGAAGTGCTCGGAAGGCACCCTTTTGACTCTAGCAAGCCCCCCTTTATTTCACAATTTCATTTGCATTTCATTTTATGTTCATTTCATTTGATTTCTCATTTTTCACCTTTTGCATTTCTTTGGATACTTCATTGAAGCACACTTTTGCATTTTCCATTCCTTTAGTTAGCTAGCCTCCAAAGGTACTATCCCTAGATAGCCTTCAAGGTCCCAGTTTTGACACGACCTTAGCTCCGTTGCCAGCGAGCGCCCATAGCCCTGACGGAGTTGCCACGGTATTTCCCTTTTATAGGCAAGTAGGAAGAATATCATACAAAGGATGAGTACCTACTCCCTTGGCTACTAGCTAATTTCAGGGATGGGAACACTTGTTTCGAGTCTAAGGGATACAATTTTGGTGACATAAGCCTACCTAACTGCACTCGATCATCTTGGGTGCAAGACGAAAAAGATCAACATGTATATAGACAGAGCCACACACTACAGAGCCGAGATACCAGGGGAAAACATGGAGGTCATCCAATCAAAGAGGTCATAGAGGGGAAGGTCCTTTGGTTGATCGGTCAAGTCCAAGTCAAGGGATGTCATAACCAGTGGATGAAACAGATAATGTGGAGAAGGCTAAGCACATAACCAAGAGTGAGGGAACTAATCTCTTTCTTACATAGAATTAACCCAAAACAAAGCATGCATATGAAAATATAGCTAGTGCACCTATATCACTCCAAGTATAAGTCCTACTGATAATCAACCAAAAAGAATATCATGATTACCAATGTATTGCAATGTATAACATAGTCAAAATACCAATATAGACCATGAAATGCATTAGATACCTCTACCATATACCTGCTTTGAGCTGCAGCTACAAGCTGAAATCCACCACCTGTGCTGACACTGCTACCTCTGAATGGCAAGGAAAGATAAGATCCAACTATACGGCTCTGCTCCACTGAACCAAGGCTCAAAATGTATGGCAAGGGAGGTCATGAAGCGGGGTCAAAGTGACAATGGTGGCCCCTCTACTGCTGCCCTTGAATAATCTAGTTGCACATATAATGATATAGATCATCCACCACTGATATCCTTTGATGAATACTGCCTCAAGAGTAAGGACTAGGATCATGACTGTCATCTGGTCTGCAAAAATGAGTAGGAGCTCCCAGCTACCAAGAATGTGATAATAGGTCCCTCTAACCTGACCAAAATGGTGAGCAGTCATCAAAAGATGCTGAAACATAATTTGCCAAGGAACAAAACCCTCCAAAAATCTTACCACCCACTTGGCCGCAAAGATACTGCCTTGAGTCATAAAATTGATCAGACAAAGATCCCTTTCACCTTTGTGTATAATACAAATGTCCCAAGGTACCTTTGGAAGCTCTATTGCATGGGAGCGCCCCCCCCCCCCCGCTCCCGCTCCCGAAGCTTGCTCCCTTTGGATGCTCGCTCCCAGAACGCTCCTGAGGCGTTCCCTACCTCTCTTATACTAGGTTGATAATTTGATGACAATGTTATGGTAACTCCCTTCTTTGCCAAGCTCCTATAAAAGCTGTTATGTTTGATCATTTGATGACAACGTTATAAGTTATAACTACTAGATGATTGATGTTATATGGTTTAATCCATGTTTTCTATAGCTAATTTAACATCCTACATGTTTTTTAGATATAAATCCATCAAAATATACTAAAATATATACTATAAAAAAAAACGCTCCCGAAACAGCAGCTTTTAAAAATTTCGCTTTTCACTCCGCTCCTGCTTCCCGCTCCCAACAGCTTAGATTGGAAGACCCCTTTGACCACCATATTTGGATCATAGGTAGGTTTGCAAAATCTGCTCTAACCACTGAAACTAAGTCCTGCTAGGGAACCAATGAAAGGCACAGCATACGTGAGAAGCCTGAAGAATGCATCCAACAACAGTAAACTTCCAAGCAAATGGAATGTTCTTATGATGCCATAGATGCAATTTTCTATGAAGCCCTAAAGACACCAATCTCACATGGCTACACCGGACAACCCAACTCCAAGATGGATACATAGATACCTCACAATGACCCCAGGCTGAATACATGTCCTGGCTGAGGAATGCAATCCGGAGATGGATCCTTCCCAACCAACCAATAATTTGTTTTGTGGCATTAACCATGGAACTAGAAGCAACGCAAAATGTGTCCAAGCAAGCAAGGGCTCTGTCAATTGATTTCTGCTCAACACTCAAAGAAAGAAGAGAATCATCGTTAAAGTGGTTGTAACCATCTCTGAACCATCTGGGAACTGAATGTTTCAAACCTGTCTTGCAATACTTGCAGCCTCCAACAAGTAGCCCAGTACATTAGTTGTCAACACATATAAAGGAGGAGCTAGGGGGCACCCTTGTCAAATGGACTGATGTAGCAGAATCTATGGGGACAAGGCACTATTCACTGGGACTCTATTGGGGGATGGCGACTTATTACCTTGATCATGACCAAGGCCTTAATTTTGTGTATCTGCTCGGTTGCACGATATGTGGTGCATCAGGAGCAGATTGGTTTTGTTCAAGGGAGATTTGTTGTTGACACTGTGGTTTCAGCTTGGGAGGCTATGGAAATTGGCACAATCAATTTCGTCATGAGTCAGAGTTATTTAAGCATTATTTATGAGTAGAAGGTATAATAGACGGAAGCCTAGATTGAAGTGAAACTAAGACTGAAGCATTTTTGCCCTATTAAAAAGTATTTTGGTGGACTTCTGATATTTGATATCTTAAAGTTTCTAAGGTCAAACTAGGCCGTTTTGTATAGTATATGGCCATAATACATCACTTTTATCCTTCACAAACTTTATGCTTGAATATTGGGCTTTTTAGTACAACACATTTAGTATCAAAGTCACTTGAGTCAAAGCTGTTCAATTTATATGTTTGTTTTAGAACAAAAGTTGACTAATGATGCCCATGAAGTCACTTTGGTACAGGCAAGCCTATTTTATTTTATCAGCACACGTAATAACTAAGTCTTAGCTTGGAAATATTCTTTCAAATATTTACTTTGAAGTCACAGCATAGATCATTTTGCAAAATGCTTCAAGCAATAGTTTATGATAGCATTTATTTTCTTTATTCAAAAATAATTTATTTTAACTTTTAGCTACAAAATTTATAATAAACGAAACAGATTTTTGTGGTTTCTTTATATTTGATAGTTTTTTTTCTTGTCAAATTTGATGTATTAAGCTCATTACAGTTATTTGTTTTACAAATCTGATTAATGGATCAGTAGGCTTTATGTTTTGTTTGTACTTTGTAGTTTCTGCCCCCAACCAATGTGAGGATCAAATGGCCTAATGATATTTATGCAGAAGGCTTAAAGATTGGAGGTGTTCTCTGTACTTCTACCTATAGCTCAAAAAAATTTAATGTCACCGTAGGTAAGTAGTATTGTAAATTTCAGGTTTTGCAATTGAGAGACTAAATATGGTGGATACAAAATGCTCATGTTCTTTACCTATGTTCGATGATATATCTTCTTAGATAGAATTTGAATAATGCCTTTTCCTTACTTATATAACTTTATGCTGTCTTGAAGTGGACTAAATCTTCTCTTTCACAGTCCAAAGTTGAGGTTGCAGTTATGATTTTCGAGAAATAAAAGACATTCTGTTGATGCAGGAATTGGATTAAACGTGGATAATGAGAAACCTACAACATGTTTGAATTCATTACTACAGAAATTGACAACTAATACACATCTCTTACGGAAGGAAGAGCTTTTGGTGGCTTTTTTTGGAAAATTTGAAGTTCTTCTTGATGTTTTTTTGAAACAAGGTATAGCCTAACTTCACTACATTACCTGGGGCCCATCATTTATAACATATGTTGTATTCTATTGTTATCTTCTTTTATGTGTCTTACTTTCATGTTTGTTACTAGGATTTTAAAGATTTGTTTATTTGGGACAGTATTTACATAATAATTTAATTTTGAATATCATTAAACTCTTGAATTTCTCACTGCTCAATAAATTTGTGAAGATGTCTGCAATTTGATCTTTAGTTCTACAGTACACCTTCAAGCTCTTTGATTTGGAGTTGATCTTTGATGAATAGATGGAGTATCTCAATGTGCTTGTTCCTTGCATGACACACCAGGCTCTTTGTGAAATGAATCACATTCTAGTTGCTGCAGTCTAGGGGTGTGTTAAAGATTCACATTTCGAGAAGCCAATCGAATTTTGAGAAGCTTCGTAAAGTGCCTCTCTAGGAGTTACCCCCCATTCGTCCATATTTCCAGGAAAAAGACTTATTTTATTTCATTTCCGCTCCCATAGGAATGAATACTATAATTCACCTTGCCAACAGGCATATAAAGCATCTATAGGAAAAATTCTGTCCAGATACTTATTTGGACTATGTATAATATACCCGCAATTTTTTTCATGTTGTAATCTTATATCAGAAGTAATTGATTTAGTAAGTCTAGCTATATGTTGTGTAGTATCATTTTTTTTTGTAAGCTAAACTATTTATACTAAGCAGAAAAATACAGTCTCGTAGATAGCTGGTCGACCACTTGGGAAATCCAACCAGTTATAAAACATGAGATCATCATTCAGGATCATCCTTGTTCTACTGCTACTGATAATTAGGAATCTGTCCAAAATCTTCCTAAACCTAGTCTGGGAAATAAAACAGTAATATCTGAAAGAACTTAAAAGCATACTACAATAACTGGAGATTGAAAAATAAACACTAGCCCTATAGAAACTGTGGGGAATTCTCATCATCATCAGAAATTGGTATCAAAAGCACCTCTCAAGCTGATGCTAATGGGTGATCCTCTACTACAACAACTTTTTCTGTGAACAAAAATTCCGTAGTTGCCTTTGCAATCAAGTTAATCTTGACATTCATCCTTCTTATCTAGTCCTGGAGTTCATCCATTCGAAGGAGGACTTCCTTATGCTCCTTAGCATGATCAAGGAGAGCCTTTCCCAATAAAGATTTTATTTGCCAATACAACAGAACCGACTTGAAATACTTTGTGTCCCTAGTTCGAGATGTCCCTTCATTAGGAAGCCAAGGAGCCATTTCCTGCTACATATCTGACTCCTTAACCAGTTCTTGTTCTTGCTTTACCCATTTCTCTGTGCAATCCAACATGCAAGTAGGTGTATTCCGATGGTACCTCGCTGTCAAAGCTTCTGCTTCTTGTATGACCCATGGTGTATATGACTGAATCCCCAACCTTGACAACCATTGCATCCCTTGTCACCATGGGCCTTTCCAACCACGATGCTATCAAAGAACCATTCTTGGTCACCACAAATGGAGAAGTTCAATGTGGTAAACTTGAAATTGTCCGCTTTCCCTCCACTCAAATCAAGAATTAGTAGAGCGTGGAGAGGAACCTTACACCCAAATCCACCCCATTGGGTTCCAGGCCCCGTCTTGCTTAGAAGAATGGTGATTGCAGGCTTGGAAGGTGTCTCCCTGACACACCTTCAACTCCTACTCTGGACAAACCAGAGCTTCCATCTATCAATCTCTGCATAAGAAGCAGAGCGGGGCTGCGCTTTCCCTCTATAACCTCGGCCATCATCATCCTTGACTCCACATAGGGCCATTAACTTTTGCGCGTCCTTCGTCGACGTGCGATGGGATGAGCTCATCCTATCACATTGAAACCTCATCATCACCATAAACCTTGCCCAAGTCGCCAACCAAATCTGCCTACATGTGCTCCATCTCCATTGTGTTGTGGGAGCCCCTCGTGTTCGTCCTATCTCCCAACTGTCGGAACATGCTCATGATATGTTGTGGTAGCGGGAGGGACCACCGTGTCCTCAGGTTCGGGCCCTCTCGACATCCATTCTCCACTCCCTTGCACCAGAATTGGGGGATGTTGTGTAGTATCAATTATTTTCTCAGAAGGTGGTAATATGATATCTTGAGCAATTGCATTTCTGGGTCCAACGATATAGATAGAAGCTTCTCGGATTCCGTATGAATCACTTCCAAGTTCATTGAATGTAATGTCCCCAAACCGAATGGACACTGATTTTTGGTTGTGTAATTTTTACAAACAGTTTGAGTTACATTGATTTATAACTTTCACAAGCAATTTGCATTCTCATCAACATTTTGTCAAACACATTGGGAACATTCAAGAACATACCAAAAATGGAGAAATATTGCTGGCACCTTTAATATGAATAATAGATAGTAGACAATACAAATAAATTTGGCTACTATAACAGCTACCAAAACACACCCAACAAGAACCTGGAAGTGATGCCAAACCAAAAGATGAAGCTCAAGTGAAGACCCCAAATGGATCCTCCTCCTTGTCTAGCTAGGGTGGATATGTTGCACCACCGAAACCAAACCAATAATGGAAGGGTTTTGCCAAACCCCAACGGAAACTCTGGACAAACCCCCAAGCGGTCTCAAGAAATCAATATCAAATCAAGATGTCCACAATGGATGAGTGCCTCCTCTTTTATCTTCTTTTTGAGTCCCATACTATGGGCAATACCATGGGTCATCCAATACCATCCACTGAAATATCCTCTTTTTAATTAAATGACACCTTAATATTATAAACAATTTTAGGCCTAAGTGTCATCTAATAACCCCCTGGAATGGTCACCTAGAAAGGGACATCACAGTCCTCCCTCCCCAAGATTGCTTTCCTCAAGCAATTGCTCCACACCCTGTCGCTCCTCTAAATGAACCAGATTCAAACTGAAAATGATTCCAGGGTCCCAAACCAACTGAGAAGAGGTGAAGCATCCTCTACTCGATACGGGATTCGGCAAGGTACTGCCATAGGAATCCTCTTGACTACTGCCGATAAGTAGAGCATCCCAGTGTTGCAACAACTCGCTCAACCCCTCAACTAACTGCTCCACTATGGACCCAAACTCATGAAAGCAAGAGTTGGCTCTCACCTCTATGTCAACTACTAAATTGTCTAATATTAAAATCCCTGGGTCCAAAGCAAATCTTAGAAAGAGACCACCATGCTGACGCTGCACCAGTCTGATCATAATTATTTGACTGTCATGCCCCATCTGCATCCTCCTCTACTGGAATTTCAAGCTGCAATGCTTGTAAGAGCTATCTTGAATCCACATGTCAATGGTAAAGTCACCAGGGTCCGACACTATCTTGTAAGGTGTGAAACAACTACCCATCACTACGGTCTTCCAAGTGCTAACACGAGACTCCATGTGACTGTCCCTAATGAACCAAACAATCATAAGTTGCACAAACACCTCAAAAGACGACTCCTCCATGCACCCAAGCCTAAGCATCCTAAGAATAAACTCTGGAAAACAAAGATTGGTGGTCTCATCTGTATCGGTACCACTGTCAAGCTCGATCCTGCATATCGGAAAAGAAGGTTTGCCCAGCCATAAAGAAAGAGTCTCAACCTCTCCTCCAATGACATCCCAAAAACATAGCAGACTGATCACCGTCACAACTCAGTCAATTATCTCTACAACCTAAAGCAATCCATCGGTCGGATGAATGCTCAGATCCCACCACCAAATAGGGACTCCACCAAACCAAACTCCTACTGACTGTTGTTGTGCCATGTCGATAACCATCATAGTCCCAATTAACCACACCCCTGATATGATATATTCTAGTGAAAATCAAGTACCAAGTGTTAATTTATCCCAAATGTCACTACTTGATCTAGGAACCCTAAGATCTCAATGGCCTTGAGTCTCTATAAGCCCAAACAATTCAGCTTCTCTATGCCAGAGAGATCACATATAAAATAGGCTTATAACTGAAAGCACTATAGATCTCTTAACAACATTGACAAAAATGGCAAACACAATTGACTCAGTTTTACCCTGGAAACCCTACTGGGGAAAACCAGCCTCGATGGGGCTTTCTTCTTTCTCGAGCCCAGAGCATATACTAATGAGAGAATAATTACACATAGAAGTTCATAAGATCTAACAGAACTTGACGGGTATAAAACCCTAGATCTGCATGCACTAGCTACTGCTACTCTTGGGAAATGCGCCCTTGCTGTCTGCTCTGCTCTGGATCTATGAAGTACTGTCTCTTCCTATCTCAGGATGTAGTACCGCCTCTCTAAATCCCTTGCCCTGATCTGCTCTGTCAATGAAGAAAGTCTGCAACCTCTCAGTGTAGAATGCGCCCCCTCTGCATGGGAAATGCGCCCTCTCTTAACAACTGTAAAGTCACCCCTCCTCACATCTCCATCAATCTCCGACGAGATCAGCTCATATCTTCTTCAATCACTGAAGAAGATCACTTGTGGTACTCTTGGCTCACCTAGCCTCAAGTAGAACAACTCTCCCGTCAAACACGTCTTCCCCTCCTCAGGAAGTGCACCCCCTCTCTTTGGAAAGTCTCCCAAGCTCAATACTCTGAGCTGTCTCCACTCAGATTGTCTCACTACACACAGTAATGACTGACTGATGCCTTTGATCAAGTGAGGACTAATCCCTCTTAGATCCCCTCAATATCTCTCTCTGCAGATGCACCCCCTCTCCTTAGGAAGTCGCCCACACTGCATGCACAAGTCACCCTCACCCTCAATCTCCTCTCTCTTTAAAGAAACTACTTAGTAATCTCTTTCGGTGACCTCCTGCCTCCTTATAATAACTCACTGACCGATTAGGGTTTTCGAAACCCTTATATGAGTGCATGCAAAAATCCCGCTTTTGCATGCTTTTTAATTTAAAAGTCTACATGCAAAAAGTTGCATGCACGAGGCAAATCAACCTAAAAGGTCCGCATGCATCCACCGTTGGATTCATGCCATTTGGTAGAGTGCATCTCACCCTCTACCTCATTCTGATGCCTATACTGAAAATGCACCTCCATGCTAGGCATCTGATCATGGAGGACATCCCGAGATACCACTATCTCTAACACTCCCTCTTATCGAGGGAAGTCCAATCACTAATGCCAGGATCCAACAAATGCTCTATTGCTGCAATTGACCCATCTGTTTTGGTTGTCACTGCTGTACTCTGATCTGAAGTAACATGATCCACGTCCATCAAAGTAGCCCTGGGAGAAGCCTCTCGCTCTCTCATAGACTCTATCATTGATTCCTGATCCAGACTCCCTCCGAATATGTGTTGTAGCCAATCTCTGAGACTATCATCAAGCGGATCCACTGACCTGTATCTGATCTCCCTTCTCTGCACCAACTCAACTCTCTTTTGAGCTAAATCCAACTCTGTCATCTCATACCAACTCAATCTTCGGTTGGTACCTGCATGAGTATCTTGCTCATCCATCGGATAAGAGGACTCACTCCTTCGTGCCTCATCACCATTGTGAGCATCTCGCTCATCCATATGATGTGAGGACTCACTCCTCCGTGCATCATCAACACTGTGAGCATCTCGTTCCCTGTCTAACTCAGACTCTGATGAAGATGCAGTCAACCACCCAGATGTACCTGTTGTGGCCTGATCCCGAACTGTATACTCACCATCAATCCTGTGACCCATCAACACTGAATCAACTCCCTCTGGATATGTGAATATAAGCTCTCTCTGAAATACTACAGAGTAACTTGCAACATCCAATGCCGCTATTGAGAGTATGCTCCCTCTTAGTCCTGGAATGAATAGGATTCTTGACACCTCTAGGAGTTCCCCAAAGTCTAGGAGAAACCGTACCCTACCCACTCCTCTGACCATATGCTCAGTACCCCCAACATCACAAATCGTTTGTGTAGGAGTATACTCAAGGAAGAGGAATGCCTCTCGCATCCCAGTCATGTGACTGCAATGCTTGCAGTCATTCATCCACCTCTCATCAGCCTGAACCTTTGGTTGACTGCTATCATGGCCTGGAACAGACGATGCAAGTGAGAACACCCTCTCAAATATGGAGGCAAACTCATCTACCTCTTCTGCTGGAGCTACCTGCACATCCTTCTCCCTTTTGTTCTTTTTCCTGTGAGGGTACTGTTCTGCATAGTGCCCATACTCATTGCATGTAAAGCACTTGACCTTACTCATGTCCTTCTTTTGTTTGAACCTCTACTTTCCTATAGCTGCAAGTGCCACCTCCTCCTCCTCAGTGATGGCAGAAGAAGAACCTTGAATGTAACCCCTCCGGGTCTCCTCCTTTATGAAACCATCCCACAGGCGATCCCACTCGGGGAGGTTCTCTCTGGCCACAATGGAGTCGACAAATACTGCCCATGGCTTAGTCACGCCATTCAAAGCTTGTCGAACCAACTCTCCATCCTCGACCTTCTCCCCCAATGCCCCCAGCTCATCTCTTACTTGTGTAATCCTGGTAAGATATGTGGCCATGTTCTCGTCCTTGGCCATCGTTATGCTCTTTAATTTCTCTCCGAGTACCATCTTTCTGTTTGCGTTGGAACTTTGGTACAAGTTTGTCAAGGCATCCCACATCTCAAACACTTTATCCTTAGTAGTGATGTATGGGATCACATGGTCCTTGATCGCATCAAGGAGGATCCTCTGGGATTTGATGTTCTTCTTGTCATAGGCTGCTTTTGCAGCTGCATCTGTCAGCACTGTAATTGGCTTTGTGGCTGTACTATCCACAATATCCCACAATTCACTCTCCTTCAAAAGCAACACAATCCTTGCCTTCCATGCACTGAAGTTCGAGGCACCATCCAACCTATCCTCGTCTCTCAAATTGGTAGCCACACCCTCTGAACAACTGAGACCTGAAACAAGAGTATCAAAAGAACCAAGAACCTCTCTTGGCCATAGATCTGGCCTCTACTCGCACAGATTTGATAGATTTATCTCAAATCTATCCTCCAAAAACATAGATCTGAAAGATCCGACCTCTACTCGCACAGATTTGATAGATTTATCTCAAATCTATCCTCCAAAAACATAGATCTGAAAGATCCGACCTCTACAATTAGAGATCTAAGATCCTCTCTTCAGATCTGGTAGATCTGATCTCTATCTCACCGATCTGATATCCAAACTGAGTCTCCACACAGATTTAGTATACTGCTCGGAGATCTGAGTGTGAATGCCCCCTCTGACCCTTATTAGGGCTCTGATACCACGTTAATTTATCCCATACGTGACTCCTCGATCTGGGAACCCTGAGATCTCATTGGCGTTGAGTCTCTATAAGCCAAAACAACCCAACTTCTCTATGCCAGAGAAGATCACATATAGAATAGACTTATAATTGAAAGCACTATAGATCTCTTAACAACATTGACAAAAAATGGCAAACACACAATTGACTCAGTTTTACCCTAGAAACCCCAATGGGGAAAACTAGCCTCGATGGGGCTTTCTTCTTTCTCGAGCCCAGAACATATAATAAAGAGAATGATTACACACAAAAGTTTAGAAGATCTAACACAACCTGACGGGTATAAAACCCTAGATCTGCAAGTAGTAGCTACTGCTGCTCTTGGGAAATGCGCCCCTGCTGTTTGCTCCGATGTCTTTGAAGTACTGTCTTTGCCTATCTTAGGATGTAGTACCACCTCTCTAAATCCTCTGCCCTAATCTACTTTGTCAATGAAAAAAGTTTGCAACCTCTCAGTGTAGAATGCGCCCCCTCTGCATGGGAAATGCGCCCTCTCTTAATAGCTATAAAGTTGCCTCTCCTTAGATCTCAATCAATCTCTAATGAGATCAGCTCAGATCTTCTTCAATCACCGAAGATCACTCCTGGTACTCTCGTGTCACCTAGCCTCAAGCAGAACAAATCTCCAGTCAAACACGTCTTCCCCTCCTCAGGAAGTGCAACCCCTCTCTCTGGAAAGTCGCCCAAGATCAATACCCCGAGCTTTCTCCACTCAGATACTCTCACTGCACACAGTAATGACTGACTGATGCCTCTGATCAAGTGAGGACCGATCCCTCTCAGATCCCCTCACTATCTCTCTCTGCAAATGCACCCCCTCTCCTCAGGAAGTCGCCCACTCTGCATGCACAAGTTTCCCTCACCCTCATTCTCCTCTCTCTCTGAATAAATTGCTGAGTAACCTCTTTCGGTGACCTCCTGCCTCCTTATAATAACTCACTGACCGATTAGGGTTTTTGAAACCCTAATTTGAGTGCATGCAAAAATCCCACTTTTGCATGCTTTTTAATTAAAAAGTCTGCATGCAGGAGGCAAATCACCCTGAAAGTTCCGCATGCATCCACCATTGGATTCATGCCATCTAGTAGAGTGCATCTCACCCTCTACCTCATCCTGATGCGTATGCTAAAAATGCACCTCCTTGCTAGGCATCTGAGCATGGAGGACATCCCGAGATACCACTATCTCTAACATCAAGAACCGACTCTGATCCTGTTAATCTAATAAGCTTCCTTGAGACTACATCTAGACATCTGTTAGCCCAAATATTGTCAATGTGCTCAAGGAACGCATGGGGTCTAAGCACCTCCCTGGAGAATAGCTCTACCACCTGCGGTGACTCATACTCATGCAAATACCAAGAATAGTCTGCCAAACGCGAATCCTGCATAGCCCTCATGATCCTCTCCCTAAGTGTGAACTTAGGGTCTAAACATGGGCAATCTCTATAGGAGATGATGTCATCCCCTACTCTATCGGTTCCACTCCCTGCGAATCGACCCAATCTCTTTTGTGTACCAATCCTATGGTCCAACGAAAAGAGCTCCGCTGTGGCTGAGATGCCACTTGCCTCGTCCAACTTTCTCGAGTGAACCTCCCAAACCAAGCTGTGTAACAACAATAGATATCTCCAGTTCCACCACTGCATGCGCAACTAGGAAGTAACTAGTGTGTTGGTCAACCCCGCAGGTATGACCAAGAAGCCATAATGAAATTGGGAAGCAAAGCGATGAGTATCCTACTGTCTATCCCTCCTCTGGTGATATCTTAGTTGAAGATTGCTCATGGAGTGGTATGGTATATCCTGAGGCTCACCCATCCACTCGCTTATCCTAGGTAACCTCAAATCAATGACTCTATCAGGAGGTCTCCCTGGAGGAAACACTTCGAAACTCCACTGTACACCACCGTGTGTCCGTGTACCCTCCTGTATACTGTAGCATGTAGCTGTAACCTCCTGTGCCATCGGGTATCTTGGATGTGCGACTACATCCAACACTCTATTGATGTAAGTTGAACATGTATCCCTGTGTAACTCAAAATCTGTCATATACTTGTCCACCCAATCCATGGATGCATACATGCCCATGATGGCTGGTCCACACGGAATGTGCTCAGCTAACTCCTCCTAAGCCAAACCTTGAGCCTTTAGTAGCTCCTTCAACAGAAGTGGCTCAAGATCTCTACACTGCAAAAAAGTGCATGGTCACATCTCTCTGAGTCCCAACTTTCATCAAGTACTTGTAAGTATATATGCATGATCATCATGAGAAACTCCTCCCTCAAACCATGAGTGCCACCCTTGTCCTTGTTACCCCTCATTTTGGCAGGGGTATCCATAGAATTTCTTCACAAGGAATTGCAGAGTGCAGAGGGCTAGGAAAGAAGGCATAGCAATTCTGATATACCCAAGCAATGAAAAGAGAAAGGTGAGATTTCTTGAACAGGAAGCGGAGGCAGCTACAGATTTGATTGAGGAACAATAGCCTGATTTGGATTTGTGCAGGAGAAGACAAGATATCTGCAAAAAGGCTTATATAAAATACATGACAATTTCTTACTACAGCATGTCTAAAATGCAATTCTTCCAGAAGCAATGTCTTTAGTGAAGGAATCAGAGCATATAGAGACCAAGTATAATGCATTGCAAGCTGCTTTCTCTCCTTCAAGTTTTCTCAGCTATGATGTTGCAATCGATTGGGCACCTGAAGTTAAATGGACTTCACCTGAAGCATACAAGAACCTAAAGGTTGTAGTTGAAGTTGAAGGCGATGCTGCCATAGAAAGAGCTGTTGAAGCTGAACTGAAGGCTTGTTATAAGAATTTGGGATCTTTAAAAATTGTTCAAAGCAGAGGTCTTAAGATTGGAGATGTTGTGGTTCTTGATGTCTCGGCTGCACAAATAAATGAAGATGGAACAGATAATGATAAACTCCCATCCATTGAGCACTCAGCTTGTTCCAGGATTTGTCAATGCAATTTTAGGACTTGAAACAGGACAAACACAGTCTTTTCAGCTTGCATTTCTAGATGCATGGAAGCAAAAGGAGCTTCAGGGAGTTCTTGCTCGTTTTACTATTGAGTGCAAGGAATTATTTTAACAGAGATCTACCGGTTTTGGATGACACACTTGCCGATAAACTTGTAAATGGTTGTAGCTATTTGAGTCAAGTTCAAAAATCAATCTTACAAGAGCACAAGAAAATGACAGAAGCGAAAAAGAAACAAGTAATCCAACGAGCACTTCTGCAGAAAATTTCCAAGGTTGTAGAAATGGATGTTCCCCATTCCTTATTAGAAGAGCATGGATTGGCCTTAGAAATATTTTGACAGCCAGCGTATTACTCTGATAGAATTCACCACCAAATATGGGTAAGCAGGGTCCATTTAGAAATTGAGGTTGATGCCACAGTAGCTATTAGAAGTCGTAACCTCCAGATAAAATCGAAATTTTTGCTAGCTGTGCCAAAATCGCGATTTTCCTTTACCATGTATCACTTATCTTATCAGCTCGGTGTTCAACATTTTAATTCAACAGCAGTAGAAGATTGAGTCTGATCGGAATCTCGTTAAAACGTGGAGCTACACTCATTGGCAGCCGATTTTTTAGAGCTCGGGTTTTTTTTTTTATGCCGATTTCTTGATGGCCGGGTTACCTTCATGCCGCAACTCCAGAGTTCACGTCTGAAATTTATCTCCCGTAGCATTAAACCTTGAATTCGATCTTCTATTTGTTATGAAATCGTGTTGCCAACACGAATTCGCAGTGAGCCGCGGGTCACATTTTGGAGCCCATTATTCATCTAAACCGAAGGACCTTTCCCGTAGCAGTTGATTAAAATAGATCTGTGAGTTACAGGTGAGTCATTCCACCCCTTGAGCCTACAGTTACGCGAGATTTAGTCAGCAGTTCGGGGGTATCTCTGTGGTCAAAGCGGGGGGTGTCGTCAGTTCTTCATTAAAGCCATGTCAAGGAATGATGGCTCGGCTCGAAACCTGTTTTTAACTTCAATTTTTGCCAATTAAAAGTGCCACTTATGGTCAGAGCAGCATGTGAAACACTCGGTGATCTCACTAGGTTTTGTTGCTTTCAAAAGAAGACACCAGCTCACAATTTGCTGAGTGGGAGTGCTTTTTAATAAAGTGACACTTGGAGACTCTAGTGGAGAAAAAGGTGGATCTCACCTTTTTTCTCATTTACTTTATCATTATTTTCTTTTTGAGAGGAATAGGAGCCTTTTGGCCTATAAAGAGGCCAGCCTCCTCATTGCAAAAGATGGAAAATTTTTGGGGTTTTCTCTCCCTTTTGAGCTTTAATGAAAATATGAAAATATCAGCTGGGTTTGTGGACAGATTGAGCATCTTTCATGTGGCTGTGTGATGTATTTCAAGTTGTAGAATAAATCTAGCTTGTGAGGGCTTTTTTAAGCACAATAGATTAGCCATTTACGGTTTAAGTTGGTTAATAATGCTTCAGGGATTAGTATTTCAATGGACATCAGTATTCGGTTATACGAAATGTTGATTAAGATCTGATTGTTTGGGCATTCTAGATTCGTCTCACTTTTATGAAGCACAAGGCCTCCATGAATCCTCTTTTGACTCCATTTTCCCTTCTGGTACTGGCACTGGTCTTTCCCTGAGGATTGATCTTCCTTTCTTTTCCATCACCCATCTAAAACTATCTTTTGTTACATCCGTTTCTCTAAGGCAGCCTCTTCCATTCACCTTTCCCGTTACTGTACCTGCCTTAGCGATCCTACTTTAGGGATACCCCCCTAGTGTTGGAGAAGAGCCAACCTGAAGCGAAGAGAAGAGGAGTGTGGTGACATTGGCCTCTCTCCTAAGAGAGTTGTCATTCCAGCTGGTGTGTTGCATTTTGTGCTTTCAAACGACACACATGCCATTTTGGGAGACAACATTTTTGCCGCCGTTGCCGGGGACAAAGTCCAGTTCCCGAAATTTGAAGACTATGCTTCATTAACGACATTTGTGGGAGATTTTATTGCAGATTCTTTTTCTCACATGGCGACTCCATGAAGGGACAGAGCCCTTGTCCTTTTACAAATTTGAAGATCCTATTGGGTGTAGAGGTGAGCACACTCATTGGAAAGCTTTCAAGCTCACCTTGGTGACTCCACAGTTTGGTATGAGGTATGGTTATATACATTTTTCAGTTTTAGTACCTTACTGTTTGACTTATGGACGATAAAAAAGAGCAATATCTTGCTCTTTTGCACGAAGCTTATGCCCCATTGGATTTCTCAAGAATCCATGGATTTCCTAATGAACGTTACGACCGTAGGATGCATGACATTCTTCCTGAATTCCATGGAAATGATGGGGTTTCAACCACCCATCATGTTGCCTCTCTTTGCAGATTAATGTCTGATTTTAATGTTCATCATGAGGATGATATTATGATTGTTTTTGCTATAACCTTGGAAGGAGATGCAATATCTTGGTTCTATAATCTTCCGGATGAATCCATACATCCAGTGACAAAGTTTTTTGAGAGTTTTCTCCTCCGTTGGCATGATGGAATTGTCGATGAGATTGAGAAGCTTGCGAGAAAGTATGATGCCCTCATCCCTAGGATCCATCTTGAGTTAAAAGAAGACATTGAAGATTTTATTGAAGAAGGAATACAAGGGTCCCTGTTTGAGGATGTAGCTGAGCAGCCTTCTGCTGAAATAAAAAACATTGAAAATATGGAGCTGCCTCAGACTTGTTTCATCCCTGAGCAGTTTCATGATGAAGATTCAGACTTACTTCAAGCTCATTTTATTCAAGACAACAGTGTTTGTTTTGCAAACCAACTTGAACAGAGTTATGAAAATATTGAAAAGATAGAGTTGTCGCAGGTTTATGTCATCAAGGATATTCATGAATAGTCTCATTACCAGCATGAACAGATTTATGATGGAGGTATGTATCTAAGTCCTATCAGTCGGTGGATCGAAGT
This sequence comes from Larix kaempferi, assembly GCA_027924585.1. NCBI lineage: Eukaryota > Viridiplantae > Streptophyta > Pinopsida > Pinales > Pinaceae > Larix > Larix kaempferi. The sequence goes on along the minus strand of BSBM01000238.1, from coordinate 4,327,354 downwards.
TTCTTGTTCACAGTCTGATTTTTCATGCCAAAGATTTGATGGCTTTTTATATCCTAACAGCTTGCCATTACAGTTTAACTTTACTTATGAGCAGATTTTACGGCGTCTCTGTTATATATCCTCATCTTTGTCTCTAAACAAGCACAGGGAAAAGATAAATAGCAGAGATAAGGTGCTAGATTGGTTACACTGGTTGTATGAATATACATAGCACACTATTGCCCCATGTTAGGTTAGGTAGGTAGGATAAATAAAGCTCCTACAGGAGCATTTAAAATTTTTTCAGTATGCTTTTTCTGTTGTGTAATAAATCTGTGGGTCTGGGATGTGAATTGAGCCATCCCCCACTGTTTTTTGGTTTTTTAGTGGTCTATGATAACCGAGAGGTCTGCGGTTCTCATGCATGTTATCACACAACTTGTAGTTGCCCCTAGTGGTATCCCATCCGGGACGGTAGAGGAGTCAGGCAACTAAAGGGGTGACCCAAGAGATGCCACGGTTCCCAATGCAGGTGGGAGTCACGTCAACCGAGGCACTCTTCGCTTTAGGTCAAGGTATAACTAGACCAAGGGGGAGACCCTATACCCCAATCACAGTTGATTGGACCCAAACAAAGGTTTCTAAGGGTAGGTAAGTAGTGAATTACGGAAACCAATGCAAGACTAAGTGGACCTAAGGTTTGAGGTATGGTTGAGGGAGGTATAAGAGATTAATAATGTTTCAACCTATGTATGGTTTAGGCCACATGATGGGGTATGATGACAAGTTATAGTACCAAGTGTTTACACAAGTGGGTCTAGTTTTCTTGGGAAGTGTGAAGTGATTCTAGGTAGGCCCACAAGGTGAAGTTAGGTATGAGGTAGGTACTATAGGTTAGATATAGGCTAGATCTATGAGTTGAAGTTGATTTCAAGGATACCCATGTGCTAGATCTAGGATTTGACACTAATCCCAAGGAGTGCGACTTGCTTGGTGATGGACTAGTGCCTTGTTAAGTGGGCTAATGGGGTCAAAAAGTATGTCAAATTGTAGATCGGGACACCTACAAGCCAAGTCAAGTGGGTTGAGTGAAATCTAATGGTTGGATCTTACTAGATCTAGGTTTTTATGTGATTACCCTAAGTGGACCACAATCCCTTAAAACAAGGAATGCAATCCCCAAGGCGGATCTTGACAAAAGGACAGTATAGACCTAGGTTTCAAGGCATGGGCATTCCAAATCCACGAATAACTCAAACACCCACTTCCTAGAAGTGGACCAACTCAAAAAATCAAGGGGGTGCGATTTGCTCAAGGAGGGTCCAAAAATGGGTTTTGGTGGACCAAATCAAGTCTAATGGCCACCAAAATGTAGATCCGGGATGTTAGTACCCCGATCTATGTTCCTTCAAAGTTTCAAGTGAATCCAATGGCTGGATCTTAGTAGATCTAAGTTTTAAGATGCCAAGAAGGTCAAAAGGGGGTTTCAACCCCTCAAAACATGGAGAGATGTCCACAAGGTAGTTTTCACCAAAGTAAAGATATGGGTATAGGTTATCAAATGTCTAGATGTCAAATCAAGTGGGATCTCACCTACCCATGTGCTAGATCTAACCCAACAAGCTTCTCTTAGGAAAATCGATTTAGGTTCAAGAAGGCTTTTTGCATTGAAAAGTGTGTCAATTTTTAGCCAATCACCACCAAACTATAGATCCAACTAGGGGTGGATCCTATAGAGGTGGGTTTTTGATATCTTTTCAATTGCAAGGGTAGATCTAAGTAGATCTAAAAAAATACCAAAATTGGGGTTTTGATTTAATTAGGGTTTTATGACCAATGAAGATAGAATGGATGAAAGAGACACATACCTTGTGGATCTTACCTCAATTTGCTTATGGCCACCTTGCAAGTTGATAGCATTCTCCTATGTGTATATTCAAGAGTGAGATCCAAGTGCTCCAACCAAATCGCCCTTCTCCAAGATAGCCAAATCGTCCTCCTCCTACAAGACAAGATCAAAGAAACAAGTCAAGCAAGATGATTATGAAAATGGTAGAAAGATGTAATAGAAAGCATCAACTATGTCACGAAGATACAATAATGATACTCCCTGTCACAAGATCAACCCAAGAGAGAATATGTGGATCCCTCCAACAATAACCCTCATGAAGTCGCCCTCCTCTCTCCAATTCGACTTTCCGGTCAAAAGGTTAGCAAAAGCACCAAAATCCACAATGATACATAGAAGAGATACTGTATATTCAATATGCAAGAGAATCCACAATGCAAGAGAGATGTGCTCCACAAAAAATCTTCTATTCCAATATTCCAGAGCTCCAAAGGTGAGCTTTACAATGGGGGGTCTCCTCCTTATATAGGATAATAAAGACCAAAACCCTATACCACTTCATAATACTACATCAAATGAGTGGTTGAGATTATAAGATCTCATCATACAATCAATGGCTAAGATGACCCATAACAATATATCACATGGATCACTCAAAATAACAAAAGCGCCCTCACTAAATGGTACAATGGAGGGTGACGTCATCCCACTAGAGGGGTAAAAAGTACAATAATCCACCTCATGATGACTAGGACATGATAAAATAAGCACATGGTGGGGCTAGGAGGCATCGATCCTTACTAGCTCATCCCCAAGGCACAATAAAATAATAAAATATGTCCAATATAATAAAAATGACCAAAACTGTCCTCAGAATCCATGACAGTCAAGCAGTAAATGTCCTCCTGTGATCAATCCGGGCATACCCACATGGTGAAAACTGACTGGAAGATAGTGATGCCATCCTGGAAGACCTCTGTGAAGACCAAATGCCAAAACCTTGCCTCAATTGCCCAAATCGATTTCCTCAGTGACCACTTTACCCCCATTTTTTAACTGCCTCGGGAACTGTGAAAGTGCCAAAACTGCCTCCTAGGGTGCTAGCGCTGTCCATCTGAGCCCACCAGGCTCTCCGGAAGGGGGGATAAATGGTAATAACAAGTGGCTGGACCACCCCCTCCATCATCAGCGCCCTAGGTGAACTGGCCTCTCGGGGCCCCTGCTGCTCAGGCTGGGAAATCAGCCCCCAATCTGGTCAACAAGTGTAAAACTGCATCAATCACTGTCAGAAGTGCCCGGAACTGAAAGATAAGTGTCTCAATGGATCCAGAAGACCCAAATCCACTAGGAATGAGTACTCATACACCCTGGGTTGCCCTAATGGGCCAGCTGTAGGGTCCACCATATATGGACGATGGATAATCTGCTGATCTGAAGTAATAATAAACCTGCTGAACTGGATCAAACATCATCTGCATCATATGTCCATCATGTGATATCATCATCAAACATGTGGGCCCATAAATCATCATCAATAATCATCCATACATGGTCCACATCATCACGGATCCCAAGAATATATAATCAAGGATAAATCACATCAGTAGACTAAGACAATGCTTCTCTAATCATTCTCACAGCTAAGCTCAAAGTATAAATTCCATTCAGTGGCATTAATCAGTTAAACATATTCCATTGTTATACAAAATTACTTGCACAATAGTTCAAATGACAAACTTACCCATTGTACATGGTCAAACTGCTAGTGAAGGATGAAGGCTAGGAGCAAGGTTGGGCCAAGGGTTTGACTTGTCTAACTTAACTCAAAAATACTTTGGACTGGGAGAAGGGGGAAGCTACAAACTCTGTGCTAGACAAAAGAACACGGGGAATGGCTGTGCCTCACAAATGGATAAGTTGTTTAGAGAGTGCTTATTCAACTTAGGCATCATGTCTACATCAAATTGATCCAGGTTCATTAGGATCATTCAATTTTATATCATGGCCTTTTTGGCCTACATAACCCTTCGGATTTTAGATGTGCTGAGAAGCACAACTAGTTGCAGCTTGCATCCAGGGCATGTTTTTCATATATTTATACAAGGTCAGCAATTGTTTAGATATAGCTTTTAAGAACCATTGCTTTTTTGGACCTTTCTTATACTCTTCGAGGAGTATTTTTAGCTTTTCATCGCTCTTGCCCTTTTTTGTTTCCATGGGCGAATTTATTAAGTTTCCACAGGTAGAACATGAGCTTTCAGTTTTAGCCAACAACATCTCAAGCGACTAGGGGGAGTTTGAGCCAATGCCAAACATCGGGACAACCGACCAGAATGATTTAGGCCTACAATCCAACTCACCAAAGGCAAGTTCTGTCACCAACTCAGAGCCGAGACACTGAACAAACATGGATGCGGTCCAAACACAGAGGTAGAAAAATGGGGAAGTCCTCAGTATCAGAAAGTCAAATGAGACAAGTCAAGGTTTAAAGTCAAATAGGAAGGTCATGTATGGATGGAGACAAGTGAATATGGAGCCTACATTAGCAGACAACTGGTGTCGGGGAAAGACCATGTCTATGTAAGGTGAAATACCAGTAAGTTTTGTTAAATGACCTAAATGTGCAAGCAATTGTCCATTTTATGATTTACAGTTCATTTTAAATAGTTTGCCACATCAGGAATGATATACCAAGCACATGCTATGATCATGACTAAATCAACAAGATAATAATCCACAGTCAGTGAGAACATATCCATAGATCATACAACATCATCATAATAATCATCATCATGCATCATCTGAAACACTGCTGAAATACATCTCTAGGCACTGAACTGAAACTGTAATGGGATAAGTGGTCACATCAGTCATCAAATCTGAACTCTCAAGGCTCAGCTTTGACACAAGGTCATAAAATCTGAATAATGTACTGCTCTGATCATGAGTGATCCAAAATATATAGCCATGCTCTGGAATAAAGGAAGCTCTGGAATGTGCAGATATCTGCTGTACAAGAATAGTAGCCCTGCTACTATGGTGTGATAACTTCTGGCTCCAGCTGGGACAAGTGCTCTAAGGGAGAGAGCGCTTGAGAACCTCAGAATCTCTGGTCTCGAACTGCTCTACATCAATCTTCAATCCAGCACTGCACCATCCTTGCTTTCAGCTTTTATCTTGCACCTGTTCCTGCTCTCACAAACACTAGAATACCATCATGGAGCATGTATGGGACAAATATAAAATAAAACTGAAAACTAATCTAAAGAATAAACTGAAAATGCGTCAAAATATAAATATAAACTAACATGGCATATATTATTATCATTTATCATTTTTATTTACTGTGCAGGAGGACAAGAGTACTTCTTTAATCAGGCAATCTCAACTTGCACAGGCAGCCAACAATATAAATGCTAACTATAATTTCTTAAATGTATGCAGGAGAAGAGACAAGCTTAGGAAGGAGCAAGACTCAACTCAGGCAGAAACAAGAAAAAGTGACAATACTCGGCACACAGAAAAATAAAAATCACACAAATCCTACTGCTCAAGTGAGCTTATTCAGAACCTACCTACTCTAAACAGGCAAGGCAAGGTAAGGAAGGTCAGGGATGATAATCCCTTAGCTCCCTTTGATTGATAGGGAGTAAGATGCGTTGGCCAGTCCCAGTGGTGAGAAAACACATCTCATCAATGCAGCGCTCAACAGTAAGTGGTCCAACGCAAAAGTCACTTGATCCCCTAGATCGTATATAAAATAAATCATTAGGTATTACAACCTTATCACCAATTTCGAACCTTTGGTGATTTACAGATTGAGGGATGACTTCAATAACATGTTCAGGAAAAGGTTGGATATCAGAAGTGCATTGAGGTTGAGGTGTAACTATGCTTGAATTCCTATTAGGAGGAATTTCATCAAATCTGGGAGGTCCACCGTCTAAAGGTACAACTATGCTACCAATCAAAACTTCTCCTACAGTTCCCCTAGGAGGACTTTCTTCTAGTGGGTGAAAGATATTCTTTGGTGTTTCCCCTATGGTCAAAACTTTAGCTTGGGTTAAGGGTGGAGGGCTTTGATTTTCACTACTTCTGCTACTACCCTCTCCCGATGCGATAGGGATGATCATGTTCTCTAAAAGTGCCAAATGGTCGGTAGGAATGGGCATATGACTATGGACTGTGCTAGGTGTACTTCGATTTCTCATATCGAAAGGTGTTGGTGAAGGATAAAGTGCGTCTGTGGAATCCATATCCTCTTCACCACTAGGTAACTCGCTAGGCAAAAGGAAGCTAGGGTAAGATGGAAGCAAATGTGGATCAGCGGGTTCTTCCTGAAGAATGGCTAGATTGTTCAAAGAAAAGTCTTCCCCAGGGGCATCGTGGATCAAGGCATGTTCTTGCCAACTCATAGAGTTGTCATTCACTTGCCTTAAAACCCCGTCTTCCAAGGACAAATGAGACAAATGATCAGGCACATCCGAAAAGTGATAATCAACTAGTTCTTCATCACTCCCCTCAGGCGAGGGAAGGTGTGTTTCTTCATTGTTATTTGTCCAAGGAGTGATGTGAGGTAAGCCTTGTCTTCCTCTTTCTGTGTTAAGGTCAACTAGGAAAAGCCACTCATGTACTGTCCTAGGTATGTACTCACCCCTTCTAATCTGATCAAAGTTATCCTCCGAAGTGTTTAGCTGAGTGGGAGGTGCAGGTTGGTCAATGCTTGGCCCTACACTACTGGGTTGGTTCGAGGTCCTAAGGTTTTCTGACATTTCACCCCGAATGGACTGAGGGTCAACCTCAATAATTCTTTCTTCTTCCATGCTAGGAACATCATCATGACCACCCATGACCATAAAGATACCCTCAGGTAATAATTCACCCTCACCAAAAGTGTTTCTCACACCATCCTCATAATTCTCAAGATGTCCATCATAAAATGGCTCCCGATACACCCTAACCAAAGACCCGTCAGAGTTGGGGATGGTAGCGTATGATAGGTCCATCTGAAGATGTCCCCCTAGCCCAGCGGACCACTTCCTACAAAGGAGCATGCCATAGGCTGGAGGGAGATCTATAACTACTATATCCATAAGCATAGATATGTCGGGGCATGAAAACAGGTCAGCTCTCAGGTTTTTGATCAAGCCAAAGACTTTAACTGGTTTAGAGTCAATCCCACAAACGTTCCCATAAGGTCTAGTTATTTTTAATCCCATGGCTTCCATGACTTGTAAAGGCATCACATTCATGGAGGCACCAGAATCCAACATACAGTTATGAAGAAGGATATCACCTATGCGTAGTGTAAGGTAAAATGGTTGGTGACCCCCATTCTTCCTCTCATATAGGGCAGTTTGGATGTTAATGGGAGGGTCATCTTCTTCATCAACCACATCACAAGGTGCTGAGTTTTGAGAAGATGAATCCTCACCATTAGTCGTGGCAGTCTCAGGGATACTCTCGAAAAACTCTACCACTTGCTCCTTTATCGAAGGGATTTTCATTAGCTCAGTGAGTGGAATGTTGTGCATAACTTTGTCTAACTCTCTTTCGATGTTGATATCGAAGTCATACTCAGGCAAAGGGACTGGCTCACTCACTGGACTAGGCAACTCTTTGTTTTTCTTTTCGTTAAAAGGCATAGGCTTTTGGCCATCCTTTCTTCGTTGATAGGTTTTATAGGGTGTTTGATCACTATTAACTTGCTCAGTAGCATAGATGGGACCACTAGGATTGGTTTCTTCTATGGTGTCTTCTTCATGATCAATCAAGATTCTTCCGAAGTCTTTGTCAAATTTTACGTCATCAACCCAATTAATTTTCTTTGGAGAATCCGGAGTATCATCACCATGGGTGGTATACTCAGGATCTTCCAAATTTTGCTCTTCAGACCAGTTTATGATAGGAGGTTCTTGGTTCATAGGTTTTCTTCTATCACCTTCATTAGGTTTCTTTTGTTGATTCCAATAAGGTTTAGGACCATAGGGCTGCCTATATCTATCCCCTTCTCTGTTCTTGGCTAGGTCCCTAGTTAGGAGAGTTAAGTTTTTCATCATTTCATGCATACTCTCCATCATTTCATTGGGATCTTTGCTAGGTTCCTTACTCTTCTTAAACTTAGGTTCAGATCTGGAGGAAGAAGGTCCACTAATTAGGTCAAAGAAGTTTTGTTTTCCCATGGAGGCAGCATTTGCCTCAGCTTTCTTGGCATTGTCTTGGGCTATCTTCAAACTACTAGGGTCTTTGTCTTTTAGATGGTAACCCAGGTAACCTTCATAAGCATTAAGGTAATGGATCAGGATGGCTTGGTCAAGGGGCCTTATGTTACTTGGGATGTTGGCAACAGTCTTATCAAAACGTTGGTTAAACTCATGGACAGACTCATTCTCCTTCTTTTTGATGTCAAAAAGTTGGTGTAAAAGGAAACGCCCATCTAACTTGACTGACCACTCTTGCTTGAGTTTATCGGTGAATACATCATACCCATTGATTGATGATGCAGGCAAGCGGTCAAACCATTTGCGAGCATCACCCTCCAAGGATGCAAAGAGACCCCTAATAAACACATCCTCTTTTTCAGCCCCATAAGCTTCCATATGAGCCCAAACATTGTCTATGTGGTCCTCAATAGAGGTGGCACAGTTGCCATTGAATTTTGGGATCTTTTCAAAGTACTTGTCTGGCATACTATGGGGAGCACCCAAGATCTGAGAGAAGTCTAACGGAGAAGCCCTAGCCTTATGACCAAAAGCACGAGCAACAGGAGGGTTGTTTTGGTTGTTGATACCGGAGTTTGATTGACCTTGTCCAGCCATTGGGTTGACTGGGATTGAACTAGAGTTATGATTAGGAGATAAAGGAGGAACCGGATTGAACAAAGGGGATCCTAAGACACGGTTTGGAGAACCTGAGTTAACAAGTTTCCACAAGAAATTAGTTGATTGGGTTTTAGGATCTCTTTTGTGATATGTGAGTGGGGTTCCTTCCAATTGATTTGGATTTGATTTACTTCGAGTGTTGTAAGGATGACTATGAGCTCGCTCCTCAGCGGAGTCACGATTAGGAGTCGCCAGGTAGATTTTTAGGCTCTACTACCAAGAGGTATGTCGTTTAAAGTGCAGAGAGATAGTGAGACACAAAGGTGTGTTGAACCAAGGTAGGCCTCTACCTCCTCGGCAACGGCGCCAAAAATGTTAATGTTGGCAAAGAGAGGGGAGTAAGGCTTGAAAAAATATGTCGAACCAGGGTAGGCCTCTACCTTCCCCGGCAACGGCGCCAAAAATGTTATCACACAACTTGTAGTTGCCCCTAGTGGTATCCCATCCGGGACGGTAGAGGAGTCAGGCAACTAAAGGGGTGACCCAAGAGATGCCACGGTTCCCAATGCAGGTGGGAGTCACGTCAACCGAGGCACTCTTCGCTTTAGGTCAAGGTATAACTAGACCAAGGGGGAGACCCTATACCCAAATCACAGTTGATTGGACCCAAACAAAGGTTTCTAAGGGTAGGTAAGTAGTGAATTACGGAAACCAATGCAAGACTAAGTGGACCTAAGGTTTGAGGTATGGTTGAGGGAGGTATAAGAGATTAATAATGTTTCAACCTATGTATGGTTTAGGCCACATGATGGGGTATGATGACAAGTTATAGTACCAAGTGTTTACACAAGTGGGTCTAGTTTTCTTGGGAAGTGTGAAGTGATTCTAGGTAGGCCCACAAGGTGAAGTTAGGTATGAGGTAGGTACTATAGGTTAGATATAGGCTAGATCTATGAGTTGAAGTTGATTTCAAGGATACCCATGTGCTAGATCTAGGATTTGACACTAATCCCAAGGAGTGCGACTTGCTTGGTGATGGACTAGTGCCTTGTTAAGTGGGCTAATGGGGTCAAAAAGTATGTCAAATTGTAGATCGGGACACCTAGAAGCCAAGTCAAGTGGGTTGAGTGAAATCTAATGGTTGGATCTTACTAGATCTAGGTTTTTATGTGATTACCCTAAGTGGACCACAATCCCTTAAAACAAGGAATGCAATCCCCAAGGCGGATCTTGACAAAAGGACAGTATAGACCTAGGTTTCAAGGCATGGGCATTCCAAATCCACGAATAACTCAAACACCCACTTCCTAGAAGTGGACCAACTCAAAAAATCAAGGGGGTGCGATTTGCTCAAGGAGGGTCCAAAAATGGGTTTTGGTGGACCAAACCAAGTCTAATGGCCACCAAAATGTAGATCCGGGATGTTAGTACCCCGATCTATGTTCCTTCAAAGTTTCAAGTGAATCCAATGGCTGGATCTTAGTAGATCTAAGTTTTAAGATGCCAAGAAGGTCAAAAGGGGGTTTCAACCCCTCAAAACATGGAGAGATGTCCACAAGGTAGTTTTCACCAAAGTAAAGATATGGGTATAGGTTATCAAATGTCTAGATGTCAAATCAAGTGGGATCTCACCTACCCATGTGCTAGATCTAACCCAACAAGCTTCTCTTAGGAAAATCGATTTAGGTTCAAGAAGGCTTTTTGCATTGAAAAGTGTGTCAATTTTTAGCCAATCACCACCAAACTATAGATCCAACTAGGGGTGGATCCTATAGAGGTGGGTTTTTGATATCTTTTCAATTGCAAGGGTAGATCTAAGTAGATCTAAAAAAATACCAAAATTGGGGTTTTGATTTAATTAGGGTTTTATGACCAATGAAGATAGAATGGATGAAAGAGACACATACCTTGTGGATCTTACCTCAATTTGCTTATGGCCACCTTGCAAGTTGATAGCATTCTCCTATGTGTATATTCAAGAGTGAGATCCAAGTGCTCCAACCAAATCGCCCTTCTCCAAGATAGCCAAATCGTCCTCCTCCTACAAGACAAGATCAAAGAAACAAGTCAAGCAAGATGATTATGAAAATGGTAGAAAGATGTAATAGAAAGCATCAACTATGTCACGAAGATACAATAATGATACTCCCTGTCACAAGATCAACCCAAGAGAGAATATGTGGATCCCTCCACCAATAACCCTCATGAAGTCGCCCTCCTCTCTCCAATTCGACTTTCCGGTCAAAAGGTTAGCAAAAGCACCAAAATCCACAATGATACATAGAAGAGATACTGTATATTCAATATGCAAGAGAATCCACAATGCAAGAGAGATGTGCTCCACAAAAAATCTTCTATTCCAATATTCCAGAGCTCCAAAGGTGAGCTTTACAATGGGGGGTCTCCTCCTTATATAGGATAATAAAGACCAAAACCCTATACCACTTCATAATACTACATCAAATGAGTGGTTGAGATTATAAGATCTCATCATACAATCAATGGCTAAGATGACCCATAACAATATATCACATGGATCACTCAAAATAACAAAAGCGCCCTCACTAAATGGTACAATGGAGGGTGACGTCATCCCACTAGAGGGGTAAAAAGTACAATAATCCACCTCATGATGACTAGGACATGATAAAATAAGCACATGGTGGGGCTAGGAGGCATCGATCCTTACTAGCTCATCCCCAAGGCACAATAAAATAATAAAATATGTCCAATATAATAAAAATGACCAAAACTGTCCTCAGAATCCATGACAGTCAAGCAGTAAATGTCCTCCTGTGATCAATCCGGGCATACCCACATGGTGAAAACTGACTGGAAGATAGTGATGCCATCCTGGAAGACCTCTGTGAAGACCAAATGCCAAAACCTTGCCTCAATTGCCCAAATCGATTTCCTCAGTGACCACTTTACCCCCATTTTTTAACTGCCTCGAGAACTGTGAAAGTGCCAAAACTGCCTCCTAGGGTGCTAGCGCTGTCCATCTGAGCCCACCAGGCTCTCCGGAAGGGGGGATAAATGGTAATAACAAGTGGCTGGACCACCCCATCCATCATCAGCACCCTAGGTGAACTGGCCGCTCGGGGCCCCTGCTGCTCAGGCTGGGAAATCAGCCCCCAATCTGGTCAACAAGTGTAAAACTGCATCAATCACTGTCAGAAGTGCCCGGAACTGAAAGATAAGTGTCTCAATGGATCCAGAAGACCCAAATCCACTAGGAATGAGTACTCATACACCCTGGGTTGCCCTAATGGGCCAGCTGTAGGGTCCACCATATATGGAAGATGGATAATCTGCTGATCTGAAGTAATAATAAACCTGCTGAACTGGATCAAACATCATCTGCATCATATGTCCATCATGTGATATCATCATCAAACATGTGGGCCCATAAATCATCATCAATAATCATCCATACATGGTCCACATCATCACGGATCCCAACATCATCACGGATCCCAAGAATATATAATCAAGGATAAATCACATCAGTAGACTAAGACAATGCTTCTCTAATCATTCTCACAGCTAAGCTCAAAGTATAAATTCCATTCAGTGGCATTAATCAGTTAAACATATTCCATTGTTATACAAAATTACTTGCACAATAGTTCAAATGACAAACTTACCCATTGTACATGGTCAAACTGCTAGTGAAGGATGAAGGCTAGGAGCAAGGTTGGGCCAAGGGTTTGACTTGTCTAACTTAACTCAAAAATACTTTGGACTGGGAGAAGGGGGAAGCTACAAACTCTGTGCTAGACAAAAGAACACGGGGAATGGCTGTGCCTCACAAATGGATAAGTTGTTTAGAGAGTGCTTATTCAACTTAGGCATCATGTCTACATCAAATTGATCCAGGTTCATTAGGATCATTCAATTTTATATCATGGCCTTTTTGGCCTACATAACCCTTCGGATTTTAGATGTGCTGAGAAGCACAACTAGTTGCAGCTTGCATCCAGGGCATGTTTTTCATATATTTATACAAGGTCAGCAATTGTTTAGATATAGCTTTTAAGAACCATTGCTTTTTTGGACCTTTCTTATACTCTTCGAGGAGTATTTTTAGCTTTTCATCGCTCTTGCCCTTTTTTGTTTCCATGGGCGAATTTATTAAGTTTCCACAGGTAGAACATGAGCTTTCAGTTTTAGCCAACAACATCTCAAGCGACTAGGGGGAGTTTGAGCCAATGCCAAACATCGGGACAACCGACCAGAATGATTTAGGCCTACAATCCAACTCACCAAAGGCAAGTTCTGTCACCAACTCAGAGCCGAGACACTGAACAAACATGGATGCGGTCCAAACACAGAGGTAGAAAAATGGGGAAGTCCTCAGTATCAGAAAGTCAAATGAGACAAGTCAAGGTTTAAAGTCAAATAGGAAGGTCATGTATGGATGGAGACAAGTGAATATGGAGCCTACATTAGCAGACAACTGGTGTCGGGGAAAGACCATGTCTATGTAAGGTGAAATACCAGTAAGTTTTGTTAAATGACCTAAATGTGCAAGCAATTGTCCATTTTATGATTTACAGTTCATTTTAAATAGTTTGCCACATCAGGAATGATATACCAAGCACATGCTATGATCATGACTAAATCAACAAGATAATAATCCACAGTCAGTGAGAACATATCCATAGATCATACAACATCATCATAATAATCATCATCATGCATCATCTGAAACACTGCTGAAATACATCTCTAGGCACTGAACTGAAACTGTAATGGGATAAGTGGTCACATCAGTCATCAAATCTGAACTCTCAAGGCTCAGCTTTGACACAAGGTCATAAAATCTGAATAATGTACTGCTCTGATCATGAGTGATCCAAAATATATAGCCATGCTCTGGAATAAAGGAAGCTCTGGAATGTGCAGATATCTGCTGTACAAGAATAGTAGCCCTGCTACTATGGTGTGATAACAATGCACTCACCGATGGCGAGCACACGTCTCGCAGTTGGAGCCAGATGTTACCCCTCATTTTGGCAGGGGTATCCATAGAATTTCTTCACAAGGAATTGCAGAGTGCAGAGGGCTAGGAAAGAAGGCATAGCAATTCTGATATACCCAAGCAATGAAAAGAGAAAGGTGAGATTTCTTGAACAGGAAGCGGAGGCAGCTACAGATTTGATTGAGGAACAATAGCCTGATTTGGATTTGTGGAGGGGAAGACACGATATCTGCAAAAAGGCTTATATAAAATACATGACAATTTCTTACTACAGCATGTCTAAAATAAAAGCAATTCTTCCAGAAGCAATGTCTTCAGTGAAGGAATCAGAGCATATAGAGACCAAGTATAATGCATTGCAAGCTGCTTTCTCTCCTTCAAGTTTTCTCAGCTATGATGTTGCAGTCGATTGGGGACTTGAAGTTAAATGGACTTCACCTGAAGCATACAAGAACCTAAAGGTTGTAGTTGAAGTTGAAGGCGATGCCGCCATAGAAAGAGCTGTTGAAGCTGAACTGAAGGCTTGTTATAAGAATTTGGGATCTTTAAAAATTGTTCAAAGCAGAGGTCTTAAGATTGGAGATGTTGTGGTTCTTGATGTCTCGGCTGCACAAATAAATGAAGATGGAACAGATAATGATAAACTCCCATCCACTGAGCACTCAGCTTGTTCCAGGATTTGTCAATGCAATTTTAGGACTTGAAACAGGACAAACACAGTCTTTTCAGCTTGCATTTCCAGATGCATGGAAGCAAAAGGAGCTTCAGGGAGTTCTTGCTCATTTTATTGTTGAGTGCAAGGAATTATTTTAACAGAGATCTACCGGTTTTGGATGACACACATGCCGATAAACTTGTAAATGGTTGTAGCTATTTGAGTCAAGTTCAAAAATCAATCTTACAAGAGCACAAGAAAATGACAGAAGCGAAAAAGAAACAAGTAATCCAACGAGCACTTCTGCAGAAAATTTCCAAGGTTGTAGAAATGGGTGTTCCCTATTCCTTACTAGAAGAGCATGGATCGGCCTTAGAAATATTTTGACAGCCAGCGTATTACTCTGATAGAATTCACCACCAAATATGGGTAAGTAGGGTCCATTTAGAAATTGAGGTTGATGCCATAGCAGCTATTAGAAGTCGTAACCTCCAGATAAAATCGAAATTTTTGCTAGCTGTGCCAAAATCGCGGTTTTCCTTTACCATGTATCACTTATCTTATCAGCTCGGTATTCAACATTTTAATTCAACCGCAGTAGAAGATTGAGTCTGATTGGAATCTCGTTAAAACGTGGAGCTACGCTCATTGGCAGCCGATTTTTTAGAGCTCGGGTTTTTTTTTTATGTCGATTTCTTGATGGCCTGGTTACCTTCATGCCACGACTCCGGAGTTCACGTCTGAAATTTATCTCCTGTAGCATTAAACCTTGAATTCGATCTTCTATTTGTTATGAAATCGTGTTGCCAACACGAATTCGCAGTGAGCCGCGGGTCACATTTTGAAGCCCATTATTCATGTAAACCGAAGGACCTTTCCCGTAGCAGTTGATTAAAATAGATCTGTGAGTTACGGGTGAGTCATTCCGTCCCTTGAGCCTACAGTTACGCGAGATTTAGTCAGCAGTTCGGGGGTATCTCTGTGGTCAAAGCGGGGGTGTCTTCAGTTCTTCATTAAAGCCATGTCAAGGAATGATGGCTCGGCTCGAAACCTGTTTTTAACTTCAATTTTTGCCAATTAAAAGTGCCACTTATGGTCAGAGCAGCGTGTGAAACACTCGGTGATCTCACTAGGTTTTGTTGCTTTCAAAAGAAGACACCAGCTCACAATTTGCTGAGTGGGAGTGCTTTTTAATAAAGTGACACTTAGAGACTCTAGTGGAGAAAAAGGTGGATCTCACCTTTTTTATCATTTACTTTATCATTATTTTTTTTTTGAGAGGAATAGGAGCCTTTTGGCCTATAAAGAGGCCAGCCTCCTCATTGCAAAAGATGGAAAATTTTTGGGGTTTTTTCTCCCATTTGAGCTTTAATGAAAATATGAAAATATCAACTGGGTTTGTGGACAGATTGAGCATCTTTCATGTGGCTGTGTGATGTATTTCAAGTTGTAGAATAAATCTAGCTTGTGAGGGCTTTTTTAAGCACAATAGATTAGCCATTTACGGTTTAAGTTGGTTAATTATGCTTCAGGGATTAGTATTTCGATGGACATCAGTATTCGGTTATACGAAATGTTGATTAAGATCTGATTGTTTGGGCATTCTAGATTCGTCTCACTTTTATGAAGCACAAGGCCTCCATGAATCCTCTTTTGACTCCATTTTCCCTTCTGGTACTGGCACTGGTCTTTCCCTGAGGATTGATCTTCCTTTCTTTTCCATCACCCATCTAAAACTATCTTTTGTTACATCCGTTTCTCTAAGGCAGCCTCTTCCATTCACCTTTCCTGTTACTGTACCTGCCTTAGCGATCCTACTTTAGGGATACCCCCCTAGTGTTGGAGAAGAGCCAACCTGAAGCGAAGAGGAGAGGAGTGTGGTGACATTGGCCTCTCTCCTAAGAGAGTTGTCATTCCAGCTGGTGTGTTGCATTTTGGGCTTTCAAACGACACGCATGCGATTTTGGGAGACAACAGTCCTCGTCTGTCACGACTGCCAAAGATGATGGAATCTTTGCTGCTGCCATTGACGAATGGTGTGCCAAACTCAGCTAGTAACTAAGCTCCTGAATCTGCATCTCTGATTCTTGAAGAGCCTTTTGCGTGCTCTTCAAGGAATCTTGGGTAATCTCAAGCTTATGAATAAGCCTGTCAACTTTCTCGTCTTCCCTTGTAGCGCAACATGGTACATCTCCTCAAGCATGAGAAGATGATCTTTGTCGGAGAGCAGCTCTAGGTAGTCAGCTTCATCACAACCACTGCTTCTCTAAGTACCTGCAGATCTGCAATGAAAGGTTCTCCCCTCAAACTATCATCTATCCCCGACGCTCTCCAAAAACAATCTGCCACCAATGCATGTGTTTCATGTGTGTCCTAAACTTTTCTTCGCTTACCTTCAATTGCCCTGTCAAATGATGTGGCTCAGGGAAACAATCTTCTACCAATTTCCTTGATTTGTTTCTATCCTTGTGCTTTCCCAATTCAGCTTCTACCCTGTCCTCCTCCTGAGGAATGAAATCAACCTCAAATGGAGAGTCCTTTGTGGTCTCAAGGTGCGGTGGCTTTTTCCTGAATAGTTCACCCTCCTGTAAGCTAAGTGTCTCATCCTCACCACTATCCTCATCATCAAGAAGTACCTCTATATAGTGCACCTTACCTTTGCCCCTGCACCTGTGGCCTAACTCTCATGGTTCTTTGCAATCGTAGCACCTGTAGGTTTCATACCACTCCGGATGTTTGATGGTGCAAAATTCCTTGAATGACGTGGCTATGTGGAATACCTCATTGAGAGTCATATACTCCCTTATACAATCTGTGATCTCCTGATCTTGCCCTTTTGCTATATTAACCCCTGCACTATTTTGATTGTTCGCCATGGGCACCATGTCCTCCACGTAGGATAGGCAAGAAAGATGTGGTGATTGATGCTACTGTTGAATGTATATGTTGTTTAAGTGCTTTTGACACACAATGAACATATATGACAGCCTTAGAGCTAGTTAAGTATTGTAGTTATTTATTGCTGTCAGCTGTAACAATCAGCAGTAAATAGTTTCCAAAAAGTATGAAAGAATTATTACATTCAAACCTGGGAACCTTTGTGTGTTGACAGCTTCCCCAACAGAAGATTTGTGACTAGAATGTGACCACCATATAGCTGTAACAACAACAATAATATAGTTGTAATATCCACTGGTTACCCTCTTTAAATGTGCCTGTAGTGTCCACTTTGGTTTCCAAAATGCCTGTAGATGACCCCTCAAGCAGTGATAAAGACACAGCTCCTTAGGATTGATATATTTTCTTTCCAAATGACTAATAAAATCTCCAAAATATGTAGAGATAACCCCCATGAATTGTCATGCACCCAAGCAATGAAATCATGCATTACCAGAAACACACAACACCCTGAAGCCTGGAAGATGATGCCAATGCTCTCCAACTGATGAATTCAACCCCAAGAACAAATGACCAGAATGGAAGTCGGCCTCTCCAGAAATAGATTCGGCCTTCACTAAGTCGGCCTCTCCTCAAGATGATGCTCTTGCCCTTTTCTTCCACAAGCTTGGCCTCTCACCAACAAAATCGCGGCCCTCCTTGCTTCCTTCCAAGTCTGCGGCCCCTTGAAAACCCCAATTCGGCCCTCCTTCAACAGAAACTTGGCGCAGAGTAAATACTCAATTCCACAAAGAGAATTGGCCCTACGAGAATTGAGCCTTCTTTGGTGAAATCGCACTCCTCACTGAATTCGTCTTTCATGACGGGTTTGGCTCCACAAATGAGTTCATCCTTGTCCCAGGCACATGCTTTGACTTTGAAATCAGCCCTCCACGAGAATCGGCCTTTCCTCCAATGCCTACGGCCTTTCCTCTATTGATTCGACCCCCTTCTAACTGTTATGGTGCTCCTTCACGTCCCACTTCCAAACCACGAGCCAGCCACAACGGAATCGGCACCCTTTCAACGAATGTGACCTCCCTCACTGGAAATCGGTCTCCCCATATGTTCGGCTTCCCTCCTTAGACGGATTTGACCCTTCCTCTATTGGCTCAGATCTTCTTCAATGGGATTTCTGCCTTGAGAGATAAACACGGCCCTGTAGACTCAACTTCCCCAAGCAGCTCGCCAAGCAATGAGTTAGCCTCCACAAATATGACTCCGGGTTCCCGAAGAAAACTTGACCTGCTTAATTAAATTCGACCTCCAAAGATGAACCTGACCTTCTCCTATGAGTTCAGTTTCTACAATGGAATTCATTCTTCCCCAATGAGTAGATTGGTTCCTCCAGCGATTTTCCCCAACAAGACTCGGAACCACAAATTGAATCGAAATTATGAAGTGAAGTTCAATTGGAAATCCTGAGTGGATTCCCCTATGGTTATATAATCATCATTTCCCCACAGGCTGGCAAGATCTCCAGCTCTGATACTACTGTAATGTCCCCAACCGAATGGACACTAATTTTTTGGTTGTGTAATTTTTACAAACAGTTTAAGTACATCAAATCAAGATGTCCACAATGGATGAGTGCCTCCTCTTTTATCTTCTTTTTGAGTCCCATACCATGGGCAATACCATGGGTTATCCAATACCATCCACTGAAATATCCCCTTTTTAATTAAATGACACCTTAATATTATAACAATTTTAGGCTTAAGTGTCATCTAATAAGCCCCTGGAATGATCTCCTAGAAAGAGACATCACATTGAATCTATGATTCTTGATCCCTATCAGATGTTCAAAAGGTGATTCAATTGTTTGAATATTTGTTGCTAAGTCTAGATGTTATACATCCTTTGGTTAAATCATAAGTGCTTAATTCATCCTTAACCCATTCTCCTCTTAGTATTCATGTGGAATTATGTTGAATCCTACCTGAAATATGATTCAGAATCTAACACCCATTATCTCTCAGAACTCAAAACATACCTTTGGGGAGTGATTCGGGGAAGAAACCTTCTGCATGGATCAAATTCTGTTTGTTCATCAAATCTTTTCATCTTTTAAATAAAAAAACTGACTATCGTGCTTGGATGAATATGAATGGTGTCTTGAACCAAACTTGTTCTGACTTTTAATACTATGGGGATTCCTTACAGAATCAATATTTTTGGACAAAATTTAGATCAATTACCATACATAACATAATATTTCTCCCCCATTTTTTGTTTTGTTTTACCTCTGTCAAGCTTCTTGATCCATCAAAATTTCCTTTGTTACTAGAAAGAGTTACGATCCCCATTCCACCTAACTTTTGGAATTTCTTGATAATTGGAATAAATTCTCAAACCAAGTGTGCTGGTATGCTTTGACGTGGTTATATATGCCCTTTTCTTCCTTCTCCACTATTTTGAAGTCAATATCAAAAAATATTTTGGCCTTCCTGACGTTCCCTAACATCTTCTATAAAATCTTCTTGTAAAAGGATCCTTCCAATATTCTTGGTAATATTAATAGTTGTTACTCGAACCATTCCTTTTTCTATGATGTCATTGTTTCTAACAGAAGTAATTAGATTGGCAATAGTATCGTTACAAATGATGAACAAATCCTTCGGAATTTTTGGTCTCGATATAAAAGGCATGTTCAATCTTCTTCGAGGAATATGCCTCAGGTGAAATGAATTGATCCATGTACCATTTGATGAACTATAAATAGAAGATTTCTACAAGATCTATCAACACTTGTAAGATTTTGGGAGCCAACGAACCAATTGTCTCAATTCCTGAGCAACCGGATGAAAAACTTGAGTTCCTTTTGGATTTCCTTCCTTATCACTGACAACTGCTGCATTGTCATCAGATCGTATCATCATTCTATTGGTGTGGCATGAGTGCGTTGAAGATTCATATCAGCTAGAATCCTATTGATGTTAGTTTATGTAACTCAGTAGGTCCTTCACCATTTTGGTAGTGTCCGGTGGGGACACATTTTTGTACTTGTTTTTCCTAAGTCAACTTTATTTTATAAAAAGTGACTTTATATTATAAAGTGAAAGTGACTTTATTAATTTAAGTGAAATGTAATAAATGTCATTAAATGAGCAAAAAGGACATTTAATGAGTATTTAATAATGACCCTTAGATCTAATCTAATCTTGACCGTTCAAAAGTGAGTTAGGGTTAGGGTTTTGTTAGTTAGGGTTTCAAAGTGAAGTTTCACTTATTTAATGAAGCTTTGGGAAAAGGAGCAGCACATTGAATCTAGAGAAGGACATCTAGAGGAGAGTGA
Source organism: Larix kaempferi (assembly GCA_027924585.1). NCBI lineage: Eukaryota > Viridiplantae > Streptophyta > Pinopsida > Pinales > Pinaceae > Larix > Larix kaempferi. Next base: position 4,306,834 of record BSBM01000238.1, on the reverse strand, counting down.
GAGATTTTCAGTCTCGTGGGAGAGAGAGCAGAGATAGAGAGAGATCAGATTTGAAGGGGCGCAGAAATCGAGGCAGAAGTAATAGCACAGAAATCGAGGAGAAGAAGTACAGCAGCAGGGCCGTACAGTGAAGGTACAGCAGGCCGTACACTGTCTTTCTTGCAGCAGGCCGTACAGCAGCACAGAAATCGATGCATTTAATCTCTGACTGAGTTTGAATGCACAGTAATCGAGGCAGCTGTTCTTGGCACGTTTTCCAAAGTATTTGCTGAAGTAAAGAGGCCGTACAGCAGGCCTTACAGCTGGTACAAATTTCTGTTATTTGCTATTCAGTTTCTCAAGTGATTTTTCTCAGTTTTGTCCAGCAAAGTATCTCTCTGTAAATTATGCTTTCTCTCTCTATAAAAATCTCTCCGGGTTTTACCTCACAGAGGTGAGGGTTTTGCCCTGGGCATTGGCCCTAAAATTTCTGTGTTCATATAGGTATCTGTGTTTTCAGCTAGATTCTATCAGTAGCATGGATGTGTATTTGTGTTCCAGTTATCAGAATTTTTGCTTACAGTAGCTTAGCAAACAATAACTCAGTTGAGCATTAAATCAAGATTTCATGCTAAGTGTTTGACAAAATGTCACTATCAGAAAAAATGATATTTTTGTCATGTAATTTCAACAATTGAGCCATATTACTTCACATGTTGCACTGATTGCCACCTTGTATTCTGCCTCAATGGAAGGCTACAATTGTTGGTTTCTTCTTTCTAATCCATGAAGTTATTTCTGATTCCATAATTGAATTAGTTAACCTTTTGGTAGACTTTCTTTCATCCATGCAACTTGCCCAAACAAAAAATGCGTATCCAATCAATTTGAAGCTATCACCCTGCACATATTCAAGCCCATAGTGTAGTCTACCTTTCATGGACCATACTATTCTTTATACTGCTTTCCATTGAACATCTTTGGGACTTTCCAGGAACTGCAACACAATCCCAACTGTATTACTCAAATTTGGCCTTGTAGTAGTGAGGTAGATCAAAGCCCCGACCAAATGTTGTATAAAGTTGCATCCACTAGCTTCAAAATTTATTAGCTGATAACTTTGTACTTGTTTTAGGAGCTAGTCACTGACTTGCAGTATGCCATATGGAATCCTTTCAGTATTTCTTGTGCATGCTTGGTTGGAGACATGGATACTGCCATGCATCTGCAGTAATTCCACTCTAAACAATAATGAAGTATGCACACATTTGACATTTCAAAGGATTTGTGCATCTCACCCAATGTTACTGTTATCACCTAAGATGTAGTTACCCCTATGGATAGACCCAGTCATGGATGGCAATAGGGAAGGGCAACTCAAAAGGTGCAACCACGATCACCTCGACCTCCAATATGTATGGTTGTCACGCCAGTCGAGGCAACCTTCGCTTTATGTTATCTAGCCCAGACAACAAAGGGGGAGACCCGATCTACTCCCGACAGGAGAGATCAAAACCAAGACACCAAATCAGGGTATTTCTAGTTGAAGTTAGGTGTATGGTTTATCCTAGACCTAAGGATGAAGTCACAAGCCAAGTGAGGGGTTCAATAGGTATAGCTTTGGTTCATAATTGAAGTGAAAGTGACTTATAATGTTTAAAGTGAGATCTAGGGCTAGTGTACTAGGTCAATGTCAAAAGATCCACTGCCTTGGGAACTGTGTCCAATTGCAGGATGGTTTTCAGGGATGTATTGGGGCTAACTAGTACATAAGACAAGCTTGACCATGATTCATGATAGCTTTAGGGGTATAGTTCACCATGCAAAAGTCAAACCACAAGTCAATCCAACAATCTAGGAGAGTTGGGTTGTCTTGGAGATAAACCAGTGCCTTGGGAATTGGGAAGTGGAGTCAAAGTGGGGTTGACTTATGGTTAGGACTCCTACAACATGAGATAAGTGGACAGTATAGGTCTTGATGTTTAAATGTGTCTAGATCTAGGTTTGACCCAAGTGGACCACAATCCCTTAAAACAAGGAATGCAGTCCCCAAGGCAAGATTTGGCAAAGTGACAGTCTAGACCTAGGTTTTGAATTATTCTGATTCCGGATCTGCAAGAATCTCAAGTACCCAGTTCCTCGAAGTGAGTGAACTCACTTCTCCAAGGTGGTGCGACTTTCCCTAAGGAGGCTTCAATCGGGGTTTAGGTGGGTCAAATCATGTCGGATGGCATCCAAACTTTAGATCCGGGTAGATCGGTCAGGTAGGAGTATGGATCTGTAATTTTGTGGCAATCCACCGGTTAGATCTTAGTAGATCTGAGTTTAAGTGTTCCAAGTGGTCCAAAATGGGGATTAAAACCCTTAAAATGTGGAATGGGGCCCACAAGGTGAATTTCAAGAAAGGGACAACCTGGGTGTATGTTATTTGATGTGTAGATGTCGATTTAAGTGGAATCTCAAACACCTATGTTCTAGATCTAGGTCAACTAGCTCAAATGGTGAAGTGCGCCTTCCTTGGGAGAAGCTAAGTTGGCTTGGGAGAGGGGTCAAACGGAAGCCAATCCTCACCAAACTATAGATCCGGGATGCCGTGGATGCTATAGAGGTGGGTTTTCAATATCATACCCAACAACCCACTAGATCTCAGTAGATCTAAGAAAATGCAAAATTGGGGTTTTAATTAATTAGGGTTTTAAGTGTTTTTGACAATTGGATAGACTATGGAGATAGAACTTACCTTGAGATCATACCTGAATGATGTGGTTGAGATGCCTTGATGTTGAGGAAGATTCCCGCAGAGATCAAATGAGAGATTGTTGATTTGCTTGCCAATTTGATGCCCAAGTCCACAAGTGCGCCTTCCTCTACCTGTCAAACCAAGGAATGAAATTCAATCAGTAAGATCAAGTATGGAAGAAATACAAGAGAAATGCAAATAGTAACATGAAATAGAAGGTCCTGGGACAGTAATACTCCCTGTTACCAACGAAGAGCTCCAAAGAAGAAGTAGGGAGAGTCTTCCCCTACCAATACCTCCTCCTCCAAGCAAATCGGCCTCCACCTGTAGATGCAAAAATCGTGGTACAATAGATATGGCAAACAAGATCTCCAATAACTCAGTGCAAAGGAAGAACCAACGAACGAACACCAAAAACATTCACCACAGCATTGGAGATAGATGCAATAATAATTTTCTATTCCAATAATCCAGAGCCAAAAGTCCCTTTACAATGAGAAGCTCTCTCCTTTAAATAGGAAGGAGAGGCACCAAAACCCTAACCACTTTTTGAATGAGTGGCTAGGATTAAAAGATACAAATGTCTAATCAATGGTTGAGATGAGCTCAACAACATAATACATGGATCACACATAAAATATAACATAAGTGGACAAAGTCGCCCTAGGAGAGGGGAGTCCCACCAAATCATGATGACAAAATATCATAAGAGGCTCATGGTGGGTCCAAGGGGTAATTTTATCCCTCCTTGGTCAATCCCCATGGCACAATAACCAATAAATAATCATGAAAGTACCAAATCGTGCCTCCAAGGTGAAGTCGTGGTCCTCAAAAGACCTCAAAAATCCACAGAAAGTGCCATAAGTGATGGATGCGGGCCCCGATGAAGCTGAAACTGCAGGAGGAGGTGTGGAAGGTCCCGATCTATCATCACTGATCATCCCATGCCATAACTTTGCCTCAGTAGCCCAAATCAATTTCCTCAATAGCCATTTCTACCAATCCTGAACTGCCTCGGGAAGCGTGAAACTGCCCAAACAGCCTCCTGGAGTGATGGCGCTGTCAAGGTGAGGGCACCAATGTGTCCGGGAGGGGGGTAATATGGTAAAAACAAGTGGCTGGACCACCCCCTCCATCATCAGCGCCCTAGGTCAACCGGATAAAAGTCATCTCTGCTCCGACAGGGCCTCCAAAAGACCAAAACTGCACTATGACAGCCTACTGAGGCTAAATCATCACTGTAAGTGCCTGGAACTGAAAACAAACTGTCCCATTGGACTCAGAAGGTCCAAATCCATCCAAGATGTGTACTCATACACCATATGAATCTGTGCATGATCAAAATAAATATCCAATGTACCGGAACAAGGCCAATAATAATGATCTGTAAATGACCAAACACTGCTGTATCCCAAGAATCATCATCATATCCCTGTAGCTGCTGCATAGAATCATCCTGTATGTGTACATAGACCATATATCATCTATCCATATCATCATAAGGTCCAACATCTCATGTCTCATGGTCCTCCATGGTCAAACTAGGTCTAACCAAGACCAAATACAACTCAGACTATCATCCATGGCTGCTGCAAGGTATCAAGGTTAATACATGCTTTACAATTTATTCAAATAGCTACTAAAACACAGAGTAATCATGACTGGCGATCTAAATCCAAATATATAGTGTCGTTAATTATTATTATTACTCAGACTAGACTTTCAGGACCATACTCACTTCATAGTTGTGATCAATTTGCTAGTGAAGGGTGAAGGCTGAAATAACTGGCTAGGCTAAGGGATGACTTGACTGACTTGACTTTGTGACACTTCGGCAAGGAAAGGGAATACACACCATAGTATATACTGAATGAGCAATAACACAGGGAATGGCGGTGTCTCACAAATGGATGAGTTGTTTAAAGAGGGTTTATTCACCTTCACAGATGCGCACAATCCATAATACAAACAAGGCCAGCAATTGTTTAGATATAACATTTAAGTTCCATTGCTTTTTGGGCCTGAGGTTTCCATAGCCTTGATCTATGTGTGTTTACAAACACATTGCATAGATTTACATTTATTTTTAGGCTTTCTGCTGCAGGTGTGTTTTTAAGGCACTTGTTTACCTGAGCACTTCTAGGTGTGTCATGGACAACTTGTTTACCTAGGTATTTATTTTTCCAAAAGATATAACATTTTATTTTTCATGGCCATTTTCATTTGGCATTTCTTTCAGATACAAGATATAGCATTTGATTTTTCCAGATTTTGTATTGATGGCAGCACTAAAAGTTTCAGGTTTAGCCAACACAACTTTAGTGACTAGGGTGAATTCTCAAGGAACTCCAACTCACCATAGGTAAGTTTTGTCACCAACTCAGAGCCGAGACACAATAAACAGGGAAGCTCATCCAATACAGAGGCTATAGTGGGGAAAGGTCCTCCATGTCACTAGTCAAGTAGCAAATCAGGGTAATAATCTAAAAGGTAGGCCACGGATGGATGAAGACAATGAAATGATGGAGCCAACACTAGCAAGCCATAGTATGGTGTAATGATCACCTCTATTCTCCCTAAGGAGGGTATATACCAATGAGTATGAATAGTGAACTTCTAAGTCTGAGTAGGGACAGTAATATATATACAATAGGTCAACCAGGTCCAAATATCTATATGATCGCCAGATCATGACACTAAGTGCTAAGACATGCTATAAGAATAAGTATAAAAGCAATCTAACCATAATACCATGATATACCTGCTGAGTCATATACCTGAAAGCTCATCAACCTGTACCATCATCTGTCGTCTGAGACTGCTGCTGTAACTCTGGGCACTACTGTCCGCTCTGTACCAATGGCATAATGGCTATATCGGGCATCTCTCTGAGTGTCCTGAAACTCAGTCATGGCATGGGGAACATAACTACTGTCCATAATCTGATAGTGATCCAATATAAATGCTCATCTCGGCATCTCAAATGCAAGGGAACTGGCTGAATAGTGTACTGGAATGAGAAAAATAATGTATGGTAGCCCGGCTACTATATATGTGATAACATCTGGCTCCGGCTGGGACAAGTGCTCGGCTGAAGTGAGCGCTTGAGAACCTCAGAATCTCTGGTCCTCGAACTCTGCTACTCGAATCTACGATCCAGCACTCTACCATTTTATTTCCATCTTCATTCTTGCAACCTATTTTCTGCATTCACAAACATCTAAAGAAAATACCTCATGCCGCATGTGTGGGAAAAATAATAAAATCAACTGAAATGAAATCTATTCTATGTCAGAAATATAAATGCATAAAGTATAAATGCAGAAAGTAAATTAAAGTACTAACATAATTTGCAAAATTTGAAATTTATTGTGCAAGAAAAGAAAAAGTGACAGGTACTCAGTTAGACTAGGAGCTTTCAAAGGAGCTTAGAGACTAAAAAGGTGCCAGACTCAATGGCTGAAAAGACTAACTATTGCCCTAGTAGGCTTATTTGTTTTCCTACCTACCCTAAACTACCAGGCAATGCAAGCGGAGAAATCCCAACTATGTGGGATCAGGGATGTGATCCCTCAAGTCCCTCTGATGGACAGGATATAAAATACGTCGTCCACTACCAGTGGTCAGAAAGCACATGCCATCAATGCATCGCTCTACTGTGAAAGGTCCAACCCATAAATCATCAGCTTGTCCCGATCTTATGTGCAATAAATGGTTGGGAATGATGACTTGACTTCCTGTATGAAAATTATTTCTATTGACTGACTCAGGAATAACTCCAATGTTACGAATAGGCATGGGATGGATTTCAGCAGGGTTTTGCGGTTGAGGTGTGACAATTCTCGAGTTTCTTCTAGAAGGAACTGCATCAATTCTGGGTGGACCACCATCTAAGGAAATAGCAACTATGCCAACAAGGACTTCCCTAACTTCCCTTCTTGTTTCTTGGATTACCTCATTTGGCTCTTCCCCATGGGGAGACACAATTCTTTTAACAACCTCACCTGCATTCAAGAAGTCTCTATGTTCTTCCAAGGGAGGTAGCTCTCTAACTATGACAGTGTTATGACTCGAACCTTCCCCTGAAGGAACAGGAATAACCATGTTTTCCAATCTGGGAGAAACTGACTCAGAATGAAATGTAGAAGAAGTAGGAATGTGAGAAAGATCATGAGTATGATGACTAGATGACTCAGACGGTAGGAGGAAACTAGGGATATGCGGATATGTAGATAAAGCATGACTTTGAGGCTCTGAAGGAGTTTGAAAAATAGCAAGGTTATTTAGATTATAGTCTCCTTCAGGAGCATCATTAATTAGGGCATCCTCTTCCCAACTCAGAGAGTTATCATGGACTTGAATTAGGCTACCGTCTTCTAGAGATAAGTGAGATAAAGAATCTTCTGTATCGGAATAGTAAGTGGCTTCAGGCTCTTCATTTGTTTCAACCCTAGTAGATGTTGCAAGATTGTTTTCCCATGGGTAAATAGGTGCAAGCCCTTGTCTTTCTCTCTCTCTATTGTGATCGGTCAAGGCAAACCACTCCCTAACAGTGAAAGGAATTCTTTCTCCCCTCCTAATATCATCAAACTCATCTTCATGTACTGGGTTTTCAATGTTCTCCTCATTGTGTGTTTGTTCATGGAGGTTTTCTATTGGGGGGATTTGTTCCATGCTTTGATCATCAAGCAGACTCTCATCTCTTCCTAGATTTCTTATGCCATCCTCAACCCCTTCAAGTGTGTGATTTTCTATAGCAGGTTCTTGAATGGTTTCATTGTTTTGTTCGCGATCTTGGGGTTGATTTTCATGTCCTCTCAATTCATCTATTTCCTCAACAACATCATTCCTAATTATTTCAATCATTTGCTTGTCTTCCCAAAAAGAATCAGAATCTTCCATGACCATACACATATTTTGATCAACTTCATACAATTCATCCTCATCTTCAACAAGGTTAGTTTTGGCATTATTTAATAATTCATCCCTGTATGTGTTTTTTAACCCTTCATCAAAAGACTCAACATGCTCATTATAACAAGGTTCTCTGTTAACCCGAATCAAAGCTCCATCAGGGTTGGGAACACAAATAAATGATAAATCCATCATAAGGTATCCACCTAGGCCAGCTGCCCATTTTCTAGATAAAAGCATTCCATATGCTGGGGGTAAGTCAATGACAACTACATCCATCATAGTAGAAATGTCTGAACATGCGAAAAGATCAGCCCTAAGGTTTTTAATCAAACCATAAGACGGTACTCGTCGGGAATCTATACCACAAACATTTCCATAAGGCCTAGTCACTTCAAGTCCCATTTCCTTCATAACTTGTAAAGGCATAACATTCATCGCTGCTCCAGAATCCAACATACAATTATGAAGGAGCATGTTTTGAATGTGCAAGGTAAGGTAAAAGGGGGAGTGACCACCGCTTTTTCTTTCATAAATGGCTGAATGGATGTTTATTGGTGGATCCTTCTCTGTTTCACTAGGCTGTGTTCCACTAAGCTTTTGGATATGACATGACTCTAGGACCGGTTCAGGAGTTTTCTCTTGGCCAATACCATTGAAAAATTCCTCTACTTGGCATTTAACAGAGGGCACCTTCATTAACTCAGTGACAGGGATGTTACACATTATCTTGCTTAGCTCTTTCTTCATATCAATCTTAAGATCATAATCATCTATGGCAAGATCTTCTTCTTCCTTTTTATCTTCATCAATCTTTTTATGTTTATCAAGGAAAGAAGGCTGGGAAGTAGTTCCTCGTTTGTAGATTTGATACTTTGGTTGCTCTTTAGGTTTTGGGAGCTCTAAGGCACAACATGTGGAGCTAGGTTCTTCAATAATATCATCTTCTTGCTCCCATGGCTCTTCTTCTAAAAGGATTCTTCCAAAGTCTTCATCATAAGATAAGTCATTTATAAAGTTGATGTTTTCTGGTTGGTCATCATGGTCAATGGTGTCAGAGGGTATTTCTTCTTCTTCATCACACCAATTGACCTCTTTCTTTTCAGAATTTTCTGGGTACTCAGGTCGTCGTCTATCCCTATCCCCATCAGGCCTTCTATTATTATTCCAATAAGGTTTGGGGCCATAAGGATTCCTATGTCTCTCAGGGTCATTCAAACTTGCCACATTCTTAGTTAGGACAGTTAATTGTTTCATCATTTCTTGCATGACTTCTAAAGTGTCCTTGGATTCTTTTGGTACACTCACAGGTTCCTTTGGTTTTCGGAGTCTAGGGTCAGATCTGGAAGTGGATGGGGTAAATTGATCGAAAAAGTTTTGTTTCCCCATGGATGCTACATTTTGCTCAACCATCTTAGCATTTGATTGAGCGGTCTTTAAGTCATTTGGGTTTTTATCCTTTAGCTGATAACCAACCCATCCCTCAAAAGCATTTAAGTAGTGAATCACAACTGCTTGGTCTTTTGGTCTAATTTCTTCAGGGATAACAGCTACAGTCTTGTCAAATCTTATATTAAACTCATGGACTGTTTCATTTTCTCTTTTCTTGATATCAAAAAGTTGATGTAAGAGAAACTTCCCATCTAGCTTTCGGGACCACTCACTGTTTAGCTTGTTGACAAAATTGTCATACCCATCAATGGATGAGGCAGGCAACCTGTCAAACCACTTCCTAACATCTCCTTCCAAGGATGCCAGGAGACCCCTCATGAACACATCTTCCTCAGATGCTCCATATGCTTCCATGTGTTCCCATACTTTATCAATGTGGTCTTCAATTGATATAGCGGATACTCCATCAAATCTGGGAACCTTTTCAAAATACTTTTCAGGCATGTCGTGGGGTGCACCCTGGATTTGGGAAAAGTCTAAAGGAGATGGTTTTGCCTTTCTTCCAAAAATCCTAGGAGCTTGTGGTGGAGGAACATTCTGGTTTCCTGGGTTTGTTCCGGCCATTGGATTTGGTAAGTTTGTGTTTAAGTTTGAACTAGGAGATGAGGGAGGAACCGACTTGATCAAAGGGGATCCTAAAGTTCTGTTTGGGGAATCGTTAACCAATTTCCAAAGGAAGTTCGATGGTTGTGCTTTAGGATCTCTTTTACGATATGTGATTGGGGTTCCTTCAACTTGATCTAAGTTTACTTTACTTCTTGTGTTGTAAGGATGTAAATGAGCTCGCTCCTCAGCGGAGTCACGATTGGGAGTCGCCAGGTAGATTTAACTCTTCTACCAAGATATGTGTCGTTTGTATATGCGGGAAGGACTAGGGCAAGCTATTGCCTCCCCGGCAGCGGCGCCAAAATGTTATCACCTAAGATGTAGTTACCCCTATGGATAGACCCAGTCATGGATGGCAATAGGGAAGGGCAACTCAAAAGGTGCAACCACGATCACCTCGACCTCCAATATGTATGGTTGTCACGCCAGTCGAGGCAACCTTCGCTTTATGTTATCTAGCCCAGACAACAAAGGGGGAGACCCGATCTACTCCCGACAGGAGAGATCAAAACCAAGACACCAAATCAGGGTATTTCTAGTTGAAGTTAGGTGTATGGTTTATCCTAGACCTAAGGATGAAGTCACAAGCCAAGTGAGGGGTTCAATAGGTATAGCTTTGGTTCATAATTGAAGTGAAAGTGACTTATAATGTTTAAAGTGAGATCTAGGGCTAGTGTACTAGGTCAATGTCAAAAGATCCACTGCCTTGGGAACTGTGTCCAATTGCAGGATGGTTTTCAGGGATGTATTGGGGCTAACTAGTACATAAGACAAGCTTGACCATGATTCATGATAGCTTTAGGGGTATAGTTCACCATGCAAAAGTCAAACCACAAGTCAATCCAACAATCTAGGAGAGTTGGGTTGTCTTGGAGATAAACCAGTGCCTTGGGAATTGGGAAGTGGAGTCAAAGTGGGGTTGACTTATGGTTAGGACTCCTACAACATGAGATAAGTGGACAGTATAGGTCTTGATGTTTAAATGTGTCTAGATCTAGGTTTGACCCAAGTGGACCACAATCCCTTAAAACAAGGAATGCAGTCCCCAAGGCAAGATTTGGCAAAGTGACAGTCTAGACCTAGGTTTTGAATTATTCTGATTCCGGATCTGCAAGAATCTCAAGTACCCAGTTCCTCGAAGTGAGTGAACTCACTTCTCCAAGGTGGTGCGACTTTCCCTAAGGAGGCTTCAATCGGGGTTTAGGTGGGTCAAATCATGTCGGATGGCATCCAAACTTTAGATCCGGGTAGATCGGTCAGGTAGGAGTATGGATCTGTAATTTTGTGGCAATCCACCGGTTAGATCTTAGTAGATCTGAGTTTAAGTGTTCCAAGTGGTCCAAAATGGGGATTAAAACCCTTAAAATGTGGAATGGGGCCCACAAGGTGAATTTCAAGAAAGGGACAACCTGGGTGTATGTTATTTGATGTGTAGATGTCGATTTAAGTGGAATCTCAAACACCCATGTTCTAGATCTAGGTCAACTAGCTCAAATGGTGAAGTGCGCCTTCCTTGGGAGAAGCTAAGTTGGCTTGGGAGAGGGGTCAAACGGAAGCCAATCCTCACCAAACTATAGATCCGGGATGCCGTGGATGCTATAGAGGTGGGTTTTCAATATCATACCCAACAACCCACTAGATCTCAGTAGATCTAAGAAAATGCAAAATTGGGGTTTTAATTAATTAGGGTTTTAAGTGTTTTTGACAATTGGATAGACTATGGAGATAGAACTTACCTTGAGATCATACCTGAATGATGTGGTTGAGATGCCTTGATGTTGAGGAAGATTCCCGCAGAGATCAAATGAGAGATTGTTGATTTGCTTGCCAATTTGATGCCCAAGTCCACAAGTGCGCCTTCCTCTACCTGTCAAACCAAGGAATGAAATTCAATCAGTAAGATCAAGTATGGAAGAAATACAAGAGAAATGCAAATAGTAACATGAAATAGAAGGTCCTGGGACAGTAATACTCCCTGTTACCAACGAAGAGCTCCAAAGAAGAAGTAGGGAGAGTCTTCCCCTACCAATACCTCCTCCTCTAAGCAAATCGGCCTCCACCTGTAGATGCAAAAATCGTGGTACAATAGATATGGCAAACAAGATCTCCAATAACTCAGTGCAAAGGAAGAACCAACGAACGAACACCAAAAACATTCACCACAGCATTGGAGATAGATGCAATAATAATTTTCTATTCCAATAATCCAGAGCCAAAAGTCCCTTTACAATGAGAAGCTCTCTCCTTTAAATAGGAAGGAGAGGCACCAAAACCCTAACCACTTTTTGAATGAGTGGCTAGGATTAAAAGATACAAATGTCTAATCAATGGTTGAGATGAGCTCAACAACATAATACATGGATCACACATAAAATATAACATAAGTGGACAAAGTCGCCCTAGGAGAGGGGAGTCCCACCAAATCATGATGACAAAATATCATAAGAGGCTCATGGTGGGTCCAAGGGGTAATTTTATCCCTCCTTGGTCAATCCCCATGGCACAATAACCAATAAATAATCATGAAAGTACCAAATCGTGCCTCCAAGGTGAAGTCGTGGTCCTCAAAAGACCTCAAAAATCCACAGAAAGTGCCATAAGTGATGGATGCGGGCCCCGATGAAGCTGAAACTGCAGGAGGAGGTGTGGAAGGTCCCGATCTATCATCACTGATCATCCCATGCCATAACTTTGCCTCAGTAGCCCAAATCAATTTCCTCAATAGCCATTTCTACCAATCCTGAACTGCCTCGGGAAGCGTGAAACTGCCCAAACAGCCTCCTGGAGTGATGGCGCTGTCAAGGTGAGGGCACCAATGTGTCCGGGAGGGGGGTAATATGGTAAAAACAAGTGGCTGGACCACCCCCTCCATCATCAGCGCCCTAGGTCAACCGGATAAAAGTCATCTCTGCTCCGACAGGGCCTCCAAAAGACCAAAACTGCACTATGACAGCCTACTGAGGCTAAATCATCACTGTAAGTGCCTGGAACTGAAAACAAACTGTCCCATTGGACTCAGAAGGTCCAAATCCATCCAAGATGTGTACTCATACACCATATGAATCTGTGCATGATCAAAATAAATATCCAATGTACCGGAACAAGGCCAATAATAATGATCTGTAAATGACCAAACACTGCTGTATCCCAAGAATCATCATCATATCCCTGTAGCTGCTGCATAGAATCATCCTGTATGTGTACATAGACCATATATCATCTATCCATATCATCATAAGGTCCAACATCTCATGTCTCATGGTCCTCCATGGTCAAACTAGGTCTAACCAAGACCAAATACAACTCAGACTATCATCCATGGCTGCTGCAAGGTATCAAGGTTAATACATGCTTTACAATTTATTCAAATAGCTACTAAAACACAGAGTAATCATGACTGGCGATCTAAATCCAAATATATAGTGTCGTTAATTATTATTATTACTCAGACTAGACTTTCAGGACCATACTCACTTCATAGTTGTGATCAATTTGCTAGTGAAGGGTGAAGGCTGAAATAACTGGCTAGGCTAAGGGATGACTTGACTGACTTGACTTTGTGACACTTCGGCAAGGAAAGGGAATACACACCATAGTATATACTGAATGAGCAATAACACAGGGAATGGCGGTGTCTCACAAATGGATGAGTTGTTTAAAGAGGGTTTATTCACCTTCACAGATGCGCACAATCCATAATACAAACAAGGCCAGCAATTGTTTAGATATAACATTTAAGTTCCATTGCTTTTTGGGCCTGAGGTTTCCATAGCCTTGATCTATGTGTGTTTACAAACACATTGCATAGATTTACATTTATTTTTAGGCTTTCTGCTGCAGGTGTGTTTTTAAGGCACTTGTTTACCTGAGCACTTCTAGGTGTGTCATGGACAACTTGTTTACCTAGGTATTTATTTTTCCAAAAGATATAACATTTTATTTTTCATGGCCATTTTCATTTGGCATTTCTTTCAGATACAAGATATAGCATTTGATTTTTCCAGATTTTGTATTGATGGCAGCACTAAAAGTTTCAGGTTTAGCCAACACAACTTTAGTGACTAGGGGGAATTCTCAAGGAACTCCAACTCACCATAGGTAAGTTTTGTCACCAACTCAGAGCCGAGACACAATAAACAGGGAAGCTCATCCAATACAGAGGCTATAGTGGGGAAAGGTCCTCCATGTCACTAGTCAAGTAGCAAATCAGGGTAATAATCTAAAAGGTAGGCCACGGATGGATGAAGACAATGAAATGATGGAGCCAACACTAGCAAGCCATAGTATGGTGTAATGATCACCTCTATTCTCCCTAAGGAGGGTATATACCAATGAGTATGAATAGTGAACTTCTAAGTCTGAGTAGGGACAGTAATATATATACAATAGGTCAACCAGGTCCAAATATCTATATGATCGCCAGATCATGACACTAAGTGCTAAGACATGCTATAAGAATAAGTATAAAAGCAATCTAACCATAATACCATGATATACCTGCTGAGTCATATACCTGAAAGCTCATCAACCTGTACCATCATCTGTCGTCTGAGACTGCTGCTGTAACTCTGGGCACTACTGTCCGCTCTGTACCAATGGCATAATGGCTATATCGGGCATCTCTCTGAGTGTCCTGAAACTCAGTCATGGCATGGGGAACATAACTGCTGTCCATAATCTGATAGTGATCCAATATAAATGCTCATCTCGGCATCTCAAATGCAAGGGAACTGGCTGAATAGTGTACTGGAATGAGAAAAATAATGTATGGTAGCCCGGCTACTATATATGTGATAACAGTTACATATATCGTGTTGGGCAATATATTGTTGAGAGTCTGAATATAACTTATCAACAATGTTGGGAAAAATATTAGGAAACATTAAAAAATACAAAAATAATCATTTTTTCAAAATTTTAAACATCTAAAGCAACAACATCAAACAAACACATTGCTATATAAATATGAAAATAAAATTGATATATAAGATGTCAAGTGGTACATTGCTCATTGATACTGAAATATGATATATGTCCTAACTCTAAGTCATAAGTCTTGAGTCCTAACTTGATGATACAAAACCACATCAAAACAGAAATAAATGTAGCTCATGAGATGAATCATCATGAGGCATCTAGATACTACAAGGAGAATGCACTAAGGAATCAACGATTCCCTCTACCCCTTTTATGAGCAAAGGTCACTGCTCTTCCTCTGGAAGCAGTAGGTGGATGTCATGAGGATGAGCCTAAGGTGAAAGGTGTTGGGGCTAAGGTGGAAGCTGAAGTGGGATGTCTTCTGATTCTTCCCCTAGCTGCATGCCTCTTTGGATGTGGCGGTTGTGATGCACTCTCAATCTTCTCCTCCAAATGTGTCTCTGCTGGATGTGGAACATCTGCCTCTAATCCCTCCTCCTCCAACACATTGGCATCATGCTCCAACCACTTAGGTGCCTCCTCCATTGCCGACCTCTCGTTCTCCACCCTCCACAGACTTGTGGGGTCAATTGCATCCAATGAAATGGCATTAATGTCGGGTGCTTTCTCAATTTGCTTCACCCACAACTTGAGATTGTAGTAGACATAGATCATGTCATTAAGGTGGTGGGCATCTTACTTGTATGAGGGCCAATTTGTATTAGAAGAGGATAGCCCATGGGCATAAATTAAAATCAATGAAATTATAAATAAATAAATTTTTTAATATGAACATTTTAACCTATGCAATTCTTGGAGTATACTTTTTCAAAGACATTTTAGTTGCGCTCACACCTTGAAGAATTGCAAGTTTGACTAAGCACCCAAATGGCAAGTTTTTGTAACTTTGGGACACTTTTGCGATAGTTTGTCCACCAAACATATACAACGAATAAGCATAAAGCAAATGCAATGAATTATATTTCCGTTGAGTAACAATTAGATAGAAAGGAAAAACATTGTAATTTGAAAGTTTGAAACAAATTGTACTTGAAGCTTACTTGGCATCCTAGTGGTCATGTCTTGGACAACCATATCATAGCCAAATGTACCAACAACTAGCCTATATATCTCCATTTGTTTGGAAATATTTGAGCATTTAGTGGGAGTCAACACCATCCATTGAACACATTCGAAAAATCCATCCATAACCTTAGCATCATATCTAAAATCACAGGCATACATTAGGGAAAATTTGGTTGAAAAATGGTCCACCCAACCCTAATTCAAATTCCTTGTCATCATCTATTAGCCAATCAAAATACTCAAAAATTCAAAAGAGGTGCATATAAAAAAATTGGAGGGAAAAAACAAAACTATTTTTTTCTCTTGTATTTTCAACTTATCTAAGAACAAAGACTATTTTTTTTTCTTGTATTTTCAACTTCTCACCTTGTAGGTTTACTCAAATTTCAAGTGGGAGAACTTGCTGGATGCAGAATAAAATTCTACATCTAACGAGTACCCAACTTGCATACTTTTAATAGCATCCACATCACAAAAAACTGAAAATACATTAAAAAAAACGTGTTTTCTCGCAATAGAAACACGTTTTTTTTTTAAAATGTATTTTTAGTTTTTCGTGATGTGGATGTTGTTAAGAGTAAACAGGTTGGGTAATCGTTGGATGCATCCACATCCAATGAGTGCTCTCGCTTGAAATTTGAGTAAATCTACAAGGAGATAAGTTGAAAATATGAGAGAAAAAAATAGTCTTTGTTTTTAGATAAGTTGAAAATACGAGAGAAAAAAATAGTTTTTGTTTTTTTCCTCCAATTTTTATATGCACCTCTTTTGAATTTTTAAGCATTTTGATTGGCTAATAGATGATGATATGGAATTTGAATTAGAGTTGGCCTGACCATTTTTCAACCCAATTTAGGGCCCTTTAGAAAATAAAATAATAGGGTTGGGCAGACCCTTTAGAAAATATTGAAATGAAGACTAGTTAGGGCCTTTTTACTTTCTATTTTTTTGCATAAAACTGACAAGCTTAATAGAAAATTAAAAGTAAAATTAAAGCCTAGAAAATCGAGATAAAGCCAAAAAATGGGAAAATTTGTAAATATTTTTCTCTTGATTTTTATTGATTTTTACCTTTAAACAAAATTAAAACAAAAGAAATAAATTATTTTTGGGTTTTTGGTTGTGGGGTTAGAGAGATTAGGACTAGTGCCTTCAAACCCTTGGGAAAATGGAGTCTTAAGGATATTCTTCTTGAAAACCTTGGGTGTATGTGTTTGATCGAAATCCCTGCAAAACACATGTCAAATTCCTACCCCACGCAATTCAAAGCTACTTGTGAATTCTATGAAGGGAGTAGCATTTTATCTTACACCTTCAACCTATCTATCTAGCTCAACCTTGGGCCAAGCAAATTGACGAGTACCCCTCCTATGGATGCCAAATACTTCATAGCCTAGCTACTTAAGTCAAGTGGGGTTGCATGAAGTGAATTATGTACTAGAGAACAAAGGGGATCTTTATGAAATAGCAATCATATGCTATATAAGAGTAATAGGTCTATCCTTAACTTTTCAAGGGTTAGGATTTTATATGTTTCTTCCACATGTGTGCCTAAGTGTTATATGGGTCATCCATCCTTACACATTCATATTGCAATCCCTTTATTTTATTTTTTCTTTGATATTTCATTTATTTACATTTCATAGCCCTTTCATTGGCCTAGTCCCTTTTTGCTTTCGATTTGGCTTTGATAACCTAGGTCAAGGGAACCTGGCTTTTGCAAGGGGAGTATCTCCCATAATGATAATTTTCCATTTTCCATTTACATTTAATTTCTTAGTATCATCCTTGAGAGTACTAGACTCTTTTGACATTCGAGGCATTCATACATGGAATAGTAATGAGACCTTTAATTATTACTAATGATAGATCATTCATAAAGGGGAAAATGATGGGGATGGATGAATTGGCTAACGAAAATGAAAATGGCTAGGTAAAATGTTATGAAATAGGTTAAGACACTTTAACTTAGTTGATTGTGTTACAAATTAACCTTTGGACTAACACACTTCTAAGGTAGATCACACCAAAGAAAGACTATGACATGAGTTATTGTTTTAAGCATTCAGATCACTATATGAGCATAAGGTGATAATCCATGCAAACATATCGACATATAAGAAAACATGCTAAGAGCAAATGAGGGTTAGAGATGTTAGTGCACATAGATAATAAATAGATAGATAGAAAGATAATTTATTAATGTCCAACAAATGACCACAAAAGTAAGTCAATAGGACTATGTGGTACCATTATGTCAATACAAAATGGGAGTGCCAAGGTGGCTCTTATAAAAACAAGAGGTAAGACTCTAACCTAAAAACCAAAAAGAGCTAACTCCAAACATGGAAAGCCGGTTTAGAAGAGAGATGTACAAAGAGGGTCGATACCGAAGAAAAATGTACAAGGGGAGTGGATTTGGAATCTGTGATACAAAAATGGTGAATATGTCATGGTGCACTAAATACATCTACTCTAACATCTGAAGCCGAATGAAGAAATCTCAAAATAGTACTTTGTTTGAAGGAAGAATTGGAAGAGGAGCTCTAATGGGTAGTGTGTCGCCGCATGGAGTGTGGATCCTGCTGCTGTGATTTGGATGAATTCGTTCGGCTACTAGAATGGGGTTGAGACTTGCCACGTCGTTAGTGTCGAGTTGAAGTGAAGGTGGTCCTTTGTGTCCTAACTAATCTGCAGTCATAAGCAGTTTCGTCCTCTGTTGGTCTCTTGGTGTCCCTAGAGGAAGGGAGCACCGAAAAGAAGGAAGTGATCCGTTGAGTGGAGGTTGGTCCCGATTGCGAATGTCATTCGAGGATGAGGGAGCAGAGCTAGAGGGCCTCCAACAAGTATAAGGCTATGCATCTCTGATTGAGATATTTGAAGAAGCTAGTTAAAGTCTAAAAATTTGTGAGAAAAAGGTCCATAAAGAGACAAGGAAATCGTCCGTGAATCTTGTAGTAGATAAGGCACCGAAAGATGAAGTGCTCCTCAGTCTTAACCTCTCGAAGGTGACATACTTGACAGATCTTGTATGATCGGTTGATTTGGTGATCTATCTCCACTCTGAGACAATGAGAACCCACTCTAAACTGGCCTAAAAGAATATGAAGAGCATGTGCCCAATGGTGGAGTGTGTAATGGGGCCGAACAATGAGATCGTCACTCATATCCAACTAGTAATATCCAAGGCACATGGACCATCTGATATATGTTGAAAGACCTCTGACCAATTATCTATGGTGAATCCATAGATCTCATCTTAGGAACTACTAATCAAAACCACCCTGTGCTGAAAGAGGGGTGACATTTGGCTCCAATTGCGGGACATGTACTCTTATTGAGGGATCAAAACACAAGTGCCTTGTCCTTGTCTACATAAATCAAAGTTGGAAAGCATAATGAAACTAATAGATAAGTTTTATCCTACAAGTATAATGCATGAACATAACATATCAAAAGAAATTAAATGCAACTAAATCAAATGCATAAGGCGAGATGTAAATCACTCACAAAAAATAAAATACCAGGAGGTTCATCACTGGTTAACAACTAATAGCATAAACTATGATTTCAATCTCTCTGAATGGGAGGAAAACATTGGCAATTGGAAGGGATGGAAGAATTTGGCGACCCCTCAATGTCTCCAATAGCAATGGCAATCATTGTTGAAAATGCTGAAAGGCACAACCCCTATAAACAAAAATTCTAAGGATAGGAGGGCCTGGGGAAATCAAAATAGGGTGTACAACGTCAAGGACAGGTATGAAGTCCTCAACACAAAAGAGGATCCAAATCCGAGAAAGGCAATTTGGAGAAGTATATGGAAAGGAGATGGGTTGCCTGAGATGAATATTTTTTTATGGATGCTAGTGCATAACAAAATACTCACTGCAAAGAACCTCAGGAAGAAAGGGATTGAAGGGACATCAAGATGCCCTCTTTGCCAAAAAGAAAAAGAGACTATTCACCATCTCTTTATTCAATGTGAGACTTCTAGGGAAGCTTGGAGAATAGCTTTTGGAGAAGCAGGGGGAATACAGAGAATTCCAAATTCCTAGAAAGCCATGTTTGTAAGTTGGAGCAGGAACTATCTTGGCACGTTAGAGAATAAAATCTTGTTAAAAGAAGTATGGACAGTTCTCCCAAAATTTCTGTGTTAGAAGACATGGCTGGTAAGAAATAAAGCAAATTTCTCAAGGGAAAGGCACTTGACAAACCAAATATCCAATAGCGCTAGAAGTCTATCCTTAGAAGCTCTAGAAGCTAGAGGATATAAATTGGGGCTGGGAGAGCATTTGGAAACTCATGAAAGATTGTGGCTTCGGGACTATATTGGAAATCACAACAATTTTTCTACTCAGAACATCAGAAGACTTGGTCAAAAAGCTGCTTGGAAGCTAGGAATGGACCAAGCCGACTTCAATGAACGGTGCAAAAAGCAGAACACTCATATCCTATTTTTCGACGGAGCCTCCAAAGGAAATCCATGGGCGGCAGGTGCCGGGGGGGGGGTCGATTACGATCTTGAAGGACAGGAAGAACAATGCTTTGCCTGGGGATTAGGAAACGAAACTAATAACATGGCAGAAGTGATAGCTCTATATATGGAATTGAGAATTCTTAAAGATCGAGGAATTAAAAGGGTAAAAGTCTTGGAGGATTCCTTGATGATAATCCAATTCATGTAAGCAGGAATTGAGGGGGATTCTTCACCCCTAGGGAAACTGTTAAGAAGAGTGAGATCCACATCCTCATCCTTTGACAACATATCCTACTTTCATATTCTAAGGTCCAATAATGTCAGGGTTGACACTTTAGCCATCAAGGGGTCCACCCTTGCTTAAGGGGACCTCAAACTTAGCGAAGGTGGATGGTCCATAATGCATTTGCCTTGATGTTTGTGTTTGAAGCACATGTTCGATCGTCGACGAGAAGGTACTGGTTGACTGACAGATTAGGAGCGGAGGTGATAGGTTTTAATGACCCTTGCATAAGTGAGCACGCAGTCTTAACATTCATGAACTTAGTGTTGGGGAGGCAGAACACCCATCGACATTTTCAAGGGAGGAGAGGGACGAAAGCAAGGTCTGGAATGTCCTGTTTGAAACCAGTTATGCCCTCAAGTTCCTGCCAGCATCGAAGGATAAGCTATTCACCAGTTTGAAGGAGAAGGGAGATCACGGGAGGATTGGAGACCAGTTAGCTGTGCTCATAGTCTCGAGGAAGAGGAAGGCATAACATGCAACCGGTGGTTGTCTTGTGACATGGCACAACTGCATCATGAAGTGAAGGCTCTGAGAGAAGACATCGTGAGACTGTAGGGGGCAATTGCTAATGTGGTAGGGAGCCATCAGGAACAGATCATTGAAATCTAGCAGGCAGTTGCAGAAATGAAGGGGACGATGGATGAACAGGTTGGAAAAGTCGAGCGAAACGAGAAGGATTTGAACACTCATCTGCAAGAGCTGGACGTAGATTCAATCCCAACCCCTTCGAATTCGGCCTCTTCTGGACTTGTAGGAAGCAACTCAAGGCGCTAAGCATATGCGGATATGTACGGAAACAATGACAATCCGGATTTGATCAAAACCAGTAGGGTTTTTAATCTCTGTTATAGTTATGTTATGTTTTTTAGCTGCTTATATGTCCTAGGCCAATATATAAAAGTTTTCAGTACAAGAGGAAACAATCCTTTTTTGAACTTTGTAAAGAACTTTGTAAAGGTGGAATGACTTGGGAAAAATTGTCAC
Source organism: Larix kaempferi (assembly GCA_027924585.1). NCBI lineage: Eukaryota > Viridiplantae > Streptophyta > Pinopsida > Pinales > Pinaceae > Larix > Larix kaempferi. Next base: position 4,285,390 of record BSBM01000238.1, on the reverse strand, counting down.
CATTTTTTATTCAGCAGCAAGAACTTTAGTAGACAGAATCATGATGTAAGCTTGTTGTTGTTTGGTTCTTGCCTCGGCTTTTTGAATATATGGCAACTAACTGTTATTGTGAAAAAAAAAAGGCTGGATGTAAATCAGAATGTAAATCCTCTTTGTTGACAATGTGGTCCTTTTGTTCTCCAACCCGAAGGGATTATAGAGATAGCTTGATGCCTAATCCAATTTTTGTGATCTTCGTCAGTTGATGGTCAACATTCGTAAAATCAAGGTTATGATCTTCAACAGGTCAAACTCAAAACACATCCTCTCAGAATATCGTTTTATTTCTAGGGTGTGGAGATTGAGATCACCGCTGCTTACATTTACCTGGGTGTTCAATTTTCAAGGCCTGGATTTGTTTCGAGGAAATCCATCCAATCTAAAATCAACAAGGTTTATGGATCCCTCACTCTTCTCAAGCATTGGTGTATTCAAAACCATTTTGAAGACATTCAATCCAAGATGAACCTGTTATCCTTTTTTAAGTTCAATAGTAACCACAAAACGTTTATTGACAAACGAAAATGTATGAATTGCTATATTTCCTTTAACTGCCTTATTTGGATTATTGCATTGAGAGACTCAATATTACATTTGCATATTTGTACCAATCTACATGTGTTTATCAATTTTGAGTGGTCATGATGAGACACCATGAGCAAAAATTTACCAAAGAATGTAAATTTCTCAACAACAAGCATGCTAGTAGCTAATTAATATGTGTGTGTGTGTGTGCACTACTAGCGAATGGCCTATTACGACATCTATATGGAAGTTTTTTAAACTCAAGATAAGTATCGCAACTAGCCTGAGGAGTATGGGTACCAAAAACTAAGGAAATGACGCCAGCCAAATATTTTATTTCACACTTTTGTTTTGATAGATGCGGTTCTCTTTTCTCTATCTCCACCCACACACATAAAGAGAGTGAAGAACATCCATTCCTGTACCTCCCATCTATTCATTTACTTTTTGTGGATGATAGAGGCAAGAATAATGTATATTACAATATTATATTTCTTTTGAAATAAAAAGAATTATATGATAGTAAATAGTCCTTTTATGCGATTTTTATTGCAAAATAAGCTTTCATTATATTGGAGCTTTCTGTTAGGCCATTACACTTGATTATTAAAAATCTTTGTATAATGCATATCTAATTTTTTGATGTATGGTTAATTGTGTAGGCTTTTCAACCCTTGAGAGCAAGTACTATGAAAAGTGGTTGCACAGGTACTTATCTTGCAATTGAAAGGCATGCTTATGTTGGTCACGACTCACAGGTTATTAGGAACATCTTTAATTTGCTGATATTTTTATTTTGAAATTTAAGATGAATAAAATATGCATTGTGGTCATCTTAATAGGTATTTTTGTGTTCCAACCTTAATTGTATTTGCTTCTTTGATATATTTTTGATTAATAGTATGTAGCTTATTTGCAATTAGAGTGGATTCTTTTTAGCACACATTGAAAGAATTATCTTTCCAGTTTTGTAGAAGTTCGTTTTTGTATAACAAAATTATATTATGCAATTGCTTTGATAATTGGTGTTGGTGAGGCTAACAACATGTAGCTTCATGCTTCATGCTATTGGGGTACATGGTGTATGTTCAACCCCTAAATGGTCCGAGATGGATTGCAACATGAGAGATAGTTTATGATGGATATGGTTTGGCGTTCTTCCCTTGGACATTGGAGTTCTCTTGCTTGATTGGTGGAAGCCCTTCATGATGGCCACATGGAGGAACCACTTGCTTGGAGAACAACCTACTTGGAGAACAAGCCCTTCATGGTGTATGTTCAACCCCTAGATGGTCCGAGATGGATTGCAACATGAGAGATAGTTTATGATGGATATGGTTTGGTGTTCTTCCCTTGGACGTTGGAGTTCTCTTGCTTGATTGGTGGAAGCCCTTCATGATGGCCACATGGAGGAACCACTTGCTTGGAGAACAACCTACTTGGGATAAGGAGCATTTTGCATCATGGAGGACGCCTTCTAGCCCTAGATGGCATGTGGTAGCTTGGATTCCTATTTGGAGGATTGGAGATGGCTCGGGGATGCCTAAGACTTCCATAGTGTTCTTGCAAGGGGTAGCTAAACTAGAGTGGAGTACATTGCCTAGGAGGATCAATGGAGTTCGTGGAGGCTTATGATGGAGGCATGTGGACTTACCTTGTATATGTACATCATCTTGGAGCACTTATTGTGTACACCATCACCTTGGAGGATGACACATGTACTTGTTGTCACATGATGTGGTGATCTTTGTATCTTCAGACTGGTGGAACCTTGGGACTCTGCCCAAAAGTGTCACACTAGGAAGGGTCCCCTCTCTTTAGGTTTTTAATGTCCACTAAAAGAAAACCTAGACTAGCCACGGAAGGTGTCCCCTGTCCAATGTTCCCAGTTACTTGCCAGAAAAACCCGCTTTCTCATAGTACTAGTAGGATCGATTTCTAAGGGAACAGGGTACCTTAAAAGTTTAATAAGATGGAAAAGGTGGTACCCTAGGGGGATTCACTCTAGGGGATGACTTCAGGAATATAATAATGAAAATAAAAATCTCCAGAAGAATCACACAAGCAACAAACAGGTGATGGAGATGGATGCACATGTCACTTGAGTGAAACTAAGGCACACGATAACACAGAGACATCTACAAAACAAGATTGCTAACTATTGTCATGCGGATTTGCACCTATAGATCTGCTCAATAAGTATAGGCCTCCCAACCCTGTCACAGCACGGTGCCTCTCCATTTCGGATTGGTGTTTTTCCATTCGAAGGGGGCTGTCATTGAGTGATGCACACTGTAAACTGATCTGCAAATCTGTGATATATATATATATATATATATATATTAAGAAAAAACAGCATATTGATATCTCCCCTTTGACTGTCCTAAACAGTTTAGAAGGGAGGGTAAATTGTAGATATTAAGTGTAGATAGGCTGAGACAGTATATTAGCACTTTGGTTAGACAAAAGGAATGAATAAAAATGAAAGCATTTATATATGAGTGATTGAAAAAATCAAAACATACAATAAAGAACCATCAACATTTACCATAGATTAGATCATTATCATCCACAAAAACAGAAAGCTAATACAAAGCATGATTGAAGTCTTATTATTCGTTACCAAAAGATTGTTTGCATCAAGATGGTCGATGTGCAATAGGCTGCCAGTGCTCTCCTTGCCAATAAATGCAGATGGTGGTTAGAAATTGGGAATGAAAGGGTCCATGTTCGGTCTCTCGTGCTCCAAGAATAATGTCCAACCTCAAATATATAGACCTAAAAAACATATGTGCCCTTCCTTGACAAGTTGATCAAGCATGTAATTGAGAGTGTGCATGTGTGACTTATGCACCCTGTTGCCGCCTAATATGCACCTTGGGTAATGTGGCAGAAATATTCAAGCCACTAGATGCATCCTTGGGGGCAAGTCACGAGTCAAGCTTGCTATCACTTAACACTTGACTCCTCTGTCTAGGCCAACTCCTAGTGAAGCCAAGGGGGGTTGTCTCTAAGAAAATAAACTATGGCTTTTAAGCTAAGTTACAAAAAAAAAAGTGATTCTAAGAGTTTGAAACATGAGCAAGAAAGCAACCACAACAATTTTAAAGATAGAAGCATATGAGACAATTTAATCCAAGACACATAATTGATTTAAGCAAGTATGATTGTGAAGTAGAGTAGTGCCCAAGTAATTGGAGTAATTGGAGTAATTGTTGCTAAAGGGAAAATGTGTTGCAATGCTTCTTGAAAATTTTAATTATTATGATGGGTGGATTAGGAATGTGTTAATTCTTTGTTTGGCCCACTTAGAACTTATCCTCAATGGTGAGTGCAAAGCAACTATACCAAATGTCCAATAGGGCGAGACTAAAGTTTGCTTCGAGTAGCCCACTGACTTCTAGGTGTCATTCAAAGCAACCTCTCACTTTGACAATAAGATTTGGGTGGATTTTCCTATTAAGCTAGCCACTCAAATCCCTTTTTGAATGTTGGCCACCGGATCAGGAAAAGCCTGCAGTGACTACAAGAGCATAATCGGGGACAAGAGCCAAGATTTGTTACTTTAACCAACAAAAATGAAATGCAGTAAAAGCAACTAACTACTTTGATCGAAGAAATGAAATTGAATTTAAACTAGAGGTTAGTAAATCCAAACAAAACAAGAGCAGAAAAAGGAAAAAGTCACGCCATGAAAATGCTGCAAATCCCCCAGGGGGATGGAGTGTGGGCGCTGGGTAGGCCACTTACTTTTATTATTACTTTTATAGTTTTAAGGTGGATGCTTGTGGTCCTTATAGATTCAGATCCAATAGGCTTTCAAGTTTCCAAAAAAGAATCAGGATCGAGGTAAGGTGTTCCAGGAGGGTCCCAAATGGCCTAAAATTGGAAAATTTCGCCCGAGTGCCTCTCTACTTGTTTGTGAAAAGTGAAAAACCAGCCACCTGAAAGCATTGAAAATGCTAGATAAGTCATTAAAAGCATACAAAATTTAAGTACTTGAAAGATATAATCTTAAAAAAGAACTAAGTACTTAAAAAAGAACTAGATCTATTGAATATAGAGCTTGAATAACTAGATCTAGTTAAAATAAAGCATACTTAGTAAACTAGCTTTAGATCTTTTATAAAAGACACTAATTAGATAAACATGCAAGATCGTAACCAAAAGAAATTTGAATTTAACGGTGAAGGAAAGAGAGAAGAAAAGAGCTGAAAGTTGGGAACTTTGGGCCGTAGAGTCTGCTGATGGAGAGCAGAGGGACTATGCTTCTTCGTGTTGAAGATTATGTAACTTCGGAAGATATTCTTATTGTACTTCCTTTGGGAGATATTCATATTGTAATTGATCATGTAAAAACCCTAAAAGAAGAAATGTAAACCCTACTTGTAAAGTCAGCCCAGAAGAATCTAGAAGAAATATTAAATAAGTATTATTTAATATTTCCTATGTGAAGTCGGCCCATTCAAATCGACAAGTCGGCCCAACAGTGAAAAAGGTCATCCATGACAAGTATAAATAAGGGGTGTCGCCTCCTCATTTGGAAGCCAAGCAAGTGAAGTGAGATCTGCTCCACAAGTGCGCATAGGAGAGTAGCTGTAGCTGAAGGAAGCTTATATTTTGGGTTCTATCTCATCTTGTCTTTGTATCTCCTATTCTTGGAGCATCTTTGTTTGAAAGAGCTTTAGCTCTTCATTGTGCTGGTTTGACATTGTACTTGTTGATAGAATCCATATTGAAGAAGGTCTACTAGGTTTTCTTCCCCAAGAGGGTTTCCTAGGATAAACTCTTGTGTATGCTGTGCTTGTCTATCTTTTAGTGATCCTATTGCTTATGTTTATTGTGATATAATAGAAATTGTTTAAAGATATAACCTAAGTCACCTGACACGAGGACATGAGACACGAGTGTCCCCAAAATACGAGTGTCCCCACGGGAAACGGTGACCCCTAGAATCAGGACACATAGGACACGTTTTATATACATATATATATATTTTTAAAATATATTAAAATTTAAAAATATAGACATATAGGTCCAATAAAATTTAGAAACTATAACATTTACAATTACAAATATTCAATAGAAATTACATTTACAATTACAAATATTCAATAGAAATTAGATCATTCACAAACCACAACACATTTGTCATTCACAATCACAAATCACAATGAGACACATAGATGCATGTCGAAGACTCGGAACCATATTTCTCATTAAGTCATCAAAATCAAAATGTATTACATAGATGTTGGAATGCCACTGGGCACTGGCAAATGCCAAATAGACTAATAGTCTAATAGTAAATACAAAAAAGGGGTGGATCAAGATGGAAGAATCCCTTCTGTCAATGACTCAATAGTCCTCCTCCATGCCTGAATCACCAAACTCATCACTGCCCTGATCCTCCTCCTCCTCCTCTCTGCCAGTGCCAATCTGACTAACTCCATCTGTTGGTGTGGAAGATGACCCCTCCATACGATCACCCTTATCAAAAGTGGCCAGCTCTAGCACTGGATCATTAAGATCCATGTTGGCTAATGCCAACTTAGTATTGCTGTCCAAACCCATCTCATCAGGAAAGACATCCCACATCTATGTCTTTCCCTTCGCCCACTCCTCCCTCTTCCTCTCATCAGGAAAGACATCCCACATCTGTGTCTTTCCCTTCGCCCACTACTCCCTCTTCCTGTAAATAAGACGAAGGTTGGAGTGCACATACACCATCGTCTCTTCCCTGGACTGCTCAAGCTTGCTCTTCTTCACATTGTACAAGTTCCCATATGTGCTCCAATTCCTCTCACAATAAGAGGATGAAGTAACTTGAGAGAGGACCCTCAAGGCTATCTTCTGTAGAAGAGGGCATGTTGCCCCATGAGTTGTCCACCAAACAAGGGGTTTCTTAACCCCCATGTCTCTAACCTCCTCATATCCTCCAAATCTCCCAGTGCCACTGGAAAACTCATAAAATCCCTCCTCCACCGCCTCAAGGTGGTCTCTATCCTGAAGTAGCCGTCTAAATGCTATCTTCCTCCCCTCTGAGATCTCTCCATCCATGTGAGGAGGGACTTTGGATGAGGGCCCCGACCTACCACTGAGCCAATCCTGAGCGTAGAACTTGGGGTTCAATGAGTGGGCCAAGCAATGCAAAGGTGTGCAATTCTTATCCCACCTGGAGATAAGAATGCCCTGTATAATGGACCATAAGTTCTCTGCCGATGTCTCATACTCAGCACACTCATTCTCCATAACAATGGTCCTCATGGACTCAATCATGGAATCCCACCCCTCATAAACATCTCCTAGGATGGGTTGGTCCGTGTCTGCAAACCGCAACAAAGAAATGATTGGCTCCATGATCTTGATGCTAAGGACTACCCTATCCCACCAACCATCATCTAATACTGTGTCCTTCACCTTTTGTGAAGCACTCTGATCCGACTTTCTCCAAAAAGCCCAAAACTCTGAAATCACCATCGACACAAGAGCGGTTTTGACCTCTCTCAACCTCTTGAGCATGATGAATGAGGAAGCAAACCGAGTATCTGCAACCTTCAACAATGAAAGCTGTGTGTACTCTTTGTAGATTGTGAGGGCATTGGTGTGGTTTTGTACAAAGTTACGGATATGGCGTGCATCCTCAATAAGTTTGCCAATCCATGGCACATCTGAAGCAATAGATTTCAGTGCTAAATTCAAAGAATGAACAATGCAAGGTGTCCAAATTACCTATAAGACAAAAAAAAATGACTTTGGGCTCTCTCTAGCTCTCCCTCACACTCCCTTCAGTTAGCAAATGACAAAAAGAAAACAAAAAATGCGTTTTTATGGGCCCGCGGGCAGCCTTCACGCCTTTTTCGTCTCCTGGAATTTCCCCACGCCGCACAGAATTTCCCCATGCGTGTCCCGATTTCGGGACACGACTTTTTTCGTGTCCCCCACGTGGGGCCATCGTGTTCGCGCCCAAACGTGGCCCACACGACACGGAGGCCCTGGAGGACGTGTTTGGTTACTTAGGATATAACATAACTACTATTCAAGTGCAAATTCTAACATGGTATCCGAGCCATACTAAAAGAAGTCATTGTACAACTGAAACTGTCCAAGGTTGAAAACTAGGGCTTCCTGTTTCGGGCACTTCCATCCACATATCAGCTTGAAAATGAGGTCAACTCAATTCGCCCTAGGAGGGCACATCTTCTTGTGGAGGCAGATTTCATATCTAAGAATTTTTAGTTTTGACCTAATCACTACTGCTCGGGAAAACTAGGGCATCAAAGTTTTGGTAGTTATGTCCACAGATCCAGAAGAAAAGTATTTTTGCTCAACTCGCCTTAGGGAGGCACATCTTTTCCTTGGATAAGAATTTCAAGATTCACAAGTTGAAAAATTAGGGTTTCTTTGTCAAACCCTAGGTCAACAGATTTCAGAAGGACCTTGAAGGTAGCACTTGACTTGAGCATCTCAATTGGTAAGTTCTATTATCTTTGTTTCCATTTGAGGTTCTCAAGATTGTAAAGATGTCAAGCAACACCAAGCTTGATGAGAAAAGCTTGAAGGAGCTGATAACTTCCAAGCATGGAAGTATAGAATGCTTCTCATTCTAGAAGAAAATGATATGGAGAATTATGTTAAGGAAGAGGTTGCAGAGCCAGAGGGAGAGGAAGACAAATCAAGAAATAAGAACATGATTAGGGCTAAGAGGATCATTGCTGACTCCATCAAAGATCACTTGATCCCTCATGTTTCATCCTTGAAGACTCCCAAGGAAATGTTTGATGCACTAACCAAGTTATATGAAGGGAAGAACATCAACCGGAAGATGACCTTGAGAACTCAACTCAAGAATGTGAAAATGCATAACTCAAGAAACAATCTAGTCCTACTTCACAAGGGTATCTTAGATCAAGGAACAACTTGAAGCCATTGGAGATACAGTTGAAGAAGCCGAGGTAGTAATGACTACATTAAATGGTCTCCCAAGGTCTTGGGAATCATTTATTCAAGGAATTTGTTCCAGAAGAAAGCTAACAAAGTTTAGCAGGTTATGGGAAGAATGCACTCAAGAAGAAGCTAGATTGGTAGCAAGAGAAGAAAAGTTGGGTGAGGATGATAACCAAGCGTTAGCAGCACATACAAAGAAAGAGAAGTTCAAGAAGGAAGATCACTCTCACAAGGAACCCAAGAAGTATCATAAGTCTCACAAGTCCTAGAAAGATTACTCAACATTTAGATGCTACACTTGTTAGAAGATGGGACACATTACAAGAAACTGTCCCCATGCAAAAGATCAAGTCAAGAAGAGAAAGAATAAGAGGTATCATGCTCATGCCGTAGACGATGATGAACATGTTCAGAAGAAGGCAAGAAAAGATTGTTCAAGTGAAGAAGAATATGTTTTGATTTCCACTCTTTCAGCTACTGTCACTCATGGGAGTGATACTTGGCTTGTTGATAGTGGTGCTTCTAAGCACATGGCAAGTTTCAAAGATTCTCTCACTAACTTGACAGAGAAGGATTCACCTCATAAGGTGAAGCTTGGAGATGATTACCAATATCCCATAAAAGGAGTAGGGGAAGCTTCTTACAAGTTAGATTCCGACAAGCGTAGAAAGATGAAAGATGTTTTGTATGTACCAGGTTTGAAGAAGAATCTTCTCTCCATCTCAGCATTAGACGAAACAAGATACATAGTTGCTTTTGTTGATGGCCAAGTTCTTATGTGGCCAAGAGGAAAGACTATTGATGATGCAGTTGTAATTGGAGAACAAGATGGAGGCTTGTACAAATTGAAGGGTCAAGCAGAACAAGCCATGATACATAACACAGTGAACCCGTTTGAACTTTGGCATAGAATATTTGCTCATATCCACTACAAAGCTTTGCCAATCGTGAGCAAGGTGGTAACAGGTTTGCCAGAAATCCAGGTGGATCATGATGGTGTTTGCAAAGGATGTGCACAAGGAAAGAATGTGGAGAACCCGTTCAAGAAGTGGCAACAAAGCAAAAGGAGATCTTGGTTCCAGTGCATGAGGACCAAGGATGAAGACTTCAACAAGCTCTAGACTAGACTAAGAAGAAGATCAAGGTCTTTAGAATCAGACGATGGAGCACAGTATGCTTCTAGAAACTCCAGTGACTTATGCAAGGAGGAAAAAATCAAGAGGGAGCCTGCAAGACACATGAAAGACAAGTATTTAAACCCTCATTTTAATTATTTCTTAAATGTGTAAGTATTATTAACAACAGTTGTATGCATATTCGTATTCCTAGAATCAGGAAGTGTATTATGCATGTTATATGAATGCATTGATTAATGAATAGTATACTCTTAATGTGCATGTGATGGATAAGTAGCCTATGGTGTTGCACAACATTCCATGAGCCATTGTTGCTTGTCTAGGATGAAACCTCTTTGCTAACATACTAAGAGCAGTATAGTTACCATGTGTGTTTAGGAAATGGATGGGTGTTTTGTTGAAGCATTGGCTAAGATGTATTGGTTACATGACTGTGTACATTATGCATAAGAAGTTGTCATTACATTGAATTGATTGATTAGTATGTAATTTTGCTAATCATATCACTGAATTTAACTTGTAGGAAAGATCATGTGCTTTGACCTACAAGAAAAGGATGATAAGACTTGTCCCAAAGAACAAGTGATGACTGTTCAACAGTGACCTTCAAGTAGATTTACAAAATTAAGCATACTACAGAAGTACAAAGGAAGGTTCATGGTTTCTCTCAGAAAGAGGGAGTCGATTATGACGAGACGTTTGCTCCAGTGGCCGGACACACTTCTATCGAAACTATTATAGCACCGGTGATAGAAATTACACCAGTTAGATGTCAAGACCGCTTTCTTGAATGGTGTAATTGAAGAAGAAGTGTATATCGAGCAAACCTCTAGGATTCGAGACTGTCGACAGAGAATCACATGTGTAGAAGGCTTTGTACAGGCTTAGAAGGCACCCAAGGCATAATATGCTAGGATAGAAAATTTATTTGATGCAGATTTCAACCTTTTGCTACAAGGTTGAAGATGGTTGCTATATGTAGATGTCCCGATGTTAAGATGCAGAGGGAGGATAGTGCTCAATTACAGGAGCAAAAAACTCCACTTCAGAGGGAGTGACTACAACGTCGAATTGACAAATTTTTGACGAGCTTGGGTTTTACCAAGAGTAAAGTTGACTCCAACCTTTACTACAAGGTTGAGGATGGGAAAACAGTGATATTGCTACTATATGTAGATGACTTGTTTCTAACAGGAGACGAGAAGCTCATTGTAGAAACCAAGAAGAAGCTTGTCGCAGAGTTCGAGATGAAAGACCTGGGTATGATGCATTATTTCATAGGTCTAGAGGTGTGGCAGAGTCCAGATGAGATTTTCCTTAGCCAAGGAAAATATGTTATGGAGATCTTGAAGAGATTCGGGATGTTGGATTGTAAGGCCATGGCTACATCGATGGCATCAAACTTGAAGTTGTTGTGTGATACTGTAATAAACAAAAATATATATAATACATTAATGAGTTAATAATTAATATTCAATAATCAAATATGTAATGAAGAGACACTTATTTGTCGAAAGGTCACACCTTTTATGAAAGGGCACCCTGCATGGGTATACTAGCCGCAAATTGCGAAGGCACTTACAACAGCCGCAATTTTGTTAATATTTGTGTTGACGTGGTTCTCGTGGAAAGAACTTGGAATTGTCTATTGGTCAGACCAATAGTCACTAGTCACAATCCTTCATAACATCAACGACGAATTTTGTTCATGATTCCGTTCATAACACTTGGACACCCAAACATTGTAATCAGTGGTCCATTAATTATTGTCATCATCGGGACTCAGGGAGTATAACCATTCGTGAAGAATTTTCGACGAATCGTGTATAAGTCACGCCTTTTGGGTGTGGGTTAAATTGGCTTACTCCAACTAATTCGTGGTAATATTGGACTATATGCGCCAAAAAAAAGATGACGTTATACAAGTTATAAATCGGTATACAAGTTATAATATAAATCAAATAGTTTTTAAAAGGAGACGTCACCACAATAAAGGGTTGCCCTTATATTGGTATTATTTCAAGCGTTTGAGATTATATCAAATAGGGTTTTATGTGCAAGAAATAATATAAAGCCCTAAGTTATAAGAGGTCTCGATTTTATTGTAATAATAGGTCTCGATAATATGGGTCTCGATTTTATTTTAATAAACAATTTTAAGGGTTTCCCTAAGTTAAAAGCATAAAGGGTTTATTAAGCATACAAATAAGAGGTTAAAAGTGAAGTCAATACTTCACTATAATATTTCATTTATCAAGATATTGTTATAAAAGGGAAGAAGCATCACAATTGGAAAAGCATTAGTCAAGCTATAGATATATAAAATTAAAAGGGTGTTTGTAAAGGTCATATACTTGTGAAAAGTGACCTAAACAAAAGGGAGTTATAACTCTTAAAAGTATTAAAGAGGTTTGAAGTATTTAAAGAGGTTCTTATAAAGAGGTTTTCCTTTTTACAAGGAAAAAAGTATTTAAAGGGTTTTGAAATATTTACATCTTTTTTTTAAATTATAAAAAGATTATAAAAAAAAGGGGTAAAAAAAAAGAGGCATTGAAGCTTATTATCTATTAGTGGAATTTGGTCAAAAGAAAAATGGAATCTATACAATGTGAATCTATACTGTGTGGGATAGTAAAGAAACAAAATTCTAATCTAAAAAAGAAGAATAAGGAGTTGCTCACTCAAATCATGGAATTAAAAAATGAGAATTATTGCAATCAGAAATTACTAAGGGGAAATGAAGATTTCAGGAAGAAAGCTGACAAAAGTTTACTAGAAAAAGATGAAGAGATCTCTCGTTTAAGAGATCATAGTAAAAAATTACTCGTTCAAATCAAGAAGACAAAAGAAAAATGCAGTGCAATCAAAAGCTATAAGAGGAGAATCAAGATCTTCAGAAAATATTATCAAGAAAAGGCGAAGAAAATTCCTCCTTAAAGAAGGATAGTCAGGAATTGCTAGAACAAATAAAAAGGTTCAGGGGAAGAGAGCAAGAGAATCAAGATACTCAAAATGAAGTCGACAAGTTAGATTACAAGGAAGAACTCTTATGCTTAAGGAGACATAATCGAGACTCACTTATACAAGTTAGGAAGCAAAAGCGTGATAAGAAGTTATCAGATGCTCAAATTCAAACACCAAAAGAGGAAACCAATACACAGTCAATCAGCGCCCAAATTCAGAAGAATGCAAAAGCATGATAAGAAGTCATCAGATGCTCAAATTCAAACACCAAAAGAGGAAACCTATACCGAGTCAATCGACGCTCAAATGCTAAAGAATGCTTATGTTGACAAATCACTAAAATCAAAAGAAGATGGTTCCGAAGAACAATCACAAAAAGTTAGGATGCCTTATCATCATCATCCAAATCACAAGAATCGATATTGTTACCACCTAAAGTTGCACTTTAGTTGGACTAAAGTGAGCCGCTAGTGTTGCACAAGTCACTTGTGCTTATCAGAGTTCAGAAGTTCCAAGCTTGGCCTGTTCAGGGTCCCTTTTTTAATGTTCTGTAGTACATGACCGTGCCCCACGGGGTTTGTAATAAGCATACTAGCATGGTGGTCTTTGAGTGACTCGGTTCCCTAGGACCTGACAACCAAAGAAGGTATATCGGTGAGGTTTTCTCCTGCACTTCCAAAGCTGGAATGCCCAAAGTGGTGGTTAGGCCTTAGGGGGTTATTAGAGCCCATTTTGTAACGTTTATAAACATGTTAGACGCTAGGTTTTTATCGTTTGGTCATGTACTAGGTTCCCTTGAAGTTTCAGTCAATTCCGAGAAAAATAATTTTTTCGCATTTTTAAGCCATTTTTTTAATGGTTTAAATGAAAAACTTCAAGTGGCGATAAAAGTGTCATCCGGAGTCGGATTTTGATGCAGGGATGCTCGTTTTCAAGCTCAGAGCATCCTCTTTACCCCAGTACCCGGTTTTCCTACGTTTCGGGTGACCGAAAACCCCCATGGAGTAGTTTTGCCTATCAGAGCTATAAAGTGGCACTTTAATGCTAAAGATGCATCAAAATGCACCATGGGCAAATGATTAAAATATTAAAAAATGGAATAAGTCACATGTCAAATGACATGGCACTTATTCACTTAAGGTAAAGTGACTATGCTAAAGGGATTAATAAGTTATATGGTGGAGAAATGAAGTCAAACGTTGAAGTCTTGAAACCAAGGAAACGCCCATCCTTCACGTGGGCACCAAGTGACTTGGCATCGTTTTTGTGGTGGACGATTGAGGTTAATATTAGAACCTTATGTTATAATTCGAGGTGGGAAACTTTATTAAAGAATCAAAGCTTGTGATATAGTCGAATTAAAGATTGAAGATTTTGACACCATATCCGTACGGTTATTTTTCACGTGGGCCAGCTTACCCTTCACGGCCTTGTTCGTTTTTGGTTGAGGATAGCTGCGAAAAAGGTGGGGGCGGCTTCTGCAAGTAACATGGCACTATCCACATGGCTACCTGTTATCACACCATAGTAGCAGGGCTAGTATTCTTGTTTAGCAGATATCTGCACATTTCAGAGCTTCCATTATTCAGAGCATGGCTATGATGATTGTATTTTTTGTGATCACACATGATCAGAGCAGTGTATTATTCAGACTTATGTTAGACCTTGTGTCAAGGCTGAGCCTTGAGAGTTCAGATTTGATGACCGATGTGACCCTTTATCCCATACAGTTTCAGTTCAGTGCTTAGAGATGTATTGCAGCAGTGTTCAGATGGTATATGATGTTTATTACTATGATGATGTTGTATGACCTATGGATATTTTATCATTGACTGTGGATTATTATCTTGTTGATTTAGTCATGTTCACAGCATCTGCTTGGTATATTCTTCCTGATGTGGCAAACTGTTTAAAATGAACTATAAATCATAAAATGGACAATTACTCGCACATTTAGGTCATTTAACAAAACCCACTGGTGTTCCACCTTACATAGATATGGTCTTTCCTGGCACCAGTTGTCTGCTAGTGTAGGCTTCATATTCACTTGACTCCATCCATACATGACTTTCCTATTTGACTTTAAACCTTGACCTGTCTCATTTGACTTTTTGATACTGAGGACTTCCCCATTTTTCTACCTCTGTGTTTGGACCGCATCCCTGTATGTTCAGTGTCTCGGCTCTAAGTTGGTGACAAAACTTGCCTTTGGTGAGTTGGATTGTAGGCCTAAATCATTCTGGTCGGTTGTCCCGATGTTTGGCATTGGCTCGAACTTCCCTTAGTCACTTGAGATGTTGTTGGCTAAAACTGAAAGCTCATGTTCTACTTATGGAAACTTATAAATTCGCCCATGGAAACTAAAAAGGGCAAGAGCGATGAACAGCTAAAAATACTCCTCGAAGAGTATAAGAAAGGTCCAAAAAGCAATGGTTCTTAAAAGCTATATCTAAACAATTGCTGACCTTATATGTATATGAAGACATGCCTTGGATGCAAGCTGCAACTAGTTGTGCTTATCAGCACACCTGAGATCCGAAGGGTTATGTAGGCCAAAAAGGCCATGAAATGAAATTGAATGATCCTAATGAACCTGGATCAACTTGATGTAGACATGGTGCCTAAGTTGAATAAGCACTCTCTGAACAACTTATCCATTTGTGAGGCACAACCATTCGCTGTGTTATTTTGTCCAGCACAGAGTTTGTAGCTTCCCCCCTTCTCCCAGTCCAAAGTATTTTTGAGTTAAGTTAGACAAGTCAACCCCTTGGCCCAACCTTGTTCCTAGCCTTCATCCTTCATTAGCAGTTTGACCATGTCCAATGGGTGAGTTTGTCATTTGAACTATTGTGCAAGTAATTTTATATAACAAAGGAATATGCTAACTTGATTAATGCCACTGAATGGATGTTATACTTTGAGCTTGGCTATGAGAATGATTAGAGAAGCATGTCTTAGTCTACTGATGTGATTTATCCTTGGTTGTATATTATTGGGATCCGTGATGATGTGGGCCATATCTATTGATGATGATTGATGGTCCCGCATACTTGATGATGATGCCATATGATGGACATATGGTTCAGATGATGATTGATGCAGTTCAACAGATTTTATTATTACTTCAGATCATCAGATTATGCACTGTCCATATATGGTGGACCCTACAGCTGGCCCATTAGGGCAACCCATGGTGTATGAGTACACATTCCTAGTGGATTTGGGTCTTCTAGATCCAATGAGATACTTATCTTTCAGTTCTGGGCACTTCTGACGGTGATTGATGCAGTTTTACACTTGTTGACTAGATTTGGGGCTGATTTCCCAGCCTGAGCAGCAGGGGCCATGAGAGGCCAATTCACCTAGGGCGCTGTATGAGGAGGGGGTGGTCCAGCCACTTGTTTTTACCATTTACCCCCCCTTCTGGAGAGCCTGGTGGCCTCAGTTGGACAGCGTAGATGCCCTAGGAGGCAGTTTTGGCACTTTCACAGCTACCAAGGCAGTTAAAATATGGGATAAAGTGGTCACTAAGGAATTCAATTTGGGCAATTGAGGCAAGGTTTTAGCATTTGGTTTTCACAGAGGTCTTCCAGGGTGATCCCACTATCTTCCAGCCAGTTTTCACCATGTGGGTAGGCCCACAACGATCACAGGAGGTCTTTTACTGCTTGTCTGTCACAGATTTTGAGGACAGATTTGATCATTTATATTATCTTGGACATATTTTCTTATTTTATTGTGCTTTGGGGATGAGCTAGTAAGGATTGATGCCTCCTAGCCCCACCATGTGCTTCTTATGTTATGTCCTAGTCATTAGGAGGTGGATTTTTGTACTTTTACCCCTCTAGTGGATGACATCATCCTCACTTTGTACCATTTAGTTAGGGCGTCATCATTATATTGGGTGATCCATGTGATATATTGTTATGATTCATTATTAGCCATTGATCATGTATTGAGATCTTTTAATCTCAACCACTCATTTGATGTAGTATTGTAAAGTGGTATAGGGTTTTGGTCTTTATTATCCTATATAAGGAGGAGACCCCCTATTGTATAGCTCACCTTTGGAGCTCTGGAATATTGGAATAAAACACTTCTTTGTGGAGCATATCTCTCTTGTCTTGTGGATTCTCTTGCAAATTGAGCATACAGTATCTCTTCTATGTATCATTGTGGATTTTGGTGCTTCTACTAGTTTTCTTGCAGGAAAGTCGAATTGGTGGAGAGGAGGGTGATTTCTTGAGGGTTATTGTTGGAGGGATCCACATATTCTCTCTTGGGTTGATCTTGTGACAGGGAGTATCATTATTGTATCTTCATGACATAGTTGATGCTTTCTATTACATCTTTCTATCATTTTTATAATCATCTTACTTGACTTGTTTTTTTGATCTTGTCTTGTAGGAGGAGGACGATTTGGCTATCTTGGAGAAGGACGTTTTGGTTGGAGCTCTTGGATCTCACTCTTGAATATACACATAGGAGAATGCTATCAATTTGCAAGGTGGCCACAAGCAATTGAGGTAAGATCTACAAGGTATGTGCCTCTTTCCATCCATTCTCTCTTCATTGGTCACAAACCCTAATTAATTAAAACCCTCATTTTGTTTTTTCTTAGATCTACTTAGATATAGCCTTGCTTTTGAAAAAATCTTAAGAACCCACCTCTATAGCATCCACCCCTAGTTGGATCTATAGTTTGGTGGTGATTGGGTTAAAATTAACACACTTTTCAAGGCAATATAGCCATCTTGAACCAAATCGCACTTCCTTGGAGAGGCTTGTTGGGTTAGATCTAGCATATGGGTAGGTGAGATCCCACTTGATTTGCAATCTACACACTTGATAACCTACCCCTAGACTTTTACTTGGGTGATTTCTACCTTGTGGGCATCATTCCACATTTTAAGGGATTAAAACCCCCTTTTGAATTGCTTGGCACCTTAAAACTCAGATCTAGTAAGATCTAACCCTTGGATTGGCTTGATTTTCTAGATCCACATATATCGATGCCTAAGCTACTTGGATCTACAATTTGGTGGCCATTGGACTTGATTTGACACACCTTATGCACCTTTTAGCCCTCCTTGAGCAAGGTCGCACTTCCTTGGGTGACTGAGTTTGCCCACTTTGAGGACGTGGGTAGTGGAGATTTTTGTGGATTTGGAACGGGCATACCTTGAAACCTAGAACTAGAATATCATTTTGTGACGATCTGCCTTGGGGGTAGCATTCCTTGTTTCAAGGGATTGTGGTCCACTTGGGTCATTTCATGAAATCCTAGATCTAGCAAGATCCAACCACTTTACCTCAATTAGCCCACTTGTCTTGACCTCTAGGTGTCCCGATCTACACTTTGACATATCTTTTGACTCCATTAACCCATCCAACAAGGCACTAGTCCTCCTTAAGCAAGTCGCACTCCTTGGGAATTGTGTCAAACCTTAGATCCGGTACATGGGTATTCCTAATTTCAACTTAGATCCATAGATCTACTCATTACATATCCTCTAGTGCCAATTGCATCCCTTAATTTCACCTTGTGGGTCCATATTGAGCCATTTCACATATCCCAAGAAAGTAGGACCCACTTGTGTAACACATGGTACCATACCTTATCATTATAATTAATCATGTGGCCTAAATCATACATTGGTTGAAACACTAATCATTCCTCAAACCACCTTCAACAATACTTTAATTTCTAGGTCCGATTTACCTTGCATTGGTTTCCGTAACTTACCATTTACTTATTCCTAGGAACCTTTGTTTGGATCCAATCATCTTTGATTGGTTATAGGGTCTCCCCCCAGGTCTTGATTCACCTTGACCTAAAGTGAAGAGTGCCTCGGTTGACGTGACTCCCACCTTGCATTGGGAACCGTGGCATCTCTTGGGTCACCTCTTGAGTTTTCCATCTCCTCTATCGTCCCGGATGGGATACCACTAGGGGCAACTACAAGTTGCGTGATAACACTACCATTTAAAGCAACTAACCCCACCACCTCAACGCAATATGGAAACATCAACTTCACAGTCGATTTTCTCCTCACATGCGCTGACCGGTGGCTCCACATGGTTGTGTATGTTTCTGTTTGATGATAAGTATGGAGGTGGCATACCCCACTTGGATGGGCTGCCAGTTATTGCAACCAATCAGAATCCAACACAACAAAGCTTGGAAACATCAAAAGTTCGAATTCCTCCTTCACGTGGGTATTCTCATCAATTTGGCATTTTCCAAGTTTTATTGTTTTTTCGAGTTTTTGTCCAAGTGTGGTGATGCATTCCATTGGTTGAGAGCTTGCCTTGCTCTATAATCAAGGTGACTTGCTCTACAATCAAGGAGCTTTGTCTCCTTAGGGTTTTGCACCCTAGCTCACTGACCATTTGCTATAAATTGACGAGCTTGGCTCCATTGTAACTATCTGAAGGTGGAACCTCTGCTCGTTCATTGTAATATTTTTCTGAGTTTAATAAAAAAGGCTTTGGAGGCTAGTCTGGTGATTGTCTTTGGTTGGATCTTCATGCTTGTTACATTTGAGGTAAACTGTATCGTGTTGCATAGTTAGTATTGTCGGGATTGTATGTCTTGTTACCAACTTATTTGTACCACAGTTGGATTATCTGAAGAGCCGCCATTTGACAAACACGATAAGTGTTTGACTCCAGTGTATCAGATGATTCAGCATTTGTGGCTAGCTAGTTTTGGTTAGCCTGTTTTGTTTTTTGAGTCGACATGACCATGGCCCCATGGGGGTTTGTAATAAATTGTGCTAGTAGGATCTGAGTGTCTCGGTTCCCCATGACTGGATTAAGCAACTAAGGTATTCCAGGGAGTTTTTTCCCTTGTCAATTATACTTTGCTTAAGGCGATGTATAATCGATGAGGTTTTCTCCCGCTCCTCCAAAGCTGGAATGCCCGATTTTGAAAATTTTGGCCATGGGGGGTTATTAGAGGCCAACTAATGTATATAAGCCTACTAGACACTGTTAAAATAGGTGTCGGTCATGTCCTAGGTCCATAAAACCCTTAGGAAAAAATTTCGAAAATTTTTTACCGGGTCCGTCGAATTTGGGGTTTTAATTATTTTTTAAATTTAATAAATTTCTCTATAGTTTAAATAGAGAAATAATAATTTGTAATATGTCAGTCGTCCGGGGTCCGAATTCAATAATTGATGGCTCGTTTCATAAGCCAAAAATCACGCATGACCTATGGGCCAGCCAGATCCAAGTTTCAGATGTCATTTAGGCCTCATAATCAATATTTTTTTCTGAAAAGCCATTTACAGAGAAATTATTAATTAAAATAATAAAAATGATTATTTTGGAGATAATCCAAATCTCTCCAAAATAATCCAAATAGAATAAAGTAAAAGGCTAAATGACATGGCACTCAGCATTTATGAAGATTCCAATCATCTCCAAGCAGCTTCAGTCAACTATACAGTCAGCATAAGTCAAAGCTCTTCATGTGAACTCGCCCTCCATGCATGAAAATTCGATTTGGTGATGTGGAGGTCGTATTTATTGGTTTTTGGGTTGGTGTGGAGTTATATTGAATGGAGTGGGGGCGCCTTCCCTAGGTGGAGGCCACCTCTCACTCCCACCTACCTTGATTGCAATCAAATCTTGGATTAAACTCCAAGCACCTACCTCCATGCTCACGTCAATCTCCTTCTTGAGGCAAGTTCTACATATGGCAACTACTTATTAGCGTGGTGATAGTTCCAAGGTGAGATGGGGGGCGCCTTGCCAAGGTGGAGGCCACCTCCCCATCCACATCATCTACAACTCGAGTTCATTGGTGAGATGAGCTCCAAGCTCCATGCTGATCGGTGTTTGACATGCTCTCGATTGGAAGTCGAGTTTGTGTTAGGTGGTGTTGGCTCCCTTTGAAAGCCAATTCGACTTGGGGCTTTAGAGAGTCTTGTATTGATATATAATGAGGCTCATTTTGCCTCATGAGGATGGATCTTTAAGCATCAAAACTCTGGAGAAATTTGTAATTTGTTTAAGTATTTGAATAAAGTGAGACTTTGGAGGTCAAAGTGGAAGCTCTTGATGTGCCATGCTTCATCTTGTATGAGGTGATATCATGTTTTGTCTATGTACTTTTGATTCTTAAGCATTGATTTTTATGATTTAGAGGGCTAACAATCTAGCACAAATATTATAGATCTATGCTTTTCTCTTAAGTGTGTGGCTTTTCAGGTATTCTCCCAAGTGCAAGGGTTCTTGTTTGGTTACATCTTCATTCTACAAGTTATCAAAGAGGTCTTGCTTTAAAGAATCAAGAAACAAGGAGTCATATGTGTTTTCTTTCCATCAAACATCTTCAAACAAATTCTCAATCGGTTACTTGTTCTACCCATCTAAACTGTGGAAACCCAAGCCCTACTCTTCTCCAAGTTTAAGATTACTACCTAGTTTGCCTTTGTTTTTGGCTTGCTTGGTTTTTTGCCTTTTTGTTTGCCTCTCATCCTAGTCTCATCTTGCCTTTTCTTACTGCTGCTACCATCTTTCTTGCTGCTGCCATCTGTGTTCTGCTGCTGCTATCTTCCTCGTCCATCTAGTCTTCTCCTCCTCTCGTCCCATTTTTTTTTTCCTCTAGCTGCTGCCCTTGTCATCTATTCATTTTCAGTCCCTTTCTATCCATCAATACAATCTGCTGCCTTATCTTTCTGCTGCCCTTACCATCTTCCACCGCTGTCCATCATCTGCATTTTGCAGCTGTCCCTTGTCCCATGTTTGGCTGCCCTCTTTTCCCTCACATCCACTTCAAAATTCTGCCCTTAAAACACTTCAAAAAACAGTTAACAGTTTGGTAAAGTTCAAGTTTAAAGTCAGTGTTAGAATTATTTCATAAGTATAGATCTTGTCTTTTTTTTGCAATAGATTAGATCTCTAGAGATTTTACTTAGTAGTTTCTAGTTTGTGCTTTGGAAAAATAGCATTAGGGCCTTAGATCTCATATCATAAATCTCAAAAGTTTGCATTAAAAAATTCTTTGCATATAGGTTAGATCTTAGTCTTTGCATTTAATTTCAAAGTTGGAGTTTGACTAACATCTAATGGGTACATTGTTGAAGTGAGTTTGAAGTTTGTGTAGATCTTGTTGAAGGAGGAGAAAAGCTTGATAAGAAAAATACTCAAAAGAAGGAGCAAAGTGGATCTAAGGGGAAGACTTGAACCATTATTGATAAACCTTGTATATTCTCCTTTTTGTAATTAGCCACTAAGGGCTCACAAAGTATTGTCTTTTTTAAGTAGTTCTTTTTTCTCTCAAAAGACCTTTCGAGGGCTTCATCCCGAAAGGCACTTGTAACCGTTTAATAAAATTTTCAAGTGGAGAAGGCTCCACTTTTTGGTTTTCTTCCCCATTTGGGGAAGAGTGTTGGTTTTGTTTGGCTTGTTTAGTTTAGATCTTTTCATTTCTCGTTCTAGAATAATTCATTTTTTTTTATTTTGTCGCTTCTCTTCCAAGCCTTGACCAGAGAAGAGCTAACTTTGGGATTGCATCCCGAAGGCCACATAGCCTTGTGGTAGCTTCTCGTTCCCCCATTAGCTTCTTGTGGACATCTAGCTAGCTGGAAGGTTTCCAAGACTAGTGGCTTCTAGCGGTTGACCTTGTTCGGAGGTTGATCCCACCTGCAGTGTAAATTTTTGCTTGGTAGAACACTAGATATTTCCGTTATCTCATTGTATTTTGCAAGTAGTATGTTAGCAGTATTTCCATTGATTTGAGCTATCACATGTTTTGAGTTTCACAAAGTTTCAATATCTTATTTTACAATTGCTTCTTGCTTCTTAAAATGAACAAAGCCTCTTGAACTTGGCCAAATCCAAGTCAAGAGCACTCTCTATCGGAGAGCATTGTTAGAATTTGCATCTTTCTTGCACTAGGCATTTTAAATTAGCAAGTCTATTGAACTGTGGTTATAAGATCAAGTCAAGAGCGCTCTCTGTCAGAGAGTTGAACGAATGCTCTAATAATAAAAAAATTTCAACCCACATTTCCCTTTTAATTAATTTATCTTGGTTTCTGTCCTACACCCGTATGCTCTGCCAACCGGAAACGGTTGGGCTAGTACTCAGAAAGGTAGAAGACTTGTTAATTTCGCAAGTGATAACATTAATTAAAATTTTACCCCAAAACCCCAACTAAGACAAAATCACTAAGAACTTCCTGAAGAGGTGGTGCCGGGAATCCACTGTCAGACTCGAGGGTGGTAAAGCCGTAAGCACACTTGCCCTCTTTGCAATCTGGGTGCTCCCGACCTATCACCTAAAAGGTTGCCAGTGTTTTTCTTGGTTAAGGTTCCACTCCTTTTGATACCTTTGTTCTTAGTCCCAATAATCAAGACCACTAAAATCTTTAATTTACCAAGATAAGCTGCAAAACGATCTCAAGAACCTCTTTTTTCTCGAACACTTGTATCAAACACTTCAATCACTCAAATATTATTTGACTCCATAAGGCACTGGTCCTTTATCATACGTTTTGTTTGCTTAATATCAATCTGGAGTACTTGCTTTAATTTTCATAAAGAGTGATTTGTTTGTGATTCAGTGTATCTTTCCTTTTCTCCTGCAACGTGGATTGCGTTATCTTGGTTTCATTTAAAGTATATTGTGTCTCTCACCTTCAAAACTCCTTAACAACACCTATCCGCATCACAACATCAAAAAACATTTAAAACACAAGAGCCTTAGACAACTCTTTGTAGGGACTACCCCCCTTGGCTTCGTTAGGAGTTAGCCTAAACGGAGGAGCTGGGATTTAGGTGACAGTACCTGGCTCATTGCTTGCCCCCAAGGCCACACCTCTCCCCACTTTCCAGTGAGGGAGACAGTTTTCGAAAGATTTCTGCTGCTGGTGTGCAGTTTGGCGGACAACATTTCTTTTTAAAGGGAAGTTATCTTTCATAAGGAATAATGAGTAATGCTTTATAGGTTGCTTACTTTTGTTGATGATATTAGAATGCTAGAAGTAGTATGATCTCTTGTTTGAATCTATTATTTCTCAAGTTTTCTGTTGTTCATTTGCACATATGCTCTTATCCCCTTGCTAGTTGTTTGCAGCTGTTTACAGGTAGCCTAAGCTGAAGAGGTCCACGAACATATTAGATCGTATCTTCATTCAGTAAATTCGAAGAAAGTCTTGATCCTACCGGTGCATCAGGGAGCTTGAGTCCATCGCCCTTTCTTCAAAACGCTCAACTCCCAAGGGTTCCATTCCTTTGATCCAATCTTCTTTAACTATCTTTGGTTACTGTTACTTATGTTAGATCATAGTTCTTTCAAAGCATAAATTTCTGAAAGTAGATCTAATTTTACAAGTTTTACTTTTCAAGCTTGTTTTAATCGTAAAATCTAGAGTTCTTGATAGGAAAATCTTGTCTGGGTTGAAAAGTATATTTGGCTATTTTAAGAGCTTGCTATTGGCTGTCCGAAAGAGCAAGCCAAGATCCCAAGAAAGGAACTTTCTAGTTCGTTTTCTTGGTTCATTTTTATTTGTTTTTTCGTTATTAGTTTTCATAGTTTTGTTTTGGGCATATTTCGCAAGTGCGGCCAAATCACTTTCTAAGTGTTTTGGGCCATTACATGACAAAAAGAGCTCACTGGTTTTTTGGTTCTGCACATAAAAAGTTAATTGAAAGTTAGCTTAAAGACTCAAAAAGTTGCCCAAAAACACGTTTTTTGCATACCAGTTGCATTAGTTTTAATTTTGACAGTTTGTAGTATTGTCAGAGCACTCTTAAGTGTTCTGATTATCATTTTCTAACCAACATAGTTGGCTGATCTGTTTTGATTTCATAACAGGATGGAGCCAAAAAAATCATAAGAAAGACATTTGGAGCTTCCAAGACCACCCAGAGAGAACCGGTCACAAGCACCATCTTTATTTCTCTCAAACATTGTAAACTGACTTGTTCCCTAATGATAAAGGGCAAGCAGTATTTCTTTTAAGTTTCCAAGTTGTAATCAAAAAATAAAAAGAGCACAACAGGCAATTCCAGCGCCTGACCCCAATCCCCCAAGGAGGGATCCGCACCTTTTTCAGTTTTTTTTTCACTTTTTCTAGTTTTTCATTTTAGATTAGTTTCATTTGAGCAGTAGTAATTAAACAACTCACTCAAGCACACAACATCCTCTAAGGACCCGAATATCATTTTATATGCTTTTGTGTTTTATTCAATTATTATTCCGTTCTTAAAAATTCAATCCTAAAATTAACCCCCCTTGTTATATGCTTGGGGTTTAGTGTAGATTAATCATCCACTCACACATTTTAATAAAACGAACAATGCCCCAAACCCGGAGTATGCTCTTGACTACTGCAGCTTAGTCGGAACAGTTGGCTCAATCAGAAATGGGTGCAAGGTACTTAGTGTTAATAGGACAATCCATTAGAATCCAATCCTAAGAACTCGGGAGGTTGCATGGACTGAATCCACAGAGTCAACAGGTTCTTAAGCGGGTTCATCCTCGCCTGGTTGGACACTTGGTAAGGTTGCTAGAGCACTCAGTTCGAAGTTTAGGTTTCTTTTGGGCCAAACCAAGAATTAACCCACTCCTTAATCCACTCATTTAATAATCATAAAATTTACCAACCGAGACACTGCAATACTTTCACTGAGACTACACAAGCAACCCTACACAGCAGCAATTGCAAGCATTTCTACATTCTCGGCACTGGTCTTTATTTTTCCATGTTTTAAGTTTCAATCATAAATGTCGTGAATGCTTATCTATCTTGTGTTGGGTTACTTAATTGATATAATTTGCAAGCAGTGCTTAGTTGTAAATTTTCCATCTCATTATCTCATAACTCCTAGAATAGACTTTTTATCTTTTGTTGTAGATTAAAAGCCTTAGTTTATTTTTCATAGGGACCACCCCCCTTGGCTTCGCTAGGAGTAAGCCTAGACGGAGGAGTCGAGTAATCAGGTGACAGCACTTGACTCTCACTTGCCCCCAAGGACACACCAAGCGGCTTGAAGGTTTCCTGCCGCGTCCCCCCCAGGTGTGTATTAGGCGACAACAGATATGATCAACGACTTGGTCAGAAGGAACATAAACAGATGAGTTATGATTCCAAAAAAAAATGGAGACAAAATCAACAAACTGGGTGGAAGCAAGAAACGAGAAGCTCCATCCAACAAATCAATAGGCAAAGGGTCCCAATGAAGATTAACTTGGGATGGACCACTTCACAAATGATGTAACATTTTTATTTGGGCATTCGTAACTCATATCGTCTCGTTTCATCAAGAGTCGCAACTTCCATCACAAAAGATCACGAGAAGACATCACGAGCAAAAACAAAGGATAAAGACTTCCATGATAATGCTTTGAGGACAAAGCATTTCTAAGGGAGAGGCAATGTAATAAACAAAAATATATATAATACATTAATAAGTTAATAATTAATATTCAATAATCAAATATGCAATGAAGAGACACTTATTTGTCGAAAGGTCACACCTTTTATGAAAGGGCACTCTGCATGGGTATATATAAGAGCCCATATTTGTAAATTGTTATCGTCTCATCATTTTACATTTAATGTATAATTTCGTATATGGATTTATGTTCTCTGTCTTATTTACAGTGGATATTTCTTTAGAGCGAACTTTGTTCGTCTCAGTTACTTCTTCAAAGACTGTGGATGCCACATTGTATAGATAGATGATTGGTTCGTTGATGTACTTAACGAACACTAGACCAGATATATGCTTTGTGGTGGACACTTTGAGTGAGTACATGGTTGAGTCGAGACGTGTTCACCTGATTGCGACAAAGCATGTGATCAGGTAGCTGAAGGGTACACTTGATTATGGACTCAAATATGTGTCAAATCAAAAGATTAGCCTGCAAGGCTATGTTGATTCAGATTGGGCCGGCAGTGTCATAGACTAGAAGAGTACTTCAAGATGTTGCTTCAGTCTGGGATTAGGCATGATTTCCTGGTTCAACAGGAAGCAGACTAGTGTGGCACTTAGTATAACCGAGGCAGAGTATATGGTAGTGTGTTCAGCCAGCAGTGAAGCAATGTGGCTTCGAAAGTTACTTGCAGGCCTGTTTGATCTTGAGTGAGAAGTGACTTTTATTTTCTATGACGACCAAAGTTGTGTAAAGATGTTTGAGAACCTAGTGTTTCATGACAAGTCCAAGCATATCGAGATCAGGTACCATTATATTAGAGATATGGTACAGAAGGGAGCAGCGAAGCTCCAATATATTGCGGCGGACAAGCAGATAGTCAATGTGTTGACCAAGCCTCTATCGAGAGTGAAGTTTGAGTACTTCAAGGACAAGCTTGGCGTGATGCAAAGAGCGGTCCCTCGTAAGAGGGAGGGATGAGTCAAATATACGATTCAGGGGGTTGTAGCTGTACAATGCGGTTGTAGCACGTGGTCATTTATGGGCATGTATTACTAGACTCTGAGGATTGGAGAGAGTGACCATCTCATGATGACTGGAGACCGTGACCATACTTTGTATGTGTATCTAGTCAAGCTGTGTATCCAGTTAGAGCTAGTATGTATGTGAGGACTGGAGTGAATGACCAGCTCATGATGACTGGAGAGCGTGACAATACTTTGAATGTGTATCCAATATCCATTCGAGCTGCGTATCCAGTTAGAGCTAGTATGTATGTGTGGACTGGAGAGCGTGACTAGCTCATGAGGATTGGAGAGCGTGACCATACTCATGAGGGTTGGAGAGCGTGACCATACTTGCGAGGACTGGAGAGCATGACCATACTCATGAGGGCTGGAGAGAGTGACCATACTCATGAGAACTGGAGAGCGTGACCATACTTAGTATGTGTCTCCAGTCGAGTATGTGTATCCAATCGAGTATGTGTATCCAATCGAGCTGTGTATCCAGTCGGATGTGTGTGTCTAAATTCCTTATGAACTAGACGAAGTCCCATAATGACGTAATGTGCGCTCCTGGATCACTCCCACTGATGTGTTGCTACTGTGATGCCCCTGGATGTATGATTGTGACTCATGCATGATTGAGATGATGGCTTGCTCATATAGAAATTCTAGTGATGTATAAATTCGAGAGATGTCACAAGTCAAATGGTCAGAGTACAGAGTTGCAGCAGCAGTGATGATGATCACGTTAGAAGAATACCTTCCCTTTTAAGACGGAGTGTTGAAGATTATGTAACTTCGGAAGATATTCTTATTATATTCTTATTGTATTCTTATTGTACTTCTTTCGAGAGATATTCATATTGTAATTGATCATGTAAAAACCCTAAAAGAATAAATGTAAACTCTACTTGTAAAGTCATCCCAGAAGAATCCAGAAGAAATATGAAATAAGTATTATTTAATATTTCCTAAGTGAAGTCGACCTAGTCTAGTAGACAAGTTGTCCCAACAGTGAAAAAGGTCACCCAAGACAAGTATAAATAAGGGGTGGCGCCTCCTTATTTGGAAACCAAGCAAGTGAAGTGAGATCTTCTCCATAAGTGTGCATAGGAGAGTAGCTGCAGCTGGAGGAAGCATATATTTTGGGTTCTATCTCATCCTTTGTTTTAAAAATCAGTCAACTTGGACTCGGACTCGGTCGAGTTGACCGAGTTGACCCTCCACCGAGCTGACTCGGCCTTCAAACTGGATCGGGTGACCGGTTCGGTACCGAACCGGCCGAGTCGGACATCAACTCGGCCAAGTCCCAACCTGAACCGATCGAGTTGTCTGGAAAAAAACTGCTTTATTCAGTTACTTGGTAGATTTGGCAATACTAAATGGTAATGTTAAATTCTTAAAAGTAGTATTTTCCTTATCTTTCATTTTCTATCCTTTTACTTAAATTTTTAACATTACCATTAATTGTTTCAGGATGTTTGAGAGTGGTTCCAACCTCATTGGACTTCATATGCAAACAGTAGAATTTTAGATCCCATTCAGAATTCAACAAACTTAACAGTTTTCAGGATTCCAGGATTTCAAAGTTTCCACCAAATTCTATTGTGTATGAGGGTATGGGATTGGTATTTAATGAAGCACATCAACCCCTCTATATACCTTGATGTTGGTGGTGTTTAGTGTTGAACTCCTCTGTCATTACCTTAATAAAAATGTACTCTTCACTCAAGCAAAATCACCATAAGCATGGGAATCTCTTTCAACCTTATTTTAGCAATTGGATTAGGAAGTTTCATCAAAATTGTAGGATGTTGAGTCATTGACTAAAGTTCTTGGAGGATCAACTTTGAGATCAAGGATTAACTTTGATATATATCCCCATTTCCAAAATTTTTAGGGGTCACGTTTCAAACGCGTCCCTGTTTCCTTGTTTTGTCCAAGTTAGAATCTAACCCTAAAGCTATAAGACGAACCCTAACCTTATGCTTCTATATGTTCATCTTCTACTACTACTACTACTACAATTGTAGATGACCTTGAGGAGTTCGAGCTTGAGCCAGATGATGATGCTATTTCCTATGACATTGCAAGTCTTGATTGTAATTCTACTTATATTTCTAGCAATGGTGATGAGTTTGATGATTGATCATGTTGATCAATGACATGTATGATGTATGATGTAGTGGTATCATATCAAATTGGTTTTTGGACTCTGCAGGCCATTTAGGCCTCATTGATTATGTATTTTGTTCTAGAATCCAGATATGTATTGCACAATACACTTCTACACTTCACCCTTCTATGGTATATAAATGAGCAGACTTTGGATATTTTGTCTCTAATGCTTTGGAATCATTGATTGGAATCTTTAAAATATTGTTTTTCTTTAAAATTTAAATATTTTATGTAGTTTTGAGTAAACCGAGTCATTAAATTCAAATCAACCAAGTCATTGCTGATTCATTATTGATTCCTAGTTCGAGTCCGAGTTGACCCTCGACCGATTCTGAGTCGAAGTCCGAGTTTTAAAACATTGAGATTCTCATCTTGTCTTTGTGTCTCCTATTCTTGGGGCATCTTTGTGTGAAAGAGCTTTAGCTCTTCATTGTGCTGGTTTGACATTGTACTTGTTGACAAAATCTATATTGAAGAAGTTTTGCTGGGTTTTCTTCCCCAAGAGGGTTTCCCAGGATAAACTCTTGTGTATGTTGTGCTTGTCTATCTTTCAATGATCCTATTGCTTATGTTTATTGTGATATAGTAGAAATTGTTTAAAGATCTAACATAACTACTATTCAAGTGCAAATTCTAACAATTTGTAAGTGCTTGGAAAGATGGAAGACTCAAACAAGATCAACCACTCCTTCCAGCTAGGTACCTGCATTTGCTTAGAAATCCCTGCACAAAGAAATGGTTAAAACAAAGGTGTTGTCGGCAGCAGAAACTTAGAAAACATGCAATTTAACAAAATATACATGCACCTCTAAGAGATCTACAACAAACAAGTAGTAAGAGCATAAATCGAACTAGAATAATCTCTTACCCTACTGGGAGATAGCTCCCTTTGTAGGCCCAGAACTAACCAAACATACACAAAGAAAATAAGCAAATACTAGTTACCTCATAAGGAAAACAATTTTCATCCACACACATTGTTGCCCGACACCACAGGTTTGCCTCCAAAGCCTTCTTTATTCCAAAAATATTACAAGTTACAAGTACAAAGCTTGAGTAGCCTTTCAGTCCTCTGACCAGGAGAAAATGAGAGCCATAGCCTTGCTTAAATAGCCAAATTGAGCCAAGAGGGGCACATTTCCTAAGGATGAGTTAACTGTAGAGAGAGAAGAGTGAACTGAGGGCGCATGGAGTTGATTTAGGAATGAGTTGGAGTGCTCCAAGGGGGATTGGCACCACCGCTCAAGAGGTCGACAACCATCCCATCCATAATTTTCCATGTCTCCCAAAGTAATGTGCCAAGTCTTGTGATTTGAGATTGGATTGAGATCCCCATTGAGAGGGGTGCATTCTTCATGAAGAGGCGCCCCCCTCTTCATGAAGAATGTGCCCCTCTCAGTGGGGATCTCAATCCAATCTCAGATCACAAGACTTGGCTCTCAAACAACTCGCCCTTGACTAGCAAGTCAATTGCCACCACTGCAACTGACTAAAACATGTCCCATACATGTTCCTAGATTTATGGGATTGTTGATTTTTCCCATTTATTTATTTTTTTATGTCATTTTTTTTGCTTTTTCGAGAGAAATTCACATTAAGTGATAAATAATCATGAATTTTTCTCTCAAAGTGGGTACAAGGGTAGAGTGGGTGCTCTATGTTAGAAAACAAGCACCCTTATGGCAAATTTGACCCCCTAGTACCACTTTATGACTTTTTTCATTTTTACAATTAAAATAACCCGTTTTTTAACGTGAAATTTTATTTTTCTACGGAAAATTAAAAACACCTAGGGGGGACTTAGTACATGTTCATATGACTCACAAATAGTGCCTAGCAGGGTAATATACATTGACACTTAGATTTTAATAACCTCCTAAGGCCTAACCACCAAGACAACTACTCCAACTTTGGAGGATTGAGTGAAAAACTTGAAAATTATAAGTCGTTGAAAAGCAACGAATAATTAACAAGGAAAAAACACTCTAGATTTTAGATTGATGACTAAGTCCTAGGAAAGCCAAGTCTTTTACATAAATCCATCATGCTACATCACTTATTACAATTCCCCCAAGGGGTTATGAACATGCTTAAAATTGAAAAAAGGGCCAAGAATGGCCTGCATGGACTTTTGAACACTGATGATGAACAATTGACTTGTTCATACTTTGGTGGCTCATTGAAAATCCAACTAAGTGCAACTTAGTGGGTAACACACCCCTTAATTAACGTTTTACCATTGTAATTTGCACGAGGTTTTGACACACTAGGGCACACTTTTATTACTGTTTTAAGTTAGCTCTTGACTGCTGCTCACATGCTGTATCCTCGAAGGCCACCAATCTTAAAGCTATTCTTTAATAATTCACAAAAGTGCGCCCTCACTTTCAAATATAAACTGTGACTTGAATATAGCGCATGCCCTTTACTTCAACTAAGTTTGCATTTAAATGATAACCTTCCGTTGCTCTGTAGTTAGTACACAAAATTTCTAGCTACACTTCCCTTTGCGTGAATGACAACTCCTGATTAACCCATTCAATGATGCATACATTCGTTTTCCCATACAATTGATACCGGTCTTGGGTTCAACATGAGTCTAAACACAATACTTAAGCCAATGTTTAATTCACGTTTTACTCCAAGTATGACTTATACTCTAACCAAAAATCTCACAAAATAACTCATCGCATGCGAATTTCATTAGTTATCTGTCATTATTATCGTGCATGTGTTTAAGTGATGGAGGTGCCTTTAGTTTTAGAGATCTCATGCACTTTGATTTTCACTTGTATGCCACGATGTATGAGTATCGATTGCTGATTTAACTGTTGTTCCTACTGTTTGGCTCTTTAACTTGTTTGTTTTGACACGTATGATCTGCATGCACCATTCTTTATATTCGTATAAACTAAGGTGGTCCCTCTTTTAAATTGCTAGTGTAGTTACTGCATCATTGACCTGGTAAACCTAGATGTTACGATCTCTCCTTTATCAAACTTTGTCCATACGGCCATGCCAGTGATACCCTTAGCTTCTAATTGGAGGAAAACCCATATAGCTTTTACACGGATTCCTGGTGATACTCAACCTCAAAAACCTTCTCCCACTAGTTTCTAAATGAAATTCTCAGAGGATGATCATCTTTAAAAACCTACAGACTTTAAAGTTGGAGGAGCATTTTATCAAGTCTTTTATGGGACTTGGTTATCTGAAAACACACCTCAAGTAAGCCATTGCACTGTGCATGCTCCTCACATATTCACATCCTCCAAGGAATTTGTTGATCTGTGCCAAAATGCTGATGTAGTGTTTTTAGTTGTGCACTGAGTTTTTTCTGGTGTATTATCATCACAACCACTAAGAGCTTCAACCTCTGCTTCAGGATAAAACATAGAAGCATTCTTATAATTCTCCTCACGCATGTGGTGAAGTTTCTTGACTTCTCTTTCTGCCTCTTTAGCCTCTGGAATAACCTTATTCTTCGTTATTTCTTCATAACATTTCATCTTTGCTGGCCTTTTGCTCCATAACAACCCAAAATTCCTCCTTTTTATGACCTTATTTAGTCCATTGCTAGTACACTCTCCTAGGCTCATAGTCAATCAAGCATGTTTCTAAAAAGAAAGACATAAGGATTTGGAGAGTTTTGTCGCACACATCAAAGTCGAGACACTAGGGGAAGACATGCAGGCCATCCTAATAAAGAGGTCATAGAGGGGAAGATCCTTGAGTTACTCAGTCATACTCAAATCAAAGAGATTTTTTTACAAGCAAGAGAATGGATGGAAGATTAAAGAGGCCAATAATGGAATCAAGGGATAGTTTGTGATCCATGCAATATTTTAGAGACCCTGCCAAATATAGATATGTATATAAAACAAATACCACTAGATGTAATGCTATACAAATATTCTACTCACCATGCCCAGACATCTCAAGGCATAGCAACACATATACATATATGTATATGTACCGAGAGTTTTGTCGCACACATCAGAGCCGAGACACCAAGGGAAGACATGGAGGCCATCCTAATAAAGAGGTCACAGAAGGGAATGTCATTGAGTTACTTAGTCATTCTAGATCAAATGAATTTGCTTACAAGCAAGAGTGAATGGATGGAAGATGAAAGAGGCCAATAAGGGAACCAAGGGATAGGTTGTGATCCATGCAATTGTTAGAATTCATACATTCATAGCATAATACTTCAATTGCATAATTAGGATCACTAGAAGAAAGACAAAGCACAAAACAATAACATAGAGATTATCCTGGGAAACCCAAACGAGAGAAAACCCATCAACCTTCGTATAGAGATGATAATTCCGAGATCAGAGTACAATCACCAAAAGAGAAAAGATGGGAATGCTTCCCAAAAGTAGAAACCCCAAAAAAGATTCCTTCTCCAGCTAGTGCGAACTTCTCTCTCTCCCAAGTGATGCGAACTTTACCTCTATTTAGACAAGTGCTAACATGAAAAATACCCTAACTGGGCCGACTTCACTTGGGGGGCAATTTATAATTTAATTTTAATATTTTTCTTTTGCTTCTTTTCACCCCAAGGTTTACATTGATTCTTTCATGTGTTTACATAATTAAATACATCGAGTTCATCTCCCTTAGGAGGTACAATCAAGTACAATAAAATACAAAAAATAATATCTTTTGAAGTTGCACAATATCCAACACTCCCTCTCAACGAGGAAGGTGTTCTTTGGTCTTCATCAGCATCCATCTGGGTTTCATCTTGTACATCCATACTGTCTCCATCATCTCTATACATACTGAAGGTTTTCCACACAGTCTCAGTCCTTTGAGAAGTGTCATCATGCATCAACTTCACTAGTCCTTCGGTGAGTCCATGAGAATCATTCAATCCTAGATCCAGGAGAATCACTCAATCCTGGATATCTGAGATATTAGCTATACCATCTCTGCTATACCATTTGGTACCTGTCTGTCTCATCTGCCGATGGGGTCCTCCCATACCTGGCTGAGATCCCATACGAGCAAATGGGCATGACCAACTACTGACTGTTCGACTCATCTGCCAATGGGATTTCTCCCATACCTGGCTGAGTACCTGGACTTTAGAGGCACCTGTGCAATCACACGACCAACTGCTGACTGCCCTACTCATTTGTCGATAAGATTTCTCCCATACCTGGCTGAGTAACTGGACTGCAGAGGCACCTGTGTGAACCCGACCAACTGTTGACTACTGTCCTACTCATCTGCCT
The DNA here is from genome assembly GCA_027924585.1 of Larix kaempferi. NCBI lineage: Eukaryota > Viridiplantae > Streptophyta > Pinopsida > Pinales > Pinaceae > Larix > Larix kaempferi. The sequence continues at coordinate 4,250,956 of BSBM01000238.1, read as the reverse complement.
ATGGGATTTCTCCCATATCTAGCTGAGTAACTGGACTGCAGAAGGTGGGTGAACCCGACCAACTGTTGACTGTCCGACTCATTTGCCTATGGGATTTCTCCCATATCTGGCTGAGTAATTGGACTGCAGAGGCACCTGGGCAAAGCAGGGCAAACATCTCAAAGTCACCTTTCCCTCTAAGGAGGGACACGTTCTTTTTGACTCCAAGTCTTCCACAAAAGTATTCGAACTTCACCCTGGGAAGAGCCTTGGTGAGAACATCTATAGTCTGGTCGTCTGTCGGCACGTACTGTAACTCGACCGCACCTTTCAGCGCCATATCACGAATGAAGTGATATCAAATCTCGATATGCTTCGACCAGTCGTGAAGTACATGATTCACTGACATCTGCACATAGCGCTGGTTATCACAGTGAATTACAGTCGGCTCTGGAATTTGGCCGAACAATCCTGCCAAGAGTTTACGAAGCCAAACTGCTTCTCCGTCTGCTGTGCTAGCAGCCATGTACTCGGCCTCTGCAGTACTGAGTGCTACTGAGTTCTGCTTCCTGCTATACTAGGAAATAACTGCAGAACCCAAACTGAAGCAACATCCAGAAGTACTCTTCCGATCTGCAACACATCCGACCCAATCTGAGTCTGTAAACCCCTACAATCTCAGGTCACAATCTGAAGCATATTTCAATCCATATCCCGCAGTGCCACGTAAGTATCTGAGCACATGTTTTGCAGCAATCCAAGGAATCTGCCTCGGTTCGCACATGAACTGACTGATGGCATTCACATCAAAACATATATCTGGTCTGGCATTGGTCAGATACCTCAATGACCCAATTAGCTGGCAATACATAGTGGGATCAATCAAATCTGAATTTGAAGCAGAATCTCTCAGCTTCTTCCAATTTGCATCCATCGGAGTGGCCATGGACTTGTAGTCCAACATTCTGAATCTCTTAAGAATATCTATGGTGTACTTTCCTTGTCCTAAGAAAATTTCTTTTTTCCTCTGCCATACTTCTAATCCCAAGAAGTAGTGCATCAATCCAAGATCCTTCATTTCAAACTCAGAGGCGAGATTCTTCTTACACACTCCGATAAGTTTCTCATTTCCAGGAATCTGTCTATCTGTCCATACCAAGCACGAGGTGGTTGCTTGAGTCCATACAATGCCTTTTTCAATCTACATACATGAGACTCCTTTCCGTGGACAATAAACCCATCTGGCTGCTCTATGTAAACTTCTTCCTCAATAATACCAATGAGAAAGGTTGTCTTCACATCCATCTGATGCAACTTCCATCCCATAGCTGAAGCAATAGCAATGATCGATCTGATGGAAGTATATCGAGCCACAGGAGCAAATGTCTCATCATAATCAACTCCCTCTTTCTGAGAGAAACCTCTGGCAACAAATCTAGCCTTGTATTTTTCCGCACTTCCATCTGCTCTATGCAAATTCTGTTGTGCCCATCTAGGCCTCTTCTGGCCTACTGCAATGTCTCTGGGAACATCAGCTAGATCAATAGAATTGATGGGTTCATCCTTTTTGTTGACTCCCTCTGAACTGGAGGGGGAGATGATCTCATCTCCTTTGGTTCTAGCATTTCTTCATCATCGATCTCCATGTTTGATCCTCTGCCTTTCCTGATAGCCATCTCTTCTTCAAAGGTCACATCCCGTTGACTTCAATTTGTCTGGATCATGGGATGTAGATTCTGTACGCCTTTGAAGATTTTGTGTATCCCATGAAAGTTCATTTCTTGCTGGAAGGTTCTAACTTCGTCCTTTTCTTCTTGGGCACATGTATGTAGACTAGACAACCAAATATCTGAAGGTGGCCCACTTCTGGTTTCACTCCTATGAAAACTTCTTCTGAGGTCATCCTTCTAGGTTGAGAGTCATACGTTCTGCAAGCTTCTTGCTGAACATCAACGAGATTCATGTGTCCACCACTTGTTCATCGGAACAAGTCACATCATCCTTCTCTTGTAGGCCATAACCCATGGTCTTTCCCCTACAAGTCAAATTCCAACTGATGATCAGTGATATTGCATAATCAAATGTAATGACAATAGTTTACATAGGCATCTTAGCTAATACTTTATCACAACAATATGAACAGGTCTACCAAACACATCTGGGAACTATCTAGATGTCTGCTATCTCCACTAGAACATGCCATCAAGAGTGTGCACTACCCTGAGCATGCAGGAAGGAGATATCATCTAGACTAGCTTCATGAAATGTTGTGTAGCTCATATGCATAATAAATATAACAAGGTAAACTATATCAACTGCTCAACACATTTCCTGATAGATCTGCATATAATAGTTATGAAGACATATAAGACAAAACAGATCTATGTAAGCAAGAAACCAAATACTTATCTCTTATTGTTTTTGTGTGTGGGCTCACACTGCCTTCTTTTGGGAACCAAGAGATCTCTGTTCTTGCAGGCTGGATCTTCATATCTCCTAGAAGAAGAACTCTGAACGATCATCATTCCTTGACTTCTTGTGATGATGGTCTTCTTCTACATCAGCAGTTGAGACTTCATGCTTCCTTTTACTTGAACTTCGACAGCTACTGGCGTACTGTCCATATTTCCTCCACCTATAGCATTGAACTTGAGATAAGTCCTTCTTCTCCTTCTTTTGATCTGGGGAAGGACTAGAATATTCTTAGAAGTTACAATATTTCAACAAGACCCAGATCCTTCATTTCAAATTCAGAAGTGAGCTCCCTCTTACACTGAGCTATCAATTGATCCTCTCCAGTAAGGAACAAGTCATCAACGTATAAAACCAAAATCAGAGGGTGATTCTGTACAACCTTGAAATATAGGTTGGAATCAACAACACTCTTGGAGAAACCCAAGCTGTGAAGGTAACTTTAAATTCTTGCATACCAGACCCTTGGGGCCTGTTTTAGTCCATACAAAGCTTTCTTCAGTTTTGCAGACATGGGAATCCTTCCCATGGATTACAAAACCTTCTGGCTGCTCTAAGTAGACTTCTTCTTCAATTTTGCCATTAAGGAAGGCTGTCTTCACATCCATCTGGTGAAGTTTCCATCCAAAAACTGTCGCAAGGGAGATAATTGATCTGATAGTGGTGTACCTAGAAACTGGAACAAAAGTTTCATCATAGTCTATTCCTTCCTTCTGAGAGAACCGACCAGCCACAAACCTTGCTTTGTACTTTTCAATGCTCCCATTAGCAGCATGCTTGATTTTGTAAATCCACTTAGAAGTCACTACAGACTTCCCTTTTGGTCTTGGGACCACTTCCCATACATCATTTTTTAGGATGGAATTGTACTCTTCTATCATTGCATCTTTCCATACCTGTAGTTTGGCTACTTCCTCATAAGTGGAAGGTTTTGCATCAATGAGGTGTCCCAACTGAGTAATAAGGCCCGAGTACTTTTGAGGCTTCTTACTTTCTCTGAAAGTTCCTGAAGGAGCTTTATGTTTTTCTGCTTCCTGCAGAGTTTCAGGAAACCAAGCAGGTCTTCTTTTGGAAAAAGGAGCCTCAAGCAATTCTTCAGTAGGTATCTTTGGTTCTATTGCATCATCTTGAACTTGATGCTCATCTTCCTCCTCCCTCTGATCATTTGAATGAGGATAGTTTGGAACTTCTAAAAGGGGAGACTCTGGATCTCTTGGAAGCTCTTTAGATTGACGGAAAGCAACTTCTTCATGGAATATCACATCTCTACTAACCTCAATGTACCTCTGACCTGGAACATAGATACGATAGGCTTTTGAACTTTCACTGTAACCAACAAACATGCCTTTCTTTCCGGAAGGTTCCAACTTTGTTCTCTTTTGTTTTGGCACATGGATATAAATTGGAGTGCCAAAATCCTCATGTGATCTATTATCACACCATAGTAGCAGGGCTACTATGCTTGCTTAGTAGATATCCGCACATTTCAGAGCCTGGATTTTACAGAGTTTGGCTTTGATGAGCTTGTATTTTGAGATCAATCATGATCAGAGCAATATATTATATCAGACTTTTGTTAGACCTTGTACCAACGCTGAGCCTTGGGAGCTCATATTTGATGACTGATGTGACCCTTTATTCCATACAGTTTCAGTTCAGTGCCCAGTGATGTTATTGCAGCAATGTTTCGGATGATTTTTGATGATTATTATTATGATGTGATATAACCTATGGACTTCTGATTATTGACTATGGATTATTATCTTGTTGCTTTAGTCATCTTCACAGCATTAGCTTGGTATATGATTTAGAATGTAGCAAAACTATTTAAAATGAAATGAACTATCTTAATGTTGTTATAAATTGTGAAATGGACCTATTACTTGCACACTTAGGTTTTTTGACAAAACTCACTGGTTGTATTACCCTCCTATGCATAGATATGGTCTTTCTTGACATTCTTGTCTGCTAGCTTAGGTACCACATTCATTTGACTCCATCCATCCATGACCTTCCCGATTTGGCTTTCACCTTTGACTTGTCTTTCTTGACCTTTTGATACTGACGACTTCCCCATTACTACCTCTGTGTTGGGCCGCATCCATGTTTGTTAGTGTCTCGGCTCTGAGATGGTGACAAAACTTGCCTTTGGTGAGTTGGATTGTAGGCCTAAATCATTCTAGTCGGTTATCTCGATGTTTGGCACTGGCAGAAGTCCCCCTAGTCACTTGAGATGGTGTTGGCTAAAACTGAAAGCTCATGTACTACTTTATATTGGAAATCTTTGTAAATTCGCCCATGGAAACTATAACTCTAGAATGTGTTTCTTAACACATGTGAGTAAAGGGCAAGAGCAATGAAATGCTAAAATACTCCAAGAGTATAGAAAAGGTCCAAAAGAAGCAAATGTTACTCAAAAGTTATATCTATTATTGTTGACCTTGTATATGTATAAGCATGCCCTGGATGCAAGCTGCAACTAGTTGTGCTTCTTAGCACATCTGAAATCCGAAGGGTTATGTAGGCCAAAAAGGCCCTGAAATGAAATGAATGATCTTAATAAACCTGGATCAGCTTTATGTAGGCATGATGCCTAAGTTGAATAAACACCCTCTAAACAACTTATCCATTTGTGAGGCACAGCCCTTCCCTTTGTTATTTGTCTGGCACAGAGTGTAGCTCCCCCTCTCCCCGTCCAAAGTATCTTTTGGTTGAGTTTGGTCAAGTCACCCCCTTTGCCTAGCCTTATTCTTAGCCTTCATCCTTAGCTAGCAGTTAGGCCATGTCCAATGGGTGAGTCTGTCATTTAAGCTATTGTGCAAGTAAATATAAATAACAATGGAATATGTAAACATGATAAATGCCACTGAATGATGTTTATACTTTAATATAAGCTGTGAGTATGATTAAAGGAACATGTCTTAGTCTATTGATATAATTTGTCCTTGGTTATATTTTGACCTAGTCAAACTTAGTTTGACTATGGTCATTCTTGGGATCTGTGATGTTGTGGACCATGTATGGCTATGGATGATGATTGATGGTCCCACATACTCTTGTTGATGATACTATATGGTGGACATATGATTCAGATGATGGTTGATGCAGTTCAACAGATTTATTATTATTTCAGATCATCAAATTATGCTTTGTCTGGATATGGTGGACCCTATTGTTGACCCCTTAGGTCAACCCATGGTGTGTGAGTACACATTTCTAGTAGATTTGGGTCTTCTGAATCCATTGAGACACTTATCATTTAGTTCCGAGCACTTCTGACAGGGATAGATTCAGTTATCCACTTGTTGACCAGTTTTGGGGTTGTTTTCCCCAGCCAGACCAGCAAAGGCATGAGAGGCCAGTTCACCTAGGGTGCTGTTTGAGGAGGGGGTGGTCCAGCCACTTGATTTTACCATTATACCCCCCTCCTAGAGAGCCTGGTGGTCTCAGTTTGACAGCGCAGGCACTCCAGGTGTTAGTTTGGGAAGCTTCACAGTTACCAAGGCGGATAAAAAATGGAATAAAAGGGTCATTGAGGAATTCGATTTGGGCAACTGAGGCAAGGTTTTGGCATTTGGTCTTCACAAAGGTCTTCCAAGGTGAACCCCCCATCTTCCAGCTAGATATCATCAGTCAGTGGGGTCCACAGAGGCTACAGGAGGCCTTTTACTACATGTCTCTCACAAAATTTGAGGACAGGATTTGATCATTTGTATTATTTTGGACATATTATTTTATATTATTGTGCCATGGGGATGAGTTAGTAAGGATTGACACCTCCTAGCCCCACCATGAGCTTCTTGAGTCATGTCCATGTCATATGAGGTGGGCCCATGTGTTTTAGCCCTGTTACCAACTTATTTGTACCATAGTTGGATTATCTGAAGAGCCGCCATTTGACAAACATGATAAGTGTTTGACTCCAGTGTATCAGATGATCCAGCATTTGTGACTAGCCAGTTTTGGTTAGCCTGTTTTGTTTTTTGAGTCGACATGACCATGGCCCCATGGGGGTTTGTAATAAAGTGTGTTAGTAGGATCTGAGTGTCTCGGTTCCCCATGACTTGATTAAGCAACTAAGGCATTCCAGGGAGTTTTTTCCCTTGTCAATTATACTTTGCTTACAACCGAGCTATAATCGATGAGGTTTTCTCCCGCTCCTCCAAAGCTGGAATGCCCGATTTTGAAAATTTTAGCCATGGGGGGTTATTAGAGGCCAACTGATGTATATAAGCCTACTAGACACTGTTAGAATAGGTGTCGATCATGTCCTAGGTCCATAAAACCCTTAGAAAAAATTTTGAAAAATTTTTACTGGGTCCGTCGAATTTGGGTTTTTTAATTATTTTTTAAATTTAATAAATTTCTCTATAGTTTAAATAGAGAAATAATAATTTGTAATATGTCAGTCGTCCGGGGTCCGAATTTAGTGATTGATGGCTCATTTCATAAGCCAAAAATCACACATGACCTATGGACCAGCTAAATCCAAGTTTCGAATGTCATATAGGCCTCGTAATTAATATTTTCTCTAAAAAGCCATTTACAGAGAAATTATTAATTAAAAAAATAAAAATGATTATTTTGGAGATAATCCAAATCTCTCCAAACTAATCCAAATGGAATAAAGTAAAAGGCTAAATGACATGGCACTCAGCATTTATGGAGATTCCAATCATCTCCAAGCAGCTTCAGTCAACTATACAGTCAGCACAAGTCAAAACTCCTCAAGTGAATTCGCCCTCCATGCATGCAAAGTCGAATTGGTGATGTGCAGTTCATATTAAATGGGTTTTGGTTGGTATGGAGTTGCATTTAATGGGAGTGGGGGCGCCTTGTCTAGGTGGAGGCCACCTCCCACTCCCAACTACCATGATTCCAATCAAATCTTAGTCTAAACTCCAAGCACCTACCTCAAGGCTCACGCTAGCTCCAAATAGCTCACGTCAACCTTCTTTTGGGCTCGAGTTTCACACATGGCATTCGAATATTGGTTGATGGTTATTCCAAAGTGGAGATGAGGGTCGCCTTGCCTAGGTGGAGCCCACCTCCTCATCTCATTAAATGAAACTCGACTTATTTGGTGGAGATCAACTCCAAAGTTGGCATTGACTTGGTGTAATTGAAGTTTAGATTGGAAATCAAATTATGTTAGGTGTTATTGGCTCCATTCAAGCCAATTCAAATTAGGGTAGGCTAGCTCTTGCATTGTGCTATATAATGAGGCTCTTTTTCCTCATTCATCATGGATTGTTAGGCAAAGAAACTCTGGAGAAATTGTAAGCATTTTTATTGTTAATAAAGTTAAGACTTTGGAGGTAAAAAACGTGGAGGCTCTTGATGTTCATTGCTTCACTTGAGAATCAAGGTGATATTGTTTTGCATTATATTTGAGGCTTTTAAGTTGTAGATCATGTTCAAGATGGCTAATAATCTAGCTCAAGCAAGCATGTATCTAGTTCTTTTCACTTGAATATTTTGTTTCATATATATTATCCCATGCTTAAGGTTCTTGCAAGTACATTTTCACTCCACATAAGGCCAAAGGAGTTCTAGCTTTATGGATTTGAGAAACAAGAGAATCTAGCTCTTCTCCATCAAACACTCAAAACACTTTCTTGGTTACTAGTTACTTTGATCTACCTTCATTCTTGTGGAAACCCCTTCCAGATCTTGATCCAAAGTTGAAGTTGTTTTTGTTTTTTAAGCCTTAGATCAGTTTGCCATAAGGTTGAAGTTCCTTCAACCTTGGGGAATAGCTTGGGATTTGTTCCCTTGTGCTCTCTTCAACACTTGTTTTTGGCGTATCAGCGGTTAACCGGAGGATTTCCATAGCAGTGTTTCAAGCCCTCAAGTGTTCCACTTGAGTCCCATTTCCATCCACTCCAAGTCTGCTCCTCCTCTTCTCTCCCATTCGCTCCTCCTTTTTGTTTTGTCTCTCCTTCTTCCATTCGTTTCGCTACTCTTTCCCTACCTTCTTCTCCTCTCGTCCCTCCTCTTCCATCCACTAGTTGCCCCTCCTTCTCCTCCTTTCTTCCCATTCGTCCACCTTTAAAAATCACAACAAAACATTAAAACCAAAAATTTGTTAAGTTAGAGATTAGCTAGTTGCATTTCTTGGGAAGGTTAGTAGTTAGATTTCTTTTATAAATCAAATTTCATGCATTGAAAGGTTAGTTTAGGCATATCAAAAGGTCATTTAGGGCTTGCATTTAGTCCCTTTCTTAAAGTTTTATAGTTTCATTTCAAAAGTAGATAAGTTGGCATATGAAGTAGTGTGAAATTTTGTGGTTGCATTCTCATTCCCATCGTTTTTTGGGACGTTTTAGCTTGCTGGTCCATTTGGTTAAAATCACAATTTAATTCTAAAATCTCATGCTTTTAACAAAATAGACTTCATTTCGTAAATCACAAAGTTGCATTTTAAAAGAGCATTTTGCACATGCATTAGATCTTAGTTGTTTGCATCTAGTTCAAGCTTATTTGATTTAATTTTTTCGTTAACACTTAATGGGTGCTTGTTGAGGATTTGTTGAACTTGTGTAGATCTTTAAAAGGGAAAGAGAAGTGCTTATGTGAGCAAGGCATAAAAGTGACCAAAGTCACATTCAAGAAAGGAGCTTAAACCAAGCAAAAGAACCAAAACGATTATCCTTTGTAACTAGCCATTAAGGGCTCTAAGAATCTCTCTTTTAAAGTTTATCTCAAGTCAGATCAAAGACCTTTCAAGGAATTTTCCTTAAGGCACTTGTAAAAGTTAATAAAGTTTATAGTGGAGGAGTCCTCCACCTTTGGGTTTCTTCCCCATTTGGGGAAGAGTGTTGGGTTTGCTTAGCTTAGATCTTTTCAGTTCTTGTTTTAGAGTAGTTTATTTTATCTTGTCGCTTCTCTCTCAAGCTTTGACCAAAGTAAGTTAACTTTGGGATTGTATCCCAAAGGCCACATAGTCTTGTGGTAGCTTCTCGTTCCCCCATCAGCTTCTTGTGGACGTCCAGCTAGCTGGAAGTTTTCCAAGACTGACGGTTCTAGTGGTTGACCTTGTTCGGAGGTTGATCCCACCTTAGTGTAAAATTGCTTGGTAGAACACTAGATCTTTCAGTTATTTCATTTTATTTTGCAAATAGCATGTTAGCAATATTTCACATCTATTTGAGCTTTCACATGATTTAAGTATTACAAAGTTGAAGTATCTTGTTATCACAACTGCTACTTGTTTCTTAAAACGAACAAAGTCTCTTGAACTTGGCCAAATCCAAGTCAAGAGCACTCTCTATCAGAGAGCATTGTTAGACTTACATCTTTCCCTGCATTAGGCATGTTAAAGTAGGAAGTCTCTTGAACTGTGGTCATAAGATCAAGTCAAGAGCGCTCTCTGTCGGAGAGTTGAACAAGTGCTCTAAGTAATAAAATATCTCAACCCACATTTTCCCCCTAATAAATTTACTTTTGGTTGATCGTCCGACACCCGTATGCTCTGCCAACCGGAAACGGTTGGGCTAGTACTCAGAAAGGTGGAAGACTTGTTAAGTTCATAAGTGATCACTAATAAAACTTTCACCCCCATAACCAACCAATCCGGAGTTGAGCGATAAGATAAGTTCAGTGGGTAATCTCCTAGTGGGGGCGCCGGGGTTCCATGTTCAGCCTCTAGTTTGCTGGTTAGCATTGCGCGACTTGGCTAGAGCACTGGGTGGCCCGACATGTCCTTGAACGGAGGCACTTGATACTGTCTTTCCGGACTTTCTCTTGAATATCCTTGGTTTTATCCTAATAATCAAGACCATTAAAATCTTCAATTTACAAAGATAATCTGCACAACGATCTCACAAACGGCATTTCTTCAAGACCCACACTTTCAACATCACAATCTTTATTTTTCTTTGACTCCATAAGGCACTGGTTGTTTAAAAGCATATATATTGATCAGGACCATTTGTCCTTGTGTTTATTTCATATTGTGAATGCTTTAGTAATTCAATCAAGTCTTGAATCATATTGCCATCTTGTTATCTTGTTTCGCAACGTGGATTGCTTATTATCTGTTGTTCATTTTCTCATATTTTTGGTCTCATCACAAAAACTCCTAAAACAACATTCATCCGCATCACCCCTTACAAAAACACTTAAATACTAGAGCCTTAGTGAAACTCTTTTTTAGGGACTAACCCCCTTGGCTTCGTTAGGAGTTAGCCTAAACGGAGGAGCTGGGATTCAGGTGACAGTACCTGGCTCATTGCTTGCCCCCAAGGCCACACCTCTCTCACTTGTGGTGAAGAGACAGCTTTCGAAAGATTTTCGCTGCTGGTATGTAGTTTGGCGAACAACAAGCCCCTTCCTAGTGATGACGTCACCCTCCATGAGTCTTTTTGAGGGATGACATCACCCTCTCTTTGAGTGATCCATGTGATATATTGTAGGCTCATCTTAGCCATTGATTTGATTATGAGATCTTTTAATCTCAACCACTCATCTTGTTGTATTGTAAAGTGGTTTTGAGATCTAGGGTTTTGGTCCTTATTATCCTATATAAGGAGGAGACCCCCCTCATTGTAAAGCACCTTTGGGCTCTGGAAAACTTGGAATGAAAATAATATTTTGGAGATCTACTTCTTGGCTTTGATTGGGTTACTCTTGTACATGCTCTTGCATCTCTTGCTTCTAGACATTGTTTGCTTTTCAGGTGAAATCGACATCAAGAGAGGGAGGCCGAATTGCTTGAAGCTAGCTCAACGTTTTGCTTTGTGGGAAGATTGTAGGGGTTGCTCACATTCCCCATGGGCAAGACGTCTTCATCTTGAGGGACTTTTTCAATTGTGCTTTGTCCATTGATTGCTTCTTTGATATGACATGGTTAGATCTTATGGATTTGGGGATCAAATCTAACTTGATGTAGTTTGATTTACAGGATTTCATGGGACATCTCTCCTAGGGCTTGGACGTTTTTGGTTGAAGACACTTGGATCAAGCTTGGAATTGTAACTAGGGCAAGAATTCTCCATATGCTAAGAGGCTGCAAGCTTTGAGGTAAGATCTACAAGGTATGTATTGATTTCGCTTGTTCTCCATCCTATTTGTCACAAACTCCATTAAAATCAAAACCCTCTTTTTTCTATTTTCTTAGATTTACTTGGATCTAGCTTGGATTTGGGTATAATAAAAAGAACCCACCTCTATAGCATCCATGGCAATTCGGATATATAGTTTGGTGTGGATTGGGCTTCATTTGACACACTTCCCAAAGCATTTAGCCTTCCTTGGGTGAGGTCGCACTCCTTGGAAGGGTGAGTTTTGCTACTTCCAAGACATGGGTAGGTGAGATCCCACTTGATTTGCACTTGCCTCATTTGATAACCTACCCCTAGTGCTTCGCCTCTTTGATTTTTGCCTTGTGGGCCCCATTCCTCATTTTGAGGGTTGTGCCCCACTTGGGTCAATGGGTGATGCATTTTCAACCTTAGATCTATGGAGATCTAGCTCACCTTGGGGCATGGCACTTAAAACCCACTTTGATAATTGCCTTAACTACCCCGATCTACATTTTGGCATCTTTTGGACTCCATTTACCCCCTCATCTCAAGGCACTAGTCTCCCTTGGTCAATTCGCACTCCTTGGGGTTAGTGTCATTTGCTAGATCCCATAAGTGGGTGTTGCCTAATCCATCTTGGATCCATAGATCCACATCATCAAACACCCCTTAGTGCCATATCACCTCTAACTTCACCTTGTGGGTCCCATTTGGACCATTTCCATATTTTAAGGAAGTGGGCCCCACTTGTGTATTTTCATGGTACTAGATCTATCCATTAGGTGGCCTTATTCATTCATTGGTTGAAGCATTAGTCACTTCTTAAGCCTCCTCAACCACCATACCTAACTCTTGGGCCCAACCTAGTCCTAATCAACTCATTGGTTTTCGTAACTCATCTTTTGACACGCTTCCCTAGGAACCTTTTGGGTTAGTCAATCTTTGTTGATTGGCTAGGGTCCCCTTGGTCTTCACTTGTCTTGATCTAAAGTGAAGAGTGCTACAGTTATCGTGACTCCCAGCTTGCATTGGTGTAAATATTTGATCCAGAGATCACTACTCCCTCTGGATTGCCTTGAGATCTCAAGCGGTATGAGTCTCGATATCAATACAACATTAATACTCACTCAAACAACTAGATCTGCATTTACCAACTGAAAAATATGAATGCAATCACTCATAAACAACAGATGTACCCTGGAATCCTTTTGGGGAAAAACCAACAAACTGTGGCGCTATCTTCTCTCTCGAGCCTAGAGCATATAGGAAAAGAGACAAGTACAATACAGGGTTACCTCAGAAATCTCTACAGGCAAACTCTAAATTTGCATGCATCCAGCTGATGCATGCACTGAAGAGATGAGCCCTAACTACAAAAATGGATCTGTGTATCCCTGCATCCGCCTCTGCCTGATCTATTTGTCTCTATCCTCTGCTCTGCTCTGCTCGCTCTGAAGACTACCCTCTGACTGAAAATGTTCTCCTCTGCATGCACAAGTGCAATCTCCCTCCAATGATGAATGACTCGTACTGAATCAGATCTCAGCAGATCTGAGCTCTAATCGTCACTGATCTTCCTCAATCTCTGAGACGAAGATACTTTGCAAGTTACAAACACTCAAACGCTCTACCGGATGCAGTATGAGCTTCTTCCTCCTTGAAGAATGCGCCCTCCTTCACAAGTGAAGTTGTCCTCCTTTCTCTTGATCTATCTCAGATCAATGGTCTCTCTAATGAAGACAGTCACCTCCTGTCTTCCTTATAACATCTCACTAAGAAGTTAGGTTTACCAAAAACCTAAAAATAGTTGCATGCAAAACTCACTTTTGCATGCATGCATGCATTCCTCTCTGATCATTTTCCTGGTTAATATTTTAACAATTGGGAACCGTGGCATCTCTTGGCTCACCTCTTTAGTTGGCTATCTTCTCTACCATCCCGGATGGGATATCTTTAGGGACAACTACAAGTTGTGTGATAACATGATCAATTGCAAGCTTCTTACCTGTGAACACTTCTTCTGGAGTCTTTTCTCCCAATATAGCATGAGGACATCTGTTATGGATGTATACAGAAGTACTAGCGGCTTCATCCCATAGAGATAATGGAAGATCTAGATCACATAACATAGCTCTGGCAACTTCACATATTGTTCTATTCTTCCTTTCTGCAACCCCATTCTGTTGTGGGTTGTAGGGCACAGTTAACTCCCTCTTGATCGCTGCTTCTCGACAAAGATCATCACAATGGTGAGACTCAAACTCACCCCCATTATTTGACCTCAAGATGTGGATGTGTCTTCCTATTTGATTTTCAACTAGAGCCTTGAACTCTCTGAACTTATCAAAAGTTTCATTCTTTGTCTTTAAAAACTAGATCTAGGCTTTGTGAGAGCAATCATCTATGAAAGTCACATATTATAAACAACCACTCATAGAGGGTGAAGTCATGGGACCACATATATCTAAATGGATTAGATCCAAAATACCTTTAGATTTGCTGCTACTTTTAGAAAAAGATTTCTTGGCATGCTTGCCAAGGGCACAACCTCTACACACGCCATCATGCTCACAAGAAAATTCAAGCATACCTATTGCCATCTTTTGTAGACCAGGAAGAGCTTTGTAATGAAGGTGTCCAAACCTTCGATGCCATAATTCACAAGGGTTGATTGTGCCATGAACCAATGCTTGAATTGAGTGCCCAAAAGCTTTGTAAAGTCCTCCTTCCCGAACTCCAATTGTCACAACTGAACTCAAATCTTCATCCTTTGGCCACAGGAGAACCTTCTTATCCAAGAAGATTAATCTGAAGCCTTTATCTTCTAAGCATGCAACAGAGAGGAGACTCTTCTTTAAACCAGGAACATACAATATTTCTTCAATATGTAGGATGGTCCCTAAATCAAGCTGAAAAGATGTTGAAACAACTCCTACAATGTTATAGGTGGTATCATTCTCTAGTTCCACCTGAGCAGTTAATTTCTTCTTCCTGAAGTTTGTAAGAGCTTCTCGAAATCCTGTCATATGTTTAGAAGCTCCACTGTCTATCAACCAAGACTTGGTACTATTTGTAAAAGATCCTGAGAGGGATGAAATCAAATAGTACTCTTTTCTTGGTTCTTGGTCTTTGGTAGACTTATTATTTTTCTTCTTCTTTGGTTCTTCTTCTTCTGCAGCTGATGCTTGATACTTTCCTTTGAACTTTCTCTTTGGTTGCTTGCAATCTTTGGCATAGTGTCCCATCCTGTGATAATTGAAACATTCAATCGTTGACAAATCAAAACGCTTACCTTGAGGCTTCTTACCCTTGTTCTTTTGATGAAAGAATTTCTTGCCTTTCTTTGTCTTGGAGGGAAGAGCAAGGTTCCCTTCCTTAGAGACACCGTTTCTACTTTGCATCCTTCCTTCTTCTTGTAAACAACCATGCCATAATCTTTCAAAATTTTGTTGTACTTCACGACCATTTACAGCAGAGAGAAAAGTTTCCCAAGAGCTAGGAAGATCGTCAATGGCAGTTTGAACAAGATCATTCTACAGTAATACCAATAGCTAGGAGATGATCCTTTACCTGAGAAATCTTTGAGAAGAATGAGGCCACACTTTCATCCTTTTCCATCTTCAAGGTGCGAAGCTTGTTCTTCAAAACCCTCTTCTGGCTAGGAGCTTTCTTCTCATACAATTTGGTCAAGGTGTCAAAACACTCTTTAGCAGTCTTCAAAGGAGTTATGACAGGCATCAAGCTTTCTTTGACTGAATCATAAATTATTCTTCTTGCCTTGGCTTGCTTTCTTTTGAATGTTGCCCTTCCTGCAGCTGAGGTGGGTTCATCTACAACCTGTGTGACAAGATCATCTAGATCATTCTCTTCTAGTGTAGCCAATATCCTTGCCTTCCGAGAGTTGAAATTGGATGATCCTTCAAGTTTGTCCTCAAGCCTGAAAGAGACTGAAGCCATGGGTGTGGACTACTGAAGTAAGTCTGCAAAGAGTTTATACTTCTCAGATCTGTCCTTGGATCACACGGGCAACAGTAGCCTGCTCCAAAAACTGTGCTTCTCACGCCCAAAGCTCTGATCCCATGTTAATTTTTAACATAGATCTGAGATTAACAATAGCAGCAGTCTTTTTTTAATTTTGACTTCAAATTTAAATTTTACAGCAGTAGGGTATTAGCAGTAAATTAGATTGAAAAAATATGTATCCACAAGAACACAGATGTTTACCCTGGGGAAAACCTTTTAAGGTATTAAAACCCCAGCAAAGAATATCTTCCTTAAATATGAGATGTCTGAATTTTACATAAGAGACAAACTTTTACAATGACTTTGCCTCTTAGCCCATACAAACAGAGGTGACCACAGTTACCATGCCAACTGCTTAGATGAAGTTTGACCAAAGAGAAAACATCCCAACTTCTGTTTGTTGACCTTGATTATTCTGAGTCTGAGCTTGACTTGAAAAGTTGTTACTGTTGCCTGTAGATGTCTGAATTTGATGAGCTACAGGTCTGTGTGGCCCTAACAGAGTTGGTCTGAACTCTGAAGACAATAAGCCCACACTAGGGCTTGGCTGCAAGAGAAAGGGCCCAAGATAGGGCTGGCTGCATCAAACAGGCCTCAAACTGCCACTTCCTCACTGTCATGAATTTCGGCCTGCCTCTATTCCACTGAAACAGACTTGCGACTAGGGCAAGGAACACTCAACAGAGGTTCAGTCGTCTTCACAAACAGAATCGGGTTGCTAAAGGAATGCCCTCACCAATTCGGCTGTCCAAGAGATGAAAATACAGACTTCAAAAAACCATAAAAGATACTTCTGCTGTAGCTGCCGAGTTCTTGAAGAGAAAGATAGCCCCATGACTTTTCTTCTTTTGAATCAGATATGATAAGATGAGATGTGTTAATGCAAAGTGAGAGTGCTCATTTATTTATAGAGCACTAAAAGGGTCATGACCATAAGTTTAGGACAACATACAAATTAAAAATAAAAATTTGTTAAATAAATTTAATTTTAATTTTTATCTTTTAATTTTAATTTTAATTTTTATCTTTTACCTTTTAAATTACTAATTTATGACATGGTCTTTTGACACTTAACAAGTGGGCTCTAGGACGCCCAAGGGGGAGTTCAAGGTCATTCAAGGATCACTTAGACCAACAAAAGGTCTTATGGTCACCCATAGGGGTACATGCACCAACAAGGGTCTCATGGTCACCCATAGGGGTGTCTGGACCAACAAGGGTCTCATGGTCAATCATTCAAGTACATCATCATATATAAGGAAGATATTCTTTGGTTGTTTTGTTCTCCTCGTCAACACCAAGATCATGTGCTAGGTTCTTCAACAAGGGGTGGCCAATCCCTTGTGAGGGTCCCATATCCCACTGATCAAGGATAGGAATACAACACTTGCCTAGATCCAATCTAGGTCTTCACGTTGATTGAATCAACGTCCTGGTCCTAGACCAGGTTCTTCAGCCCCAGGCTGAAGGTTGACCGAAGTCAACAACTTGGTAACTGACCAAGTGCCTCCATTCTTAAAGAATGGCTCTCAGCCCCAGGCTGAGCTTCAGTCCCAAACTAAAGTATGTTGATAAACCCCCTGGTCCTTGACTAGGTTCCCCATTCTCCCGGAGAATGGTTCTCAGCCCTAGGCTGAGATTCAGTCCCAGACTGAATGTTGATCAACCCTGGTATTTGACCAGGTGCCTCCATTCTCTCAGAGAATGGATCTCAATGCTGTTAAAAAATCAACCTTATTCAAGTACAAGTGTTGATAGTTGAAAATGAAATGTGGAAAATAATAATATTGGATTAGAATGATTTCAATTGAAGATAGTTGGCTTAACTTTTTAAAAAGGTAGGTGTTGGCCTTGAGCAAAGGGAATCTTTGCTTAAGTTCAAGACTTGAAGAACCCTTTTTGAATTAGTATGATTACCGTTGAACTTTGTTAATGTAATTTCCAGCAATAGTAAGCATGCAATATGTGTAAAATAACTTGATATAGAGCTGAAATAAAGTAACAAGTTATTAAGACTCACATTACACAATGCTAGAACAAGTTAAAAGCATCCAACACATGAAATAGGTTGTTGTTAATACAATATTGCGGAGATAAATAAAACAACAAACTAAAAGACAGTCACCATGATAACCAACACAAGATACACATCCATTTGGTTTATTTTTAGTTATTATCTTTGTAGGTGTTTTTGTGTTTAGCTTTCTTACTCTTTTGGATCTTTTGATTAAGTACAATGAGGAAGGGCATTTGTAGAACTTTCGTAAGAAGTTGGATCTGGCTCTCAATAGTCAAGGCTAGTTACAATGGTGAATAGGTTTTCCAAAAAAGAGCAATAGGTAAAGTGAAAGGAATAGATATGATAACATAAGAAGAGGGGAGAAATTAGTTCCTTAAAGAAAAGATTAATAGGACAAATGAAGTCTATAGCACTCTTCTCTGTAGCAACCTTGTGAATCTACAAAAGAAAGGAGGCTTCTTGGCAATCCAATCTTTGTCTTACTTGAGGCTAGACCAACCTATTTGTTCCAATTCCTCTTGTAAGCCTGCAATGAAAAGGAGGCTTCCTAGCAATCCAATTCTAAAACAAATTGCACAAGAGGGTTAGATAAGTTACTGAAGCATGATTAGTACATAAATAAACAAAGGAGGCTTCTAGGCAACCCAATACTTGTTTAAAATACTAACCAATTTAAGAGGCTTCTTGGCAATCCCTACTATTTGTTTATTTTAACAAAACAAATTAAACTAGTTTTACCTCAGCTTTGTTGATGAAAAAACTTGGAAACTATGGAAAGCAAACTTGGAAATCCAAAAGATACTAATTACTATTACTGTTAAGCACAAGAACACTAAATTTCACAGTAGTAATCCCAAATCTCAATGTTATTTCAGCACAGTGTCTCCAAACCAATGAGTTACAATGAAATTGACATCTCCTTTTATAGGCTATGGAGGGCGAATACTTGTGTTTGAGTTATGTCCAACAAGTTTGTGTTACAACATTATTATAATTTATTACCATTGAATTCTTATCCATTTCTAATGGACATAATCTATCTTGAAAAATTGGTTTATTAACTCGTATTGGATTTATGGTCACCTTGATCTTTTTTTTCCTTTCTATAAGGGAATTGTTGTTTAACTCTCAATGAAAAGTGATGAGATTTTTTATGTGTAGTGACCAAAAGGTGTTGCTAGAGGAAGGACAGGAGCAGAACTGTTGCCCATCGAGTGTTTTTGTTACAGTTAAGGTAGAGTAGAACTTGTTTTGAAATGGGTTGAGTTGAATGATCTAGTTGAATTCTTTGAATGTTTATTATAGTGATTGTATTTGTGTAGGGCTTGACATCCACTGGATATTTACTAGCAACTGATGATGAGAATAACAAATATGAGCTTCATCCAGATGGAAACAGGTTTGTCACCTTAAGTAATTTATCGACTTTCTTGAGTATTTGGTTTGATGTTGGCATTCAATCTTGTCTTAGTGTTTTCAACAGTTTGACCCTCTCCTGCCTTATCTCTCTCATACACCAGATAAATGGTTCACTTACAAACATAGATATGAGCTTCATCCACATGGAAATAGATTTATCACCTTAAGCAATCTACTGACTGCCTTGAGTATTTGGCTTTATGTTTGGCATGAAATATTGTCTGAGCGTTTTCAGCAGTTTGGCTTCTCTTGCCCTTTGTCTATCATACACACTAGATAAACGGTTCATTTACTAACATAAAATATACAACTTTGAAATATATAAAATAATTAATGAAATGAGCTCACGCCATAGCTAACTATGCTCATTTGATTGTGACATTTTCAGCTTATTGATTTCCCTATGATACTAGATTCAAGATTGCAGCACATTAGTGCAAACCCTGAAAATGATGTGTAAGCACATGTAATGGCATACTAGTAGACTCGTACTCTAAGCATTCGACAAAACAATTCGCATCTATTATGACTTGAATGATTAGAAATAAAACATATGCAGTTAAATTTCAGGTTCGTTGATTTCCAAGAAATGTTGTTGATTCTTTAAATTTCAGGTTTGAGTTGTCCAGCCTTGGACAAACTCACTTTGTATTTTGCATCCCGTACCTTTGATGTGGTTTTATACACATTTATGAGGCTTTACTACTGCTTCTATCTTTATTTTATCTTAGTTTCGGCACTTTCTAGGAGCTGCATTTGCATTCCCACATTGAATCTATACTGGATGTATCATCTAGGCCCATTGACCTACTCTTGTGGTCATTCGTTGGACATTAATAAAATTAATCTTATCTTATCTTATATAATTAGACTGGTCTTGTTGATTCTCTTGGATTATACTTTTTAAAAACATTCTAATCCTTTAAAATGAATCCAAAATGTGTCATAATTGCCTTGGTGCCATAGGTTATGGTATAACAATAACCCTGATTGTTACACCTTTCACCATTCCCATTAAAATGTTGCAGATTTGCGTTTTTCTTGGGATATTTGCATCTTTATTATTGAAATGTGTTTGATTTAATAGTTAAATGGTTAACCTTTCAGATTTAGATGCGAGCCTTTTTAGTGGATTATTACTTCCCAAATGATATAGAAAAGCAAGGAAGCTAAAAAAAATTGGAGGGGAATGCATCATATGATTCATTATGAATCAAGATATATGTACATCAAGACTGATACATGATGGAACCTGTTACCCTTCAGATCCTCTGCAATGCACCATACCAGATGCTGCGCCAAAGAGGGGGCCCTTTTTGTCATTGTAAAGGCCAAGTTGAGGCTTGTTTATGTAAAAGTGTTGGTCTAGCGGGGCCCATTACCTTTGGTCTGGTCATGTTAGGTCTTCTTGGTTCTCATTTCAAGGAGTGTTGGCCTTGTGGCTTTGTGGACTACCCCTTGATGGGTGGAGGTCCCTCATCATGTTGGGCATTTATGCACTGGGTGGGTGTTCCGGTGCACCTTGGGATGAATCCATTAGGACACATGGCTTGGGGCTCCTAGCCACACTTATGTTTTATGCTTTGTAGAGGTGATTGCGCTTGTAAGAGTTGTCATACCCGCCTTAGCACAACTCATGGATACCCCCTTGGACCTATCTTTTTTGTATCATCCCTCCCTTTTGGTCATCTTTGTCTTCAAGATCAAATCGTCCACTTTCCAAGCATGCAAGAAGAGGTTGTTACCAACCTAAGAAAGAGGGCATTGAGGGCAAAAGACAAACGTTGAGGTTAGATGGGGCATTACGTCCTCCTTCCATGCTCAACTCATCATCAAGTTGAAGCATTTCATCTTATTTTATCATTATTTTATGTTTTATGAGGTTTAATCCCTAGATTGTGGGTGACAAACCCTAAAAAATCACTAAAAGTCATTTTTAAGAAAAATTAGGTCGGTCGGCTTGAAGGAGGATTAAGTTAACCTTTTCAAGTATAAATAAGGAAACTCTTCCTCATTTGTAACCAAGATTATGGGGTCAAATATGACTTTTTTCTTATTTTTTCTTGTGTACATGAGAGACTAAGTGGTGTGCACCTCCTTTCTTGGTTCTTCTAGGGATTTCAAAGAAAAAATTTGATGTTTGAGGCTTATGTACTATCTTTCAAGGCTTGTCTAAGGTAAAAGGATTCTTGGGAGGCTACTCTCTTTTCTTTTCTCCCTCAATTGTGGTAAGAACTTTGAATTCCTTGTCTTGCACTGTCGGAGGCATCCAAGGTAAGATTAACCTAGGGTTTTTGTGCATAATAGTATAGTCTTGTAAGTGAGACATTCCTCTTGAAGGGTCTCTCTTTCTTTCTTTGCCCTAATTAGGTCAAAGCTAACACAATCTAGGGTTTCTTGGCGTTGCCCTAGTTCATGCAAACATTGAATTGCCAATTCTTAGCAAGAACATTGATCTCAATTTCTCGGTGCCCGGAAGGAACAAGACCTAGATCTTATTCCCTCATCTTCACCCAACTCTTTTTTTAACAAATTCCTTGTACTATATTTCAAAAAATACAAAAAAAATATAAAATCAAGCCTTAAAAATTAAAATCAAATATTTTGTGAAAAATCCCAAAATATTAATTTTTTGCTGTTAATTATTTTACTTATTTATTTCTGCAATTGTTACTGCTGTTATAAATTTCTGAACTGATTAAACCATTAAAAAATCCATAAAAAGTTGGAAAAATCCAATAAAATTGTGTTTTTGCAGCCAAAAAAGCCCTAATTAAGGGTGACATCAGCCTAGGGAGAGTGATGTCACTCTCTTGAAGATATTGCAGATCTGGTACAGTGGTTTTGCAGGTTCATTTTGGTAGGAAAATCGAGCCCTGACAATTGCAAGAGATTCCTAGCTCATCTCCAAGTCTTCTAGGGTGACCCTGGGGAGTTTTGAAGTGCCAAATCCATCTGTTCAGTCCTTACTGCAGAAAATTGCATACCTAAAGGTAGAATCAGTCCCAAAACGCAGAAATCATCTATCAAAGCAAGTGCGCCCTAGGGGGGATTGAGTCTCGTCGGGTTGTTGATCGTCGAGAGGTATTTTTCAAGATATTTCCACGGTTAGTTTTGGGTTTTATTCCATATTCATGTTGCTGGATTTTACTGCAGAAAATTGATTTAACTTGTTACTTGACCAACATCCAATCTAAGTGCTCCTAAACGTTTTCAGTCTATTATCCACTAAATTGCACTTAGTGGATTCCAGGTGAATCGCCGAAGACACAAACAATCAAATTGATCATCATCAGTGTTCCGAGATCCATCAAGCCATTTGTTTTGGCCCTTTGTAAAATTTTGCATGTCCAGATCTCCTTGGGGGAATTGTAATAAGTTGGTCTAAGCATGGTCTAATTCTAAGTGTCTGTATTTTTACATGCTAGCCATCAATAATGAGTTGTATGGACATACACTAGGTCCCTTAGGGTTTTGAGTCAGTTCTGACAAAATTAATTTTTTCTGTAAATTTTAGGCTAATTTTTAATAGTTTAATTGGGAAAATTAAAATTGTTATAAAAGTGTGGTTAGGAGGAAGAATTAGACATGGGCGTGCTCGTTTTCTAACCTAGAGCACCCACTTAACCCCTAAACCCACTTTCCTAAGTTTTTGAGTAATTATTTATCTCCAATTTTGAATATTACTGGAAAATGGTAAAAAAGACAAAACAAAATAGAGAAAATAAAGAAACCGACAATTTCTAAAAACTCATAAACATGCTGGAAGTGAGTTTTCTAAGTTGGCAAAGTAAAGTGTAAACATTCCTAAGGTTTCTAAAACACTCCGGAGTGTTTTTCTCGGCAATTAAAGGCAAGATGTTTTTTCTTCTCCAAGTGGGGCGCATTTCCTCATAGGGAGGGTGCAACTCTCAAGAAAAAATAGTAATTTGTAAAAGAAAGCCAAGCGATGGAGTTAGGAATTGGAAGAAAGCTGATTTTCAGCCTTTTCCAATCCATTACAACTCATCCAGTGCGTCCCTCTCTTGGCAAGTGCCCCCCCCCCCCCCAGCTCTCTCTTTTTCTATATAAGCAAGGTTGCTTCACCCATTTAAGGAGGGAAGCATTGAACCTCTGCTCTTGTAACTTGTTTATGATTCTCTTCGGAATAAAATTGAAAGGCTTTGGACGCCATATGCTGTGCAGCTGTCCCATTTGATGTGCGTTTGGCCTAGTCCCGGGGAAATAAAAAAAGAGTGCATCAACTTATTAATTCTCAAACATTTAACTAAAAACTCACATAAATAAAATCAACAACCCCAAACATAGTGAAAATCCGGCACTCGATCATTAATTTTTGCTTGGGGAAATTTCTCAAAAGAAGCAGGAACCACTGGAGAGTGACCTTAGGGCACCGTTAGACTACATCCTTGTTGATGTAGTGTTGAACACGCCCTCGAGACTCCACTCCAGCCTACACGTCTTTGTGAGGAGCCACCTTTTTCTAGTTTCCAAACATTACTCCTTGTACCTCACGGTATATCTAGAGCTCCCATTTTCCCCTTAATTAACTCATCCTTTAATAATTCCTAAAACTGAATAAGAACACAATTGCAAAACCTTTACTTTTGTAAATTTTCCTTTAAAATCCAACTAGGGCCAAATGCATGCAGATTTTAATTGCAATCAAATAACCACACATTGATTTCTTCACTCATAAAATTTGCAACGGAATTAAAACACTGAGAGACATACGCATCAATCACACCAATAGAAATAACACAATAATATTTCGGGTATAAATCCCCGGAAAAACCCAAGATGGGAAAACCGGTGCAGCAGTAGGAGAAATATTTTATTAGAAAATATGGAGCTCTTTTACAAATCAGAAATTTGATTTTCAGCCAACAATGGCAAAATCGAAACACATAAACAACTAAGAAAAACCTTTCAGGTTGGCATGATAACCGAGGCAGCTGAAGCTGTTGTACGGCTTGCTACTGTACGACCTGTACGGAATCCATACGGCCTGCTGTACGAATCCGTACGCTGTACATCCCTGCTGCTACTGCTGCGAACACCTCCGCCTCTTTCTGCCCTGTCTCTCTCTGTTGATTCGAGTGTCTTCTTCGAATCTTACTCCTCCATCTTCTTCGTAAAACTCTCTCTCCCAACTCTGCTCTCTCAATCTCTGTCAGTATGAATGTGTGTCCTCTCCACCAATTGACCTTTCTTTTATAATCATTGGCTAAGCAAAAAACCTAACCTCACTATAGATCTATGGATGAGATCTTCCGGTGAGATCAATGGCTAAGATTAAATCAGCCATTTACTTTTTATTTTTCACTTTTACTTTTATAAAAAAGTATTCCAATAATTAATTAATAATCACTTTAATTAATTTTCCAAAACTGAGGAAGAATTAATTAAATACAATTGGTTTCCAATTAATGTCTTCTGCATGCAAAGACACATGCATGCACATAAAACCTTCCTCAATTGTCATAATCTAACAACTTTTACAGCAACACTTATTTTGACTCCACGACACTGGTCTTTGATATTTATTATTTGTGTCATTTAGCTAAGCTATATTTTGTCGTGATTATTCTATTCATATATGTTGTATAGTTGTTTTCATTTTGCAATTGTCTTTATGAATATTTTAATTCCAAACTCCTAAATAACAATTTCCATCGAAAAGAACTAAGAAACTAAAGCCTTAGTAACTTTAATAGGGTCTACCCCCCTTGGCTTCGTTAGGAGTTAAGCCTAAATAGAGGAGTCAACATCAAGTTACAATACTTGACTCAAGACTTGCCCCCAAGGACACACCGAGCAACTCGAAGTTTTTTGCTGCGTTAACCCTTCGGTGCATAAGAGGCGACAACATTTTGGCATCGTTGTTGGGAATAAAGCTTTTTATTCCCGGAGTTCGACTTACCCTTAATTTCTTTTTGTTTTTACCTTTTTTATTGATCTAGTCTAACATTTTTGAAGATTGAACTCGATCCATTTGGCGACTCCACTATCCATAAACCAATCAAGATATTCCACAAGAAGAAACCCCGTAGGCTTACTTGATTTCATTCCTGAACCCGAAAAGGTTTATCGAAGGAGAGCAAGTAAGCTAGCTTCTCATAAGATCCTTGAAAATCTAGGATCCTAGTCTCTCTCAGACATCCATTTCCTTTTTGAAGAAAGTAGTAAGATTAATAATATGGCTACATCTGATGCCTATTTTAAACCCCTTGACATCACTTAGATAGCAGGTCAACTGCACACTCTACCTGACAAGGCTATCAAAAAAATTCCAACTTTCCAAGGGAACAATGTTGTCAGTGTCGAGATCCATCTAGGAAAGATTTCAAAGTGCTTCCTCAGTTGGGTTAGAGATCCTACTCAAACACATGATGATGTCTATATGAAGTTGTTTGCTTTGCCCTTAGAAGAAGATGCATGTGAATGGTACATTGGCCTTGATGATAATTCCTATGCAACCTGTGATGATTTTTTGAAAGGGTTCATGACAAGATGGGGAGTTAAGAAAGAGCCTCACCATCATTTAGTTGCTCTCCATACTATAAAGAGAAATGAAAACGAAACTATGGAGGAGTTTAACAAGAAGCTCAAAGATTTGGTGGCAAGCATTCATGCTGATTGCAAGCCACCAAGCAAGTCCATCGTTGTTTACTATATGGAATCCCTTAGTGGAGAAATGAGATATCAGTTGAGGGATAAAGAACTCGACACTCTAAAAAAGGCTCAAGAGTTGGCTATCAAAATTGATTTAAATATGCAATCTTCAGGAAAATCAAATATTCCTGGATTCACGAGGGCTCTCATCAAGCCACGTGAATCAAAAGATAAAGCACCTAGCCATGATGCTCATGAGAAGAAGATCAGGGACTTAACTGAGAAAATGGAAGCCATGGAGGCTAATTATGTTGATCAATTGAAAATAATGCAAAATAGAGTGATAAACATGGAAAGAACCCAATCCAATCAGAAGAATTTTCCACCTAAGGGAAGTTGGGTTCAAAAGAAAACTCCTCATCAAGATAATAGGCACCCTCATCAATTAGAATCAACTAATATGGTTGAAGAAGTTCCTCCTTACTGAAGACTCTGTGATGCATTTCATGAAGAATCCATCTACTACCAAGCCTGTCAGATCAAAGAGCATGGATTCCCAGAAGTTAGTAATAGTGACAAATTTTCAAGCGAGGCTGAATACATCAATGCTGTAGGACAAATTCACCAGATTGAAAAATAACATTGGAAACAAGCTTGGGATTATAGTCAAGAAAATGATAATATTTCCGAGTACTTTGGTGTAAGGCCTCCACCTGAACAGATCAAAGAAATGGCTAATGCTAGATTCAAAGGAGCTACCTATCAGAGAAAGGAGAAAGTTGGACCATCAAAGACCCAACAATATGTGCCAAAGGTAATAAATTCCCCTGATACCAATTATATAAGTGTTGATTTGGGTAATTGGTTTGGAAGTGCTAAAATGTTAGTTCCTGTGACTCAAGTCCTCAAAATACCCCATCAAAAGGAAAATTTGATGAAAATCATAGATCCTCCTCCAGAAAGACCGGTTGAGAAGCCCAAAGGAAAAGCCCTCCCTAATGATAAAGAAGTTGTGGATGATCCCCCAATTGTCTTACATATGATAGATCCAAGCAAAGAAGATCATCCACCCTTTTATATATCATTGTTGATGAATAATCTTCTTCTACACAATTGTATGTTAGATTCAAGGTCATCCTCTAACATAATGACTAGAAAGGTTATGGAACAAATGAATCTAAGAATAACTAGACCATACCAGAATGTCTGCGCCATGGACTCTAGAGAAGTTGATGTGGTTGGTATCATCCTGAATATGCCAGCAAAGTTAGCAAAATACCCTGATATCCATCTGACTATGGATATTCTTGTCGTAGATGTTCCTGACAAATGGGGTATGTTATTTTCAAGAAAGTGGGCTTCTGATTTGAGAGGCTCCATACAAATGGATTGGACTTATGCTACAATACCTGCATTAGAAAATTCACTTGTCAAGTTGCATAATGAAAAGCAAAGAGATATCATGTAGAAAATCCCAAACATCCGTCTAATGAATATGTCTACAACACAAATAACATGGGGAATTATGATATTTGTTCCACCTTTCTATCTCCAGGTAAGGAAAAGATAAAAAATGAAAAAGTTGATAAAATCTGGGAAATGAATTTTGACGGGGCACATTCTAGAGAAGGAAAAGAGGTAGGCATTGTTATCACCTCACCAAGTGGGAAAATTCTCAACTTTGCTTTCAGATTGGAATTTGAAGCAACTAACAATGTGGTTGAGTATGAGGCACTCTTACTTGGTTTAGAGATTGCTAAGGATATGGGGATAAGAATGTTAAGTATAAAAGGTGATTTAGACTTAGTAATCCTCCAAGTAAAAAATGAATATGCATGCAAGTGTTAAAGGTTAAAAAGGTATAGAAATGTTGTCTGGGACACCATGGAATTCTTTGATGCCTTGAACCTCATTGCAATCCCTAGAGATCAAAATAGCATGGCAAATAAATTAGCAGTGGCAGCTTCAACCCTTGGGCCTTCAGAGGAACTGTTAAATGGTTGCGGAAAATTAGAGATTAATTTTAGACCATCAGTTCCAGATAACATGGAGCATTGGCAAGTATTCTAGAATGACAAACAAGTCCTAAGATTCATTCACAATGTTGAAGAGTTCTCCAATTTCGAAGTCAACTTTCAAGAAGAGGGTAAATAGTATCGGGGAGAGGGAAATCGATTTGATAATTCAGTGTGCCTCCTCATGGTCTCATGTCCTTGGAACAAATGTTTGATAGGCAAGATCAACACAAGGTCAAGAAAGATTCTCTAAAGCTTGGGGATTATATAGAAGTAAACGTTGGAAATAATAAAAACCCCAAGCTAATTAAAATAGGAAAGGGAAAAAATGAAAAAGAAAGAAAACACTTAATAAATCTTGTTAGGGAGTATAGAGATGTGTTCGCATTTACATATGATGAGCTTAAAGCATATCGGGAGGATGATTTTCAACACACTATACCCATAAAACAAGAAATAAAAGAAGTAAAGCCTTTTCGGCAAAAACTTAGGCAAATAAATCATAAGTTGAAACCTGTAGTAAAGAAGGAACTGGAAAATATGTTGGCTGCCGGGATCATTGTGCCAACAAGGCATTCATCTAGGTGTTCCAACTTAGTCGTGGTTCAAAAAAAGAATGGTCAAATAAGGATATGTATAGATTTCCGAAATCTTAATACATCATGCCAAAGGGATAATTATCCATTGCCCAATATGGAAACCTTACTGCAAAGAATAACAAGATTCAAAATGATGTCTTTCCTAGATGGATTTTCCAGTTATAATCAAGTTGTAATTCAGAAAGAAGATAGGCATAAAACTACCTTCACTACCCCCTGAGGTACTTTTGAGTATTTGAGAATGCCTTTTGGTTTGCTGAATGTTGGTGCCACCTTTCAAAGGGCCATGGACTATGCATTCAAGGAGTTGATTGGGAAAATCATTGAGATTTACCAGGATGACCTAACCATTTTCTCCAAAGAAAGATCAAGTCACATAGGTCACCTTAAACAAGTATTTGAAAATGTAGAAAGTATGGTGTTTCTCTATATCCAACCAAGTCAGTCTTAGGGGTTGATGATGGAAAGCTTCTAGTGCAATCATCTCAAAAGACAGTGTTAAAATAGATCCGTAAAGAATTGAAGCTATTGAAAAAGTGCCTACCCCTAAGAATGTAAAAGCTCTTCAATCTTTTAACGACCAGAGTAATTTCATAAGGAGGTTCATTCCAAATTTAACAGAATTAATGAAACCAATGCAAAAGTTATTAAAGAAAGATGCTAAGTTTGAATGGACAAATGAAGGAAGAAAGGCTTTTAAAAATCTCAAAGAGGCCATTTCTAGATCTCTAGTCTTAGTCAGCCCAGATTATTCCAAGGATTTCCAAATCTTTTCTTTTGCCTTGGAAGATACCATTGCGGGGGTTTTGCTCCAGAGAAATAAGGAGGGTTTTGAGTAACCCATCGCATTCATGAGCAAAGCCGTGCAAGAGTCAGAGTTGAAGTACACTAGCATGGAAAAGTAGGCTTATGCCTTGGTGAAGTCCCTTAAGCATTTCAAGACTTATGTTGGTTATTCAAAAATAATAGGTTATGTCCCCCATCCAGCCATTAAAGATATATTATCTCAGCAAGATTGCCTAGGAATAAGGGGAAAGTGGGTCTCGAAAATTCAAGAGTATGACTTAGAAATTAGACCCACTAAGTTAATCAAAGGTCAAGGGTTAGCCAAGATGTTGACAGAAGGAAATGAGAAAGCTTTGGGAATGGTATGTCAGAATAGCGAGTCAGTGCCAATCAGGTCAGTAGAGCTACAGCGTTTAGAACAGCATCAATGGTATGCAAATATCATCTTTTTCTTAGAAAACCTTACTTGCCCAAATCATCTAGTTGGCCATAAAAGAAGAGCATTAAGGTTAAAATCCACTAAGTATTGTATCACGCAAAATGGATTGGGTTGGAAGAACCCTGATGGGATAATACTTAGGTGTATTGATGAGCCAGAGTCTAAGAATCTCTTGGTTGAGATTAATTCAGGATTTTGTGGAGGGCACTTTGCAGCAGATACAACAACCCACAAAATTCTTAAAGCAGGTTACTATTGGCCCAATTTGTTCACAAATGTTCACAAGTTTGTTAGATGTTGCCCCTAGTGCCAGTTGTTCATTGGCAAGCAAAAGCTGGCGGCCTTGCCTCTTCAGCCAATAGTGGTCCAAACCCCTTTCCAGCAATGGGGGCTTGATTTCATTGGTAAGTTTAAGGACAATTCAAGTAATGGATATTCTTGGATCCTTACCGCAACCGATTATTTCACCAAGTGGGTAGAATCAATACCCACCAAGAAGAAAACCAATAAAGTTGTTATGGATTTCTTAGAAGACAAAATCATCACGAGATTTGGTGTGCCTAATAAGATAACAACCGATAATGCCAAGGCCTTCAGTTCAGCAAAAAATTCCTCATTCTGTTTCAAATATGGCATTCTACTATCCCACTCCTCCAACTATTATCTCCAAGGCAATGGTCTGGCTGAGTCAAGTAATAAAAACATAATGACCATAATAAAGAAAACAGTTGGTGATGATAAAAAGTTATGGGATAGTAAGATAAAGTTTGCACTTTGGGCTGACAGAATAACTAAGAAGAGTGCGACAGGGAAGAGCCCTTTCGAATTGGTATATGGCCTAGATGTTACCCTTCCCATCCATCTCAAGCTTCTAGTGTATTTGTTACTTCAGGCTTTCAGTTCAAATCAATACATGGTTCAAAACATAATTAATCAATTGGTTGAATTAGATGAAAGTAGAAGAAAATTATTGGATAAGAGTATCGGAAATCAAGAGAGAGTGAAGAGGTCATTCAACAAGTCTGCCAAGCCAAGGCCCTTTCAAATAGGAGATACAGTTTTGCTTTAGGATAAACAAAGAGAGAAGCTAGGAAAGCATGGAGAAGCCAGGAAAGCATGGAAAATTTGATAGCTTATGGACGGGTCCATTTATCATATATGACTTGGTAAAGAGAGAAGCTAGGAAAGCATGGAGAAGCCAGGAAAGCATGGAAAATTTGATAGCTTATGGACGGGTCCATTTATCATATATGACTTGGTCGGTGCTAATTCATTTATTCTCAACAATATGGATGGAGAAAAGCTGCTCTTACCAGTAAACGGGCAGTTCTTGAAATTGTTCTTCAGCAACAGTATTTGATGCCCACTTGGGGCATTTGGTGTATCAAGGCTTTTCTAAACCTTGTCATTTTTCTTTTCAGTATTTTATTTTGTATATTAGTTCTGTATTATACATTATTGTTGTACTTTATTATTATTGTATATTATTGTATGTTATATTGCAATTTATTGTTTCATTTGGCATATTCATACATGTGACTTACACACTTTTGGTGGTATGCAGAAACCAGAAGAGTCTAGAAATCTCGCATGACTTCCTGCATTAGAAAGATTAGATCAGTCACACGTCTCGCAGTTGGAGCCAGATGTTATCCACTAAATTGTACTTAGTGGATTTCGAGTGAACCATCGAAGACATGAACAATCAAATTGTTCATCATCAATGTTCCGAGATCCATCAGGACATTTGTTTTGGCCCTTTGTAAAATTTTGCATGTCCAGATCTCCTTGGGGGAATTTTAATAAGTTGGTCTAAGCATGGTCTTTTTGTAATAGGCTTGGCTTACCTTAGGTTTTGCTATCAAGGGGATACTCTAGAGTGTTTTTTTCCTTAGGAATTATGCATTGCGCTTCAATGGCGTATAATTCTTGAGTTTTTCACTCACACCTCCAAAGCTGCAGTATGTTCGTATGGACATACAGTAGGTCCCCTAGAATTTTGAGTTAGTTCCGACAAAAATAAATTTTCCCAGAAACTTAGGCTAGTTTTAATAGTTTAATTGGGAAAATTAAAATTGTTATAAAAGTGTGGTTAGGAGGAAGAATTAGACATGGGGGTGCTTGTTTTCTAACCCAAAGCACCCACTTAACCCCTTTACCCACTTTCCTAAGTTTTCGAGTAATTATTTATCTCCAATTTTGAATATTACTCAAAAATGGTAAAAAAGACCAAAAAAATGGAGAAAATAAAGAAACCGACAATTTCTAAAAACTCAGAAACATGCCGAAAGTGAGTTTTCTGAGTTGGCAAAGTAAAGTGGAAACATTCCTAAGGTTTTTAAAACACTCTGGAGTGTTTTTCTCGGCTATTAAAGGCAAGATGTTTTTTCTTCTCCAAGTGGGGTGCATTTCCTCATAAGGGAGGGTGCAACTCTCAAGAAAAAATAGTAATTTGTAAAAGAAAGCCAAGTGGTTGAGTTAGGAATTGGAAGAAATCTGATTTTTCAGTCTTTTCCAATCCATTACAACTCATCCAGTGCGCCCCTCTCTTGGCAAGTGCACCCCCCGCCTCTGGCTCTCTCTTTTTCTATATAAGCAAGGTTGCTTCACTCATTTAAGGAGGGAAGCATTGAACCTATGCTCTTGTAACTTGTTTATGATTCTCTTCGGAATAAAATTGAAAGGCTTTGGAGGCCATATGTTGTGCAGTTGCCCCATTTGATGTGCATTTGGTTGATGTTATGAGGTGATATCTAGCTAATCACTTATTATTTTTGCAATAATTGTAGATTTATCTAGCTTAGATGGCCTTTGTGCCCATAGTATAAGCATTCATTGTATTTGATTTGCTTATAAATGCTTGATTAATTAGAGATAGTGAAGGAACAGGTGTATTGAGTTGTACTAATGCCCTTCTAATCTCTGTTAATTACGTATTCTAGATTTAATCTCTTTTTGCAAGTGTTTGTGATAGTGCAAGATAGAAATCCGAGGGAGGAGGTTGAGCTCAGTTGCATCCTCATCCACCTTCGGTGTTGGTTGTCTTGGTCTAATCGTTGTTGAGTTGCAAGCATCTTTGGTTCTCTATTCTTTCAAAACCAAAGCTAGGTTCTTGTTTCTTCTACACTATTAAAATAAACAAATTTCTTTGTTCCTATTATCACACAAAGTGTAGTTGCCAACTAAAAGATCCTATCCAGGATGGTAGAGGAGGCAAACTAATCGGTGACACCTAAGAGAGCCTCAATGAGTCAATTCCCAAGATGGATTTATTGTCACGCTAATCGAGGCACTCTTCACTTCTTGCTATCCAAGTCTTAGATAACAAAGGGGGAGACCCTAATCTATTCTCAAAGAGAGAGATCTAACCTAGACACCAAATTAAGCAAATTAAACAATGTATATAGGGTGAAGGGTGTAGAACCCTAGATTTAAGGAATGGAGCTATTGTAGAGGCTTAGGGAAGATGAGATATAAAAGTTGATTAGTTCAATTACAGTAACTCAGAATTAAGGGTGAATCTATGATATAGGTGCTAGGATAAATGATCAAAATCAACTACCTTGGGAAACGTGTACTTAAAATAGGGAAAATGGTCCCAGGGAGTAGATCTGACAGGTTTAAGACTTCCTAGCATTAGTTTGACCATAGATTTGACAGTGTCAAAGGTCACAAGCTCAGAAAATAAGGTTTTGATCATTCAGAAGGCTAACAAACAAGGGGGGCACAAGCATGGAGAGATCAGTGCCTAGGAGATTGGGCATAAGGAGTCCACAGAGCAAGACGCCCTTGAGGATCCACTTGGGGCTAGGCCTAAGGATTAAAACCCAGAAATTGTTCGTCGAAAAACCAAATAATAAAACCAATAGAATTTTATATATTTTTATGGTTAGGGTTTAAGCAGTAAATTCAAATGGCCAATGGTTTAGAACTTCAAAAAAAGAGATCAAGTGTAGATTTTACTTGGAAAATCTTGTAGATGCCTTGAAGGTGATGATTTACCTCTACCCGATCAATTTGAG
Organism: Larix kaempferi; assembly: GCA_027924585.1. Classification (NCBI taxonomy): domain Eukaryota; kingdom Viridiplantae; phylum Streptophyta; class Pinopsida; order Pinales; family Pinaceae; genus Larix; species Larix kaempferi. The sequence goes on along the minus strand of BSBM01000238.1, from coordinate 4,217,541 downwards.
ATGATTTAGCAGTGTTTCCAAGTGAAATCGATTTGCCCAAGGAAGCCAATGCGCCCCTCTCTCTTGCACATGCAAACTACACAAGTAAGATTTGATGCATAGAAGAAAAAGACTGTAACAACAAGAGATAGATCAAGAAGCATAACAATGATCAAAGATGCAATTGAAAACCCCCTGATACAAAGCCACTTCAAGTGCAACGAGTTGAGGAACCCCTGCAAAAATGTCTTAGGTGAAGTTGCCCTCCTGCAGTAAACACTGTTTCCACGAAAATAATTTTAGATCCACAGAAATATCTCAAATGCTAGGAGAAACAAACTTTGCAATCACAATCTAAGAGCATGCCACAAAGAAAATCCAAGAGTCTCTGCAAAATTTCTCTTTATTGTGAAAATTCCAAGAGCCAAAGTCCCTTTACAAATGAAGGGGTCTCTTCTTTAGATAGGAATGAGAGAGACCAAAACCCTAACCACTTTTCAAATGAGTGGTTGAGATCAAAAGATATAACAATAATAATCAACGGCTAAGATGAGCCGGAAATACAATACATGGATCACTCATAACAAGGGGGGCGTCCACCCTCAATGATGCCCTAGGGGGGACGTGACACATAAAACATGACCAGGGGACACAACATAAAGTCATAACATGGTGGGGGGGTCTAGCAGAATACATCTTCACTAGTCTAAGGCCCCACCTACATAAAAAATATAACATCATGTGATAAAGTGTCTAAAGACACTAGGACGTGTGTCCAAAAATACATAATAAAACCCCCAAAATGCCACATGGGATGACATGTGGACCCCACTAATGCTGGAACAAGTGTTGGAAGGTGTGGAAAACATCATAAAATATCCCAGAACAACCTCATGCCATTTCCTTGCCCCACTAAGCCAAATCGATTTCCTCTGCTAGCCATTCCTCTATCGAAAAACCACATCTGGAAGTACAAAAATGCATGTGGCTCTCTTCCAAGTGTCACAGACACAAATCTGACTATACCAAAATGTCTGCGAACGGGGTAATATGGTAAAAACAATTGGTTGGACCCCGTATCCCCTCAGGAGCGCCCTAGGAGAATGTAATTGCTCAATGAAAGTGCTGGACAAGCCATTTCTGAATGGCAAAATGTAATAAAGTGTTAATCTGACCATATCATCACCTGTAACTACCCGGAACTAATAACAAAGTGCACCAATGGACTTAGAATGCTCAAATCCACCAGGAATGAGTACTCATACACCATGTGACCATCAAGAGATACATCTATAGGCTCATCCATACCGGACCCTACGGTTGACTTGGTCAAACTGGGTTGACCAGGTCAAGAATGATCAAAATAATGATCCAGACCATGAATAACTGCTGTTGCAAGTACAAATGGTTATGATATGCTCCTTCAATTATATCAGTAGCTAGACTAAAGCATAAAATGATGTTTAATTGGCATAAGCATGTAAATAATATAACCAAGATAAGTCTAGATCAAAATAGCTAACCACTATAAACATGAATCTCAAGTGTATACTCGTTTACAAACTCGAACAATTTGCTAACCATGGGTGAGGGTGGAAAAACAAAGGTTAGGCTAGGGGAAAGACTTGACAACCTCAACACTACAATCTCTTGGATGAAGCAACCAGGGGAACCACCTACACATATGCTGGATAGAAAATAACACGGGGGATGGCGATGTCTCACAAATGGGTAGAGTGATGAGAATGCTTCCAATAGACTCTAGACAAGCAACCTTTTAGCAATTTATTTGTCAACTTTTCTCACTTGAGATTTAACATTTAATTTACTTCTAAAGATTTTCACTAGCCAACCTCCTAAAGGTGCCTTGAAAGCCTTCTAGGCTGCATATATGACTCGATATGACCTCCATTGGCCCGCCATCGTCCATAGGTGCGATAGAGTGACCACCCTGTTGCCTTGTAGGGGAAAACGACCTTACATCAATTAAGGATGAGTGCTCGTCCTTCGGCCACCGACTATTTAATATAGATATAAGCAGTAGTGTTTAGCAACACTGTTTTTGCTGACTTAGCATTTTTTTAGATATATCATTTAAGTTTCGATGCTCTAGTGTTTAGCAACACTGTTTGTAGGAATACTTGGTTTCGAAGAGTAGAGGAGAACAATCACTGTGACTAAAATCACATGCTCCAGAGCCTAGACACAATGCAAACAAGGAATCTATCCAACACAGAGGTCTAAGTGGGGGATGTCCTTGAGACTACTAGTTAAGGTGTAAGTCAAGATGAAACCAAACTGGAAGGTAACGGATGGACAGCGAAATGACTGATGATGCCATGGATAGCAAAGGCCCAAAAATAAGGGAATGAACAAGTCTGTACTTCGTAAAGTAAGGGTATGACCAACAAGTATACACAAGAACCTCCTACTCATAGTAACTAACTACTTCTACTCTAAACAACAAGAAATCATCATAAGATACAGCCAGTAAACAATCATCATATACCCAGTCATAAACTACCTAAATAAAGGAAAGAGCACATTAGCAACCCAAATGCACCAATAATATACCTCCTGGGTCATATACCTGAGTCCCTGATCTGAACTACCTGAAACACACTGAAGTACTGCATCTGAATATACCATGGGCACTGATAATCAATCTGCTCTAGATGATAGAAGAATGGCTAACTCAGTCACCGACTTGGGGTCATGGGGCTTAGTCCTGGTATGAGACTGTGAATGTACAAGGACTGGATCCACTGAATGTGTAAGAGCGATCACCAACATACTGCTCATCATCAGCTGATCTCATCAAAATGTGTAAAGGACTGGCTCAAAAATATACTGGAAACTGATCTACAATCATGGTAACCCAACTACTATGGATGTGACAACATCTGGCTCCAGCTGAGAAAAGTGCTCTAAGGGAGAGAGTGCTTGAGAACCTTAGAAATCTCTGGTCCACGACACTCACTGCATCAATTCTCGATCATGCACTCGAGCTCTGCATCATCTTCAAAATATGTACCTAGTACCTACAAAATGCCAAGAGCTCTACCAATCTCACAAATCGGTCGTTACTAACATCATATAAATATAAAATAAGCATTAAAAGTACTGAAAGTAGAATGCTAGAAATAAAATACTAAAATAAAATGCTGGAAATAAAATGTTGATCTAATAACTAACAAGTTTTATTTTGTTGCAGGAAACAAAGAAAGCTAGGAAAACAAAAAGGGCCAGACTTAGTGGCGAAGAAAAGAAAAACAAGGTGCTAGACTCAATGGCACAAGTGACTAACTACTGCTCAAGTGAGCTTATTATGTTTCCTACCTCCTCTAAGCTAAACAGGCAAAGGAAGTCCAAGCTAAGTCAAGTCAGGGATGTACTCCCTCAACTCTCTCTGATTGATAGGTAGCAAAATTTGTTGTCCACTCCCAGTGGCAAGAAAGCACAAGTTTCCACTACAATGCTCTACCATAAATGGTCCTGTTATCACACCATAGTAGCAGGGCTACTATTCTTGTTGAGCAGATATCTGCACATTTCAGAGCTTTGCTTCTACAGAGATCAGCTGTGATGAGCTTATATTTTGAGATCACTCATGATCAGAGTAGTAAATATAAATAACAATGGAATAGCTTAAATGACAGACTCACCCATTGTTGACCTTGTATATGTATAAACATGCCCTAGATTCAAGCTGCAACTAGTTGTGCTTCTTAGCACATCTGAAATCCGAAGGGTTATGTAGGCCAAAAAGGCCCTGAAATGAAATGAATGATCCTAATGAACCTGGATCAGCTTTATGTAGGCATGATGCCTAAGTTGAATAAACACCCTCTAAACAACTTATCCATTTGTGAGGCACAACCCTTCCCTTTGTTATTTGTCTGGCACAGAGTGTAGCTCCCCCTCTCCCCGTCAAAAGTATCTTTTGGTTGAGTTTGGTCAAGTCACTCCCTTTGCCTAGCCTTATTCTTAGCCTTCATCCTTAGCTAGCAGTTAGGCCATGTCCAATGTGTGAGTCTGTCATTTAAGCTATTGTGCAAGTAAATATAAATAACAATGGAATATGTAAACATGATAAATGCCACTGAATGATGTTTATACTTAAAGTTAAGCTGTGAGTATGATTAGAGGAACATGTCTTAGTCTATTGGTATAATTTGTCCTTGGTTGTATCTTGACCTAGTCAAACTTGGTTTGATTATGGTCATTCTTGGGATCCGTGATGATGTGGGCCATATATGCTTATGGATGATGATTGATGGTCCCACATACTCTTGTTGATGATACTATATGGTGGACAGATGATTCAGATGATGATTGATGCAGTTCATTAGATTTATTATTATTTCCAGATCATCAGATTATGCACTGTCCGGATATGGTGGACCCTATTGTTGACCCCTCAGGGCAATCCATGTTGTATGAGTACACATTCTTAGTATATTTGGGTCTTCTGGATCCAATGAGACACTTATCATTCAGTTCCGGGCACTTCTGACAGTGCTAGATGCAGTTATCCGCTTGATGACCAGTTTTGGGGCTGTTTTCCCAACCTGTCCAGCAAGGGCCATGAGAGGCCAGTTCACCTAGGGTGCTATATGAGGAGGGGGTGGTCTAGCCACTTGATTTTACCATTATACACCCTCCTAGAGAGCTTGGTGGGCTCAGTTTGACAGCGCAGGCACTCCAGGTGTCAGTTTGGGAAGCTTCACAGTTACTGAGGCAGATAAAAAATGGAATAACAGGGTCACTGAGGAATTCGATTTGGGCAACTGAGGCAAGGTTTTGGCGTTTGGTTTTCATAGAGGTCTTCCAGGGTGAACCCCCCATCTTCCAGCCAGATATCTTCAGCCAGTGGGGTCCACAGTGGCCACAGGAGGCCATTTACTGCATGTCTCCATAAGTTTTGGAGACAAGATTTGATCATTTGTATTATCTTGGACACATTATTTTATATTATTGTTCCATGGGGATGAGCTAGCAAGGATTGATACCTCCTAGCCCCACCATGAGCTTATTGAGTCATGTCCTAGTCATATGAGGTGGGCCCATGTGTCTTAGCCCCCTCCTAGTGATGACGTCACCCTCCATGAGTCACTTTAGGCTATGACATCATCCCTCTTTTGAATGATCCATGTGATATGATGTATAGGCTCATCTTAGCCATTGATTTGATTATGAGATCTTTTAATCTCAACCACTCATCTTGTTGTATTGTAAAGTGGTTTTGAGATCTAGGGTTTTGGTCTTTATTATCCTTTATAAGGAGGAGACCCCCCCATTGTAAAGCACCTTTGGGCTCTGGAAAACTTGGAATGAAAATACTATTTTGGAGATCTACTTCTTGTCTTTGATTGGGTTACTCTTGTATATGTTCTTGCATCTTGTTTCTAGACATTCTTTGCTCTACAGGTGAAATCGACATCAATAGAAGGGAGGCCGAATTTGCTTGAAGCTAGCTCAACGATTTGCTTTGTGGGAAGATTGTAGGGGTTGCTCACATCCCCATGGGCAAAACGTCTTCATCTTGAGGGAGTTTTTCAATTTTGCTTTGTCCATTGATTGCTTCTTTGATATGACATGCTTAGATCTTATGGATTTGTGGATCAAATCTAACTTGATGTAGTTTGATTTTCAGGTTTTCATGGGACATCTCTCCTCCTAGGGCTTGGACGATTTTGGTTGAAGACACTTGGATCAAGCTTGGAATTGTAACTAGGGCAAGAATTCTCCATATACTAAGAGGCTGCAAGCTTTGAGGTAAGATCTACAAGGTACGTATTGATTTCGCTTGTTCTCCATCCTATTGGTCACAAACGTCATTAAAATTCAAAATCGTCATTTTTCTATTTTCTTAGATCTATTTGGATCTAGCTTGGCTTTGGGTAAGATATTGAAAACCCACCTCTATAGCATCCACGGCGATTCGGATCTATAGTTTGATGTGGATTGGGCTTCATTGGCAAGAATTCTCCATATACTAAGAGGCTGCAAGCTTTGAGGTAAGATCTACAAGGTACGTATTGATTTCGCTTGTTCTCCATCCTATTGGTCACAAACGTCATTAAAATTCAAAACCGTCATTTTTCTATTTTCTTAGATCTATTTGGATCTAGCTTGGCTTTGGGTAAGATATTGAAAACCCACCTCTATAGCATCCACGGCGATTCGGATCTATAGTTTGGTGTGGATTGGGCTTCGTTTGACACATTTCCCAAAGCATTTAGCCTTCCTTGGGTGAGGCCGCACTCCTTGGGAGGGTGAGTTTTGCTACTTCCAAGACATGGGTAGGTGAGATCCCACTTGATTTGCACTCCTCTCTCTTGATAACCTACCCCTAGTGCTTCACTTCTTTTATTTTTGCCTTGTGGGCCCCATTCCTCATTTTGAGGGCTGTGCCCCACTTGGGTCATTGGGTGATGCACTTTCAACCTTAGATCTATGGAGATCTAGCTTACCTTGGGGCATTCCACTTAAAACCCACTTTGATAATTTCCTTAACTATCCCGATCTACATTTTGGCATACTTTGGACTCCATTTACCCCTTCATTTCAAGGCACTAGTCTCCTTGAGTCAATTCGCACTCCTTGGGGATTGTGCCATTTGCAAGATCCCATATGTGGGTGTTTCCTAATCTATCTTGGATCCATAGATCCACATCATCAAACACTCCGTAGTGCCATACCACTCCTAACTTCACCTTGTGGGTCCCATTTGGGCCATTTCCATAATTTAAGGAAGTGGTTCCCACTTGTGTATTTCATGGTACTAGATCTATCTCTTTGATATCCCTAGGTTGCCTAACTCATTCATTGGTCGAAACACTTCTCATATCTTAAGCCTCTTCAACCATACTTAAACTCTTGGGCTCACCGAAGCTCGCATTAGTTTCCGTAACTCAATTTACACATGTCCCTAGGAACCATTGCTTTGGCTAATCTTCTTTGATTGGTTATAGGGTCTCCCCCTTGGTCTTGACTTGTCTAGATCTAAAGTGAAGAGTGTCTCGGTTATCGTGACTCCCAGCTTGCATTGGGAACCGTGGCGTCTCTTGGGTCACCTCTTTAGTTGTCCATCTCCTCTACCATCCCAGATGGGATACCTTTAGGGACAACTACAAGTTGTGTGATAACAGGTCCAACCCAAATGTCATCGGATCCCTTGGATCTTGTGTAAAATATATGGTTAGGGACTTTGACCCTATCACCAATAGAAAATCTACGGCGATTCATAGATTTAGAAATGACTTCAATGTTACGAATAGGAATAGGATGAACATCAGCATGGTTTTGCGGTTGTGGGGTAACTATTCTCGAGCTCCTTCGAGGAGGAACTGCATCAAATCTGGGAGGACCACCATCTAAAGGAATGGCTACACTACCAATAAGAACTTCCTGAATTGCTCTTCTCCTTTCATGTCCTTCACTCGGTTCTTCATTCTGTGGGTGAATAATATACTTGGGAGTTTCTCCCACAATCCAAAAATATTTGACAACTTCTTCAGTTTCCTCTTCCAAGGGAGATCATATAATATAGTCTTCATTACTTGTACTGCTACCTTCTCCAGATGGGATTGGAACAACCATGTCCTCTAAGCTTGAAGGATGAATCGTGGGTGGTGCCGGATGATTGAAAGCCATGTCTCGAAATATCTGAGCTTCTAACTCTAGGAATGTTGGCAAGGGAGTAGGAATGTGAGATGGATCACTAGAGTGTATACTTCCCTCACCACTAGGTAACTCATGGGGTAATAAGAAGCTAGGGATATTTCTCAAATAAGGATATGATGATGAAATCTCACCTCCAATTGTTGTATTGGTGACAAGGGAAGTTTCCTAAAAGATGGCAAGGTTATTCAATGAAAATTCTCCCTCAGGGGTATCATGTACCAAGGCATGCTCTTGCCAACTCATAGAGTTGTCCCTAACTTGCCTTAAAACCCCATCTTCCAAAGACATGAGATAAATGATCAGCTAAGTCCCCTGACACGAGGACACGGGACACGAAGGACACGAAAATACGAGTGTCCGACACGGACACGGTGACCCTCGGAATCAAGACACGAAGGACACGTTTTATATACACATATATATATATTTTTTAAATATATTAAAATTTAAAAATATAGACATATAGATCCAAAATTTTTTAGAAACTAGAACATTTACAAATATTCAATAGAAATTAGAATCAAAACACATTAATGATTACACATTTCAAAACAATAATGATAATGAATAAATTTCCCTAAAACCAAAAGATACAGATCCATGGTACAGGAAATGTTAGGTAAGAGGATAACTGATAAGTACAAGAGAATATGTGTGAGATATTTAGGAAAGCTTTAGTGAATATACTCCTGGAAATGAGCTATGAACACCCATAAAATAACTGCATATTTGGAAAGCACTAATATTCTTACCTCTTCAGAGATAATAATATTATCTCTGAACAAATTGAACTTCCCCTAAGACCATGCAAGGCTATTCAAGATGTCAAGGATATCATCTAAGCTAAGTGATTCTCTGAGTTAAGCTCTTTCCTTCACAAATGAGGTCTGAAGAATTAGAGTTCACGGGATGAGTACAACATCTAGTAACCTGAGCAAAATAGTTTGTAATGCACTTTCTTTTCCAACCGCCCAATTTTTGAATTGCTAAACAAAGGGTGGAGATTGCAGAATAAATTCCTAAGATGAACACTTCAGGATAAAGTTTCAAAGCAATTTTGTAATGCAAAATATCCTCGGAATGCTAGCTATTTTGATTCATATTATGCTAATCATTGGAGGATTTGCTTTTGAGCCTAGATTGACCTATACCAGTTTAGTTAATTTGCAAGTTCACTGATGCCATGCCTAAAAAGAACATTTTTCCTTATGGCTATGCTCTACAACCAAAGAAAGTTGGATATGGATTCCATACAGTAATTCTTGTTTCTCTTTTCCTTCTTATGGGACAATGCTCTTTCAGAGGATAAGAAAGGATGTAAGAGGGACTGTTTTCTCCTTCTTAACTGTATAAGAGCCATGGCTGTGAAATAGACCTGAAAAATAAGATCTAGTGAATGTCTCAAACTGATTATGTCATTTCTTTATCAGTCAAAAGAAAGATGAACAACATATGGACTGAATGTCTCAAACTAACTGTGTCCGACACGACTTTTGATCGTGTCCCGATTTCGGACACGATCAAAAGTCATGTCGGACATGATTTCCCATCGTGTCCATGTCCAACACGACCCCAAAGGACACGTAGCCCATTTAGAGCGAATCCAGTTTCAACGATGATCAGGAACATTAGAGTAATGGGAGTCATTTGGCTCATCATCACTTCCCCATACGGGAGAAGGATGTGTTCCTTCATTGTTGTTTATCCATGGAATAATGTGATCAAGCCCTTGTCTTTCTCTTTCAATGTTGTGATCAACCTGTTGTCCACCGAAATGCACACCAGCAGCAGAAATCTTTCGAAAGTTGTTCCCTCACTACAAGTGGGGAAAGTGTGGCCTTGGGGGCAAGCAATGAGCCAGGTACTGTCACCTGAATCCCAGCTCCTTCGTTTAGGCTAACTCCTAACAAAGCCAAGGGGGGTAGTCCCTAACAAAGAGTTATTTTATGGCTCTGTGTTTTAAGTGTTTTTGGTGTATGGTGATGCAGATGAGTGTTGCTTAGGAGTTTTTTAATGATAAAGGATCACAACTTTGCAAATGGAAAAAACACAAGACAATGAGCAATCCACGTTGCGAAACAAGATATAAGATTAACAGTATATGAAGACTTGCAAAATAAAAGCATCCACAGATAGATAAGTAACTTCAAATGGACAAATGGCCCAACTTAATTAAAACATGAAAATGTAAAGTGACCAGTGCTAAAATGGAGTCAAATAAGTGTTTAGTGCTAGGGGATGCTGAAGATACAAGTCTTAGTAACTGTTTGTGAGATCGTTTTGTGAATTATCTTGGTTTATTGAAAGTTTTAATGATCTTGATTATTAGGCTAGCAAAAGAAAGGCATGCGTCCAACCGGAAAGGTATCCTTTCAGTGGCTTCACCTCTGATGGTATGCCGGACTATCCAGTTATCAAGAGCAGGTGTCCAATGACTTAACCAAACTCGAAGTCTAAGACAATGGTGATTTCCGGCCCCACCCGGTTTAGAAACTTTGCCCACTACCTGAGTATTTCTCGAATGATCAACGCCGGTTCGTTGGTTGTGGGGTAATGATTTTATTAAATGTTATCACTTTCAAGATTAACAAATCCAACACCTTTCTGGGTACTAGTCCAACCGTAATGGTCGGCAAAGCATACTTAGCGATGGATAGCTGTTGGATTTTGTACAACTTCGGAAGATATTATTTATTATATTTTATTGTACCATCATTGCACTTGGTTATACCTCCTAAGGGAGAAGAACATTATGTAAACACATGAAAGAATCAATGTAAGTCTTGGGGTGCAAAAGTAATTTTTAAAATATTAAAAATAAAATATTTATTGCCTCCAAAGACAAGTCGGCCCCATAAGGGAATTTTCCAGTTTCGCACATGTATAAATATGAGGCTTGTGCACCTCATTATCTCATTCTCACACTTGTGAAGTGCGCATCACTTGGAGGAGCAAATTTTCGCATCACTAGAAGGAGGTTTATTTGGGTTGGTTACTTGTGAAAGATACTTTCACTTTCTCTCTCTTTCTTCATTTGTACTCTGATCTCATAATTATCATCTCTCTGCGAAGGTTGTTGGGTTTTCTCCCTATTGGGTTTCCCAGGGTAAAACTCTGTGTTGTTGTTTTTGTGCTTTGTCTTACTTCTAGTGATCTTGGTAATGCATTTATGTTTTATGCTATGAATGTATGAAATTTAACATGGAATCAGAGCCATTCTAGAAGAAGCCATTGCCGAACCCTGCCGGAATTAGGGTTTCATGTTGTGAAGTCTTCACCCCTTATTTTGAAGAAAAAGAGCCATAAGGATTTCGCTTTTGGCTAGACTAATCCATTGGTGAAGACGGAATTCAATTCCGAGAACTTTTATTTTTTGACCTAGCTCCTGCTAGGGTTTCTGATCCAGATCCGTAAATCAAGATGATTGGGATGAAGGTTGAAGATCGGTTGGAAGGAGCATCCAACTTTATCTCCTGGAAATATAGGGTTCTCTTACTCTTAGAAGAAAATGATCTTCTACTATATGTAAATGAGAAGGTCCCCGAACCAGAAGCCAAAGAAGATAAATCTCAATGGAGGAAGAATGATGCTAAAGCAAGAAGGATTCTTGTGGATTCTGTGAGAGATCATTTGGTTCCTCAGATCTCAGGTAAGAAGAATGCTAGGAAGATGTTCAAGACCATTATGAAATTGTTTGAACACACTAGCCTAAATGTCTCCATGACTTTGAGAAACCAACTCTCAAATATGAAGATAGCAAAGTCGAAATCCATTGCCTCATACTTTATGAGGATCGCAGAACTCAGAGACAAGCTCAGCACCAGTGGAGATCCTATTGGCGATAAGGAGCTTGTCCTTCACACCTTAAATGGTCTTCCACCATCATGGGAGTCCTTTATCCAAAGCATAAGTGGTAGATCTAAACTACCAAAGTTTGACAAGCTTTGGGCAGATTGCTCTCAGAAGGAGACAAGGATCACAGCACGTCAAAGAATCCATGGAAATCAAACTGAAGAGACTCAAGCATTTGTTTCTCATACCAAGAATGGTAAGGGAAAAGGAAAGAAGTTCCATAAACACAAGCACCAAGAAAGGAGATCGAGTCCTCGTCAAGATCAAAAGAAGAAGAAGAATGTATCTCAAGTTCAATGCTATAGGTGTAGGAAGTATGGACATTACGCCAGTAGCTGCCGAAGTCAAATCAAAAAGAAGCATGAAGCATCCACGGCTGATGTAGAAGATCATCATCACAAGAAGCAAAAGAATGAAAATCACACAGAATTCCTATTCATATCAGCACTATCAGGTACTATTCCTACCACTAGTGACACTTGGCTCATAGATAGTGGTGCATCTAGACACATGACTGGGTATAGAGAGAATCTTTCAGAATTAATTGAGAAAGATTCACATCTCCGTGTTGTACTTGGAGATGATGCAAATTACACTGTGAAGGGATCTGGAGCCACCACCCTTCAATTGGAATCAAATGATACATTACGCTTAAGTGATGTACTCTATGTACCTGGTATGAAAAGAAAACTTGTCTCCATCTCAGCAATGGAGGACAAGGGTTATAAAGTAGCTTTCTCAGAAGGGAAAGTCCTTGCTTGGCACAAGAACTCAAGCATGAGCACAGCCAAGGTTATTGGCATAAGAGAAGAGAGCTTGTATAGGCTAAATACTTCTCCAGTCCAAGCCCTAATACATGATGCTGCAAATATGGGCGAGTTCTGGCATAGAAGGTTAGCTCATCTGAACTATCGAGCTCTCCCAGTTTTGAAGAACATTGTAACAGGTTTGCCAGGGCTCCAGGTAAACCATGATGGAACTTGTAGAGGATGTGCACTTGGCAAGAATGCCAAGAAGTCTTTTCCAGATAGCGAGAGTAGATCCAAAGGGATTTTGGATCTAGTACACTCTGACTTGTGCGGGCCCATGACAATTGTGTCATTAGGTGGTTATCACTACTATATCACCTTTATTGACGATTGCTCATGAAAGACTTGGATATACTTTCTCAAGTCAAAAGAATCTGAGGAAGTACTCAGCAAGTTCAAAGAGTTTAAAGCACAAGTTGAAAATCTGTCAGGAAAGAGGATCAAGATCTTGAGATCCGATAATGGTGGATAATATACCTCTACAGAATTCAATGATTTCTGCAAGGAAGCAGGAATTAAGAGGGAGCTCACAGTTCCCTACAACCCTCAACAAAATGGGGTTGCAGAAAGAAAGAATCGTACAATTGTGGAGGCAGCCAAAGCTATGATACATGACCAGAGTCTTCAAATGTTCTTGTGGGCAGAAGCATCCAGAACCGCTGTATATGTACAGAATAGATGTCCACATAAGATCTTGAAGAACATGACTCCGGAAGAAGCGTTCACAGGTGTGAAACCAGAAGTGGGCCATCTCCGGATTTATGGCTGTCCAGTCTACATTCATGTGCCCAAAGAGAAAAGATCAAAGTTTGAACCTTCAGGCAAGAAGGGTACCTTTGTGGGATACAGTGAGTCTTCAAAGGCTTACAAAATTTACATTCCAGGATCTAGACAGATTGAAGTCAGTAGGGATGTAACCTTTGAAGAAGAAATGGCTGTCAGGAAAGGCAGAGGATCAGATATAGAGATTGATGATGCAAAAATGCTAGAACCAAAGGAGATGAGATCATCTCCCCCTCCAGTTCAGAGGGAGTCAGTAGAAAAGGATGAACCTATCAATCCCATAGATCCAGTTGATATCCCCAGAGATGTGACAGGTCGGAAAAGACCTAGATGGGCACAACAAACACTGCAGGATGCAGAGGGGCATGATGCTCCACATGGCACTTTCAGAGAAAATAAGAGACCTCAGAGATTCTCCAGCTATGTAGCTCTAATGAGAAACATTATTGATTCAGAACCCACAACTTACGAAGAAGCATCCAAACATCAAGTTTGGAAGGATGCCATGATGGAAGAATATCAATCCATCATGAAGAATGATGTGTGGGAGGTTGTGCCGAGACCTGAGGAGAAGTCAGTTGTCACTTCTAAGTGGTTATATAAGATCAAGCATGGAGCAGATAGCAGTGTTGAGAAATACAAGGCCAGATTCGTAGCCAAATGATTCTCTCAGAAAGAGGGAGTTGATTATGATGAGACTTTTGCTCCTGTGGCCCGATATACTTCCATCAGATCCATTATCGCGATTGCTTTAGCTATGGGATGGAAGTTGCATCAGATGGATGTGAAGACAACTTTTCTCAATGGTGTTATTGAGGAAGAAGTTTACATCGAACAACCAGATGGGTTTATTGTCCAAGGAAAGGAGTCTCATGTATGCAGATTGAAGAAGGCATTGTATGGCCTCAAGCAAGCACCTCGTGCTTGGTATGGACGAATAGACGGATTTTCCAAGAGTGATGCAGACCCCAACCTTTACTACAAGGTTGTAGATGACGAGCCACTGATCTTGGTATTATATGTTGATGACTTGTTTCTCACTGGAAATGAGAAACTCATTGTATGGTGTCAGAAGAATCTCGCCTCTGAGTTTGAAATGAAGGACCTTGGTTTGATGCATTACTTCTTGGGATTAGAAGTATGGTAGAGGCAGAAAGAGATTTTCCTAGGACAAGGAAAATACACCATCGATATATTGAAGAGATTCGGAATGTTGGACTGCAAGTCCATGGCTACTCCAATGGATGCAAATTGGAAGAAGTTGAGAGATTCTACTTCAGAGTCTGATTTGTTTGATCCCACCATCTATCGCCAGTTGATTGGGTCATTGATGTATTTGACCAACACCAGACCAGATATATGTTTTGCTATGAATGCCCTCAGTCAGTTCATGTGCAAACCGAGGGAAATTCAATGGATTGCTGCAAAACATGTGCTCAAATACTTACGTGGCACTGTGGGATATGGATTGAAATATGCTTTAGATGGTGACCTGATATTGCAGGGGTTTACAGACTCAGATTGGGCCGGATGTGTTGTAGATCAGAAGAGTACTTCTGGATGTTGCTTCAGTTTGGGTTCTGCAGTTATTTCCTGGTGCAACAGGAAGCAAAACTCTGTAGCACTTAGTACTGCAGAGGCCGAGTACATGGCTTCGTAAACTCCTGGCAGGATTGTTCGGCCAGATTCCAGAGCCGACCCTGATTCACTGTGATAACCAGAGCTGTGTGCAGATGTCAGTGAATCCTGTATTTCACGACAGGTCGAAGCATATCGAGATTCGATATCACTTCATTCGTGATATGGTGCAGAAAGGTGCGGTCGAGTTACAGTATGTGCCGACAGACAACCAGACTGCAGATGTTCTCACCAAGGCACTTCCCAGAGTGAAGTTCGAATACTTTCGCGGAAGACTTGGAGTCGAAGAGAACGTTTCCCTCCTTGAGAGGGAAAGATGAGATGCTTGCCCTGCTTTGCCCAGGTGCCTCTGCAGTCCAGTTACTCAGCCATATATGGGAGAAATCTCATAGGCAGATGAGTAGGACAGTCAGCAGTTGGCCAGGCTCACCCAGGTACCTTCTACAGTCCAGTTACTCAGCCAGATATGGGAGAAATCCCATAGGCAGATGAGTAGGACAGTCAGTAGTTGGTCGGGTTCACACTAGTGCCTTTGCAGTCCAGTTACTCAGCTCAGATATGAGAGAAATCTCATAGGCAGATGAGTAGGATAGTCAGCAGTTGGCCATGTGGTTGCACAGGTGCCTCTACAATCCAGATACTCAGCCAGATATGGGAGAAATCTCATAGGCAAAAGAGTAGGACAGTCAGTAGATGGCCATGCCCTTTTGCTCGTCTGAGATCTCAACCAGATATGGGAGGACCCCATTGGCAGATGAGACAGACAGGTAGGAAATTGTATAGCAGAGATGGTATAGCTGTATATCTCAGATATCCAAGATTGAGTGATTCTCCTGGACTCACCGAAGGACTGGTGATGATGATGCACAGAGATTGTGTGGACAACTTTCAGTATGCAGAAAGATGATAGAGACAGAGTTGAGTACAAGATGAAACCCAGATGATCATGATGCAGATGAAGACCGAAGAATACCTTCCTCGTTGAGAGGGAGTGTTGGATTTTGTACAACTTCGAAAGATATTATTTATTATATTTTATTGTACCATCATTATACTTGGTTATACCTCCTAAGGGAGAAGAACATTATGTAAACACATGAAAGAATCAATGTAAGTCTTGGGGTGCAAAAGTAATTAATAAAATATTTATTGTTCCCAAAGACAAGTCGGCCCCATAAGGGAATTTTCCAGTTTTGCACATGTATAAATATGAGGCTTGTGCACCACATTATCTCATTCTCACACTTGTGAAGTGCGCATCACTTGGAGGAGCAGATTTTCATATCACTACAAGAAGGAGGTTTATTTGGGTCGGTTACTTGTGAAAGATACTTTCACTTTCTCTCTCTTTCTTCATTTGTACTCTGATCTCAGAATTATCATCTCTCTGCGAAGGTTGCTAGGTTTTCTCCCTATTGAGTTTCCTAGGGTAAAACTCTGTGTTGTTTTTGTGCTTTGTCTTACTTCTAGTGATCTTGGTAATGCATTTATGTTTTATGCTATGAATGTATGAAATTTAACAATAGCAACGAAAATAAATTTTATTTGGGGGAGTGTGAGTAGGAAAGTTTTAATTATTAAGAGCACACAGTTCAACTCTCCGACAGAGAGCGCTCTTGACTTTGTCTTAAGACAGAAGTTCAAGAGACTTAGCTAAACGATATGCTTGATGCAGGTATATGCAGTGGGAATGCTCTCCGACAGAAAGTGCTCTTGACTTGGGTTATTGCAAGTTCAAGAGACTTTGGTTCTTTGTTAAGATAGAAGTAGATTGTAAGCATTAACCAAGTGATAGCTCAAAAAGATTGTAAAATGATGATAAAATGAAACAAGACAATGATATATCAAACGAGATGAACTATTTTGCAAAATGAAACTAGTGTTCTACCACAACAGAGACTAATCTAACAAGTGAAGTCAAAGTGACTTCTGCACACCGCTCATGAAACTTCCAGCTTAGCCGGTCCTACGCAATACATGGTGGGGAAAGAGAAGCAACACGCAGTGTTAATGCGGCACTTGGGATCAAATCCCAAGAGGCTTCTCAGGTCAAGACTTGAAATAAAATTTTCTCTAAGTACAAAAATGAAAATTAATCTAGAAAATTGAAACAAATCTAACTAAGCACACAAGACACTCTTCCCCAAATGGGGAAGAAGAACCAAAAATATGGGAGGCCTTATCCCACTTAGCCTTTTTATTAACGAAGTACAAGTGCCTTGGGAATTTAACCCTTGAAAGGACTTTTAAGAGAAATAAAACAACTTAGAAAACAATATGGAGCTCTTAAGAGCTTTTACAAAAGGAGAGTGTAAATATTGTCTTGGTTTGGATCATCCTTATGGTCTTCTTGATGCTCTCTTTTGGGTAAAGATCTTCTTGTTTTCAAAGTCTTCAAGCTTTTCTTCTCTTTCAAAACACCTACACAAGCTCAAATCAACTCAACAAGGCACCCATTAGATGTTAATAAAACAAATAAAAGCTTGAAACTAAATGCAAACTAAAATCTAGCCTATATGCCCAATCCTTTTCCAATGCAAGATTTGAAACTTTTAAATGAGATCTAAATACTTCAAAAGAAACTAAATGCAACTAAAGTCTAAGTACCTAAAATGAAATGTACTTTTACAATGAGACCTAGATGCAAAAGTTTGAAGTGAACTAGATAGCAACCTTTAATATGAGATCTACAAAGAAATGAACTAAGAGCTAACAAACGAAAGTGCAAGATGTGAGATTCATTTACTACTTTGAGGTAATGCAACTAACCACTATTAACCCTAACAAACCTTGATGCTTTTTTGTGATGTTTTTTTTAAGGTACAAAAAGAGAACAAAAAGAGGAAGGATAGAACGAAAAGAGAAGGGCTAAGGTAAGACGAAAGGAGGAGAAGGAAGCTAAAATGAAAGGGAGGCTAGATAGGAAATCTAAAAGGTGGACGAGAGCAAAAGGAGAGGAAGCAAAGTGAAGTGGGACGAAAGGCAAAAGATAAGAAAAGGTAGAGATGGACGAAACTAGGAAGAGAGAGAGATCTAAGGCAAAAACGAAGTAAGGGAAGAAGGAGAAAAGGAGGAGAAAAACGAGGCTAGCAAGGGAAGAAATGAAAGCTAAGAGAGTGATGGCTAGAGGAAAGTGAACTAGCAAGTCAAAGCAAAAGGTTTCAAGGAGAAAAAGAGAGCTTGGAAGAGGGAAGCTTTAGATCCAAGTAACCAGTAACCAATGAAATAGTTTGAATGCTTGATGAATGAGGCAAGAATCTCTTGTTTCTCGATTTCCTAAAGCAAAACTCCTTTGGCAACCTGCAGAATGAAAGTGTAACCAGCAAGAACTCTTGCACTTTGGGAGAATACCTGAAAAGCCCACACTTAAGAGAAAAGCATAGATTTATAATATTTGTGCTAGATTGTTAGCCCTCTAAATCATAAATCCAATACTTAAGAATCAAAAGCATATAAACAAAGCATGATATCACCTCATACAAGATGAAGCATGGCACACCAAGAGCTTCCACATTGACCTCCAAAGTCTCGACTTTATTCAAATGCTTAAACAAATTACAAATTTCTTCAGAGTTTCTTTGCTAAAAGATCCATGTGAAACAAGGGGGCAATGCCATCCTTTTATAACAAAACTAAACTACCTCTAACCTAGTTCGAATTGGCATCCATAAGAGCCAATGGCACCAAGCATCAATTCGAATTACCATCAAATCTCAATCTAAAATCCAATCAAAATAAACTTAGAGTGGAAAGCCATCACATAACTCGAGTTGCATTGAATGGAGAGTGGGGAGGTGGCCTCCACCTAGGCAAGGTGCCCCCCACTCCTCCTTGGAACCTTCACCATCCAATAAACCCATGCCATGTGTAAACTCGAGCTCCAAAAGGATATACGTGAGCCCTCTTCAAGAGATAACGTGAGCCTTCAATAGTTAATGTGTGAGTGTTTGTAGGAATGTGATTCGATTTGCAAAGGGAACCAAGTTTATGATTGCATATATTAAGGGAGGCGCCTACCATAGGCTTTAATGCCATCAACCAACCCATTCCCTATGTGCCACATGCCTATTTCGAATATCTCTTCAAGCTTGACGTGAAAGCATGCAATATCATGATCTTTGAGTGATTCAAAGCTTGGAGTTTGACTCTTAGCTAACTCGAATCTTGGTAGTTGAGAGTGGGAGGTGGCCTCCACCTAAGCAAGGCACCCCCACTCCATTAATGTAACTCAAACGCTAACCCTTTACCATTTAATACCTTTGCCACAAATTTGAATTTGCACATGAGGAGGGCGAATTCCTTTGGAGTTAATCACTGATGCTGACTGTATAGTTGACTGGATGATGATTGAGATGATTGGAACCTTCCTTAATGCCAGGTGCCATGTCATTTAGCCACTGAAATAATCCAAATTGGATTATTTTGGAGAGAATTGGATTATCTCCAATTATTAATTTTTTTATTTTAATTAATTAATAATCCTCTTCTATTGAAATTTGAGGAATTATTAATTAAGTGGTTAAATAACTATCTGAAACTTAGGATATAGGTGTCCGGGGTCTAAGTATGATTTTTTGGCTTAGGAATTAAGCCTCAAATCACTGAAAAACACCCCCGGACGACTGACATATTACAATTTGAATTTTTCCATTTAAACTATGGAAAAATTAATTATTAAAAAATAAAATAATTAACTGTTCATAAAAAAATTTCGGACAGCGTTTAAAAACCTCTACATACCTAGGAAATGACCACTGACTCGACTCATAGTGTTTAGTAGGTTCATATTCATCAGTTGGACTCTAATAACCCCCCATGGCCAGAATTTCAAAATCAGGCATTCCAGCTTTGGAGGATGCGGGAGAAAACCTTGTTAATTATACCTCGCCCATAGGCAAAGTATAATTAGTCACGGTAAAAAACTCCCTGGAATACCTTAGTTGATAAACCAGTCATGGGTGACCAGGCCACTCAAACTCTACTAGTACACTTTTTACAAAAAACCCCGTGGGGCATGGTCATTTCAAGACAAAAAAAACAAACCGACTAGCCAAAACTGGCTAGTCACAAAGGATGGAACACAAACACTTATCATGTTTGTCAAATGGCGGCTCTTCAGATAATCCAACTATGGTACAAATATGTTGGTGACATCTATACTCAGGTAGTGGGCAAAGTTCCTAAACTTGGTGGGGCCGGAAATCACCGTTGTCTTAGACTTCGAGTTTGGTTAAGTCATTGGACACCTGCTCTTGATAACTGGACGGTCCATCATACCATCAGAGGGGAAGCCGCTGAAAGTATTCCTTTCCGGTTGGACGCATGCCTTTCTTTTGCTAGCCTAATAATCAAGATCATTAAAACTTTCAATAAACCAAGATAATTCGCAAAATGATCTCACAAACAGTTACTAAGACTTGTATCTTCAGCATCCCCCAACACTACACACTTATTTGACTCCATTTTGGCACTGGTCACTTTACATTTTCATGTTTTAATTAAGTTGGGCCATTTGTCCATTTGAAGTTACTTATCTATCTGTGGTGCTTTTATTTCGCAAGTCTTCATATACTGTTAATCTCATATCTTGTTTCGCAACGTGGATTGCTCATTGTCTTGTGTTTTTTCCATTTGCAAAGTTGTGATCCTTCATCATTAAAAAACTCCTAAACAACACTCATCCGCATCACCATACACCAAAAACACTTAAAACACAGAGCCATAGAATAACTCTTTGTTAGGGACTACCCCCCTTGGCTTCGTTAGGAGTTAGCCTAAACGGAGGAGCTGGGATTCAGGTGACAGTACCTGGCTCATTGCTTGCCCCCAAGGCCACACTTTCTCCACTTGTAGTGAGGGAACAACTTTCGAAAGATTTTTGCTGCTGGTGTGCATCTCGGTGGACAACACAACCAATGCAAGAAATTCCCTAACTGTTCTAGGCATAAGTTCACCTTGTCTTACCTGCTCTAAAATGCTCTCAAATTAATCTATCTCGGTGACAGGATTAAGTTCAACATTCTGTGGTTCCACATCACCGAGTTGATTCAAGGCTTGTATTTCTTCAAACACTTCACCAGGATGCATTTCAAGGTTTATCTCTCTAGCAAATTCTATTCTGCCATTCTCACCCTCAGAGGAGTGAGCATCTCCAAAAGACCTCCCAATCTCTTTTCTTTGAATACTATGGTCCTCACTAGGGCCACTCATGACCATAAAAATTCAAAGTTCCCCCAAGTTTCCAGGACACGGGGATGTGGGAGCGAGGAATCACAGAAATGACATATGCAATACCCCCCAAATTTTAGGAAATGTCGAAAGGTACGTCGGGGTCTTCAACATAGGAAAATTTTTAAATTATAGGGGAGTGGGACCCCACTAGAAATACTACAAACTTAAGAATTTATAATTTGAGATTTTAAAGATTAACAGTTCAACATACATAGTAATGCATCAACATCACCAATTCAACCACTAACATCACAATTCAATGATTCATTCCAAGATACATCAATGATTTGAAATCCACTAACGGGGTTTCATTTTGAGTCTCATTGCAATATGGAGTCATATTTTACAATTAATAAATTAAAATTTACTGTTTATTAACATTTATGTATCAGTCTAAAATTAAAATTTCATTAAAAATTAACTTCACTGTTTATTAAACAGTGTTTAAAAATTAACTAATGGTAAAAAATTAAAATTTTAAAAAATAAAAACAAAAAATTTAATGTTTAAAGTTTAAACTATTAAAAAAAAATAAAAATCGAACAATGGCCTTTCGCAAAGGGAGTTCAGGCCTGTCTGTTGTTACTGTTATGCTAACAGTAACAACAGGCAGGCACCGAACGCCCCTGCAGAAGGCGGTTCAAGCCTGGTCCACTGTTATTGTTAGCATAACAGTAACACGAATCGTGTTACTGTTATGCTAACAGTAACACTGGACAGGCCCCGACCCCCCTGCGGAAGGCCCGTGATGAACACAACCGGCGACGCCCTCGAAAAATTAAAATCTAATTGCAAATGGTGAATCGGGTTGTAACTTGTCCAAACACCACGCATTGTCAGGTTGCAGCTATAGTGTGGAGACGGGTTGCAGCAGCAGCAGCAGTGAATGAAGACGCAGACCTCGATTTGGAGTGGAGACACGAACACGACCTCGATTACTTCCAAGTTCCAGTGAAGACCAGTGAAGACTGCAAACAGTTGACGCCCTCGAAATGAAAAGAGGTTAAACCTTTGTGAATGGGCCCTTCACGTGCATCGAAGGTGAGTAAATTGGAGGGAAAACTAAATCCAAGGGGTAACAAGCCGCCACACGTCCAATTTTTTACTGCAGGATGAAGGAAACTCGCCCACGTTCCCGTATTTCGAGGAAACGACTCCTGTCTGTGTTTCTCGTCGTTTCTGGATTTGGGTACAAGGGGGAAATGACCCCAATGTCGTTTCCTATTTTCTGAATCGCGTGGGGTCGAGGAAAATAGTTTTCGAGGTCCGGAAACGTGTACCTGTGTAACACTGTAAAAATTCCCTCAGGCAATAGCTCTCCTTGACCATAAATATTTCTGATACCATCCTCGAAACTCTCAAGATGACCATCATAGAATGGTTTCCGATAAATCCTAACTAACACACCATCGGAGTTAGGAATAGTAGCGTATGATAAGTCCATCTGAAGATGACCTCCTAATCCAGCAGACCACTTCCTACACAAAAGCATTCCGTAGACAAGGTAAATCTATGACTACTATGTCGATAAGCATGGATATGTCGGGGCATGAAAATAGGTCAGCTCTCAAGTTCTTGATCAAACCAAAAACTTGCACTGGTATTGAGTCTATACCGCACACATTCCCATATGGCCTAGTAATCTTTAATCCCATGGCTTCCATAACTTGTAAAGGCATGACATTCATAGAAGCACCAGAATCCAACATACAATTGTGAAGAAGGAGATCACGTATGTGAAGTGTAAGATAAAATGGCTGGTGACCACCATTCTTCCTCTCATATAAAGTTGTCTGGATGTTGATGGGAGGATCTTCCTCATCTTCAACCAAGGCACTAGGTGTCAAGTTTGAAGGAAGTTGATCCTCACCATCCTTAGTGGTAGTGTTAGGGATACTCTCGAAAAATTCTACCGCTTGTTCTTTAATAGATGGGATCTTCATTAATTCAGTGAGTGGAATATTATTCATAACTTTATCCTACTCTCTCTCAATATTGATGTCTAAGTCATAATGAGGGAGTGATGAATATGGTTGTCTATGATTGTCATTGATGACAACATTAATGACAAAGGTTGATGTGATGACATAGCAAGCAAACAAAGATCAGTGACATGATGTGGCATGAAGAACCTTGGATGTGGGCATTGGAGCCATTGGAACACCTAATGAGCCAAATGACCCATTCTGTGGTCATTTGTGTCTTAATGGGGTCATGAAGCCTCTTGATCGATGAAGACGCCTTGAATAAGCCCTTGGACCCACACTTGATGGGTTAATGGTCCGTGTACACTTGATGAAGTTGATGTGGTCATTTGTGGATGGATGGGATCTTGGAACCCTTGGAGATGGTCCTATGATAACACTTGGACACTTGCTTATGGCACACATGCTTTGATCTTGAGGGCATGCGCATGGTGAAGATGATGTTTGATGTTATCCTTTGTTGTGATGATCGTGACATCATTGGATGGCTTAATGAGGTGGAGCACACCCTTAAATGTGGTAATTTTGATACCTTATGGACAAAGGTTGACTATTAAGATGATTGTGCAACAAAATAAAAATACATACAAGCCCCAAGTATGGAACACACCCTTGCTTTTGAACTTGTTGAACCCTAAGAAGAAGTATGGGTTAACAACAAAATAAATAAATAAAAACACACATATGACTTGTGAAAAATATTTATGTGGCAAGTTTGACCATTGAAATGGTAATTCAAAATAAAAAATAAAAAGCTAATTGTGCCTACAAGGTCGGCTCAGTTTTAAAAATATTTTTGTTTTATTAAATATAAAATGTGAAACAGAGCAGGTCGGCCCAGAAAATACATGGAAAAACCAGTATAAATACAAATGAAGAGTTACTCATTTCAGTGTGGATTTGTCGGTGGAAGGAGCAGCTCTGATTGTCAGGTACTGTAGCAGTCAGCTACAGTGGACAGCAACTTTTACAGTTTACCTTTATCTTTGTTTTTGGGGCAGCAGATGAAGGAAGAAGAGCAGTGAAATAATTTCTGTTTATCTTTTATATCTGGGTTGGATGATTGATGAAGACTCGATGACATAACAGCAGCATAAAAAGACTTTTAATCTTTGACATCTGGGTTTAAATTGAGACAGCTGATGAAGACATAGACAGCCTATTGATGGACAGTTTGTGGACATATTTTGTGGACAACGTAAATGATTGAAGACATCATGCTTGATCAATGTCTGTGATGATTATCTGATGTGGAAGTGGACAGCATATAGATATACATGAAGACAGTTTGATGTAGAAAATGATTTGGCTATAATGTTGGAATAAAGACATGATGGACAGAGTGAGAACATGATGATGCACAGAAAGATTGTGGTGATGATCATGATGCTAGTATATGGACAGAATTGACATATGGAATTTCTGGGCAGCTACAATGACATGTTTTGTATGTGAGCAGTTAATTATATGGTTGTGGACAGAATTAAGATAAACTTACAGGCAGAGTGATGACAAGATGATGATGCATAGTATGATGTGATACATGCTATGTGATATACATGCTATGTGATGATACATGCATGCTATGGTGTAATGATGCTCTCCTATGCACTATGACATACACTCTATGATGCACACTATGATGAAGTATACTTGATGTTGATATGATTGAAGACGCATCCTATATGATGATGAAAATGATGATATGATGTACACCTACAGTGATAGATGAACAGTGAAAGACATACAGTAGAGTATGTACAATGACATGTATACAGTTGCATGTATACAGGGGTGAAGAATACTGACACATACAGTGGTTACAGTGGTATGTATACAGCAAACTATGTACAGTGATAGACATACAGACATACAGTGGTGTATGCATGTGATGCTATAAAATGATGATAATGATGCTATACACTTGATACATTCACCTTGATGATGAACTGTATGATAATGATGAGTAAGAGCAGGTTAATGAAGAGCAGGTGTTGAAGACAGATTGAACAAGCAGAGAGTGATTGACCAGCAGTGATGAGCAAAGTTGATGAGCAGAGATTGATTAGGATGTAAAAATTTGTGTATGCAGTACAAACAGGGTCTTGTATCTCTTTCTTAGTAGGATCTAAGAAAAACTAGGCTGGGTCCTAGATAAAGAGTTGGTGCTCTTTTGTTTCAGTTGGTGCTGAATTGCCTCACGGTTGTAGTCGTTGAACCAATTACAAAAAGATTTCAAGCTATATTGTGTGTCTCTTGTGCAATGTGTTGATCATTATATGCTTTACTTGATAAATGATTAATGATATAGGTTATTGATGAACATGATATGGAAGTGAATGTGTGAACGAAGATATAAGATTGTGATTGAAGTTGAAATTTGGTTTAAGTATAGGCTCACTGATTCACCCCCCCCCCCTCTCAGTGAGCATTGTGTCTAATAGGGAGAACAGAGTTAGGCTCACTCACTGGACTAGGTTGCTCACTACTTTTCTTCTCAATGAAAGGAAGTGGCTTTTGGCCATCCTTTCTTCTTTGATAAATCCTAATAGGAGCTTGGCCACTATTTTCAAGTTGTTTTGTGGCAAACATGGGAACACTAGGACTAGGACTTTCTTCGGTTGATTCATCTTGATCCATTAGTATACGTCCAAAGTCCTTGTCAAATTCAAGATTTTTGACCCAATTAATGTTCTTAGGAGAATCCTGGGCATCCTCACTGTGAGGGGGTTACTCAGGATCATCCTCTCTTTGTTCTTCTGACCAGTTAATTCTAGGTGGTTCAAGTGACATTTGGCCCACGGGGGTTCTTCTATTATCATCATTAGCGGGCCTCTTTTGAGGGTTCCTATAAGGTTTTGGGCCATAAGGTTTCCTATATCTCTCTGATTCTTTATTCTTAACCAAATCTCTAGTTAGGAGAGTTAAATGTTTCATTATTTCTTCCATGTTCTCCATCATATCGTTGGGATCTTTAACTGGTTCTTTTCCATTTCTAGTTCTAGGCTCAGATCTAGAAGATGAAGCACTAATAGAATCAAAAAAGTTTTGCTTCCCCATATAGGCAACATTGGCTTTAGCTTTTCTAGCATTTTCTTGGGCTTCTTTGAGGTCTTTCGGGTTTTTGTCTTTGAGATGGTAGCCAAGGTAACCTTCAAATGAATTGAGGTAATGAATCAATATTGCTTGTTCTTTAGGCCTAATGTCATCAGGTAGGTTGGCCACTATCTTATCGAAACAAAGGTTGAATTCATGAACAGACTCATTTTCTTTCATCTTAATTTCAAAAAGTTGGTTTAAAAGAAAACGTCCATCCAACTTGACAGACCACTCATGCTTTAGCTTTTCAACGAATGCATCATATCCAGTAACTGATGACGCAGGTAAGCAGTCAAACCACTTGCGAGCATCACCCTCTAGGGATGCGAAGAGACCTCTCATATAAACATATTCATCGGCCCCATAGGCTTCCAAGTGAGCCCAAACAGCCTCAATATGATCTTCAATTGGAAGTTGCACAACTTCCACTAAATTTACGAATCTTTTCAAAGTACTTATCAGGCATGTCATTAGGTGAACTAGGGATTTGGGAAAAGTCGAAAGGTGAAGCTTTAGGTTTATTCCCGAATCTACGAGCAACTAGAGGGTTATTTTGATTATTATTGCTCGGAGGAGTTTGATTAGTTCCAACCATTGAATTTGTTTAATGAGACAGAGAAGTAGGAGGAACCTGATTAGTTGAAGGAGATCCTAAAATGCGATTTGGAGAATCAGAAGAATTTACAATTTTCCAAAAGAAATTAGATGATTGAGCTTTGGTATCTCTTCTATGATATTTAAGTGGGGTTCCTTCTACTTGATTCGAATTTACTTGACTTCTGAGATCGTAAGGATGTATATGAGGTCGTTCCTCAGCGGAGTCACGTTTAGGAGTCGCCAGGTAAACTATAAATCTCATCTACCGAAAGATATGTCGTATAATAGCGGGGAGAAATGAGTGAAATGAGATGGCTACGTATACTTTAAAGATGCAAATGGTAACCATTCAGAAATAAAACCGGATGCGATAAGATAAAAGATGATCTCACAGACACTCGCAGACACCTAAGGTAAGCCTCTACCTCCCTGGCAACGGCGCCAAAAGATGTTATCGCACAAAGTGTAGCTGCCAACTAAAAGATCCTATCCAGGATGGTAGAGGAGGGCAACTCAGAATTACAGTAACTCAGAATTAAGGTTGAATCTAGGATATAGGTGCTAGGGTAAATGATCAAAATCAACTACCTTGGGAAACATGTACTTAAAATAGGGAAAACGGTCCCAAGGAGTAGATCTGACAAGTTTAAGACTTCCTAGCATAGCTTGACCATAGATATGACAGTATCAATGGTCGCAAGCTTATAAAATAAGGTTTTGATCATTCAGAAGGCTAGCAAACTAGGGGGGCACAAGCATGGAGAGATCAGTGCCTAGGAGATTGGGCAGAAGGAGTCCACCGAGCAAGATGCCCTTGAGGACCCACTTGGGGCTAGGCCTAAGGATGAAAACCAGGAAATTGTTCGCCAGAAAAGCAAATAATAAAACCTATAGAATTTTTATAATTTTTTATGGTTAGGGTTTAAGCAGTAAATTCAAATGGCCAATGGTTTAGAACTTCAAACAAAGAGATCAAGTGTAGATCTTACCCAAAAAATCTTGTAGATGTCTTGAAGGTGATGATTTACCTCTACCCGATCGATTTGAGACGATTTAGTAGTGTTCCCTAGTGAAATCAATTTTCCTAAGGAAGCCAATGCGCCCCTCTCTCCTGCACATGCAAACTACACAAGTAATATTTGATGCATAGAAGAAAAAGACTGTAACAACAAGAGATAGATCAAGAAGCATAACAATGATCAAAGATACAATTGAAAACCCCCTGATACAAATCCACTTCAAGTGGAACGAGTTGAGGAACCCCTGTGTTGTCCACCAGATTGCACACCAGCAGCGGAAATCTTTCAAAAGCTGTCTCTTCACTACAAGTGAAAGAGATGTGGCCTTGGGGGCAAGCAATGAGCCAGGTACTATCACCTGAATCCCAACTCCTCCGTTTAGGCTAACTCCTAACGAAGCCAAGGGGGGTAGTCCCTGCAAAGAGTTGTCTATGGCTCAATGTTTTAAGTGTTAAAAATGTATGGTGATGCGGATGGGTGTTGTTTTAGGAGTTGTTAGTGATAAAAGACACGCGACTTACTTTTAAATAAAACACAAGATAAGATGCAATCCACGTTGCGAAACAGTATATAAAGACTTGAGATAATTAAGAAACATCCACAGATAAAAATTAAATGATAAAAGGACTAGTGCCTTATCCAATGGGTAACGGAGTCAAAATAATTGAATTGTAGTGCTGGGGGATGCTGAAAAGTAAGTCTTGATAGTAACTGTTCGTGAGATCGTTGTGCAAATAATCTTGGTAAATTTCAAAGTTTTAATGGTCTTGATTATTATGGCTAAAACCAAGGATATCAAAGAGTGTCCGGAAAGATATTCTAAGCAGCTCCTTTAAGAGACATGTCGGAACCTGTCTGGAATCACAACAAGGCGCGCAATGCTAACCAGCCACCGTGTCGCAGATTGGGCACTCCGGCGCCTCCCCTGAGAACTGATTAAAATAATTTTTGAACAACGTTGGTTCGTTGGTTATGGAGGTGAAAGTTTTAATTAATTATCACTTATGAGATTATCAAATCCTTCACCTTTCTGAATACTAGTCCAACAGTTTCCGGTTGGCAGAGCATACAGGTGTAGGACAAACGACCAAGATAAATTAATTAAAGGGGAAGTGTGGATTGAAAAGTTTTATTATTAGAGCACTTGTTCAACTCTCCGACAGAGAGCGCTCTTGACTTGGTCTTAAGACCACAGTTCAAGAGACTTCCTACTTTAAAATGCCTAATGCAGGGGGAACGTGCAAGTCTATATGCTCTCCGACAAAGAGTGCTCTTGACTTAGATTTGGCCAAGTTCAAGAGACTTTGTTCGTTTTATTGCAAGAAAATGAAATAATAGTGGAAACAATTATGAAGCTTTGCGGAATTAAATCAAGTGATAACTCAAGTAAAGTATGACACAACTAGCATGCGACTTGCAAAATGAAATGAAATAACTGAAAGATCTAGTGTTCTACCAAGCAATTCTACTCTAAAGGTGGGATCAACCTCCGAACAAGGTCAACCACTAGAAACCATCAGTCTTGGAAACCTTCCAGCTAGCTGGATGTCCACAAGAAGCTGATGGAGGAACGAGAAGCTACCACAAAGTTATGTGGCCTTTGGGATACAATCCCAAAGTTAGCTTACTCTAGTCAAGACTTGGAAGAGAAATTAATCTAAGTACGAAAATGAAGACTAATCTATGAACTTGAAAAAAGATGAGATTTAAACTAAGCATGCACAACACTCTTCCCCAAATGGGGAAGAAACCCAAAAAGTGGAGGCCTCCTTCACTTAAATTTTTTATTAAACTTTACAAGTGCCTTGGGAATGAGATCCTTGCAAGGTCTTTTAAAGCAAATAAACAAATTATGGAAACAAGACTTATAGCCCTTAAATGGCTTTTACAAAGGAGATTGTAGCTGTTTCTTTGATTTTGATTTAAGTCTTCTCTTTGAGTGTAACTTTGAGCCTCTTTAGATCTTGTCTTCACAATTGGTTTCCTCCTTGAAAAAACCTACTCAAGCTTAGCAAATGCTCAACAATGTACCCATTAACATTAGAAAAATAAAACCAATTTGAGACTAGTTAAGTCTAGATTTAAAAAATTAACTCTAAAATGTGAAATGCATGAGATTTTAACATAAAATCTTAACTATGATGAAATGGACCAGCGAACAACAAACTCTTGAAATGTGCTAGAAATGAGATCTAAATCATAAAAAATTTCAAAATATTTTATGTGAAAAATTCTATCTTTTAAATGGAAACGATAAATCCAACAAGTATGAGCTATGCTAAAGCCAAACAATGAGATCTAGCTAGTAAAAGAATGACTAATTTTAACAAATGCTAACTTCTTCAATTCGTTTTGTGTGATTTTGTGTTTTTTTAGGTCTTTTTGAAGGTGGACAAGAGCAAGGTGGAGAGGCTAAAACGAAGGGTAAGTAAACTAGCAAGGTAGGGAGACAAAGCTAGGAGGAGCGAATGGGAGAGAAGAAGAAACTTGGAATGGAGATGGGTTTCAAGTGGAACACTTGAGGATTTGAAACACTGCTATGGAAATCCTCCGGTTAACCGGTGATACGCCAAAAACAAGTGTTGAGGAGAGCACAAGGGATCAAATCCCAACTTATTCCCCAAGGTTGAAGGCAACCTTATGGCAAATCCAAAGCTAGGCTTAACAAGAGAAATAAAAGAGAAGGGGATAAGAGATAAGTGGGTGGAAAAAGGTAAGGGGAATGGACTAGAAGAGGGAAGTTTTAGAACCAAGTAACCAGTTTGAAGTTTTGAATAATGGATGGATTTTTCATGAACTTCTCAAGCTCAACCTTGAAGCACGGATCGATCTTTTGAAGACCCCTGAAATGCACAAAAGTTAGCAAAATGATGGCAAAGGGGAGGAAGAAGCAACCAAGCTCAAGATCCCACTTTGCACTTAGGAGATCTGCAAAACCAAGCCACTTCAACAACGATTTGATCAAGTCTAGTATGTTTAACCAAAAAAGACAAGAAGAGCATAAGTATAACAAATTACTGTTTGCTACTTCTAGATCTTAATTAACCAAGCTTAAATGAATAAGTTGAACCCAAATATTCATTCCATAGACATAAAAAGGACTTCTAAGTTAGAATGATCAAACAATTATATATGAAATAGCATTAATAAAACAACATCACCTCATTGAAGCTTTAACAATTTCTCATGGACCAATGTGCACATCAATAGACCTCCAAAGTCGATTTATTTCCAATAGCAAAAAAGCTAGAACATGATTACAAATTGGCAGAGTAAGTTTGCCCAAAAGATCCATGCAGAGAAAGCCCAAATGGCCTCTCTTATATAACAAAACTCAATGCTAAAACCCTAATTCGAATTGGTGATGAAGAGAGCCAAAAACTCCATCAAAAACCTATCAAATCCATGTCAACACCAACCAAATCGAGCTTGGAGTCTTAACTCATCTTTAAATTTGAGTTTGGAGCCCATAATTTGAGGAAGGAGCCCCACATGCATTGATTTCAAAATCCAACAACCCATTAATCAATTGCCAAATCACAAAAACGAATTTGCATGAAGGTGGGCGAATTTCTCAACTGTAGGTCACTCCCAGTGCTCCGAAACTGATCTGAATCAGGTGGGTGAAGATTCCAATCATCATAAATGCTTTTTGCCATGTCATTTTGACTTTTACTTTATTAATTTTGGCCTTTTTTGGAGATATTTAAATTATCTCCAATTTATTATTTTTTGAATATTTTAATTAATATTTCTCATTTTTTGATTTTTTAAGAAAATATTAATTATGAGGCCAAATAATTGTCTAAAACTTAGGGTTAGCTAGTCCGGGGATCATGAATGATTTTTGGCTTAAGTCTGGAGCCTTCAATCACTGAAATCGGATCCCGGATGGCTGACATAATACAAATTGAAATTTCTCTATTTAAACTATAGAGAAATTTATTAAAATTTAAAAAATAATTAAAAACCCAAATTCGACGGACCCAGTAAATTTTTTTCGAAATTTTTTCTGAGGGTCCTAGAGACTTGGGACATGACCGAAACCTATTCTAATAGTGTCTAGTAGGTTTATATACATCAGTTGGACTCTAATAACCCCCCATGGCTAAAATTTTCAAAATCGAGCATTCCAGCTTTGGAGGAAGCGAGAGAAAACCTCATCGATTATAGCTTGGCTACAGGCAAAGTATAATTGACAAGGGAAAAAACTCCTTGGAATACCTTAGTTGCTTAATCAATTCATGGAGAACCGAAACACTCAGATCCTACTAGCACACTTTATTACAAACCCCATGGGGCCATGGTCATATCGACTAAAAACAAAAACTGGCTAGCCAAAATTGGCTAACTACTGCAATCTGAAACCCAGATACTCTGGAAGTGAACACTGATGTGTTCCAACACTGGCGGCTCAATAAGGTTTCAACTATTTGTACAAAATAGGTGATAACACCCTGCAAAAACGCCCTAGGTGAAGTCGCCCTCCTGCAGTAAACACTGTTTCCACGAAAATAATTTTGGATCCACAGAAATATCTCAATTGCAAGGAGAAACAAACTTTACAATCACAATCTATGACTATGCCACGAAGAAAATCCAAGAGTCTCTGCAAAATTTAACTTTATTGTGAAAATTCCAAGAGCCAAAGTCCCTTTACAAATGAGGGGGTCTCTTCTTTAAATAGGAATGAGAGAGACCAAAACCCTAACCACTTTTCAAATGAGTGGTTGAAATCAAAAGATATAACAATAATAATCAACAGCTAAGATGAGCCAGAAATACAATACATGGATCACTCATAAAAAGGGGGATGTCTTCCCTCAATGACGCCCTAGGGGGGACGTGACACATAAAACATGACTAGGGGACACAACAAAAAGTCATAACATGGTGGGGGGGTCTAGGAGAATACATCTTCACTAGACTAAGGCCCCACCTACATCAAAAATATAACTTCATGTGGTAAAGTGTCTAAAGACACTAGGACGTGTGTCCAAAAATACATAATAAAACCCCCAAAATGCCACATGGAATGACATGTGGACCCCACTAATGCTGGAACAAGTGCTAGAAGGTGTGGAAAACATCATCAAAATATCTCGGACCAACCTCATGCCATTTCCTTGCCTCACTAAGCCAAATCGATTTCCTCTGCTAGCCATTCCTCTATCAGAAAACCACCTCTGGAAGTACAAAAATGCATGTTGCTCTCTGCCAAGTGTCCCGGACACAAATCTGACTGTACCAAAATGTCTGGGGATGGGGTAATATGGTAAAAACGATTGGCTGACCCCCTATCCCCTCAGAAGTGCCCCAGGAGAATGTACATGCTCAATGAAAGTGTTGGACAGGCCATTTCTGAATGGCAAAATGCAATAAAGTGGTAATCTGACCATATCATCACATGTAACTGCATGAAACTGATAACCAAGTGCACCAATGGACTCATAAGGCTCAAATACACCAGGAATGAGTACTCATACACCATGTGACCAAGAAGAGATACATCCGTAGGCTCATCCATGCCTAGAATAATAAAATAATGGCCTGTAAATAATAATAATGATAAAAATCCACAAACCATCATCTGAAATTGTTGTCTGAAGCATAGAACCATCTAATGGACACATATGGGCCATGAACAATCCATCTCGAACATTGTGGGCCTCAACTCATACTGGACCCTGCGGTTGACTTGGTCAAACTGGGTTGACCAAGTCAAGAATGATCAAAACAATGATCGAGACCATGAATAACTAATGCTGCAAGTACAAATGGTTATGATATGCTCCTTCAATTATATCAGTAGCTAGACTAAAGCATAAAATGATGTTTAATTGGCATAAGCTTGTAAATAATATAACCAAGATAAGTCTAGATCAAAATAGCTAACCACTATAAACAAGAATCTCAAGTGTATACTCGTTTACAGACTGGAACAAGTTGCTAACCATGGGTGAGGGTGGAAAAACAAAGGCTATGCTAGGGGAAAGACTTGACAACCTCAACACTGCAATCTCTATGATGAAGGAACCAGGGGAACCACCTACACATATGTTGGATAGAAAATAACACGGGGGATGGCGGTGTCTCACAAATGGGTAGAGTGATGAGAATGCTTCCAATAGACTCTAGACAAGCAACCTTTTAGCAATTTATTTGTTAGCTTTTCTCACTCGAGATTTAACATTTAATTTACTTTTAAAGATTTTCACTAGCCAACCTCCAAACGCAGGTGCCCTGAAAGTCTTCTGGGCTTCATATATGACTCGGTATGACCTCCATTGCCCGCCACCGTCCATAGGTGCGATGGAGTGACCACCATGTTGCCTTGTAGGGGCAAACGGCCTTACATCAAACAAGGATGAGTGCTCGTCCTTCGGCCACTGACTAGTTAATATAGATATAAGCAGTAGTGTTTAGCAACACTATTTTTGTTGACTTAGCATTCCTTTAGATATAACATTTAAGTTCCGATGCTCTAGTGTTTAGCAACACTGTTTGTAGGAATACTTGGTTTCAAGGACGAGAGGAGAACAATCACTGTGACTAAAATCACATACTCTAGAGCCGAAACACAATGCAAACAAGGAATCTATCCAACACAGAGGTCTAGGTGGGGGAAGTCCTAATACTACTACTAGTTAAGGTGTAGGTCGAGATGAAACCAAACTAGAAGGTAACAGATGGACGAAGAAGTTACTGATGATGCCATGGATAACAAAGGCCCAAAAATAAGGCCCGTAAAGTAAGGGTATGACCAACGAGTATACACAAGAACCTCCTACTCATAGTATTTGACTACTTCTACTCCAAAAGTAGATAACCAATACAAAATGGCATCACATATATAAATATATCTCAGGAAAACTAGTAGCTAGCTATCTAATATCAATGCCCTCTTCCCCTTTTACAAGAAAAGGTCATGGGCCTTTTGTCTAGCCTGCCCCTAGCACTAGTAGTAGCAGCAAAAGACCCTGGCCCTACATCTAACATTGGATGATGAGTGATGGATGGAGGACTAGCTGTATCAATCAGTGTAGAAGTTGGTGGCGATGCTAGCATAGCACCCTCCGTGGTGTCTCCGACGTCCTCTTTCTCCTCCTCCTCCTCCTGCCCTTCCTCTATCTCTATCCATGTAGGTGACTCCTCCATGATAGGAGTCTCAATCTCCACCCTCCACTTAGACAATATAGCAATATTGTCTAAGGAGATGGCATCAACATCTAGTTCTTTCTCTATCTGTCTCATCCATAAGCGAAGATTGTAATGGACGTAGACCAAGTCATTGAGACGTGTGAACTCCAACCTGTAAGAGGGTAATAATTTTTTTATGAGTCTAGAGGTTCAAATTTCAAAAATTAATAAATTATAATATGTGAGGATGATAGATTCATAAATTACATTAAATGCAATTGATTTGTTGAAATCCTAACCTTCTGCGTCTCTTTGCATGTATTTTTTCAAACACACTCCAATTCTGCTCACATCCTGAAGCAGTACATGTTTGGCTAAGAATCTTGATGGCAAATTTTCGTATATTTGGTGTCCTTACACCATAGGTTCGCCACCAAGTAGCTACAACAAATAAGAAAGAAAGAGAACTAAATTACATTTCATTGCATTGGAAAACTGAAATAGGAAATAAATAAATCGTATTCAAATTTCAACTTTCAAATAAAAGTTAAACACTTTAATAACTTACCTGGCATGAAATTTCTCCTGTCACAAATAGCATCACCCAAGCTAAATACTCCATTACCATCCCGATACACCTCTATCTCGCGATTGATTGCATTACGAGTCTCATAATCAGGTACCATCCTCTGAATACAAGTGAGGAGCCCCTCCAACACCTCGCCCTCAAAATCAAATTTGCATTTGTAGGAAAATGCAGGGTTGAGAAAGAGTGTTGCTGCATGAATGGGTCTATGAAGC
Organism: Larix kaempferi; assembly: GCA_027924585.1. Taxonomy (NCBI): domain Eukaryota; kingdom Viridiplantae; phylum Streptophyta; class Pinopsida; order Pinales; family Pinaceae; genus Larix; species Larix kaempferi. The sequence continues at coordinate 4,181,919 of BSBM01000238.1, read as the reverse complement.
ATCCCGGTCCATTGACTATCAATCAACTCCCATAACATGTGCCTATTGTGCCCCGGGATACCCTTTCCCACATAATAATTCCGGATGGCCTCTTTGGCCCTATCCATGGCCTGATACAAATAGCCCATTGTGGGCTTATCACCATCAACAAATCTCAGAACCTTTACCAAAGGTTCACTCACCGAGCACACTTCCTCCACTCCTTCCCAGAAGGAGTCAGTGTACACCAACTTGGCAATGGTTCTCCCATCCTCTCTCCTGTTGTAAGCACAATCATGCCACTCATCACAAACAAACATTTGCTTCAACTCAAGCTGACATTGAAGCAAGGACTGAAGAGTAATGAAGGTGGTGGAAAAACGCATGATTGCGGGATGCTTCAACTCCCTGTTTTTGGTGTGCCTCCTCATGAGGTTGAGAACAAAAGTATGGTTGTAAATGAACTTGGGGATGCTCCTAGCTTGATCAATCACCACCTTGATAAAGGGAATTTTCCCCATATCCTCCAGCTTCAAATCAATACAATGAGCAACGCATGGAGTCCAAAACAAAGTGGAGTTCCTCTCCATAAGCATCCTGCCAACAGCCACATAATTAGCTGCATTATCCGTAATAACTCGCACAACATTGTGCACCCCAATATCCTGTAGAAACCCATCTGTCAACTCACATAAGAGCACTACATCTTTTACATATGTTGATGCATCGACTGATTTCATAAACATGGTACCTCTAAGATAATGTACCAAAAAGTTGATAAGGGATTTACCCTTACCATCTGACCAACCATCTGACATGACTGTGCATCCAGTGCTCTCCCATGACTTCCTGAACTCCTCCAACCTAACATCAATGCCCTTCTTTTTTGCTTGAAGGATTGGACCCTGCAACTCCTCGAAGGTGGCACTTTTATACCACGAGCCAACTACTGCAATGGCATCACACATCAGCTGCCAAAATGGATTGTTTTTTACGATGTTGAGAGGTATGTGACTCCAGTAAAGACACCTCCCCATCACCATGTCCACTTCTACTTTCTTCGTTTTCTTTACCATTGACTTGATAGAAGGTTGTGCTCCAACTCCTATTCGTGGAGTAAAAAAAGATGAGGCCCCCACCCTCCCATTAGGTGAATCTGTGGCAGTGGAGCCCCTTGCACTACCCTCACCTGCAGTGGCAGATAGTGATGCCCCCGCACTTCTTGCTACGCCAAAAGCTGCAATCTCAGCTTTGTGGCCATCTCCTCCTTCTTTCTATTTTTTTCATGGATTGCGTCATGGGCAGATCTCATGATCTCTGGGGTCACTGCAGTACAAAGGCCAACATCATGCCCAGGGAGTTTAGCTAGATGATATTTCAACCTGTTAACGCCTCCTGACATGTGATGCCCACATAATTTGCAACTCAAATTTTGTCTGTTTGTTCCATCCTCGAGCTCACCATACTGCCAAAACGGGTCCAATGGCTTTGGCATTTTGGCAAATGGAATGGCAGCCTCAAAATGCAAGCCTAGGGCACAAAAAATACAAAAACAATACATTAAACCCCATTTGAAAAAATTGCAACAATTTGGCTTAAAAAATTAGACTTCTAAATTTATATTTTTAGCCATAAAAAATGATAACAAGAGGGTGACTAAAGATCTAAGAAACAAGCATGCTATTCCATTCTAAAACCCCCTTACATTGCAACTATTTTTAATATTTATGGGCATGGAAATCATTGACAAAATGGCAAAAAAAATAGAGGAATATAGGCAAGAAAATATGCAAGCAAACATGCAAAAAAATCATAGAAAAAATAGAAGAAAATGAAACACTACATACCTGTGAGAGGAATTGGTTGATTGGCAAAGTTTTGATTCTTGAAGTTGAACCCTTTCTCCACAAAAATTCTCAATGGTGATGTTAGATGGTGTTTGGATGCCTCCAAGGTGGTTGATGGTGCCCTCTTGCCCTTCACACTCCTCCAACAATGAAATGAAACAAATGACCAAAAAAATGACTTTTCCCCCTTTAAGCCGCGGATTGGAGGCCTAGGCGACTTTTTGGGTCGACCCGCGACATTTTAGTAAAAGTCGCGATTTTTTCGAAAAAGTCGTGCCTTCACGATTTTTCTTAGCCAATTTTTTGGCTCAGGGAAAAACTCGCGATTTTTTCAAAAAATCGTCAATTTTTCGGCGAGGTTTTCAACACTGATTCTATTCATATATGTTGTATAGTTGTTTTCATTTTGTCATCGTTTTGATGAATATTTTAATTTCAAACTCCTAAATAACAATTTTCATCCAAAAGAACTAAGAACCTAAAGCCTTAGTAACTTTAATAGGTTCTACCCCCCTTGGCTTCTTTAGGAGTTAAGTCTAAACGGAGGAGTCAAGATCAAGTGAAAGTACTTGACTCAAGACTTGCCCCCAAGGATGCACCGAGCAGTTTGAAGTTTTGTGCTACGTTAACCCCAGGTGCATTAGAGGCGGCAACACAGTCATTAGGTATTTATTGCATACCTTTCGTTGACTCCAATAAGGCATTAGTCTACTAACAATGGGAAGGTCTTGTAGGGATAGAGTTTGTTTCCATCGTACATCTATCAGGTCTATTCTTACCTTGTTTTGGAAGCCTCCTGTGCCCCAAGGAGTAGGCCCAAAACGAGGGGAGATTGCATTGTAGTGACATCAGGTGCATCTCCCAGGTTGCCAATCATTAGCAGCGATCCTAGTTTCCTAGTCAAGAGGGTGCTAGATTTTTAGTTAACAGAACCAAAGGGAGGTCGCACGTGTTCCCCTCCCTACATAAGTATGGAGAGACAACATGCAGATCTATCGTAAGGAATTTTTACATGTTCTATATCTATTTCCATTTTTTGAGGATGTAAGCCTTCATATCATTATTGAAACCTAACAAAAATATCTATATAACAATATTTCTTTTAAGTTGGCATTTATCATACTAGGGTGGGTTGTTTTTTTCAGAAAGTTTATTCCACAACTTATTTAGTTATTGCTTAGTTTTATGAGTGCAGCTTTAGATTATGCTTTGTAATTTTGTCATGTTTTTACAACTCTACAAATTGCCACCTGCAAAAGATCACATATTTTTCAATGATATTGTTTTGAAATAATAATAATAATAAATTCTTATCAGACCATTGGTGAAATAGTTTTACATTTAGGCGATTAGTGATATGTGAGGTTGGGTGGCAGGAGCAGGGTGGGGGTGGGGGTTCTTATTGACCCCGATGGGGATATATAATTGAACTATTCCTAAGGGATTGGAATATCCACTAATAATCTGGCTGAGGCCTATGCTCTGTACATAGGAACAGAGATATTAAAGTCTCTCCAAATTTATAATGTGATGATATCCGGATATTCATTATTAGGGTCAAGAAGATTCAGAATGTGCACACAGGGAAAAGGACTCTTCAGAGCAGACTCTTCAACCAAATTTATTGGAATCTTAGCTGTTTGGAAGTGTTTACCAAGTCAAAAGGGCCAATAACTCTACAGCTGATTGACAGGCTAATGCTGCCATTTATCTCGATAAAGGGGTTCTGGTAAAAATTGGCAATCCCCTTGGATACCCTAGGGTTGTTATGAGCTCAAGCAACATTAGGAATTATAACATCTCGTTATCCAAGCAATTAGAAGTTAATGAAGGGTGGGACATTTGTATGCACCAAATGTATCACTGCCATGCAAGTCATATGGGATTAAAGCCACACGAGGGAGTCACAACACCCCTGCGTCTCGAGTTTCCTCAGTATTTGGTTTGAAGTCTGCTGAGATTGCTCCTCTATGGATCTTGTACAAAGCATTTGGCACACAGGTGGGATATCAAATGGCAGTTTGTAAGTTTTAATTGCTATTTCTCATGGTGTGGAGAGCATTGTTGACAGGACTGGCAGACATCAGCTAGGGCCTGGTGTGCTCCATCTCTATTCGGTATTCGTTCGAGGTAAGGTCTTCTCCTTTTTGTTAGCATTCTCTGGTCTGAGTTGTGAGGGAGGGTTGCCTTTTAAATTCTGGAGACTGTTGAGGACATTCTAACCTGCAAAGGGCAAGGGTATGGTTTATAATATTATATGGTTCACGGTCCTTTCTTTGTTTTGGTGCTGTAGTGGTTTGTCCTGACTCAATTCACAGTCAGTGGATTGGGGTCTTTATGGCTTCCTCACACCTTGGTCCCTCTACTGAAGATGGGCTTGGGGAGATTAGGCACATTCTCAAGTGCATAAATAGTCAATTAGACAATATGCATGAAGCAATTGATTCCCTCAGTTGGCATCTGAAGCAGCAAGAAAGTAAACAGGAAGTGTTGGAAGCCACAGTCAAGGAACAGGGTGAAAAGATAGATAAACTAATCACTGGCACGGAAATGCATTACCTTATCATTCTTGGGTTTGCACATGGTTCACAATCAATTGTTGGGCAGCCACTGGTTTCTTCAAGTTCCAAGCACAAGGAGTAGACAGTACAACAAACAGCTGTAGCTGTCATTCCACAGCCATCTTCTCAGGTTGCTCTTGTTCCAGATCAGGGAGATCACTTCATGGAGGAAGCTCACTTCATTATTTATTATTATTATTATTATTTATTTATTAATATTTATTCATATATATTTATATACATTACAGAATTTAGGAGCATGCTTTTTCCATCAATCATATTGGCATTTATGTGGAAATCCCGGAATGCATGAGAAGTATAAAAGACCAAGCAATTCATCCTATTCTTTGCAAGATTTGATTGCAGGTCTGAAATACCTCTCCATCTTGTTGAACCAGGTAATAGCTGTTTTGGTTTCGCAGCCATCATAATTGGGTAATTCGAATTTTACTTAATTAAGATACCCTAATGACATTCCAAAACTTGGGATTCTTTTGCATCCTTGGAGTGGAGTCGTGATGGATTGGACTTTGGAATGAAATTGGTTGTCCTAGTAGGTTAGCTACTGTTGCTATCAAATTGTCAATTATTTTATAGAGATTTTCATTGATCTGGTTCATTCTATCCCTTCCCTAGACCCTCATTCTAAATATTTCATCCCATCTATCATTGACCTCAGCTTGTTCTTTGTCCAGCTAGGCTGCCAGCTCTGCATTGTTAACCATATTGGTGATTTTCCATTAAAAATCCACTGAGCACAGTATTCAGCCTGATGTGGCCTGTAGCAGTGGCCCTTGTGAAATGCAGGTATTTCAGACCTGCAATCAAATCTAAAGATCTTGCCCTCCTTTGCTTGGACTGGTGGCTTGTGTTTTCACGAACAGCAGGGAAGTGCAGTGGAACATGAGGTGCCAGAGTAGTAGTTCTAACTTCTAATACCTGTGACGTACTTGCAATAGTCGCAAGACCATCTATAAGAAAACTACAAAAATATAATTCTGAATGTGTGATACAAGAGAGATAATATGCAGTCAAAAGGACTAGCGCATATATAAGCACCTAAGAGACATGACTATGTGAAAGGAGTCATGACACGTCCCTTCACCATAATTAGTAATTACCAGTTAAATTAATATAAAGTCGATACATTACAATGATGTGGGACGTCAAAATTGTTGGGAAGCCTGAGAAAATTATTATCCATGTCATCAATTATTCAATGGTGAAGATGAGCAACGGAAGCTGTATCATTTTTCAGAAAGTATCTATCCATGTCATCAATTATTCAATGATGAATGTGAGCAACGGAAGCTGTATCATTTTCAGAAAGTATATGCCTTATGAACTAAACCTCCAGTTTGCCAAACTGAGTCAATCAAAAGATATTAGTCATATTTAAAGAAAAATATCGGTTGATATATGAGATGCACCAAATTCATTTTCCTTCTCTTTTTAGAAATTCACAAACATGAAAAGATGTATGATACATGAATAAACCATCCTATAAAACTTTGAACCCGGATGGCTTGTATTTCGAGTTGTGGACCTCTTGTTTTCATGTCATGCATCTTTCTTGATCATAGAGATATCCTTGAACCTAATGACTGCTGCTTATTTTCCAACGTGTTTTCATAATAAGCCATGCCTCGTCCACTGGACTGGAAATTCTTTTTTATCTACATTTCAATTTACTTTCATTATGCTGGGTCCACTTAGCTGGAAATTGTTTTATATATATGCTACTTTTCTATTCTCTTCGTGTTGAATATAACTAAATTAGGATTAAAAGGCCTTTTGGTTAGTGCACTTAATTTTTCAATAACATGTGCCCAATTTTGTCAGTATCACTTTTCTTCCTGATTCATTCCATCCCCTAAATTTAGCAGATCCCATTTTGTGTTTATGTACTGTGAAGATATGTATGGCAGTACTTTCTTGCTATTATTAATGAGAATCTCAGAGTAAGCGGTTGTTTTTGGGTCAGATTTTCTGCAGTTACTTTATTGTTGTCATTTTTTCTTGTGGTTCGTGTGATTTCTCTCAAGATAGTTTGTTAGATTACATTCAAATTATTTTCAACCTCAATTGCTTTCGTTTTAGTTGGATTTAACTATGCCTATGTGCTTTTAGGGCATTAGATGTTTCCTGCAAACATATAATATGAAACATATTAGAAACCATAACCAAATAATTAGGGCTGCATTGTGATTCCTTTCATGGATTCTAGGCTGTTAATTTTCAAAGCCATTTTTAATATTTAGTATCTTCCAAGGTCCCAATTGAGTTGGTATTGTGTATAATTACCATTGTGCGCTTTGGGTTGGCATGATTGTTTGTTTGTTTTTTAATTCATTTTGATTGAATAAGCATATGTTCAACAAATACTTTTAGAAATGTATAACTAACTGGAGATTTATTTTCTGTTCAAATATAATTAGTGGGTAACTTTTTTGTTTGTTTTCTGGAGATTTATTTACATAATATCAATATCTCAATTTAAATTTTAAGACCAGAGTGTTTGAATTATGGCAACAATATGATTAACAAGACATTTTATGATTGCAGTTACGATTTCTTTAAAGGTTTGGTACGGAGGAAACTTCCAGAGTGACTAATTAAAGGTCAAAAATGGTAAAAAATTCCATTCTAGCCAGTTGAATGTATCTGTACGTGTTTTTATTAATATTTATTATTTATTTGTAAAGAAATTTTTAGGAAATCCTCCAACAATATCAAGTGTACTTTACTATTGGTCGGTTTTGAGGGCTATCATGTATGTCAAATTTTGGATACAAGAAAAAGTTATGACTGAGCATCATCTAAACTATCTTGTGGACGTGTGAGGATTGTAAACAATGGTAATTACAAGTTTCACACTTTTTGGATGATTATGGCTGGTTAAGGATGATTCCAACTGTAGATATGCAATAAATAGATGGATCTCTAATATACAATCCCTTGCAAATATTTCACTAAATACTGCTTGAATTTCTCTTTTGCAGGTTTCAGAGATTAGAAAAGACCAGTGGTTAAAAAACATGTTCATCCCTTGACCTCAATGGCAAGTTAGAGAAATACAAACCAAAACACATTTCTGCTTATACTTTTGTATTTTTAACTTGATTTAAAGCTTTCACTTCTTACTTTTAGATACTATAATTGTTAGATCACTGTTACATGCTTGAACTGAGAAAAATAAAGAAAGCTGCTATATGTGTCATCACATTGGCTTGTAGCTGTCATCTATGTGATGTTGACAATACATCAATTGCAGTGGCACATCCCTATGTTGGGTTCTCATTCCACAATAATACTTTCTTACATTTATCCAAGGATAAATTGATTGTATTGGGGATACTAAACTGCGAAATTTTATGTTTACAATCTTTTAAATATTGAGGTTTGCAGTGTGTCAAAACCATTTGGACTCAAATCTTAGTGCCTGATTATGTTTGCATGGTATTTGCATTTGTTTTGTGGGATTATACTCTCCTACTCTTACATTTATCCAAAGAAAAATTGATTATATTGGGGATATTAAAAATGCAAAATTTTATGTTTACAATCTTTTAAATATCAAGGTTTGCAGTGAGTGCCAATATCATTTGGACTCAAATCTTAGTGCTTGATTATGTTTGTATGGTATTTGCATTTGATTTGTGGGTTGTGGACTTGGGATTCCTTTCCTTGCTTTTATCATATGATAATGAGGTAGTGTGATGTGAGATTTTCAATCTTTATTGTTGTTGTAAATGTAACTTCGGAAGATATTCTTATTATGTTATTAGTGTATTTTTATTGTACCTCCGCCGGAGATGTTTTTCCTCCGTTCGGGGATGTCATTATTTTATTTGGCCATGCAAGAATATTGAGGTAAAACCTCCATTGTAAGTCGGGGCAATAGCTCCCCAAAAGATAAATGTAAATTGTATCTTTGAGTCTCTCTACGACAGGTCGGCCCAGTCAATTAGAGAAGTCGGCCCCATTAGGAAATTAGGTCAATCACACTTAAAGTATAAATAGAGAGGATCTATCTCTCATTTGGATAACACTCACTCAAGCAAATTCGCACCAAGTGAGAGAGAAGACAAGTTCGCTGGAGAAGAAAGAGAGAGAGTTGCAGAAGACATATTATATTTGGGTTTTATATCTTGTTTGATATTGTACTAGTGACGAATCTATTTCTGAGGAAATTGCGGGGTTTTCTCCTTTATGGTTTTCCCGAGGAAAATTCTTGTGTCTTTTGTGTTTTGTTGTGCTTGTCTATCTTTCAATTTAAAGATCTAACTAAATTGAATTAAAGTGCAAACTCTAACATGGTATCAAAGCCAATCTAAAAAGAAGGCATTGTGCAGCAGCGAGAAACTAGGGCTTCCTAGTTCAAGGTCTTCTCTCCACAAATCATCAAGAAAAGAGGGCTAGGCTAACTCACCCTAGGAGGGCACATCTTTTGGAGAAAGCAAAATTCAATTTGAAGAATTTTCATTTTTGACCCAATCACTAGTGCTGGGAGAAAACTAGGGCATCAAACGTTTGGGGTTTTCCTCCATCAATCCAGCCAAAGGAGTACACTGGACAACTCGCCTTGAGGAGGCGCATCTTTTTGTCCAAACAGAAGTTCAAAATTCCAAATTTGAAAAATTAGGGTTTCTCTGACAAACCTAGGTCAGCCAACTCCAAAACCAGGTTGGGCATCTCAAATTGGTAAGATCTAATTTTTTGTTATTTCCATTTGAGGTTCTCATATCAAAATGACAAATCATAACAAGCTTGAGGATAAGCTTGAAGGAGCTGATAACTTCCGGGCATGGAAGTATAGAATCTCTCTTGTCCTAGAAGAAAATGACTTGGACAAATATGTCAATGGCAAGGTTCCAGAACCAGAGGGAGAAGAGGCAAAAGAAATCCACAAGAAGAACTTGGTCAAAGCCAAGAGGATTATTGCAGACTCCATCAAAGATCATCTCATCCCTCATGTATCATCCTTGAAGACTCCCAAGGAGATGTTCGATGCTTTGACGAAGATATTCGAAGGGAAGAACATCAATCGAAAGATGACACTAAGGAACCAACTCAAGAATGTGAAGATCCAACACTCAAAGACCATGCAATCTTACTTCACAAGGGTATCTCAAATCAAGGAGCAACTTGAAGCAATTGAAGACAAAGTGGAAGAAGGAGAGATTGTAATGACCACCTTGAATGGTCTCCCAAGATCATGGGACTCATTCATTCAAGGAATATGTGCCAGAAAGAAGTTAATCACATTCAACAGATTATGGGAGAATGCACCCAAGAAGAAGCTCGACTAGTAGCAAGAGAAGAGAAGATGGGAGCTAATGATCATCAAGCTCTAACTACTCACACTAAAAGAAATCACAACAAGAGGAACATCATCACAAAAGATCCAGAAGGAAACATGGGCCTAGAAGGGATATCCAGTACCAGATGTTTCACATGTGATGAGAAGGGACATTACTCAAGAAATTGTCCCATAAATCAAGGACCCTCGAGGAAAACCAACAAGAAAAGCCATCATGCTCACATCGTTGAAGATGATGAACCAACAAGGAAAAGAACAACAAAAGAAAGAAATGATTCTTCAAGTGATGAAAAATATGTTTTAATCTCAGCACTCACAGGCACCATCACACATGGGAGCAATGATTGGCTTGTAGATAGTGGAGCATCCAAGCATATGACGGGGTGCAAAGAATCTTTCATCAACCTATCAGAACATGAGTCACCTCACAAGGTGAAACTTGAGGATTATTATCAATATCCTATCAAAGGAAGTGGAGAAGCTTCCTACAAGCTAGATTCCGACAAATCATTAAAGATGAAAGTTGTTCTCTATGTACCAGGATTGAAGAAGAATCTTCTCTCCATCTTTGCATTAGATGCTAAAGGAATGAGGGTTGCATTTGTTGATGGCCAAGTTTTAATGTGGCCAAAAGGAAAGACAATAAATGATGCAACAGTAATTGGAGAGCAAGAGGGAGGCTTGTACAAATTGAAACGTCAACCAGAACAAGCGTTCGTTCATGATTCCATGGAACCAAGCGAACTATGGCACGAGAGGCTTGCACATGTTCACTATAGAGCACTACCAATTGAAGCAAAGCAGTTTCAGGTTTACCAAAAATCTAGACAAAGCATGAAGGCATTTGTAAGGGATGTGTGCAAGGAAAGAACATGAAGAAGACATTTCCTAGCAGTGAAAGCAAAGCAAAAGGAATATTGGAGATAGTCCACTCAAATGTGTGTGGTCCCATGTCTTCCAGCTCATTAAGCGGGTATGTATACTATGTTTATTTTATAGATGACTTTTCCCGTAAGACATGGATTTATTTCTTGAAGGGCAAAGATGAAGTATTTAGCAAATTCAAGGAATTCAAAGCCTTGGTTGAAAATCGTACTGAAAGGAAGATCGAGACCTTACAATCGAACAATGGCGGAGAATTCACCTCAGAAGAATTCAAGGATCTTTCAGGGAATCGGGGATTAAGAGGGAGTTGAGCACTCCTTACAATCCTGAACAGAATGACGTTGCAGAACGTAACATAACAATAATGGAAGCAGTGAAGGCAATGCTACGTGATCAAGATCTTCCGATGCACTTATGGGCAGAAGCAGCAAGGACAACTTTGTATGTACAAAACCGTACACCTCACCGTGTATTGAACAACAAGACTCCCGAAGAAGCTTTCTCAGGAGAGAAACCAGAAGTCAGCCATCTCAGGATATTTGGCTTCCCTGTATACATACACATCCCGAAAGAAAAGAGAACAAAGCTAGATCCTTCGGGAAAGAAGGGGATTTTCGTGGGATACAACGACACATCAAAATCTTACCGAATATACTTCCCAGGATTCAAGAAGATCGAGATCAGCAGAGACGTAACTTTTGATGAAGATTCAGCATACAACAAATCGAGAAAATTATGTATTGAAGAACCTGAAGTTCCCAGAACCAGAGATGTAGTTATGGAAGAAACAATTCAAGAAGATCACTAAGACCATGACATGACAGAACCACAAGAACCTGTAGATCCACCTCATGAGAAGAACTCCCACAAGAGAAGACCAACATGGGCACGTGAAGCAATACAAGATGCAGAGAAGTACGGTGCTCCAGATGGGATACATAGAGAAAGTAAGAGACCCGGGCCATACTCCAGTTATGTGGCCCTACTATGTGACATCATTGTAAAGAACCTTCCAACTATGAGGAGGCATCAGAAAAGAAGGAATAGAATGATGCCATGATCGAGGAGTACCAATCGATTATGAAGAATGATGTCTGGGAGATAGTTCCAAGACCAATAGGGGACTCTGTTGTGACTTCGAAATGGATCTACAAGATCAAGCATGTTGCAGATTGTAGCATTGAAAAACACAAGGCAAGATTTGTGGCACATGGCTTCTCCTAGAAAGAAGGCATAGACTACAAGAAGACATTTGCACTTGTAGCAAGATACAATAATGAAATGGAAGGTACACCAGATGGATGTCAAGAGAGCATTCTTGAATGGTGTAGTCGAAGAGGAAGTGTATGTGGAGCAACCATTGGGATTCCAGACACATGACAGACAGAATCATGTGTGCAAGTTGAAGATAGCCTTGTATGACACCCAGGACATGGTACGACAGGATGGACAATTTTCTGATGAGCTTGGGCTTTACCGAGAGTAAAGAAGATTCCAACCTTTACTTCAAGGTTGAGGGCAGAAGACCAGTGATATTACTACTATATGTAGATGACATGTTTGTAACAAGGGAGGATAAGCTCATTGCAGATACAAAGAGAAGGCTTGCCGCAAAGTTCGAGATGAAGGATCTAGGGATGATGCACTACTTCTTAGGCATGGAGGTGTGGAATAGTGTAGATGGGATTTTCCTTGGTCAAGGAAAATATGCAGTAGAGATTCTGAAGAGGTTTGGAATGATGGACTGCAAAGCAATGGCCACACCAATGGCATCGAACTTGAAGTTATTATGTGATGCTTCTTCAGAGACAGTTGATGCCACGAAGTGCAGGCAAATGATTGGTTCGTTGATGTACTTAACGAACTCGAGACCAGACATATGTTTTGCTGTGAACACCCTAAGCCAGTTCTTGATTTATCCGAGACATGTTCACCTGACGGCTGCAAAACATATATTGAGGTGTACCTGAAGGGTACAATTGAGTATGGGCTCAAATATGAGACGAATCAGAAGATTAACATGCATGGTTATGTTGATTCGGATTGGGCAGGCAGTGCCACAGACAGGAAGAGCACTTCAGGATGCTACTTCAGTTTGGGATCCGGTATGATCTCTTGGTTTAGCAGGAAGAAGTCATGTGTGGTGTTAGTTTTTCAGAATTTACTTCAATCTGATCTAGGATCTTAACTGAGAGAATAACATGTACAGCATATCTACAGCATATCAATCATGAACACAATAATACAAGCACACAAGAAACACAGAGTTTCACCGGGGAAAACCAAGAAGGTGAAAAACCCTGCAACTTCCTCAGAGATAGATAGAGCAATGATACAACCAAAGTACAAGAGATAGTCTTCTCCTAGCAGCTGATCCTCCTCCTCACATGTGCGCCACTTTCGGAGTGATAGAAGTGTGAGTAATGAGATGATCAAATAGAGATCTCCCGATCTCTATTTATACATGTCCTGTCCTGACCAATAAACCAGTGGGGCTGACTTGTCTAACTTAGCCTAATAACCCATGGTAACATTAATCCGGGCCGACCCCACACTTGGTGGTCTAATAACCCATTTACCCACATGACTCATACAGGGTCGACCCCATCAAGGTGGTCTAATAACCCATCGGCAAGTTACAACACTTGCGACATTTGTCAATACAAATGACGACACTTTCATATAGAGAAATAATAACATCTCTATAGGAGTACAATATAAATAGATGAAATACATAGGTGAAATACATTCCAAAGTTACATATACATCAACACTCCCTCTTAACTAGGAAGGTATTTCTCGACATAGATCTGCTAGCACAAGTCTTCTTCTCTGGATCATCGTCATCGAATCATCGTCATCGTCATCGCTGCTGCTATATCAATCAATCTCTGAATCTACTTGTAATAGGAAGTTCTACAGAGCTAGTCCTTTCTCATACTGGATGTAGGCCCACCACCTGCAGGTCTTCATCATCACTGGCCATACTGTGGAATCCTCAGGACTTATTACGTGCGTCACAAAACCTGGTTGTAGCATCCCAGGCTGTTACGAGCACACATCTCTACCTGTCGGATCTTCCCAAGAGCACATTACATGTGACCCCATCACAAAACCTGGTTGTAGCATCCCAGGCTGTTACGAGCACACTGCTCTACCTGTCGGATCTCCCAGGAGCACATTACATGTGATCTCACCACAAAACCTGGCTGTAGCATCCCAGGATGTTACGAGCACACTGCTCTACCTGTCGGATCTCCCAGGAGCATATTACATGTGGTCATGGCAAAACCTGGCTGTAGCATCCCAGGTTATTATGAGCACTTAGCTCTACCTGTTGGATCTCCCAGGAGCACATTACATGCCATAGGACAAAACCTCGAAAGAGCATCCCAGGCTGTTACGAGCACACAGCTCTACCTGTTGGATCTCCCAGGGCGCTATTATCTGTCCTCCCAGAGCAATGCCTCGAAAGAGCATCCCGGGCTGTTACGAGCACACAGCTCTACCTGTCGGATCTCCCAGGTCAACTTACATGCTCATCTGCGCAACCTGTCCACGGCCACAGAGTATCATCCTGATACTCACCATACATCATCCTGATGTACATGATCATCTTGATCATCATCACTGCATCGTCCTGATGCATGTCGTCCAGAGCATCGTCCTGATACTCATCACACATGATCATCCTGATCATCATCATAGCATCAACCTGATGCATATCATCTGGAGCAACATCCTGAAGCTCGTCATCTATGATCATCTTGATCATACAATGCATCCACCTGATGCATACCAAGTATCTACCTGATACATATCATCATACATGATCTACCTGATCATACAATGTATTATACATGATCCACCTGATACATATACAAATACATGATCCAACTGATCATAGCCAGCATCCAACATGATGCATATACATATACATGATCCAACTAATCATATCCCGCATCCAAAATGATGCATATACATATACATGATCCAAATGATCATAACAAGCATCCAACATGATGCATATAGAGCAAAAATTGGAGCATCGTTCTGATGCTCATCACGCAGCGCTTATATCCACAACCATGGGAAGGATCTTGCTCTCACCATGCTTGGAATGGCTCCTGCAAATGTGTCCATCACTTCTTCCTTGAAGTGTCATCAATCTGAGGAACACCAAGCCTCTCTCTGAAGTACTCGAACTTCACTCTGGCTAGTGGTTTCGTCAACACATCTGCAACCTGCTCATCCATCGCAACATGCAGGAGCTTCACTGCTCCTCTCTGCACCATATCCCTGATATAGTGCTATTTGATCTCAATGTGCTTCAACCTATTGTGGAACACCGAGTTCTCAGACAGCTTCACACAACTCTAGCTGTCACAAAAGATACCAGTAGTCTTCAACAGGAAATCAAATAACTCAGACAGTAGCTTCCGGAGCCATACTACCTCACAACTAGCCGAACAAGTTGCAACATACTCTGCTTCGGCTGTACTCAGTGCTACGTAGGACTACTTCCTGCTAAACCAAGAGATCACACTTGATCCTATACTGAAGCAGCACCCAGAAGTGCTCTTCCTATCTGCAGCACTGCCTACCTAGTCTGAATCAACATAACCCTGAAGGTTAAACTTTTGATTCGCATCATACTTGAGCCCATAGTCAATTGTACCCTTCAAGTACCTCAAAATATGCTTTACAGCAACCAGGTGAACACCTCTAGGATCTGTCAGGAACTGGCTCAATGTGTTCATTGCAAAGCAAATATCTGGTCTCGTATTCATCAGGTACATCAAGGACCCAATCATTTGACGATACATCGTGACATCAACCGGATCCGATGAAGCATCACACAGAAGCTTCATGTTCGATGCCATAGGTGTGGTCATGGCCTTGCAGTCCATCATCCTGAACCTCTTTAGGATCTCTACTGCATACTTCCCTTGTCCCAGGAAGATTCCATCTGCACTCTGCCACACCTCCATGCTTAGAAAATAATGCATCAAACCCAAGTCCTTCATCTCGAACTCGGCAGCAAGCTTTCGCTGCATGTCGGCAATCAATCTATTCTCACTTGTAACAAACAGGTCATCCACATACGAAAGTAGTATCACTGGATTGCCTTCCTCAACCTTGTAGTAAAGGTTGGAATCTGCTTTACTTTTGGTAAATCCCAAACTAGATAGAAAGCCATCTATCTTGCCATACCAGGTCCTGGCTGCCTGTTTCAAACCATACAGGGCTTTCTTCGGTTTGCACACATGTGACTCTCGGTCATGTGTCTCAAACCCAAGTGGCTGCTCCACATACACTTCCTTTTCGGCTACACCATTCAAGAAAGTTGTCTTGACATCCATCTGGTGTATCTTCCATTTCATCACTGCAGCCAGAGCAAGTACTGATCTAATGGAAGTGTGCCTGGCTATAGGTGTAGAAGTCTCTTCATACTCAATCCCTCTTTCTAGGAGAAGCCACGAGCTACAAACCTCGTTTTGTATTTCTCCATGCTACCATCTGCAGCATGCTTGATCTTATAGATCCATTTGGAAGTCACAGCAGACTTCCCTTCAGGTCTTGGGAATGCATCCCAAACATCATTCTTCATAATCGACTGGTACTCCTCGATCATGGCATTCTTCCCGAATCCTGGGAACTTCAATATATTCAATATCTTCAATAGATAACTTTGTTGCTGAAACAAATGTTGTAGTCCTTCTTTTGTAGGTGCTCGTATACGATCTTTCCTACAAAAAAAGTTAAATTGCATGATTAGAAACTTCTCATAGTTTTCAGAACAAAATCTTACACATAGAGAAATATGTCATACAGTCATGCAATTATTTTAGCCAATGCTTCAATACAACATTCATCCATATCCTGTAACTTTCTAGATGCCTTCCAATCTCTACCAGAACATTGTTAAGAGTTTGCACTACTCCCAACATGTCAGCAAAGAGGTTTCATTCTAGATAAGTAGCAATGAAATTTTGTACAGTGTCATAGGCCACTTACCCATGACATGCATATTAGTAGTATGCTATTCATTAATGCAATTATTCTAATATGCCAAAATACACAACCTAATTCTAGGAACATCAGTATATACATCATTGAACAGTATTATTTAAACAATCAAATATGCAAGAAATGATAATTCAAATACTTATCTTTGTTTGTTTGTTGGATTGACTCCCTCTCAGTCTTTGCTTCCTTTCTGCAACTCCATTCTGATGTGGATTGTGAGAAGTGGTCGACTCCCTTTGAATATCTGCATCCTTGCAGAAACTACTGGAGTGTGCTCCCTCTTGATCTTTGCTTCCTGGATTACATGTCCTTGAACTTATATCCATCCTCGATCACTATGCATGCTTATAAGTATCATTATTGTGATATCCTTAAGATCTCATACATAATCATACATTTATCAGTATAATCTCAATACTATCAGAAACACAATAATCTTAAACATGTATAGTAATGATCATTTTAAACACATATAATAAACATTAGTATTCAAGGTTTATATAGGACTCTTCTAGTTAGTCATATCATCAATTACAGTAAGAAACATAATATGCCTAAACCCATCATTACTCAAACCTATAACTTCATGAATAATCATAATCAATCATGCCAAGTATAGTTATATAAGATATCCTAACACAAGGTAGGTTTTTAACTTGATATAGGAAAAACATACCTGGATTAGCATGTTAGCTAGCTATGTCTAACATACCTACATGATGTCTTCTTGTTCTTCAATGACTTGTGCTAGTAACCTGCACATCTCATAAGTTAACCATTATAGAACCAAGTTATGCATACCTCGTAAGTAGATCTTCTATGTGATCCATGATAATGGATGAATCTTTGTCTTCATGTCTCCATGGTCATATGTTCTTGAACATGATTTGTCTTTCTTGATGCACCTTTCATGTTAGCAGACAACATCAACCTCATACAACACCACAATGCATTAGTACAATCATAAGTGTCAAAACCCTAATCAATGAATATCTGCATTCATAATTTTATTAAGGTGATACGACAAGTCTAAAGTTAATCAAGATTGTACTAACCTTAATGAAGACAAACATACCATAAACTTAATCATGAACAGATCTCGAAACATACCTGGATAAGTCATACCTGTCGAGATTGCTTATCATCTTCTTATGTAAGGTCTTAGCCTCATCTCCCTCTGAAACAGGAACTTCTTCACTTATGCAGGTGACCAAACGATTCTCTTCTAGGATTAACCCAATCCACTTGATTTGTAGAAACTGGATCTGGAGCTGAATTAGGGTTTGTCAGAGAAACCCTAAAAAATTCAAACTTTGAATTTCAAACTTCTGAAAGGATAGAAAGATGCGCCTTGATGAGTTGATCAAGTTGGTATACTCAAAATCACCCCTCAAAATTGCCTTTGAAACTTTCGGATCTTTTGGACAGGATCCCGAACTAGGGTTTGATAAAACCCAACCAAAAGGTTCGATCCAAAGCTCTAAACTTCGATTTTTCTTAGGTGCTTCCAGCCGTGGTCACAGACTTCAGAAATTCCAACTTTTGCAAAAGCCCTAATTTTCCACTTTTTCGATCAAAGTCCCGAATTAGGGTTTGATCAAGCCCGGCCTTCTGCCCAACCAAAAAATTTGAACTTGGTCTCTAAACTTTGATTTTGATGAGTAGCATTCAGTCGTGGTCTTCGATTACAAAAATTCCAACTTTCTCCGAAACCCTAATTCTCAGAGCCATGAATGAAGGTGCTCAAAATCCAATTCTGTTTTGACAAAAATATGCACCTGATTGTTTCTGGTGTAACTCCTAAATTACGAATCCACAGGGTCTGAAACTTCTACCTGTGGTAGCCCGACCTATCATCTTTCCAACCCCACAGGTCTGACCTCAATTGGATTCTTTGAAAGAGAGAGAGAGTTATGCCAAGTGTCGCAACGTGACATGTTTATGGGATAAAACAGGAGAGTGAACTTGTACAGAGTGCCCCATGTCACTAGTTCACTTTCGGCCTCTAAACCTTCGTCCTGTGAAAGTACAGTCCATGCCCTACCCGTCACTTTTTACGAAATTTCATTTGGAGCTTCCTAGCCCAAGTTATGACCTTTTTGCCTAGGTCACCTGTTTATGACTCAAATCTGTAAGAGGCAGAAACCCTAGATTGTATAGATCATAAAACACAAAGTACGACTAATTAGAAGTTGTGCTTCGGACACAAGGTACATTGGGATTTTATCTTCGACCTGTAAAAGTTTCAGATCCTGAAAATTCGCCAAAATGGATTTATAGCGAAAGTGCTACAATGACTGGTTTTTGCTATATCAAGCCCTAGCTTCGCAAGTGCAACAAGTGTCATAAATGTCATACCATGCCTTCTTTCAGGCTAGCTCTAATACCATGTTAGTTTTTCAGAATTTACTTCAATCTGATCTAGGATCTTAACTGAGAGAATAACATGTACAGCATATCTACAGCATATCAATCATGAACACAATAATACAAGCACACAAGAGACACAGAGTTTTACCAGGGAAAACCAAGAAGGTGAAAAACCCCGCAACTTCCTCAGAGATAGATAGAGCAATGATACAACCAAAGTACAAGAGATAGTCTTCTCATAGCAGCTGATCCTCCTCCTCACATGTGCGCCACTTTCCGAGTGATAGAAGTGATACATGTCATGTCCTGCCCAATAAACCAATGGGGCCGACTTGTCTAACTTAGCGTAATAACCCATGGTTACATTAATCCGGGCCGACCCCACACTTGGTGGTCTAATAACCCATTTACCCACATGACTCATACAGGGCCGACCCCATCAAGGTGGTCTAATAACCCATCGGCAAGTTACAACACTTGCGACACTTGTCAATACAAATGACGACACTTCCGTATAGAGGAATAATAACATCTCTATAGGAATACAATATACATAGATGAAATACATAGGTGAAATACATTTCGAAGTTACATATACATCAACATGTGGCACTAAGTACGGCCAAAGCAGAGTATGTTGCAGCTTGTTCGACTAGTTGTGAGGTAGTATGGCTTCGGAAGCTATGGTCAGATTTGTTTGATGTTGAGCTAGAGGCGACTTGTATCTTTTGTGACAACCAGAGTTGTGTGAAGTTGTCTGAGAACCCAATGTTCCATGACAAGTCGAAGCGTATTGAGATCAAGTACCACTATATCCAGGATATGGTGCAGAGAGGAGCCATGAAGCTCCAGTATGTGGCGACAGATGAGCAGACAGCCGATGTGCTGACCAGGCCGTTAGCAAGAATGAAGTTCGAGTACTTCAGAGAGAAGATTGGTGTTATCCAAATCGATGTTCCTCAAAAGAGGGAGTGATGTGACCGAAAAACGCAGGTGCACCAAGGCTATATCTTACATGGTGGAAGATGCAGGGGGTCCGCAAGGACGTAATGCACTTGGGGTGCTCCTGGGCTGTATCCACATGTTTGAAGACATTGGTAGGTTCACGAGTTATAAAGCATCTAGGATGCGCCCAGGTTATATCTTACATGGTGGAAGACCCAGGTGGTCCACAAGGACGTAATGCACCTGGGGTGCTCCTGGGTTGTATCCACATGTTTGAAGACGCAGGTTGACTGAGAGAGAAACGTTATACATCTGAGCTATATCCATTGGGTGGAAGACGTAGATGTTCCTGGGTTGTATCCACTAGGTGGAAGACGCAGGTTGTCTGATGGACATGATGTATCCATCTGGGCTGCTCTCTATGTGTGATGATGAGATGATCTAGATACGATGAGATGATAGTAGGAGACACAAGTGATTGCTGAGGCAATGTAATGTGTGGTCTTGGGCTGTACCTACTTGATGGCTTGCTCGTGGAGATGATGAAGACCTAGATGAGAGCTAGGCCTACATCCAGCATGAAAAAGGGTTGTCTCTGTAGAACTTCTCATAACGGATAGATTCGAGAGAGGTCACTAGTCAATGATCAACAAGATGAGGATTGCTGCAACAGCGATGATGATGACATTGTCCAGAGATTGTGTCCAGGTGTGATGATGACTATGTCGAGAGAATACCTTCCTAGTTAAGAGGGAGTGTTGTTGTAAATGTAACTTCGGAAGATATTCTTATTATATTAATATTGTATTTTTATTGTACCTCCGTTGGAGATGTTTTTCCTCCATTCGGGAATGTCATTATTGTATTTGGTCATGCAAGAATATCGAGGTAAAACCTTCATTGTAAGTCGGGGCTATAGCTCCCCAAAATATAAATGTAAATTGTATTTTTGAGTCTCTCTAGGACAGGTCGGCCCAGTCAGTTAGAGAAGTCAGCCCCATTAGGAAATTAGGTCAATCACACTTAAAGTATAAATAGAGAGGTGTGAAAATCCTCATAGCAGATCTAAGAGCTGATGTATACCTCACAAGAAATATTAAGATTAAGCAGGAAAATAGAAGAAGAGTGGACAATGCAGTGTAAAAGAGCAGCATAATTATGATACAGTAGAACTCAGATAGAAGCAAAATAACATCACACACTAATTCATTAATCATAATATGAACAATAAATAATACAATGGTGGAGAGGATTTGAATGCCAAGGTGGCAATTCGAATTAGCCTGCATGGGCATGGCTTATTTGCACTAGGAGTCATCATCATCATCAGTGAGGTGTCAACAATACACCACTAGGAGTCCTAATCATCATCAGTGGAGTGTCATCAATACACAAGTGACTGTCAACCAGGTGACAAACTGAGTCTAACTGAATGTAGTAGGTGTAACACATGCATGGTGCACTAATGTAGTGAAGGAGGCTCAAAGGAGGGCGCAAGAGGAGCTGACTGGAGTCAGAACTGGCAATCTAGGCTCACTGGAGGTCCATCAGAGTGTCTCAGTCAGTAAACTAGTCAATCTGTCCTCAAATCAAGGGACAGATCCACAAATCACTCAACTAACTGAAGTGTAACTAGTGGTAGGTGAGGGAGGGCGCCTTTCTCATGTGGTAGGTGAAAGGAGGGCGCATTACTGACTAGGAGGGCTGGAATTGAGCAGAAACAGGCTCCCGGGGCTAGTAAACTAAGCTCTAGGTGTTGGGAGACACCAACCTGATGACTGGGATGCATGCAAAAATGCATGCTTGACTGAAATGCAAAATAATGAAAATGCTGGTAGGACTAGGATGGAGTATAGGAATATCCTAACAAGAGGATCACTCTCTCATTTGGATAACACACTCACTTAAGCAAGTTCGCACCAAGTGAGAGAAGACAAGTTCGTTGGAGAAGAAAGAGAGGGAGCTGCAAAAGACATTATATTTGGGTTTTATATCTTGTTTGATATTGTACTAGTGACGAATCTATTTCTAAGGAAGTCGCGGGGTTTTCTCCTTTATGGTTTCCCCGAGGAAAATTCTTGTGTCTTTTGTGTTTTGTTGTGCTTGTCTATCTTCCAGTTTAAAGATCTAACTAAATTGAATTAAAGTGTAAACTCTAACATTTATCAAAAGATGGCAAATATAAAAATATAATAGAACTCCAATTTTAGAGTGCATGATCCAAAGGAGCATTATATCAAGGAAAAAGTGCAGTTGGTTTTTGTGTGCTAGGCAAACCTGGGAAGATAAACTAGATGTGGACTAGTAAGTGTTAGTTTTTGTAACTCGAACAGGTACTTCTACATAGTCTATGTGGACTAGTAAGTGTTAGTTTTTAATGACTAAAGTGACTTTTGGAATATTTGAGTGACTTAAGTGATTTAGGTCATTTCAATGAGAGATTAAGTCACAACCATAGATCTAGTGAGACCAAGATTTAATCTTGATCATTGAGATCCGAAGGTAGTTGAAGAGTCATTAATGAAATTATAAAAGAGATCTAAGGAGAGTGAGAGACACATTCAATGAGAGAGTTTTTGGAAAGCTGAAGAAAAGGGGAGAAGAGAGTAGCTAAGAGGGGGGCACCTTTCCCAAGAGGAGACTAAGATGCATACAACATTTATTGCTAGTTGTACATCGCATTAATTGTTGGTTTGTACAATTGATTTTTTGTCACGAAGTTCGAGGTCCGTGCTACTGAGAAAGAGAGCATGAATTTTGAGGTTTGTATAGTTGAGAAGGTGGGACGATTTTCAAGGGTTGTACAATAGACTGAGAGCATGAAAATCGAGGAGCTAAACAACACATTTTATGGGCACAATTCAAGGAATTTGCTACTGCTAACAATCCATATAGCTAGCTAGGCACAAATTTTGAGGAGTTGGGCACCATTTTCTAGGAATGTTTCAGTGCATTTAATGTTGTTTATTCACTGTTATAACACTCCGAAATTTTTTGTGGGCTCAAATAAAAATTCTCTTGAACTAGTTTTCCCTTCGGGGTTTATCCAAGGGTACTTTACCCAAAAATTCTCTGTGTTAAATTTCATGGTTTGTTGTTGGTGAATTTCATGTGTTTCAGTTTACAAGTTTCATATTATAAGTAATTTAAATTTGTTGTGCATTAATATGAGGAATAACTTGTTGGGTACTGAAACCAAGTTGCAATTTGAGAAAAATGTACATGGTATTAATCTTTGAACAGAGAAAACCTGTATTTGACACAAGGGGGCAACAGGAGTATTGTTGAGTTATTTCACCTAGCATATTTGGGCTTGAGTTGTTGGTTGGTTAGTATGTCTTTGACATTTGGCTTGCGGTATTAGGATAGGTTGGAGGGGGCATCAAATTTTATTCCATGGAAGGAGAGGATTACTTTGTTGTTGGAGGAATTTGTGTTATGGGAAATAACCAAGGAAGTTGTCATGATTCCCACTGAACCTAATCCATTGGTTGAATATAACAAGAAGAACGTGAAGACAAACATATTCTTCTTGATGCAGAGTTGGTTAAAACTGCCTTGAATGGCTTCTCAAAACCATGGTAGGACTTTATGCGTGTAGTTGTTGCTAGATAAAACATGCCTACATGGACTAGAATTTGGGATGACTTCATATAGGAGGAGCTAAGAGTTAGCTCCAGCCACACAAACCAGCGACATGGGGATGATGAGGAGAATGTTGCTCTTACAAGGAAGAGCAAGCAGAGGCCCAAGAAAGGTCCTGGTGGTGGGTCTAGCTCGAAAGGTGAACATAAGGAAGATATGAGCAAAGTTAAATGCTTTGCTTGCCACAAGACTGGCCACTATGTGATTCAATGTCCAAACAAAAAGAAGAACGGAAAGGATGAGACATAGACAGTGGCATCAATTGAGATTGAGGACTTTGCTAAGAAGTTTGAGAAGAATTTTTCTCTGGTCTCTTGTCTTTCAAGTAGTGGTAGTGCAAGGTTTGAGGACATTGGAGCATGGGTTGTGGACAGTTGTTCATCCTGCCATATGACGGGAATGAGGTGATGTTCCTTAGTGTTTTAGAGATAGATTCAAACTGCTATGCAGATAGTGGAGTCGACGCCATGCATGCAGTGAAGGGGGTTGGATGTGTGAGATTCCAGCTAGAGTCAAGAGGATCTTTGGAGGTGGCTAAGGTGTTGCTAATATCGGAGCTAAAGGTTAGTTTGCTCTCAGTATCAGCTTTGGAAGAGATGGATATAACATGGTGTTCTAGAGTGTTATAACATGGATATAACATGTTGGAAGATGATGAATATAACATGGTGGATATAAAGGATATAACTGTGAGAGGCATGATGTACGACAAGAAATCCTTAGAACTCCAATCATTCAAAACCAACTGCCCTCAAATAATAGTGTCGCAACACTGTCAAAAGTCAAATCACAAAACGGGGCACTACATACACCCCCCTCTTCAAGAAACTTCATCTCGAAGTTCAAAATAAATATGGAAATTGTTCGCGCATATCCAATGCGTCCTCCCAGGTCGCGGAGCTAGGACTATGGTTAGCCTTGTGACCTTTATAAATTTTCTTCATCCTTTGTCAGATCCTAAATGATTGGAGTTCTAAGGATTTCTTGTAGTACATCATGCCTCTCACGGTTATGCTCGGAGATTGTTTTCTATAAAATGCCTACTGTCAAATCTCTTCAACTTTATTTGTCATGCAATTCTTCTAGTGAGTACAATAATGTCTATGAATATTCATAAAACTTGATTAGTATCCTCTTCATTTTCAAAACCTTCTCATCATAGATTTTGTATAGGATTTATACATTATGCGAAAGATCTAACTCTAGGATTTTAGCATCTTCATCGGAGCAGGAAATACAACCCCAATATGCCTAAAGAAAACTCAACCCTTTATCAATGCCTTCATTATCAAATCGCTTGGAACAAATATGGATTTGAGACCTAGCATCTTATGGGAGTTCAAACCAGCGTTTCTCTATGGATGTATCCTCCCAAGGTATCTTTGGTCCTGGAAATGTTCCATACAATCTTGTGTTCTAACTTGCTCCTTTTGCTGCTCAATAAATTATGCACCACACCACAACTCTATTGACCTCCTCCTTCATATTAGGCCAATAATATATCTCTTGTAGCAAACTTTATACCTTGCCATGCCCAAAATGGCTTCCTAATATGTTATACAACTCCCTTATCAGAGACTTGTGCATCAAACCTTTTAGAGTACATAGTTGTTTCCATCTTAGCAATTATCCATCTTAAATGAAATAGTCTAGTTGTGCGCTTATGTCTTACATCATCATGCTCATACACATTTTTGTTGCATGTTCAAAATATCTATCTCACTAATACAAGTCCTTAATTTGCTTAAAATCAAGTGTCTCATTCTTTATTGTTGCCAACAACATTGTTACTCAACACATTTGTGAACTTATTCTCCTACTTGAACTTGTGATTTAACACAAAAGTGTAGCTCTACAAAAAGTTGACCATGTCATATGTCGTTTGCTCGACTTTGTTGATGAAGTTCAATGCTTGATTATTTGTATACAAAATGAACTCCTTCAGCAATAGAAGTGCTTTTAGTGATTCAGTCCCTACACAATAGCATAAAACTCATGATCATAATCGAATACTTACATCGTGTTTCATTCAACCTTTCGCTATGGGAAAAAAACCGTTGGCCTTATCAACTCAATGTTGTGCAAATAGTTTATGTTTGCATCATAATCAACTTGAAATACTTTGCTTAATTTAATAGGTTCCTCTAATCTTTCATTTCGATCTCTCAAAACCTTGTTATGGCTACATGGCCCACTATAATCCTCATTCATTCATACATTATGTGATTTGTGCACATATCCCACTAGATCCTCCATTAAACTTTAAAAAAATGAAATTCCATGGAAAGTTCTCAACTTTATGACATGCCAGTCCTATGATATTCCAAATTGTCATTACCTTCTCAAAATATATGCACAACTCTTTCTTGGACATCAAAAATCCAAGGGCATAGGCTTCTCTTTAAAGAATTCACACTTGAATTTTATGTGCAATGAATCCTTTCTTCATGCTTCAAACACTAGCCTCAAATGCCTCATATGATTTTCTCTTGCCTTATTGAATACTTGTATGTCATCCAATTAAACCACAACAAACTTCCAATAGGTCACAATGCCTATGTCATTAATCTCCTTAAAGCATTTGCCACATTGACCAACTCAAAAGGCATAACCAACCACTTAAATAAACAATCTTTGAGCATGAATGTTGTCTTCCACTCGTCACCTTCTTTGATTTTGATATGGTGATATCCACTCTCCAAATCAATCTTGGTGAAGTATCTAATACCATGGTTCCATTAGATCATCCATTCTTGGCAATGTAAACTTTCCCATGGTTTTGGTCTAATTCAACGATTTGGAGTCCATCCACATCCTTCATTGCCAATCTTTCTATGTTGTTATCAACATTGGAACTGCATATGGGCTCATACTCTCCTTGAACAGGCCCTTCAACAATGACTTACAAACATGTTGATTCAACTTTATGTTTTTCATCAAAGACATTCAATATATTACTCGATTTGGCAATATTATGCTTGGAATTAGTTCTATTATCATGTGCAATCTTCCTCTATGGTGGCAATCCATATGGTATATCATTATTATCATGTGCAATCTTCCTCTATGGTGGTAATCCATATGGTATATCATTGCACAATGTCACTATCCTCTTCCAACATATTAACTTTTGCAAGGATTTCATTTTTGGTACACTTTGCCACTTCATTGTGTTCTATCATTTTCTTCAACATAATAGCATTATTAGTGTTGTCTCTTTGGAGGAAACCAATATATAAAATATATCATGTATTAATTTATATTCCAAGTTTGTCTTTACATAATGCCAAAATCTATATTCCTACAATTGATATAGTAAGTCATGTCTCTTTTGGAATAGAGGGGATCATTCATTTTTTTAACTAATTAATTAATAGCCTATTATACTTTATTTGGGTACATTACAAGTCATCCCCTCTTGAAATGTTTTGTCCTCAAAGCATAGGTAAATTGAGCATCGTGATCTAAGTATGACATTTTTCTAGGTAGTTTATAAATTGGTAGGTTTCCTCCACTTGGTATGCACCCATTATCATATGTTGAGCAATAACATGCGGATCTAACTTGTAACAACGCTTGACTTCCTATTTTGGATTTCTTCAATTAAATTGATTCGATGGATGTCTCCTTGTCAGTTAATGGGATTTCTTGTGTTTTAACATTTTAATTTTTGTAAGTAATCTTTGATTGTGTTTACTCAAATGACTGATTTCTTCATCATTAGTTGACAAAATTTCCTCAACCAATTTCTTGGCAATCTTCTTTTTTTGTGATTCCTAATCACATTGGATTGTCGCATTTTGATGAGTAGGCACTTGTTCCCTCCTAGATTCATGGAACAAAGTCTTTATTTGTGTTTCCACTTAAGTCGCCTTCATTAGGTGAGCTCTTTACCCACCCACCTAATCTGACATCATCATGTTATACAACAAACCCATGCTGCTAATATAAATAATTGTTGGCATGCCCGATGCTACGAAGACATGTGTTGCACTTTTAGAGTGAAAAATCATAAGGATAATTGCTTTTGTACCTAACGAATCTTATTCACATCATAAAACTCTCTACTACTCATATTCAAGGTAGTTATATAAATTCCCGTCCCCAAGACCACATAGCAAGTATGAAATCCCCTCAAATTCACAAAGGAGAACAAAATTGGGTGGAACATTCTCTACAAAGTGAAACCTTTTAATGAAATCTAGACTAGGAAGAGAGTAAATCCTAATACTATAGTGTTTCCACTGACCAACAACTGCCAATTGACTTTGGTTAATATTTTCACCAATGGGATTTATAACCATGCAAGATACATCAAAGCCAAATTATGGCCAACATTTCACCTCTATTAAGAATCTCTCTCTAATTTCAAGTATACAAGATGACGCCTACCAATGGCTAATAAAACCTTAGTATCATTAGTTGTGGCTGCAACTATAGATATTCTAGTGGACTCCCTCCTTTCAAATAATAATTTTTTAGATGATGCACTAACTAATCTCATAAAAATTGTTGTTACCTGAACAAGTTGGTCATGAACAACATCGTGACAAAATGAGTGAGCATCGAAAATAAATCCTTGTATTTATGTTTCTTCTAGCTCATCTTTTGAGTTAATTGCAAGTATACGAGTCTCACTAACAAAGCTCACCACCAAGAAAGTATCAAAGCTATCAAGTTGACCTCTATAATGACCATATTCCCTTTATCCATGGAAGCTTTGCAAATGCCTCCTCATTGATTTGTGTGTCATTTTTTAGAATGCAAAGAGAACCATCCTTGAATCCTCTAGAATAGGTCACAACATGCTCTTGGCCATCTTGTCTTCCTTTATGAAGATGAACAACTAAAAATTCCACGATTGGACTAAGGCTAACAAATGTTTGCACAACTTCCACATGTAAACCTCCCTTATCATGCTATAGACCTAGTATAATAAGTTGTGAATCTCCATAGATAGATCTAATGTACACAAATCCATCGTCTAAATAAGATATGGATGAAATGACTATTGTTTCCTCGAGAAGATATAGTTTGAGAACTTTGTTTAAGAATTCGACTTTGGATATTTTGAAGTAGCTCGTGCAACAAAATTTGTCTAGTGCCTTTCTGATAACATATTCTTAATTCCACGTTGTTCAAACTCTAACTGAATTTATAAATATCATGGACACCCAGGACTCACAACTTGCTTCCAAGCATAAATATAGAAGTCCCCATGTATTTCACCAATGTCTCACATAATTTTTTTTACCTACTCTTTGCTTTGGATGAACGAGACTTTTTTGAGGGCTTACATATTGTTGTCTAACATTTGAACTTTTGAACTAGTGAGAGTATGAGCATTTGATTATCTATATGTGTCAAGAATTTCTCTTTGAGAAGATTGGCTTGGTGGGGATTCATTTTTGACATTGTATGCAACTCACCACCTTTGAAATAGCTATTTTGTGGACATACATAATTATTTTCATTATATTTATTAACCATTGCAAATGCATATTGGTTTTCATAATCTTATCCATCCCATCGTTTCTTCATCATCATTCTCTCCTATATTGCCATGTTTCTCTGATGACTTGGATTTATCTTAATTTCACAGCTTCATGTTGACGAGGGCAGTAGATAATACCTCAATTCCTTCCAACTTTTCTCTAATTATTCTAAGCACGTGTTTAATTCTTTTGAGGTCTAATTTGAAAGACATGTTTTGGTAGACAATAAATGGCTCTAATACCACTGGGAGGAAACCAATAAATAAAATATGTTATATATTAATTTATATTCCAAATGTCTTTAAATAACATTGGAATCTATATTTATACAATGAAATAGTAAGTCGTGCCTCTTCCAAAATATAGGTGGCCATTCATTATTTAACTAATTAATTAATTAGCCTATTACAATTTATTTGGGTATATTACACTTTTTCATTGCACTTAAAAAAAAATTTGCAGACAATAGTAACAATTATTTTTCCTTCTCATTCTTCATTGATAACAATTGGAATCAGGGTATTTTTTAAGGATTATAAAAGTATACTTAAGTATAGTATTCTAGGCGATTATTTTGGATTGAAAAAAACATATATAGAATGCTAGGCGAATATTAAATATGAAACATACAATTTACTGCTAAAACTTGTAAATTTTTGCGAATATTATGATAAAAAAACATATTTTATGTAAATATATGCGATATTAGAGACTTAAAATGACCAAATAGCGAATTTATTTTTTGAAAAAAAAGCCCAAAAAATTAGCCATTTGGCAAAATTTCGCCCCTAAAAATTTCCCTGATTGGAATCTCTATACATCCTTAGTGATGGTATAGGTGTTCTTCCCATCATGTACCATACTATTTTCACACCACCATTTTCTTCCCAATAGCAAGTTGCAGGCATCCATGCAAATGATTTCAATTAGAATTTCACCATTGTATTCTTCAATGTTAATTAACACCTAAGTTCAACTTGTAGATCCATCCTTGTTAGTATTTGCACATTAAAACCATTATATCCATCGTGTTTGTTTGTTATAATGTTAAAATATATAGAAAACATTGATATATATGATGCATTAAACCAAGAGGATGCAATAGAATGTTAATATAATTATGAGAAACATGAGGTTGGAAAAAGAAACTATTAATATTGGAAAGCAAAAGAGGTTGGGTATGACTTTCACGTCAGTATCTCAAGTTAAAGGTTTGAATGATCTTTAAAATCAATTTCCTTAATTTCTCATATGATCGATATATGAAAAAGTGGAAAAGTTAGTAAAGGTGGATTAAAAAACATTGACAAAGACATATTCAAATGATCAAGTTCATCTAAAACATATACATATATATATAAGATGATCATATAAAAAAATTATGCGATGGTCTATTGTTGGAACTAGCCTAGATCCATCTCAACTCTAGATTTATCAAGTGTTGAGAGAGATTAAATCCCTCAAGGTGAAAAACTTTTCTCAATTCTTGCACCTCAAAGGATTTGATCCCTCTCAGCACTTAATAGATCCATATTTAAGATGGATCTACATCCCGGTATGATAGATATTTTGTCACATTTGTCACATGGGTAATGCTTACATGTACACTTCAAAAAATATATAATACTTATAATAAATAATAGTAATTTTATGTGTTAGCCAAATATAGGTACAAATGTATTTGCTAAGCCCTATCTGATTTTCACTAATTGAGTTGCATCTCCTTATGTCCTGAGCTCGACCCCATGGAGTCTCTCGAAGACTATGGTTTGGTGGGATATTCCAAGCTAAAACGGAGGCCTTCCATGCCCTAGCAGCCTCCATTTGGCCCTTCCCTGCTACTTCCTCCCAACCTTCTTGATTTGTTAAGCTAGTATCCATGCCAAAGGTTAGGCTTTCCTCCTATGTTGCTAGACACAAATCCCTTTCTCATTCAAAGCGTGGAATGGTGAGGTAGTTCACCGAGATTTGATTGCCTCCAAGAGCTATGGAGATTTGGATCAACAAGAACTAGAGGCCCTTTATTTTGAAAAAAATTGTAACACCAACCCAATTTCAAGTTTAATTTTTCACATGAAGTTTAATGCCCAAACCCCATGATTGCAAATTAGCTTCAATGCATAAAAATTTGATTTTTCTTGAAACACATGAAATTTTTCCAACTTTAAACAACTCAGGAATTTTATGAAAACCAAACCACAAAATTTAAAGACTCGAAATTTTAGCCAAATTGGCTCGAGAAAAACCCCGAACGAAAAACCTAACAAGAGAGAAAAAATGTATTCTTTCAAGCAAATTACATAAATTAACAGTAGTACTTATCTCAACAAATTTCTTCTTGAAATTTGTGCCAAACTATCACAATACACCCTATTGAAAATTCCTGTCTTTTTCCTTGAAATTTGTGCCCAAAAATCATTTCTATAGCCTCACACGTGCAGCCTTGAAAACTGTGCAGAAATATGTCCCTCAAAATCTGTGCAAACATAGCAGTCTACTACCTCAAAATCTGTCCAAACACAGCAGTCTTCTGCCTCGAAATCTGTGCAATACTATACGGCCTGCTGACTGTACTTCACCTCGAAATCTATTCCAAACTCAGCCTCGATTTATGTGTAGTTGTATGGTCTAGTATTGTATGGTCCACCTCGATTTCTGTGCTCTTTAAAGTTGGTGTACGATGCCTCAAAAACTGTGCAGTCTTCTGCCTCGATGCTCTTTAATTTTGGTCTCTTTGTCACTGGGTCGAATTCTCTTCAAACCTTAGTCTCCTCTCCTTTCTCCTCTTGCTCTCCAATTCTCTTAGATCATAAATGAATGAATGAATGTCTCAATCCCTAGGTTCTCCCCTTTTTGTTCATGGTAACTTCTTCTTGAGATCCAATGGCCAAGATTATTTCTTGGCTCAATGAGATCTAAGGCTCACATTAAAAGCTCATAAATAATTAATTAAATGAATTTAATGCACTTTTCACTTAAGTACATTAAAGAGATTTTTAATTTCTCACCCACTTTATTTCTCATAAAGTCAATTAAAAATTAAAACCATGAGCAAACTTTATAAATTGACTTTAAAAATATAAAGTGCTTCTCACTTTAATAAAGTAACTAGGGACCACATTTAATGTTTTATCCACCCCTAGGCATCACAAGGTGGAAAAACACTTCCTTGGTACTTTTTCAACAATAGAGATGTTGTCACATTTGTCACATGGGTAACGCTTACATGTACATTTCAAAAAATATATAATACTTTTAATAAATAATAGTAATTTTATGCATTAGCCAAATATATGTGCAAATGTATCTGTTAATCCCTAGCTGATTTGCACTAATTGAGTTGGATCTCCCTATGTCCTGAGCTCGACCCCATGGAGTCTCTCCAATACTATGGTTTGGGGGGATATATCAAGCTAAAACAGAGGCCTTCCATGCCCTAGCAGACTCCATTTGACCCTTCCCTACTACTTCCTCCCAACCTTCTCGATTTGTTAAGTTAGCCTCCATGCCAAAGGTTAGGGTTTCCTCCTATTTTGCTAGACACAAATTCCTTTCTCTTTCAAGAACTCATTTTCAATAGTGTTCCTTATTGTATGGGGCCAAGAGGCGTGTATCTAAACCAATGCTCCTTAGCTTTTTATCCTGGTAAAGATATCTCGTCAATAGTCCATGTGTGGGTGTGCCTCCCTCTTCTTCCTATAGATTTCCAGAGTGATGAAGCTTTGGTGGTTATCATTAATTCTCTTAGTTGATATATTGATAAATCTAAACCAAAAGCTCACATGTTTGCTTGTATTTGTACTTGTGTCAAGGTTGATCTGAAGAAAGGCCTTCCTAAAGAAATTAATCTTACTATGGACAAATGGACTCATATCAAAAAGCTAGATTACGAGCAACTTCCCTTCAAATACAAGATTTGTCATAAATATGGGAATTTGCATGGAATTGCACCAAAGATCTCACTCCTTTAAAAAATAGTGAGAAAGTGGTTGGCATTAGGTTAAAAAAGGGGCTAAACACTCCATAAATGTTGATCCATCTAGTGATAGAATCTCTCCTCTTGTAGTCACAACCTCAAATCAATTCCAATCCCTTACACAACTAGATCCTGAAGAGCAAGATATCAAGCATCCTTCTAAGATTTGAACAAACCCTCTAGCAAATTCGAATGCACCTTTGAAATATCCAATATTAGAAGAGATAAAATCCATGGAAAACCACATCTCATTGTTTCCCTCACATCCAATCCAATAAGTTCAATGCTTCTAAGCTAAATTCTCAACTGCACCCAATGGCGTAATAATAAGGATGAAGACTAAACAACACCAAGAAGAAGTGGTTGAAGAACCAAAGGAATACAAGCCTCTTCCCTGTTGATGTATATGTAACTTCGGAATGTATTTCATCTATGTATTTCATATATATTTATTGTACCCTTATAAGAGATGTGTTATTCCTCTATAAGGAAGTGTCGTCATGTGTATTGACAAGTGTCGCAAGTGTGTGTACTTGCCGATGGGTTATTAGACCACCATGTGTGGGGTTGGCCCTGAAATATATATTATATTGTGGATGTACCTAGCTAGACAAGTCGGCCCCATAAGGTCACTGGGAAAATAGACAAGTATAAATAGAGATCGGGAGATCTCTATTTTGATCACTCGGGAACTCACACTTCTCTCACTCAGAAAGTGGCGCACTAGTGAGGAGGAGGATCATCTGCTACTAGGAGACTATCTCTGTGTATTTTGGTTGTACTTTGGTTGAGCCATTGCTCTCTTTATCTCTGAGGAAGTTGTGTGGTTTTTCACCTTAGGGTTTTCCCCACGGAAACTCTATGTCTCTTGTCTCTCATGCTTTTGATTCTTATGATGCTTGGCATGCTTGTTATGATTGATATGCATTGATATATTGTACATGTTATTCTCTCAGTAAAGATCCTAGAGTATTGTGAATTAATGCTCAAAATTTAACATGGTATCAGAGCTAACCTGAGAAGAAGACATTGTGCAGTGACGGAAACCAAGGGTTTCTTATTTATTGGGTTTCTCTCCACAGATTTTGGAAAAGAAGTATAGTAGATTGACTCTACTCATCAAGGAGAATCTATCTGTCCAATCAGAATTCAATTCTGAGCATTTTCAGATTTTGCCCTAAAAATTAGGGTTTCCACAAAAATAGGAATTTCTGGAATCTGAAGACATAGCTGGAAGCTCCTTGCAAAAATCAAAGTTTAGAGCTTTGGATCGAGATTTTTGGCTGGGTAGATCTCCGGGAAACTCAAACCCTAATTCAGGGTCCTCCTTAGTGAATCCAGGAAGACAGAAAGGCAGTTTTGAAGGGTGTAGCTTTGCAGATCTCAAATTCTGAATACACCAGGTTGATCAGCTCATCAAGGCGCATATTTCTATCCTTTAAGAAAGTTGAAATTCACATTTTGAATTTTTAGGGTTTTTCCGACAAACCCTAATCCGGGACCAGATCCAGTTTTCAGCAATTCAAGTGGTAAGACCTAAATCTTTTCTATTTCCATTTGAAGTACTCTTTAAGATGTCTCACCACACCAAGCTTGAGGATAAGCTTGAAGGGGATGATAACTTTCGATCCTAGAAGTATAGGATTGGGTTAATCCTGGAAGAGAATGAGTTGGACTCATATGTAAAATAAGACATCCCTATCCCAGAGGATGAAGAGGCTAAAATATTGCATAAGAAGAACTTGGTCAAGGCAAAGAGAATCATTGCTGATTCTATCAAGGACCATCTTATTCCACATGTGTCATCTCTGAAGACACCCAAGGAGATGTTTAACTCTTTGACCAAGCTATTTGAAGGGAAGAACATAAATCGGAAGATGACCCTGTGGAATCAATTGAAAGGGGTCAAGATGTTGAATGGAGAGACCATTCAATCTTATTTCTCCAAGGTCTCTCAGATCAAGGAACAACTTGAAGCTGTAGATGAAATGGTGGAGAATGGTGAAATTGTCATGACCACTTTGAATGGCCTACCTAGGTCATGGGACTCCTTTATCCAAGGGATCTATGCAAGAAAGAAATTAATCTCCTTCAGTAGATTGTGGGAGGAATGTTCTCAAGAAGAAGCAAGGCTTGTGGCAAGAGAAGAAAAGATGGGGAATGAAGATCAAGCTCTCACAGCACACACCAAGAAGGGAAAATCTAAAAGAGAGCCATCCCACTCCAGGGGATCTTCACATCACCATTCTCATTAGGATAAGAAAAATCTTAGATGCTTCACTTGCAATGAGAAAGGTCACTTTGCTTCAGAATGTCCCAAGAACAAAAGGGATAACAACAACTCCGGCAAGAAGAAGAAGGGCAGCAAAAGAAAGTTCCATGCTCATGCTATCGAAGATGATGAACCTCCAAAGAAGAAGGCTAGGGCAGAAAGTGATGATGACTCATCAAGTGAAGAAGAGTATGTTCTTATCTCTGCTCTCACAGGTACTATCTCTCATGGTTGTAATGATTGGTTAATTGACAGTGGGGCTTCCAAACACATGACTGGGTTTAAAGAATCTTTTGTAAGTCTATCTGAACATGAATCACCCCATAAAGTGAAACTTGGGGATGACTATCAATACCCCATCAAAGGAGGTGGTGAAGCCTCCTACAACCTAGATTTTGGAAAATCATTGAAGATAAAAGAAGTCCTTTATGTACCTGGGCTCAAGAAGAACCTACTCTCCATCTTTGCATTGGATGCAAAAGGTATGAGGGTTGCATTTGTGGATGGCCAAGTTCTAATGTGGCCAAAGGGAAAGACCATAGATGATGCAAGAGTGATTGGAGAGCAAGAGAGAGGATTGTACAAATTAAAGGGACAACCTGAACATGCTATGAAGACAAAGATTCATCCATAGTCATGGATCACATAGAGGTATGTATAATTTGTTTTTGAAAAATTTAACTAATGAGTTATGCAGGTCATTGAAGAGAACAAGAACACATTGCTAGACATAACTAGCAAATATGATGACCAGGTATGTTTTGTTATATATATCG
This sequence comes from Larix kaempferi, assembly GCA_027924585.1. Lineage (NCBI taxonomy): Eukaryota > Viridiplantae > Streptophyta > Pinopsida > Pinales > Pinaceae > Larix > Larix kaempferi. The sequence goes on along the minus strand of BSBM01000238.1, from coordinate 4,145,815 downwards.
TATACTTTTGTATGATTGATAATGATTACTCTTGAAGTTACAAGTTTGAGTAATCTAGGACTTATACATATTATGTTTCTTACCTTAATTAATGATATGACTAACCAGAAGAGTCATAGGTTTGAGTAATCACGGGTTTAGGTATATTATGTTTATGACTAACCATAAGAATGCTTATTATTTCTGTTTGAAATGATTCTGACTATACATGCTTGAGATTATTGTGTTTTGATAATTTTAAGATTATACTAATGATTATGTGTGAGACCTCGAGATTAACACAATGATGATACTAATAAGTATGCATAGGGACCAAGGATGTATATAAGTTCAAAGACAGGTAATCCAGGAAGCAAAGATCAATAGGGAGCACACTCCAGTAGTTTCTGCAAGGATGCAGATATCCAGAGGGAGTTGACCATCCCTCTACATTTCATAACAGAAAGGTGTAGAAGAAGCTACTTCAGCAGCTCTTGCAAGGAAGCAAACACTCAGAGGGAGTCCACCCAACAAACAAACAAAGATAAGTATTTCAATTATCATTTTTTGCATATTTGTTTGTTTAAGTAATTGTGCATATTAGAATGATTGCATTAATGAACAGTATACTACTAATATGCATGTGATGGGTAAGTGGCATATGGCACTGTACAACATTCCATTGCTACTTATCTAGAATGAAACCTCTTTGCTGACATGTTGAGAGTTGTGCACACTCTTAACAATGTTCTGGTAGAGATTGGAAAACATCTAGAAAGTTACGGGATATGGATAAATGTTGTATTGAAGCATTGGCTAAAATAATTGCATGACTATGTGACATATTTCTTTATGTGTAAGAATTTGTTCTAAAAATTATGAGATGTTTCTAATCATGCAATTTAACTTTTTTTGTAGGAAAGACCATATACCTTCACCTACGAAAGAAGGACTACAACATTTGTTCCAGCAACAAAGATATCTATTGAAGATATTTATGTTCCTAGGATATGGGAAGAATGCCATGATCCGTCGATCATGAAGAATGATGTTTGGGATGTAGTCCCAAGACCTGAAGGGAAGTTTTTTATGACTTCCATATGGATCTATCAGATTAAGCATGTTGCAGATGGCAGCATAGAGAAATATAAAAGTGATGAAATAGAAGATACACCAGATGGATTTCAAGATAGCTTTCTTGAATGGTGTAGTTGAAGAGGAAGTGTATGTGGAGTAGCCACTTGGTTCTGAGACACATAACAGGGAGTCATATATGTGCAGAACTTGGTATGGTAGGATAGACAACTTTCTATCCAATTTGGGCTTTACCAAGAGTAAAGCGAATTTCAACCTTCACTACAAGGTTGAGAAAGGCAATCTAGTGATACTACTTTTGTATGTGGATGACCTGTTTATTACAGGTGAAGATAGATTGATTGCCGTCACGCAGCGAAAGCTTGTTGCCAAGTTCGAGATGAAGAACTTGGAGATGATGCACTATTTGTTTTTGGCATGGAGGTGTGGCAGAGTGCAGATGGAATCTTCCTTGGACAAGGGAAGTATGTAGTAGAGATTCTAAAGAGGTTCGGGATGATGGATTGCAAGGCCATGGCCACACCTATGGCATCGAACTTGAAGCTTCTTTGTGATGCTTCATCTGAGCCGGTTGATGTCTCTATGTATCGTCAGATGATTGGGTCCTTGATGTACCTAACGAACACGAGACCAGATATTTGCTTTGCGGTGAACACATTGAGCCAGTTCCTGACGGATCCAAGGAGTGTTCACCTGGTTGCTGTAAAGCATATTTTGAGGTACCTGAAGGGTACAGTTGATTATGGGCGCAAGTATGAAGCGAATCAAAAGTTTAACCTTTCAGATTGGGAAGGCAGTGCTGCATATAGGAAGAGTACATCTAGGTGTTGCTTCAGTATGGGATCAAGTGTGATCTCTTGGTTTAGCAGGAAGTAGTCCTGTGTAGCACTAAGTACAACTGAGGCAGAGTATGTTGCAGCCTGTTCAGCTAGTTGTGAGGCAGTATGGCTCCGGAAGCTACTGTCTGAGTTATTTGATCTCCCGTTGGATGCTACTGGTATCTTCTGTGATAACCAGAGTTGTGTGAAGCTGTCTGAGAACCCAGTGTTTCATGACAGGTCGAAACACATAGAGATCAAATATCACTATATCAGGGATATGGTGCAGAGAGGAGCAATGAAGCTCCTGTATGTTGCGATGGATGAGCAGATTGCAGATGTACTGATGAAGCCACTAGCCAGGGTGAAGTTCAAGTACTTCAGAGAGAGGCTTGGCGTTCTTCAGATCGATGACACTTCGAGGAAGAAGTGATGGACACATTTGTTGAAGCCATTCCAAGCATGTTGGAAGGAGGATCCTTCACATGGCTGTGGATGTAAGCGTTGGATGATGAACATCAGGACGATGTTTCACTTACTGCTCAGTAGATGCATCAGGATGATGCTGGATATGATCAGTTGGATCATTTATATGTATATGTATGTACGCATCATGTTGGATGCTGGATATGATCAGTTGGATCATCTATGTATGTACGCATCATGTTGGATGCTGGATATGATCGGTTGGATCATTTGTATATATTTTGCATATGCATCATGTTGGATGCTTGGACCATGTATCTGTATATGTATCAAGTGGATACTGTGTATGATCAGGTAGATCATGTATGTTGATATATATCAGTTAGATGCATTGTGTGGATCATGTATCTATGTATGTATCAAGTAGATACATTGTATGATCAGGTGGATCATGTATGATGATATGTATCAGGTAAATACTTGGTATGCATCAAGTGGATGCATTGTATGATTAGGATGATCATGATGACGAGCTTCAGGATGTTGCTCCAGATGATATGTACCAGGACGGTACAATGATGATGATCAGTATGATCATGTGTACATCAGGATGGTGTATGTTGAGTATCAGGTTGATACTTTGTGGTCGTGGATAGGTTGTGCAAAGGAAATCCTAGATTTGTTCTAGGTCACATCCAGTTTGAAAAAGGACTGGCACTATGTATCACATGTAAGACCTGGGAAATCCTATAGGTCGGAGTTGTGTACCCGTAATAGCCTGGGATGCTCTTTCGAGGGTTTGTGATAGTGGACCACATGTAAGACCTAGGAGATCCGATAGGTTGGGATGTGTGCCCGTAATAAGTCCTGGGATGCTCTTTCGAGGGTTTGTGGTGGGCTGCTACATGTAAGACCTGGGAGATCTGATAGGTTGGGCTGTGTGCCCGTAATGAGTCCTGGGATGCTCTTTTGAGGGTTTGTAGTAGAGGTCACATGTAATCAGTCATGGAGATCTTGTCAGTCGTGCTTAGGCACATAAATGTTCCTGGGATGCTCTTTAGAGTTCTTTCCGGTCGTGCTATGCACATAAACGTTCCTAGGACACTCTTTTAAGGTTTTGTGACAGTCACATGTAATAAGTCCTGGAGATTTGGACAGGATGAAAAAGGCCTCGTATGCTCTTTAGGGTTCTTGCTAGGAAAGAGACTCTTTAAATGTTTTGTGACGCACGTAATAAGTCTTGAGGATTCCATAGTATGGCCAGTGATGATGAAGACCTACAGGTGGTGGGCCTACATCCAGTATGAAAAAGGACTGGCTCTGTAGAACTTCTTGTGACGAGTAGATTCAGAGATTGGTTGAGATAGCAGTAGCAGTGACAGTGACGATGACGGTGCATCGATGATGATGATTCCGAGAAGAAGACTTGTGCTAGCAGATCTGTGTCAAGAAATACCTTCCTAGTTAAGAGGGAGTGTTGATGTATATGTAACTTCGGAATGCATTTCATCTATGTATTTCGTATATATTTATTGTACCCTTATAAGAGATGTGTTATTCCTCTATAAGGAAGTGTCATCATGTGTATTGACAAGTGTCGCAAGTGTGTGTACTTGTCGATGGGTTATTAGACCACCATGTGTGGGGTTAGCCCTAAAATATATATTATATTGTGGATGTACCTAGCTAGACAAGTCGGCCCCATAAGGTCAATGGGCAAATAGACAAGTATAAATAGAGATCGGGAGATCTCTATTTTGATCACTCGGGATCTCACACTTCTCTCACTTAGAAAGTGGCGCACTAGTGAGGAGGAGGATCATCTGCTACTAGGAGACTATCTCTATGTATTTTGGTTGTACTGTGGTTGAGCCATTGCTCTCTCTATCTCTGAGGAAGTTGTGGTGTTTTTCACCTTAGGTTTTTCCCCACGGAAACTCTGTGTCTCTTGTCTCTCATGATTTTGATTCTTATGATGCTTGTCATGCTTGTTATGATTGATATGCATTGATATACTGTACATGTTATTCTCTCAGTAAAGATCCTAGAGTATTGTGAATTAATGCTCAAAATTTAACATTCCCAAATACCCTAGCAAAAAATACTCTAAAGGGAAATGAGAATAAATGGTGTCAAAAGAAAAAGTATTGGGTAGACAAGCCTCAATTGAGAGTTCTTTTAAGAATTCTCCCTCGAAGAGTCTGAACAAGAGGAAGACAAAAACTAGAGCAAGAGCGGAGTCCCTCCCATCAAATGGTTAATAATGATATGATCTTCTAGAATTATAAAGGTATAGGGAGCAAGCACAAGATAGAGCAATAAAGGATTTAATTGAAGGAGAAAGGCTCTCTATCTTGCTCATCCAAGAAACCAGAATGGAAGGGGTAGAGGTTTAAGTACTTTATCCAAGGTTTGGAAGCAAAGTGATGAGCATGGAATAAATGCTCGAGGTTCCTTAGGAGGTATCGTTGCTCTCTGGGATGCTAAAAATTTCAAGAAACTAGATCATTTGGAAACTCGTCATTAGACCATGGTTGAGTTAGAAAATATAGAGCAAAGGAAATGATAAGGATTTGTAATGTATGTGGTCCAATCCAATATGGAGAGAAAGTGGAATTTTGGAGATTCTTGTCACTTCTCTATGAGAGAGATTTAACTCAACATATTGTAGTGGTGAGTGACTTCAATGTTACTCTCGCAAAAAGAAAGAAGAGGAGAAAGCTTGGTCAAAGACCAATTTGGTGAGTAGCTAGAGGATATGATAGAAGATTGGCACTTAGTCAACATCCCCCCAAGAAAGGGTCTCTTTACATGGATGAATCAAAGCATTGGGCTAGGACATATTCTAGCCATGCTATACAAATTTATTGTCCATATCTCAATCCTTTTGTATGGATACATGTTTCACTTAATAATTCTTCCTTTAGTGGCCTCATATCACAAGCCTACTCTCCTCTCCTTTGAGGAAGATGTGGATCTAAGACTTATCCCCTTTTGATTCAACCCACTCTCCCACTCTGGATTCAGGAGGAGGAATCCATTCATATCATTCAAGACAAGTGGCGTTCCATTATTAAGGGATTTCCTACCTATATTTGGGAATCCAAGTTGAGAATGATGAAAGGAGCCCTAGAAAAATGGACCAAACTACATTATAAGTCCTTAGCTAGCAAATGGATTGAGAACCAAGCTAAGTTGGAAAGTATTCAACAGGAAATGTAGCAATGTGAAGTATCTTGGGGCATCCAAAGGAAAGATAAGGAACTAATTCAAGCAATCCATAAAATACATAAGCAAGAGAAAGAGCTGCAACATATTAAGTCCAAAAAGCTATGGTTAAAGGCAAGGGACAAAAACACTGCATTTTTTCATAACCAAGTCAAAGGTGGAGTGAATCAAAATACTGTCAAAGAATAAATGATTTCAATGGAAGGAGGATCTCGAATTTCAACACTGTAAAGGAAGAAGCATACAAGCACTTCAAAGAGCTCTACACAAAACTTAGTAACTCCAACCAAAATGCTAAGGAATCAATGCTCCATAATATTCCCGTGTTGGTGAGCCATGAAGAGAATCAAATTTTGGAAAAAGAGATCTCAGGAAATGAAATAATGGGGCAATCTAGAGCTTGGAGCTAGACAAATCCCCTAAACTATATTGATTTACAATCCATTTCTATAGGGCTTGTTGGCACATTATCAAAATATATCTACATAAAATCATAAACTAGACTAAGGGAAAGGAGAATATTGGAGGGGCAATGAATTCTTCCATCATCGCCCCGATTCCCAAGGATTCAAACTCCACCTCCTTCTCTCATTTTAGGCATATCTCGCTTTGCGATATAGCGTACAAAATCTTAAATAAAACCTGGCAGCCAGAGTCAAGATTCTCCTTCCCAAGACTATCTTTGACAATCAAGGTGGTTTTTTGGAAAAGGGACCGATCTCTAACAATATTGTGTAAAGAGATAGATCTATAACAATATTGTGTTGGTTCAAGAAACCATTCACTCAAGCTATAACCAATGCAATCTACCTTCGACAGAGTAAGGCATAGTTTCATTTTTTCAATTCTAGAAAAATTTGGCTTCTCCTCAAGGTTCATAAGTGGATCAAAGCATGTATTGGGTGCCCTTGGATTGCACCTTTGGTCAATGGAATATATTCCTCCTTTCAAGATTCTGTAGGAGTACGAAAGGGATGCCTCATGTCTCCCTTCATATATATAACTATGGTCAAGGCTTTAAGTAGAAAATTGAACATGGAAAGGGAGGAAGGAAATATTGCAGGCATCATTATCTCCCATGTGAAAGCAGTGAATCATGCTCAATTTGCATATGACACCCTCTTCTTGGGTGGATCTTCTTCTGTGAATGCTCTTAGATTCAAATCATATTTGGATTCCTTTATAGAAGCCTCAGGAGGACGGGTGAATATTGAAAAGAGCCAAGTGCTAAGATGGAATACATCCCTCGTGCTTTTGTAGCATATTTTTCTTTTTTTGGCTTTGCAGTGCATCATAAATGGACTTCTTTTAAATATTTGGGCACCCCAATTTCTCTAAAATATACAAAGGTTTCCAATTGGATTGATGTTATTCCAAAAAAATCCAAAGAGAAGGCATTCGGGGTGGATGGTTAAATCTAGTAGGTAAGATCACCTTAATCAAGTTGGTTCTCTTTTCTCTCCCTATTTTTCAAAGCTCAACTCTTCTAGCTCATATCATGGTTAACATTAGTAAGGAGATTAGACACTTCTTTTGGCAACCAGGGAAATCAAACCAAAATAAGTTCCACTTGGTTAAATGTGAAATTGTTCAAGCCACTTTAATTAATGGAGGAATTGGTATTAGAGATATGAGAATATTTAATTTGGTTGTAAGAGAAAAAAATTAGGGAGGTTGGTCACTAGAGAAGTTGAATGGTGGAAAGAAGTTATAAAGAAAAAGTATCTAAAGGGTTCAAGGGATCGTTACATAGTATAAGTGGGAAGGTATAGGATTGGGTAATTGGATATAATAAAAGGCCAACAAACTAATACAAGATGGCTTATTTTCGATCCCAAGAAATGGAAAGCAAGTCAACCTATGGGAAAGTAAAATTATGGGGTGAGCCGCCACCCTTGCTTCAAAACTAGGCCTTGTTGAAATTAGGAATTGGTTAATGGATAAAGGATTCAAAACATTATTTGATCTCTTTGAGTGGGACTATTTAGGGAGGTGGAGGAATTGTAAACAATCAAATGTCTTGGAACACATGCAATATCCCCTTGGCATGCCCCTTTCTATGCTCCAAGGTGTTGCTCCCATTAGCTTATCTATTAAAGACTGTTGTGGATGGGAAAAGGATGGCCTTTACTCTGTCCAAGAAGGTTATCATAGGATATTAAACAACTACACTGTGTCCCCTCAATTTGATATGTGAAAAAGGATATGGCATCTAGACGGGCTTCCTAAAATTAATGTCTTTTGTTGGGTATTAGCTCATGGGAGAATCATCACGGTATAAAATATTCCAAAGTGTAATATTCATGGTCCCTCTCGTTATGCAATGTGCTTAAAGGATGAGACATCTAAGAATTTATTCTTAGGATGTGACTTTTCTAAGAACATTTGTATAGAATTGTTGCATGAGCTTGAAGGAGACATAACTCTCCCCTCCCTTTGGAGTGGGATTCTCTTATCTGATCGCAAACCCATAATCATTATTGAACAATGAGGGTGTCTTGTCTGATCGTAAACCCATATCCATTATTGAACAGCGAGAGTCTCTTATTTGATATTAAGTATCCCACCCATAACTCGTTTGGAAGATCGTGAAGCCTTAACTTCCCTTGAATAGCGAGAGTCTCTTTCCTGACATCAATGATCCCATGAGTGCTTATAACTTTTATCATGAGGGATTTGGCTTGTATTGTTGTTTGCTATGGACTAAAGGTTTATGTGTTGAAAATAGACTTGTTTCTACCAAGCGAAATCTGCTAGTTGATGTACTTAGGAAGATCCATCCATAGGGCCTACTTAGATTTGGTATTTATGAAGGAGAGAACCTAGGTACAAGGCCTTCCAATTTAAGACAAGAGAGTATTGTTTAAAAGTCCACATGTATCTATGCATTGGCATTCGGAATTCAAAGAAGTCAAGTTTCGAGAATGGTTGTAATGTCAAAGATGCCACAAATTATTTTTTATGGAGCCTCTAAAGGGAACCCAGGGTGGCAGGAGAAAGGGGGGTTCCTCTTAGACCCTAACGCAAACATAGAAATATCTTACTCATGGGGTATAGTAGTTTCTATAAACAACTAGGCGGAAATTTATGCCTTGTTCATGAGGATATAACGTTTTGGAATAATCACATCAAGAATGTGATGATCTTTAGAGACTCCCTCTTAGTGATCAAGTAGGTGAGGAATAGGCTTCTCAAGGAAGGAACCATGTAAAGAAAAACATATGAAATAATATCTTGAAATCTCAATAGCCTTGATGACATCAAACTCTTTCATATTTGGCGATTCAAGAACTCTTATGTCGATCATTAAACAAATGAAGATGTGTATCTGGACAAGGGCATCCTAGTTAAAAATGGGGAACCCCCTAAAAGGATGTAGTTCCCATAAGCTTATGAAGTTAATCAACATTAAGAACATAATCAATTTAATCTCCCCCTTGTGGAATTGACAGGAGTTGTTGGCATAGCAAGGATCAAGAAGATCAAGAATTACCAAGAATTACTAAGAAACAAAAAGATGGTGGAAAAGAGGCAAGAGCCTAACCAACTATGTATTCACAAATAAAATACATTTATAGTACAATATCCAATAACCACATTTAGAGGTCCACATAACTAACCCATGTTAGCAACAAGGTGGTTTAGGACTTAATGATTAGAGCTAAATTTCAAGCAATCCCCCTCATAATCATAGGTCTGTAGAAGTGTAGTAGCTAGCAACAAAGCCTAATGAAAAAGCTAATAACATATCCAAGTCTTCAATTAGATACTTGTGGTATGAAATATCAAGAGTGTCAATGAAGATCTTCCTGAAAATACCACCAAAAGTGGAGGTTGAAAACCAAATATGGAAAACTCATTGTGCAACAAATGAACTAGATATCCTCCAAGTGTTCACTGAATTGAACTCAAAACCTATGAGAGAAAATCCTTGTGAGAAGTGAATTGGCTGCAAGTCCAACACATCCCATATCCTGAAAAATCCCTAACAATCAATGTGTCAAGAGAAAATGTAGAAGAATCGCATGTCCTCTACAAGGTCAAAATACCATCCCTATGAAGTTTGAAGACTATGAAGCTCTCAAATATCGACACATAAAAAAAACTATCAATAATCTAGCTAACATAAAAAAAAAAGTGTTGATCAGCATCTAAATCATGTATTCTGTAAAAACCTATGTATGAAAAACCTAATAATCCTGCCAAAAATCTGTTGAAAAGTAAACTGGGTGAATTATTGGTACTTATCCAAATCCTAAAACCAAATGTCCATCAAACATGTCGAGCAATCCATCAAATGCCAAAAATTGGTAAACCATCCATCCAAACCATTATCCTAGAAATCCATCAAACTCTTGAAAATCCTGACCAATAAAAACTATGTGTTATAGATATGTGCCAACATCATCAAATCCTTAATCCATCATATGTCCATCATCATGTCCTAAACCAATCTTGAATCCATCATCTTGTCTATAATCCTCCATCATGTCCTTAAAAAATCCTCGATCCATCATCAATCATGTCCCGAAAAAATCCTCGATCCATCATCAATCATGTCCCAAAAAAATCCTCAATCCATCATCAATCATGTCCCGAAAAAATACTTGATCCATCATCAATCATGTCCCGAATCCATTAAATGTAAATTAATCATCCTGAGTAAATCGTAGTCTGCAAAAATCACTGAATAGACTTCGAAACTTGAAGTTTGCCATCATCAATATCGTCCCCCCTATCAACTGAAAAGTGAGAAGTCTTGGGACCTGTAAATCAACAATGTCACAATACCCCCATAGAAAGTGGAAAAGGGTGATCATATTGTCTTTGAGAAGAGTTTGGAGACTCAATCTTCAACTCAAAAGACTACATCAAGAGGGACCTAGTCATGCCTCGAATCATCAAAACCTGAATAGAAACATTCATGTCCATCTACTATTGATATATCTCTAATAAAGTATGATTGTACCTGTGTATGAATATGTCATTAAGACCGCTCTAGCAGCTTGGATTCCAAAGTCCAACGCCAAGTACTTAACCATTCAAATTTACATTTTTTTCTCTTAATCAATGTTTGCTTCCAACAAATTTCTGAGAGGTGGTTTGTCTTCCCACAAATACTACATGGTTGAAGACCAAAGCACTATAATTCATCATGTCCAACTTGGTGACAATGTGAGCATTGTTCAGGTACTTCATACAAATTATCAATACCAATTGCATCATAATCATCACATCAACTACATAACCATCATCCATATCCTCATGTTCCTCATCTTGATCATCAAGTTCAAGTACTTCATCTAACTTATTATCAATAGTAGGTCTCTAAAAATCATCATCAAGAAAGCTAGCACTCACAAATTTCACATGTTTGGAGTAATCAGGAATATGAAAGAGGCCACTCTCTGTCCTGTCATATCCTAAGCAAAATTTGTTCCTTTTGAACTAATTCTTCTCTAGGCCTACTAAATTAGTTTTTATCCTCAAATTGGTTATTCTCAAATTGGTCATCATCTACCATAGTGTCTTCATCCAAGGTATTTTTGTCACCTTAGTGTCTCCATCCAATTCATTATATATCTCCTTGGTTCCTTCATAAAATTTAGTATTTGTCTAATTCATAGTTGTATGGTGCTCGATATCCCCTTGTTCACTTTCAACAACATTTAATCCAAATAATGGATTGTCTTGAAGAAGTTTAGGTTCAAAATGTTGTTGTCGAAGAAGTTGCAATTCATTATTTAACAACCTGTTATGATTTTTGAGAATATCAATCTTTGTATGCATAATTTGTAGGCAAGTGGTCACATGACTGAGTGAATGCTTACCGATTTGAATCGTTGGTCCTTGTGCAGTTTTGGTTAAAGCATGTAGAAGACTGAACAAGTCTTCAATGTTCACCACCATCCTCATCCAAAAGTGCTTAAATTTCCCAAAATATTGTGTTACAAAAGGCTCTAAGTGTTGCAAGTAATGAACACCAAACACCTTTGATCCTCCTATTCAATTTTGGGCCAAAGCTAGGATCAACGATGCCAAAAATAGATTACAGAGTGTGACAAGTATGCTAACTTTATTATTCCAAATACAAAAGTTTATAAAGGCTTCCTATAGCTCCACGAAATTGAATGAGAGTCAAACTACTAGATTTGCAATCAAAGAATTGATGAAAAGATCATTCAAAAACTTTACAAAATAAATATACAAGATGCTTCAAAGTTGTAACCAAATTTATCTTCAAGTACAAATGATTTTGTCCCTGTGCTTATCTCCTTAACAATATAATGTTTGATTCAACGTCTTCAAGTGCCAATTGTTACGTTCATTTGCTTACATTGTTTATCTCAAATTACTTTATGTTTCTTTATGTGCTTTATGTTTCTTTACACAAGTGTGCTTGTTTGTAAAAAACGAAATATAAACAAAATTTTGACCAATACAATCAAAAGGGAATGATAAACACCATGGCATGCACAAATGTTTCTCAAACCCCCCTATTCAATTTTGGGTGGATCTAAGACTCAAAACAATTAAAAAAAATCATTTTATTTAATTTCAAATACAATTCCCTTTGTAGCTCCGAATCAATTTATAACCCTTTAAATACTCAATTTTGAAAAAATACAAATACACTTTATAACTTTTGAACTCAAAATACTATTTTACAAATGTTGTTAAATATAACTCCTTTCACACATGTGTCTCCTTAAATCAAATTTATCACCCTAGTGCTTATAATACTTTTTCAAAACTACAAACTCCTCCGTTTATATTCCCATGCATCCAAACCTTCATTTTTCCATGTAATTTTGTCAGTTAGGATTGCACACTTTCACATCATTTTATCTTATTTATTCCTCATTATAAAAGGAAAATAAACAAAAACACATTTCAAATGTAGAATTGCACTTCCTCCTAATTCCACTCTTCAAGGAACGTGTAGACATAGAGTCCTTAATATGTTGGTATATGTGATTTTAAATGAAAATTACCTATTTAATTTGCTTGGAGTGCCTCTTTTACCCTTTGCATCGGATCTTTGGAAAAAATCATCTAAATTTTGTTGAGAATAGTCATTATACCCTTTGAAGCGGGCCTTTGTACGTGATTTCAATTGTAGAGGTGGGATATTTCTAGGTTGCTTGGTAATGTTTGACAATAATTTAGTTAAAGTGAAGTGAATTTTTGTCCAATTTGGGAATATTTGGTCAAGAAAGAGGGCTAGGGCTCCCCTACGGCATTTTGTGATTAACGAGGTAAGCATTCATATTTCAAGGTTGCTTGGTAATGTTTGACGATAATTTGGTTAAAGTGAAGTGGATTTTTGTCCAATTTGGGAATCTTTGGTCAAGAAAAAGAGCTAGGGCTCCCCTACATCATTTTGTCATTGATGAGGTAAGCATTCATATTAAGCATTCATATTCTGTGTCGTTTGGTTATCTGGTTTTGTAGTGGTATTAGCTCGGGGCTCTTATGCCAAGCTTAGCTTGAGAGAATGTAGAGGTTATATATACCGGTAGTAGTGAGGGGATTCATCCTCCAAGGATTCGAACTTATTTTTCAAGCACTTTTATAGTTTCTCTTGGGAATTTGCTAAAGACTTCTTTGAGAAGGGGTTGTATCTTGGGTTTTCTTCCCTTGGTCTTGGTTTTGAAATGGCTAATTCTTCAAAGAGGAGAAATTAAGAAAATTCTCGAGTAAATGAATAGTCACTTAGAAGGTATGTAACAAGAAATTGAATAAATTAGTATTCATTTGGAGAAACATGAAGTCAAGCAAGAGGAAATGGAGAATATTCAAAAGAAGCAAGGCAAGAAAATTGACAAATTAGCTAGTGATATTGAAATGCATTATAATGTAAGTATGATATTTGCTCATGACTCTCAGTTTGCCACAGTTCAACCTCTAATTTTTATTGATTCCAAGCACAATAAGGAGGAAATGGTCAAGCAAACAACCATGGCTATGATATAACAACCTCATGTCCAAGGACCTAATCAAAATGACCAATTCATGGAGGAAGCCCATAGTGGACATTGTTTCAACTAATTTCATTTTTTTATGTATTTCGCATGTGTTTTGTTGTTTGACCAATATATAATCCATTATAGTTATAGGCCTTATAGGGAACAGTGTATCTGGCATTGTTTAAATATGGTGTGGAAGAACTTTATATGCATGCTCAACTCATAGAAACGATTTTGATATAATTTTGAAATATATATATATATAAAGAGAGATAAAAAAAAAAGATACCAAATATACTCGATACTAGAATTAATATTATAAATTTACTCAATACTAAAATTAATATTATAGATATGATGTTTACATAGAAATTTTGCTACCCTTCTTTATATGTGTTTAACTCTATCTTAAATGATCAAAAAGATTACACTTAAAGATATTTAATTCCTCTTACTATTTGATAAATTCATAATATAAATAGATACACAATGATTATAATTAAACTTTGACATTAAAAAATAACTAAACATAAATGTCAAAATTTAATTTAAAACTAAATATAAATATTTATTATCAATAATAAAACATATAATTGTTCAATATCAACAATAAGAGCTTAATAATTAGTAAATGTAAATGTAAAAAATTAAATCTTATCAAATAATGAATAAAACAACACAACATAACATTGTATAAAAATTGTCAAATTGTAAAAGTTTTATAAGAAAAAAATGTGAAAAATAATATCAATTATAAATACTAAGAACTTGCCCATCCAAGTTTTATAAGAAAAAATATGTGAAAAATAATATCAATTATAAATACTAAGAACTTGCCAATCCATTAAACAATTTCTTTAGCTTAGTTCATGGAAAGGCAATTGCTAAGGATTTAATGTATGGTATAGCTTGGTGTAGTTGTTCCTCATTCCTGTAATTGCACAAAAGACTTATGGACTTGATGCTTAACTATATATGTATTATGATAACTTAAAACATTTCTGGTTATTGGAGTGGTGGGGCATTTGTTTTTTCCAAAAACTAATAATGAAATGTATTTAATTAAAATATGAGATGAACAAATTTTGATAAGGGTTATTTAGATAGTTTTATTTTTTTTTAGGGTAGTGTCTTTGGTGAGGTGTTTTATACTCAATTTCTCAAAAAACTGATGATTTGGCTTTTCTTGAAATGCACCAAAGTTTTATAGATAACATTTCATGAACAAAGTTCCAAAAGAAAAGGTGGAACTCTCACTTCCTACAAAGATTCAACTAAATTTTAAGATAATTTCTACTGAATTAGAGAGGCCTTATAGGTACCACTTATCCCACTCTTCATTTGATTATCTAGTCAACCCACTAGATTTTAGGACATCCATTGATTCCATGTCAAGAGAAATTTTGCATCTGTAAATCATACACAAACTATGCCAAAGGAATTTTTATATTAATTTATGTACTTTGGATAAGTTATAAAAGCATATCTATCGGAACCTAGTCAGCCTACCTACATTGTTTGTAATCCTAGATTATGCATTGGCTTTGAATCCTAATCTGGTATCACCATTTGATGTAGGACCATCCCTGGGGTTTTGGCAATCCTACATCACCCAAAAGTATTTTCAATTCAATTTTAATTTTTGCTTCAAGTTTTCATATTTCTAGAGCACAAGATAGTGTTCTAGTATTTTCATTGGCACACACACGGGCCATGGGATCAGAAGCTAAATTTTGTATATGTTATAAAGGATATAGTATTCTACCTTCACACCAAATTTCAGAATAAACTATGGATTTTAGGCCCCACACACAAACCCAAAACCAACATGGCAATGAAATTTATGGGCTGTGACTTAGTATTTTGATCACCATGTTCTCAATTTTTTGAATCAAGGCTTGAAATTTTTATAGGATTTCAAAAGAACACATTTCTATGTTCCACAAATTTTCATCAAAATTTGATCACAAACAACCTTCTAAAAAGCGAGCACAGTGTGCTCCGGACAATGTTTATGCATAGAAATGTGACTAGTATTTTGATTGGTGTGCTCTCATAAATTGTAGTTAAGGTCTAAAATTTGGATTCAGAGCGCAAACTAGCACGGTGCATAGCCTAGCACTACATCAAGTGGTATTAAATCAAGTTACAACTTTAGAAGAGAAAGCGAACAATATATGATATTGATGGAAGTGATACTCTGATCTTTGGAAAATATGTCTGCCTATGTTGAACGAGTTGCAATGGTGGAAGTTGTGCTTGCAATTGAAATTTGCTAGAGGAGTAGTCCTTGAGGACATTACCAAGAGTGCATTGGTCTGTGAATGGTAAATGGAGTGAGAATTACCAGGAGAGTGGGAATAAGTATGCCACCTAGGAGAAGAAACCAAAGGAACTAGAGAAATCCAAAATAGAGAGGAAGGTATGATATGCCCGAGAGAGCCAATGGAAGAATTAATAAGAAGAATGGATGAGTTAGAATCCAAACTCATTGGCGATAATGGACAAGAATCAAAATTAGAACCTAAAGAAGAAGAAATACAAAATGACCATGAAAGAGATCCTATTATGCAATTGTTTAGAATGTTGAAAGAAATAGGTAATGCTAAAGTAGAAATTTTAAATTATGACGGTACCCTGAAAGGTAAGAATTTAATTGATTGGATAGGAGAAGTAGAAAAATATTTTGATTATGAGAAAATTAAAGACCCCCATAGGATGAAGTTTGTTGCCACCAAATTGAAAGTGTTAGGAGGTGAAGTCAATATCCAAATCTCTGACATTTTCTTGTATAGTGGTACATGACTATCTCTCTCACATGATTTGTATGCATTGTGGGGGGGGTTGCAAGGGGGGTTTTCAAGCCCCCCCTTCCCAAGGGAGCTGGGGTGGGGCCCCTCATTCCAGAGGCCTGGAAGTGGAGCCCCTCTGGCAAAAATTTCTAGACCCCTCTTATGTATTTCAACTCCTTCTGGAACCCTCAAATGTATTGTTTAAAAGGGAAATGACCCCTAGCATTGTATCACAAGAGAATAAAGCATTGGAAGTTTCTTGTCGAGTAATAACAAAATATTGAAGTTATCATTGCCCCATGGTTTTACCCACGCATAGTGTGGTTTCCTCATAAATATTGTGTTGTATTGTTTGCTTTTATTTTTATATTTTTCTAACAGATAGGGCATGCAACTTTATGGTGTGATTGTGTGTAGAGAGATAGAGTTGATAATCACAATGAGAAAAATTAAGGACATGGAAAAAAAATGGTAAGTAAGATGAAAGATAATTCTTACCTATGGATTATCAACAAGTTTTGTGCAAAAATACCTAGAATTTGAAGCAAAATGAAACATTGGCCTGAGAGCACATGGAATAATTCTACAGATTGTCAATCATATTAGGTATTAAAGAACCATAATTTCAAAGGGTTGCAAGGTATGTCAATGGCTTAAGATTTAAAATTCAATATGAGATGAGAACTTCTTATTTTCATATTGTAGATGAAACATACCATATTGTAGTTAGATTTAAAGAAAAGCTTTGTAGAAGATAGCAGAGCACTCGAGGAAGAGGTTGTGCATGTTTTGGGAGAGCCCAAACACATACCAAAAATGATCAAGAGAAAAATAGTAGTGGTCCAAGCTATAGAGGAGGTAACAATGTTGGTATAGGTAGAGGTTTTGGCAGAGGAAGAGGAGTTAGGTATGTTCCTACATGTTTTAAGTGTGGGAAACGAGGGCACAAGATGGCAGAATGCCCTGAAAATCAAAATGGTGGAAGAATAAATTATACAAGAGCACATGTGGCACAAGTAGAGGATTCTTCTATTGGAGACAATATTTCATAGATTCATAAAGAGCATGGAGAAAACCTTATGTTTAGAAGGATGTTTGTCAAGCCAAAAGAGGAATTTGTTGAAGAATCCGCATAGAGGAAGAATCTCTTCAAGTCAAAGTGTAAGATACAAGGTAAGTGTTGTGATGGAGGAATCACAAAAAAATTTAGTGTCTATAGAAGTAGTAGAAAAGTTAAATTTGAAATGTAAACCCCATCCTAGTGCATACAAAGTTTCATGGCAGCAGAAAGGACATCAAATTACTCTTTCTCAACAATGCTTGTTGAATTTTCAAATGGGAGACTATGAAGATCATGTTTTGTGTGATGTTATTGTCGTGGATGCTTGTCATGTATTATTGGGAAAACCTTGGTTGTATGAAAGGAGAGTATTTGATGATGGGATGAAGAATATATATCAGTTTGAGAAATAAGGAAGAAAATTCATATTACATCTAGGAGGCGATGAGAATGATGGAGAGCAACAACAATAAGATTATGCTTTGTTTAGTTAAATAATTCTTGGATGGAATAAAGAGTTCTAAATGTTCCCTTGCAGTTTTTCTAAAAGGTGGTTCAAGATGAAAAAGAGGAAAATAAAGTGCCATCAAAATTCAAAGAGTTGATAGAAAAATAAAAAGAGATCATTTCAGATGATATGCCAATGGGAGTACCTCCAATCATAGATATTTCACATAAAATTGATTTGACACCTAGATCAAGTTTTCCAAACAAAGCACCATATAGGATGACCCTTGCTGAAAGTGAAGAAGTTAATAGGCATGTTCAAGAATTGTTGGATAGAGGCCTGATAATAGAGAGTTTGATTCCTTGCTTAGTACTTGCAGTACTAATTCCTAAGAATGATGGAGAATGGAGGATGTCTACAGACTCTAGAGCTATAAACAAGATCGCTATCAAGTATATATTTTCATTGCTGAAAATGGATGATATTATGGATTGTTTGAGTGAAGCAAGATATTTTTCCAAGATTTATTTGAGGAGTGGGTATCACCTAATCAAAATTAGAGAAGAAGATGAATGGAATACAAAGGAATCATTGTATGAGTGTTCAATTATGTCATTTGGATTGAGGAAGGCACGGAGTACCTTCATGAGTTGATAAATGAGGTACTGAAACCATTCCTAGGTAAATTTGTTAATGTTTACCTTAATGATATTATGATTTTTAGTAGGACAAAAGAGGAGCATTTGAGGCATTTGTAACAAGTATTGGAATGGTTGAAAGAGGAAATTTTGCTAATAAATTAGAATAAATGTACCTTCATGCAATAGGAATTGGTGCACTTGGGTTTTGTGGTTTCCCAATAATGTTTGAATATGGACCCAAAGAAAGTGAGGTCTATAGTTGAATGGCCTATTTCCAAGAGCACTTTTGAAATTAAAAGTTTCCATGGATTGGCAAAGATTCTATGGGAAGTTTATTCATATTTTCAATAGTATATGTGCATCAGTGACTGGGTGCATGAAGAAGGGAAGTTTTCAATGGATAGTAGCAACTGACAGGAGTTTTTAAATATTGAAGAAGAGGGTCACTAAACAACCGGTATTACCCTTACTAGATTTCAACAAGGTTTTTTTCCAAGTGGATCAGCAATTGGAACAATGTTGAGTCAAGAAGGTAAGCCTATTTTTTCTTTAGAGAGAAATTGAATGAGAATAAAAGGAAGTACTATGTTTATGATCAAGAATTCTATGCCCTAATTCAAGCATTGAAGAAATGGGAACATTATTTATAATTTGAGCATGGAGACATTATTTGTCCATAAATATTGTCACAAACATTATTTATTTCCTAAGGAGATTATGTCGTATACGGATCACAAAGCACTTTAGTATATTAACAATCAAGGGAATTTGAATCAAAGTCATATTAAATGGGTAGAATTATTGCATAATTACTCTCTTTTTTTAAGCACAAATCAGGAAATTCTAATAGGGTTGTCTATGCATTGAGTAGGAGAGTTTTGTTGTTAAGTACTATGATTATTGAGGCTATGGGTCTAGATAGCATAAAAGATTTGTTTGAGGATGATGCATATTTTGAAAAGATTTGGAAATTTTGTAGGGAATCATGGAGTGTGGACTGGACTCCATATCAGGAGTTTTTCATTCAAGAAAGATTCTTGTTTAAGAATAACAAGTTGTGTATACCAAGAGACTCTATGAGAAAAAATCTCATCGGAGAGTTACATAGTGGAGTATTGAGTGGTCATTTTTGTAATGACAAGACTACAGCCTTGCTTACAGAAGATATTTTTGACCAAATATTGGAAAAAGATGTGAGAAGGTTGGTTGAAGGCTATAGGATATGGACACATGCGAAAGCAAGGATTCAAAATATAGGGTTGTATACACCATTACCTATACCAGAGAATCCTTGGGATGATGTCAGTATGGAATTTGTTTTGTCATTATCAATAACTCAAAGAAGTAATGATTCCATAATGGTAGTGATGGATATATTTTCAAATATGTCACATTTTATTGCATGCAAGAAGACAAGTGATGCTAAAATGTTGTTGGTTTATTCTTTCAAGAGATTGTCCAGTTGTATGGATTACCAAAGAGTATCCCTAAGATAGGGACATCGTATTCCTAGGACATTTTTGGAAGACCTTATGGAAGAATTTTGGATCTAGATTGCAACTCAATTCTGCATATCACCCTCAAACAGATGGACAAGCAAAGATTATGAATAGAAGTCTTGGTAATTTACTAATATGTCTTGTAGGAAATAAACTAGGGAAATGGGATTTGATCTTAACATAGGATGAATTTTCCTATAACAATTCAGTCAACAAATATATAGAGAATACACCTTTTCATATTGTATATGGAATATCACCAAAGGAAGTGATAGATTTTGTGAGTTTATCAATCATAAAACATGTGAAGAGTGTGGATGCAGAAGTATTTGTAGATTACTTGATTGATGTACATGAGCAAGTTAGTAAACAGTTGCAACAAAGTAATGAGAAGTACAAGGAGAAGGAAGATCAGAAAAGAAGAATGAAGGCATTTGAAAAGGGATATTTGGTGATGGTACATCTGAGAAAGGAGAGGTTTCCTAGGGGAACATATAACAAGCTAAAGTATAAGAAGATAGGGCCATGTAGGATCATTAGGAATATTTATAATAATGCCTGAAATTTGTATCTACCATATGACATGAATATTTCACCAATATTTGATCTTTCATATCTTTGTGAGTATCATGAAGAACCTACAGAAGCAGAGGTGGATTAGAAAGAGAAAGTCATGGATTGGTAGAAGCATATTCTAGAAAAGAAGAAAGAGGAGGTTGAAGAGGTGATAGATGAAAGAGTACAAGGCATATCTAGTTAAGTGAAGAAACAAATATTCAAAGGATGCATCATGGATACTGAAAGAGGAACTTGGTCAACTTGTGAAACCATATTCCTTCCAAAAATTTGATAGCCATCCCTCATGAGAAAGATACCATGAATTTTTCAGCTGGGGGAGTTTGATGCAAGAGCATCCTTGGGGTTTTGTCAATCCCTCATCACCTAATATTTTCAGTTCAACTTTAATTTTTGTTTCAAGTTTTTAAATTTCTAGCATGTAAGACAATGTTATAGTATTTTCATTGACATACACATAGGCCTTGGGATCAGAAGATAAATTTTGGATATGTTATATAAGAGACATTATTCTACCTTCACACCAACTTTTAGAAGAATATATTGTTATTCACCAAATTCTCAAAATAGCATAAAAGTAGAAATAAAGAGTAAGCCATTGCCTTGAGATTTAAATAAGTAGATGAATAAGAAGCCACTTCAAGGGGGAAACATCCTTATACAATGAATAAAATGCACAAGATAAGATGAGATGATCCTAAAACTAGGCCTCCTTAGTATATATATAAGAGAAAAAGGGTACAATAACAATTAAGGTCTTCATCAGGGGAGGCAGGAGCGAGAGGGATTATCTTTAACCCCGAGGGACAAAAATTTCTTGAGTATGCATGGGGTTTCGGTATTGCTTCGAATAACATAGTTGAAGCATTAGCTCTCCTACATGGTCTTATTCTAGCAAGGAAAAATGGGGTTAAAGAGGCTTTAATGTTTGGGGATTCAGCGACAACAATTCAGTTAATCAGGAGCCAAGAAAAGTCTAACGACCTCTCCCTAAGACGGATAATAGCTAGAATCCATATCCTCATGGATGAGATGGAAGATGTCCAAATTTTTCATATTATTTGTCAACTAAATGTCAAATCAGATATCCAAGCAAATAAGGCAGTTGCATTAAGTGTGGGGATGCTCTACGTAAATGGTGATCACCCTCAAGCAATCACCATTCCATAATCTAATGTAATTAGGATCACTATGTACTATTGGACAACTCCAAGCATGTATTCCAAGTGGTGTGATTGGCATGGAATCATGCAGGCACATAACAATTATTTCAAATCATGGAGAATTAAACGTGTCCTTGCAAGGACAAAGGTTGTAGAGCATAGTACACCATCCCACCTGTATCTTCACCTCTCTTCTATCATTTCAATTCGGGTAACATGGAATTCGAAGCCCGGGATCATGCAAAGGAAATATTTCACAAGCATGGAGAAATCGACAAAGAATGACGTGGTTATGATGGGCATGAGATAGAATAGGAATTTAAACCTATGTAAGAGCAAGGGAATGTATGTTTGGAGAGTTGTTACCCGAGATTGGACCCTGTGAATTGGAGCATTAGTTCATAATCTGGGACTACAATGTCAATGCAAAAGGGAAAAGAAGCATAGGATGGTGGATATCATGGGGGATAGTGATAGCAGTATAGACTATTGTCCCACCCATGGGATGAAAAGGGTGTCCACAAAAATTCACGTAATCCATCAGAAGATATCCACCATGAAAAACTGGTTGCGGACGTCATATAGAAAATCAAAGCAACATCTTCAATAATTGGAAAGAGATCATGTGGGTCAAGAGCGTTTGGAACAGCAGGCTCGGGATAACACCATGGCCAATGACTTAGCATCTCAAAATCAACAAATCCTAAATATGGAGATGAGGTTAATCCTCCTCAAGTATCGTTTAGAGAAATTGACAACAAAACCTCCATCAGTCAAGCAGGACGAAGGGGATTCGACAGAACTTTGGGGAAGAATTTCTTCAACAACCTCCCTTAAGTGATGGGTATGTTATGGAAGTTTGTATTGCCATTAGTTTTCATAGTTTGGTCGGTTCTATGTTTGATATGTATAAATGCAATTATTGTAGTCCTGAATGATAGTCATTTTGTAACTGCTGGGTAAACTATCTGTAAGTTTTTTAGGAAAGTAAACCTACAGAACTGTTAATCTCGGTTGTAATCATGGCTTGAACATGTTTTCTCTTTAATAAAATTATACTCGCCTTTGTTAAACAAACAAATTAAGGTCCTCATCGACCAATAAAAATAATACTATTATAATAATATAAATGTAATGTCACAATATATAGATATTAACAGATATGGAGTTTAGACCCCCACACAAGCCCAGAACCGGCATGGTAGTGAAATTTCTACATAGTGTTGGGATCTTAATATTGATTATAGCAGGATTGCAAACTTATTATATAGTTAAGCACAAAATACATTAACAATGAAATACACAACACATCAAACATATTACACGGAGATTACCCTAGAAACCTCTCTCTTGAGGAAAGCCACCAAATAAGTGAGCTTTTCCCCATTTATTATTCAAACACTCAAAAATAGGTATTTAAAATCGTGACTTGCTAGACCACAAATCACACTTCATTACATGATCATGCTCCACACTACATCGTTACTTCATGCATATCCATTACATATTATTTATAAATGCAATACAAGCAACTTCTCATTAATGACAATCCATAACTTCCTAACCATTTTTTGTTATTCTATTACAATCAACTTGACTAGGTCAACTTTTGTCAATCGTCCATTGGTCATTCCATCGAATTCATGTCGGCCAATCACTTGCCTTCGACTATTCCAGTCGGTCGGCTGACTAAATGCTATGAATATTTATTTAATATTATTATTTATTAATTAGTAGATTATTAGGTTATTAGTGAAAGGGTGTAACCCTTCACAATGTTGGATCAAGCCCTATAAAAGGCGATCTTATTGTATCATCTTTCATCTTATCAATTCAATAATATATATCTTATTCAATATGGATCTCGCGTCCTAGTTTTTCTGCCGCATTTGGTATCAGAGCGAAACGCTCCTCCATTGAGCTCGGATTCGGCTCACAATTAGAGCTCGGTTTCGGCTCTCCCTTCAAATCCAACCGGATACGGTTGCAGCAGTCTCAAGCACTGAGCTCGGTTTCGGCTCTCACAAGCGGACTCGCTCCTTCGGCCGGATTCGGCTTATTCTACCTCTCTCTTGTTCGCTGCTCATCCCAATCTCTCCCATTCGCCCAGCCTCCTCCTCCCTCCACTCACTCCTCCCCCGTCCTCGCATCTCCCCATTCACTGCATCCTATCTCTTCTCGTCCTGCTCGCATCCACGCCCCACTCCCGTATCCTCCTCTCTCCCGCGCGCTGCCACTTCCGGCGCCCCCATTCCCCTCCACCACTACCACGCCCACCATCCTCCAGGCTGCTCCCAACTCCCCACGTCTCTCTGTCAGCTGCTTGCCGCGCAACACCCTCTCCATCCCTCCTTTCTTCTCCACCGCCCGCACACCACTCTCTCACGCCTACCTCTTCCCTCCGCCCTCCCACGACCATCTCTGCACAGCCCCTGCTCTATCTCTCTACGCCCTCCCTCACTCTAGCTCGCCCCGCTTCTCCGCCACCTCCTTACCACCACCACTCCATTCACCTCCCGCTCTGCTCCTTCCCAGCACCTCGCGCAGCCCCCAAGGCCCACGGCCTCCTCCACCACTCCACACTCCCTCGTTCAAACTCCACGTAAAACCTAATTTTAATAAAAATTAAATATTATATAAATGTGTTATATTAATATTTAATCTTATTAAAAGTTACAATCCAAGTTATAAAAAAAAAAATATTTAAATATAATAATTATTATATTTAATTATTTTACCCAATATAATAATTATTGTATTTACAATTATTCTTATTAATTAATTTAAATCCTACCAAAATTGGGTTCAATTATTCACCACCACACCTAAGAAGCATGACGACAGAATTAAAAGCCCAAATGGAGAAAATAGAGAAGGATTTCCAAACTTTCAAGGAAATGACCACCAAGAGCCAAGAAGCACTTAAAAAAGAAATCAAAGACGAAGTTGTTCTGGTACTAGAAAGAAGGTTGGATGAAAAATTTGACATCCTGAACGAAAAACAAAAAGACTTGGATGAAAAAATGAGTATTATGACTCAAAACATAAACACCATAACTCACAACTTGAGCACCATGACGCAGAACCATAACACATTAATGGAGATGTTACAAGGACTAATGCAAAAAAGGGACCAAGTCAGCAGTCCAAATATGCTAGATGCCTCATCTCATATTGTCACACAGGAAGCACTTGCCAAGAATCAAGAAGAATTGCAAAAAGAAATAAAGATTAACAATGCGACGCTTAAGCAAGAGATAGAAACAAAAGTACTGCCAGAGATGGAGGCACGATTAAACAGCCAAATAGAAGCTATCAGTAAGATAGTAGAGAATAAAAAAGATAAAAATCACCGCCAACAACGAAGCAGTTCAAATATGTCACTTACGTCCTCCAGTAGTTCCAATCCACCATCAAACCATAAAACAAAAGGGAATCAATATCATCCTTACATAGTGTACCCACCTAAGGCAAAAATAGAGTTGTCGAAATACAATGGAAGTGAAGACCAATGCGTTGCTTGGCTAAACAAAGCAGAAGAATACTTCGACATTTACAATATTCAATCTGACGAGGAGAAGGTGAAATATGCGTCAATGCATATGGAAGGGTATGCCTATAATTGGTACCTTTGGTGGAAGAGAGACAATTTTGCCTACACCTGGAACTTGTTCAAAAATGATTTTTTTAATAGGTTTCAAGGAATCAAGGAAGATGAGTTTTTCAGTAAACTTACGAGATTACAACAAGTTGGAAGTGTTGAAGAATTCACACATCAGTGGGAATCCTTGTCGACACGAGTATTTGGGTTGTCTGACAAACAAAGACTCGAAACCTATTTAGGAGGTCTTAAACCGTACCTCCAAAAAGAGTTAAAGTTACACGACATACCTAACGTAGAGGTAGCAAGACATAAAGCAAAAGCTGCAGAACGCAAACTGGAAGGAATAAAAACAAGATGCGACAACCATTATCGACAAGAAAAAGAGACACAATGTAGGTATTGTGAAGATACGTGGTCACCCGGCCATCAATGCCACAAAGCTCAATCATATGCCTATGAAATGGAAAATAGATCAAAGCCATCTAACAGTTACTCTGATAATAGAAAGAAGAAGAAAAACATATGTCGTCGATGCGGTGATGATTGGATCCCAGGCCATAAATGTAGGAACAATCAGACAATACAGTGCAAAATCATCAATGGAAAGGAAGTGCAAGTCTCTACACAAGAAATCACGTCTGATTCTAATACCGACACTGAATCTAAATGACAAACGACATTAGGAAAATACTCAAGCTTTGAGGACAAAGCTTTCCTAAGGGGAAGGCAATGCTATGAATATTTATTTAATATTATTATTTATTAATTAGTAGATTATTAGGTTATTAGTGAAAGGGTGTAACCCTTCACAATGTTGGATCAAGCCCTATAAAAGGCGATCTTATTGTATCATCTTTCATCTTATCAATTCAATAATATATATCTTATTCAATATGGATCTCGCGTCCTAGTTTTTCTGCCGCACCAAACCGTCTATTGTCTTTCACCTCTGACTTTAGTCAACTTATACCAGTTAACCTTCATCTTTTTTAGTCAATTCACATGCAAAGAATATAACATTCCTAAAATTCTCCCACTTGTTGTCTTATTTGCATAAATGGGAGATTCAGAACTTCAGTTCATTCAAGCAAGGCTTATAAGCCCAGCTTTTCCTTGCACCAAGAAAATTTCTATGTGCTTATTAACTTAGTCAATGAATCTACAACATTCTTCACCGTGTCTACCTTTTCCAGTAACACCTACTGGTTCTCCACCATTTCCCTCACAAAATGGTATTGAACATCAATGTTTTTCGTATTCAAATGATATGTTGTATTCTTTTCCAGGAAGATTGCACTCTAGATGTCACAATCCAACTTAACAACATGCTATCCAAACCCAAAATCTGAACACAACCTCTACAACTAAACAACTTCCTTACATGCATGATTAGTTTCCATGTATTCAACTTCAATAGCTGACAATGCAACGACTAACTGTCTTCTACTCATCCAACTAACTGCTCCGCCAAATATATTGAACACATATCCAATGTTCGATCGTTTGTGGTCAATGTATCCATCCCATTCGAAGTCAACAAAACCACGTACATCGATTTCCTTATTGTCCTCAAGATCTCCACCATAACATATTACATAATCCATCATTCCACGCATATACCTAAATACTCTCTTGAATGCGTTCCAGTGCTTCTTTATAGGGGTCGACATGTACCTGATCAATACTCCCACTGCATGGGCAATATCAGGTCATGTACAAACCATTGAATACAATAGACTACCTATAGCACTTGCATAGGTCAGACATAATATGTACTCCTTTTCTTTATATGTCTTCGGACATTGTTCAGTAGATAGCTTGACTCCCACAGGAATAGGTACCTTGATCGTTCAATTCTCCTGCATATTGAAACAATCCAGGACTGTATCAACATATTTCTTCTGACTTAACCAGATCCTTCTACTTGCTCGACCTCTGTGAATTTTTATTCAAAGAATGATTTTTTTTCCCTGAGACCCTTCATGTCGAACTTCGAGGATAACTGTAGTTTCTTCTCCCTTATCAGATCCAAGATATTCCTAACCAACAACATGTTGTCGACATACAAAACTACATATATGAAATTACCGCCAACTTTCTTCCAGTACACACAGTGATTGTCCTAACTTCTCACAAACCCCAGCTCTTGGATATAGTTGTCAAACTTCTAATACCACATCCTGGGGTATTGTTTTAAACCATAGAGAGACTTCTTGAGCTTACAGACTAGCTCTTTTTCTCCATCCACTATAAAACCTTCAGGCTACTTCATATAGATTTCTTCCTCAAGATTACCATGAAGAAATGTTTTCATTGCATCCATATGTTCTATTTCAAGATAAAATGATGCAACTAAAGACATTAGTACCCTAATGGAATTTATCTTAGCAACAAGAGAGAAAAATTCATCAAATCTGACTCCTGTGAATTGGGAATATCCTTTTGCTACCAGTCGATCTGTGTACTTCTCGACTCGACTTGTTGCATTCAACTTTTTCTTGAACACCCATTTACTGCTGACGGGTTTCCTTCCATTTGGTAACATGACTAGATCCCATGTTTTGTTCTTCAAGGACTCCATTTCCTCTTCCATGGCCCTTTTCCAGATTTTCCCTCTGTCAAGTCGATTGCTTCCTTTACCATCCTGGGATCATCTTCTATGGGAGATAACACAAAAGCAAAACGAAAATCAGATGGACTATACCTTTCTGGTTGTTTCCTTGCTCAACCAGGCCTCCTAATATTTAGATCCTATTGCTCCACCTCTTTGTCAGATTCAGTAGACTCACCCAAATCTAGAATTTCGTTGTTCATTTCAAACTCTTTCTTTTCTTGTTCATTTTCTATTTTAACCTCTTTAGCCCTAGAAGTTCCTATGACTTCTCTGAAGATCACATATCGACTATAAACTTCCTTCCTCATCACTAGGTTTCACAGCTTATACCCTTTCACTCCATCATTGTTCCCAACAAAGATGCACTTCTTCGACTTGTTATTGAGTTTTGTTATTTTCTCCCTTGGGACATGCATAAAGGCATTGCACCCAAACACTTTGAGATGCGTAAGAGAGGGATTATTACCATCCCATGCCTCAAATGGAGTCTTTTCGACTGCGACCTATTCACTTAGCAACATTTTGTGTCGACTATGTCTACCCAGAATCATTGTGCACCTCCTACACCATTGAGCATGCTCCTCACTTTCTCCATCAGCGCTCTATTCATTCTTTCAACAACTCCATTATGTTGAGGCGTGTATAGAGTTGTGTTTTGTCGAGCTATACTGTGCTATCTGCAGAACTAGTTGAACATTTTTCCACAAAACTCTCCTTTGTTTTCAATTCTAAGCACCTTGATTCTTTTACGAGTATGATTCCCCGCAAGAGCTTTGAATTCTTGAGATTTTCCAAAAACCTCATATTTCTTTCTTAGAAAATACAACCATGTCATTCTGGATAAATCGTCTATGAAAGAGACGTAATACTGAGATCTTCCTAGCAAAGGGACCAACCTAGGTCCAAACACATCACTATGTATTAATTCCAGTATTTCCTTATCCCTAATAGCACAAGATGAGAACCTTACACAACTTTGCTTACCATAAATACAATGTTCATAGAAATCGAATTCTTTAGAACAATCATGGAGACCTTCAACCATACCTTTATTGTGCATAGAATGAAGACCTTTCTCACCTATATGTACCATCCACTGATGCCACAATATAGTTGAGTCGACTAGACAAGAGGATATCCCATCAAACTCCAGACATACCACATTAGTACTTTTGTCGGTGTCTGTTCTTCCCAATAGTTTGTATAGGATTCCAGTCCAAAATCCCCTCATCAATACCATCACTCCTCGCACCATCTTTCACGTATATTTCTCAAATACAGATTGCACACTTGCATTCCCCATCTTACTTTCCGATATTAGGTTTCAAGCCAAACTCAGGATATGCAGTACTCCTAGAAGTGTTCCTATTCTTTCGTTATTCTACTGCTATCAAAATTTGCCTCGTATGACTATCATGTTCGGTGAGTCATCTCCCAATAGGACATCACCACCATCGATCTTCTCATACTCATTGAACCACTCTCTACGAGGAGTCATATGATATGACACGCTAGAGTCGATCGGCCAAGAGTCATGATCCAACTGTGTACATGAGGAGGAAAAATACACATCTCCTTTCTCTTCTTGCAAATACTTAATGTCATTTGACTGACCTTCATCAGACCCTTTGCCTTTATCAACTTCTATCGACTTGCAATTTCTTCTATAATGTCCGACTTTTCCGCATCGCCAGCATGTTTTCATCGTTGGACCAAGGGATCTGGTCTTAGATCTACCCGTCGACCTCGATATTCTACCGAAGTTTTTTCTTGTCACTCTATATATAGGTTTACCTCATACTTGTGAAATTCTAATTCACAGCAAATCATAGAGCTAAGAATACCTCATAGTGAAAGAATGAGCAGAAAAGGTGAATTACAGTGAAAATTGCAGTGAAAAGAACAGTAAAATTAATCATGCATTGGAACTCAGATGGAAGCAGAAATGTGTTACATTATCATTAATAAGTATGGTTCACAAATATGTTACAATAGAGAGAATTCTAATATCTTAGGAGAAATCGAGTCTTAGTCTATCTAGCATAGGATTTGTCACCATTAGAGTGCTCTGGAAGACCCAAACTCAACTCAACTGAACCAAAACTCAGTTAACTGAAGACACAGTCAGTTAACTGACCAAGGAGGGCACATTAGTGAGTTTTGCATGCAAAGTAGGTGAAAAATGGTGCATTAGATCATAATCAGTGGTGATCGGAGCTAAAACCCCCAGTAGAGTTTAGGGACTCAAGTGGACTAAACTAAAACATGGAGTCAGATCCTAAAATGTAGGGAACTGAATCTGGTGGGCCTAAAATCATGCATGCAGTGCGCATTAGGTGGCTAATGGGTCATATATGACATATTCACACCACTAGGGGGGAAATGGCATCATCAACTACTAGGAAAAATAAAATAATGCTAAGTAGGAAAAGGATGAAGTATTAATTATCCTAACACCCCCCCCTTAATCCAAACTTGGACATCTTGGGCCCTGGTTACTGAGACCAAAGGTCACCCATACAATCAAATAAATGACAAAAATAATTGTTCATGAAACTAAGGAAATGGGGAAAAACCTCATGGGAAAAATAACCCCCCTCAAAAATTAACAGCTGGGAACTTAAGCAGCTTTCACACCAAGTAGAGATCTGAGATAGGAAAATATCTTCTGAGTGGAAAAATTTGTGAAAATATTTGCAATCATCTCCTCTATAGGACAATAATGCAGTGAGATGGTCATGTTGTGCACTAGATCCCTGATGTAGTGCATGTGAACCTCAATATGTTTGGTCCTTTGCTTCTTAACTGAATCAGTGGAGATCCTTATGGCACTTTGATTATCATAGAAAAGGTCTACTAAAGGAGAAGTCCGAATGCCAAACTCTGTCAAGATCCCATGCAACCAAACTGCCTGGATAGTTGCATTCACAGCCCCTCTGTACACTTCTTCTGCTGAAGAAAGTGTGAGTGTTGCTTGCTTCTTGCTTGACCAATGGATTAGTCCTGCCCCAACATGAACACATATCTATGAGTGGATTTCCTATCAGTATTCTCTCTAGCTGAGTCTGAGTCAGTAAAACCAACCAAATCTAACTGAACACCAGCAGAATAGTGTATACCAAACTCTCTCGTACCTTGCACATAGTGCAAGATCCTATTTGTTTCCTTCCAATTGTAATGTCCCTTTTTTGAAATTTATTAAAATGGTGAATTTTTCAACTTTTTTCCCTAGTTCAACCTTTGACTAGTTTTGAGGTCTAGGTCTCCAAATTGCTCCAAATGCTCCCAAATATTCAGATAAGGTGTATGAATGATATTAGTACTTTATTATGATGTTCAGGGATGATTTAGGACCATCAAAAGGCTTCTGTAGACCCCTTTAAGATTCTGGCCAAAGTAGGGAGTTTGACTAGCAATTTCTCTTTGACTAGTATTGGTCTCTTGGTATCCAAATGACTCCAAATGCTTGTATAATGGATCTGAAGGTATTTAAGAGGTATTAAGACATATAACAGAGGCTGATGGATGCTTAAAAACCCTTAAAACACTTCTGAAACATTCATTTACAATCTGGACAAAGTAGGGAAGATTACTAGTAATTTTGAGCTTCAAATCCCCCAAGGGTAGTGGACAAAGATGGCTTCCCAAATGTTGTTAAACCCTTCAAAATTTCTGAAAAGAGGTATGGTACTAATAATTGGCTTTAATTAAATCCACAATGTATCCTTAATTAGTTCTTATGGCCTTCTGCAACTCCTTAAAATCATATGTTTATATGCAAGATTTCACATAGGGGGAAAAGCTAGTTATTTTCACCATGACTCATGAAATTCGAATTTTAGGTGCCAAGGGATTATGATCTGTTAATGAAAATTCTTCATAACTTTAATAACACTCCATACATCAAAATAATCACAGAGAATAACTGATATAACTCGAAATAGTGTCTCTTCAAACTCCAACAAGAAGATCTAGGGGAAATGGCATCATTTATGCATTGTTTGGTATTTTTACATAAATACACTTAGTGTTTTGACCTGAGAGTCTCATGAGCAGTAAAAACATAGTATATATATCAAATTAAAAATATATGGGGCCTCAATAGCTATACCAAAGAGTTCATCACCTCAACAAGTGCGCATCTCCTCAAGGAGAAAGAATATGCCAAGAAATAGAAGAATGGTTGTAGAAGCAAGCTGAAATAGATGTGACCATGATATTTTCTGTAGCTTAAACTTGTAACAAAAGACTCCATTAAATCTCCAAATGAAAGGTTTGGATGTCCTTTCCAATTACCAACTAATATGGGAATCGTTCACCCTCGAAATTGGTGCTAAGGCAAGTAGAGTAGCACTCCACTAGCTCTCCTCTCCCAAATGCAAAATGCAAATTCTAAAATGATCAAAAGATACCATCCTTCTTTGTTATTGTCTTTTATAAACTTCTAAGTTCCTCCATGGGTCGAATTCCTCCCAAGAGCTTCATGCCAACTCAAGTTGGGAAGAGATTCCCAAGTATGACACTTGTCCTTCCAATTCTAGCCCTCTCCTTTTCCAAATTTGAATTGGTGTCTCTTTGGCTGCCCTAACTCACTTGAACGCCCTCTTGGAGGCTATTTTTAGCCCTAACATGTCATATATGTCATATTTCAGCCTTCAGGTCTGATTTGTGTCATGGGTGTCATAGAATCTTCATCATTGTTGTCATAGAGCTAGGGAATCTAGTCCAAATGTCTCACTAGCTCCAAAATGCCTTTGCCTCTTCCATGGGAGTTACTCTTCCACTCCAATTCGACCTTAATTGATTCATGCCAAGTATATTGACCTTCCAACTCATCCCAAGGACCTTGGGCTTCTTATGGATTCGAAATGACAAGAGGAGGATGTCATGTGGCATAGAAAATCTAGCTTGTGTGGGTCCCACATCCTCCATGTGTCTTCATGATCAATTGCCACTTTGATTTTCCCTTGTATTTATTTATTTATCTCCTTCATTAAATATTTATGCCATTCTAATGTTCAAACATCATTTATTATCCCCCTTATTTCAAATCCCAAAGCTTCCACCCCCAACCTAGGGAACTAGTAATTTTCCTCCATGGCAGTTCATTTGGATGGGTATATTACAACTTTTAATTGGGAATTTCTCTTAATGTGACCCACCTTGTCCATTTGGATCTAATTTCATATTATTACTAACTTGGACTTCATTCCTGGCATTTATTTGACCCTTAGCATCAATTTGACAAACTCTCATGAGTATGGCCAAGGGGCTTAGGCCATTGTGAACCAATGCAAAATTTTGGGACATGAAAAATCCTCCCTTCCCAATATTGGTTGTCCTCAAGCAATTTCAACACATGTATGTGGAAGAACCTGCTTTCTTTCCAAAATTTTGCTTCCCAAAACTTCTCTTCTGAAACCTTGAGTAGAGCCACCCATGCACTACAATTGTGTGTTTCCAAAAGCAAGGAGATGTGTATTTTCTTTATCATTTTGATATCCCCTGTATCACCACTAAACACCAAAATGTTAATTAAATCCATCAAAACCAAGTTGGCACAATTACTCGTTACCTCTTTCATATTTTGGAAACCCTTTCTGATACCACTACATAATCCTTTGAAGTTGCCACTGAGTTTCCCAACTTTAAGTCTTCAAGATTCCATGAAGATTTTAGAGAGGAACCACCATGCTTGATGTTACACTACTCTGATTAAAATCACTTTATTAAGTGGGGAATCCATCTCCCATACTACTTTGAAATCAATTGGACTAAAAACTATCCCAGGGTCCCATTGCTTATATTGCACTCCAACAATTAAGAGTGCTCTACAACCCATACCATCAGGAAAGAGTTCTTGGATCCCATTTTCTTGTATGCATACTTCCAAACTTCATGAGTACAAAAGATATATCATCAAAGTATATAACAGCATAAAAAAAATGTACATCAAGGAGGTGCTTCAACAAAGAATCATGAAAGTGATTATACCTCCAAGTGAGTAGACCACCATTTTCCAAGTGCATACAAGCTTCAAGTGACCAATCAAATCTGATCCAATGACATAGGTGAGGATCACATGTCCTATAATGCTTCTCCAAAAGGATGTAAGATGCATCAAAATAATCAGCCATGTGTTCTTTCATCCAAGAAGTGAATGAAGAACCTCCACTAAAATCTGAACCAAGTAGGGAGCAAGGAAAACAATAAGCCTTCAAGGGGCTCACATAAGTAGAATTTGTGCATCCATGAACATGTGTATCATCAAGAAATAGTAAAGGATTTTGATGCCAATAAACATTTGCTCCAATCATATGTCTCTTTACCCAAATATTTAATGAAGTTCCTCCAACATCAATTGAACTAAGCAAGGAGCAAGGACAATCAAGAGTCTTCAAGTGACTCAAGTGAACATCATAAGTGTATCCATGAAGATATGTATCATCATAAGGTAAAAAAATATGCTGCTTCAAATGTAAATAATGAGGTGCTCTAGTCATGTCATCATCAAAAGGAGAGGTAGGAGTTTCACACTCCTCATGTGGCACCATCAAAAATAAACCTTTCACCCATACTTCATTAGGATTAATGCTGCAAAATATGGAAGTGTAGGATGTAAGAGAATGAACCAACTCACCCAAATGATCAAAAAGTGCAGAAGTGTCCTCATGTGAATTCTTCATAAGGGTAGGATCATGCACCTCCATCAAAAGTGAAAAAATTTCCTCATCGGTTGGTTCCAAAGTAGTGGGACCATACACTCCTTCAAAAATTGTGTTACCATTTCCAAGAGGAAACTTAAATTCCTCTCCCACCACATCAAGTGCTTGGATCTCATCAATATCCTCTTCAAACACATCAAGCAAATGCAAATTTCTATGTTTCTCATGATCTGCCATGTCATGAAAATCCTCCATGCAATCCACCATCTGAAAATTTGAAACATAGGAGGAAGAACAAGTATATTGCAACCTTTCAAGAAGTTGCTCATTTTGAATTTTGAGTTTATGAATATCCTCATCATTCTTCAAGTATGCATCATGTAACAATTCATTAAACTCAACCAAATTATTTCTATCAAAAGGAAAAAATATGAAATTACCTTTGATGTTGCACATTGCTCTGTGTTTCCTTTCCCAGGTAGAATGTGTCTCGAAATGATATTCAATACTTTCAATAGAACCTTCTTCATGCTCATGTGATGTCTCTTCATCTTTTTCAGAGTCACTTGGGAGTGACTTTCGATCCTCTTCATGTACTGCTTCTTGTACTTCACCTATTTCAGAACTAGGTGGTTCATGGGTCTCCTCTTTTTTCTCCTTCAAGCAAGCTGATTCATCTTTCCCCTTGGTTTCCTTAAGATCAATATATTTGGAATATCTATTTTGAAATGGATTCTTATTACCTTCCTTCATCTTGAGCGTTTTTGAGACAATGAGGTATTGATGAAATGGTAGGATGTTTCTGCAATCTTCACTCAAATTTTTCCATTCGATTAGAAGTTCTTGCACATCAATTGGAGTATTAATATTTTCTTTGGAATCAAGAAATTTAGGTGTAGTAGGCCTTGGTTTTCTCTGAAATTCATTCACTCTATTATGGGGTCCTGTGCTTGAGAAAATATGCTTACCCATTGGCTTCTTTTCCTCGAAAGAGGAACTACTGCTGCCTCTTACTACCCCTTTGATCCCAATTTGGCTAGCCATCAATTCGAATCCTGTCATCATCTGTTTGTTCATGTATCTGATACCACTTGTAATGTCTTCAAAAAATGGTTTTATGATTTTCCTAAGCTTCTCACCATCATCCGAGGTTCCCTTTTCATCCTTAGTCATAGTTTCCTCAAAAAATTGCTCTTCTTTTCCTACTTTTTCCTCTTCAACAAAAACACTTTTGGTTTCAATATCTAATGGTGGTCCCTGAATTCTTGTCCTCATGAATATCAGACCACATCAGGTTCCAAAATCATGCTCTGACACCACTGTAATGTCCCTTTTTTGAAATTTATTAAAATGGTGAATTTTTCAACTTTTTTCCCTAGTTCAACCTTTGACTAGTTTTGAGGTCTAGGTCTCCAAATTGCTCCAAATGCTCCCAAATATTCAGAGAAGGTGTATGAATGATATTAGGACTTGATTATGATGTTCAAGGAAGATTTAGGACCATCAAAAGGCTTCTACAAACC
The DNA here is from genome assembly GCA_027924585.1 of Larix kaempferi. Lineage (NCBI taxonomy): Eukaryota > Viridiplantae > Streptophyta > Pinopsida > Pinales > Pinaceae > Larix > Larix kaempferi. Next base: position 4,109,714 of record BSBM01000238.1, on the reverse strand, counting down.
CCTTTAATATTCTGTCCAAAGTAGGGAGTTTGACTAGCAATTTCTCTTTGACTAGTATTGGTCTCTTGGTATCCAAATGACTCCAAATGCTTGTATAATGGGTTTGGAGGTATTTGAGAGGTATTAATACATATAACAGAGGCTGATGGATTCTTAAAAACCCTTAAAACACTTATGCAACATTCATTTACAATCTGGACAAAGTAGGGAAGATTACTAGTAATTTCGAGTTTCAAATCCCCCAAGGGTAGTGGACAAAGATGGCTTCCCAAATGTTGTTAAACCTTTCCAAATTTCTAGATAGAGGAATGTTACTGATAAGTTGCTTTAATGAGCTCCCCAATTTATCCTTAATTATTTCTTATGGCCTTCTGCAACTCCATAAAATCATATGTTTATATGCAAGATTTCACATAGGGGGGAAAGCTAGTTATTTTCACCATGACTCATGAAATTCGAATTTTAGGTGCCAAGGGCTTATGCTTTGTTAATGAAACTTCTTCATAACTTTAATAACACTCCATACATGAACAAAATCACATATAATAACTGATATAACTCGAAATAGTGTCTCTTCAAACTCCAACAACAAGATCTAGGGGAAATGGCATCATTTATGCATTGTTTGGTAATTTTACATAAATACACTTAGTATTTCAACCTGAGAGTCTCATGAGAAGTAAAAATAGAAGATATATCCCAAAGAGTTCATCACATCAACAAGTGTGTCTCTCCCCAAGGAAAAAGAATATGCCAAGAAAAAGAAGAATGGTTGTAGAAGCAAGCTAAAATAGATGTGACCATGAGTTGCCCTATAGCTTCAACCTGTAACAAAAGACTCCATTAAAGCTCCAAATGAAAGGTCTGAATGACCTTCCAATTACCAACTAGGATGGGAATCTTTCACCCTCGAAATTGGTGCTAAGGCAAGTAGAGTAGCACTCCACTAGCTCTCCTCTCCCAAATGCAAAATGCAAATTCTAAAATGATCAAAAGCTACGATCCTTCTTTGTTATTGTCTTTTATAAACTTCTAAGGTCCTCCATGGGTCGAATTCCTCCCAAGAGCTTCATGCCAACTCAATTTGGGAAGAGATTCCCAAGTATGACACTTGTCCTTCCAATTATAGCCCTCTCCTTCTCCAAAGTCGAATTGGTGTCTCTTTGGCTGCCCTAAATCACTTGAGCGCCCTCTTGGAGGCTATTTTTAGCCCTAACATGTCATATATGTCATATGTCAGCCTTCAAGTCTGATTTATGTCATAGGTGTCATAGAATCTTCATCATTATTGTCATAGAGCTAGGGAATCTAGTCCAAGTGTCTCACTAGCTCCAAAATGCCTCTTCCTCTTCCATGGGAGTTGCTCTACTCCAATTCGACATTAATTGATTCATGCCAAGTATATTGACCTTCCAACCCATCCAAAGGACCTTGGGCTTCTTATGGATTCGAAATGACAAGAGGAGGATGCCATGTGGCATACAAAATCTAGCTTGTGTGGGTCCCACATCCTCCATGTGTCTTCATGATCAATTGCCACTTTGATTTTCCCTTGTATTTATTTATTTATCTCCTTTATTAAATATTTATGCCATTCTAATGTTCAAACATCATTTATTATCCCCCTTATTTCAAATCCCAAAGCTTCCATCCCCAACCTAGGGAACTAGTAATTTTCCTCCATGGCAGTTCATTTGGATGGGTATATTACAACTTTTAATTGGAAATTTCTCTTAATGTGACCCACCTTGTCTATTTGGATCTAATTTCACATTATTACTAACTTGGAATTCATTCTTGGCATTTATTTGACCCTTAGCATCAATTTGACAAAATCTCATGAGTATGTCCAAGGGGCTTAGGCCATTGTGACCCAATGCAAAATTTTGGGACATGACACCAATGTAGATCATGCAGCTCCTGCATGTACCTAGCCACGGAACTAACAACATATGATAGATCTAGTCTTGAATGTGTCAAGTACAACAAGCTACCAATCAGTTGTGTGTACAAAACGCTATCAACCAAGGGAGTAGAGCCACCTTCTTCCAATTTGATGCCAGATAGGAAAGGAAAGGTTGCAGCTTTGCAATCAGTCATGTGGAACTTTTGGATTAAGTCAGATGCATACCTAGACTGTGAAATCATGATCCCTGAAGCATTTTGAGTTACTTCAAGGCCAGTAAATTGTTTCAATAGTCCTAGATCTATCATGGAGAAGGATTTACTCAAAGCAGACTTGATGTTCTTCAACCCAGTAGATGAACCATCGGAGATGAGCAAGTCATCCACATACAAAACAATCAATAGTAGGGAACCTCCTTTCTACTGCATGTAGACATTGAAGTCAGATTTGCATCTTTCGAACTTATGTGGCAACAAGAAGGAATCCATCTTGGCATACCATGCCCTTGGGGCTTGCTTGAGGCCATACAATGATCTCCTCAATATGCATACCAAGGATGGATCACCAGTGTACCCCTTAGGTTATTTCATATAGATCTCTTCTTCTAAGTCACCATGCAGGAAGGCACTCTTCACATCCATGTGATGTACCTTCCACGGTTTTGAAGTTGCAATGGCCAAAACAAGTCTCACTGAATCCATTCTTGCTACAGGAGTGAATGTCTCATTGTAGTCCAAACCCTGAACTTGAGAGTACCCCTTTGCAACCAACCGATCCTTGTACTTGGTTGTAGATCCATCATATGCAAGATTTGTTTTGTAGATCCATTTGCACTGAACTAACTTTCTCCCTAGGGGAAGAGAGACAAGATCCCATGTCCCATTGTTCTACAGTGACTCATATTCTTCATCCATGGCTTCCTGCCATCTTGGATCATGGAAAGGTTCTCTGAAATATTGTGGATCACACCATACAATCATGTAGCACCTCTTAGGGAGAAGTGGATCTGTATGACATAGTGCAAGGTTTGCATCTTGATGTTGAACTGGATCTGGATCTTCTTGGACTTTATACTCAATATCAAGATCTGATTCAACTTGGTCCTCATCTTTGGAATATGAATCTGGATCATCATGAGAGACATCATTATGATATTTATTAGGTGCAAGTGGAGTAGGTAGAGAATATGGCAGAAAATGTGAGAATTCATATTCCTTTGAGGCATGGCTTGAACCAGATTTCTCTATCAACTTCCCAGATGAGATCTCTGCAATATCAATTGTGTCAAGACCAAAGACAAATTTATTCGGTGAACCTGTGTGTGTCATCTGATAAACAAATAACAAATTTGTTGTCAAGGAAGGAACATAGAGAACATTATTGAACTTTCCATGATCTAGTTGTATTGTGCCCTTCCCTTCAGCAGAGATCTGAGAATCATCTCCCATGTGAATATTAGGACCATCGGTAAGATCTAGAGAAGAAAATGATTCTTTGGAGGCAACCATGTGGTTGGAGGCTCCAAAATCAACGAGGAAGGCTTGTGATTGTGAGAATCCATCCTTCAGTGCATGGAATCTCTCATGATCATTTGTCTCACTTCTAGAATTAGTATTCATTGCGCCTTCTGGGAGGGAGATGTTGTGATGTTCAAGAAGTTTGATCATTTGATCTATCTTATTCTTCATGCAAGATCTCTATGGGTGGTTTCCTTTCTTGAAATAGGAACACTTGGTCTTCTCAAAACCCTTTTGCTTATCCGTCTTGGAGTTGGAGGCTCCTTCCGATGGATTAGACTTTGGATTCTTCTTGGTCTCAAATTGCTTCTTCTTTTTACATTTGTTCTTCCCTTTAGCATTCGCACGTTTTGACTCTCCATCCATAAGAGCTTGATTTTTGGAGGCCTTCAAGGTGCCCATCTGAATCAATTTGTCTTGTTCTTGGATGAGAGATTTCGGTGAATGAACTTAAAGAAGGCATTTTCCAGTTGGGGATTGACAATCGCCCTGAATGGAAGGTAGAAACAATTATTGAAAATTCCAGACCAAGCTTGCTTAGGATGGATAGCACCAGTTGCTCATCCTTCTTCTCAATGCCACATTGTTTGCACTACATGACCAAGGATTTGAATTTAGAAAAGAACTATTGTATGGTTTTGAAACTTCTGGTTTGAAGAGAAATTAACTCATTCTCCATAATATGGAATCTCAGCTCATCTTTTTTGCCGAAGAGTGCTTCAAGCTTAAACCAAACCTCTCTTGGATTCTTCAATCCATCAAGGTGGAAGAGAAAATCTCTGGAAATATGAATACACATGAAACCAAACGCTTCATCTAATATGTTTATATACTTGGCCTTCTCAACATCTGCTTGAGGTTCAACCTCCTTGCCCATTGTAACCCTGTACAGACTCTTGTTGTGCAATACCATCTGCATATCATCCCTCCAATCAAGATAATTGAAGGGTGTCAGGATTCTTGGAGACAAGGGAGCATTCGAATTCTCCATGTGAAACTACTGGAGCGAATACAAATTGAAATTGCGGCTACTCCTGCACTGAAAAACCTTCAATATCCTGCAAAAAACTCTCAATTTTGGAGATAAACTACTAATGAGCACTGCTTTAGGACAATAGGCACATTTTTTCGGATCCTTCACACCTGGCTAGACCTCAAAGGATTTGTCCAATGAATTCAATGCAATGGCACCATGATTTGTTGTGGAAATCCAGAGGCTTCTGGTGCACTATTGAAAGAAACTGCTCAACCTACGCTCTTTGAGCTCTGATACCATGTGAAATTCTAATTCACAGCAGATCATAGATTTGAGAATACCTCACAGTGAAAGAATGAGCAGAAAAGGTGAATTACATTGAAAATTGCAATGAAAAGAGCAATAAAATTAATCATGCATTGGAACTCAGATGGAAGCATAAATGTGTAACATTATCCATTAATCAGTATAGTTCACAAATATGTTACAATAGAGAGAATTGTCACCACTAGAGTGCTCCGGAAGACCCAAACTCAACTCAACTGAACCAAAACTCAGTTAACTGAAGACACAATTAGTTAACTGACCAAGGAGGGTGCATTAGTGAGTTCTACATGCAAAGTAGGTGAAAAAGGGTGCATTACTGAGTTATGCATGCAAAGTAGGTGAAAAAGGCTGCATTAGATCACAATCAGTGGTGATCGGAGCTAAAACCCGCAGTAGAGTTCAGGGACTTAGGTGGACTGAACTAGAACACGAAGTTAGCTCCTAAAATGTAGGGAACTGACTCTAGTGGGCCTAAAATCATGCATGCATGGATAATTAGGTGGCTAATGGATCCTAGATGACATTTGCACACCACTAGGGGGGAAATGACATCATCAACTACTAGGAAAAATAAAATAATGTTAAGTAGGACAAGGATGAAGTATTAATTATCGTAACAGTACTGTCAAGGCATCATGTGTCATACCTGTTGGTTGTGGAGCATGATCTTCCTTATTCAGAGTCGTGTTTCAGCCATGTCTGGATCCCAGGCCATGACGGGGGGTTTAGGGGGGATTTCCCCCCCAATATAGTCGCCATGGGGGGTACAGGGGGGTGGAAAATACATTTTAGGAGCCCCCCCCCCCCCGCACCTAGCAAGGGTTCGGGGGCAATGCCCCTATAGCAAAAATTTTGGAAAAATGCCTTGTAAAATGTTGTGATTTCATAGTCATGACTTGGTCAATAATGGGTAATTTACAGGCCCATGGTATTGGGTGTTCCATAGCATTTTCCCATGGTAATCCCTCTTTAAAAGGAAGGCATTGTAATATGGTTGCATATTGTAGCATTTTAAAGATCTCTATGATTGTGTAAAAGAGACAGTGAGAGAGTGAAGAGGAAATTGTAGTGGATGTGTTGCAGGTTGTATCCCTTCATTTTGTTGGATGGTATAATAAAAAGGACTGGCAATTTATGTGTGGACGTAGCCCATCTTAGGTGAACCACGTTATATTGGTGTCTCTCTTGTAATGTTTTTATGTGTTTTATATTTGCATCTTGTTTATTGTTATTGCTCTACAATCATGTTTTTCTAACAATTGGTATGAGAGCCAAAGGTCTATTTGGCAGATAAACTAGCAAGAAAGAAGGGTTTTTGGTTCGAGTGGGAGAAATGGCGGAAGAAGGAAATTTTAAGGTCAAGAAATTTAACAGCCAAAACTACTAGTTATGGAAGATGTAAATGGAGGACTATCTGTATCAGAAGGATCTATTCCTACCATTGGAAGGTAAAGCAAAACAGTCGACGACTATGAAGGACGGAGAATGGGAGGTTCTTAACAGAAAGGCACTAGGAACAATATGACTGTTCTTGGATTTGTTGGTGGCTTTTAATATTTCAAAAGAAAATACAACGGAGGGTTTGATGAGCCCATTGGGTAAATTGTATGAAAAATCCTCGGCCTCTAACAAGATATATCTAATGAAGATTTTATTTAATATGAAGATGTCAGAAGGTGGATCTGTTGATGTTCATTTAAATGAATTTAATATGATTACAAATCAACTAAGTTCTATAAAAGTGAAATTTGAAGATGAGGTTAGGGCTCTTCTATTCTTGTGCTCATTGCCAGAAAGTTGGAATGGCTTGGTCATGGTTGTAAGTAACTCTATCTCCAGTTCAAACACTTTGAAATTTGATGATGTTGTTGGTGTTATTCTTAGCGAGGAAATGCGAAGGAAAAGCACAAGTGAGACATCAAGTAATGTATTGACCATGGAGAGCAGGGGAAGACAAAGGAAGAGAGGAAAGAGCCCAGGTAATCGTAGCAAGTCCAGGAAAGGAAGATCCAAGTCTAGACTAGGAAATATAGAGTGTTGGAATTGTGGAAAGAAATGACATCTGAAGAAAGACTGCAGATCTCTAAAGAAGAAAGGAGATGGACAGCATGAGACTACTCAAGAAGCAAATGTAGCAGGTGATGTGTTACAAGATGCTTTGATTCTTGCATTATATAATACTAGTGATTACTGGGTAGTAGATTTAGGGGATTCATGTCATGCTACACCCCATAAGAAATTTCTTTATGATTATGTTCAAGGTGATTTTGGACATGTTTTATTGGGTGATGATGAACCATGTAAAATTGTTGGAATGGGTAAGGTACGGATAAAGTTAAAGAATGGAGGTGAATGGCTGTTGAAATATGTAAGGCATATTCCTGCTATGAAAAGAAATTTGATCTCAATGGGGGCAGTTGGGAGATGGTGGTTGTTTATCTATGTTTGGAAAAACGTGGTGGAAGATCACTAAAGGATCGATGGTGATAGCAAAAGGAGACAAAATAGGTACGTTGTATTTATGTCCTCATAATACTGACTGTTCAATCACTTTAGCTTCCACAAGAAAAGATACAGCATTGTGGCATCATAGGCTTAGCCACATGAGTGAGAAGGGGATGCAGATTCTCCACTCAAGGAAGTTGCTTCCAGATCTGAAGCAGGTAAGTTTGGAATTCTGTGAGAACTGTGTTTATGGAAAACATAAGAGAGTCAGATTTCTCAGGGTGGGAAAACAGAAGAAGAGTGAAAATTTAGAGCTTGTGCATACAGATGTATGGGGACCGGCCCAGGTATAATCTCTTGGTAGCTCTCATTATTGTGTTACTTTTATTGATAATGCAACTAGAAAAACTTGGGTTTATTGCATTAGACAAAAATTTGATGTGTTTGATACTTTTAAGAAATGGAAAGCTTTGGTTGAGAATGAGGCAGGAAAAAGGTTGAAGTGTCTCGGATCTGATAATGGAGGTAAATACTGCGGCAAGGATTTTGATAGTTATTGTTCATACCATGGGATTCGTAGAGAGAAGACAGACCCAAGAAAAACATAAGAAAATGGTGTGTCAGAAAGGATGAATAGGAAAATCATGGAGCGTGCAAGGTGTATGAGATTGCATGCAGGTTTTCCCTTACAGTTTTGGGCAGATGTTGTAGATATTGTTGTTTACTTAATAAATAGAGGGCCTTCAAGCACTTTGGATGGTGGTATTCCAAAGGAGGGATGGACAGGTAAAAAGGTAAACTATTCATTTCTGAAAACTTTTGGTTGTGAAGCATTTGTCCATATTGATAAAGAAAATAGAACGACACTTGAGGCTAAAACCAAGAAGACTACCTTTATTGAATATGGGGTTGAAGATTTTGGTTATCACTTATGGGATTATGAAAATAACAAAATAATTAGGAGTAGAGATGTGGTATTCAATGAAAAGTTAATGTATAAAGATCAGTTGCAGGGAAAGAAACTGGAAAAGGAAAACACAAATTACACAGTGTTGTGAAATTGCCCACATAAGATCCAAAGAGATGATGTAAACCTCACAATGAAACAATTTAGGAATAATAGAAGAAGAGACAAGCAATAGAACTTAGATCCAAAGAAACTCTGATTGAGGCAGAATAATTACACATGTTACTATTAACAGAATAATGAACTGGTAAATATACAATTTTGAGTATGAGGATTCGAATTCACTAGGAGGAATTCGAATTGGCCTTCATGCACATATCCATAATCAATGGAGAGTCATCAATGCCTAACTAGGAGTCCACCTTCTCATCAGTGAAGTCATCAATGCATAAGTAATGATCAACCGGGAGTCAAACTGAGTCTAACTAAATGTGGTTGGTGTAACTGGCACATGGAAGCACTAATATAGTGAAGGAGGCTCAGTGGAGGGCGCCATAGGAGTTAACTGGAGTCAGAATGGTTAATCTAGTCTCACTGGAGGTCCAACAGAGTGATAAACTCAGTAAAGAGTCAATTAATCCTTAAATCAAGGAAATAACTAAAGATAACTCAATATAACTGAATATAATTGGACTGGTAGGTGAAGAAGGCGCCCTTGTCATGTTGTGGAGCAAAGGAGGGCGCATTAGTCACTAGGAGGCCTAGAAATGATCTGAAAGAAGCTCCGGGGGCTAGTTTGTTGAAGACTAGGTGTTGGGACTGATGACCTAGAATGCATGCAAAATGCATGCAAACCCTAATTTTGCATGCATGACTGAAAATGAAAATGATTGGAAAGCTAGTAGGACTAGGATGGAGTATAGGAATATCCTAACAAGTGCTTGATGAAATCAAAGAAATGAAGTTCCAAAGTTGCCGTAAAATCAAGAACAACCGCAGGTACCTCAAACTCGTGCAAGTGTTATAATATCTACTAGGTCAAGTCGAACCCCTGAACGATACTCTCCTTCAATGTATTATTTATTGATGACTAACTCCGGTGAACCAGAATGTTATGAAGAAGCAATGCAGGTGGAAACTAGAAAGAAATGGGAGCAAGGCATGAATGAGGAGATGGACTCATTGGTAAGAAACCAGACTTGGCATTTGGTTCAGTTTCCTGCAGCTAAAATATCATTACAAAATAAATGGGTTTACAGGTTGAAGGAAGAAGATGGAGGAAAGAAGTGGTACAAGGCCAAACTTGTTGTAAAGGGGTTTGCGCAGAAGAAAGGTATATATTTTGATGAAATATTTTCTCCTAATGTTAAAATGACTTCAATTAGAACTATTTTGACTCTAGTGGCGGTAGAATATTTGCATCTTGAACAGTTAGATGTAAAAACAGCCTTTATCCATGGGTATTTGGAGGAAGAGATTTATATGCAGCAGCCACATGGGTATGAGGTCAAAGGGAAGGAGAATTTGGTATGCAGGTTAAAGAAGAGCTTGCATGGCTTGAAGCAGGCTCCAGGCAGTGGTATTTAAAATTTGATAGGTTTATGACATAATAAGGTTATAGTAGTTGTCATTCTGACCACTATGTTTATTTCAAGAGGCTAGATAATGGAAGATATATTATCTTGTCATTGTATGTGGGTGACATGCTTATTACAAGGTCTAACATGCAGGATATAAATGTGCTCAAAAGGAAGTTAGCTCATTCATTTGCGATGAAGGATTTGGGTGCTGCAAAGAAAATCCTTGGTATGAGAATAACAAGAGATTGGGAAAATCACAAATTGACATTGTCTCGGGGTGAATACATACAAAAGGTGTTGGAGAGGTTTAGAATGTAGAATGCAAAACTAGTTAGTACACCTTTAGCCATCAATTTCAAACTAAGTAAGGACATGTGTCCCAAGACATAGGAAGAGATAGACTACATGTCCAAGGTTCCCTATTCATCAGTAGTTGGAAGCTTGATGTATGCTATGGTGTGCACAAGACCAGATATTGCACATGCAGTGGGAGTTGTGAGCAGGTATATGAAAAATCTAGGTAAAGAACATTGGAAGGCAGTACAGTGGATTCTCAGGTATTTGAGGGGTACTACTACTCATGCATTATGTTTTGGAGGTTCAAACACTGTTCTACAGATATATGTTGATGCATTTATGGCAGGTGATAAATATATCAGGAGGAGCACCATAGGGTATGTTTTTACTGTAGGTGGAACAGTAGTAAGTTGGATTTTGAAGCTACAAAAGGTTGTTGCACGTTCAACAACGGAAGGAGAGTATGTTATTGCTACAGAGGCTAGTAAAGAGATGATTTGGTTACAGAGGTTCATGGAAGAATTGCGTAAGAAGCAGGAGAATAGCAGGTTGTAATGTCATGTCCCCAATAAAATGGTTTTCAGATAAATAATTAAGTTGGCCTACCCAATTCCTAAGGGTTATGTGGAAGAATTAAAATATTGACATTTAACCCTAAGGTCCATAGTTTCTCATGAAAAATTAATATTCTAAATTGATGGTGGAAAAATAGGCCAATAAATTATGGAATAAATGTTAAATGCTCCAAAATGAAGTGGCATTAGGTCCTAGTTGGACTTGGGGGTGCATAAGTGGACATGTGGGGTCCACATGAGAGAATATTCCTCCGTTAAACATGGAGCCATCCCCAAATTTGAGTTGGAGGGAAGAGGTAACATTCATGAAGAAAAAGGAAGAGCCATAGGGTAAAAATAGGCAATGACAAATTCTATGACAACTATGACAAGCATTATGACACTTATGACAAATTCTATGACACTTATGACAGATTCTATGACACATATGACACTTATGACAGATTCTATGAAATCTATGACAACGTAAGAGCTAAAAATAGACCAAGAGGGCACACGAGAGGAGTTACACATCTCCAAAGCATCCAAAATATTCCCCAATTCGAATTAATGGAGGATTTGGAGACAAAAGATGAGCCAAGTGTCATGTGGGGCCAATGAAGGGTCATAACCCCCACTAATTCGAATTTCATGAGTAATTAGGAGATAATTTGAGTTCTAAGGAGGGAAATGAGTCAACTAGATTTATTAAAAGTAGTCCTAGTCGAAATGAAGCATTTTTTGGTCATTTTTCATTTGCATCTTTTCAATTTTGGAGAGCTTCAAGCTTGTCCTTGCACGGTGGATGTTCATCCTCCCTACCTTAGAACCAATTTCGAGGGTGCGAGATTCCCATCCAAGTTGTTTGATGGAGATTCCATTAATACCTCTCAACATAGCTTCATGGATTTTTTTTATGCAGGTTCAACCCCCATCTGAGTTCGAGTTCATATTCTCTCATTCTTCTATATTCTCATTCTACTATCTTTCTCTCATTGTTCATGTAAAGTGAGATAGCGCACTCTTTGTTGCATATAGATAATAGAAGGTTGTTTTTTCGACCTTATGAACTTGTTAATGGATGCATAAATCTGTAATGGATATATCATGAGAGCCACATCTCTAAATACTAATCACTTCATGTACTATTTCTCCAAGTAACATTGATATTCGAGCTAGTTCCTCTTTCTCTCAATGTCATGTAAAAGTGTGATGGCACACTTCTAGTTGCGTCTAGCTAATGGAAGTTTGGTATTTCGACCTTATGGACATGTTAGTTGCTGCATAAATATGTAATATACATATCATGAGAGACACATCCTGGAATACCAAGTACTTCATGTGACATTTCCAATTAAAACTGAGATTCGAGCCATTTCCCTCATAGTATTTTCATGGTGATTTTGGGATGATATTGCACCTATTTTATATCAAATATTTATGAGATTTTTGTCTATGTTATGAGCTGCATATGGAGTTAAATTGATGTACCAAATAATTTATGCAGACCCCTAAATTTTTACTATAGTTTGTGACATAAATTCAAGGTCCCTTGTTTACCATCTTCACCCAAATTATATACTCTAGAATTTGATGTCCTTTGGGATACCTATTCGACCCTAAAACCTGATATGATGATGCACACATGTTTTCCTTGATTTCCTTTAACATATTCAAGACTCATATTAAAAATTTGGGAGGTTCGTACAGCATTTGGGAAGCCAAAAGAGTCATCTACCCTTGGGGGTTTTAACATCGATTTTCCTAGTATTTTTGTCTTTCATTATCTAGTTGTAAATGCAAGTTGTTGAATTATTTTAAAAGTGTCCAAGCATAATAGATGCATTAGTGTGTCTTAAGACACCTCAATCCATTCCATACATAATTCAAAACCATTTGGTATCATTTGGGAAAGCTTGGGGTTTCACTAGTCCAAGGTTCACAAATTGGCCAAATTGGGTAAACTTTCAAATTAGGGATATTACATGTATAGTGACAGTCAAAGTTCCATTCATCTTGCAAAGAACTCAGCCTTCCATTCTAATACTAAACATATACAACTCAAATCAAATTTTATACGTCTATTCTAGAAGATGAACTATTGAAGCTGGAAAAGATACACACTAGCCAGAATCCTGCAGACATGTTGACAAAGGTAGTAACTAGAGAGAAAATGAGTTCCTGATCGGTTGCAGTTGGCCTTCAAGCATGAAGGTGAGGATGATAAATTTTCCAGTTCTAAAGTTGGACCACAATCCAATAAATGCAGTAGCGGTAGAGTTGTTGTGATCAGTCTTGAAGTGGGAGATTGTTGGTTATGGGGCTTGATCTTCCTTATTCAGAGGTCATGTTTCAGCCGTGTTTGGAATCCATCCCATGACGGGGGGCTTGGGGGGGGATTTCCCCCCTAATATAGTCGCCATTGGGAGTGCATGGGAGGGCAGTGACTACATTTTAGGAGCCCCCTGGCAAGAGTTCGGGGGCAACACCCCTGTAGAGAAACTTTCGGGAAAATGCCTAGTAAAATGTTGTAATTTCATAGTCATGACTTGGTCAATAATGGGTGATTTGCGGGCCCATGGTATTGGGTGTTCCATAGTATTTTCCCATGGTAATCCCTCTTTAAAAGGAAGTCATTGTAATATGGTTGTGTATTGTAGCATTGTAAAGATCTCTATGATTGTGTAAGAGAGACTGTGAGGGAGTGAAGAGGAAATTGCAGTGGATGTGTTGCGGGTTGTATCCCTTCATTTTACTGGATGGTATAATAAAAAGGGCTGGAAATTTCTATGTGAACGTATCCCATCTTGCGTGAACCACGTTATATTGTTGTCTCTCTTGTAATGTGTTTATGTGTTTTATATTTGCATCATGTTTATTGTTATTGCTCTGCAATCCTATTTTTCTAATAGTACCTTCCATGTTCTTTCATCTCATATCTTCTGACAGCAGAGACATGACCACATCGTTGATTTTCAATGTGGTACTATTGATTCCAATAGCCATGACCAGGCTATCCCAGGAATCTGGCAAAGAACACAACATGCTGAGGCATTTTTACTCCTCAATGATTTTAATATCCACAGACAACAACTGAATAATCACAGTGTTGAACGCATTTAGATGCTTTGTGACAGAGTCTCCTTCACCCATCCTCAGAAGATATAGATTCTTCCAAAGAAACAACTTGTTAACCAGATATTTCGACTAGTACAAGTTCCCCAACTTTTCCCATAGCTTCTTTGCAGTGTCTTCTTCTAAGACATTCAACAATACATAATCCACTAAACAAATTCAGATTGCACTCCTTTCCTTTCTATGGATTTTTCGCCAGTATTCCTTCGACAGACCCACCAGATTCGTTCCTGGGTTGACTACAATCTGTTGTTCTCAATCTACAAAGAGATCCTCCATCTTAAGCTTCCAAAGCTCAAAATTTTATCCATTAAACTTATCAATTTCTATCCTCAATGTGTTAAGCATTCAAACTATAGATCAATGCTTCTGAAAGGATCCCACTATAACATGTATTCTCCCATATCCGAGACCAAGCTAAAACCCTCATCAACAAAGGCGTCCCCTTGCAGCCAAATATAGCTCGGATACCAACTATTGGGATCCTAATATCGATTATAGCAAGTTTGCAAACCAATTATATAGTTAAGCACAAAATACATTAACGATGGCATATACACTACACATCAAACATATTACAAACAAAATACCCTGGAAACGTCTCTCTTGAGGAAAACCAACAAACCAGTGAGACTTTGCTCATCTATTAATCAAACACTCAAAAACGGGTGTCTACAATCGTGACTTGCTAGACCACAAATCACACTTCATTACATGATCATGCTACACACTAATTTGTTACTTCATGCATAGCCATTACATCTTATTTATAGATGCAATACATCTATTTTCTCATTAATGACAATCCAAAACTTCATAACTACTTTCGGCTATTTTGTTACAATCAACTTGACTAGGTCAACTTTGGTTGATTGTCCATCGGTCATTTCGTCAACTTCCCGTTGATCAACCACTTGCCTTCGACTACTCTATTCGATCAACCGAACAGACCATCTACTGTCTTTTACCTCCGACTTTAATTGAATTATACCAGTCGACCCTTGACTTTGTCAGTCGATTCACATGCAAAGAATATAACATTCCCAACACATAGACAGTGATTTAGTATTTTGATTGGCGTGTGCTCAATTTTTTAAATCAAGGTCTAAAAGTTTTACAAGATATCAAAAAAACATATTTCTATGTTCCCACAAATTTTGATCTCGTGCAAACATATTTCTAAGCATTCTAACTATAGATCAATGCTTCTGAAAGGATCCCACTATAACATGTATTCTCCCATATCCGAGACCAAGCTAAAACCCTCATCAACAAAGGCGTCCCCTTGCAGCCAAATATAGCTCGGATACCAACTATTGGGATCCTAATATCGATTATAGCAAGTTTGCAAACCAATTATATAGTTAAGCACAAAATACATTAACGATGGCATATACACTGCACATCAAACATATTACAAACAAAATACCCTGGAAACGTCTCTCTTGAGGAAAACCAGCAAACCAGTGAGACTTCGCTCATCTATTAATCAAACACTCAAAAACGGGTGTCTACAATCGTGACTTGCTAGACCACAAATCACACTTCATTACATGATCATGCTACACACTAATTTGTTACTTCATGCATAGCCATTACATCTTATTTATAGATGCAATACATCCATTTTCTCATTAATGACAATCCAAAACTTCCTAACTACTTTCGGCTATTTTCTTACAATCAACTTGACTAGGTCAACTTTGGTTGATTGTCCATTGGTCATTTCGTCAACTTCCCGTTGATCAACCACTTGCCTTTGACTACTCTATTCAATCAACCGAACAAACCATCTACTGTCTTTTACCTCCGACTTTAATTGAATTATACCAGTCGACCCTTGACTTTGTCAGTCGATTCACATGCAAAGAATATAACATTCCCAACACATAGACAGTGATTTAGTATTTTGATTGGCGTGTGCTCAATTTTTTAAATCAAGGTCTGAAAGTTTTACAAGATATCAAAAAAACATATTTCTATGTTCCCACAAATTTTGATCTCGTGCAACCTTCCAAATCCCATGCACATTGTGCTTCAAATAGTGTTTCTATACATATAGCTTACTAGTATTTTGATTGGAGCGCTTTCATAAATTGGAGTTAAGGAATGAAATTTGGACCTGATGTAGAGGACACAATTATATACATTCTCACCAAATTTCACCAAAAGTATTGAGTTTAAGTACCACGCACAAGCCATGCCATGTTTAGATACCACATGTAGAATCTTTCAAAAATAGGGGTTCAGTGTTTTGCCTTGCGTGCAGCCAATATTTGGAATCAAAGTCCAAAATATTCATAGGATATAGAGGACATATTCCTCTATCTTCCCTTGCAATTTCATAAAAACAAATATTGAGTTTAAGTGGGTCAAATAATTCAAACACAAAATGCGACATGAGAAATCCATAATTTCCTCGCAAGCATATTTTTCTAATTTTTGCTTTGCCATATTCAAACTTTGAATTGTAAATTGTATCTGGAAGGTTAAGAGACCATAATTAGCTTATATCGTAAATATGTAATTTTTGAGCTACCTAATGAAATTAAAAGTCTTGGGAATTGAACATTCAATTGTCCTAACATAAATATATGAAGCCTTGATGTGATTGGGGCCTTTGGTCTCTCTTAGATTAGCCTATAAAGTGAGTCTATGTAGAATCCAGAGACCTTGATAGTTATGTGATTGTATGAAGTTGAGAATTGATGTATTTTAATTAAATGAATGAAGATTGAATTATGTGTTGTTGATTCATGTCTACAAGCTCTTTATAAATTTGTGTTGGTTTTATTGTGATTTTTTGTTATGTGATTTTAAGCGCAACCTGGTGTTGCATTTTCCTTCAAGGATTCTTCATTGAATAGTTGTTGAATTCCCCTAAAAAGTATCGTTGAAATTCTGTAAAACATACCCAGTGTGAAAATATTTAGGATAGGATCCAAATAATTGTTCCCTTCTACACCCTACTATTAATCTCAATGAAGTCCATCCTAACCTTAAACACAAATACTAACCTTCATTTTCATCACAACATTATTATTAATATTTAGATATAACTTTGGGATTTTGGTTTTCCTACCTAGGAATATTACAGTGAATAAGTTTCCATCTCCATTTCAAGCCTTCCATTCTTCTTGTGGTTGAATTCACATATAGCGGATACAATATATTGTGCACCCAGTTAATACAGAATCTGAACAATAGTTCATTTGTTGAGGAATATCCAACTTGAGAATGAAATATAGTTAAAATCCATATAGGATGTAAATATTATGTAATTGAATAATGAATAAGACAGATGATAAAACACAATATACTTATACATTTAGTACATTGTCAATATGAGACATGCCCCTTAGTATGTGTCAC
Source organism: Larix kaempferi (assembly GCA_027924585.1). Classification (NCBI taxonomy): domain Eukaryota; kingdom Viridiplantae; phylum Streptophyta; class Pinopsida; order Pinales; family Pinaceae; genus Larix; species Larix kaempferi. The sequence continues at coordinate 4,092,698 of BSBM01000238.1, read as the reverse complement.
TTCATTTATTATTAATATTATTATTTATTTGATGCTTATTTATATATTTATGTTCAATACATTGGTTATCCCTTCAAATATGCTTTGACCTCAAAGAATTTTCTGGAAAATGCACGTGCCTTTGTTCTAGCTTGTAATGCATTCTCATTAATCTATATTCTTGAAGCTATGACAGTTGACAATATGAGACAATATGAGTTATGAAGCATTGAGGAGAATTTCCGTATTATAAAAGGGTCAAACCACTCTAATTCAATTTTCCACGAAACTATGGCAATGACTTTTGTGAATGGGGAAACGATCAAATTCCACAACTAAACTTTTTATCAATATAATAGGATCTTCACCTAGCTTCTCATATTGATTTTATCTTTGGTTATTTCATTAAAAAATGCAGTGACTTTTATAATTATGATGATGATAAGACATCCTTGTATCATGTGTCTTATTTTTTGAACCTTCATTTTGTTATACCTCTAGTATTTTATGGTTGATAAGATTTCAATACAAGTATATTTATTATTTTTATGTAAATTAGATCTATATTAGTTTGTTTCTCCAAGGTCTATATTTTTACATCCAATGACTTATCTATTTCACTCAGGTTGGTCATTGTTTATTTATCGATCATTTATTGCTTGTCGGTAAGTTGCTCCAATGTTTCTTGATGTGACTTATTTTCACCTCTCAACTTCTTAATCGCTATGATCATGCTTTGAATATGATTCTTAAGGTGAGAAATTTATTCATCTTTATCTACAACAACTTTATCAAATTATGTTTTCACCTTTTGTACTAACTTCTGATTATCCTGAAGGATCACCTTTGAGATATCTTTAAGGATTTCTAATGAGGGAGCTTCTAAGCATGACTTTATTGTAACTCTTTGCAATGTTATCTTATTCTTCTTTAGGAGAATAACAAAAAAAAAAATCTCCACTTTTAAGATGAAGGTGCCCACTATTTCTAGTCAAATTAAACCAAGAATTATGTCGACCTCTTTTTAATACATAGTTGTAACATTGAATTGGGATATGTATGTATAACCATCACTTGTAACTTGTAAACCCTTAATGTTATATAGTCGATTGCCAATAGTGTTTTTATTCTCAATTATACTTAGCTCTGGAATTAATAATTGAATTATCAAGTCGGTATTATTACAATTTTCATTATGGTTTGCACCAATAATGATGTTAATCTATTTTTCTTAAATACTTCCTATAACTGTTAACACTCCAAAGCAAAGTTGAAATACATTTTTAAAATACCTTCCTCCTTTCTTTTTTAATTAAAATCAATTATATTTTTTTCACCATGAAAAATTAATATTATTCTTCTTTTTTAAACCTTCCTTCCTCTTTTTTAATTAAAATTCATTTTTTTTTCAGCTTCAAAACTTAATATTATTCTCTTTTATATGGTATACCCACTTACTTAATATATTAATTTCTTTTAATTATTTTATAATCCATATTTAACTTCATATCCTTTATAGTTGATTGATTTATGTGTTTTCTATTGAATTTGTTTTTTAATGTACAGCGAAATAATTTCCTTAAATGAAATTTCTAAATTAGGATGGCCAAATATTTGGTAATAAAAGAAACTCTATAAAAATGATTTTGGTTAAAGGCGCACATTTATGTTGCCAAAGGAAACGAAATTTGATCAAAGCTTTAGGGGAAAAAAATGTGACCAAGCGTCGAATTTAAATGTAGCTCTAATATGAAATGAATTACACAATAGTTCATTTAATAGTTCATTCAGTGAGAAATATCCAACATAAGAATGAATGGTAATGGTAACTAGCATTTTTTCCTTGAGGGGAAAAAATGAACGTCGGTAAGAAAAGATGAAAGTTAGAAGGAACAAAAACATAGGCACAAGCAGTGAAGGATACTGGTAGGAAAAGAGCAAAGTTTGTAACAATCTCAGATTACAAAGACATAGGCACTCAACCCATAACAAAAAATAATGTTAAGTTCATCAACACAGTGAGCCAACTACAATTGTTTTTCTCACAATCTCTGTAGTAGTAATCTCAACACTATAGATTACTACTCTATTTGGAATATATAAGCAATTTGAAAAAATATTTCTGCAATAATATCAATGAAAACAATGATTATAATAGCTCATAAACTACAGAAACTACCTATGAACAAAAGTTTGCTTTCATGCCATGTGTTGTAGCAATAAATTTAGGAATCTCCATATACAAGTATAGGTATAGAACTCTTTCATGGACTAGCTCTTAATAGTGCCACAATCTAAGTTGTAAATGAATCTTCATTATGCTTGCTTCAAGAATGGAAGATACAGTGGGAAACCCAAATATGTTTCTTTCTTCTCATTGAGGATTTCAAGTCCACAATAAAAACTTTACATCCTTCTCAACCATGTAAAGGCGAACAGACATGTCACTACATGAACTAATCTTCTGAAAATTACTAATAAACCAAGGAAAGTAATTGGTTATCAATGACTCTCATCGCATCAAGGATTCACACGTCTTCTGACAATATAGATAGTTCACAATCTGACAATATAGATAGTTCACAACAAAGCACAATAAAAATGCAGACTTACAACACAATAGGACTGGTGAATCTTCGTTATGCTTGCTTCAAGAATGGAAGATACAGTGGGAAACCCAGATATGTTTCTTTCTTCTCATTGAGGATTTCAAGTCCACAATAAAAACTTTACATACTTCTCAACCATGTAAAGGCGAACAGACCTGTCATTGTATGAATTAATCTTCTGAAAATCACTAATAAACCAAGGAAAGTAACTGGTTATCAATGACTCTCACCGCATCAAGGATTCACACGTCTTCTGGCAATATAAATAGTTCACAACAAAGCACAATAAAATGCAAACTTACAACACAATAGGAGTGGTCGTATCTCTCAATATAAAGGTTGTATTTATTCAACGTGGAGGTAGATGAGGAGAGGTCGCTTTGCTTGGCTACTTTGTTTTTATAAATGTAAAAGAGAGTACACAATTTATAAATCAGCTGAGATTAATATTTATATCACTACTGCTTGGGATAATCCATTATGAGCTTAGCTTGAAAATCCATTGCCAACAAGGAAACTGAAGAGCATTGACCTAAAAAAGTAGTAAAATATAGCATTGTTACAAAAATATGAACAAGCATTTAGGTTTTTTAGAGAAAAGGAATCCCAATAATATCCATTGAAAAGTACACATTACATATAAACATTTCTGCAATAGTTTTTCAAGAAGGGAAATTTGTTTTCATTGACAAAGAAGAATAGATGAACATCAAAAATGGTTGGTTCACCACTATATAGCCTTGAAAGAGTTTGTTATCTGGTGAAATTGCGAAAATGAGAATAGTAGGCAAAGTTTTCATTTGAGTGTTGTATATATGAGAAGATACAAATGATATTTACAATTAAAATTAGTTGGACGCTTCTAAATTGGAAATATAGTCTGCCCATGTAGTAGCTTCTTCAGCTATTATATTATATTCGTCAGGCTTTAATACTTTTAGAGACACTTCATGATAAGACAGTTATGTTTCAATATTTGCAACTTCTGTTGGCGCAGCCTTGCAGGTATCGTCAAGGAAAATGAGATGTGTAGATGTTTGCCTCACATAGAAGTCTTCTTCTGTTAGAGCATCAATTTTCTTGATGTAGTCCAGGTTTGATTGCAACACTTGCTGGAGTTCTGCCATCTGCTGATCCTTGGGGGGGAGTTCATCCATATTGGTTGCCATAGGGAGCTGAAATTTACAGTGAACCTGATGGATTTCCTCATAGAATTTTGTGCACTTTTGAAGAGTTTTATCAATCTCGGCATTTAGTCGATTAGTGGCTTTCCTGCAAAATTCAAGGAGTGCAATATCCAGCTTCAGGGTCGCTAGTGTTTTTTGAGGGAGGTGAGGAGGAAATGTTGGGTTATTTTCTCTCCAAGTTAACTATTTTTTAAGCTTATTGCCAGTAGTAATAAAATTTTGATGCATTGATATTGAGCTTGCAGCAATTTCCTGCATCCTTGCCGTGAATTGTTTGATATTGTAGATTTGTTGAAAGAGTGTTTTTTGACAGTTTGAGACTTGCTCTTGAAGCTTGCATGCTTGTGCCCAGAACGGTTCCATGAGTGATTCTTTATCTCTCAACAACTTATCTACTTGAGTCTTCAATTCATTAGCCTTGTCATTTGCCACTGATGCACGTGTTTCAAAGTCTGTAAGCTTTGCTTGAAAATCATTTGTATCCCCTTCCATTATCATTAATTGAACAGTCAATGCTTCCTTTTATGTGTTAAGGTTGTTGTACACATCTAGTAAATTGTCTTTCTCAAATAATGTGGCCTCTAATTTTGTGTTTACCTCAATGGTCTCTCCACGTTCCTTTACCAAGGTGCCCTTGAGTTTCAACATTTTTTCTTTGTTTAGCTCAATAGTGGTAAGCAACTTGTCAACATTGTCAGCACTTGCTTGTGCAGCTGCGACATTCACGGAGGCTGTGAATTTGGGGTCCTTTTGGGTGCCTTTTACAAGTGTGTTTTCTGTGACGGTGACAATATCTGGTTGAGCAGTCATTTTCATTCTTTTTTATGACCGTCGTGTTATGGTATTTCTCTTTGAATAAAAAAAAATCATGTCCAATCGGGCGACTGTATGTTCTTTGGATGGGGTAAATGGCGTAAGCTCAAGCTATGGAAATGGAAAGTGGCCTCTAGTTAGTGGGCTTAGCACGTTTGTGTCCATGGGTTCTGGACTATTGACTTGTTGGCTCCTTGTGCATAGCTGGTTGGATCTTTTCTTGCACTTATTTGCTGATCTGTTCTTCCAGAGCTTCATTTTCTTTAGTTTCTCTTGCATGATGGGCTTCTTCGTTTTGCAATTTTTCCATTTCCTCTCTTTGATGTTGTTCGATTGCTAATCTTTCTACTTCCTCTTTATCTTGTTTTTCTTGTACCCTTTTGGCCTTTTCACTTTGGCTATGTATTTATGCTTCCTCTTTCTTTTGTTGCTTTGTTGATTCTTCCCTTTGTATATGTATTTCTGCTTCATTTTCCTGGGTTGTAATTTTGATAGAAGTAGGTGCATGGTTGCCCTTTATTTTTTTGTGCAACTCTTTTGCATTGTTGACCCTTTTATATATTTCCTCATCTGCCAGGAAATGATCTGAGTATTCAAAAGTGATTTTGTAAGAAGCACAATGTTTAGCCACTTTACCTTTGTTGTCGTTTCTTACAAAAAGTATAGTCCCGAAGTGAAAAGCTTCCAAGTCGGAAACGAAGGCTTCAACAGCTCTAATTTTTTGGAACTTGTATGTACCAATGTTGAATGGTAGAGGTGGGTAAGAAGCTTTTTTTTTAGATGGAGAAAGTCACCAATTCCATTGATGAAGACTTGTCTTATGGCTTCTTTATGCACAATGAAATCTGTAGCATACTTGGGCAGTAGATAAGGAGGTTTAGTGCCCACATAAATCCTTATGTATGTGCCTTCTAATGAGAAGTAGTAGTCACCATACTCACCTATTACAGCCAAGGCATTGTCTGACAAACAATTTGGTTCTTTATTGAAGAGCAACCAATAAAGGGTCATGATTAGTTCTTCGCATAGTAGTTGTAATACCCTTGATATCGATGAGCCCAAGTTATTTGGTATGCTACATGAAGGGGAGTCTCAATCTGTTTCCAAGTACATCCCAACTTAGGGAAAGGATCCTTGACTAATATACAATCAATGAGATAAGAAGACATGAAAAATTCTGCTTTCTGTTGTGAAAGGCCGGTTTGAGCTGTAGCAATGTTGGACGCCATACTATCTAATATTATATATGCCCAATTGAAGACCGTACAATGTGTGGCAACGTGGTAGATCAATGGAACCCAACTGATTTTATAGTTGTTTCCATATGGTAGGCCGAATATTATGTTCAACATTAGGACTATGATTCGATAGGGGGTCCTTAAGTGTTGGCTGTCATATTCCCCGCTACCTTTGGGTCTTAGTTGCTTGTCTCGTACCATCATCTTCTTTGCACATTCAAAATTATCTATATTGGCATGCCTTACCCAATCATCAGTAAGCATAACTTTGGAGGAAGGCAGCTTGTATGCGGCTAAAAGGTGTCCTAGTTGAAAGGAGGCAAGTCCTTCTCCATTGGCATTTGAAATGATCCCGGTGGTTGTATCTACATGGGGCAGAATCCACCCAATCACCTATGAGCAAGGAAACAATTATGGCCGGGTTGTTGCCTTGTGAAGGGCAGACCTCTTGATGTTTTGGTAAACCATTGATTCCTCGAGGTTTGCATCTAGTATTTTTCCATCTCTGATAGTTGTGTACAGGTCACCCCATTTGAATTCTGGAGTGGCCCTTGTGATTGGCTTGGTGTCTTCAAACATTGTTTCAATTGGTATAATTGGATTTGTTTCTACGTTAGGCTCAATCTGCTTGCCCTTCTTCTTGTTGGCTTTTTTAATCATACCTGAAGTGAACATGCTAAGACATGAGTGTTAAAGTGAGTGAAATGTACATAAATTAATTATTAAAATGGTCAAGATTCACAATGGTTTGCACCACACACTGGGTAATGACTTGATTGAGTTAGACCACACACTAGAATGATCAATATTCTTTGCCACAATTTGTTTAACAAACTTCTCCTTCTCCATATGAAGAAAACTATTTAAAAGACCAATGCATCTGGAACACATTTGGATCAAATGAATAAATGTATCATAAATAAAAATGGCTCACTAAAAGCAATGGGTAAGATCGAGTCTTTTCCAATTACAACATTGCATTACAACATAGTTGTTGAACGCAATAAAAGTAAAGATTACATAATGAAACAATGAATGGTAGCATATTGAAGTATATATATTGGGACATTTTATATTTGTTGGAAAAACGACTAACACATGATGAAATGTTGTGTTGTGTTTGCTTTTGAAAAATGGTATGACAACACATTGAAGTAAATAAGGTAAAGTAGTACAACAAAAATGTATATATGAAATTAAATATCCAAGAAGGAAATGTTTCTTTGTATTTGCTTGTATCCTGTAGGAAAATATTCAATGACGATAGCAATAGGAATACAAGATCTAAAGAAAAATATACAAGTTGTATTGATTTAAAGGAGAAAGTAGTAAAGTAATAGCTATGGCAAGTATAGGTGCTAAGGAGCAGGAATGTAAGTATATGGAATAGGTGGTTGCAAAGATTTTGAAGCAAGTAAGGTCTCCTCTTGTATCCTACGTTGCACATAGAGGTTGTCTTGCATTCGAGAATATCTATAAAATGAAGTCTCATGTATTATGGAATGATGCCCTTGGGAGCTTTACCTAACTCTACATCAATCAATCAAGTTAGGTCTTTGTCATCCAACCCTTTTTCATTAATATAGTTTATACATTTTTTTGATAGGACACCTTCAGTCAACATGAGTTGGGTATGTGGACTTGTGAAAGCAAGCTTTTGGTTGAGTTGTTGCTATTGAGGGTATCTATTCCACTAAATCTACCTAGGACTTGTACATGGACCTAACCATTGTTGCAAGCATTGGTGTGCAAAAAACACAAGCATGAGCGCAAGCATGTCTTAAGTGACGCTTGAACCATGTTGGGAACTTTAGCAACACCCCACTTTCAACAACCCACCAAGCCATCGTTGAATTTATAATTTATACATAGATATGGATACATATATCCTTCTACTTATCACTACAAAAATAAGGTCATTAACTTGAGCACCACAAATGTAAGGTCTTATTGCAATGCTTATAAATCGATCATCCCACTACAACCTCTTGCTTTGAGAAAGGGAGAACCCCCCTTTACTATTCATTTTAAATGTGCATAAGGAGTAGGGATTAGGGAGTTGGCATAATATTACATAAAGTTAATCTTGTAGCAAAAGGACCTTTATTCTAGCAATAAATCTGATAAGAATTTGGCCAAAATTTCAAGCATGATCAAAGTTCCACCATGATCTAGGTCATGTCCATGGTGGAATGATGACCCCCTTAGTTAACAAGGGGTTGCCTGCATGTCTATCTTTTGAACTCCTGGTGAACTGTAAAGGTGGGGCATAATACCACCACCAATCGCTTCTCTTGTCTTGGGTTTCTGTTGTTGTAATTTCTTGGAAAATCCATTTGCAATTCTTGCAAGGATGGTGATGATTCGTTAGTAGCTCTTAGTAAGAAGAAGCAACATTGCAGCAGGGCCAAAAATGTCCCTGGAAATCCTTAATACCAAGAAATATCAACAACAATTCTTTAAGTTCTCGGCCCATTAAAACAAAATAAAATCCCTAAACATCTCCAAAATGACATGAAAGCCCTGACTTCAAACCCTAATACTGTTATTTATCGCTCAAAGGGACCAGGCTTCAAACCTTGACTTTAATAAAATGGGTAAACGAGTAGGCAAGTCCTTTTCTCTATTCCCTTTTCATTTTTCGTGCATGTTCTTTTTGTTTCAATTTTTTTATCGAAGCTGTAGCAAAGCCAAATAAACCCCAAAAAACCTATAATGCTTGATTGCAAGCCTTACTATATAGTACAGAGCATGGGAGGGGCACATTATGAACATGATTTGAGTGATTGAAAACCCTTACTCAATGCAAGTTAAAAGCATCAGAGATATGCGAGAGCTTGAATGCCTCGGAAGAGCAGAGACTATTGCAAATATATTGCAGCAGCAAATTATTTGCATTGTTGTAATGATGGATTGTGGTTCCTTGAACATGCAGCTTAGTGAGTTGAATCCTTAAACAGTTGCCAGTATAGTACTCTGAAATCTTAAACGGCTGACAGTACAATATGCAGAAGAAGTTTCAAGGTCTCCATATTTTGTTCTAGATTCGGAAATGAATTTCATATCTAAGTTCATGAGTCCCAAGAGACCGGATGGCTCGCATCACAGAAGCGTTCTTCAATATGATATATAATGAATTCATCCTTTATCTCTCTTCTGGTGACATGTTGTACGATTCCAATGGTGCTCACCTCCATGTGAAAATTGCTTCCCTCCTTGGTTCACCCCCTCCAACTTCTTAACAACTACCATAGAACTGTCTGGTAGAGTCCCTTTGAACACACAAACAAAACCCCCGCCTCCCAGACGCTAAAAAAAGTTCTTTGTTGCACTATGCATCTCTCTCTAAGTGAATACAGTAAGCATCTCCAGTGTGTATTAAGATTCCATATAATGATGTGAATCTACTTAAAACTCCTGATACGATCTGTGTATTGAGTACGGGCGAATGTTTTGATGAGGTATCATGCTTAGTTATCGTTATGAATAGCACTCATGTCTCTTAGTAAAGTAGCAGAATTTGCTCTAGTTTCTGTAATCCGTGAAGTAAGAAATCCAAACTCTGGGCCATAGGATGGAATATTGAGCTTCTAAGAGTTGTGTACATCGTAAGAATATGAACACAACAATTTTTTTCTTTTTGGAATAGAAGGCTTCCACGACTTTATCATTTAATATCACCAACAGAATAAGACTTTATCATTTAGTATCAATGACAAATTAATTGGAACAAACACGTGGAATTTGATGGAGACATATATTGAATGTTCCAGGAATAATATGTCCCACAGTGGATGTTTTCCCAAGCTTGATGTATAAGCGAACACAGGCTTGATTTCGTGGCAATATTAAGTCCACTAGGCATGACAATTTTCACTGCAATTTTTGAGGTTATCATTCTCAATGCCTATCCCCTAGCTGAGCGTTACATAAAAATAAATGCTATCGCATAAATTAGTGATGGTTTTCTTGGTCATCAAATAATCATCAGACGGAGTGTTGTGCATTGCCAGCTTTGGCAATATATTATGATTTCGAAAATTCCAAACAAAACATTATTCCAAGATGCCATTCATTGTGATGCTAAAACTATATGAATTCAAAAATTCCAAACAAAAGTGTATTTTAGGGTGCAATGGATTCTGATGTTGATTGCAAAACTGTGATAGTGTGGTAGGTGCATTCATTGTTCGGGATGGGCCATCCCATGTGGCATATCAAAGAGTCGACTCGTGCTTTAGCATGAAGAAAATAAAGGATCATGACCAAAACAACTTATAACAGAAAAATTGATCCCCTCGTTGAAATTAAATTGATGCATGGAATCTGTGGCAATGTTGATCCTCCCAACAGTCCATCAACAATATTGGTGTCCATTACCAAGACTGGTGTTTAAGATTGATCCGGATCACAATCCACTTGGTCGTAGCTTCCATTGCATGTATAAAAGTCTCCAGAAACCATTTTCGAGCTCCGACTTGTTCGTTGATGAGGTGTGCTTAGATATTGAAGACACTCGGAGCCTTTATAATATCAAAAACTGCCAAACCAGCCTTGTTCACGGACCATCTGACGTTATACCATGCAAAACAAGTGTCAATGCATATTAGCACATGGAAAAACAGATTTACTGTGATCGCCAGTTGGAGAGGTGTAACTATGCCCCCTACCTCTGGAGGCTTATTAACCTTTGTGGGCAGATTGCTAATAGCTTCTGGAAGCTCGATGCTTTCTTTGGCAGGCGACTAGCTTTATGCTCAGTTCATGCTCAATTCAGGATCAAAGAAAACCATCACTATGCTCTTCTTGCTTGAGCAATTGAAGGATTATGAATGATTGGAATCAATAAGAAAGCCAGGCAATTCCTCGGCGTAATCCTAACATAACAGGAATCTCGGATATTCCGTTAACAGGAATGTTTAGCCCATAATGTCGAGATTCTTGCCTGTATTCTATAGCATTGCAAGACTCCATAATGATTTTTATTCAGATTTTGGCAACTTTTGTGTCCAAAAACATATAAGCAGGGGAGGACTTGTGACCATGGAGGGAGGCCATCAACAAAACTAGCTACGTCATCTGCAAAAATGTATTAGCAGGGGAGGACTTGTGACCATGGAGGGAGGCCATCAACAAAACTAGCTACGTCATCTGCAAAAATGTATTATCATAGATTCTGAACAGGTAAGAATTCTATAGTTTGCAGCGCAGCTTTAGATCCTTCCCATTGAAATAGAGATATCTTATTTCTCTTCCAGAAACAAAGATAAAGACCACCTTGCTATGAAGTTCAGGGAATTGGACCAAATGGTGGAAGGGCGTTTGAATAAGGGTATAATTCTTAACGGTGATTGGTAAATCAAACAATGATTTCAATGTTCTGGAGTTTAGGTAGTGTTGCAATTATTATGTTGCTTATATATTTATTAATTTTGGATTGCTTGTTTGTATTACATAAATATTTTGGTTACATTTTGTGATGAAGCAAGGCCCTGTTTTCACCAACTTTGTTCAAGCCCCTTTTAGTCTATTATAGTACAAGTTCAATGCAAATCTTCTCCATTTGAAGCAATGCTATTTTTGTTATGTAAGATGTTTATGGTGTTTTGTTTACATCAAAAATTGGAAGAATTGGAGAAGCGGTTGATGGATCTGAAATCTGGAGATAAGAACATTGTCAAGATAGGAACATTGTCAAAGCAACAATGGAAGAATTGTCTCTTCAAGTCCAGCCCGGGGAGAAAATCATTCTGTATAAGTAAGCAAATAACAATTTATGGACGAGGAGTGGTACTAATGGAAGCATTTTGTGTTCTGTTTTGCAAATAAAGAAACACCCTTCCACCATGTGGACTATGGACCTTCGGCAGTTGAGTATGAAATTAACGAGGAGTGTAAAAAGGTCCGAGAGAGGTAAGAACATGCTATGCAGGAGCTTCTGCTGCGAATGCGTGCTTATGCATTGGCAGTACCTTCCATGTGTGCTCGTCTGAACGAACCTATTACCCTGTTCAGTGAGAGTGAGATGGAGAGGTGTGATCGGCTCAGAGCGCTCATGGGGAAGCTTGATGCGGAGGAACAACTTGAGAAGCTCATGAACATTCAGGAAGAAGAAGAAGCAGCTGCCAATGTTGATGCTGAAGAGACTCAGGGATCGTTGGATCAGATAACCAATGGTGGTGATTAATTCAACAATTGGGAAGATCGAAAACTTGTAGGATAAAACCTTGCCACAAGTGGACAGAACCTTCACGACGGCACCATCCAGGTGGCAGCATTCCATTCTCTCTATGAGCGAGGAATCCAGCGGACATGGATAGTTATGCTTCTCGTTCGTGAAATGCCTACGGCGTAATTAAAATTCATATAAAATGTAAATATTATATAATTGAATAATGAAAAAGATAGAGGATAGAATATAATGCCATGTGATGGTATAGTTAAACTCCCTCTTCCTAGCCTCCTGCTCTACTCCATCCTCCCGCTTTACTACTGTTGTTCTTCTTACTGATCCTGCCGCTATTATTCCACTATTTATTTATACTGATCATCCTGCATCTTATAATGCTATGCGGATGTGTCACTTTATTTATTATTGTTATTGTTATTATTTATTTATATATTTATATTCATTACATTGTGAATAACATAGTAGATTATCTCACTTTGGGCTCATGAGACATTGTTACTTCATCATGCAAGTAATCAATGATCCACAAAGAGCCTTTGCTTGTTCATTCTTCTTCTATTAGAGTATTAGAGTTGTAAACGAAGGAATCTTTGAGGAGGTTTTTTTCCATATACTAATCGATTTTAGTAATTGATGTCCAACAATCTACATGCTGCAATAAAATTTATTAATCCACTTTGTCCAAACATAATATATAGTTCCATTCTTAATAGTTACATGCACAATAGAGACATCACATATATATTTTTCCATTATTAATAGTTCATATTCTTTACATCTACATGCATAATAGAGAAATCAGATTTGATTATACCTCTCCCTTTTTTACTTTATTATATACATTTACTATTTACTATAATCTCTTTTGTATCCTCCCACCTCCATGACAAAATATCACATTTCGTTACAAACAACTTGACTATTTAAATGAGGAATGCCAAAGATTGAATCCAGGGAGATGGCAAACCATGAAGTTATCAGTAGACGAAGCATGTCCCGAATAGGGAGTGTTGAAACGAAGAAGGTATTGAGAGAGATCGAAGCATCATTTGTTGCTCTTATAGGTATGGAGATATGAAAAAATTCCAATTCTTGGTGTGGGTCATTTGACATGTTGTAGGTAGTATACTAGGTTCTTACTGGTGAGTCATTGCTTGAAACGAAAAACCCCAGGAGTCAAACTCTATCTTTCAAATTCCAATTAACATGATGTGGGTAACTATTTCTCGGATTTTCATTGAACGAATGAAGTGTGTGTGTGGTGCATCTCTTACAGTAGATGATTCAGAGCCAAAATTTTAAAATCAATTTTCTTGGCAGATAGTTAAATAGGGTAGTCATAATTTGTTTAATAATCTAACTATTAATTTCATAGATTGTTTCAAATAAATTAAACTAATTTTCTTTTTCCTTTCTTTTTTTTAATATTCAATTTGATCAGGTTTGCTTCTAACAACACACTATTCAAGCATTTTATACTTTTGCTTTCTGTTACGATTAGTGGTTATGGTAGATGTGTGAGGTCTTCAACAAATATGTTGTGTCTCTTGTATAAGTACAATAAAAATGCAATGCAAAACAAAATATACTACAACCAAAAAAAATCTTTCAAAAAAATTATTCATATCTTCACAAACAAACAAAACATATATAAAATTCTTGAAAACAGAAACAACTTATCCGTGTATACAGCAACACCACTCCTCTCACCATTCATCTAAATACAACATACAGCGACACCATTCCTCAAACCATTCATCTAAATATAACATAACTTAGTGGAGGAAAAAAATTCAAAATCATTTTTCTTCACACATTTTTAAATAAGATAGCCATGATTTGTTTTTGTAGTGAGAAGAAACCATAGTTACCTATTCTGATATGGAAAGAGCATAAGGTGGTTCTACCTATACTTTTCAGGTAACCATGGAAGAAGAATGACCAAGCAAAGGTCGCTTCTACTTTGCAGGTGGTTCTACAAGCTTATCTACATAGTATATTCTTGAACTGGGTGTTGTTGATCTGATTGTAACTCGACAAAAATTGACTTCGTTCACCACTTCCAATCATCTTCTTCTCATAATAGACATGATCGGTCTCCATCAATTTCCACTACTATAATGGGACTATGTCATGGTTGGCCCAAAGATAATATACCATATAATTCATTCCTACATGTTAATATTTCCAAAATCCCATCCAACCATGATTTCTCATTGCATCATCTAGGGCTGAGATCGAAGCACCTCCTTGATCTTCCTCCATCTTTGTTTCAAAATCAAAAAATGGGTGTCTTGTCTCCAATTTTGGCCTATGGAAAATTGGCCAAGGTCACCTAGGAAAAATTCATAAAAAATCAATATGGTGGCTAAAATAATTAAAATTGCCTCAGTAAAATTATCCTAAGGTCCAAAAATAATTATTAAAAGGATAATTAAGCCACAAGTAATTCCCAATTCGAATTATGGAGAAAAAAATAATATTTGGGAATATTTGAGGAATATTGGAGAAATTACTTGGCCAATTAAATCATTATTCAAGTCAAAAATTAATATTTATTGGTCTAAGTGGTTATTGAATAAGCAGAGCAATTAATGGCCTAATTGTGTAAAAAATGGGTCAAAGGGTGCCCAAAGAGTTGGTAGGGATAAGATAAGGATGTTGACAAACTTGGTTGGAAAATTGAAGAAGTGGTAAAATATTAAATATTTCCAACTAGCAAATTGGTTGGGTTCCTTAAAAGGGGGAAATGTGGTATTAGGAAAATTTATGGCCACCACTTGGTGGTTTCATACCCCTAACTATCCATTCCATGGTTTGGGGTGTTCCATGGTATTTATCCATGGTATTGGAGACCTCTCAAGCTTAAAAGAAGACAAAGGTGAAGGGAAAAAAGCATGCATTTGGATATTGTTCATTTTGATGGGAAGCCTAGTGCTACCTAGACTTGGGTGATGCTCCTCTTGTCAACAGTTGGGTGATGGCCCCCTTCTGCAACTAAGTAACCAAGGCATTGGTGAAGTGGAGTTGAGAATCCTTCTCTTCTCATGGTGTTGTGTTGATCCAATATTGATGCTGGGTTTTGCTACATGATCACAATTTCTGCAAGTCTTCTATATCTCTCTAGTGGTCATATCAACTGATTTTGTGATATTGAACTTCCATACTCAAGCTACCTCCATATGCTTGAGTTCCTAGGCCAGTATCACACATTTTTTCTTTTTATTTTATGCAAGTGTATTTGGGGCTTCTATAGTGGATCATATGTTCTGTAGAGGATTTCGTGCCCATAGATCATATTCTCTCTCCTCTCTATATTCTCTATGCTCCTATCATTGTTGCTCTTAGCAGCCATTATTATGTACATGGTCCATACTATTGATATCAATAAAAGAAAGCTCCCTTGTTCATATTGTGTATCTCTCTTTTGCTTATTGTCTCCATATTGCATGTATATTGACATATCTTGTGATTAAGATTAATTGTATAACCAAAACGTATTCCCTTTTCAATATGAATTTATATATGGTTATCTAACATTCTTTTGGTCTTTTCCATACCCTCCTTGAAGATTTTAGTAAAGACGTACTCTATTTGGAAGCCCTTGCAAACTAGCTTCCTCACTAAGCCAAAATTGTCAATTCCTCAATCTTGCTTCCCAAACTTGCTTCCATTAATCCCGGTGATTGTTAGTGGCACCCCAATGAACACTAGGAGCAGAGGAGTTTCCACACAATTCCTGGGGTCAACACCTTGCATCCATTGGTCTAACCAATGGAGGCTTCCTAGGCGTGATGCACTCCTGAACGTGCTAATGGTCAATGTGCTAGGCAATCCACATCTTCCCCAATGATATACATGAAGGAATGTTGAACCTTGAATATATGAATATTTTTTCAGACCACCTACATCCATATACAGCAGAACTTCTGTCCTACCTTCATAAAACCCCACCCCTCATTGTCATCTTTCTCACCCTTGCTCTTTCACTAGCCAAATTCGACTAGCTTCCACTGTTTTGGACATATCTTTCTCTAAGGAGATCCAATTCACATTTTGTAAGATGTTGCAGAAACATGAGACTCTATAGAATCCATCACAAGTGGTTTTGCAGAAAATAGAGTCTCCTAAATACTATTTTAGGTCGTTTGGAAATCGTGATCTTGTGTTGTCCTACTTTCCCAAACTCCTCCAAATTATCCCAAATCATTCTCGAACCACTCCCACTCTGCAAATAATTTTTTGATGTTTGAATGAACCTTCAAACCTGCATAACATAGGTCAGTAACCTATCCGAAGTGTTCCCCAAGCCTCCTTCACACTTGAACCAAACCCTCTTTGGATTAGTTTTGAGTCTTTGAAGCTAGTGTGCCAAATTTCTGATTTTGGTACACTACAGTGGTATCATAGCATGTTCCTTTGCACCTATGCATTGTGATCATCAGTTAAATAAGAAAAAATTTCATCAATGAGGTTCGTTCCAGTTGAAGATGATGAATTTGAGCAATATGAAGAAAAAGAGGTGCCCTATGTTGGGGATTTTCAATTTCCAAGAGATGAGGATTATTACCATTGTGACCAAGTGTACAATGAAGACTGATGGGTCAAACCACCAATGTATGATCCTTTGAAGGAATTATCATGGTTTAATGCAACATGTAAAACCTTGCCCCAACAATATCAGAAATATCTTGCTATGAAGGAAGAGACACACAAGGTTATTCCTTTCGAAGAATTTGTCTAAATGGTGTTTGAATATAGGCCCAAGAATGAAGATGTGGAATCATTGATGAGCAGAAAACCAAGTTGCTCCACCTCTCAGATTAAAGGAGAAGGAAAGAGGACCAAATTTGAAGCTTCATCAAAAGTTAGAGAGATCAGTAAGGAAGCAGAAGCACCTATGCATAGGAAGTTGCGCATGCACATGAGGAAGCATGTTGTGTTAGCTCGCATAAGGAGGACAAGGATGAGCATCTCAAATCCATCCTCAATCATTGAATAGGATCATCCAGAGGCAACTCCTATTTTGAATATGGATCATGGATCAACTACTGATGGTTGCTCAATTACTTCTGAGACAGTTACTGATGGGTGTCATGATGGGGTCCCTATTGATGAGAGCCCCAGTTTTGCAGAGGCATCTATCGATGGATGCTATGATGGGATACATACTTATGGGTGTCCAAGTCATGATGAGGTACTTATTGATGACTGCCCAAGATTTGGAAGGGAATCTACTGATGGATGTTGTGTTGAGATACCTATTGATGGGTATCATGGTGAGGTGCCTACTGATGGGTGCCTAAGGGTTGATGAGGTGCCTACTAATGGGTGCCTAAGGGTTGATGAGGTGCCTACTGATGGGTACCAAGATTGCATGGAGACATATACTGATGGATGTCCATCGCTGTATGTTGGTGACATAGAGGTTCCACTTGATGATCCTACTACAAGTACAAGTTCCTTTGTGAGGAAGAGGTCCCGGGATCGATCTCACCATCACCACATAAGATTCATGAGGTTGATCCATTGATGGATAAGGAGGAGGTTTTCTCTCAACCTTCTCCCTTTTAAAGGCCACTCAAGATTATCAAAAGGAATATCTGTGATGCCATGAGCATGCTGCATAATACTATTGCATTGGTGTCACGTTGTTGTTGGAGAGTTGCATCAATGGAGGAGCCATCTTCCATTGAATACATGGAGAAGATTCAGAAGGCAATGACAGCCATAAGAGGTAACTTTTTCATATTCTTTTTGATAGAGACCATTTGATTGAGCTTGTGGAGTTGTATCATGGTGCATCCTTGAGGGATGAAGAAGAGATTGGCAAGCTCACTTTTGAGTTGAATACCACCCAGGATTCTTTGATGAGTACCCAATGTGCACTTCAAGAATCTGAGCATCAGATTGAGTAGCTTCATGAGAAGTTGCAAGGATCACATTCTCCCTCCTACATTTCTGATAGTCACTCTCACATGATTGATTGCATTCTTGATCACATGGAGGAATCTCATGAGATGGTGGATCATGAGGTATGTTTTGTTTCATATGTGCTTGAGGAGACTATGGATGAGCTTGATGAGATCCAAGCATATATCACCTGCCAAAGTGAAACCGAGCTCTTTGATGGACTGATTCCTCTCTCCATGGAAAAGTTAGAAGAGATCCCTAGTGTTGGACTAGCCCTTGATGGAGTTGATGCATCCATGTATTTGGTGGATACTTGTTGCAGAGAGTTGGTTCATCCAACACATTTGAGGGTGAGCATTGGGTGAAGGGTTTCTTCTTGTTAGTGTTTTAAGAGGACCAAGAGGCTCCTACATTCATTCCAGTTGATTTGATTGCACCATTCCCTTAAAGTAGCAGTTGAGGCATCCTATGCCTATCTTTGATGCCTCCATGTATAGAGGTGAATTGGAATTCCACCTATCTTCATTGAGTGGATCATATGATGGAGGTTTGCACCCTTGGATCAATGGTAGAGAGTTGAGCCACTGGATGACTTCACATGGGGAAGCACTTTTCTTTCTACTTGGATCAGTTGATTGGAGTGTCCCTCCATTCCCTTGTTGGATGAGGAGACACATGTTTGTATTTCCCGCTTGCATTCTTGGATATTTATTTGATGTATCATTTTATTGTGATCATCCTAGGCATCCTTATTTGTTGGATGATGCCTACCTTTCTTGTGGTTGGACATGGTATTTTGTAATGTCCCTTGTTAGGAATTTTATTAAAATTGCAATTTTCCACTTTTTTCCTTGGTTCGACCTTTGACTAGTTTCGATCTCTAGGTCCCAAATTTGCCCCAAATGATCCCAAATCTTCTGAGAAGGTATATGAATGATATTAGAACATAAATATTTGTTTTTAGGGATGCCTTTGTACCTTTAAAACACTTCTGCAAATACTCTTTCAATTCTGGTCAATGTAGGTAACTTTACTAGTGATTTCCCTTTGACTAGTATTGGTCTCTAGGTCTCAAATTGACTCCAAATGCCTTCAAATATTCAAGGAAGGTGTATTAATGATATTAGGAATTGAATATGATGTTCAGGGATAACATATGGCCACCAAAATACCTCTGCAAACTCTCTTAAGATTCTGGACCAAGTATGCAATTTTACTAGTAATTTGGAGTTCAAATCCCCCTAAGGTAAGTACTGAAAATGGCTTCCCAAATGCCTCCAAACCCACTAAATTTATGAACAGAGGTATGTAATGTGTTAAGTATGTTATTAAGGTCTCATATGCACCATTAATGGTTTATTACAACTGTTCTCACCCTCTCCCATTCAACTGCAAAAATCACCAATTCGACCCTTGGGGAAATGGCACTATTTCTTCTCCCAATGCAATTAAACTGAGTAAAAATACTTCAAATGCTCAAGTACAGTACATGAAACTTGTAAAATACATCCATTGCAGTCCATTAATCACAAATGCATCATAGAATCATCCATTCATTCGAAATCACCATCAATACATTGGTTCACAACAAGGTAGTGGCGAAATGGCATTGTTCTTCCATTAAAAATGAGATTTATACATTTCTACTTGGAATTTCGACCTGAAACTTTCTAGAGATGAAGAACAGAGTATTTAATTCATATTACAAAATAAATGGGGCATTAGAATCTCCCCTAAAGAGTACAATATCTCACCAAAAACGCCCTCCCTCAAGGATCAAGAATATGCCATCAAAACTGGAAATGGTTGAAGGAGCGAGTTGCAATAGAAGAAACCATGAGCTGCCCTGTAGCTTACACATACAAATAAAGACTCCATTAAAGCTCCAAATGAAAGGTCTTAATGGCCTTTCCAATTGCCAACTTGGATGGGAATCTTTCACCCTCGAAATTGGCTAAGGCAAGAAACTAGTCATCCACTAGCTCTCCCTCTTCACAAATGCAATTGCAAATTCTACAAATGATCAAAATCCATTCTCATACTTCATTTCTACATTTTATAACCAACATTATCCTTCTAAGGGTCGAAATCCTCTCAATAGATTCAATAGATTTCCATTTAGGAAATATTCCACATTTGCCACTTGTCTCCTAGTTCCAACCTTCCATCTTCTCCCAAATTCGATTTTGAGTCTCTTTGGCTTCTCCAACTCCAAAATTTGCCTTCCTTGAGCCTATTTTTGGGGCTGACATGTCATAGTGGTCAGATGTCAGAGGTCAGGTCTGCAATTTGTCATAGTTGTCATAGATGCTCCACCATTGGTGTCATAGGGGCTAGGGAATCTAGCCCAAGTGTCCACAAACTTCCACTTTGACTCTTTATCTTCCATGGAGGTTACCAATCCTTCCCAATTCGACCTAAGATGCTCAATGACATGTGTTATGACTTACCAACTCACCCAAGAGTGTTCACATTCCCATTAATTCGAATTTGCAAAAGAGAGATACCATGTATTATGAAAAATCAAGCTAGTGTGGGTCCCACATCCTCCATATGTCTCCAAAACCAGTTGTCACCTAGGATTTCTCTTGAATTTCTTTATTCACTCTATTTATTAAATACTTGAACCCTTCTAATGTCTAAACATCATTTATTATTCCCCTTATTCCAAATCCCAAAGCTTCCACCCCAAACCTAGGAAACTAGTAATTTTCCTCCTTGGCAATTATTTGACCCTTAACATCAATTTTACAAACTCTAATGAATATGGCTAATGTGATTAGGCCATTGTGACCCAATTTCAAATTTGGGACATGACAAATCCTCCCTTCCCAATATTGCTTGTCCTCAAGCAATTTCAAACATGGGTGTTGAAGAACCTGCTTTCTATATAATTCTTTGAAGTTGCCATTGAATATCCAAGCCTTGAGTCTTAGAGTTTCCATGAATATTTTAGAGAGGAACCACCATGCTTGCTGCTGCACTACTCTAATTAAAATCACTTTATTAAGTGGGGAATCCATCTCCCATACTGCTTGCTTCCCCCAAAAAAATGAAACCAATGAGACAAAAATTATTCCAGGGTCCCATTGCTTGTATTGCACCCCAACAATTAAGACTGCTCTCCAACCTACACTATTAGATAAGAGGATTCCTGGATCCCATTTTATTGTATGCATTCTTCCAAACATCATGACTACCAAATATATATCATCAAAGTACATAAAAACATAATGAAAATGTACATCAAGGATATGCTTCATCAAAGAGTCATGAAAGTGCTTATACCTCCAAGCAAGTAGACCACCATTTTCCAAGTGCATACAAGCTTCAAGTGACCAATCAAATCTGATCCAATGACATAGGTGAGGATCCCATGTCCTATAATGCTGCTCCAAAAGGATGTGATATGCATCAAAATATTCAGCCATGTATTCTTTCATCCAAGAAGTGAATGAAGAATCTCCACTAAAATCTGAACCAAATAATGAGCAGAAAAAACAAGGAGACTTCAAATGACTCAAAGAAGTCTCACCCATACATCCATGAATGTGAGAATCATAAAAATATAACAAAGTATGTGGTTTCCAACAAAAATGTTCTCCAATCATAAATCTATTCTCCCAAGTGTTGGATGAAGTTCCTCCAACATCAAATGAATCAAATGTTGAGCAAGAAAAACCATGAGTCTTCAAGTGACTCAAATGCATATCATAGGTGCATCCATGTAGATTTGAATCATCATAAAGCGACAAATAATGTTGCTGAAAATGTGAATAAGAATGTGCTCCAACCATGTCATCATAAAAGGTAAATCTAGGAGTTCCATACTCCTCATGTGGCACCATAAAAAAGAACCCTTTCACCCATACTTCATTGAGACTAATACTGCAAAACATTGAATTGTAGGATGTAGGAGAATGAACTAACTCACCCAAATGATCAAAAAGTGTAGAAGTTTCATCATGGTAAGGATCCATGTGGGTAGTATCATGCAGCTCCTTCAAAAGTGGGAAGCCTTTGTCATAGATTGGTTCCCATGTAGAGGAATCATGCTCTTCTTTAAAAATTGCATAAACTTCATCAAGAGACAATTCAACTTCCTCTTCCACCACATCAAGTGTTTGGATATCTTCAAGTTCATCTTCAAACACATTAAGCACATTCAAATTCCCACATTTCTCATGATCCACCATGTCATGAGAATCCTCCAAACAATCTACCATTTGACAATCTGAAACATAGGAGGAAAAACAAGTATCTTGCAACTTTTCAAGAAGTTGCTCATTTTGAATTGTGAGCTTATGAATATCTTCATTATTCTTCAAGTATGCATCATGTAACAATTCATTAAGCTCAAACAAATGGTTTCTATCAAAAAGCAAAGACATGAAATTACCTTTGATGTGGCACATTGCTCTTTGAATCTTCTCCATGTCTTCAAGGAAGGATGTTTCCTCCAATGAAGTAGCTCTCCAACAAGAATTTGACACCAATGCTTGAGTGTCATGGAGAATGCTGAGGGACTCTTGGATCTTATTTTCATTCATCTTTAAGGACCCTTCAAGAAAATGAGGCTCTTGCAAATGAACCTCGTCATCTTCTTCAATTTTGCTTGGACCAACTTCATGAAGCTCAAGTGGTGATGGGGAAGTTGATCTTGGTTCTTCTTCAACTGCTACAAGGTCTTCATTATCATGCTTAATGAAACTTGTACTTGTAGAAACACTTTCAAAAGTGATCTCTATGTCACCAACATAGAGGTGTGAGCACCTATCAGTAGGTACTCCTTCATAGTTTAAGCATCCATCAGTAGATGCTCTTTGGTTCATGTCTAAGCTAGAAGGTGTCTCGAAATGATCTTCCATATTTTCAATAGAATCTTCTTCATGCTCTTGTGATGTCTCTTCCTTTTGCTCCTTAAAGCAAGCTGATGCATTTTGCCCCTTGTTTTCCTTAGGATCAATATATTTGGAATCTCTTCTTGAATAAATCTCAAAAGCTCTCCTCAAGGAGGACATCATTTCATGCACACATATATGATACTCGCTCCAAGGGTTTTTACAAGAAGGGCATAAACCTTTCTTCACTAACTCCACATCTTCATTTTTGGGCCTATTTTCAAAAACATGTTCAGCATAGTACTCAAAAGACATGGAATTTTGTGTATTTTTGCTAAAAGCAAGATATTCTTGATATTTTTGATATTGTTGGGGCAAGGTTTTATATTTTGCTCTCCATCTTTGGAACTCACTCATAGAATTATCCTTGGTTGGTGTGACACACTCATATTCATCAGATTTAAAGTCATAAGAATAATCTTCACTTCTCTTGAAATTGTAAGAAGTGTTGCATGATGGCACCTCTTCCTCATACCATTCACATTCTGCTTCATATTGCTCATAAGCATCTGCATATTCCTCATAAGAATTGTACTCATAGGATTCATCATAATAGTAAGACATGGCTGCCAATTATTCTTGAATGTATGTACCTAATACACAAGTGCAAGGACCATGCTCTGATACCACTGTAATGTCCCTTGTTAGGAATTTTATTAAAATTGCAATTTTCCAATTTTTTCCTTGGTTCGACCTTTGACTAGTTTCGATTTCTAGGTCCCAAATTTGCCCCAAATGATCCCAAATCTTCTGAGAAGGTATATGAATGATATTAGAACATAAATATGTGTTTTAGGGATGCCTTTGTACCTTTAAAACACTTCTGCAAATACTCTTTCAATTCTGGTCAATGTAGGTAACTTTACTAGTGATTTCCCTTTAACTAGTATTGGTCTCTAGGTCTCAAATTGACTCCAAATGCCTTCAAATCTTGAAGGAAGGTGTATTAATGATATTAGGAATTGATTATGATTTTCAGGGATAACATATGGCCACCAAAAGACCTCTGCAAACTCTCTTAAGATTCTGGACCAAGTATGCAATTTTACTAGTAATTTGGGGTTCAAATCCCCCTAAGGTAAGTACTGAAAATGGCTTCCCAAATGCCTCCAAACCCACTCAAATTTATGAACAGAGGTATTTAATGTGTTAAGTATGTTATTAAGGTCTCATATGCACCATTAATGGTTTATTACAACTGTTCTCACCCTCTCCCATTCAACTGCAAAAATCACCAATTCGACCCTTGGGGAAATGGCACTATTTCTTCTCCCAATGCAATTAAACTGAGTAAAAATACTTCAAATGCTCAAGTACAGTACATGAAACTTGTAAAATACATCCATGGCAGTCCATTAATCACAAATGCATCATAGAATCATCCATTCATTCGAAATCATCATCAATACATTGGTTCACAACAAGGTAGTGGGGGAATGGCATTGTTCTTCCATTAAAAATGAGATTTATACATTTCTACTTGGAATTTCGACCTGAAACTTTCTGGAGATGAAGAACAGAGTATTTACTTCATATTACAAAATAAATGGGGCATTATAAGCTCCCCTAAAGAGTACAATAGCTCACCAAAAACGCCCTCCCTCAAGGATCAAGAATATGCCATCAAAAATGGAAATGGTTGAAGGAGCGAGCTGAAATAGAAGAAACCATGAGCTGCCATGTAGCTTACACCTGCAAATAAATACTCCATTAAAGCTCCAAATGAAAGGTCTTAATGGCCTTTCCAATTGCCAACTTGGATGGGAATCTTTCACCCTCGAAATTGGCTAAGGCAAGAAACTAGTCATCCACTAGCTCTCCCTCTTCACAAATGCAATTGTAAATTCTACAAATGATCAAAATCCATTCTCATACTTCATTTCTACATTTTATAACCAACATTATCCTTCTAAGGGTCGAAATCCTCTCAATAGATTCAATAGATTTCCATTTAGGAAATATTCCACATTTGCCACTTGTCTCCTAGTTCCAACCTTCCATCTTCTCCCAAATTCGATTTTGAGTCTCTTTGGCTTCTCCAACTCCCAAATTCTCCTTCCTTGAGCCTATTTTTGGGGCTGACATGTCATAGTGGTTAGATGTCAGAGGTCAGGTCTGCAATTTGTCATAGTTGTCATAGATGCTCCATCATTGGTGTCATAGGGGCTAGGGAATCTAGCCCAAGTGTCCACAAACTTCCACTTTGACTCTTTATCTTCCATGGAGGTTACCAATCCTTCCCAATTCGACCTAATATGCTCAATGACATGTGTTATGACTTACCAACTCACCCAAGAGTGTTCACATTCCCATTAATTTGAATTTGCAAAAGAGAGATACCATGTATTATGAAAAATCAAGCTAGTGTGGGTCCCACATCCTCCATATGTCTCCAAAACCATTTGTCACCTAGGATTTCTCTTGAATTTCTCTATTCACTCTATTTATTAAATACTTGAACCCTTCTAATGTCTAAACATCATTTATTATTCCCCTTATTCCAAATCCCAAAGCTTCCACCCCAAACCTAGGAAACTAGTAATTTTCCTCCTTGGCAATTATTTGACCCTTAACATCAATTTTACAAACTCTAATGAATATGGCTAATGTGATTAGGCCATTGTGACCCAATTACAAATTTGGGACATGACATATTTTCACCCTTGTCACTTGAGATTTATTGATTTCATCCTTGATTCTTGTGTGCATTGGGAACATAAGAACCTTCCTATGGGTTTGGAGAGGATTAATGAGGTTTGACCTCACCCTTGGGAGATGTAGTTCATGATGGATGGCCTCATTTTGATTTGGTCCTGCCTTGAGGCTGCATATTTCATGATGGATAGTCTCTCTATGTTTCAGCCTAACTTGGAATATGACATACTTCCATTCAATTTGCATGATATTATAATTCCTCATGATGGTTCTTTTATCCTTCCTAGTACCCTTCATGGTGCTAGCTTATACATGGTGTTGATGATGTTTGGGAGGATGTACACTAGATAGTGGGATCCTGGCATTCCTTGGGATGGCAAGTTTCCACCTTTGACACTGCCACATGGATACTTGCAATGGAGGTAGTGGGATCCAAGCATACATTTTCCTGAGGAGTTTCGTTGGATGGCATTCTCACTGATCGTAATGTAATGCAAGCAATGGGACCTTGGCATTGCTTGTCTTTGGAGCAGCTATTTGCATGTTGGCTTGATGGATCAAGTCAACCTTTATTCACATAATTTCATCTGCATTGTATCATGTTCCAATTTCCTGCATGGAAAACATTTCTTTATATGTACTTGTGGTTTTCTTGCATGGTGCATTGTAGGATGTATCTTGAATTTTGTGTTTTTGCGGATCATTTGGGATCCTGGTATCATTTGTGCTTAGTTTTCACACTAAGTACAAGGTTGGTTGGTGGTAGCAGATGGAGTTATTCTTTGGGAGAATCTGTAATTTCTCTCAAGGTGTAGTTGGGGATTTCCATACATAGTTGGGCACATTCCCTTTGTATTCATAGTATTTCATGTGAAAGATTGTGAATGGTTGTTTCCTTGGAGTATTGATGATGATGTCTTCATATCAATTGGTTTGCAGGAGCATGCATTGATTGCATGTACATGTTCACTTCAATGCAGTTGTTGTCAAAGACCCATGATGAGATTCAGTGTGGCTACATTACTGAGGCAGGTATTCATGAGATTGATTGGGATGATTTACTTCACTCCAACTTGCTTGAGGACAAGCAATATTAGGAGGGGAGGACTGTCATGTCCCCAATTTTGAAAGTTGGCCAAGGTCACCTAGGCAAAATTCATAAAAAATCAATATGGTGGATAAAAGAATTAAAATTGCCTAAGTAAAATTATCCTAAGGTCCAAAAATAATTATTAAAGGGATAATTAAGCCACAAATAATTCCCAATTCAAATTATGGAACAAAAATTAATATTTGAGGAATATTGGAGAAATTACTTGGCCAATTAAATCATTATTCAAGTCAAAAATTAATATTTATTGGTCTAAGTGGTTATTGAATAAGTAGACCAATTAATGGCCTAATTGTGCAAAAAAAGGGTCAAAGGGCGCCCGAGGAGTTAGTAGGGATAAGATAAGGATGTGGAAAAACTTGGAAAAACAAAATGTGGACAAACTTGGTTGGAAAATTGAAGAAGTCGTAAAATATTAAATATTTCCAACTAGCAAATTGGTTGGGTTCCTTAAAAAGGGGAAATGTGGTATTGGGAAAATTACACCACTTCTAGATCATTTATAGCCACCACTTAGTGGGTTCATACCCCTAACTATCCCGTCCGTGGTTTTGGGTGTTTCAAAGTATTGGAGACCTCTTAAGCTTAAAAGGAGGCAAAGGCGAAGGGAAAAAGGCATACATTTGGATATTGTTCATTTTGATGGGAAGCCTAGTGATACCTATACTTGGGCGATTCTCCCCTTGTCAACAATTGGGTGATTTCCCCCTTGTGTAACTAAGTAACCAAGGCATTGATGAAGTGGAGTTGAGCATCCTACTCTTCTCATGGTGTTGTATTGATCCAGTACTAATGTTGGGTTTTGCTACATGATCACAGTTTATGCAAGTATTTTATATCTCTCTGGTGGTCATATCAGATGCTTTTGTGATATTGATCTTCCATACTCAATATACCTCCATATTCTTGTGTTCCTGGGCCAGTATCACACATTTTCTCTTTTTATTTTATGCAGGTCTATTTGGGGCTTCTACATTGAATCACATGTTCTACAGAGGATTTGATGCCCATAGATCATACTCTCACCCCTCTCTATATTCTCTATGATTCTATCATGTCTTCTCTTAGAAACCATTCTGATGTACATGGTCCATACTACTGATATCAATAAAAGAAAGCTCCCTTGTTCATATTGTGTCTCTCTCTTTTGCTTATTGTCTCCATATTGCATGTATATTGACATATCTTGTGATTAAGATTAATTGTCTAACAAAAAAGTATTCCCTTGTCAATATGAAGTTATATATGGTTATCCAACATGTTTTTGGTCCTATCCATACCCTCCTTGCATATTTTAGTAAAGGTTGTACTCTATTTGGAAACCCTTGGAAACTAGCTTCCTCACTAAGCCAAAATTGCCAATTCCTCAATCTTGCTTCCCAAACTTGCTTCCATTGATCCCGGTGATTGTTAGTGGCACCCCATTGAACACTATGAGTAGATTATTTTCCACAAAATTCCTGGTTTTGACGCCTTTCATCCATTGGTCTAACCAATGGAGGCTTCCTAGGCGTGATGCACTCCCGAACGTGCCAATGGTCAATGTGCTAAGAAATCCACCTCTTACCCAATGATATAAAAGGAGGAATGTTGAACCTTGAATATATGCATATTTTTCCATACCACCTACAGAAATATACTGCATAAATTATGTCCTGCCTTCATAAAACCCCACCCTTCGTTTCCATCTTTCTCACCCTTGCTCTTTCACTAGCCAAATTCGACTAGCTTTCACTATTTTGGCCATATCTTCCTCTAAGGAGATCCAATTCACATTATGTAAGATGATGCAGAAACTTGAGACTCTGTAGAATCCATCCCAAGTGGTTTTGTAGAAAATAGAGTCTCATAAGTATTGTTTTAGGCCATTTGTAAATCATGACCCTGTGTTGTCCCACTTCCCCAAACTCCCTCCAAATTCTCCCAAATCATTCCAAAACCACTCCCACTCTGAAAATAATTTTATGATATCTACATAAACCTGCAAAACTGCATAATATAGGTCAGTAACCTATCCTAAGTGTTCCCCAAGCCTCCTTCACCCTGGAAACAAACCCTCTTTGGCTTAGTTTTGAGTCTTTGGAGCTAGTGTGCCAAATTTCTGATTTTAGTACACTACAACATCTGTGTGCCAAATTTCATATTGTTGTACTCTATAGTGGTATCATATAATGGTCCTCTACACCTGCATATTGTGATCATCAATTAAAGAAGAAAAATTTGGGAATGTTTGGGGTCAGTAAGCCAAGTCTATTCATAGCTTCATTGAAGAAGAGTTAGTGTGCCAAATTTCCTAGTTTGGTATATTACAATGGGTTTCCAGAAGCGGTATTTGGAATTCAACATGGTCCCTGCATGGATATCATTAAGAGAAAAATTTGGGTTGATACCATGATGGTGGTAAGTCACTTATTCAGATTTCCCCAATGGATGTTACGGAATAGTGATTAGTGTGTGTTTGTTTGTTATTCATGATGGAATAAAGAACACTGAGGAACAACATAATGACCTCCCCTCTCCTTACATCCATGGAAATCTCTCTCAACTCCCTCATTAGCATTGTAAATAATAGTGATGACACAAGGATTGCAACCAAACCATTCAACGAGATAGTACATATCAAAAATATTATTTGTTGCCATGGATTCAAAGTTTCCCATATTTACAAAAAGACAGAACCTACAACTATAAGTTCTAAGAAATTATCCCAACAAAAAGAAAATTTTGTAACACATTAAAACCTGAACATTTATGGGAAATCATGCCCATTGTCGGCTTCCTGCATGGCACCCTGGCTGGGATTGCTTCTTCATATTCCAATTTCCCTTGAGCTTGTTGGACCATTAATTCCTCCATAGTTGTATCCTTTTCATATTCCAATTCCCCTTGAACCTATTGCACCATTACTTCCTCCATAGTTGTATCCTTAATAGACTTAATTGAATATTTAGGATAAGAAAACCAAAGATTAAGAGCTTCTTGGAAAACCCATAAACATATGATAATGTAGGCTAAGGTCAGCAATGAAATGCTCCAATTCATTGCTCTACATATTCACCATTCCCTCCAATTTTGTTTATATTTAAATGAGCTTCAAGATTACTAGAGGTCCTACAATTGAGGTGGAAGAAAACTATCTGGAGGCCTTCAAATTTGACGGGCATTTCTCCTCAAAAATCAACAAAGATCCAAGATGTAACAGCAGGAAAATAGAACAGTATGTCTACGCCTGTCGATACTTCAAACAAACAAAAAGCCTCTCAACCATGAACAAACAACAAATCTAGAGGAACTAATGTCAAGGTTGATAGCAATCAATGAACAAACCAAATTGACGAGGAAGTAACATCACCAAATGTTAAAGAAAACAATATAAAAAATCCCACCTCTGTGAGATAGGGCCTTTAATATGCACACTGCAACAGTGAATTTAACATTGTTGCTGCTGCAAGATTATGAACCGTTGGATTGGTTGTTAATCCTACAGCAACATTAAATGCATTGCTTCAGGGTGCATATTGAACGTCGTGATATAATGCCATCTTGTCACACTTAATAATAATTCCCTTATCGCGGTTGAATGAATGTGGAAAGGTATGGGAGAGGAGGCTGGTATTATAGCCCATCCCTTCTTGTTAAATGACATGTGCCACTTATCCTTTGAATTCATTTGCATGCCCATCCTAAGGTTTGAGAGATGTGGATACATGGAATATAATTCCCATCCTAAGGTTGTATTAAGCATTATAACTCTAGCAAGGCCCACTTATTTTTTATTGAGTCTGTGTGGGTAATGCAAGATCGGAGAACATGAAAGAAATCAGAGGAAATGAAATACTTTGCAAGCCCTTGGATTCTTATGATCACTTTGGGAAGGTCATAATTTTGCATAATGGTTGAGTTCCTCGCCTAGATAATGATTATTGGGGAGTTTCCTAGGACCAATTTTTTTTTTAACTCCAAGTATATGAGAATAAGTAGTCATTGATATAATGATAGAACTTTTGCTTGGTTGTTGGTGGCTTCCTCGAGCCCCTAATTGAAGGTTTTTTCGTCAATTCCCTTGGGTTGTATACAAACCCCTCCCCCACACCTGCCACCCCAAGAATCAATAATGGATTTACAGCATTTACCTTTAAAGTATTTTATTTTGAAAAAAAAATCTCAACCATTGATATTTTGGTGATCATTCATTTTCATGTTATCATATTTTCTTCATGTTTTAATCTCATTACATTGCTTGTCAATCCTTCAATCCTTTTCACGGGACTAACTAAGTTCCCGGTTCATTTCCACATGAGCCTTCTCTGTGAGCACTCAAATGGATTATGGATTTCATCTCCAAATGTATAACAACATATCCAATGCATGTAACCCCTAAAGCTTCTTCCATGTCCTCTCCAATCTCCTCAACCTTTACCCGGTGTATTATTTTGTTTTGTTTTGTCTAGCTTCTCATTAGATGCATCTTCCACCTTATGTATAAAAATCATGGCATGTGACACTAAAACCACAAGTTCCTCCATTGAAGTTCCATATGTTGTCCTTTCACTCTAAATTTTCCTTTACCTTTAGCGCCAACTAGTATACATGTTCAGTGGAATACATCTTATGTAAATTAATTTCATCTTTGAATTGCAAACTTTAAACTACTCTAGCACCGCAAAATGTGTTGGTCTTCATCCTCCTCATGCCTAGTTTAGATTGAAATTTTATAGAATTCCTTTGTGTGCTACTATACACTACTCTTTTAGTATGAGATTGTGCATCTTCTTGAACAATGCATCTTTGTAATCTATAGGGAAAAGTTTCTCTCGAAGCTTTTGCAACGATCTTGCTCTAATTACGAATATTTTTCTTACCCTTCAAATTTGTTCATGTTGCACACAATTCCACTTTATTGCAACAAGTCCCTTAAACATGGTATTGAAAAATTCCATCCTACGAGGATCCTCCATTCTCCCAATCTCGAAATGCCTTTCCATGTTGTTTAGTTCATCAATCAATGTAATGTCTCTTCGTTAAAGCTTCCATTATAATAGGAGGCTTCCATCATTCTTTTTTCTTTATTTAAAGCTAGGGTCAAATTTTAAGAGATAAAATCAGTTTTTTTTTTAATTTAAAGCCAGATTTTAAATTTTTTCCGTGTTAAATTGAATATTGAAATTTAAAAAGAGACATAAAAACACTGATTTGCAAGGTTCCTGGTAGAATTTTTTGGGCAATCAAATTTTTCAGCCACATGACCATACAAAATCCATACTGCATAACCAAAAAAAAATTGTAATTAGCTTCATATCACTAAAAGTTTATCTCTATTTTG
The DNA here is from genome assembly GCA_027924585.1 of Larix kaempferi. Taxonomy (NCBI): domain Eukaryota; kingdom Viridiplantae; phylum Streptophyta; class Pinopsida; order Pinales; family Pinaceae; genus Larix; species Larix kaempferi. The sequence goes on along the minus strand of BSBM01000238.1, from coordinate 4,060,779 downwards.
TTTTAGGATTGAATTTTTGCATTTCTCTGTGCTTTTGCGATTTTAGAGGGAAATTTCTCTATTTCAGTAGTTGCTTAGCACATTTGTGGCAGATCTATGCAGGTTTCTCTTGTATTTCAAAAAAATCTCTAATTTTGGTATAAATTTGATGGACTAGTGGCATATTCAACAATTTGGGAGAAAACCCTAGGTTTTCTAAGCATACTTTTAACATATCTAGCTTGAATTTGATTGTTTTCAGCAATGTCCAACAACTGCAACAGTTGTGGGCAAGCATTTTTCTATTTTTTTCTCTGTGATCTCCAATTTGAAGGAGAAAAGTATATATTGGTGTAGTTTAGTCTCTATTTCGATACTTTTATCCATAAATTTTTGTATATAAAATGGCTAGCCTCTCCAATATCATGTAGGAGGGAAACCTTAAATTCTTTGGTAAAAATTATAATACCTAGAAATAGTGTATTCTAGAAATTTTTAGTATAGGTGTTAAGATCAGCTTATGTTGGGGAATGAAATTTAATCGGCAACAAATGACAAAGACTTGGACAAATATGATGAGTGAAATAGAGAAGTGATGATGCTCATAAAGTTATCATTGAATGATGAGATGCTTCCAGAAGTGCAAGATGAATATTATGAAGGATGTTGCAATCGTTTGGAAGGACTTAAAAGACTTGCATGAAGCCTTAGACAAAGGTATAGCCTTCTTGCTAAAAAATATTTTGTTTTCTATTAAGATGAATGAGAATGAATCTTTAAATGAACATTTTTTAAAGATCAAGGATATTAAAGAATATTTGAATGCCATTCGACAGAAGATGGAAGAAGAAGAAATGGTGGTAATCAATCTCAAGATTTTACTATTTGCATTTGAGCATTTTATTGAAACATTGCTATCACTGCTATTGACAAAGACTGAAGTTTGATGAGCTATGTACAAAGCTCTTACAACAAGACAAATGGGAAAATAGTTTGGCAATGAAAGTATAGTAGTGAGTTCAGAACTAGCATTAGTAACAAACTTTAATGTCAAGGGGAAGTTTGATTGAAAGAATGATGGAATAAATAGTCAAGGAAACATCAATGAATCAGGTAATCATAAGACCTTCAATTTCATTATTATGGAAATGTGGGCCATAGGAAGAAGTTTCACAAAAAGAGGTTGTGGGATGAGAAGCACAACTAGGGAGGATCTCAACATATGGAGAAGGCACATGTTGTAGAGCATGAGGAAGAGACTATTCTCTTTGCTTTCAGGGCTAAGAAAGCGGGTCATGGAGATTCATCTTCTCGGTATATTGATTATGGTTCATCACGTCATTTCACCATTAAACAAAATTGGTTTGTTAACTATGATTCTTATGTTTCTTCTATGGTTTTTGACGGCGTGGAGGAGTTCGGAATAGAAGGAAAAAGAAATGTACAAATTACCTTGGGAGGTAAGTAATTGGTCTTCCTTGATATCTACTATGTGTTAGGTATGGAATAGAATTTGCTTTCAGCAAGTCAAATTATGAAGCAAAGCCCCCACTTACATGTTCTTTTTGGAAACCACAAATGTTACATAGTTTACAAGGGAAGCAAGAAGAAAAATTCTCTTGGTATTGAAGATCACAGGCATTTTAGGTTGATTGATATGGAAAAGAGTGTTCAAAAAACCAATACACTTTGGTATTAAAGGTATGGATATTTGAATTTGCACTATCTTTCTAATTTGGCTAAAGAAAGGTTAGCGGATGGTATTCTAAAGATTTAGAAAAACAAATGAGGAAATTTACGAAGTTTGTCAAGTTGGAAAGAAGCATCGAACTTCATTTGATAGAGGACGATCTTGGAGAGCCAAGGAGGCACTTTTGTTGATTCATGCAGATGTTTGTAATCCTATCAAGATGGCATCAGTATTTGGTGCCAGTTATTTCTTGTTGTTTGTAGATGATATCACAAGAAAAATGTGGGTGTAATTTTAAAGTTAATATCTGAAGTATTTGTTAAGTTCAGGAAGTTTAAACTAGTGGTGGAAAAGAACTCTAGGGGTTGCATTAGAATTATTCAGAAGATAATGGTGTAGAATTTTACTCCAATCAATTTAATGGATATTGTACTTGAGAAGGTATTCATAGGTAGTACACCATACCCTACACTCCACAATAAAAATGGAGTGGTAGAGAGGCATAACCAAACTATGTAGAGATGGCACATTGTATGTTAGAAAGAAAATATGTTCCTTACAAGTATTGAGCTGAAGTAGTGCGCACAATAGTGTTTTTTATTGATAAATCTACGACAAAGGAAGTGTAGAAAAAGACTTCAAAGAAAGCATGATAAAGATAAAAAAAAACCATGAGTAAGTCATCTTGAATTTTTTGGTTCAATTGTATATGAATGGACCCCTAAAGAACAATGAACCAAACTAGATCCCATAAGAAAGAATTTGATGCTTATGAGATACATCGACACTTACAAAGCATATTAGTTGATTTGGATATTGACAAAGTAATATTTCGTTGAGTTGTTGTGGTTTTGTGGTTAATGAGAATGTAGGGTTATTTCAATTGAGTTTGGACCTAAAAAAATTTTAGAATGAAGAAGTTTTGACTGGCAACTTCGGTAGGAAGCTTATACAACCTCAACCTAAAGGGGGGAATAATTATAAGGATGAGTCTCCATAAATTATTGGTCAAAAATTTATTGCAAGTACCCCAAATCATCAAAAGGACAATGTTGATTTGGAAGAAGAAGATACTAAGAAGAGACCAAAATGGTGGCACAACACCATTAGAAATGTTCGACTATAAGAGATGAGGGTATAAGGAAGACCAAGAAGAGGTAAGAAATATGATACAATGAATTATACTTTGATGGCTAACATTCAAGACTTATATGAACCATGAGAATATGAAGAAACCAAAGGAATACCATAATGGAAGAAGGACATGCAAGCTGCACATGAGACCCTGATGAAAAATCAAACATTGGATTTCATAGTGCTACCTCTAAGGAAGAAACCCATTGGTTGTAGATGGGTGTATAAATTCAAGTACAAAGCAAATACTTGGTAAGAAGAAGGAAAAACTAGCTACAAAGGGATTCACATAGAAAGAAGGAATTGACTATGAAGATACCTCTACTCCCATTGAAAAAATAAGCAAAATCCTACATTTATCTCTAGCCATAAAACACAATTTGGGTGGAAATTATACTAGATGGATGTGAAGAGTTCCTTCCTAAATGGATATTTGTAGGAATAAATATACATGTACCATCCACAGGGTTTTCAGGTTCTAAGGAAAGAGCATCTGATATGTTGACTGAAAAAATTTCTTTATGGCTTGAAGTAGGCACCGAAAGCATGGTACATCAAAATTGGAAAATATTTGGGTGAACAAGGGTTCCAATGGAGGCCTTGAAATCCCAACCTTTACATCAAAAACATTGGAAATTATGTAATCATTATGGTGATATATGTAGATGGCATCATCATCACATGTAGTGACACGAGGACAATTTCACAAGTAAAATCCAGTTTATGTGAATCTTTTGGCATGACTTACTTAGGCCTCTTATATTATGTCTTAGGCATAGAAGTTTGGAAAACATATAAACGTATTTTTGTTTCACAAACAAAGTATGCCAAAATTTTATCCAAAATATCATCTACACCTATGGAGAAAGAGCTAAAAACATTATCCAAGATTGATTCAAATACTGGTAATGAATCAATCTATAGGTAGTTGGTGGGGAGCTTGATCTATATTACGGCCAGTAGACCAAGCTTGAGTTATGCACTCAGTTACATCTCCCAATTCATAATTTCTCTAAAGATAGGTTATTGGATACCAACAAAAAGAGTGCTACGATATATGAAAGGAACATTATATTTTGGCATTATATATGACAAATGCAAAGAAACTTGGTTGTGTGCTTTTACAGATTTAGATTGGGAAAGATTAGTAGATGACCAAAAATCCACATCAAGTTATGTTTTAAGCCTTGGTACTAGAGTAGTTACATGGACCAGCAAGAAGCAACATGTTGTTTCCATTTCTTCAACTAAAGTAGAATATTGAGCAATAGCGAAAGGAGCATGTGAAGAAATTTGGATCAAACAAATGCTTGGAGTTATGAATATTTTGAAAAAATAAGCCTACTCTTTTGTATTGTGATAATCAAGGAGTTCTCAAACTAGTAAAGAATTTAGTCTTCCACGAATACCAAACATGTTGACATTCACTGACACTTCATCAATAGCTTGTAGAAGATGGAACGATTGAGCTATGTTGGAGGAGCATAATCGGCCAACCGACTAGATCCTCCCGATCGCCTCACACATAGTCGGCTTAGATAGTCGTGTCGGTTATGATAACCAACTGAACAGTTATGGAACCATAATAAAATAGCTATGTGTATCAAATATATAATAGGTTGGTGAGACAAGAAAACATAGATGTTTTTTGTACATATCTGGTATGTCTGATAATATAAGATACGTGTTCCTTGGGTTTCCATTACTCTATTCTCTTGATCTCTCATGTATGTATGATTATGCATGCTATGTATATTTATGTGTATGATTGATGTGCTAATGGTAACTCCATGTAATCCCACATATTACAGCATTAGTTCCGTTTTTCGTAGTACTGACCCGAGACATGAAGCATGTATACATATGGTGAGTGAGAGGGAAATTAGAGCCTGGTGGAACTAGAAAATTGAAAACTATATACAAAACTATGCCAGAAGGAACAAGCCGACACTCGCACAGGCCAAAGAAAATTTCTTCACCAAGTCATATGAAAGATTCATAGCAGCCATTCCCCATGAAATAAAGAAATTTCTCGACGTTGTTCATGACCAAGTTTGATGCCCAAAATGGAAGACTCCTAATGTATAAGATCTATAATGGAGGAAGGACGAATTTATATGAATGGTTCGAAAATATATGCAAAGACTTTTGTGAAGAACAAGATATAGAAGAAAGATCATCAGTTGACCAAGTACGGCGCAAATTCTACATCGACCTTCATGAAGGATTTTATGCTCTATACCAAGTTTTCTATATAAATTCTTATTTGAAAATGAAGTCGGTCACATAGTCAAACCACGACCTCCATTGGGCGTGCCCACTTCATCAAATTGGGAGCAGACGTAGAAAGATTGGGAGCCCTCGTCAATGAACGTAAGTGGGAATATTTTTTGAACAAATGAGGCCTATTGTTGAACCCAATTCCGTCAAAAAAATAAGAGTTGGGTCGGCAATGGGGGAGCCACCATCCATATGTTCTAAATAAAAGAATGATGCTAGTCGAAAGAAGAACAAAAGAATGAATCCCTGTAAAAAGTCAAGTCCGCTCCAACAAAATAAGTGTCCAACTGCTCACAAATAAATAACAAATATCCAAAGATTAGAAAGAGAAAAAAGGTACACGAACAAGAGCAGCTGAGAGATGTGGCAATTCCTTTGCATGCAAAAAGAAGAATGAATCAAAAATCGGTCGAGATGGTCGAGCAACCAAAAGGCCTAACTGAGTCGAGGGAAAGTTGACCAGAAGAGAAAGAAGGTGAGGTGTTGACACCCGTAGATAGGTCTCTCATGATGGTGTTGATCCCACAAGATCTACACATTGCAATTCCAGATGCCTCGACTCACGTCGAGTCTGTACCTATGATAATGACGATTGGGTCGACCATTTGACAAATTGTTGAGTGCGACATGGGACTGGGACCAGGCGACAATAGCATATGGAATCGACTAGATCAATGCAAATGAATTGTGAATAGGTTGATGATACAACAACCAACTCATGATAACTGGATTACCTTCACACCCGAATTTGGAAGACATTCTTTTAATTTATTTTATTCAGAACATGTGGAGGTACCACCCTGCCAGCAAGAATACTAATTGAAGCGACTAAGACGTCGGGTATCCTACCTAGTGATGAAGAGTCCTCAGAAGAAGTGCATTTTTTGTGGTACCAGTCACACCCACAAGATGTTAACATCACGCATCAAGTAGTAAGTAAGTCAGTAAGTCAATCTACTCTAGTGACTAGTAAAAATTCTACTTCTATCAATATGGCTTATCGCATTCCAATAAATACTCCTATTTTTGAAGGGGATGGTGACCCCAAGAAACATTGGTTTGTATGCAAAGCACTTTATAAAGCTAACCTCATCGATGATGAGAACCAATAAATTGCATAGTTTGCAAGAGGTCTTAGAAATAGAGCTCTCGCCCGGTACATCAATATCATGGAAGAAGGTCCCAAGTCAAAACAACAATTAAAAGATAACTTCCTAAAAAAAAATAAAGTCGATGACACAAAGCATCTAGTCGGACAAAAATTAAAAGAAATCAAGCAATGAATAGGAGAGACAGTACGTGAATATGATAGAAGATTCAAATATCTCCTCATACAGATGTCGTCAAAGATGGGCCAAGCTGTTGCAATCCAGTTTTTTGTTCCAAGCATGCAACCCATAATTAATACACCACTCCTATTACATGAATACACAACCTATGACGATGTTTTAAAGAAATATCTAAGAGATGATTCAAACACAGATTACTCAACCAGACCCAACGAAAGATGACTAGAAGAAAATATTGAAACAATACAAAGGTTACTTCAGCATCTTACCATGAGGAATAACTGCATACGGTGTACCACATGCTCAAGAGAAGGCCACACGAGAGACAATTGCCCCTATGATGGGAAAAGAAGATATCATGATGACCGAAGCACATACCAGAGAGAAATCAAACAACTTGAAGAAAATCTGAAAGTATTTCCATAAGAGCGTAAACCATAAAACTTCCACACAACGCAAACAAGCTATTTTTGCAACATATGTGAAAGGTTTGAACCTCATTCAATGACAGACTTCCCCTATAATTCCGACAATGTAAAAACAAAATTATGCAAATATGTCGAACAACACAGAATTCGACTGTAGAATGTATCAAGAACTTAAAAACTAAAGCAAATTATCATACAATGTACCAAACATAGGCTATCAAGCAGAAAAGACGGGATGGTCACAACAAGGACCAACGCAACAATGGCAATAACCGATGAGGCAGATACAATGATCATGGAAGATACAACAATTGGGGATATAGGCCACCAGGTCATGGAAAATCGTGTTGTTTCATGTGCTACAGTGAAGAACATTTAAGTCACGACTGCCCATGGAAGGATAGAACAGACTTAAAATTTTGTACAAAATGTGGTGTAGGAAAACACAATTTAGAAGAGTGCACCATCATGTTAGAAGCACTTAATAATAAAATGAATGTTAATCTCTTGTCCAGTGTCTCTAAGCATGATGCATTGAATACTAGAAATTTGCATGTAATCACCATACAAGGTACAAAGACTAGAGGGGATAACCCTCATGTCACAAGAATACAAAGAAAGGAAGATTATTATCCTAACCCAATGAATCAAAAAGAAATATTTACCAATGCTACAAAAATATTTACAGAAATTGCAGCTGAAGAAAACACTGCAAACTCCAGAAATAAAACACTTAATGTAATACCCCTGGATGAGACCCCTGAATTGATCATATGTATCATGTAAATATAAATATGCAAATGCCTATATGGTAGGACAAATGTATATTTTGTAATTATTAATAATAAAAATTATAATTGGTTGTGGCTGAGACAGAATGTTGAAAAGACCAGGGACTTGTGTATTCACCAAAGTTAGCAAGGGGGTTAAAATGCCTTATGTGGGGGGAAACATTTGCTATGACCCTTTTATAATCCTAAGTTCCTTAAAATACCCAAAGTTTTTGCTAATACATAAATTCCATGACTGAAGACTTAGGTTTAAATCTTCATTATGAATAGAAGGGAAGTGTTTATGTGTATTAATTAAAAGAGGGAAACATGGGTCTCTTGGAGAGCCCACGTGGTTTAAACTTGTCATGCATTTAACTTATGCATGCAAGTGGAAAAAGAAGCGAATTCCTTCATTCCAGGAAAAAAAAGAAGGGGGCAAGTCTGAAATTATCGGTGCCTAGGAAGAAGTCTGAAAGAAAAAGAAAGAAGTTGGGAAGAAAGATGGCAGAGCTGGAAGTGCACAAGTACAGGAATAAAAACTAGAGTTGTATAATTACAAATTTATGCTTTAGTCCAAGTTAGACATATATGAATCTGTTTAAGTTGAAGTTATATAATTCGACTATACTCGGTTGATGAAATTAGTCGGATAATGGACTAAGTTATTATGGTTGGTAATATTATTTAATATAGTTAAAAAGAGGTAATGCATTTATTCAACCTAATCGGTTAATGGACTAAGTTATTACGGTCATTAATTTGTATTTATTATAGTTTTATAAGATAATTGTTGAATTAATATTTCATTGATTTAATGAAATGGAAATATGCATATACTTGGAAAATAATGATTTTTCCTTGTCTTAAGGAAATATTTGAGAATAACGGACAAATATTTATTTAAGTCGAAGTAGACTATATATTTATATTTAAAAGCTCACTATTTTTCATAATTGTCGGGTTAGTAACGGACAAATATTTATTTAATACGAAGTAGACTATGTATTTATATTTAAAAGCTCACTATTTTCAATATTTATTTAATACGAAGTAGACTATATATTTATATTTAAAAGCTCACTATTTTCATAATTGTCGGGTTAGTCGACCGACAAATATATATTTAAGTCGAAGTAGACTATATATTTATATTTAAAAGCTCACTATTTTCATAATTGTCGGGTTAGCCAACCGACAAATATTTATTTAAGTCGGAGTAGACTATATATTTATATTTAAAAGCTCACTATTTTCATAATTGTCAGGTTAGTCGGCAACCGACAAATATTTGTTTAAGTCGAATTAGACTATATATTCATATTAAAAGCTCACTATTTTCATAATTGTTGGGTTAGTCGGCAACCGACAACTATTTGTTTAGATCGAAGTGGTCGAAGCTCCTAAGAGTAAGCTTTTATAAGGAAAGATTTAGAAATACTATTTCTGGGCCAAAAATCTATTATGGTCGAGTAAACTTATTTAATAAGAATTTAATAAAAATACCATAATTTTCTATTATTATGGGTGTATTAATATATGTCTTACTCTTTTATTTAACGTGAAACTTACTGTACAGTAAGTTTTGAAAGGAAAAGAATAAGTCGAAGTTCTATTTACCTTTGACCTAATTAATGGGTAGACAAATAAATGAAGGCATGTTAATTTTTTATTTTTTTAAAGTCTATGCCCTAAATTTTTGTAGTTTTACGTATAGTCCATAAGCAAAAGTTTTACTATACAATTCTTAATGTGCAGGGAGTGTTGAATGTAGTTGTCATTGATGTCAAAGGAGTTCAGTAATAACAAAGAAATAAAGACAAAGGATATGATGATATGAAATATATGGTGATGTGGCATGGTTGATGAAGATACAAATTCACCTAATGATTTTCTAGTACCTTCATGATGTCATTATTAAAATTTAACCTAATTATATAGAGATTTGCCAGTTTGGAGAAATTCTGGAAAATGGTTAAGAGTTGAAAATTGGTCCAAGTGGCCTGGGGAAAATGCCCGTCGTACCTCATAGGAGAATGATAAAAATTATCTAAAAGCACCAGGTTGTAGCTTGTTGATCTGTCTACCTGACCATGGTCTCAATTTGTCTTGAGAGTGTCTAAGGAGGAAGTTATAGGTCTGCCAAAACAGGGTTTTAAGCAGTTTTTCACCAGTCCAGTAAAATGCCCACCTAGGTCAGAGGAAGATGAGTTTAAAGATGAAATCAGTTTGGTTGTGCTCAGTGAGATGTATTACATCATCTGGTATCATTGGTTCAGGATTTTGATGAAATAAAAAATCCACCTTAGAGATTGTACAAATTGTCTAAGTATAAAATTGTTGTTAAAAATGCCTAAGTGACCTCAGTAAAATGCCCGCCATTTTTTGTGGTTGATGTCTTAAATTATTTTGAGGGTATGAGTCTCTAGAATTTTGATTGGTGCATCCAACCATATCATTGGTTTGTTCAAAAAGTCTCTATAGGTGAATATATTGATCTGCCAAAAGTGCCTCCTAGCTTGGTTTGCACTGCTCCAGAAAAATGACCGCCAAGGAGAGAGAAAGAGGGTTCAAAGGATGAAATTGGTATGTATGGAATCAACTTGTTGGCCTCTATCCATTGGATGTCTCATACTTCCAATTTGATGAAAGTAAAAATCTCCTCATGTTAACCTAGGGTTTGATAATTTTGCCTAAGTGTTAAATCAGTAGTTTAAAGGGTTATTTTCAAATTCCCACCAGATGATGTGTGTGTGTCAATAAATTCAAAAGGTGACATGTATTTGTTCCTTGTTGAAGTATTTATCCATCCATGGTTTCAGTTTTCCATATGGAGGTCACATGCGTGAAAAATCAACCTCCCAAGTTGAAGAAAAAAACTTTGTTTACACTAAATCTGAATATGCCCAAACTAAGCATATGTTAAAAAAAAAAAAATGCTCTCACAAGACATGGATTTATTAAGAAGATTGCTCAGCCAGTTAAATAAAACAAGGATTAAATAAAGGTAACACACAAGGTTTTATTAATTAACTAATAAACAGGAAATTAATCCTTTTGAAGAGGTGCGAGTTTGAAAAGACACAAGTCCAGATTGAAGAGATACACCATTTCAAAAATGAGATAGATAATATATAAACAAGCATTTGAGATGGAAGGAAGATGTCTCAATAGCCTAGATTAAAGAAGAAGAAAGATCAGTCAGAGACCAAGGAAATGAAGAAACAGAATTGAAGAAAATAAGTTCTAGAAATAAAAAAACAGAGGCAGATTGAAGTCTGCCAAGGAGGTTGTAGCCTCCTTCCAGTAGTAGCTGGAAAACATGCCTGTTGTGGCATCCTTATTTGTTGATGCAAATAGAAAACTGGGATGTTGGTGCATTCCATCTGTTGTAGCAGAAAACAATTTTTGTAGAAATCATTTATTTAATGAGCTTGATTTTGTGGTTTGCTCTTTTGAGGTTTCCACGATAAAATTAAGTGTCCTTACTTGTTTGATCCATTGTTTATTGGTTTTTAATGCTAATTGTTTAAATAAATAAAAAAGTAGGCAATATTGATTCACCCCCCCCCCTCAGTATTGCTGGATAAACCAACAAGGAGTTACTATTAACTTTGCATCTGTGCATTAAACTATTTTGTATGAATTTTATTAAACAAATGTCTCATAGATTAGTCTATGCTTCCGATATTATAATTTTTATGCATTTGTTAAAATATTTAATGGGTCTTTTGAAAAAAAAATTGTGCTTCCACTATTTTATTTTATAGTTAATATGCACTATAGAATGCATTTGTCGAAGGGGTGTGCTACACTTAACAAGTTATTACAACTCTTAACAAAGGAAGAAGTTGTTGCACGGTTAATTGAGTTAATATGTAACATTCGAAATAACTCAGCAAGCAAAAGGATCACCAAAAATATTTGTAATTTGAATCACAACGATAAAATTGATATTGACCCCCTTATTGACCTCGAAGTTGAAGGGTTCTGCATTTCACAAGTTGTCCTTGACTTTGGGTTGCAGGCCAATATAATGACGAGGTCGACGTGGGAAAGTTTGGGTCGACCACGACTAGCAGAATCGGGCATCTACCTTAAACTTTCCGACCAAGGACTAATCGAACCTATTAGTGTATGGAAAAATGTTAATACCACAATTATGGGTATAATCACACTTATTGATTTTGAAATCATCGATCCAAGGGAAGGATCCAAATCATTCCCAGCATTAGTCAGTCGGCCCTGGGGTCGCAAAATGAAAGCCTCTATTTTCTTAGAAAAAATATAGAATCAAATTGAAAGGCGAAGGCAAAAAGGTCATAGTACCCATCAATCCATCTCAAGGAAAAACTTGGGCGGAACCATATGATAATGATGGAGATATAAAGCAATTAAACCAAGTTCTGCAAGACAATGAAGATTCACTAGAACCCAATGAATTTGGAAAAAAACATCTTGGTTCCCCTATGTCCGTCGGACAAAATTCCAACTCAGAACTATATGACTAGCAGATTGAAAACTATGAAAAACACGCAAGAGAATGTTGGAAGGTCAAAGCCATCCCTCGACGACCAACACAAAAATGCTTTGCAATAACTGCAATCCCGAAAAATTAAAAAATTAAAAAAGAGCAAAAGAATATCCAACTCTTATACCGACGAAAAACGAACCAACCATTATGCCCCCCTTGAGGTTTAAAGAACTAGAATCGCTAGTACTTCTTTAGTGTGATAAGACTAGTGACAAAAGGCTCCACCATAGTCAAATAAGAATGGGTTTTGTGGCTAACTAACATCGCTGAGGAGAAAGGACACCCACACACAGTGTGATGGGGAATTGGAAAGGACTGTTCAATATTTGTGTGAAGGTGAATGGAGATTTTTTTTGCTTGAAAATAGGTTGGTTGCATATTGTTATTTCACGTGTAGCTAATGAGAATCCTGTTATAAGTTGTGAGGTGTTGGTCTTGACTGATTTCCCCACCATTGTTAAGCAAGAATAGGTTTTGGTTTTGACTTTTATTGAGGTGAAAGGTGTTACCAAACTTTGTGCGAAGGGGAATATAATTGAAGGATCTCATACCAATTGTGAGATGGGGAATTGGAAAGAAGTATCTTTTTATATTAAGCAAACATGGTTTCCTAGCAAATGTGTTAAATTAGACTTGAACTAGTACAGAATGGCGATGTCATCTAAGAACAGGGAGAAACCATCCATGAGATGTGAGTGTTTGCACGATGAAATGCAGGAGGCAGTGGAAAAATCAATGCAGAAGATGGAGACCTGGCGTAAGAACTGGGAAATCAATTATGCATGTGATTTATCTATGGCAAGAAGGTAGTATGAGGTAATTAAAGCATGGGTGAATAGACTTAAGAGAAAACTGGTAATGACAAAGATTGAGGTAGAATGTTTGAAAGAAAAAATGAGGAACATGCAGAACATATCTATGTTTTGAAAGACAAAGTGAAATTTCTCAAGTTGGAGCAATATCCCAGGTTTGCAGCTAAAAGAAAGGAACCAACACCAGAAGGATTTGTTGGCTCCTTTGGTTTTGAGTAGAGGTTGGATTATGAAAAGCATACAGTGGAGAAGGTTCAGATGGACATATAGCGAGCACATACCTCTTATCCCTCCTCTATAGATGGGAAAATGGAGGAAGCTCCTAAGGGGCTAGATACTGATCACGATTAAAATATTTTATGAATTGAAAATGTGTTTTGCTTGTAGGATAGTATACTAGGCTTAGGCTTTACTCTTGCAAAAGATAGAGTAGTAGTTGTAGAAAAGCGGGTTATAGGCATTTTGAATTCGAAAATTTTGCCAATAACAAACAATATATTTAATATATATACCAAACATTATCATATTTTTTTGTACAACTAAGTTGAATAGTTCGATCATAACCTTTTTTTATATAAAACAAAACAAGTAACAGTTTATATGAAAAAATGTGAAATTTTATGTTTATAGTCTTTTAAATGTTGACATTTACATTGAGTATCAATACCATTTGGACTCAAATCTATGTTTGTATGGAATTTTGATTTATTGTGTGAGTTGTGGACTTGGGCTTCCCTATGTTTGTATGGAATTTTGATTTATTATGTGAGTCGTGGACTTGGGCTTCCCTTCCTTTGTTTTTATCATATGATAATGAGATAGTGTGATGTAGCTTTTTAACCTCAATCAACCTTTAATCAAAAGATATCAAATATAAAAATATAATAAACTTAAGTTTTACAATGCATAATTTAATGGAGTAACATACCATGGCAAGAATGTGGTTGGTTTTTGTATGCCATATAATTTTGGAGAAGATAAAATCTTGTGGACTATTAAGAAACTAAATATTAAAGATGAGCATTTATGTAACAACCTATATACATGACAACATATAGTATTATTTCATTAGTTTTATTCTTGATGGTAAGAATGCACTAAATTTTAAAAGGTCCTACACAATAGTAGTTAGCCGTTAGCTATGAATATGAAAAGGTTTCCCCTTAATTTTTTAATTCTCTTATATTCTTTTCACATGCAATGAATTGCATAAAGGAAAGACACGAATTGTGTGAGTTGCATTTTACAAAGTAGATCTTGTGTAAGAGATATCGTAGTGTATAGTCGTCGAATGGGACTAGCCACCATGAGTAGTAGCCATCTTAAGAGTGATAGCAAAAGGTGTTTTGAGGTAACCTACCACCACATTTGAGGAGTCGAACTATTTCTTGTCCTTAGGTCATTGTGAGAAATTGGTAAGGTAAAGGGAATGTAACTAAGTTGCATTTGTTGAGAAATTGAGATGGTTATTAATTGTGTTAGAGGAGTTGGGAAGAATCCATAAGTTAACCAAATCGCTTGAAATATGCATAAAAGAAGTAAGTCAATAATAGATAAGTAAGTTATTGTGTTGCTTTGAGTATGCATCATTGTGATTTGTTAATTTTGATGAAGATAAAATTTAAAGTGTAGCGTTAGCTTACATCTGCAAATTTTACTTACAAAAAATTAGTTTGTGAAGTGTGTTGTTTGTGACAATAATAGGGTAGTTTGTGAAGTGTGTTGTTTGTGACAATAATAGGGTTATCAATTGATAAGTTGTAACAATAATATCAAAATCATTTGGTGTATTCATAACCCTTGAAAATGCCCAATTTATCTCATATAATGTTGGATGGCAACAAAAAATTAATGATATCAATTTAAATCATGGAAACAAAATATGCTTTCCATATTTGAATACAAATGTTTGAACAAACTTGTTTTGGGAGAAGAAATACATAGTGACACTAATGTAGATGCCCAAGAAAAATATGATGCAAAGAATCAAGAAGTTGTGATGTTGGTCAAGCTATAAGTAACGAATGAGATACTTCATGAATTTCAAGATGGTAAGGATGCATTTATCCTGTGGGGAACCTATTGAATATGAATGAAACATCAAGCAAAGGTAGAGCATTTCTCCTTAAAAAATATGTAACTTATTGTCAATTCAAATGGAGGAGTCTTACTCCTTGCAATGTCATTTGTTAAAAATGAAGGATATTAGAGTTCAATTGAAATCAATTGACAAGACAATGGAAGAAGAAGATATGATGGTTATAACTTTGAAAAGTATGTCTTCTTTTTATGCAAATTTTATTGAAGCCTTCAACATTACTAACATTGATAAAGATCAAACATTTGAGCAATTGAGTACTAAGATCTTGCAATTGAACAAATGGAAAGAGCAGTTTGGGAATAACAATGTGAATAAGGCTTATGAGATAACACTTATAACAAAGTTCAAGAGCAAGGGTAGCAAACAAAGGGAAGAGAATGATGGAGGTAACTATTCCAAGTTAGGTAAAAGTAGAAAAGCAATTAAATGTTTTTATTGTTGAAAATGAGGGCATATAAACAGAGTTTGCAAAAAATGGTTGTTGGATGAAAAGCACAACCAAGAACATTCTTATGATAATTAATCCACAAAGAAAAATGCCATTGTGACTAAATAGAAGGAGAATATAGAGTCATATGTGTTCATGGCCATAAACAAGGATTCAAAGAGTGGTAAGTTTTATTGTTGTGTTGTTCGGGAGCACCTAGATATTTTATTAACAATGTTGATTGATATGTTGATTTTGTAGATGATAAATCTTAATATAATTGTGTTGTGCTGAGTGGCAGAGAAGAATATAGGGTTAGAGGAAAAGGAAATGTCCTATTTCAATTAAGAGGTAAAAGAATAATGATTAAAGATGTCTATAATGTTCCTTATTTGGAGAAAACTCTACTTTCAGTAAGTAGTATAATGAAGCATAGTCTACACTTGCATATAAATTTAAGCGTTGATAGTTGTTTTGTTGTTGACAAAAATAGCAAAAAGATGGTTTCTATGGGTGTAGAAGAACAAGGTTTATTCTAGTTCATAGAAGTTACGAATGCAAGATTGGTTTGAAAGAAAGACGGTTGTAATGTCACTGAAAACACGGCCACAATGCCTAGGCCAAAGAGGTGCCAAGTGAGATAGAGCTCAAGAAATGAAGCCCTAGATGATGTCACTTCTAAAACAAGTCAAATAAGAGAAGGTGGATGATAGGTATATTATGCATTATATGTTGCAGTTAATAGGAAGAAGATCCTCGGGGAGGGTGAAGATGAAGTGGTAAATAAGAAGACTCTTAGGGAGGGTAGAGATGATGGTGCTTCCTTAGAGAAGCAAACATAAGATTTTGTTATGTTGGACCACCATGATGTGGAGGATGTGAGTTGAGTGAACATGTCAAGTTCTATGGAAATGGTGGAAAGACTAACTGTTTAGCCACCATTGGATCTCATATGATTAGTGAGTCAATGGTTAGACAAAATTATGGGGAAATAAGTTGTACTTCATCAACCTTGTTAGATACAGTTCACTTCTAGTTGTTATTTTGAAGATCTTATATCATTACATACAAAAATCTTGCTTGTCACAAGTTTTTGCTTTTTTGTATTTTGAAAAAGCATGTAAAATGACCCATGAGAAGGTGTTGGAGATAATGATCATATTTTTAGAACTTAGGAGTTAGACTATAAAATAATAAATTCTCAAAAATAAAGTGATGTAATAATGGAATATTTAATGCAACTTTCGATAAAATAATTAATAGTTAAGTATTTGGGAGTTGCATAACATACTCCTCCTTTTTCCTAGAGACATTACATCATTTAATGATGAATCCACTCTTTCTCATTCATGTTTATTCCAATCTACAACTGTGTGTCTGAAATCTCACCATGTAAATTTGACAAAATCATGTAAACTATTAAGAAATCAAATATTAAAAGTGAGCATTTACATACCAACCTATATATATGTATATAGTATAATAAAACATGTAAAACTACTACTAGAATCTAGTCACTTTATTTTATTCGTTTTATCTCAAATGTAAGTATGCACCAAATTTTTAAAAATCTTACATAGTAATAAGTAGCCATTAGCTATGAATTATATAAAAGGCATCCCTTTATGAGCTTTTTTTTTTTTTTTTGGTTCATTTTACATGCAATGAATTATATAAATGAACTATGAATTATTGAAGAATGAATTGCATAAATAACTATGAATTATTGATGGAAAATGCAAAAAAAATATTGATACAAGGTAATAAAATAACATATTAAGAAATCACTTGGATTAACTAGTATAGATAGTGTAACATTTCAAACTAGCAATCTTAAATAAGCAACACAATGTAGATTGAATACTAGTGATTCGTAAGCATGTGGGAGAAGTGTAGGCACAAATGTCACTACACCCATGGGAGATCCCTTTAAGATACCTACAAACACCAAAATGTGCAAATACCTTCCTACAACCTTGTAACCAGATCAGTGCCTCGTATGGAGTCAAACAATGTATAAAGAAGACAACTATATCTAATTAAGGAGTTAATTCAATAGCTATTCATTGACATCATCAATCACTTTCCTATTTGATAAATTTCACAAATCCCAATGCAACTTCACGCTTATCAAGGTACCCTCACATATCCCAAGGAAACCTCACAAAAAGGTTCGCTTTGAGGAAAAGATGAAAGGGAAGGATAGGGTGAAGCCCTAGGTCCAATCAAAATCCCAATGCAATCCAAGGTGAGTGAGATATAAGGTTCTCACGTTCCCCAATGCACTTGCTTCAAACAAGATGGCCTTGCAAACTTGTGGATAAATCCACTAGGGCGAAATTAGTGGGTGGACTAGAATTTCCAAATTCCAAATATTTTTGTATTTTGGGAATTTTTAGACTTTTACAGTTTTTAGAAATTTTCATATTTTTAGGGTTTTTATGCATAAAATTGCAACAAAAATAAAGACAACTAATTAATGAAAATAAGAGTAATTTTAGCAACAAGCAAGGGGATATGATTCTTGTCTCAGTCCCTAAGGCAATGAGAGATCAATGGTCAATGTTCCTCTCTTGAAATGCCTTTCAACATTTGCAAGCTAGGGCATCACCTAGTAACCTATAGGGTTCGGTAGGAGAGCCTAATGAGGGAAAATGAGGAAGTCCAAGGCCCTAACAAGCAATAGAGAACTCCTAGGGAGGATGTTCTCTTCATACAAAAGTTGACAAAATGTTGACAAAAAATCCCTAACAAATCAGCAAAATGCATCATAAAAGCACTATTTAACCTAGCTAGGAGCATAACTTACCAACATTCAACAAGAAGTGATCAAGGAAAATACCCTTTTCTTGTTGTGTTTTTACAATGACAGCGTGGCTCTATTTATATAAGACTAGCCTCACCTAATTTTAAGTTATTAGCCTACAAGATAATGTAAAAAATATAACTGTTGGCTTGCTCATGTTGGACACAATGGTCACACTAAGAGGGGGGTGAATCAACGTGTAAGCAATTAACCCCTTTTTCACTTCTACAAGTTAAATAGAGACTATCGAGAATTATGCTACAAGTGCATCACTACATTCATTAAACAGTCATCACATGTCATATTGTAATATAAGCATAAATCAGTGAATCATAACAGTAGATGCATCACAGGTAAAACACTAGAATTGTATGAAGGCTTTATATATATGTTTTTGATATGATATACAATGGAAGACACCAATCTTCGCTATTACAATCAGAACCAACTGATAAGAAGAGCACCAAATCCTATTCCAAGGCCCAGCCTGGTTTTCTTAGCTCCAACTAAGAAAGGTTCAGGAATCCAATCCTCAGGTGTGCAAGACTCTACTTGCCAATCAAGAAACACTTCTGCCACTCATCAAATGTTGCTCATTATCCAGCCACCATCAACCTGTCACTGCAGTCGCAATCAAGTCTTCAAGGATGCCCAAGAATCAATGTTGCTCATGTCTTCAAAGAATCTTCACATGCACTCCTTATCTAAGATACCAAGTAGTCTAAGGTCTGTCCACAAATCCAATAAATCTGCCCATGACAATGATGCTCATGTCATCTCATCCCAAGTCTTCAAATGCACTTCTACACACTGATCATGCCAAGTCCATGTCTCTTAAATAGTAGAATTGATTAGCTTGTCTTTCAAACTGATTCCAAGTTACATCACTATCAGCTTGTTCACAAAATCAGTTGATGACTGCTTCTTGAATGCCCCAGGGCAAAGCTTGATCTTCACTTATGGCTGGAGTTGGATCTTAAGAGTTTCTTCACAACTGATATATATCCAAAACATAGATTTGACTTAACATTTTCCTACTGCTATTCAAGAATCATGCCAAGTCATCACAGGTTCTACTCAAGACATCAAGAGTCTTCTCATGTCCACCAACTAGGCCAACTTCAACTTACCAATGTGTCTTATTTGGGCTTTGAGCATTCTTCAAAATTGTCCAAATCAAATTTCAATCTATGATCTAACCATTACACATTCATCTAGACAAACCACTGATATCTATCAACAGGACTACTGCAATGAGTACTTACTTGGATTAGGACTGAAATCACTTCTTCACTGTGCAACAAGGGTTACTTCAAGACTGCCACTGTCAAATTTACTTCCCATTACTGTCAAGTAATTTCTCTGTTGTCACATTCAATCAATGTTTGGCATGTCACCTTAATCCAATGGTTGTTAGAGTCTGCAAATTATTGCATAATGATCTTCAAGTGTAACCCATGAGAGAAATGATGTTATTATATGCACAGCTTGAGAAAATACAGAGAAAGAGGCCTAATTTTTATGTTTATTGTAGCCTTCCTCTTACGGTTCCCTCATTATTCTAATAGACGTGAATTTCAGAGAGAAAATTGAACTTCAAATTGTTGTTGCCTCGGAAAATGATACCCGAATTTCAGAGCTAAATCAGACTTCTACTGCGGCTGCCTTAGTCCATTGTACCCGAATTTCAGAGTTGGTCGAATTTCAGAGGTGATATCTTTTTTTGAATGAGTGAAAGATGTTATATATGTAGTGTTCATCTTGGAGTTTGACTAGGATGACTTGCTATATATATTTTATTCCTCCCTTTTTTTATTTTTACTTTTACTGGGCCGACTCACCAATTTTAGCATAAAATTAATTTTAAAATTAAAATTTCTTTTAAATATTTGCCTTGTTTCAAGCCAACATTTGACATGTTATTTAGGGATGACCTTAATTAGTCTTGTGGTTCCTCCAAGCTATAGGGGTGTCCAATCATGTCAAGGAATTCACCATATTCCAAGGACTACAAGGATATAACAGAAGGTTCCAAGAAACCCAAGTGAAAGGGTAACAAAGACCACCATTAATCCACATAAGGAACTTCAGTACTTTTGCAAAGGGATTTCTTCCCAAGGTTCAAGAGTGGGTTGCAAGTTTTTATGAACCATCAAATTCATGCAAGTATAATCTTCATCATCAGGCAAGAAGTATTCAAAGTCCAAATTACCATACTCAATGGCATCATCATCCAATCAGCGAAGGCTCCATCTTCTTCATAAATTCTTTAATTGGCATATCAAGCCACCAAAGCAAGAACATCATGAGTATGGGTTCCAAGAACCAAGCCACCATATGTAATATCATCATTTAATTATCATGTCAAGAGCACAAAGGCTGTCATGACCAAGAGAAGACCACTGAGGGAGAAACTCCAACATGTCAAGGATTTCATCATGGATTCCACATATCTTCAACAAGCTTATGGGTATGGGTACAAGAGTTCCATAATAATTTGACAGTTGATCAAGTTTTTCATCTTCATGTGATCATCAATATTTGCAAGAATCCATATCATCAAAAGTACCTCCATTAGGCTTGTGGGAAAAATATCAGTAAGCAACCAAGTGTGTGGGCTTCATGACCCCATCAAGCCACAATATCTCCATGTCTTCAAGAAGCATCACCATGCCACATAAATATCCAAGAGGCATGTCAAGGGAATCAAGGCATAATGTCAAGTTCCTCCATACACTTATGAGCCACATCATACACAAATGACCACAGAATGGGTCATTTGTACAACCAGGTACACATCATCTGTAAATGCGCCCTAATGCCCAAGCTTCCACATGCAGGGGTACCAGTATCATGCATCCATCAATCAACCATCAAGCTGACACCTGTTAATTCTATCATCCAGTCTGACACCTATGTGTGGGTAGAGAACTCCAACTTGTGCAACAAATACCATGAATATGTGCAAGTGCCCAAGATCCAGTCCATACCTGTTCATCAAGCTTGTCCACTGCAGGGAATCTTGGTGGAATCTATGTCAACTGAAAGTTCCATTGCATGTCCATGTTGGCATCAATGAAAACTCAATCAACAATCTCCCCCTTTGTCATTGATGACAACAACTCATGCTCCTCCTAAGAGAATGCTCCTCCTTTCATCCTCATCTCTCCCCCTTTGGCATCAATGGCAAAGGGTGACCACAAATATGCACCTTTCACAATGGAGTCATTGCTAGTTGCTCCCCCTATCAACATGCATAATTGTCTAGATGTAACCACGATCCAGGGACCTATACTGCTTCTTGAAAGAGCCATCAGCTGCTCTTTCTCACCCTTGAGTTCCTCCTACCACTCCCATGAACTCAAGGTACTCCAAGGTATTTGAGAGACCTCAATGTGGGCTTGCCACATGGAAGCCATCTTCTCTGCAATGCTCAATCTCTCCCAGGTGCAATTGTTCAATATTCTTCACTCATACCTATTTCTTGGCACTTGTCTTAGCATTTGCTCCTTCATCATTATTTGTCTTCCTTGGTTCATTGGATTTCCTTGTTGAACTAAATGATACACTTCTCATAGATCCTCTCCTTGTATTACAACAGTCTTGAGCTTTGTTCTCAAAACCATTGCAATTGTAGCATCTCATTGTACGACAATATGCAGCAATATGACCCACATGGTTGCAAGTCCAACATCTAACTGTATTGTTGGGATTCCCAACACTTCTTCTTGCATAGAATCTGCAATCCAATGCCATGTGACCAAAATCATCACATGAGTAACAATACCATTGAAATTGTTTTCATACCTGGGTTTTTGGTTCCATCTTGAAGTTGTCTCTCTTATGAGTTTGCTTTGAGGAGTGGGACCAACTTCTTGAGTTATTTATGATCTTCTAAAGTATTTGTTGTCTTGTGCAGGTACATGAGGAGCAGCTTTACTTTCACCTTTTGAGAATGAAGGGCTTGTTTCAGAAGTCTTAGGAGTCCATGTGCAAACTTCAGTTTTGTTTGCTTCCTTGTCGTAGCAAGCCAATATTTGTCAAATGGAGATCTTTGACAATCTAGGATCTCATCCAAAATGACTGAATTGTTGTTGAACTTCACATGAGCGTTTGACTTTTCAACCTTCTTTCTAAGATCAACAACTTCCATCTCAAGATTCTGGTTTGTCTTCTCTTTTTCTTCCAACCGATTCTTCAAGATTTATTCTATTCGTTTGGCTTCCTCAACTGAGTCTTCAAATCGATATTAGACTTTCTTGTCTCTTCAATCTCTTTCAGGGCTTCACTAGTGTCTTCTTCTTATTTTGTTAATTCGGTCTTCAGCCTTTCAACTTCATCCTTTTTGTCTTCTAACTGATCCTACAACACGGCTTCATTGTGCTTAAGTTTTGTGAGTAGCTCTTTTAGTGCCAAGGTATTTTGCTGGTACTTATCTAAAGAGTCCAAAGTTTTCTTCTTAAACCTCATGAAGTCATATTGGTTTAGACTAACAACATTCATGAACCAATCAGCTTTGAGATCAATATTCAAGAAGCTATGTGTTATTTCCTTTGTTGATTTTAACAAGTCTTCTTCATCATTTGCAAGAACTTTTTCAATTTCATCAAATATAGAGTTACTATAATCAGAAGAGTCCATACCTTCACTGGAGTCCAATTCTTTCTTTTCTTCTTGCTTCACATCTTCAGTGGGATTGACTTTTGTTTCTTAATTTGCCTTTTCAGTGTCCTGTCTTCCCCTTTGGTAATCACTTTCCAACTTGAACCATAGGCCTTTGGCTGAAGTGTATTCCCCTACACTTTCCTTGACGGAGCTTGGAATTCCATCCAAGAGGAACTTCAAGGAAGTGGTGTTGTCCTCCTTAGATTCTTTCTGTGCAGCTGACTTGGTCTTCTTATTGGATGGAATGGGTGGATTGATAACAATCTCCCAAACACCAAACCTCTTCAAGTAAGCTTTCATCTTGCTTCTCCAACTGAAATAATATGTCATGTCAAATATCGAAACATCATTGATGAGGGACTCTGCTTTTGCATCCATTGTGTGTCTACGAATCTCCTTCAAGCTGGAAAATCTTGTGGTGAAGGCCTGCTTTGATACCAATTGTCGGACACAATGGTCACACTAAGAGGGGGCTTGCAAGATTTTATGAACCATCAACTTCATGCAAGTATAAGCTTCATCATCAAGCAAGAAGTATTCAAATTCCAAGTTACCATACTCAATGGCATCATCATCCAATCAGCGAAGGATCCATATTGTTCATAAATTCTTTAATTTGCATATCAAGCCACCAAAGCAAGAACATCATGAGTATGGGTTCCAAGACCCAAGCCACCATATGTAATAGCATCATTTAATTATCATGTCAAGAGCACAAAGGTTGTCATGACCAAGAGAAGACCATCGAGGGATCAACTCCAACATGTCAGGGATTTCATCATGGACTCCACATATCTTCAACAAGCTTATGGGTATGGGTACAAGAGTTCCATAATACTTTGACAGTTGATCAAGGTTTTCATCTTCATGTGATCATCAATATTTGCAAGACTCCATATCATCAAAAGTACCTCCATTAGGCTTGTGGGAAAAATATCAGTAAGCAACCAATTGTGTGGGCTTCATGACCCCATCAAGCCACAATATCTTCATGTCTTCAAGAAGCATCATCATGTCACATCAATATCCAAGAGGCATGTCAAGGGCATCAAGGCATAATGTCAAGGTCCTCCATACACTTATGAGCCACATCATACACAAATGACCACAGAATGGGTCATTTGTACAACCAAGTACACATCATCTATAAATGGGCTCTAATGCCCAAGCTTCCACATGCAGGGGTACCGGTATCATGCATCCATCAATCAACCATCAAGCTGACACTTGTGAATGCTATCATCCAGTCTTACACCTATGTGTGGGTAGAGAACTCCAACTTGTGCAATAGATACCATGAATATGTGCAAGTGTCCATGATCCAGTCCATACATGTTCATCAAGCTTTTCCACTACAGGGAATCTTGGTGGCATCTATGTCAACTGAAAGGTACACTACATGTCCATGTTGGCATCAATGACAACTCAATCAACAACTCACCCACAGCTTTGGGGGCTAAACCACTCTAAAAGATATAAAAGTAGTAAATAAAGTGAAATTAGGTTACACCAAGTTCTAGGTGTGCCAAAAGGAGGACATCATGCCCCAAATAACCCCAATAGATGTGTGCCCTCAACGTCCTTCTTCATTATCCTTGTAGGCTTCTTCAATAATGAAGCACAAATTGTGGGTACACAGCCCAGAGGAGGGGTAAAATAGGTCCAAGTGAGCAAATAAGGTGTGTTGAACAAATGCCATCACCTTTTACATGGAAAATAAACAAGTGTGGTCATGTGTGCAAGTGATTATCCCCCCAGGTGCATCAACCCCTACAGGACGAGCACTCTCGCAGGTGGAAATCAAGTGGACCATCCATGGCATGATTAGGGGTATTTAGCCCCAAATCAACACTCTACACTTCAACTTGGCCTTTATATCAAAAAAAAACCCTTCCCCTTGGAGACCTGGAGGGAACACTACAGATACTTTGAGGCGTAACAGATAGTAGTTTCTAGTGGGAAAAAAAGTAGTCCTAGACTACAAAATATGATGAATGGTGGAGATTTATTAGTCAAGATGTCTATATGAAGCATGGTTGCCATCATTTACTATTGTCCTCTTACCTTGAAATATAATATTTCTTAAACATATCATTGAGGCAATAAAGTATAACTACCAAATTATCATATGTATTTAAGTTGGAATATGATTATGTATAGGATAATCAATGCAAAAACTAAAATTTCACCTTTCTTATTAATGGTTTCTTGGAATTAATCGTTGTGAATTTTTGGTGTCATAGCTGATTTGAAATATTAATTTACAATAGCAAATAAAACTAATGGACAATATTTCACTTCACTTCAACCCAACACACTATTAAGCTCAAGGAAAAGATACCAAATGTATGCCAACAAGTTTTAGCCTTTAGGTCACTCTTTTCCAAGCAAATACCAGATCTGAAAATCACTTTATTACAACAGAAAATCAACTCTCTTATCTTCAAGTTATATGTTAAATCACTTGACAATTTCATCCCTGTGTTATGTCAAATTAGCATGAACAACAAGTGGTGGAAATTAGCTAATCAATAAGACAATGTACAAATAAAATAAAATCTATAATTACATGAGTTTTGGATAACTAGAAACTTCATGTGTGTGTGTTGGAATAGCAGTCCATGTTAGTTCATCACACACCTTTGGATATTTTGGTGACAAACAATTGATAGTCAACTAGAAGA
This sequence comes from Larix kaempferi, assembly GCA_027924585.1. Lineage (NCBI taxonomy): Eukaryota > Viridiplantae > Streptophyta > Pinopsida > Pinales > Pinaceae > Larix > Larix kaempferi. Next base: position 4,035,180 of record BSBM01000238.1, on the reverse strand, counting down.
GTCGATTGACTGGTCAACAAACGGGTCGATTAGGCTCTTGACTAGTCAAACTGATCAACCGACATAGGAGTCTCCTAGACGATCGATTGGTTGATCAATTAGAACATAACCGTTGACTATGGCACAATCATGACAGAATTCAAGGAGGCCCTTATGTCCTATGACCCAAGTATGTGGACACATTCTTCCTCGGTTCAAGGGATTTGGTTACATATTGGAGCTATAAAAGGATGACCTTATGGATTGAATATACAAGCGAGAATAATGTGTCAACAATGCATTTAAATGTATTGTCGATTGTAATATGTTGTGCTTGAGTGTTGAAATGGTGTCTAACGATAGCACCTCTTCTTGGAATAATTCTCTCTCTGATCTTTTCCAATTCCCCGGTTTCTCTAACATGGTATCAAAGTTGTTGGTTTGAATCACAGCATGTTGTCTATAAGTCTATTTGAGGTGTCAAATGAACATGCTCTATTGAGTCGGATCTATTTGTGATTGACTCTAGGTTTCAACTTGGAGAATGTATCAGGGTTTATATTTATAGATCAATGCTATGACTTCCTAATAAGAACTCGTGACCTTGAATGGTCACAACTATGGAATATGGGCACAAGATATGGAGGCCTTGTTGAAAAGTAAGTCCCTGTGGCAGTAAAATCGCAATCTCGGATCCGAAGGAGGATCAAGAGAAGTTCATCCTCGATGGAAAGAAAATGTGTTTGTAGGAGTGATTACCACCTACATTTCGTGGAAGATCCACTTTCATACAATTGGGATCAATTGTCCTCACCATGTATGGAAGAAATTAGAGATTTTTTATATAAATTCGATGAAAGAGTTGATGTCTGTGGGTCTTCTCTCCTTTGGAAGGATTGACTAATATTTGGCTCATGTCAAGGAGTTACAATTGAAACTGTGTGAATATGGCAAGGACTTTCTAAAGAAATATGGTCAACTCATTGAGCTGATCATCATGAATCTGAAGACATCCTATGATATATTATGTTCAATGTGTTGTGCTAGTTTGGAATCCAAGAAAGAATATGATAAGGACTATACCTTTGACTCTTACTATGGATTTTTTCTTTAGGGCATGGGATAAATTGCTTTATGAAGGTAAACTAAATTCCAATCAACAGGGCCATTTGCTGAAGGGAAAAGCTCAAACAAACTACATAGAAAGAGGTCGAAAGGGTGACCCAGAGAAAATTTGAGAGTGCATCGACCATAATCAGAAGAAGAAGTGTGATGAGCCAACTAAGAAAGACAAGAAGAATAATACTTATCATTATTATGAGAAATTAGGACATATGTAGAATGATTATTGGAATAAGACCAACGATCTAGAAGAAAAGGTCAAGAAACTTGAAGTAGACGTGTCGACTAGACGACTAGCCAATGCTCAACACCGACTTCTGGAAGGTGTGGAAGATAATTATACATTTTTTTTATGCTTCTTAGGCCCTAAATTCTCACATTTCTTAGAGTGAGTGGATAGTTGATTATGGTTGTACTCATCATATGGATAAATATGCTTCCCTCTTTTCTTCCTTAAGTGAAGCTGCAGAAAATATTTTTTTGTAGCAAGTGATTATGCACTTACTATTGTTGGTTGTGGTGCCATTGAATATCAAAATGGTGCGATTACCAATGTATATCATGGACCTAATCAAAGTGAAAACTTATTTTTGGTGCCCCAACTTACCGCACTCGCGAAAAGGTTGAATTTTTGCCATATCAGTTTGTTGTGAAGGATGTAAACAATTGGGAAATTGTTGTTGAAGGGTTCTTTGATGGAAAGGAAAGCCTCTATAAGTTCCATGATGTTCCAAAGAGATATATAGGGCTGAATACACTCATATCTTAGACCGATGAATGCAATAGAGTCTGGCATGAACGACTTGGACATTTAAATTTTTTAAGCTTGAAATTGATGGTGAAACATGACATGGTTGTTAGACTACCTAAAATTGTTCACCCTAATGGAGTATGTGAAGGGTGTGCAGTTGGAAAGCATCACCAAGCTCCCTTTGAGATTGGGAATACATGGAGATCCAATACCAAGCTAGAACTTGTCCACAACGATCTATTTTACATGAAAAAACCATCACTAGCAAGTGCGAGGTATATTTTAATCATCATTTATGATTTTTCCAGGTACAATTGGGTATATTTCTTCAAGAATAAGAGTCATGTATTTGAAAATTTCAAGGAATTTAGGGCATTAGTTGAAAAGCATTGCGGTCTACTTGTCAAATGTTTAGGATTAGACAACGGTAAAGAATATGTGGGCAAATATTTTGAAAACTATCTATCACAGAATGGAATATCTTGGTAGAGATTTGTACTTCACATGCCTCGCCAGAATGGAGTAGAAGAAAGGAAAAAATACTTGGGTTGAAATGTCATGTTGTTTGCTTCAGACCAAAGATTCATCAACTAAATTTTGAGTAGAAGTTGTCTACTATTCAAACTATCTACTCAACCGTACTTTGACTAAATTTTTCCTTAATATGACTCCTGTTGAGAAATGGAGTGGAAGGAAACTATCAATCGTTCACCTTAGAACATTTTGATGTATTGCATGGGTGCACATTCCAGACAATTGTAGAATAAATTAGATACAAAGATTCATGCTTGCATCATGATGGGATACTATGAAGAGTCAAAGACCTATAGATTGTTTGATCTAGTCAAATACTAGTCATCATTTGAAGAGATGTTGTCTTTGATCAAAAGACCTCAAGTATTACACTGTTGAAATCCTCTTCTAGTTTGAAGAGTAGTGATCCTTTTGAAATTATGACAGAATCATGATTGAATGAATCCTATTTGGGATTTTTTACTAGATAGTTGATTCACCGACATGCTTCAACTTCTATCCAACTAGTGACTACATAATCAACTACCAGCTTTGGGACCCCTAATTGACCCTCTAGTGAATCAGCTGATATAGGAAATCCTTCATCTCAAAACCATTGTCTACCCTATTGGGTTGCTAAGACAATTGAAGCTATTAGAGCTAATGCAAGAGATATCAATGACATAAGGAAGACTAGAGATGTGGTAGTGTTGCTCTAATAGGACGTGTAATAGAGATGTGTGATACATATACATATGCACATGCACATGGTCAACTTGAATGGGATAATTCTACCAATGAAGAATATTGTTCCATGATGAAGAATAAAACACAGGATTTAGTTCCTCATTTGCAAGGAAATAACATAGTGAAATGTCAATGGATCTACAAGACCAAATTCACATCTCATGGTGTTGTTTAAAGACATAAGGATTGTTTGCTTGCAAAGGGTTTTTTGGAGCATTTAGGCATCGACTACACTGAAACCTTTGCTATGTTTCAAACATGAACCTAGTTCGCCTAATTCTTTCACTTGTTTCTTGAATAGGATGGGAGGTGCATTAGATGAATGTCAAAAGTGCATTTCTTCATGGATATCCAAATAAAGAAATATATATGGAGGAACACCCAAGTTTTGAGAAGCATTCCAATCTTATTTTTTTACTGAAGAAAACCTTCTATAATTTGAAATAGACCCCTAGGGATTGGTATGAGAATACTGATCATTTATTTATCTATCTTGATTTCAAATGTCGTGAATCAGATAATAGCATTTGTGTTTTATAAGTAAATGGTGAAACCTTAATTGTTGCATTACATATACATCATTTAGTCGTTACTGGAAACAATATAAATCCGATATTGGATTTGAAGAAACAATGAGCCAATACCTTTGAAATGACTAACCGTCTCTTACATTTCTTTTTGGGAATCTAAGTTCTACAAATGGATAATGGTATCTTTATTTCTCAACCTAAGTGAGTAATGGATATTTTTTAAAGATTCAAGATGAACAACTATAAATCATGTTCTACATCTTTTCAATTGATAGTAAAGTTGACAAAGGATTGTGACACACCGTAAGTTGACAGAACTTTGTATCGATAATTGGTTGGTAGTCTAATTTATTTACCTCACAGATGAACTGATATTTCCTTTGATGCTAGTGTGGTTTCTCGATTTATGCGAGATCCTCAACAGCCAATGGAAGGTCACAAAGAGAATTGTTCAATATATCAAGGGAATTTATCAACTTGGTATAAAATATTGCACCAATACTATAGAACCACTAGTCAGTTACACTGAATCATATTGGAATAGAGAGGGTGATGATAGGAAGTCAACATCTAGATGTGTTTCACCTTAGTTCAGGACCTCTGGTGTGACCGTGTAAGAAGCAGGGGGTGGTCTCCCTTTCAACCACATAAGCTAAATATTGTGGTTTAGTTAATGATAACACATAAACGGTATGGATCCAACAACTCTTGGGAGAGCTTGATTTTTCAGTTGATCCAATGACTATATTAACCTTTTGTGATAACCATAGTGTAAGACAGGTTATTTACAATATTTTTACACACAATAAGATGAATCATGCAGATCTTCATGCTCACTACTTAAGATAGTTGATACAATATTTTGTTGTCAAGCTTGTATATTGCAGGATTGATGATCAGAGTGTTGATATATTTACGAAGCCTTTAACTGAATCTAGGCTTGTCGAACATCAAGTTATGTTTGGGATTCAAGAAGGTGCAATTATGGGGGGTGTACATAATTAATTTCACCTCCTAAATCTCTAGTGTGTTGTGTTGATGGGGGGTGTTGGATTAGTAGGCCATGCTAGTTCATCACACCTCTAGATCTTCTAAAGATAGACAGTTGACAATCAATAGTCGACTAGAAAAGTTGATTGAGTGGTCTATTGATGGGATGACTAGGATCTATACTAGTTATGCTAATCAACTGATGGAGGAGTCGACTAGTTTATCAATTGGTCGAGTTGTTGGAACGAAATTGTCAACTATGGCACAAATAGGGTAAAATTCAAGGTCACTGTGTTTTATGGCCCAATTATGTGGACACATTCTTCCTCAGTTCAATGGAGTTAGGTTACATCATGGAAGGTCAAATATACAAGCAAGAATAACGTGTGAACACTACATTTTGGTATTTTTTTTATTGTAATATGTTGTACTTAAGTGTTGAAGCATTGTCTATAGACATAACCTCTTCTTGAAATTTTTCCTATTGTCCTCTTGAGTTGATAGAAAAATAATATTTAGTATATCATATAGTTATGTAATGTTGTTGTTAATGGTTTGACAACTAAAAAATGCATTCCAAAACTTTTTTTCATGCTCACCCATACACATTTATTATTATTCTCCTTTTCTTAAAGGGAGTTTAACATCGTACTACCCCACATTTGATGCTACCAAGTTATTTGTTCTTTTTGTTCTTACATTTGATATTATCAAATTATTTCTTTGTTTATCCATGTGCGACAAATTCGTGGGATTATGCAATTGTATTTCCAATCACTTGTTTTCTCCAACAATATATAGAAGAAATAAAGTACATGTACATATCACTTCTTTTTTTCCTCGGAAGGAAAAAAAAAAAAAAAAAATTGTATTTTTATTTCAGATTAGAAAACAAAATACATTTGTACTTACCACCCATAGACTCTTATAAATGAACTGAGAAAAAATACCTTTACCGAAATCCCCAAAAAACTAATATTCATCAACAGAGAAAAGGTTGGAGCATGACAATATTCCCTCCTTGAATTCTTGTTTAGTGCCTCGATGGAGGATCTCCCCTAAGCCATATTTTGAAAGACTGTCCATCTCAATATTTTGTTTCTTGAAGATGTAGTAAACCAACCTAGATCCAAATCCTAGGCTCTATCAAGCGTCGAGAGGGATCAAATCTCCCGAGGTGCAAGCCTCTCCTCGAAAAGCTCCTTGAGTGCAATACCTGAGAAGAGGTTTGCACCTCGGGAGATTTGATCCCTCTCGGCGCTTGATAGAGCCTAGGATTTGGATCTAGGCTGGTTTCAATCGTGGGCAGTAATATGCATACCTAAACATAAGAAACTTGAATGTTTGACCTGTAAAATAATCTTCATCCAATTAATAGCGATGGCAGATTCACCATAAACTTGTAAAATTTCGAGTCCTTTGTTGTGTACCAATTTGAGAAGAAAAAAAGGGCATTAAATTCACCAAAGTTATTAGAACCTGCCCCAAGGTGATCTCTCTTGATTATGTAATGGCCTTCAGTGAAATGTAGAATGAACCCAATACCACATAAAGTTCCCTCATTCTGGATGGCCCCATCAAAAAATCCCCAGGGCTTTGTCTTGTCCACTGATAACACCTAAAAATTTATGGTTGTCTTGACTTTTAAGTTCCGATGAAAAAATCTGAGGGCAAATGTTTGTGCAACAACTTCAAATGAAGGAAGATGATTGTCTTTAAAGATGCAGAAATTCCTTTCCCTCCAAATACCACATAAAACTAAATAAGGAACATCATGAAATGTCTTCAATTCACTCCTTTCAAACCACACCTTCAAGCAAGCTTCTATATTTTCTCTCTTCCATAGGTTATGTAAATCCAATAAATAAATTAGAAGGGACAAGTCAAAAATAAGTGGACATTGGTTTCAAAGTCCTGGTTACACAAAACGCACCATCCAAGCCCACTAGTATTCCTTCTTTGGAGTCTATCCCAGGTAAGGACTTTGTTTTTTAGGGCCAACCACATAAGAAAAATGGTCTTTGTGGGGCACTTCACCTTCCAGATCTTAGTCCACCGCCAATTGTCTCTATATACATGCTAAGTTTGTAATGATGGGTATCCTTGTTTGACAACGTAATGACCACCCCCTTCCGCTCCAATCCAATTCATCTCCTCTAGGTTACATGTTAGCATTATGTGGACCCTCTTGAGTTATTCTAGTAACCATCCCAATATTGAAAGTGGACCTGATCCAATCCAATATCTTGAGTAGCCTTTAACCACCCTTGAGATCAAATATTGGTTTCCCTTGCATTTCCAATTTTGACCAACATGCAAATCCCCAATATCCTCATCTGAGCCCTTAAATATTCAGGAAGAAAAATGTTGGGACTACATCGATATATAACATCAACCCCTATGCGTACTAGAGCTCCATTTCCCACCTTCTAGTCTAAATGATTCCCGATGACTAGTAAACCCAAAGTGATAGCTCTCCACTTAATGGAGACATTCTATATAGATTTTATTCTAGTTTTGATCTAGTCCAAGATAGAGCTAGGGGCAATATATTTTTGAACCAAAATCCTACTCCAAAGAATAGGTTTGGTGACCATGTGCCAAAGTGTTTTGCTACAAGATATTTTCTAAATAAACTGATATCTTTCAGCCTCCAGCCTCCCAATTTCTTCGAAGACACAATGAGCTTCCAATTTGCCAAGTGTAACCCATTGTATTCAGCACTGCCCCTCCAGAGGTAGTTTATACACTTTTTCCTGATCTTTTCCATAATGCTTTTTGGAAGATGTGCCAAATTTATCAAAAAAATAGGAATGGCCTAGTATAGATTTAACTAAGACGATCCTCCCTCCCTTATAAATCCATCTGTTACACCAGAAATTAACCCTCTGTTAAATTTTTGCAACCAACCAACACTAGTCTTCCTTCCCATACTTGTTTAGATTTGAAAGAAACCCAAGTATTTGAAACCTTCCTCAAGACCCAGAGCATGGAAAGAGAATATGCTCTCCATTGAGTGAATGAAATCTTTAGACAAACCCAAAAAGTAGAGAGTTCACTTTTCCATGTTTATGTCCATACCCGTAGATTTAGAGTAAAGGTCCAGTTTAAGTGTCGACTTTCCCTTTCCAATACCAAGCCAAAAAGTAAGATGTCATCCAAAAATAGGAAGTGGGTGAGAGAGATGTCACCTACAACCTAGATCTCGTTTACTGTCCTATTTCTTCTAGCATGATGTAATGCCTTATTGAGCCCTTCAAAAACCAATAAGAATAGATAAGGGGACAGAGGGAAACCTTGTATCAGTCTATGCGATGGCTAGAAGAAAGTATAAGCTGCACCATTTATCAACATAGAGAAAGATACCGACACCACACAACCCATGATCCACTTAACCATATAAATTGAAAAACCAATATAGGTGAGGAGTATGAGGTAGAGTCATGACACGCTATCATATGCTTTTGACAAATCCAACTTAATGATAGTTGGATTGCTTTTCCTTTTGACAATGTGGAGTCCTTCTTGAGAAGATCCAATGGATTCATGAATTAAATGGCCTTATAGGAAGCCAAATTATTATGGGGAGATGTACCTAGAGAGTAAAGGTTTAAGTTGCATTTCCAGAACTTTTGCGATTACCTTATAGGCATAGTTGCACATAAAGACATGGGCCTAAAACCTTCAAAAGATGAGGGCTATCTTGTTTATGGATAAGAGCTATGAACATTTAATTGAAATTTCCTAGGACTTCTCCCGTTTGTCTCACTTCATCTATCACTATGGGAATATCAGTTCCTAGGAAATCAAAGAAATCCAAAAAAAATCTACAGGCTATCCATCGGGGCTCGGGATTTTGTCTTTCTAGAAGGACTGTAGTACTTTCAAAATTTCTTTTGAAGTAATTTTTCAAAATAAAGCCTCATTTTGTTCCTCCTCAACCATCCTTGGGAAGAAAGGAAGTACCTTCATGATGTCTCCTAGGTTTGATCCTTCAAGTTCTTTAAAAATGTGTAAGAAATGGCTAACCCCCATCTCCACTATATTATGAAGACCTTTAACACTGGATCCATCAACATCCTTGAGCTCCTAGATAGTATTGAAACTTTTCTTAATCCCCAGACTTAAGCCATATGGCCCTGCTTTTAGTCATCTAGTCATTCTCTTTATCAATTAACAATTTGTTTCTCCTACATTCCCACTGTTTTTTCTAATCCATTGAATCCTCATAAAAAAGACCATTTGAATGTTCCTAATATAGTATATCCAAATTGTGTTTTGCCTCTCCCAACATGTTGTCTCTAGAAAGGAATCTTTGAGAGACCCAGGAAATAACCTTCTCTTTCATTAACGCAAGTGTCTAGCGAATTGTGCGAAAGTAGATGCCCCAAATCAAGGACCAAAATGAGACCAAGTAGAATTAACAATTTCCAAAAAGTCTTCTTCCTCTACCCAAACAAGATTGTATTTGAAAGAGGCATCTGGTTTTTCCCCTCCCAACCCGAACTCTATAAAATGGGGTAATGATCGAAGAAACGTTTGGAATCCACCCAAGACCTAAAACATGGTATTCTTTCCATAATAGAATGATGAGCCATAAATCTACCAAGTCCTTTGGAGACTCCAACCTTACCAGTTCTATTATCCGTCCATGTAGGCTTGACCTCGACAAGCTCCACATCCACCCATCCCATATTATCGATATAATCCTTAAAGAACCCTGCCAATCTGTTTGGTCTAGATTATGGGCCCCAAATCTCATCACTGTGAAGAGTAAAATTCATGTCCCTCCCAATGACAATATTATTCTCACGCACCCATTGTAAAAGACAAAAAATCCTCCAAAACTCCTCCCTTCCATCATATGACCTATACAAGTTAATTAAAGATAGATCCAACATGAACTCTTTTGATATGAGAACAATGAAAAGACCTAATTTGACAACAAATGTGTTTGTTATAAGCAAACTAGGGCACCACCCCATGATGATCCCTCCCAAAGCCCCAAAAGAATCTCAAGCCACAAATCCCATCCCAACAACAATTTTTTGAGGTCCTGGACAAATGGTTCCCCCTAACTCATAATTTGTTGGATTAAAACAACCTCTGAATGATATTGTTGAATTTTTCTTTGGAGGGCTAATTTTTTAGCTACCCTCTTGGGACTCTAACATTAAATGAGAGGAGTTTTATGGAGAACCCTTGGATGGGGTATGATCCATTCTAAGGACCCCAGCTAGTAGTCATTGTTTTCCATGCCTTATCTCTTTAAGGGCACAGGCTTGTGCTTTTTTAATGGAAATAATTTGGCCTGCTCTTGGAAGTTTCAGGTCAGGAAGACTATCATATCCCAAAGTAATAGAGGGTTTTACCTCTTTGTCTGGCACTTGGGGTTGGAGGCCATAATGACCCCCGCCCCTGCTCATTCAAGGTTTTGATTATGAAAGGGATTCAAACACAAATGGTTCTACCACCCCCTCAAGATAATCTGATTCTTTATCAAGATTCACCACCATTCAATATCATAAACCCCAACCCCTCCATCCTCCTCAGAGGATGGAGGTTCCCCATACAAGGTTAAACATAAGCAAGAACCACATAAGGGAATGCAGGAAAAGGGCCTTTTGTTCCAAGCTTCAAAGTAGGTAAATTGGAATTTATAAGTGCATCCAAAGAGGGCTTACCTGGATCTGACGAGGTTTGGTTCCATAGTGAATCCATGAGCTTCAATTGCGAGGGGGTGAATTTGAAAATGATTTGAACCTTTCCATACGACTCCATTGATGATCTATTGAAAAGTCGGTCTGCTACCAAAGAAATTGGCATGTCTCCTACTGTAATATCCCTGACCCTTAACTAGGGTTAAGGGTGCTAATATTAATACTAAGTTAAGTTTAAGCGCAACATATTGAGACAAAATATAGTTTGCCAACACTTAAAATAATTTAACTCTTGATTCTAGAGTCAAATTATTTATTAAAGTTGTGATATTTAATTAATTACTTAATTAAGACAATTACAACACTTAAATGTTAATTACCAAAGTCCATAATCACAACAAAACATGATTAAGGCATATTATTCATCATCCTTAGTGAGAATAAGGTCCTAAAACCCATTCATACATTATAAATTGTATTATTGTCGAAACCATAATTTTTAAATAGTTGAGTATTGTTGTTATCAATTTTTCAGCAAACTAAGTTAATTTTTGGTGTTGTTATGTGTGTGCTATTGGTGACGTTGAACAGTAAGAAAATCACACATCAAGAGACATCTATAGGCTATAATCTACAAGCACACCACAACCAAAGCAAAACAAAAGGCATCGGATGCAATCACAACCCACAAAATCAGCTCGTGTTGTTATGTGTGTGCTATTGGTGACGTTGAACAGTAAGAAAATCACACATCAAGAGACATCTATAGGCTATAATCTACAAGCACACCACAACCAAAGCAAAACAAAAGGCATCGGATGCAATCACAACCCACAAAATCAGCTCCCGATGGTTGTCCCCTACAACCATTTTTCACTAATATATTTCAGATTGTATGGCTGCCTCCCTCCAATCATTAATTGATATTACATTCAAATTACATTATTCAAACTTAGATTTGAAAATAGGATCAGATCCATTCACAGAACATTTCCAATCTAACAACTGGTGCGCTCATCCTAACACCAAGAAAACTACTGGATCAAAATGGACATATCTTGGTCATCCAGAAAGATTTTTCGATGAAACGAAAGGCGATCCTTACTGAAAACGTTGTTCCTGACACAATGGAATAGGTCCCACAACACAAAAATGAGCATATATTGGCGAACCAGAGCATATGGTTGCGCCCCTCCCAGTACTATAGAGTCATGGTTACAATCTTTGAAGAAGAGAAAGAAGATAAGAATGAATAGCATCTCAGACTCGAATCCTACGGAGTCCATTATTCCTGTAACAAGATCCTAACATATAGTAATCAATCATACACATAAATCAACTTAGCCACCATTGCACATAATCATCATAATAATATGTTAAAACATAAATAAAATCATATGAGAAATACTTATCTCAATATATGGGCAACTGGATCCAAAGGGAGAACGTTCCTCACAGCTGTAGGCATAGTCAATATATAATATTGAACAGGCCGCCCCCAAGCTGAGGCCATGGATCCACGACGATCTACTACTTGTCTATCTCTAATGTTGATGGTATCCTCCCATACCTGGTTGAGAACCTGGACGAGAAGAATTCACACGACCACTACTAACTGCCCATATCTACTGTCAATGGGAACCTCCCATACATGGTTGGGAACCTGGACACTAGACTGGGCTCTAAGGGAATCTACAATAGGAACTTAGTCCCAACTCAACAATACAACGGTCACACTCACAACCTAGTGAGAATAGCATAGTCCAAGCAATCCAAGTTCGGGATTAGCTTTAACAAGGAGAGAGAACATGAATTTATAAGGTGGAGAGGTAAATAAAACCAAGGTAATCCAACTCAAGTCAAGAGAGGGGGTTAACTTTACCACAAGGGGTCAATTCAAATAAAAAAATTTAATTCCAAGGGGAAAATGGAGCTAATTCAAGTTGGGTGGGATGCACTTGAATTTCATGAGAGAGCAACTCAAATTTGCATAAGGAGGGGTTGGATAAGGTGGGGCCCACTCCCGAATTCGAATTAGGAGAGTGGAGGCTGATGTGAGGGTTACTTAACCCAAAATAGCTTCGTGAGGAGGAGTTACAACAAATTATTAATTGGAAGCACAAAAATAGGGTCATTAATGCATTGTGTAAGAGTGGAAGCTAGAAAATAACTTCCATCCCCTAAAAACTAGGAAGAGGGCTCATAAATTACCAAAAGCACATAAATAAGAGAGAATATCTCCCAAAGATGGCGCATTCACCAAGTGGAGTCCACAATATCTCCATGAGGGTGCACTAGTAACTCTTTTAGTCATAAAACATCACAATTAGCTATTCCAAAGTCCCGAAATAGTTTAAAAATGGTCCAAAAGAACCCAAATAACATAAACAAGGTCCAAGATAGTCCAAGTGCAAAGTTTGGGTTTCCAATAAAGCACTAGGAAACAATCACCCATGCCCCTCACTCGTAAATCCCCCCATACTCTTTTAGTTGCTCGTTGATCCAGTTGCTTATTTATACAAGAGAAACATCAATAATAATATCAACATCTAAGTCCATAGTCCATAGTCACATCATCAAACATGTCATAGTCACATGAACAAATAATCACATTCATGTCAACTAAACAATTAATTATAAACCATAGTCAAACAATAATCATATAGTCATGCCATCAAACCATTAATTAAACAAATCATAGTCACCTTAGCAAATTATTATAATAAGTCCAAAGCTTAACAACTGGGGTATTGCACCTACCTTGAGAACCTTTTTGTTTAACTATGAGAAACCCTCATCAATATTTGTGAGCTAAGGTCCCCTCCCATCTCATAAACCAAGGTATGTAGTTCAATAACCTTCTCCCTCGGAGATGAGGCCACGTCATCATTATGTTGAATGATCAAATCATGTGCTCTGACCCCTAGACTTGCTCATCCAATAGGAATATCCTCCTTGTTCTATTCACCAATATGAATGGGATTTACACCAAACCCTTTCTGGGGGGAGCATTTGGCTTCTTCCAATGCTTATTTTGAAAGGACAAAACACAAACCTTTAGAACATGACCATACTTTTTCCATCTACCACAACGGAAAGGAAAATTTTGATAATCAAGCATATGTGAGTGTATGAGGTTTCTAACTGTAATCTCCATATAGATTCAAACAGCCCCTAGCTTACGCCCACCTCCACCAAAATCCGCATCATTGATCTTGTTGATTAATTCATGTGACCATCATCCACTATGATGAAAAGGCCCAAGGTATTGCTAATGTCCCTTTGTGATTCATCTGTCCATAATTCCATGGGGAGATCAGGTAATTTTAACCAAATCGGGAAGGTTTTGAGAAAATCAACTTGTGCATCAAAGTAGTGTTGCCATGGCTTCAGGGAAAAATACGAATTGTCTAAGAAACCAACTACCCATTGGCAAGTATGTGAAAAGTAGGCCCATACTTTAGCCATGGCACCCATACCTATTGGATCTAGTTGTTTAGGTTGTTCAAGATTACCTTTTGACCCAAGAATCTACCCATGAGTTTTTTATCCATGAACTCTCCTATATAAGCCAAGTTCACATCATCACCAACCACCAGAGATATTCCTCCACTGTAGGACTTGATTAACCGTTGTTTTCATTTCCGCTTCAAGCCCTCCTGATACTTCAAGCTAACCATGCCCAATTAAAATGTTGTCGCCTCGGAGCCAACAAAAATACCTACCAGTGAAAGGTTACTTGAAACAATCTCATAGGGACTCACCACCATAGTCGATCCCACCTTTCCAACCACTTTTTCATGACCTTCGGACCACAAACATGGCCATTCGAACTTGAAACTGGTAAAGAAAGTCCAGACACCTCTTAGGAGTAATACGGCTTATCAAATATTGAACACCCATGAGAGGCTTCCACATCTAGGACAGTTTCTCTTTGCCTCTTAATAGACTAAAAGTATCGAGGACTTTCCCTTTAATTCATCCAGAACATGTGGCAACGCAAGTACACCAGGAGTGATGGATACCCCCTTGTAAAGGCTCCCCATAATTCCTTGTGCTCATAGATGATTGACATAGCACTCCACGTCAAATTAGTCCCCACCACCCTAAAGATGGCCTCCTCAAACAAATCATCATCTCTATAATCAACTATGGGCAAGGAATTATCCATCAAGGCACCACACACCTTTCAAATAAATAGCCTTAAAGTCTAGTTATCATTGGGAAAGGAATAAACAATGATCAGATTTCCATTGGGAGTTTGGTGGTCACCCAAGTGGTCGGAATCGCCCGTGTTACACGTAGGATAAGATCAAGATCCAACGGCTCGAGAGGGCCCCACTATAACTCAATTAGGTTTCACCTCTACAGTGTTGAGTATATGTTATATTCTTTGCATGTGTGTGGGGGGGGGGTGCGCGTTTGACCGCGCAATGGTCAATCCCCTCCATCTAGTGCTCTATTGTATGTGTCGGGTGGTATGAGTGGTGCTGGCTCGGGGGGGTAAGAGGGGGGGTGTACCAATGCCCTCCCCCTTCCATGAAGCGGGTGACAAAAATGGTCGTTATATCCGTTCCTACGAGCACAACGAGCACCAAATTTTTTTGGGTTGTTTTTGGATATTTTGGGGACTTTTCTAAAAATATGTAATTTAATCTAGTTAATGGATTCGGGTCTATTTTCTAGTTTGGTTTAATGGATTAGGGTATTGGATGCTGCGGAATACCTATATTGTATTATGAGCGATTCATAATGATAATGAGAAAAATAGGAGCGGTGGCTCCAAGGTTTGTTGGTTTTTTCTCGGTCAAGAGTTTTCAGGGTAAATCTCCGTGTATTGTGTGTGAATGTTGTGGTGTAATCTTTGTTTTGCTTAAAATAATTTGTATGCTTTGCTTCTCTATACAAGTTTAACACTTACATACATATGGACCCCTCAATCCCACAGCCCCACATGTTACCTGGGCGCACACTTTAAAATAGGAAAAAGCTAGACAAACAAGCAAAAAGTGAGTCATTGGATCTAGGAAGGGAGGTCTAACGACACCTAGGAGTCCCGAAATCACCCGCCTGGGGAAATATTGTCATGTTGGATCAAATCAAATATGATGGTGCAAAGAAGAATTTACCTTGAGAAATGCAGAGAACTTACCAAGGGTACCAAGGAGTAAAAGTTGAAAACCATTGGATCCAAGCAGGAACAGATAGATCGGATCAGTTCATATGCCACTGATCGAAACTAGAGGAGGACAGACGAAAACCCCGAAGCACTTCCAAAGTCAGAGCAGTTGATTCCTGTCAATCACCACCACTAGAATATAAGCAAATCAACCTCGAGATAGTAAGTGCACAAAAGCTTCACACTAATCCGAGCTATGTCCACCCCAGAGGCCTCACCATCTTCGTACGAGGATCTACCAGAAAACGAGGCCTAACCCCAAAATGTGGCCACCATCCTCGGAAAAACCAGACCTATCTCCAATCAAAGGGGATAGCCTATATAAATGTAGCCCATGTGAATAGGGGCACCATATACCCAGAAGAAATCGAAGAGCCTAACAAGACAGGCCATACATGAGAGAGAATCTCGAAAACCCTAAACACCAAAAGGAGAGTGAAGAAACCACTAGAGGGAACCAAACCACCACCTCAAGGAGAAATTGAATGAAAAGGGTAAACCTATAGTGCTTTACTGGTCTACACAGGCTTGGTCAGGACGACCTTCCATCACCTTGTGCAAATCACTAGAGATGCACAGCAAGATAGCATCAACATTAGCAAGTATTCTTCTTCTCTCACGAAAGTTACAAGAGCAATGCTTCTTTCTCCTCTAGGTTTTATAACAATCCCTATATTCATTGTCTCATTTAAGGTGAAACCCTAACCTTGGAAAACCCTTAAATCTCTCCAAGTATCATAGCACTCCAAGACAAAGAGAGAGAAGATGATGAAAAATATAAAGAGAGAGAGAGCGGCTAATGCACTAAACTCCTCACACCTCTAACACATGATTATGAATGAATACATATGTGAAATGACTTTCTCTTTCCTTTTTATATGAGAAGGAAGGGAGGACAACAATATAAAGTGGGCATAAACCTCTACAAGCAACTTAGATATACACAAGTATGCCCAAAAGTAGAGTTCTCTGCCTCTATGTGACACATGCTAAGATTCAAGGAGAAGATATTCACAAGCAAGGCTCCAAGGCATGAGCACTCCATGAGATGTGCCCATCACTCCTCCTCCACGAGCCTCCAAAACTCCAATGCTCCTCCAAATCAATGTTCTCCTCCTAGTTCACTGTTGATGTAATTGTAACTTTGGAATGTATTTCACCTATGTATATTGTATTCCTATAGAGATGTTATTATTCCTCTATACAGAAGTGTTTGTATTCCTATAGAGATGTTATCATTCCTCTATACAGAAGTGTTGTCATTTATATTGTAAGTGTCATAACTTATACTTGATGGGTTATTAGACCACCTTGTTGGGGTCGGCCCTGTATAATTCATGTGGGTTAAAGGGTTATTAGACCACCCTATTGGGGGTCGGCCCTGTCAACATTATGTTATGTGGTTAAGTTAAGGCCGACCTAGTACCTAGTAAAGGTTATTAGGCAAGTCAATTCAAGTATAAATAGAGTGTGGGAGGCACTCTATTTGATCATTCACTTTCTCACTCATACTCTCATTGGAGAGTGGCGCACTTGTGGAGGAGGAGAAGCTGCTGCTAGAGAAGACTATCTCTTGTACTTGGTTTGTATCATTTCTCTATCTATCTCTGAGGAAGTTGTGGGGTTTTTCACCCTTATGGTTTTCCCTAGTGAAACTCTGTGTGTCTATTGTCTCTTATGTGCTTACATTATTATGTCCATGATTGATATGCTATACATGTTGTTCTCTCAGTTAAGATCCTAGATCAGATTGAAGTAAATTCTGAAAAACTAACATGGTATCAGAGCTAGCCTGAAAGAAGGCGTGGTATAGCATTTATGACACTTGTTGCACTTGCGAAGCTAGGGCTTGATATAGCAAAAAATAGTCATCGTAGAACTTTCATTATAAATCCATTTTGGAGAAGGTTCAGGATCTGAAACCTTTACAGGTCGTAGATAACATCCCCATGTACCTTGTTTCAAAAGTACAACTTCTAATTCGCTATACTTTGTGAGTTATGATCTATACAATCTAGGGTTTCTGCCTCTTCCAGATCTCAGTCATCAACAGGTGACCTAGGAAAAAAGGTTATAACTTGGGCTAGGAAGATCCAAATGAAATTTCGTAAAAAGTGACAGGTAGGGTACGGACCGTACTTTCTCAGGTAAGTTTTTTTAGAGGCCAAAACTAAGCTAGTGACACGTGGAACGCCGTACAAGTTCGCTCTACTGTTTTTATCCCATAAATAGGTCACGTTGCGACACTTGGCATAACTCTCTCTCAGAGAATCCATCTGAGGTCAGACCTATGGGGTTGGAAATATAACAGGTCAGGCTACCATAGGAAGAATTTTCAGACCCTGTAGATTTGAAATTTCGGAGTTACACCAAAAACAATCAGGTGCATATTTCTGTCAAAACATAATTGTATTTTGAGCACCTTCATTCATGGCTCTGGGAATTTAGGGTTTCAGAGAATGTTGGAATTTTTGTATCGGTGTCCATGGCTGTATGCTCCTCATCAAAATCAAAATTTAGAGACCAAGATCGAATTTTTTGATTGGGCAGAAGGTCGGGCTTGATCAAACCCTAGTTCGGGACTTTGATCGGAAAGGTGAAAACTTAGGGCTTCTGCAAAAATGGGAATGTTTGAAATCTGTGACCATAGCTGGAAGCTCCTTGGAAAAATCAAAGTTTAGAGCTTTGGATCAAACTATTTGGTTGGGTGTAACTCTGGGAATCTCAAACCCTAATTCAGGGTCCTCCCTAGTGAATCCGGAAAATTGAAAAGCAAATTTGAGGGGTGAAACTTTGCAGTTTTCAAATTTTGAGTATACCAGGTTGATTAGCTCATCAAGGCACATCTTTCTATCCTTTCAAAAATTTGAAATTCAAAGTTTGAATTTTTAGGGTTTCCCTGACAAACCCTAATCCAGCTCGAGATCCAGTTTCTGCAAATCAAGTAGATTAGGTTAATCCTAGAGAGAATGGATTGGTCACCTACATAAGTGAAGAAGTTCCAGTTTCAGAGGGAGATGAGGCTAAGGCCTTACATAAGAAGATTACAAGCAATCTCGATAGGTGTGACTTATCCAGGTATGTTTCGAGATTTGTTCATGATTAAGTTTATGATATGTTTGTCTTCATTAAGATTAGTACAATCTTGATTAACTTTAGACTTGTCGTATCACCTTAATAAAAATATGAATGCATGATAGAAGATATTCATTTATTAGGGTTTTGACACTTATGATTGTACTAATGCATTGTGGTGTTGTATGAGGTTGATGTTGTCCGCTAACATGAAAGGTACATCAAGAAAGACAAATCATGTTCTAGTTCAAGAACATATGACCATGGTGACATGAAGACAAAGATTCATCCATTGTCATGGATCACATAGAAGCTCTACTTACGAGGTATGTATAATTTGGTTCTACAATGCTTAACCTATGAGATATGCAGGTTACTAGCACAAGTCATTAAAGAGAACAAGAAGACATTGCTAGACATAACTAGCAAATATGATAACCAGGTATGCTTTTCCTATATCAAGTTAGAATCCTACCTTGTGTTAGGATCTTATACTGTTGTATGGTTGATAATGATTATTCATGAAGTAAGAAATGTAAGTAATCAAGGGTTTATGCATATTATGTCTCTTACCTTGATTGATGATATGACTAACCAGAAAAGTCCTTTAGTCAAATAAGAATATGCATGAGTAAAAGAAGTATTCCCTGAAACCTTGAATACTAATGTTTATTATCTGTGTTTGAAATGATCATGACTATACATGTTTAAGATTATTGTGTTTTGATAGTATTGAGATTATACTAATGAATGTATGTATGAGACCTCGAGGATAACACAATGATGATACTAGTAAGTATGCATAAGTGATCGAGGATGGATATAAGTTCAAGGACAGGTAATCCAAGAAGCAAAGATCAAGAGGAAGCACACTCCAGTTGTTCCTGCAAGGAAGCAAATATTGAGAGGGAGTCCACTCTACAAACCAAACAAAGATAAGTATTTGAATTGTCATTTCTTGCATATTTGTTTGTTTAAATAATATTGTTCAAATGATGTATATGCTTATGTTCCTAGACTTAGGGTGTGTATTATGCATATTAGAATAATTGCATTAATGAACAGTATACTACTAATATGCATGTGATGGGTAAGTGGCCTATGGCACTGTACAACATTCCATTGCTACTTATCTAGAATTAAACCTCTTTGCTGACATGTTGGGAGTTGTGCACACTCTTAACAATGTTCTGGTAGAGATTGGAAGGCATCTAGAAAGTTACAAGATATGGATAAATGTTGTATTGAAGCATTGGCTAAGATAATTGCATGACTGTATGACATATTTATTTATGTGTAAGAATTTGTTCTGAAAATTATGAGATGTTTCTAATCATGCAATTTAACTTGTTTTGTAGGAAATATCGTATACCATCACCTACAAAAGAAGGACTACAACATTTGTTCAGCAACAAAGTTATCTATTGAAGATATTGAAGTTCCCAGGATTTGGGAAGAATGCCATGATCGAGGAGTACCAATCGATCATGAAGAATGATGTTTGGGATGTTGTCCCAAGACTTGAGGGGAAGTCTGTTGTGACTTCCAAGTGGATCTATAAGATCAAGCATGCTGCAGATGGTAGCATAGAGAAATACAAGGTAAGGTTTGTAGCTCGTGACTTCTCCCAGAAAGAGGGATAGATTATGAAGAGACTTTTGCACCTGTAGCCAGATACACTTCCATCTGATCAGTACTTGCTCTGGCTACAGTGATGAAGTGGAAGATACACCAGAAGGATATGGTGTAGTCGAAGAGGAAGTGTATGTGGAGCAGCCACTCGGTTTTGAGACATATGATAGGAAGTCATATGTGTGCAGGTTGAAGAAATCCTTGTATGGATTGAAGCAAGCCCCTAGGACTTGGTATGGTAGGATGGACAGTTTCCTATCCAGTTTGGGCTTTACCAAGAGTAAAGCGGATTCCAACCTTTACTACAAGGTTGAGGAAGGCAATCCAGTGATACTACTCCTATACGTGGATGACCTGTTTGTTACAGGAGAGGATGGGTTGATTGCTGACACCAAGAGGAAGCTTGCAGCCGAGTTTGAGATGAAGGACTTGGGGATGATGCACTATTTTCTAGGCATGGAGGTGTGGCAGAGTGCAGATGGGATCTTCCTTGGACAAGGGAAGTATGCAGTAGAGATCCTGAAGAGGTTCGAGATGATGGACTACAAGGCCATGGCCACACCTATGGCATCGAACCTGAAGCTTCTATGTGATGCTTCATCTGATCCGGTTGATGTCACGATGTATCGTCAGATGATTGGGTCCTTGATGTACCTGACGAATATGAGACCAGATATTTGTGTTGCGGTGAACACATTGAGCCAGTTCCTGATGGATCCGAGAGGTGTTCACCTGGTTGTTGTAAAGAATATTTTGAGGTACCTGAAGGGTGTAGTTGATTATGGGCTCAAGTATGATGCGAATCAAAAGTTTAACCTGGAGGGTTATGTTGATTCAGATTGGGCAAGCAGTGCTGCAGATAGGAAGAGCACTTCTGGGTGTTGCTTCAGTATGGGATCAGGTGTGATCTCTTGGTTTAGCAGGAAGCAGTACTGCGTAGCACCGAGTATAGCTGAAGCAGAGTATGTTGCAGCTTGTTCAGCTAGTTGTGAGGCAGTATGGTTGAGGAAGCTACTGTCTAAGTTATTTGAGCTCCCATTGGATGCTACTAGTATGTATTGTGATAACCAGAGTTGTGTGAAGTTGTCTGAGAACCCAGTGTTCCATGACAGGTCAAAGCACATTGACATCAAATATCACTATATCAGGGATATGGTGTAGAGAGGAGCAGTGAAGCTCCTGTATGTTGCGACAGATGAGCAGGTTGCAGATGTGTTGACGAAACCACTAGCCAGAGTGAAGTTTGAGTACTTCAAAGGGAGGCTTGGTGTTCTTCAGATTGAAGATACTTCGAGGAAGAAGTGATGGGACACATTTGCAGGATCCATTCCAAGCATGGTGAGAGGAGGATCCTTCCCATGGCTATGGATGTAAGCGTTGTGTGATGAGCATAGGATGATGCTCCAGTTACTGCTCTGTATGATCAGTTGGATCATGTATATGTATATGCATCAGTTGGATGCTTGGTATGATCAGTTGGATCATGTGTATGTATATGCATCGGTTGGATGCTTGGTATGATTAGTTGGATCATGTATTCACGTATCAGGTAGATACTTGGTATGCATTAGGTGGATGCATTGTATGATCAGGATGACCATGGATGATGAGCTTTAGGATGTTGCTCCAGATGATATGCATCAGGACGATGCAGTGATGATGATTAGGATGATCGTGTATGTTGAGTATCAGGACGATACTCTGGATGATATGCATAAGGACGATGCAGTGACGATGATCAGTATGATCATGTATGTTGAGTATCAGGACGATACTCTGGATGATATACATCAGGACGATGATCAAGACGATCATGTGTGATGAGTATCAGGATTATGCTATGATGATAATCAGGATGATCATATGTGATGATATGTATCAGGTGGATACATTACATAATCAGTTGGATTATGTGTGATGAGTTCCAAAGACACAGATGCACATGAGCTTTTCGGACATGGTTGTAGATGTGTTCTCCCATGGTTGCGATGTAATTGCTAGGATTTTCCGACATGGTGGCAGATGTGTTCTCCCATGGTTGTGATGTAATTGCCAGGGCCATTCGAGCATGGTTGTAGATGTGTTCTCCCATGGCTACGATATAAGTGTTGGGGCCATTCGAGCATGGTTGTAGATGTGTTCTCCCATGGATGGGATATAAGTGTTGGGGCCATTCGAGCATGGTTGTAGATGTGTTCTCCGATGGATGCGATATAAGTGTTGGGGCCATTCTCACATGGTTGTAGATGTGTTCTCCCATGGCTGCGATATAAGTGTTGGTCCATTCGAGCATGGTTGTAGATGTGTTCTCCCATGGCTACGATATAAGTGCTATGCCATTCTCACATGGTTGTAGATGTGTTCTCCCATGGCATAGATATAAGTGTTGGGCCTTTCACAGATGGTTGAAGTGTGTCTTCCCATGCTAGTGAATGTAAGTGCTATGTGATGTGCATCTGGGTTGTGCTTCGTGAACGATGTTATGATCAATATGATCATGAGTATCAGGATGATACT
The DNA here is from genome assembly GCA_027924585.1 of Larix kaempferi. Lineage (NCBI taxonomy): Eukaryota > Viridiplantae > Streptophyta > Pinopsida > Pinales > Pinaceae > Larix > Larix kaempferi. The sequence goes on along the minus strand of BSBM01000238.1, from coordinate 4,012,485 downwards.
CTGTGGCCGTGGACAGGTTGTGCAGTGGCATGTAAAAGGTCCTAGGAGATCCAATAGGTTGAGCTGTGTGCTTGTAATCAGTCCTGGGATGCTCTTTCAAGGTTTTGTCGACTCACGTAATAAGTCCTGAGGATTCCACAGTATGGCCAATGATGATGAAGACCTACAGGTGGTAGGCCTACATCCAGCATGAAAAAGGGCTGGCTCTGTAGAACTTCCTATGACGAGTAGTTCAAAGATTGATTGAGATAGCAGCAGCCGTGACAATGATGATGATTCGATGACGATGATCCAGTGACAATGATCTAGAGAAGAATACTTGTGCTAGAAGACCTGTGTTGAGAAATAACTTCCTAGTTAAGAGGGAGTGTTGATGTAATTGTAACTTCGGAATGTATTTCACCTATGTATATTGTATTCTTATAGAGATGTTATTATTCCTCTATATGGAAGTGTTTGTATTCCTATAGAGATGTTATTATTCCTCTATACGGAAGTGTTTGTATTCCTATAGAGATGTTATTATTCCTCTATACGGAAGTGTCATCATTTATATTGTAAGTGTCGTAACTTATACTTGATGGGTTATTAGACCACCTTGTTGGGGTCGGCCCTATATAAGTCATGTGGGTTAAAGGGTTATTAGACCACCCTATTGGGGGTCGGCCCTGTCAGCATTATGTTATGTGGTTAAGTTAAGGCCGACCTAGTAAAGGCTATTAGGCAAGTCAAGTCAAGTATAAATAGAGTGCAGGAGGCACTCTATTTGATCATTTACTTTCTCACTCATACTCTCATTGGAGAGTGGCGCACTTGTGGAGGAGGAGAAGCTGTTGCTAGAGAAGACTATCTCTTGTACTTGGTTTGTATCATTGCTCTATCTATCTCTGAGGAAGTTGTGGGGTTTTTCACCTTTATGGTTTTCCCCAGTGAAACTCTGTGCGTCTATTGTCTCTTGTGTGCTTGCATTACTATGTCCATGATTGATATGCTGTAGATATGCTGTACATGTTGTTCTCTCAGTTAAGATCCTAGATCATATTGAAGTAAATTATGAAAAACTAACATTCACCACACATACATAACCACTCCCTTAACCCAAGCATCCTCGAGTGAATTACAAGCCTCCATGCAAGCAATCCAAGTGTGTCCATGCCATCTAGGGCTTGATAACTTCCTGTAAAATGATCAATACTACTCCTCCAATGCAAGGCATCCACTCAAGCAAAAAACAATCTTCTCCTCTACAATTCCACCAAACCTACCATCTACAAATCTGAATCTATTGTAGTCTTCAAATCAACCAAAACATCATCCTCCATATAGGAATCACGTCTCACCTCATCAAAACAAATGGAAGAAGCCAATATAATATGGTTAATATATCTCCTTGAAAGTATGCTCACCCTCATTGAAAATCCAGGCACTCTTAGAAGCTTCTATGCTATCTCGGTTTCCTGTGTATTGGAGTATTAGGTGAAGGCATATTCAACCCCAATCTCACCTCATATACTCTTGAGTCTTACCCATCTCTATAGAAAATTTGAAATTCTAACCTTTAATTCAAAACATAAATTTCACTTATTTCCTAGAGGTTTTCTAGATCTTAACCTTGTGAATTTTTAGGCTTAGGGTTGTTATGAGGTATGATAAAACAACTAAAAACAATAGACAATATTTCACCTGTCAACGACCCCAATCAACAAGGCAATTCAAGAGAATAAATACCAAATGGTAGCAATGAGTTTCACCCCTCTAGGGTAATTTCATCATGCAAAAACTATATATGAAATTCACTTTATAATAGTTGTAATTATAGTAGTAAATCAGCCATGCCTTCTTCGACATTAATGTTAAATCACTTAACAATTTCAACCTTAACTTATGTCAAATTAACAATACATACTAGTGTTGGAAAATGCCAAACCATGAAGAAATAAATATTGAAAATCAAATATGCAATTGAGACAATTTTGGATTGTTGGTAACTTCATATATATGACAAAGATTAGGTACATGTACATACCATAGCCTCGTCCTAGGTCTAGGACAATCCTCTAGCCCTCCAAAACCTTAACTAGGGAAAACCATGAAAAACCCTAAATCCACCAAAGATCCTCCACAAACTAGTATCACACTAGCAAAACTTCTTGGCTCCAAGCAAGATGTCTCCTCTCTCCTCTTCAACATGTACAACCTAGGTTTAATCACAAACTCCCAATATCCAAGTCTCTAGGGGTTGAAACACTTACCTTCGTATTCAAGATGCTCCAAGTGCTCCATGAAACCCTAACGTCTCCAATACAAGATATATAATGTACAAAAACCCAATAGAGAGAGATCAAAACACTTTTCTTACCACATCCTTCCTAGGGTTTCCTCATGAAACCCTGGTGCTCCATTTCTAAACACGATATGAACAATAATGAGTAAGTAATAGAAAGGAATCTCTCCTTCCTCTATATATATGAGAGGTAGGGGAAGCCAATAATACACAAGTGGAATTAAACCCTTACAATCAACCTATTATAAACAAGTAGGCCCACACATGTGAAGTGCTACAATCCAAGGGTACACATGTCAAACTCTAAGGTTATGCCATACATAGTCAAGGCTCCAAGGTGATGTCACTACACAAGATGTATCCACGCTCCTTCGCCACAGGCCCGCACAGACTGCATTTCTCCTCCTAAGCCATGTGCTCCTTTGGGTCCACTCCACCTACATAATCATTGTCACAACTTAGGCGTTCCCAAGTCAATTCCAAGCCTTCATGCAACCATCCAAACAACTCAATTCCATTTAGGGTTCAAATCCCCCCTCTATAATGTTTGATGATCCTCCTCTAGTTCAAGGCATCCTCCAAGCAAGTAACATGCTATCATAAGGTCTCCAACACTCAAAAGAAGAAAGCTGCATAGTCATCGAGACAAGGTCTAGAAAATCAAGAGAAAGCAACCCCTACATGTGCATATAGACCAACGAAAGGATTATTTATACACCATGTACTTCATATCGCATCCCCCCAAACTCCAAGGATTAAGTTCCCTCCTCCAAGTGCCTAGTCCTCCTCCTCCTATGTAATTACCTTTCCTAGTCAAGCAACCAACTTCCCCATCCCAATGGGTTAGTCATCGAGTTGACTAGGGTATCAACCTCCTAGACAAGGGTTCCATACCAACACTCTAACCAAGGTCAATTATCCACTTGAATTAAGTCATCCATGTTTCCATGAAGCATTTCTAAGGGTCTAGGAGACATGTTACTCCCCTTGCAAGGTGAAAACACTTTAGGAGCAACCACAAAACCCAACAATATCTAAACTTTAAATCAAACTTTGGAACAACAACATCCTCTCCCTCTTTAATCATTGGAGGATAATCTCGTGAACTAGAAAACATCACATCCTTTTTAAACTTCAATTCTTAGTCTTCTACAATCAAAGTTATGATGGAATGTTCTTCCATATCCATCGCATGTATTTTTAAATTCAATGTTTCAGACCAATCAAATGTGGTCCATCACCAAGAAAAGTGTGATCACACTTTACCTAATGATGGACCACATTCAATTGGTCTGGAACATCGAATTTAAAAATACATGCGATGGATCTATAAGAACACTCCCATCCTTGTTAAACTTCACAACTCTGCTCACTACGGTCTTATGTTTTGTTGGATGTAGATTATGTATGTTGTGTCAGTCTCATTGTGTGCAACAAAACAAGATGTTATCATATCATCTTGAACACCAAGGAACATTGGACACCTATGAATATGAAGGAACGTAACCATGGACCATTGGCAACCTATCAAACTCCATCATCTTAAGTCAACATCATGGGACAAAATCTTCAAACACCACATCGTGACTTATCTAGGACATCTTGCTGAGATAATCACATATCCATATAAGATCATGATAAGTGGATCACATATATCAAATTCACAATGATAAACATATGCAAAATCAACTCCTTGATTCTAAAGTACCAAGATCATGGTACAAGCGACAACCCATGCAAGTATGTCAACAACCTGTAATCATGAGTACCTCACCCACACACCTCAAAACCTCTAGCAGCTGAAATGAAAACCTCAGCATAGTCAAATCCCTAATCTTAAGAGAATCCTTTAGTAACGAGAACAAGAGTCTCATCAAGGTCAACTCTCTATCCTCAAAAGAATCCAATGAGCATGCCCTTGTACTATACAACACCCATCATATGCAACCTTGGAATCATTCATTGAATCCACAATAGGTTATGAACCTATCTCCATGGCATGTCGCCATGCATGCTCTATATATGCTTCTTCATAACTAGAAGGTTAATCTAATTTCCTGTTAGAATGTACAAGTGCTACAGGATTAGCAAGCAACCTATAAAGGCCACCCAATCACACACCTCTGGCCAAAGTTCTCATACTAGCTAGTCTACATTCATTAATAGTGCATTGTTGTCCTTCAAATGCAATTTTGCACCAATGATATGCAAAAAAAAAAACTGAAAGAAGATTTTTATTCAACCCAAGAATAATTAAAACACCATTTGACTCAAGAACATCATCAATTGCAATCCAAAAGAAAATGGAGCCTAGTCCTTTCACAAGATATGTAACATTGTCACCCAAATCCACATATATACCTACCTTTTACTCACGAAGCATGTTAAAAAGTTTCATGTCATAATTCATATGTCTCAATGCCCCACTATCCACATACCATCCAACACTTGAAACAATGTTAGAAGATAAACAAGAGACCATGGATGAGGTAGTCTCAAACTGGGATGATCCTTCATCCACTCTTGCTACAATACTTATTGCAATTTGTTTGGCCTTCCCCTCCTTCTTTAGACACTCACTAGCATAATGTCCGATATCGTGATACTTAAAACGTTTCACCTTCTCGAGACTCTTTTCATGGACTTGAATTTTCCTTTTTACCTTTATTATTTCCTTTTGTCCTCCCGAAGAAGGCCACTTCCTCTACCCCCTTTTGTTGCACTGAACATGTTTTCAACTTGATTTATTCCTTCACAAGGTTATCCCAAAGATTCACAAAATCTGGCGAAGTCTAACAAGCACAAGCACCTTGGATAAAAGGCATCTAATATGGAGTAAGTCCATTCAAAGCAATGGACACCAACTCCTCGTCATCCACCTTCATTCCTATGGTAGCCTATTGATCTCTCAACTCTGTGACCTTGGTAAGGTATTTGACCACTATGTTTCTCTTTCCCATGTAAACCAAAAAAAGATTGCTCCTCAAGAGCATGTGTCGAGAAATGTAAGTACTTTGAAATAAACCAACCAAATTATCCAACATATCCTTACTGATCATCTTCTATAAACTATGAGGGATGGAGTGAATTCGCTTTGCTTTGGCCTCCTTATTGTTATGGGTGACCAACATTGCCATACCAATTGGGGCAATGATCACTTTCTCAACATGTTCTCAAATATCAGAGTCCTTCATAAGCATTTGTAGCCTAAGCCTATGATTTATAAAATTCGAAGAAACATCCATCCTAGCACACTCTCTAAGGCCAAGATCATCATCCTACAAATTCAAAGTGCACCTCATAGAAAATCAACAATAAATAAGTAGAACAACCCTTATGGGATTCCAATGCTTCTCCCAAGCATCCTAGGGTTCACACCCAAATAACCTGGGACAAGGTCAACTACGTCTTCTAGATACAATCCACCTAAAATATCCAATTCCCTCTTCACCAAGAGAGTAATATCAATCAAGATAGCTCTGATACCATGTTGAAAATTTGGTATATAGCAAATAATTCAAAAATTAAAAATTTACCTCTCTTATTGTAGGTTTCCCATATCTAATCCTTGTGAACTTTCAATGTTAGAGTTGATTTGAAATATTAAATTATAGCAACAAATGTTGAAAAATATTTCACTTCGCTTCAACTCAACATAGTAGGCATCTCAAGAGAAAACATACCAAACACATGCCAACAAGTTTCATCCCTCGAGGTGGGGCGGTAGGTGCGGGGGGGATCCTAGAGGAATTCAGTAACAACTTTTGAATGGGGCTAGGAAAAGTCACTAACAATCAACATGAGCGATATGCTCTGTACCACGGCCTTAAAATGATCTCTTCTTTAAGTATTCAATCACTTGTAGTGATAGATATTGATTCTCTTTTAATCATCTAACAATCCAGATGATGAAAACATTTAGAAGATAAGCCAGCAGGGAGACTACAACACCACATCAACAATCTCCTTGATCAATTCGTCAATGCCCAACTCTTTCATGTTCGGCATAATAACAACACCATTGTTGATTTGCATGCAAATAATGTGGTTCAATTACCCCAAGGCGATATTTATGTTAATGGATAGCATGATACTTGTTGGCTCCCATAGTCTTTATCCATTCTTATCATTCCCCTTGATGTGGAGTTACATAGGAATTGGAATTTCATTAAGTGTTACGTGAGTTTCAATATGGAGTAGTAATGATTCCTTAATTTCTCACCACTGTCGTTTGTTGATCGTACTCCTTAGCTTGATGGGAATGCACATGAAGAGCCCTACGGGTGGCCTACCTCTGTCGGAGCTCTAAGTTATGAATTATCTCCCTCATTCAAGCCTCACTTGTATTTGCAACATAGCTGGAAATAGGAAGTTCGGTATGTCAAGTGCACATGTGATGGTTTTGCGGATTTTTGGTTTTGATGAAGCCTTCCCATATGCCCAGGGGGATTGGGTCTAGATCGTGTTGAATTTTGGGTGTGAGAACATATTGCAAGAGGCAGCTTTTCTGACCGGTTTAGCATCCTCTACGCCTTTTATTTGGCAAGTTTGGGACACAATAACACCAATTCATCTACAATTTTTGAGGATGAAGTCCATTGGTAAATTGGAGACAACGGTTCTAGAACTGTCCGAGCAAATCAAAGTTATAAGGGATGAATTGAGGGATATTCGCATTCAATCGAGTCATATGAATTCTTATATGGAGGGCTTCATGGAGGCAATTCAACAAATTACGTCCCATATCCTTGGCATTGACAATAGGCTCGACGATTTTGAACAGGCCATGCATCAACTCTCGTCAAATTTTACCAATCTTGATCCATTCGAATAACATTGATGACATTTCTACCATCAAGGTTACTCTTGTGCATCATGGAGACTTGCTTGTCGACAAAAACTCCCATACTATTGATTATCTAGCCAGCAGGTGTTCGGAGTGTTCTGTTCGTCAACCTCCTTACACAACTATGGATATTTCAAGTTCAAGTTCAGAGAAGCAAGATGTTTAATTTTCAGAAGAAAATCAAGCATAAAACGTTGAAGCACAGGTCATCCATAGTGATCATAATTATAGTTAGACTGTTAGTTTAGGATTAGTTTTTATTTGCTTCTACTCGACCAGTTTATCAAGTTCTATAGTAGTATTGAAACTAGTAGTTATATGGCTATATTGTCGGCTTTGAGGAAGACTGTATATGGCACTTTTGTCTCTTTTAGAAGCTATTTGAAGCTTGATTTTGGATTGCTATTCTGCATGCCTTTTTTGTAAATTTTGCAGCTGACTTCTTCGGCCTTTATAAATACAATTTATCCACTCTTGTTAAAAAAAAAATCCCTCGAGGTACACTTTTCCAAGCACGTAACATATTACTTTACTATAGCATATTTTACAACAAAAACCTATGCTTTTGTCTTCGAGTTATATATTAAATCACTTAACAATGTCCTTGTGCTGTGTCAAATTAGCATGAACAACAAGTGCTACAAATTAATCAAACAAGAAGATAATGAAAGATGAAAATCAAATTTACAATTACATAAGATTTATACAACTTGAAACTTCATATATAGAGAGAGAATAAATGAAGTACATGTGCATACCATGTCATTATCACAAAATTGATACAATCTCCAACTCACCAGACCATCAAGAAAACTATGAAAACCCTAGTCACCACAAAATATCCACAATAAGCTAGCATAAACACTACAAAACCTCCTTTGCTTCACTACTCATCTCCCACAAGTGTCGTATACATCTCCTTCTCTTCTCCTCCTTAATCAAGCATATAAGTCTCACCAAAGTTTCCAAAACTTGGTCTTCTTCTCTCGCAAGAGCTACAAGAACAATGTTTCTTTATCCTCTAGGGTTTATCTCAAACCATAGATTCTTTTCCTCTTGTGGAGTGAAACCCTAACCCTAGAAAACCCTTGAACTTTTTCAAGAACCCTAGTGCTCCAAGACAAAGATAAATAATATGATGAAGATTACAAGGAGAGAGAGACGCCAATGCGTTGCATTCCTCACATCTTTAACACAAGATTATGAATGAATGAATGTGTGAAATGACTTTCTCCTTCTGTATTTATCTAATAGAGGTAAGGAATACCATCAATATAAAGTGGACCTAAACCTCTACAAGCAACCTAAATTTACACAAGTAGTCTCATAAGTGGAGTGCTCTCTCTCAAATGTGACACGTGTCAAGCTCCAAGGTGAAGATGTCCACAAGAAAGGCTTAAGACATGAGTGCTCCATGAGATGTGTCCATCACTTTTCCTCCACAACCTCCAAATATCCAATGCCCATCCAAATCCATGTGCTCCTTCGGGTCCACCACACCTGCATGACCACTTCCTCAACCCCAACATCCACAAGTCAAGTATAAGCCTCTGTGCAAGTAATCTAAGTGTGCATAGGCCATCTAGGGCTCAACACACTCCTTTGGAATGCCCAATGCTCATCCTCCAATGTAAGGCATCCTCTCGAGCAACCAACCAACCTCCATGCCTGCTACTTGAAGAAGCCACTGATACTCTCTAGGATTCCAATGATCTAAGGAAGAATGACACATAAGCATCCCTACAAGGTCTCACGACAAAAGAGAAACTCACAAGACAATTCACATAAAAGATCAAATATGCTAGCCACAAGAAAGCACTAAAGATGTAGTGCCCATAGGTTTGAAACACTTATATTAGAGAGCCTTGGCCCAATGATTTAGAAAAAATACAAATGATTTTAGTTGTGTATTTATAAACAACTCGAAAAAGGAACCCTCCTAAGAGGAGATATGGAACCACATAATTAGGGTGCACTCCCTCGAGAGGGTTATTGAGTATACAAAATGGAGATAACCATTACCTAGTATTACTACAAATGATGACCTTAGCCATAAATAATGCATAACCAAATGTATTGAAGACATAATATCATATGGTCATGGTAATAAATGAGTTACGTCGAGAGTACTCCATGGCATATTTGAAATGCTATCGACCAGGACAAAGCCAATGTAAAGGTTGATGTGCAAATGAATGTGGGTGGTAACTAGTAGGGTAATGCTAAGCGGTCTGGAACCGTACTGGATCCTAAATATTTTCCTTGGGAAGCCCGTCCAGGATAAGGAACAAACTCAGGTGTTGATTAGTCTCTTAATGGCTCAGCTGCGTGAAGATGTCAACGTTGTCCAAGCGAAGTTGGACCTGCTGGTGGAAGTAACAGATTCTCCGGTGCAAATCACGACCCAGGATTCTATGAATGCTATTGATGGGACTTAGGTTCCTCATTCGTAGTATCAATTTGGTTTTTAATTACGTTTATCTGGCCTTTTTCTATTCCCCTAATGGTTAGAACTTGCTAGTTTTTTGTCAAATTCTGATAAGAGCTCCCTTAGTTTCCCAGTGAAGGGCAAGATCCCCTTTTTTTTCTTAAGACTTTGTTCGATGACTCTTTGTTATAGTATGAGTCTTTGATTGGTTGTCTTGGTTTCCATTTTGGCAGGTCAACCAGCAAAGCTCCAGTTTTGTAACATTACTTTGTTCTCGTTTTCTTGTTAATATATTTTCTAGATTACAAAAAAAATTGTAAAAAGGGACTTGAAAAGAGAAATAACCCAAATTTAAATTAATTTATTGGGAGGAGAAAGAATTAAATGCCTAATAATAGAATGATAATGGGGAGTGTTAAAAGAGACATTTCAAAAACCTTTTATAACTAGATTTAAGCATATTGATAAGTTCCGCTAAGTAAAAGAGAATTATCAAACTTGCTTTTTACCTCTGAGACTTGTTTCCTCCAAGATCATTTTTTAAATATTTTCTAGGATATATGGAAGCACATAAGTAACTACAACAAATTGACTTACTAATGAAAAATGTATATATGAGCCTATATTTTCTTACTTTCAAATGCAAACAACAAGAATTGGAAACTACCATGGATGTGGGTGTGGACGAGAGGAGAGTTGATGAAGAGGAGGAGTAGCGTGTCGAATGTAGGACGACGGGCGCTGCCTAAACGCAAAATCGTGCAAAAAGGCGGCAGTTGTCCCGCAAGGGTGGAAGGCATTAAATGGGAATCTTTCCCTAATGTAGAGCGTATGACTCGAAGGCAGTGTTTAAGTGATGAGATGGGAAGAAGGACAATTCGTAAGTGGGAACAGTCGAGATTTATTATGGCAACTGGTTCGAAGTCGGGAAGAAATATAGTACCGAGGGAGTCAGTCAGGTCGATAATTAAGGGATCCTCTCTATGCGTACCCCTGGAATTATTATCCCCCTCATGTTTTGTTTATAAACAACATGGGAAGCCGTGGGTGCGCATTAAGAAAGGTGTTGATTTGGGGTTGTTTATTGTTATCAGAGGTGCAAGTTGGTCGTTTGGGGTGGCAACCACTAGAATGGATTCGAAAGGGGAGGTTGTGGACTCTATGAAGAAAGGACTGAAGCAAATGAATAAGGAACAGTTACGGGCTTCCCAAGATGCATGGCTCTATAGGGCCTCCATTCCCCAGTCCATTCGAGATGATGTAGAGATGACGGAGTATGCTATGTGGAGCGATCTTGAAGGAGCTCAACCACCAGTGGAGTTCAATGCACTTGAACAATGGATCCAGGACCCAGGTTCGTCGCGGGCTAGGCAGGGGTTGTATGAAAAGACAGTCTCGCTCTACTGGGTCATTAAGGGGATCTTGGGAAGGGTGCTTTTGGAACGGGAGGAAAAAGAGAAAGAGGGCGATGTCCCGATCCAGTTTTGGAAAGCATTATATGTGTATACAAGGTTAATGCTCATGAAGATTAATGTCATGGTGAAAGAGTTCGGCATCCCCTTCCTCCCATGGATGGGTTTGGTGGGAACTCAAGGCAACAAGATGCAGACAAGGAGGAGTGAAGCGAATGGAAGCCAGGTGCAACTCAGGTTGGCGTCTCTTCCTGTGAATTTCTAGGTGTCGTAAGGTTTCTGCTGTGTGGTTTTAGAACTTGATAGAAAGTGGCCTTATTTTAAAGTTTGTCTAGTTTTGTTGCGTTGAAAGTCTTTGTTCAGGATGTTTAAGTCTTTAAGCTTGGTTAGTGGTCATGAGTCTAAATGTGCCTGGTGTGACTAGTCTGCAAAATTCGATTGTCATGTTTTGATGGGTCTGTATAAATTTGATGTCCAAGTATGTTCAAATGTTATATGGATGTTGAAGTATGTTCAAATGTTAGATGATTTTTAAGCCCTGATTTCTCCTTTGGGGGAGGGGTTTGGAAGGTCTGGCCCATGGTCGAATATGGTCTAGTTAGTAGGATGTTTTGGTGGTTTCAGGAGATGATATTGGTTGCAATAATATGTAAAACTTCAGTTGAGTTATAATATAATATGACTTACTTACCAAAAAAATGGCCACTAGGATATCATTCACACTATCCAACTCGATTCAATCTCTCAAAGGTTATTGTGTTTTGGTTTGGTTTTCAAAACTTAGATTTCAAGTAATTAGCCTGTAGGATGTTAGATTTCGAGATTCGGGGTTACTCCAAAAGTGTTTACACCATGTTTAGGGGTGCTTCATGTGATGCAAGGTGCATGGTGTATGGATGACCCTTGGTTGTTCTATGATGGAAAAAGACAATGGAGTTGATTTTCTCTTTGGTCACTAGACCTTGCATGGATGCTTATGTGTCATTCTTCTTTAGAGCATTGGGATCCTAGACACATTGGTGGCTTCTTAATGTAGCATGCACATGGAGGTTGGTTGGTTGCTTGAGAGGATGCCTCGCAATAGAGGAGGAGTGTTTGGCATTCCAAAGGAGTGTGTTGAACCCTAGATGGCCTGTGCACACTTAGATTGATTACGTGGAGACTTATACTTGACTTATGGATGCTTGGGTTGAGAGAGCAGTCATGTAGTTGTGGTGGACCTAGAGGAGCATATGGCTTTGGAGGGGCATTTAATATTTGCAGGGTTGTGGAAGAAAAGTGATGGACACATCTCATGGAGCACTCATGTCTTAAGAATTTCTCATTGATGTCTTCACCTTGGAGCTTGACATGTGTCATGTCTTCAAGCACTTAAATTCTATCATGATTTTACGTGCTACCTACGTGGAAGTCAAATCCAACACTTAAAATAACATGGTGTTCCTTGATAGCCAAATCCCCTATAACAATCAAGGAAGAGCTTTATAAGCTCTTTATGATTTATATATTACTTAAGATTAACATTTGTTAACCATAGTCAAGTGATCCCTTTTGTTTCTTCCACATGAGAATTATAACATTTTGTTTCAAATAATATAGAAAATGATCAATTGACAAATAAATGATCCACTAATTCCTCACTATTTTTACACAAATTGCACACTTGTACCATGCCAACTTATCTTTTGGTAATTGCCCCATTTTAATATTTTGTTATCCATCCCTAACCAAAGAAAAACTTTCAATTTCAAGGACTCTTCAATTTCCAAACTACCTTCCAACACCAGGTTCTTACACAAATATGCTCTTCCTCCATCTTTGTTTAACAATTAAGTTTTGTTGTATACTCCCCTGTACCGCCTTTTTTACCATTTAATTTCATCCTTTGACCTGATAGCTTTATGGCATTTGTAATGTCCCCATTGTATCTAGTCTCATGTACATTATTGTGCTTGAAGGAATTTTCCACTTTCACTTATATGTGAAAGTACTTATGCGCCAATGAACGACGAAGTTCAAAACTTTATTCTATATGAAGCCCATAGTGCATCATATATGGCACATCCAGGGGTTAGAAAGATGTACACCGATTTAAAACCGTTATTTTCCTGGCACAATATGAAGAAGGATGTTGTTGATTATGTGGCAAGGTGCCTTGGATGCCAACTAGTGAAAGCTGAGCATCACCATCTGGAGGGCTTATTACACCCTCACGCCATCCTAAAGTTTAAATGGGAGGTGATATCGATGGAATTTATAGTTGGATTGCCGATGACCTCTAATAGGCATGATTTCATTTTTGTCATAGTAGACACATTGACAAAGAGCCGCACTTTATTTTGGTCAAAGTTACTTTTCAAGTGCCAGAAATAGTGAGGGTCTTTGTCAACTACGCAGTGCGATTGCATGGAATACCTCAAAAGATAATTCCTGACATGGGGTCAATATTTACTAGGAGATTCTAGAGGAGCTTCCATGAAGCCTTAGGCACACAGTTGAACTTCAACACAACATACCATCATGAGACGGATGATCAAACCGAGAGGGTCAACTAGTTTTTGAGGACACGTTGCGCATGTATGTGATGGACCAGCAGAGTCGCTAGGAGGAATATCTACCATTGGTGGAATTTGCTTACAACAATAGTTATCGGAGTTCGATACAGATGACATTGTTTGAGTTTCTTTACAGTAGGCCTTATCGAACACCCTTGAGTTGGGATCGTATTAAGGACAAAGTCCTTGTGGGTCCCAAGTTGATCTAGGATAAGGAGGAGTAGATGTAATACATCCTAGAACAGTTGGAAGAGGCCCATAATAGATAAAAAAAATTATGTCGATGTACATTGGATAGATAGGAATTATGAGGTAGGGGATAGAGTGTTCTTGCGGGTTAGGCTGCAGAAGAGCATCATCAAAGTTAGCTAGGGGTCAAATTGTCACCATGGTTTGTGGGACCATTTGAGATTATAGAGAGATTGGGACCGGTTGCTTACCATCATGATTTGCCATCATCACTGAGTCATATGCACGATGTTTTTCATTGTTTTGCGACATTATATGCCAGATCCATCTCATGTTATTGATTTGAGTAACTTGTATATTTTAGATGAGGGGGCCTTGGTGGCCAAACCGATTTGTATTTTGGAGCAGCGAACTCAATATCTTCGGCGTCAATTAGTCGACCAATTCAGTTCCAGTGGGATAACCATAGTCCCAGCTCCACGACTTGGGAGGATGCATTGGAGATGCGTGAACAATTTCCATATTTATTTTGAACTTCGAGATGAAGTTTCTTGAAGACTCGACCATTGGAGGGCAGTTGGTTTCAAATGACCTAGCCATGTGTGGAACTAGTACTTTGATTTTTAAAGATAATTGTTTGAAAACTATCTCTTGCGAGACAATGTTATGATGATGATCAATTATTATGTTCTTTTTATATTATGAAATGATTTCGATGATAATTGACTTTTTATGTGAAATGATGAAATGATTTCGATGATGATAAAATGCTTATGAATGATATGAAATTATGAAATGATGACTAAATGCATGTGATTATGTTATGGATAGCATGTACTCCGATGGATCATCAAGTGTGATGGGAAAAGATAGGTACATGTGACATAATGTTGTATCGATACAACATGGACTCCAAACTGAGCCAAGTATCATCAACAGGTGATGTTAGCTTGATATATATGATTATATTATGATTTTGCTTTAAAATATTTGATGCACATGATGTTTAACATGAGGTAACGATGCTTAATTGAAAAAGGATGTAAGACTAACATATTCCACGTGACAAGTTGGGAAAAAGCGACATAGGCTTTTGCTCGACAAATGCATGTTGTCGTGACGGTAGGCCATGGACTCGATCATTCATGAGGCATTTACTAGGGGAGGCGCAATAAGGATACAACCTTGTTCTCTAGGAACCACCAGGCCCTCAACAGGGTCGACCGAACTAAGTTAATGATGTCTCAGTCATCGTACCAAGTCCCCACCATGGGGGGAGATTTGAAAGGCATGCACGGAGCATGGCACCCTTAATATCCCTCTCGCAACAAGAACATGATAGTTTAATTAAAACACCAAGAGGGGGAATATTTGAAGGGTATGCGCGGAGCGTGGCACCCTTAATATTCCCGTCGTAATGAGAACACAACTGTTAAATTAAAATATAAACGAGGGGCAATAAAAACTATTTCAAAATATTTAGAAAAAAAATCAATTTATATATAAACGAAATATTCAATTATTTGATTTTAATTATGAAATTGTGAATAAAGAAAGGTGAGCAAATAACAATTAGTAAAATCGAAATTAGGAGAGACTGAATGAATCTTCGATGAGAAAATCTAAGGAGCTAAAAATCTCAATTAAAAATAAGAAAAACGGAAAAGTTGAGAGAACTAATACTGGGAGGGTGAGTAATAAAATAAAAGAAAGAGATTGATAATTCCAAAATTATGCATGTGCATGGAAAAGATGCATGGGAAGTCTCGAAAATTTATAAAGAGATGGAGAGAGCATGAGGCTCTCGTATTTTTTCTACCCTATTGCTGGATGGAATAGGTTCTGTTGTATTTTGACGGTGTTCGTTGAGGGTGTGGTTCATCTTGGTACGCATGAGGTTGGGGGCCTTGTAGCAGTAGTCTACGTACCAAGATTTTGATAGATGTTTATATCATCCATCCCCATTGCGGCTCAAGGGTCCCAGAGGAAGAAGAGCACCCGTGGATACAGTAGGGTGGTTTTTGGTGGACTTTTATTGATTGGAAATCCACGTGCGAGGTTGCGACGGATCTTCGACAACTACCGCAACCTTCGACAACACTTCGCAAGTAAACTGAAAGGTCGATATCAATGTTGTTTTTAAGATTCGTATTTGCTTTGGATTAATGAATGTGTTATTATGGGTTCTATGGATTTTGGTGCACACACACACACACACACACACACACACACACACACACATATATATATATTCATAATTTGCTCAAGACAAATGGTTCATCTGAAACTGTAAATTTATGTATGCTATAGATCTACATTTGTTTAAAAAAAAATTGCTGCTTTAGTTTAGTTTCAGATATGTTATTATCCATGTATGTTTGTTAGCGAGTTTAGCAGGAGTCCTAGAGGGTTCCTACATCACTGCGCTTTAACAAGTTCACATATTGTGTCCATTCCTTTCCTCTTTCTCCCTGTATGTTTAGATCTTATTATAATTTCCAACCATGAGCCCATGCATTTGCTTCATTCTAAATTTCTTCTCCCTCAAGTGAGAAAATCCTCATAGAATGTAAGTTGTTTTTTAGTGCTTCTAGCAAATTTCCTTTACGATCAATCCAATATCTTACCCTACTCTTACTTTGTTATGCCTCCTTATTCTCAAACCTACTCATTTTCCAACTAAAGGGAAGGCACTTACCAAATCTTTCCATACAATTGAATCCCATTGAGAACTTTTCTTTCTACCCTAAACCCATTCTTCGATAAATATTCCCCTTAAATACTTTCTCTTTGTCGCTTTACACCAAATGCCTTCATCCTAAATTAACTTCCATATATTGTAGTTAGGGCCAAAACGCATCGATATTATTTAGCCCCAATCCTCCTATTTCTTTAGGGGTTGTCACTCATGAAATTTTACCAAAGGAATTCCTTATTTCTCCTTTTCTCCCAATTCATAGGATATTGTAACAATTTTTTTATAATTTTATTTAAGATTCCTTTGGTATATGTGCAATGGACATCTAATACACAATATACTTTCCACCACTGCACCAACCAAGACTAATCTTCCACCTCATGACAACTATATGTTACACCAAATTGAGATTGTAGCTTCTATCTTGCTGCACAACCACATCCAATCCTCATAGTTATAATTGCTTGGTTTTAATTTAGAACTTAGATACTTTATCCCTTGATCAAGCTCATAATGATTCATAGGGAACACATTTAGCACTTGGAATTTTACCTCTTATGTTAACTCATTGGAGAACATTGATGATTTTGTCATATTCATTTCCATACATGTAACATTACAATATATATTAAAGATCTCATTTATTCCTTTAATCTCCCCGATAGAGCCTTGTCCAAATAATACAATATCATCCCAAAAGGAAAATGTGAGATGGCCACTATATCTAATAACTCTATCTCTTTCAACTCCCCCTTCTGTTTGCATCCTTAATTAGCAAACTTAAACCTCCAACGACTAATAAAAATAAAAAGGGAGACAAAGGGATACCTTGTCTAAGGCCCCTTTGTAGTATTAAAAAACCCTGAAGGATATCTATTTATTAGCACTGCAGATGAGGTTGATGACAAACAACCCATTATCCAACAAATAATGTATAGATTCAAACCTATCTAGAGCAACAACAAGATGGATTAAAGCCAATTAACTTTCTCATATGCCTTAACCAAGTCAATTTCATCACAGCAAATGGAATTTTGTTTTCCTATCTTGACGGAATTCATGTTCTCTTGTGTCATACCAACCACCTCATGAATTTGTCTACTGAACAAATAACTAAATTGTTCATTTGAAATAATAATAGACAAAATCCATTTAAGCACGTTAGCAATGATTTTTGTGATAATTTTATAAACAACATTGCATAAGGAAATGGTCCTAAATTCTTCAAAGGAAGTGGGATTTTGGCTTTTAGGAATGAGAGTTATAAATGTGGGATCTACGACTTTTAATATTTTCCTAGATTGTTTGGATTTCTCATTTAATCTTACAATATCTCCTTACAACATACCACGAAAACCAAGGAAAAATTCAACAATCTAGCCATAGGGCCTTGGACTCTTGACTTTCTTGAAAGGGGTTGAGATTGTTTTCATCTCTTCTTTGTAGATTCTAACTCTAATTCCATATTGTCATCAATAAGCCTGGGGAATGATCTTATAATTTCCATTGCCTCACCAATGTTTACAACCTTGGGATATTTGAAGAAATTTTTAAAGTATTGTTTACCAACTTCTACACTTTCCTTTAAATCTTTGGCCCTAGATCCATCTCACTTTTATATCTCCCAAACCGTATTCAGTTTGTTCTTGTAATTTGCATACTCGTGAATTTTATTGTGTTATTGTCTCCTTCAACAAGTCAAGTGGCTCTACTCTTGGGCCTCCATTATGGTTCTTCCTTGTCAAGAAGATCCGTCTTTTTTACTTCAAGCTCCTTCAAAGATTGAAACTCCTCCTCAAAGAAAACCCTTGCCTCATTGTTATCAAAAATACCTTGTATTCCTTCTTTTACTTCCTTGAGATATTTTTAACTTTTTAATAGCATGATTTTTTGCCCATTCTCCTACAACAACATAATTTTTTTAACTATCAACAAATTGTTTCATTGCAAAATATCCATAACTTATATCAAAATGCTTCGATGATCCAATCACGAGATCTTTGAAATCCTCCTCTAACACCTAAGCATGGTTAAATCTAAAAGAGTATGGGGGTTTCCTATCTCTCGAGTCTATTTGTAGAAAGACATGTTAGTGATTTGATGAGCCTCCAGTACCAACCCATGACTTAATTCTCTCATTGTATTTCATCAATTGATATTCTCCCATAAATCTATTTGATCTCTTAGAAATCACCTCTCTGCCTCTTCTAGCATTCTTCTATGTTGGAACAACATTTGTTGGTTCAACATCAATTAGGTTTTGGACCTCAAAGAAGTGAAAAGAATAATCATCAAGGGGGTCACATCTTTCCACCTCTCTCAATGTCTCCTTTTTATTGAGTATGAGAATTAGGTCCCATCTCACAATCACATTTTCACCTTTCAAAACACCTAATTTGTTGGCACAAAACTAGCCAAAAGACCGACAACAATGGCCTCAATTGGTTGTGACAACCCCTCATCTTTTTCATGATGTTATTTATTAAACCCGATTAATCAAAATTAAGTAGTCATTAAATGTTGTTGATGATGATGATGATCCACATAGACCAACTTTGTTGTATTGGACTTTAAGAAAATTTATAATGAATTAATTCATTTTGTTTTATGGTCACATGGATTGGAGAGAAACTTCCCTAGATCTATTTGGTTTTCACGAATTAACAAGTTATGAAGATTGATAGTGCTACAAATATTTTGAAATTGAAACCTATTGTGTGCATATATAAGGCATTTTAAGAGAAAGTATTTTACATTCTCCACTAGCTTATCCACCTTCATGTCTTGCTCTTTTTGTTTTTATTCTAGTTGTTCTATCTGGGTGGATAGACCTTGGATTGTTTGACTCAAATTTTCAAGCTAATTGTTCATATTAATCAAGATCTTTTAAAATTCATAGGTTCCTTCTCCCTCGACATATTCAAAATAAGGATACATGGCCATGATCATCGTAAGAGGAATATCCCTAAGACATAAACAATTGCCTTTGAGGAAGTCATGATAGAGCTTGACCCCAAGTCTAGAGGCACTGTATGAAAAGATCCCAACTTTTATTCCACCCCTACTTAGCCTATTGAAATTTCTAGAGATAACTAAAAAACAAAGCTATCCTCGAATAAGCAAGTGTTAGGGGATAGACTCAACATAGCCAGGAAGAAGCATTTACCTCTGTCGGAGACTAAGGAGCACTAAGGGGGTTTGACCTGTGAGCTTAAATCTTCCAGCCATGTCGCAACTTCTTCAGATCCGTGGAGATTACATTATACTCCTAATCCAAGACCAAAATACCACCACACAAATCAAAAGAGCCATAAGAATGACATGGATATTATTTGTTAGCATTGGTGTGATAAGATATGAGGCAACCTTAAAATGACAAGACATGCATGCTCATGGGTTCCAATGTGAGGACAAATGTTCATTGTCATCCCTTTAAACCTATTTAGTATAGTTTCCTTGCTAGCCTACCATGCCATTTAATTCATTGTCCAAAGTTATTATGGGATCCATCTATGCTTAGCGGGGTCCCCATTTTTTATTAAGACACCCTTGTTGAGCAATGCTGCCATGTTAACTTGCTTATCAACTTGGGAGTTGTTAGCTCTCTTAATGTGAAAAACTTGAATCTCCTCCACCTTGCCTAGATTCCATGCAATTTTGTTTAAGATCCCGCTTTCATTGCTTCCTTCCTTATGACATTTTCTCCTTGCTTGCTTGACGATTAGGAGAGAATCCCTAGTGATTATTAATTTCCTTATATGGAGCAATTTAATCAATTTTGATCCCATGAAAATGGCATACTTTTCCACTTGGTTGTTCGTAAAGACTCCAATCCACCATGAATAAAATATTTCTACTTGTCCCTCCCGATTGATATGGACCCCCCTCTCCCCACCCCACTCTTGCCACCCCTTTCATCCTCCACTTTGTTAGTATCACGTAGATTACATATTTGTTCTTCCCATGATGTTTTGGGTTTTGTCCAATGCCCAGTTTCATTATGAGAGTCACGAGACTTTGTTATTATTTTAGCAAGGTTGACTTTATTCTTTAAGATAACTATAATAGAAATATCCTTGATCTTCTAAGTTGGGGTTGATTATTTGTCTACCGTATATTGACTTTCTCTTATTATCCATTTCTTCATGCACTGTGACTTCTCTTTAAATTTATTCATGTTAACACTTTTAATGGTATCAATATTTTGTAGAGTTGTCTCCCCCTCTATTGTCCAGTGGTTTAACTAAGAATCTCCATCTTTATGCCACCCTCTCTGAAGTCTCATGTGATTTTCACTCAAATTTCAAAGTAATGCTAGTTGAAGTCTCTTATCCTTTATGTTAATGATCTCTTGTTTGTAAGCTAGATAACTAATCATAGTCTCGTTCTCAATGGGTGAAAGCCCAACCTCCAAGAGTACGAGGATTGGATTTGGCACATTGCTTTTAATTTTAAGATTATAGATTATAAAACGCTTTTGGATTCACTCAATTTTCCTCCAAGCTTTGTTATAAGTGTTGCAACCTCGAACTTCACATCCATGTAAGATAATTGGACCAACAAGTGTGCCAAAGAGGGGTCTTTCTTATTTCCCCATAACAAAACTCAAACACTTCATAATTTTTCCTGAGACCAAAATAGAATTTCCATCCTCCAATAATTATTTTATCGACACTCCATAGCTTGTGATGAAGGTTGGCTCCAAGATACCTATAAGAATTAACTTCATGTATGTTGTTATTACCACACACAAAAACATAGTAGATAATGTTCTTGGATTTTATGACCATAACCTTTGCGTTGTTAGTGTTTATTGACATACTAGAGCTAGAACAAAAATCTTCGAGAATTCTTGGTTTATTACTCGATTAGAGGTGTCCCTTAAAAAAAGAGCAATACCATCAACATAAATAAGAAGGATGATGGTTATTCTAGCCAAAGTAGTGCCAACACAAACTGCTTCTTCAAAACATGCATCTATTTGTCAATATAATACCAAAACAAGGGAATCAAGACGACCTTGCTTAATTCTTGTATTAAAATTAATTGATTCTAACCAACCCTTGTTGTTCTTGACTTTATCAATCACTTTTTGTACATCATTATCAAACTCTAAACCTAGAATGAACCTTTAGATATCCTAATCTCTTATGAAATTAATTATAGTCATAATTCCAAAACCCTTCCTATGACATTGTATCAAAAGCTTCCTACAATTAGCGAAGCAACAAAGGAGTTTTATTTTATTGTTTCAACATTCATCTACAATAAAATAGTAAACATATACTAAAGTTGTACAATGACTACACAATATTACTCAATTATTAATTATTGTTGAGTTTTTGATAACAAATTTAATAATTTTTCAATTATATGATATTCCCAACTAATGCTTCATTGGTATTTTGGAGAACTAGTGCTTGGGGCTTATTTTAAAGCACCACCACCTTATTTTTATTTCAGATGGGTGGTGCACATTTTGGTCTCAAAGCACTAATGCTCCAACTTGGTCTTTGGTCATTGTTGCTTCATATCTATATTTTAGGATTGTAACACTTAAGTGCCCTGTTGCTAGTGCTGCTCACATATCATTGATGTACACACATGCCATATTTGTATATGTGCACCAAAAGAAAACCTCCACCAACCAACCAAAAACCTTTGCTAAATCATCCATAAAACCCTCTTTAAATCTCCACAAAAGCCTATGCTAAATCATCCTCTTCCAATCGCAGGGGGTTTGGTGATTTTTTTTAATATAAATTGACCCATACATTAACAAATAAAACCTTTTTTTCCTATTAACGACACTTAGAATTTTCTTTGAAGGTGTGACCCATGTCCTAGTTCAATGTTTTTAGGCACTTAAGGTGAAATTGGTTAGGAATATAATTGTTGCCATACATGGCCAGGGGAAGACTACACTTTGTGAAATTGAGTACAAAGTGATTTGTTGGTCCTTCCAACATGATATATCCAAATTCATTGCTTGGATTCAATTGATTAGGGAATTATACATGATTTACATGGGTTCTCCACGGGGTTCTAAGTTGACGTCTCTATGGTTGTCTACATTGGCTATGTGATTGGTGTGTGATTGTACAAGACATCCTTGACCCAATTGATCATCATATCTATTTTGTCTCTAAGTTGATAGGGAGCATTCCCTTGTTATCTAGTGTTGTCATCCAAAAGGTTTTGAAGACTTGTTCAACTAAAGTTGCAACTCGATTAACATTATTCTTCTTAAGATTAGGTCGTTGTCTTACATAAGCAAAGATATAAATTATTGTTACATTCTCTACGCAATATCCATAATAAATGCAACTCTTACCATTACAGTGACATATCCCTTGAGATTTCCTTCCACCTTAATACTTTCCTCCATGGATTGAAGTGTATCAATTTCATTCCATTTTTTTAGTATATAAAAGCATTAAAATTCACATTCCTTTATGGAAAAAACTAACCCAATAGATACATTTGATTACCCAATCTTGTGCCCAATGTTCATTGTTGACTCATATCTCCTTGGATTTAGTGTTAATTTTTCATTTCTAACTATGTGTTTGAGTTTAAATTCTAATTACATTTGGCTTAGCCAAACTCATTATCTAGCTAGGTGGTAACACCCAATTAAATGAATTTGGCTTTTTGAGTGTAAAGTCCCTTTGATGATGGAGGGAAACAAAGTCTTAGAGGTCGAATGCCTTCTTTCTTTCTCTTGCACACAAGGGTTATAAATCCACTAGGATTTGAACTTGTGTTGTTTACATAGCGACATGTTATACTTTTGAATTTATTTGTTGCAGATGTGTATATTAATGAATAGTCCTTTCTTCTTGTTTCTCTTTTGAATTTCATGCCATTCGACCAATCAATTTGGAACTTATAGAGGCTCAAGTAACACGAATTGCCTTGCTTCCATTGGATTGGATGATGTGACTTTCCTTTTGAGATCCAAATTATTTGATTTGTGGCACTTCTTGCTTGACCCGTGACATTTAGGTGGGGACTCCATTGTCATGTTTTTGTCCCTTTTAATAACACACCCCTTAGAGGGTGTGATAGGATCTTTTATTAGGACTAAGCTTGGATGCCTCTTTTTTCTTGCCCATTGGATTCTTCAGTGGATCCTACCACTCACTAGGCTTGCTATTTTTCCATTTTTGTTGTTGGAGTGACCTTTATTGTTGGGTAGGTGTCTTTCAAGTATCTTGTTTATGGACATAAGTTACACATGAAATTACCATTATAGTAATCCAATGGCCAGGGCCATTGAAATCACCAATATATAATTCAATATGCCTAGCTATACCTTTGCCCAAGTCAATTCAATGCAAATTCTAGCACACGTGGGTATACCCTTTCCGCTTGGTTTGTATCTTATTGTAAGTCCCTGATATATTTACATTGGCTTTAAGGACTATCTCAACCCAAAACAAGAGGGGGGGATTTAACATTATGATCTAGACCAAGGTCGGGGAGATGGACATTGAAGATGGCTTAAATTTCAAAAGCCATCCTTTAAAAAGAGGCCAAGTTTTCCTCAAAACCATGGTCCCTCCTCCAAGACCTTACGAGACAACTTTTACAGTGGTCAAAATTTTACAATAATAGAACCTCTAGAGTAGGGCTTACCATGCACTTGGAACTCTTTTGAAATTTATGCAATTCTTGAAACTCTTTAGATAGTGACCAAAGCTAACTAAATCTACAATTGGTAGCATTTTGTTTATAGTTGTCAATGAACTTGTTAACCATATGTAGAGGAATACTTACCTTGGCCATCTACTCGATTTTTGTCTACAATGAAATAATTTTTATTGCGGTTTTGGTATATTCAACTAGATTACATCTTTAAAAGAACAAAAATTTAAGTGTTGAGGCTTAACATCCCCTCCAAAATAAGAGACAATCCAAGTTGTGAAAGAGAAGATAGTCTCTTTTCTCGAAAAAACTATATAAAAACAAAACACTAACTACAAAATTATGTCTTTATATATATATATATATATATATATATATATATATATAATAATTAGTAAAAGTACACCCATTTTTTCTTTTTCTTTTTTTCCAGCGAAAAAAAGCTACTATTGATATTCAAAATATGAATCAAATAGTACAATGAGATTCCAGATTCAAAAGTCGAATCAAGTTCAATGTGATCAGCAATGCTAAAAGATCAAGATCACTTGCAAAGGTCTCAGGCCACCTCTATGACACGATAGATGCCAGTTACATTACATGAAAGCTTTACAAAAAAAATAAAAAAATACAAAAGTATGTGACCAGTAGATCAGAAAATGAACAGAGAAGCCCCAGCATGACTTAGTCAAAAAAATATGTAGAGCCACCGTCCTGGAGGCTATTATCAAACCATTCCTCCCAAATCAGCTGACCCTCTAAACCTGATAAGGCTTGCTTTGATAGTTTGTCAGCAAGAGAGTTTTGTTCTCTGAAGATATGCTCGAAATTAATACCCTGGAGCTTTGAAATTTCTAAGTGTGTCCGGGGGACCCAGTGTCTCAAATTCACTACATTTAGTTTGAATTCACCCGCAACCCATTTTATGGTGACCCTAGAATCGTCGTATACCTTGATATTAACCAATCCAAAGATATTAGCAACTTTAAGCACACACCAAAGAGCCATTAACTCTGCTTTCATGTTTGATCCTGAACCACAGTTGAGTCTAATAGAAAAATAATGAGACTCATTCAGATAAATCACTCCCCCAACAACACATATACCAAATTGAGAAGCTCCATCGAAGAAGAGGATAGGTTGTTCCACTTTGAGCTCAAAAGAACTAATTCTGTCAATCTTTAACTTATGCTCTTCACCCTTACATGTGGTATACATATTTAAAGCAGACATGCTACACTGAAGAGAGTTAGGAGATTTACTCTGAAAGATGGCACAATTTCTAGAATACCAAATTGCCCAAGGAATACATATAGCAATGAAAAAATGTTGCTTACATATTCTGAACCAATTAAGCAGGCACTTGTTGAAATCACCAACATTCCAGCACTAAGAAATATTCAAACTGGCCGATACTACTTCCTAGATCTTAATAGTAAAGTTGCAATCGACGAAAAGATGCTGTTTAGTTTCAGCATCTCTGTTACGTAGAACACATAAACTAGGACCATTCCAACCCCTTTTACACAAGTTATCCCAGGTCTTCAATTTATCTTGCAATAAAAGCCAACAAAAACATTTAAGTTTTAATGGAATAGACCAGTGCCAAAGCCTTTTATACCACCAATCCTGTGGGTATATGTACATGTCCTGTATGATTCTAGAATAAGCAGTTCGAGCTGTGACATATCCAGTAGCAGGATTTCCACTCCAAATAAGCTGGTCAGTTTCATGATTCAATCTGACACCTGCAGCATTTAAATTCATGGTGTAAGCATCCCAAATATCAGCGAGATGACCAGATAGACCAATGTCCCTTACAGACAACCACTTAGCATTATTATCCCTCCCATTTTGATGCAGATAAATTTTATCCAAGGTATTCAACCCTAATATCTGGAGATATCGAGAGATAGAAGGTGGCAGAATAAAATTATCTTCCATTCCGATGATGGGATCAGCCCCAACACGGATCAAAACTCCTGACCCTACCTGCCAAGTAAGATCATTCTTGATCCAATGAAAAATCTTCATAAAACCCCGCCACATAGGAGAAAAATTCCAACTTTATAATTTAGGGCTTCGAATCCAGCAGAAGACCTCCATTTTTATATATTTGCTATGAATAAGAGAGGACCAGAGTGTATTTCCAAAAAGACATCTCCATAGACTTTTAAGTCTAAGAGCAGTGTTGAAGGAACCCAGTTCTTTAATACCCCAGCCCCCAAATCTATGTGGTCTAGATACAGTGTCAGCAGCAACCATAGCAATCTTTCCCTTTTGGCAGACCCAGACCAGAGAAAATTGAAGAAATATATTTTTAAAGTCTTGAGAATGGATGATGGGACTTCCAGCAGGGAGAACCAATAAACAAGTATACTAGATAGCACTGACTTCAATAGGATGAGCTTACCACCAATGGATAAGAACTTGTAAGACCAATGTGTAATTCTTGTCTCAACTTTTCTCAACAACCAATACCAGTCCTTAACTTGATAATTGTTCGGCTTAAGATAGAATCCCAAATATTTAAGTCCGTGATGCAAGTGACAACACTTAAAAGGCAGAATCGAAAGAATGTCACTAATGTGCCCAGCATTTGGAGAAAGATGATAAAAGTTGGATTTAGTTGAGCTGACTTTCATCCCTATTGCACAACAGAAAGTTTGAATGATTTCATTATAAGTATACCACTCCTCAACAGAATCCTCACCGGCCACTAACACATCATCATCAAATAGGATATGTGTGATCACATAATCCTTTGATATCTTAATACCTTTAATCTGTCCCCTCATCACAGCTTGATTGATCAATCTGCTTAACCCATCCATTACCAAAATAAATAGAAGAGGAGATAAAGGACAACCTTGTCTGACCCCCCTGGAGCAACTGAAGAAATCAGACGGACTACCATTAATTAGAACTGAGATGCACGTTGAAGATAAACAAGCCATTATCCATTTAATGATTGAAGGAGGCACTCCAATTCTTATGAGAATCAATCTGAGGAAAGACCAGCTCACCCTGTCATAAGCTTTTTCTAGGTCCATTTTTAGCAGAAGAGCTTGTTTCTTATATATCTTAATACTGTGTAACAGCTCCTGAGAAATACCGATAGCATCATGGATCTGTCTACCAGCCAAAAAACCAAATTGCTCAATAGAGATATGCTGAGAAAGTACAGACTTAAGACGATCGACAATTATTTTAGAGATAAGTTTGTAGAGTAAATTACATAGAGCAATCGGACGATAATCACCAAAAGTCCTGGGCTTATCTTTTTTGGGGATGAGGGTAACAAAAGTGGAATTAATCCCTCCTGAGATATATCCATTGATTCTGGAGTAGTTCACTAGATCTTTAAGTTCACTACCCATCAGATCAAAAAAGTGCAGATAAAGCTCCACCGGCCACCCATCGGGCCCGGGGCTTTTCTCTTTGGCAAAATATTTCAAAGTCTGTTCAATTTCTTCCAAAGAGACCTCTTCTTGAATGCTGGCCGCTTCTTGATCATTGAAAAAGCACGAATATAGTGAGGCAACTTTAATTTGCTCTGACATAACACAATCACCAGGATCACTATAATTCTGACCAAAAAAAGTGACAACTTCAGCTTTAATGCTATCAAGCCCAGAATGATGAAAACCTCTGTCATCCTCAATTTCCCATAAGTATTTCGAGTTTCTTCTTGATGATGCATAGGAGTGAAAGAATTTTGTATTCTTATCGCCAAGAGAAATCCAAATGGCACGACTTTTAAGTCGCCAATCTTTTTCAGCCTGAATAAGAAGTTCTTCTTTCTTCTTTTCAATCAGACGCATAATCTCAAAATCATCAAATGATAAGGTGCCAAGAACATTAGCAGAGATAGAAGCCTGAAGCTTATTTTCTAACAAAATTAACTCCCTTTTATCTGCCTCTTTTTTGTCTCTAATCCATTTGGTAATAGATTCTTTTAAGCCTTTTAATTTATGACATAACTTTTGTATTGGATTTGTATCAGCAACAACACAACTTATCCAAAAATCTCTAACCATACAACAGAAGGAGTCATCATCAAGCCAGGAAGCGTTGAACTTGAAAGGGAAACCTTGTTTATGACTCAATTCATCAAGTTGAAGAATAATGGGCCAATGATTCGAAAATTTGTGATAAAAAACCCAAGACCTGTGCTTCTGAAAGCAACTCAACAATGCCGATTTAACGAGAAATCTATCCAACCTCTTGTGTACCCCATCATTTCCAAATCGACCGTTGGTCCAGGTAGGGACCAATTTATGTGGCTGGACATCCACCAAATCAAAGTCCACAAATAGCTGAACAAAGAAATCTGCTAACTCATCCAATCTAGCAGAGGATCCCCAAATTTCAGAGGCATGACAAGTGAAATTTAAATCACCTGCAATGATCAAGTCATCCAAGTTCAAAAGCCTAGAACCCTGAAGAGATGTCCAAAAAGTCAGTCTCTCCCTATATGGGGCATAGCAGTTGAGAATGGAGAGTGAATGCTTGTTTCCACAGAAAGACCCTTTTAAAAGTATACCCCAGGGAGTAGTGAAGACCTTAAAATCAAAAACATTTGGGTCCCAAGCCACTGCTAAACCCCCAGACAAGCCACAAGAACTAACAACATCCACCTCCCAAAGCAGAAGAAGCTTACACAGATTATAAATAGCAAGCTTTTCATCACACATGGTCTCCTGGAATAAAATGACAGCAGGGACAGTAGATTTAAAGAGATTGGTTAAAGCCTGTGCCCTAGACACTTTAGCCAATCCACGAACATTCAATGACAGAATAGACATCAAGAAACATTCAGGTTGGGGGACGACGCTCTAAGCCCCAAGGAAACAACCCTATCGGACCTGTCCACCTCCTCTAATCTCTGAGAGATCGACTTGTATGAATCTGAAGGAAGCTGAACATTTGTGGCTAAATTCTTTTTCTTATTGCCTCTTCTAACCGTAACATTTTGGAAATTCAAGGAATGAACAGGTTTAGCCAAACACCCACTCCCCTGGTTCTTAGAGTAGGAGGGTAAGGGGGGAAATTCCTCACCGCTCGCCGAAATGAGATAGCCACTATCTGCTAAAATAGCAGAATCTCCAGAAGAGGAAATGCCAATAGGATCTTCAAAGCTCTTATGAACACCCAAAGTCTGACCCGCATCACCATCCAAATTCAAAGCTGTATAAGAAGAAGTACCAATAGAGGAATTTAGGCCCAAACCCAAACCCTCGGAATGAATTGGCTGGGGTTCCAAAGTACCAGGGAGGGAAGACTTATCAAGGGGAGGGTTTGAACTATCAACCACAATAGGGCAAGACAAAGAATTTCCTGAGACAGCAGAATCAGATTCCAGGCCACTAAAAAGTTTACGACCAACTTTTGGTCCAGAGAGATTTTCCAACTGTTTAGCTAATGGAAGCCTCGACACATGGTCATGTCTCATCTGTATTTCCCCCTTGGAAATACGTTTAGAGAGCTGTTTTTCAGAATTTTCAATAAATAAAAGATCATCCGGAGTTAAGTCAGGGAAATTGATAGGGGTTTTACAAAAAGACTTACTCGAAAATTTCGAAAGAGGTTGAGGGGCTCCAGCCTTAGGAGAAGAAAGCTCTAAATCAGGAGAGACCGACAAATCCTTACTGTAGAAAGAACAGGAAGCACGAACATGTCCAATTCTCTTACATAAGAAGCATCGAAATGGAACTTTGAAGAAATCAAGTGACTGCTTCCATACCCTGGTCCCCCAAGCAATTTCTATTTCTACCGGTAAGCCACCCCTCGTATCAATTTCAACCATGACTTTCACGTAACGGCGATCCATCCCAAAGAAGTTTTGTTTATCTATCCGCACGAATCTTCCAACAACATTTGCAAGTCCCATA
Organism: Larix kaempferi; assembly: GCA_027924585.1. NCBI lineage: Eukaryota > Viridiplantae > Streptophyta > Pinopsida > Pinales > Pinaceae > Larix > Larix kaempferi. Next base: position 3,982,529 of record BSBM01000238.1, on the reverse strand, counting down.
ATGATCTCCTCTGTCCAAAGCTCAATGGGGAGGCCTGGGATAATCATCCAGAGGTGCCGAAGTGGTTGGAATTCATGCAGGGGATTAAAATTTATATGCCAACGTTTTAGATACAAAGAACCATGTTTGAATTCCCAGAAGCAAGACAAAATCTTCTCAAGATGAGCCACTTCAGAGAAAGTAAATAAAATCCACCTGTTCATAAGGAGATTAATATGGGGAGCCATGCCGGTGAGTGGAACCCAATACTTAGAAACCCATTCTGAGATTTCGAGCTTGCTACCCGAAGCAAACTCCAACCTTCCTACTAGAGCACGTTCAGCCAGAACACCAATTCTTTCAAGATTGTAATCTTCGTCTATATCAAACCGAACAATTTCGGCCTTCGCCTTAAACGTTTTTAAAAGTCTTTTGGATTTAGCCTTCGTCCCACGACGCTTTCTGCGCAGAGGAATAACATCCCCAGCCGAATCATGAAGAACCCCCAATTCAGACGAAGAGGGTAACAGGGAAGGGTTTGGAGACAGGGAAATGACCGCCATATGGAGAGCACACACTGGAAAAAAGGTAGGAGAACCCCAGCTGTCGGTAGCTGTCAGAGGGAGAGAGACAGCTGCCGGGGCAAGAGATGTCGACAGTCGGACCCCAAAAGGCCAAAAAGGCCTCCACAACAGCCGATAAGAAAGTGAGACCTCCAAATCTAGAAGAGGCCCAAATTCGACCCAGAAACAAAGACAAAAAAGTAATGAGGGACCTCTATAATAGAGACCACTAAAAAAGGAGAAGGGTTAGAACCCACAAATAGACAGAGCCAAATGAAGAAAACAAATTTTTTGCAGAAAAACCGAAAAATCAAATTGAATAGAGGAATGATAGCCTACGACCAGCAAAAAGAAAAAGTTCCCACTTTTTTTAACCTTGGCTTGTACTAGGCCGTTTCTGAGAAACGGCTTGACTCCAAGTCGCCGCAGGCCACTCATTCGACCACTCAACCATCAAGATCGAGAAATTTTGCAAAATCACTGAAAAACCCTAGGAACCTCGCCATCCTCCTCCGATTTTCGTCTTCACAGTCTATTTTTTTAGATTAAAAAAAAAAAGAAAAAAAAAGAAAGAAAAAAGCTCCTAAATTGCATCCACAATCATGTTCAAACTAACATTAATTTTTAAAATATGACCCTTGTTCCATTCTACAAGCACAACCAAGCACTTGTTTGACTTGGGTTCGCTCCCCTAGGCATCCATTAGGGACTTCCCCATAATCATTTTCATTTTCCAATATAACAATGTTATTTTTGCATGCTTCATCTTGTGGGTTCGAGATGAGCCATCGTCTACAATCTTCACCATCCACTCCATCTGCTCCTCCTCGACTTCGTAGGACTCTTGAACCTCCTCAATATCTCGTTCAACGTGATCTAAGTACTTCCTAGCCTCCACCGAAGCCTAAGACCTCTTGAATATATTCTTGCTTTCTTCTACCAACTCATGCTCGATTCTGGGCATGTTGGTGCCCCACCTATCACACCCATTTTTTCTTTATTTACAAATAAAAATTAATCTTCAACAATAAAAAATAATTTATTCACCTGAAATATAAAATACTACCTTACCATCAACAAATATAAAATACTTATAATACTTACTAACCATCGCAATAGGAATAATCTTTGTTTTTTAAATTCAAAACTACATTAAAACCCCCTTGAACATGCACTCGAGTGGAGCATAGCCCCCAAAAATGCATTAAGAACAAACCTTAATTCTTTTATGTGGCCATTTCTTTCTCCTAAGTAAAAATTTATTCCGGGTTAAATAATATAAAATTTAAAATATTCCAAATCCTTGAAAATCGGTTTGACTGAAATACAAATCTCTGGCCTTAGATCATATGATCAGACGGTCGACATTCTATCCCGCCTTTAGATTCAAAGGCTCTTGGAGTTTGCCGCCATCGTGCGCATCCCTCTGCCTATACTGATACGAGCTCGCATCTGAACAATATTGGCTTGAAATCGCACAATTTTTGCCCCCAGAAGAGATCGCCGAGCTGCCAGATCTCTCCGTGCACATGCTATAACAGGCCATTTTCGGTTTTTAGCGATCAAAACGAGTCCAGAAAGGGCATTTTCTGTAAAAGAATGCTAATCGAGTGCTAAAATTGCATAGCGCCCATTGTTTTCATTGTTGCAGTCACGAACCTTTGACGCTTCGTTCTGATGCAGTTATTCTGAGCTCTCGATAGAAAATTTTGGCCTTATTTCGGCTCTGGCAAACCTTGAGGTGCTAAAGAGGCCGTACTGAAAGCACTGTCTTAAGTGGCAGAATTAGAGAAGAAAAAGTTCATTCAGGTGTCTTTCAGTGTTCGTTCTGGTGGAGTTATTCTGAGCTTTTAATTGAAAATTTTGACAGTGCTTACAGCCAAAATTTCATAAATTAAGGCTCTGTATAAACAGATTAAAGGAAGCTGTGCTCAAAATTTTATTAAAGCGGCAGAGTTTGGGAAGAAGAAGTTCATTGAATTAAAGGATCGGGATTTTGATGCATTGCGAATAGTTTGATGGAATGATTTGTCCCGCGGTTCAGCGCATTTCAAGCTTTTTGGAGAGCGGGCATTGATTATTCTGGCATTTGATGGTATTCTGTTCAAATCATATGGAAGAAGATAGAAAGCTAGGGCTTTTACAAGCTAACCATGTATAATGTCACAATATTTACAGGTTTTACTGAGATTTGTAATACTGGAAAATAAGATAGGTGATTAGGGCTTTCTGTAAGGTACGAAAGCTAATGCCGCATTCTTTACAGATTTAGTTGAGTGTTTTGAGACTGAATTTTTTTTTAATGTTCAGGCGGTTCATATATATATTTTAGGCCGTTTCTATTTTCTATGGGAACACGAATTTGATGCCTCAACATGAAATAATATGGTCTGGAAGGTTCAACCTTTCAGTTCATCTCTGTGCAAAGGAAGACAATCGTTAATGCTCTTTAGGGTTTGGAGAAGGCAAAACTAATGGATCAGGAGGCAGGGGCGATAGAAACGGTTAGTAATGCCGGGAAATGCTATCTTTCACAAGATAGCAAAGTAGAGGAAAAAACATGGTACGTTTTCACAGTTTTGGCGAGAATAGGCCGTCCAAGCACGCCGGTAGAGATTTCAGATAGAAGTTCTTTGTTTTCTCTAACGCCGGCTGAAGTGGAGAACCTCTGTCACATTCCGGGGTCACCTCTGTCCGTTATAGAAGGCGGTCTTGTAACCTGCTCCGAACTGCCAATTTCTCTCTTTGAAAAATTGTATGGCAAACTGGTGCTGAATCGAAGGTTTACTCACATTAAAGATGCGGAAACTGAGATTCCTTTAGTGAGTCCAAGAAAAAGGCCCGGCGAAGAATTGGTGCAAAATGACACCTGCAGCAGAGCCAACAAAGTCCCCAAATTAAAGCCAACTTTGCCAATAGAAAACTGCAAACAAGCTGGAATTTCGTCTCCAGGACGAGATTGTTTCAAGCACCCCAAAAATTCAAGTATGTTGCTACCTTGCTAACTTTCTATAGACTTGAATGCTTCTTTTAATATGCTTATTTGTTTGTGTTTTGTGTTCATCTCCTGAGAGTTACCTAGACTATATGAACTCCTTTTCATCAGAGTCTACTGTCAAATTTAGTGTAATGTTTTGAGTTAAAAATTTTAATTTTAAAGATTGTCAATGTAAGGTTTGAATTAAAAATTTTAGTTTTAAGGATTTTGTTCTGTGGTTGAATATCCTGATAATAAAATTTCCCGTTTTAGTTAGAGAGTTATGATATATATTTATATAGGTTTGTGTATTTGTTTACAGAGTAGTTTAAATAATAGATATCTTTGTTTTTCTTGATTTGTTAGCCAATGTTATAGGAGAAAGTATTATAGGTTGCGTTTGGCAGACTGCACAGACTCCAAGTTCTTCTTTTCCAGCTCAATGTCTTTTTTTTTTCACAGAAACGAGTAATGATAAAAAGGAGAACGAAGTCACAAAAACTTTGAGAAGACTGTTCCCAAAATAGAAGAGCTGCCAAGACTCTTATCTCATCTTTTTCCAGTTTGTAATATTCATGATAAAGTCCTAAACTGCGGAAGCTATACCTCCTTACACACTGACCTTGAATCAAAATATGGAAACAGAGCATTGCTGAAAAGGAAAACCTTAGAAGATCTAATCTGCTGCTGCTACATGCCTAACCGAAAAAGACTCTATACTATAATTCTGATACAACAAAATATTAAGCAAAAAAGTTTCTAAAGAACTGTAAAGACCCATGTTGGACGAGTTACTGGTGTGTGTTATCCACCTTGTTTCCATCAGCTCCTACCGCCATGCCTCCTGCGCCTCCATGTATATCCATGATGCTCTTTCTGATGTCTGCTCTCATCCCACCGATCTTGGCTTCAACTATCCTGAGACTGCCATGCAATGCCATAATTTTGGTGTCCAAATTGACAAAACAAGGGCATCCCTTATCGAGCTTTTCGGCCAACTTGGCAACCTGCTCTGTTATTTTGCTGCTATTGTTTCGAACCTCAGAATTCATGACTTGGACGAGGGTGTAGAGGTGAGAGATGTCCCGTTTGAGTTCAGAATTTTCCCCTCAGAGTTTGTGAACCTGAATTTCCATTTCTTTCAAGTATGTTTGGACCTCATCCGGGAAGCTATCAAAACCCATCGAAGGCGCAGGACCTTTGTTTCCGCTTTACAAGAGGAGTGCCAATTCTTGCCTAGTCCCAATGCCTCAGCTTTACAGTGGTCATGCAGAGATTGCTGCTCCTCGACAGAACCACCAAGGTCCATTTCCTGGCAGGCTTCATTCACGAAGGGCAGCTTCAATGCTCCTGTGCACCCAGTTCCCCCTACGGTCGTGATATGCTTCTTACAACGTAGACATTGCAGCAAGGGAGGGCTTGAAACGACAGAAGGAGAGGCTTCATCCATTGTAACCCAGACCTCTTTCGCTCTGCCTTGAATACAAGTACTGCCCAGCTTCATATACCCAGAAGTAGCGCACCCCCTTCCGTAATGTAGGCTAGCTCTGCCTCGAGTTTCTACCACCATCAATTCCTGCATGGCAGCCAGGTGTATCGAGCATGTGGAAGGCTCCAGCACCGCTGAAAAGACGCGAGGATGATCCAAAGAGGGGGAAACAAGCGCCTTGGGTATCAAAAACCCAATACTAAAGTATCCCAAGGTTTTATAGATCAGATCTTTGACGAATTGGTTCCTCCATGCCAAGGAGAGTTGCCACTTCCAATCGCGGTGGAACCTTATATGCTTCTTCTTCATAACTAGTAGAGGGCAAGCTTTAAGGGACCCAGTTATTGCCAAACTCCTGACGATTGCTGACCAGAATTCCACAATCAAGACCAGCTCTGGCATTAGCCATTTCATCCGCATTCTGATTATTTATCCTCATCAGATGAAGGAAATTGATAGAATTGAACTCACTTACAATGTATTTAAAGAGATGATGAATCTTGATGGTAGGCTTCTTATGGTTCATCGTCAAGTTTCTAGCTTCCCTAATGACCAGCATTGAATCTCCGAAGACCACCAGGTCCTTAGTTTCTTCCTTCCTTGCTATTTCCAAACCTTTTATCAGAGCTAGCCACTCTGCACCATTGTTGGATCTCCTGCCAAGTCCCCATGCAAAGTCTTTCAACTTGTTTCTCTCAGAGTCATAAAAGACTCCTCCCGCACCTGCCAACCCAAATTCCAGTCCAATGTCTTGTTTCATAGTGCATTTTTCATAAATTGATCTCAATTTTTGTGATATTGTTTATTTTTTTTTTTCATCTTAAAAAAATTCATAATTTTATTATCTCGGAAGTCCAAAATTACATTTTTAAGGCTTAAAAGAGCTTCACGGTGTCAACTCCACCCGATTGCTAAAGACAGAAAACCCAAAGTTACGAAATTCAGGCTCTAAACTTTAAAGAGCTTAAGGAAACACAAGCACCTGTAAGCTTTGACAGAAAAGAAAAACTATCTTCCCTACAGTAGGGGGATATAACTGCAAGACTGCATCAGCTACATAAAACAGCCGCGACACAACCCCTCAAAATATAGTTCAAGTCTCTCATAGAGAGACCACTAAACACCCAACAAAAAATAAGTGCAACATCAAACCTGATTACCGATCCCGCTATATCTTGAAAACCATAGGTTATGACGTCTGAGAATCATCAGATATCGTGAAAGGGGGCATGGATTGTTTTTCTCTTCTTTAATTACCATTTACCACAATTTTGTTATAAAGAAGTTTTTTTTTTTTTCTTATATGGAATTTTCTATATAATTTTTTTCAAACCGAAAAAAATTCTTATTATTTTTGAAAATTGAAGAAGTAAATGTCCAAGTACCAAAAAATCAATAACTGCTGCATTGCATTCCAACCATACATCATATGATCAAAGACAAACCTGTCATACATACCGCCAACAATCCTAACAGCAAAAACCATCCAACTTGCATACCAACACCCAATCACATCCATAACAAAACTGGGATAAACTCCAAAAAAACATACCCAAAACTTGTCACAGCTGTATACATCAAACCCACAGCCCATTGCTTAAAAAAAGGAACAGATTCTCTATATAAATATAATTCATATAAATATATAATACCCAAAACTTGTCACAGCTGTATACATCAAAACCACAGCCCATTGCTTAAAAAAAGGAACAGATTCTCTACATAAATATAATCCATATAAATATATAATTTATATAAGAGGTTTTTTTTTTCTTATAAAAGTTGCTTTCGTTTTTATATTAGAAGACTTGCTTTTTTTGGAAGTAAGAAGATTTTTTATATTATATAAAAAGAGAGATTACATCTGAACAAAATTGGCCCATAACAAACTGGCGACCTTTCCCCTTGACCTTACTATCCTCAGACCTTTGGACCAACCAAAAAGGGTCTCATACCAGACTTGGAATCCCTCTATTTCACTTACAGAGTTCACAAAATTGAAATCCCTTACATACCAGCCGAGCTTACTTTTGCTACAGGCCTTGACAACAAAAATATCATAGCAACAGTAAATTAATAACATCACTGCAATCCCTTACATACCAGCCGAGCTTAATTTTGCTACAGGCCTTGACAACAAAAATATCATAGCAACAGTAAATTAACATCACTGCAATTCTATACCCCGTAACCCAACACAGATAACAGACTATATCAAAGGACTTGCTTAACTTTTACACTAATTTAGTATTAATATACAAATTGCATTCGTTCTTATATTGTATTAGGTATATTAGGTATAATTTTAATATTTGTTGAAAATTTAATAAAATTGTTTTGGCTATCTTTTAAGATATTTATTACTTTTTACATTAATTTTAATATTATCAATATTTTTATTAAAATATTTTTAATACATTTTTAATTTTAATCAGCTATTTGCATATCCACAGATAAAAGACCATTATTAAGATGTTTTTCACTGTATTAAAATTCTCAAACATATAATTAACACTAGCACGGCTACTTAACTTGTGGTTGGTGAACACCGATAGATTACAAGTTAAGTGTCATGAACAAGTTCTCTATTACTTATTCTCCATGCTTAGTTGTAATCACCTAGCTACCAGTTACCTTCTTTAGTTAAATGGATTGTCTGCCACTACTTGTTATCCATGCATAAGTTACGAGTTATCCATGCATCAACTATCGGTTATTTTTATAATATATTTTTTATAATTGTTTATTTGAATTTTGAACGACCATAAAATCAATCTGGACAGTACACTTCTCTCATCCTCCTTCAATCTAGGAAAAGCATAGATGGTAGTCCACTCCAAATTCTAAGATATAAACGCTTATCAATGTAAAAATTCCACATTTATACTATCATTGAACACAAATGAAAAAATCTAAAATTTAAAAGTTACATCATGTCGAGTAAGCTCTGTGCATTTTATAAAGAATAAAAGTTTCTTTTAACATAGAATTAACAAAATTCTACTTTTAAAGCTAAAATGTCACAAAACAAAAATGAAAAATCCAAAATTTAAAAGTGACATCATGTCGAGTAAGCTCTGTGCATTTTATACAGAATAAAAGTTTCGTTTGCATTGATCTTTCCTTTGATGATCCTTTCACAAAGGCTCACGCTTTGCTTATTTCTATGTTTTTATGCAAATTAGCAAGCTTCGGAGTTGTCGCTGGAGATCTCGAAGGTGAAGCGGATGGCGTTGGGGTTAATGACAAAATTCAAGAAGTTGGTGAAAGTGGTTGCAAGGTATGAAGAGTTCATTTTATTTTTCACATGTTTTAAGTTAGGGGATTAATGAATTTTCCAAGACATGATTATTGCTAGTACTTGTAATTTCGCAACAAATAATATATTTCCCATGAGAACCTTTATTGGCCTTATTTTGTCTCTTTAGTGTGTACTTTATGCAATCTGTTTTTTTGGCTTGGAAGCTGCTCTCAGTGAGTTTTATTCTGCTTATATCACCTTCCGAGTTCTTGATTTCTCCCTTATAACATAGGTATATTAATATTATGATTAAATGAATGTCAAATCTGTTTTTGGGATCATGATTTTGACAAATAGTTTTTAATGAGAGCATTCCATTTCAATTAATAAGTAAAAAGTGAGGTTAATATTTTATATGTTTTTAACTTTTTGCATGAAAAAAAATCACATTTTTTATTAAAAAAGAATGGTAATTGTGAAGATGCTGTTGCACTGTGGCTTCACAGAAACAGATTCCTTGTAGAAATCTATTATCCAAATATAAAGACTTTATAAGCTAAAAACTTCTCTCAACTGTACAGTAAACAGTCTAGTTATTCTGACATAATTTCTCTGAATATTACATACTTTGTAATAATAATCAGCTTACGGCTGCTACAGCCAAAAAGGATAAAAAAGAGAATCACTTGAAAACTATACACCATACAATAAAAAACAAGTGTGAAATATAAAAAAGACTTCCAAATCATAATCTGAGAAATCAGGTACTAAATCTGGATGATGAAGATGCCGAGATACCATCTCTGATTTCTTCCACGCCCCACAACTCATCATCAACCAGCTTCCCTTCTCTTGAGAGTTTGTCTTTTTGAAAAATATTTGAAAAGGAGATAGAAACAAAAAGAGTGTGTTATCAAACGTTAACTGATTCCCTAAGGGCCTGAGAACAATATCATGAATCTGTGTCCTTCCCAACATCTAGTTAATGGCCAATAGAGTCACCAAAAATCTGAATCTCGGAATCTTTCTTATCTCTTGCAACCATAAGCAACAATTTCAAGGCCATTATTTCTGCAGTATTGATAGAACATGCTCCTGTAGTCATTTGTTGCCATCAAAAAATCCCCAGACTTTGGTCTTGTCAATAGATAAATCCTCCAAAACCTATGGATCACTTTGAGAAACAGGAACCCTGATAAACGGGACCATAGTCTTAATTTGAGCCAGGATTTGAAATGAAGGAATATGTTTTTCTTTGAAAATTTGAGAATTCCTTGCAAGCTATATAGCCCAGATGAGCAGACATGGTCAATGCCTATATGTGCAGACATGGTCAATGCCTATCTGTGAGGACTGCCTGCCCATATTCTGAAATATTCATCTGGTTTAGTTGAATTAAGATAATTTTATTAATGTCCATTGATGATGAAGGAATAGGTCAATGGCACTAGAAAGTACAATCAGTGGTAACAATACATTGTGGGGGAGTGTCTAGCACACTCCTAGATGCTAAAATAAAAAATGTTATCCAAGTAAGACACAGAAGACACCAAGAGAAGGAAAAGAGCACGAGCTATGCAAAGTGAAAGTGAAAACAAACCTAAGATGCTGGAGGCCCAAGCTCAACATCAACATCATAGCTAGAAATAAAAATAGAGGTGGAGGAAAGAGAGGAGACATCCTTGTCTTAATCTATCACTTTGAAGCAAAGTCACATGACATGAGGAGACGTGACATGGAGGACACGGAAATATGACTATCTAACATGGGATACGTCGACCTTAGAAACAATACACATGGACATGGCTTTTTTTGTGTGTATATATATTAAAAAATTATAAATTACAAATGAAATATAAACATGAAGATCCATTTTTTTATAGAAACTAGAATATTTACAAAATATCTATAGTATATACAACTAGTTACTATGTCAATGATGATCAAACACACTAGAAATTAGAATATCCAATACACGCCATAAAATAGAAGTTTAGAACTTAGAAGTTAGAACTATAAATTGCAGTTTTCTTGCTAAATAATTTGATATCATCAAAATCAAAATGTATAACATAGATATCGAGTCACTAATATTATAGATGAGAATGCCAATGACAATACAAAATAGAGTAGATAATAGAACCATAGATGCTAGATTCTCATAGCCCATCATTGTCAATAGTCTTCTTCCATGTTGTAATAATCAAGATCACTACCATTGCCATTGTTATCTCCTCCATCCTCCTTTGCTATATCCAATCCAAGATTTGCATTTGTTGGTGTGGAGGATGACCCCTCAAGAGGATCACTATCATCAAAAGTGACTAGCTCTAGCACCGATTTAGTAACATCCAAGTTGGCTAATGTTAACTCAACATTTTTGTCCTAGCTCATATCATTAAGAAACACATCCCATATGTCACATGCCCGGTAGCCTCTTTCAACCATGGAGACCACGAGGTACTCAAATAGTGTACACAATTCATTATTGACACCCAGATTGGTTTTCCATACTTTTCATTATCAAATTACAATGGAAAATAAATATTTGGTCGTCCAAATTATCATATGCATATACTAAAACATTACACTCATACCTTGCCAAGCAATCCATGCAATTAGATATTCACATAGCAATAAATTAAACAAGATGTAAACATAGATTTAACCATGGTATTCATACACAGTTAGAAACTTATTTTTTAATGTACCTTGTTCTCCTTTCCTTTAATATATTTGATATCAAAATCAAACTCACACAGAATTCCAACCATCTTGTTTGTTTTGCATTCAAAATTTGCTTCTCAAACAAATACTTAAGCCCACTATGATTTGTTCTCAGCTCAATTTTTTTGTCCATGAGATAACACCTCCACATCTTTAATGCATGCACAATAGCAACAAGTTCCAAGTCATGCATGGCATATTTTTTTTCATGCTCTTTAACCTTTCTTGATTCAGAACAAATCACATGCCCATTTTGCATAAGGAATCCACCAATTACTTCTTGGCAAGCATTTGTACATACCACAAAATCTTCATTTGGATCAACAATCTTGAGAATTGGTGTACTGGTGAGCCATCTTTTTAATTGTTGAAAGCTTTCTTCACATTGTGGTGTCCATTAAAACTTGACTCTTTTCTTCTTAATTGTTGTAATTGGATGTGCCACTTTGGAGAAACGCTCTATAAATCTTCTGTAGTATCCAACTAATCCCATGAATGACCTTATTTCTGATACATTCTGGGTGTAGGCCATTCCATAATAGCTTCTATCTTTGGATTCATTGCTATTCCTCCTTTAGAGATGATATGTCCCAAATGTTGAATTTGTCACTGATAGAAAGAACATTTACTCAGCTTAGCATAAAGTTGATGTTCTCTTAACAACTCATAATGACTATATTTGGTCCTGAATGTTGTCATGCTAAATCTATCTTTGAGAAAATCTTTGCTCCTCTTAGCTAATCAAACAAGTCATCGATTCTAGGAAGAAGATACTTATTCCTCATAGTAACCTCGTTCAATTGCCTGAAGTCAATATACAACCTCAAAGTTCCATCCTTTTTTTTTACAAATAGTACTGGTGCTCCCCAAGGAGACACACTTGGGCATATATACCTTTTCTTCAACAATTCTTCCAGTTGCATTGTAACTCTTTTAACTCAGGTGTACTCATTCTGTATGGGACTTTGGAAACTAGGGCAGCTCCAGGCATCAAATCAATAGAGAAATCAATATCTCTTTTCGGTGGAAATCCTAGTAATTCTTCAAACACATCTGCAAAATCTTGCAATACTGGAAAATATTCTTAGCTTGGGCTTTTACACTTCTCTAGTTCTTGCACATGAGTTGCATACAATTGACAACCTTTTCTAAAGCATCTCTTCAATGCAAGGATGAAATTTCTCTTATGGAAATAGGCTTTGGAATGCCTTTCACTATCTTTTGCTAGCCTTCTTTATCACAATAAGTAAATGACTTGTTATGACAATCTAATACCACATGGTGTGCATTTAACTAGTCCATCCTAATAAGTACATCATATGAACCAAGTGGTATTATGTTCAAATCTGCAAAAGTGTTCAGTTCATTCATATCCAAGGGACAACCCTTTACTAATTCATTAATCTTCTTTTTTTCCCCAGTAGCCAACTAAACCATCTATGATCTATCATGCTTACTTTTCTTTAGAAGAAATCTTTCAACTAAATTAAGAGCAATATAACTATGAATTGCTTCTGAATCAATGAGAATAGCAATAGATTGATTGACAATTTGACTTTCAACCTCAATTATGTTGGATTGTTGATCTTCTTGTTTGTTGTCCAAGGTTGCATATATTTTGGGAATGTTCTTGGCTACATTCTCCACAATACCTGCTTCTTGTAAATTGTGTATAGTCCTCATTTTGTCTCCCCTTTGACGTCAATCTTTATACATATAGTTTCCTTCACATCCCCAATATTTTAGTTTTGCTTGGTTCCTTTTCCAAGAGATTCTATCATCCTGTGCCCATTTTGAGTTGGATTACTTTGCCAGTATGACTTTTGTAGGTTCCCGAAGAAAGATAGTTTGAATCCTTTCTTCCTTTCATTTTGCTTATCCTTTCTCTCATCTCTCCAAGACTTCTGAAAATTTACCCTTTATTTTGATCATACATATACTTGGCCTTTTGGATTGTTTCTTCAAGGGTCTTGGGTTCATCATACTGGATTTTATCTCTGTAAAATGAAGACAAACCACTTAAAAATCTTTGTATCTTTTCTCCTCCTTGATAAACCCAACATATCTTAGCAGTTCTAAAAACTTCTTTTCATACTCATCCATGCTCATGTTTCTCAACGTGAGTTCAAAAAACTCTTCCATCTTCTTATCATAATATTGTTTTGATAAGTACTTTTTTGGGAAGTACATCTTGAATTGCCTTCATGAAATCCTCTTTTCACTATTATACTTCAATGTTCCCTCAAGTTTTCGGGACGAGGGGACGCGGGAGCGGACGCACATTCGGGAAGTGTGGAGACCACCCCCAATTTTTAGAGAAATTTTGGGGGGACGTCTCTAAAATTATAAAAATAAAATAAAATACCAAAAATAATAATCCATTTGATGTATATTCATGATTGTGCAATGTAAATACTAAATATATTGATTTATTTTCAAAGTAGTACCATGTAGGGATTGTAAAAAGTGAAAATAATGGAAAAACATAAAAAAATATTCTAAGGGGCATGGAGTGGGGAGAAATGTTTTGCCAAGAGTCTCCAAGTCCTCGGGATGCAAGAAATGCGGGAAACGTGTCCTCGACCCTGCGGGACGTGTCCCCATGAAACACTGTTATACTTCACTTGAGCCAACTAGTCCCACCAAATGGAAGCTTTGCCCTATAAGTTGTAAATGGAAATCCTCACTTCCATGTTAGAGTAGTAATTATGCAGTTAAAAATATTTTCTCATCCCCAACAACCAAGCTTTAGCCTCTTCTCTCATTTTGTGCTCACCATCAAATGTGGGTGGCTTAATCTTTCTAAGCTGTCCTTGCAACTCTTTCTCCACATGTCTTCTTTTATGATGCCTAACTAGAGACATTTTTGGGTTTATGCTAGAATCCTCACTCCTCAGTTGTATATGATCCACTGGTTGCTCGAGGTGGTGAATAATGATTCCTATGACCCTTGGTAGCACTTTGAGAGTGTCTATTTTTTATGGAATCTCTTCTTTGAACTGTCCCTCTCTTCATTATCATAGCGTGAAATTGACCCCATCTGCATTTTTTTGTAACATGTTTAAACTTTGCATGAGTTGAGTGTTCAGTTGATTTTGTTGCGCATGAGGTTGTAACTTTGCACCTCCATCCTCATATTTCTCATGGTCACCACAAATTCCAATGCATTTACATTTTCTCTATGTCCATTTGTTTTTGTTTTCCCAATTCCCACACTGAGTTCTTGACCTCTAACATCTTCTTCATGGCTGCATTGAAGCTCCCCTTCATCTAATTTACTCATCTATACTTCTTTGGAAACCCGACCTATGATTGTGTTTAATGCCAAACTATATCTGTTGCTGAAAAGTTACCAAGGAAGTGTTGTTCACCTTGTGTTGCTTTGGGGTGGACAAGAACACTTTAAAAAGGTGATCCCTAGTCATTAATTAATAAAGTGAGAAGTACTTTATTTTTATAAAGTCACTTTTTTTTCCCGCGATATTTTTATAAAGTCACTTTATTAAAAGTTTAAGTGATGGTTTATTTTCTTAAGTTCATCTAAGTGATAAATTCAAGTGAGTGATTAATTAAAAGGGTCATCACATAATTAAATGATACGAGTGCACTAAATATCATTTAATTATTATTTATTGAGAGCCTTTGATCTAATCTTCTTGGCCATTGGATGAAGAGGGGGAAGTTGCCATGAACAAAAAGGCCCGGGAAAGGAAAACCTAATTTATTATTCACATCCAAGAGAGGAGTTTTGGAGAGGAAGAGCAAGAGAAGAAGAGGAGGTCAAATTTCAAGAGTAGAGTAAACCCTTGCACAAAAATCGAGGAGATTGCTATGATACATTTTCCAAGGAGAAAGAGCACACTTCCCAAGACAAATCCGTACAACATAGGCACACAAATCGAGGTTCGAACAACATTTATTGAAGGTTGTACAACACAGATTTCGAGGCAGAAATCTGACAGGTTTGTATAGCATTTATTGAGGCTGTACAACATGGATTTTGAGGTAGTTCTGTACATCATTTAATGTGATTGTACACCACATATTTCAAGGCAGAAATCTATTAGTCCGTCCAACAGTAACATGCACAAATTTTGAGGCAGTGTTTTGGCACGAATTTCGAGGCCATACTATAATTAA
The DNA here is from genome assembly GCA_027924585.1 of Larix kaempferi. Classification (NCBI taxonomy): domain Eukaryota; kingdom Viridiplantae; phylum Streptophyta; class Pinopsida; order Pinales; family Pinaceae; genus Larix; species Larix kaempferi. The sequence goes on along the minus strand of BSBM01000238.1, from coordinate 3,967,413 downwards.
TGGAGTCCGTATAGCTTTAATTTTTGGGCACAATCACCGAGGAGGTGGAGATAAGTACTACTGTTATATTTTTGTAAATTTGTTTGAAGAAATAAAATCTCTCTCAAACAGGTTTTCCCTTAGGGGTTTTATCTTGGACCAACTTGGTCAAAAATACTGTGTTAAATTTTTATGTGTTTGGCTGATTTAAATTTTCTGAGTTTGAAAATTTAGGCTGAAAGTGAAAATTTTTGAGTTATTCATTTTTTGAAAAAGAATTTCATGTGTTTCAAGTCAAGTAATTTTTATGAGAAAAATGTATGTTGGGGTTTGGGTGTTAAACTATATGCAGAGAAGCTTGAAAGCTTGAAACCGGGTTGGGGTTTTAAAACTTTCATCTGTAATGTGTTCATTTCATTACATTCGTTAGATAAACTTTAATTCCAAAATGCAATAATTTTTTTCTATGTATACATATTTTTTTAAAAATTATGGAAAACACCCATTTGACATTTTTGCCAAATAAGACCTATAGGCCCCTTTTTTGTTTAATTCCTGGAAAGATTTGTAGTACCCTCTTATAATAATCTTGTTCATATTTATTCTCCCTTTGATAAAGTTTCCAATGAATATAGGCATGCTCCATTTGGAGTTCTGAGCTGAAAGTTACAGCCTTCCAAAATTCACAATTTTCCCTAATTTTATATTGTTTTTGTAGCTGCACTTAAACTCAAAGACTAATTGTGTATATATATATAAGAAGGGTCAAGGGGGTTTGCCCCCTTGTGGCTTCACTGCTACAAGGCAGGTCGAAGGCAGTGCCTTCATTTTTTTTAAATTTTTTTTATAAATAATTTGATTTCGTGCAATCTTACGCATAAGATTTGAGATAAATAATTTGATTTTGTGCAATCTTACGCATAAGATTTGAGATGTTTTTCATTTTTCGGCACATGAAATTTGAGGGTGGAAACCACTACTTATTTCTCGATTACTCTTTTTCTGACAGTGAGACCTAATCCATTGATCGAATTTCATGATCAAATCTAGGTTGTTCGTGGCAAGGTCCACTCATGCGAAACCTTGTTCACCTTATCTTGCGCAAATCGATCAAATTTCTTCTCTAGCGGGCCCAAGTTAAATCTTAGTTGTTTGCGTACTACTCCTCAAGATAAGCCAAGTTCAGTTCTCTGTGTGCGAACGATCTAGATTTGTTGATACAACTTGTGCGATCAAATCCTAGTCGTTCGCGACATGGTTACCCTCGTTATCTCTTGTGCACCTTGACTTGCGCAAATGGCCACAATTTGCCCTTGGAACTTGCATTATCTAATTTGAGCCATTCGTGTTGATACCCTCGGAATAAAGTGCACTCATATACTTTAGTGCAAACTGTCATGATCTAACGATCGAAGTCGGACGATTTAATCTTAGCCATTTGTGCGACCACCCCTCGAATAAAGTATGATAAACACTTCACGTGTGAACGATCAGGATTTGAGGATGGAACTTGCACGGTTGAATCTCAGCCATCTGTGCTGAGGGTCTTTCTCCATTGCCAAACTGGATTCCAAAAGATTTGTTAGAGTGTTCTATATTCCTTGTGAAGTTGTAGACACCGTTAGCAGATTCCATTGGAATTTTGTAGATTCCATGCTTTTTTGGCTATGCGCCAACAAGACATTTTGGCCTTGCCACCTAGGCATATGACCCTTTTTGGTGCTGCCACTTGTCTTTTGTATCCATGTGGTTGGTCCATGTCACACTCCCATGTTCATGTGGTTGGTCCACGTCATCCTTGGTTCAGTGGGGCCCACATCAAAATGTTGTTGAAATTTCCATATTTTTCGTAGACACTTAAATTTCATTTTTTTATGAACAAATGGCTAAAGTAGAGTTATATTTTAAAATACTTCTGCCAACAAGTGTCTATACACATTTTCACACTTGGCCTTCCCAAAATTGGAATTTTTTTTTCCAACTGACAAAACAGTAAACCTTGGCATTGGTTCGAATTCCCAAAAATTTCTTAGACTAAAATTCTCATGATATGAATTTTTACCATCACATTTATGCCAGCTCCCCTACGGGTTTGAGAATAAACCTAGGCACTTGAAATCATGAATTTTCTTAGGAGTTTTTGTCAAACAATTTGCTTGTATACTGTGATTTTTCTCTCAAATTACACGAACCAACTCTGAAACTCTGAAATTTTACTTCATACGCCCTCCAATCCCACCAAACCATTTAAACAACTATTCCATTGTTTAGTTAAAGCTTTGACTTAAACCATTGGAGAATTCCACATTTGTTTTTCCCAAAATTTTCCATATATGCATTTTGTCAAATACTTTGTGTACAACTTCTAATTCTACCTGTAGAATCAAATTTTGGCTCATGTAGTCCCAGTACTGTAATCTTTGGTTTTGATACCACTTTGTCATATACCCAGTAGCCTCTTTTAATCGTGGAGACCATGGGGTACTCAAACAGCGTACACAATTCATCACTGACACCCAAATTTGTTTTTCATAATTTTCATTATCAAATTATAGCGAAAAATAAACCTTTGGTCACCTAAATTATCATATGCATATACTAAAACATTAAATGCAATTCTAGAATGAAAACACTCATATCTTGCCAAGCAATCCATGCAATTAGATATTCACATAGTAGTAAATTAAACAATATGTAAACACATATATAACCATGGCATTCGTACATAGTTAGAAACCCAAGTTGCTAGGGTACCCGTACCGGGGGGTTGGGCACTTGTACTAGTACCGGGTACCTATACCGTCGTACCGGAACGGGTACCTCTGGGAGTACCGCATAAGTATCGGGTACTTGGTCACGGATTTCAGGGTACCGGTACTTCAAAAGGGCCCCGTACCGCGAGTTTGGGTACTCCGCGAGTACTTCCAGGCATGAAACTGAAGATGCGGACTAGAAAATTCATTTAACTTTGGTTTTACGGGCGAGGTGGATGGTGGGGACCATTCCCATAAGCATAAAACGAATTTTACAAACCTAAAACGAAGGTCAATCCGTTGGTTTAAGTTATTAACTTATTTGTCATTTGATATTTCTGTCTGGTAGTGGCAAGTGCTGTGCAGTGTGTGTCCATCCCGTCGATGAAGATTGGAGGTTGTTGCTGCTGTCATCGCTGTCGGGTTGGAGGTCGAGGGCGCTGTCGAGTTTGGAGGGTCGCCGGAGTTTGCAGGGTCGTCGGAGTTTGCAGTTTGCAGGGTCGCCGGAGTTTGCAGGGTCGAGACTCAAGGCCACTAAGAACATTGGAACAACTTCCTATTAGTCTTACTGTTCACTGTTATTATTAATTTTAAATTTACTTATTAAGTTAATTAAATTTTAAATTTTCTGTTTCATTGATTTTCAATTTTTCTTATTAATAATTTTAATTTAGCTTAATTTTCTGTTTCATTGATTTTCTGTTTTATTAATTATATTTGGCTCAAAGCCTCAAACAGTAAACTTAAAAGTTAAACTATAATCATTAATGTTAAAAATAAAAATTAAACAATAAACAATAAACAATAAACTTATCCGACTGCTAAAAAATTAAAAATTCAACAATGAAAAAATTGTCAAACAAAGTTTTCAGTTTCTGTTGGGTGTTAATGGAAGGATGATCACAATTTTTAATATTGGGCGTTAATGGAAGTTCTTAGTTGAGTTTTCCATTAATTCTGTAATTGTATAAAATTTAAAATTTAAAATAGTGACAATTTCAAAATTCATGCTAATTTTCAGTTGTCCACTGTCAATTTCAGGCATTTTCAACTCAGTTCATTTGTGAGGGGTGTATCGTAGTCAAAAATAAAAAATGTCTTCAGGTAATCCACAATATCCACTGTGGAAGCATGTGGAGAAGAAAAAACCAGAAAAGTCTTCAGGGGGGATAACCTTAATAAAATGCAAACTTTGCAAGGCCGAGTGGAAAGGGACCTATACTAGAGTGAAAGCCCATTTCATGAATATTCCAAGGATGGGTGTTGAAGCTTGTACTGGAGATCCGGAGGATCCCTTAAGATTCCCTATTGTACAAAATGAGCAACTTAGGGCTGAGGGTAAGGCAGGGAAGGAAATCTCAAGGCCTCCAGCGCATGTTATTGGGGATGACACCGATGAGTATGAAATGCCATTGGATGATGAAGAAGTTCAGCTTGGTGATGAGCATGTGCCATCAAGATCATCAAAAAGCACTAAACAGGGATACAAAAGATGAAAACTTGGTGGCCTTTATGACATGTTTGATGTCAAAGGCAAGGAGGGTGTTGATCTTGCCATATCAAGATTTTTTCTTGCATGCGGGATTTCTTTCAATGCGGGATTTGTAATTTGAATTAATGTGCAAGAAGCAATACCAATGTCAAATGTGAAATGTGTGTTACTTGTTGAAAACTTATTATAATTATTAATATAAATTTATAATTTAAACTTGAAAATTATATATATATATATATATATGTCTACACTACCCCGACGTACCCAAGTACCCTATTTCAAAAAGTGGCGTACCCGTACTTGTGCCCGTCCTAGTACCTGAGTACCCTGGCAACTTAGTTAGAAACTCATCTTTTAATGTCCACCAATTGACTGTAAATGAAGGACGTTCCTTCCAGTTGTAGGCACTCTGTCAAGCCAATTCTTTTTTTTGACAGATGCCACCCTCGAGTTGGGGCTATCACTCCACAAGGGCAAAGCTTTTCCCCAATGCCTCTATACAGCCCAACACATACATGCAATCCCCTGGTGTAGAAACCCCCCTCCTCCACACCTGTCCCAATTCTCAATTCTCATTCCCCGTCAACCTGCACAATGCAAGGAACAAGCCCACTTCTTTGAGCTAACTTTCCCTTGAGCAACCTCTAGTTCCCTTCCAGCGCTCCAACACAGGTTGGATAGAAAGTCTTTGAATTGGGACTCCAGGGAACACAACTACAGGCAAGGTTCCTCTCTCAAGGGCACACTCCCTTAGCACTAGCTTTCTTGGGGTTAATGGCATGGAAAAGTCTCTCAGGTATTGGTCTTCGGTAGTCCAAGGTGATGGCCAGAACAAGGAGGAATGGAATGAACTTTTCCCAATCAATGAAGGAATGAACCCCTCACAAACCTAAATTCTCACTTTTATATGCATGCTTTAGATTGCCATGTGGCTTCTCCACGTGAGACCACTTTTCCTCTCTTAATTTCCTCTTAAGATAATTGAAGAATGCTTTAAACTAAAGCATGACTCTTAGTCATGGTTTAGGACCTTTGGGTTAAGTTGCTAAGGCTAAGGAAATAAAGCTAAAGCCCACTAGGGTCATTTCCCTTAGTCCACTATCACTTCCGCACCTGTGGAATCATAGCCCCCCATTTCTTCTTCATCCTTTTTCATTTGTAGTCGTCAAGGATAATATATCAATATCAAAATGTACATATTTACAACATCGTGGTCATCCTGGACCATTTGTTTTCGGCTTCTAGCTTTTACGTCAATATATACATGATTACATTACGGGGTCAAAAACTGGCTGTTACACCATGTCTTTGTCTTTCCTTTCAACCACTCCTCTCTCCACCTGTAAATAAGACGGATGTTGAAGTACAAAATTGTAAGTACACTATTGTCTCTACTTTGGATTGCTCAAGCCAATGCTTCTTCAAATTGTATAAATTTCCGTATGTGCTCCATTTCCTCCAACAACAAGAGGATGAAGTAACTTGAGAGAGGAGCCTCATGGTTGAATGTTGTAAAGTAGGGTATGTTTCCCCATGGGTTGCTCACCAAGTATAGGGCTTCTTAAACCCTTTGTTCTTGAGCACATCATAGCCTCCGAATCTTTGATTGCTAGTGGAAAGCTCTATGAAGCATTCCTCCACCTCATTAAGGAATGCTTTATCTTGATATATTTGTCTAATTGCTTCATGATAGATCCTTCTAAATGCTTCCTTTCTCCCTAGTGAAATTTCTTTGTTTCTGTGAGGAAGGAATTTGTGTGAAGGCCCACCATTGAGCCAATCATTACTATAGTACTTGGGATTCAACAAGTAAGCCAAGCAATGCAAAGGTGTGTAATTTTTATCTCACTCGTTAATAAGAATATCTTGTATGGTGGTGAATAAGATCTTTGTTGATGTTCGATACTTAGGGCGCTCATTTTGTAAAATAACTATCTTCATTGACTCAATCATGGAATTCTACCCCTCATAGCTGGTTCGTGTCTACAAACCACACCAAAGAAATGATGGGGTCCATGATCTTAATGGTAATATCTACCCTTTCCCACCAACCATCATCTAATACTATATCCTTGACCTTTTTTGAAGAAGTTTGATTTGTCTTTCTCCAAAAAGACCAAAAAATTGAAATAACCACGGCCTAAGAATGGTCTTGACCTCCCTCAACCTTTCATGATGAGTGATGAGGCAAGCCAAGGATCTACAATCTTCAACAATGATATATGTGTGTACTTTTTATAGATTGTGAGGGCATTGGTATGATTTTGTGCAAATTTGCGGGTATCGCGTGCATCATCAATAAGACTTCCCATCCATGTTACATCCTAAGCAATAGATTTAAGTGTTAAATTCAAAGGATGAACAATGGTAGGTGTCCAAAATATCTATGAATATTTAGCTTCCATAACCATGCTAGTGGCCTTGCAAATAGGTGCATTATCTATGATAATTTGCACACAAGAATCAACACCTATATCTTCAATAACTTCAAGGAACAACTCATCCATATATTGCACATCCTTGTATTTTTCAAGAGCATCACATTCCCAATCCCAAATTTGCCAGAAGGCTTCTTCAAGAATGGAAGTTGATGTTTGTTTGTGTGTCACTAGTGTTATCGAAACTAGATTGGAATCGACAAAACTAGTTGGTCCAATTAGTTTTGGAGGTTTTTTGGTTCGGTTTAGAGTTTTTGAATGGAAATGGCTGGTTCCATACTGAATCCATTGGTTTTGTACCTAAATTGGTCGGCTCCATACAGGACCAAACTTAAATGCCTGAATCGGCTGGTTCCATATGGAAGCATGCTTAAATGCTTAAACCAGGTTAAATGCTTGTATCGGTCGGTTCCATACAGAACCAACCTTAAATGCCTAAACCAGATGGTTTGGTACAAGGTTGTATGCCATGATTTAGAACATGAAATTTAAAAAGGAAAAAAGGAAAACCTTAGACCTTAGTAATCATCAGTAATATTAAATGGTAATATTAAATTCTTAAAGTTAAAGTGACATTCTCCTTATCTTTCATTTTCTATTCTTTTACTTAAGTTTTTAACATTACCATTAATTGTTTTAGGATGTTTGAGAGTGGTTCCAACCTTATCAAACTTCATATGCAAAAAATAGAATTCTTGATCCCATTTAGAATTCAATAGACTTGATAGTTTTCCGGGTTTTAGGATTGCAATGTTTCCATTGGATTCTATCATGTATGAGGCTATGGGATTGGCATTTAATCAAGCACAACAACCCCTCTATGTACCTTGATGTTGGTGGTGTTGATTGTTGAACTCCTCTATCATGACCTTAATAAAAGCATACCCTTGACTCAAGCAAAATCACTTATTAAGCAAGGGACGCTTTTTTATACCTTATTGCACCAAGAGTAGCGAGGTGCTCTACTACATAGTATGGTAGAGATGTTGTCACATTCCTAACGTTATGCTACCAAAAATAAAAAAAATAATTAAAAAAATTCATGTCGACTCATAAAAAAAAACCAAATAAAAAGTAGGCTCATAAAATAAAAAATTAAAACCAAATAAAAAGTTATTAAAAAAATCCATGTTGGCTTATAAAATAAAAAAATAAAAATCATAGATCAATCTTAAACATGGATCTTTCAAGCAATTACACCTCAAGAAATTGGATCCCTCTCTGTGCTTGACAGATCCGGGTTTAAGATGGATCTATGCTGGTTTAAACACTTGGATTATGAAGTTTCATCAAAATTGTAGGGTGTTAACTAATGTCCTGGAAGTATTAACCTCGAGATTCGAGGTAGAGGCAAGGGCTAGAGCCTAGAGGAAGGGGGCACATGGTGCTATTGATGAATAGGGTTCCAATATAGGTAATGATTTTGATGATATGTAGTTATGTGTTGTAGCATGAAGTGTTTTGGACTCTAGAGGCCATTTTGGGCCTCTTTGTTTACGTATTTTGGGTCAGATATGGATTGATTTTAGTTATATGAACCCTTGCTATATACATGAGAACTTTGCATATTTGTGTATAATGGTTTGGATTCATATGGATGCAAATGAATATAAATGTTTTTTTTCTTTCAAAATTTGAATATTTTATGTATTTTTTGGTTGATCTTTTTTTCTTTCTTTCTGGTTTTGGTTTGGTTCAGATTTTTGGGCTTGACCAGTTCGATGACCAGTCTGGTTCTGATAACATTGGCTGCCACCTTCCCCAAGCCAATATTATCATTTCTTTCCATTTATTTTTGTTTGGTAGCATCACCCCTTTACATGTTCCAAGTCCCAACAAATAGCCCTTAACGTGGAAGTAGCTGCTCTTGTATGTAGTGTTGCAGGAATTACATGACCAAAGAACATTCCCTTCCCCAACAAGCTTTGCATCGAGCACTTCTTGTTTTGCTACATACTTCCACAGTGGATATTTCTTTTCTTGACCTTGCTATCTTGCTATAACAGGTTTATTTTCAGCATTGGAAGCTGCAACTGCAGTAGATGGAGTACTTGCACTAGCAGAGATACGTGAACTTGCCAGCTTGGATGAGGGGGGGCAACTCCAACAATGACACTCCTCCCTTTCCTTTGACCTTTACCAGCTACCTTTGGCGATTGAACCATGATTTCTGTGAAATGAATCAAGAAAAAACATTGCTGTAGGAGAAATGGCAGATCTGGTTTGCAAGTCCACCTTCAAAACACTTGGAATCCCTTCAAATCTTGATTTTACCCTTCACCTGCACAATTAGAGACCGTGAGAGCTCCATCACTCAGCTGAAAGTGAGAAAATACATTGAAAAAGACTATTTTTAGAAGCCCCCAGGGCTCTGTTCTGTGTACATGTGTCAGACACGCAGGACACGTCTAGGGCATGTGCCAAACATGTGTCCTGTTTCAGGATATGTGCCAAACACATATCCTAGGCTCTAGCATGTTTGTGTCTGATACGTGGGATACAGACACGGAACCTCATTAGGACATTTCCTGTTTCTTTCTTTGAAAGAATCGATGCAAACCCTGATGATGTCCTTTGGAGAGTATCTTGGGCTGAGCAGGCCTAGCTGTACAATTCTGGGTGGAGCAATGGAGCGAGATGACCTGTCTCTCCTGGAAGTAACCATAAAAAGGATGTTGTTACAAGCAAAGACTTGCAAAATGTAACAGCCAAGAGTTCTCTCTTTATTCTCGTCTGATACATACACATCCCAAATATATGCCCATGATTTGCAGTGGCCAATGTTTCTTCTTGCTTATAATATCTACTGAAACATTATCCCAAAAAGAAGAGGCGCTTCGTCAATATCAGGTAGTTGTTTAACACCTACTATTATCATTTCCGACTATCTAGTTTCTATAACGGAATCTTGGATCTCTTGCAGTTTGAGAAATCCATGAAAACAGCTTGCTATTGACTTGTTATGTTGTTGGAGTAAAGCCCTATGAAACTCAAGGCATGTCATGATTCATGATTCATGATTCATTCTTCATATACTTATTACTTGCTATACTTTTTTCTGCACATAAATTTTCCATTCTACTCCACTTTTTCATATAATTTATAAAACATAAATATGGTTCATTCTACATTTGAATGACCTGGTAATGAAAATGACTCAATCTGCACTCGAGTTACATGGTAATCACATCATTGATGGATATTGACCTATATTTTTGCTCCTTTCAATGCTATCCTTCTCAATGCAGATGACTGAGGATGGTGTTGCTTTGGACATTAACAAGGAAAGAAAGTCATTACCATCGGAATCTATTGTTATGAGAGATGATCCTTCGATAGGAAGTCCAAAAACGAAAGTGTCTGCCTCTCTCCTTATAGCTCCAGATTGCCTTTCAGTTGATTCTTGCCTCAAGGCAAGGGGTATTTTGGTTAAAGAAAATGACCTAAATAACATAGGCGTGTCTGAGGCAGGGGCTGTTGACCCTGACACCGGAATTAAAGCTGTCGAAACAGAAACTTGTTTTAATTCAATAAAATCTACACTACTCCCTGAAAATGAAGAAGGGAATTATAATGTTAAAGATGATTCCTTCCTGATAAATAAGCGAAGGAAGGGAGATATCTCTACCAAGCAATTGGGATTTATGGAGAAAGAGTGTACTCTTTGTCCCAATTGCTGTAAGATGGATCTAGAAACTTGTCCTCTTACAGGAAAATATGTACAGACCAGTGGAAAGCTGGATGGTGCACAAATAATCAAATCACAAGAGAATGGGTTCAAAGGTAATCACGTAACATTAGCAAGAGATACTCTCACTTCTTTGCAAGCCTTCATTTCTTCAACAGATATTAATCTAGTCGCCAGAGAAGAATCCCCTATACAAGTTAAATTGTCAAATTCTTGTATCGGTCTTGATTCTCGACAGAATTCGGTGATTCAGAACATCAAGAAGTGTGATATTGCACGATGCGAACAAGGCTCTGCAACATCGAAGGTCAAGTCACAAGCTAAGAAAGTGGATACTTCTCAGGTCGATGACCAACCCAATATTGAGAATGCTTGTGCTAATATTGAGAAATTTAATAGTTCAAAACAGAAGATCAAAAGAATTGGAAAGGCTCATGCTGATATCCAAGCTGAAATGGATAGTGCAGGTCTAGCTTCTAAAATGGTAATTTTTGCTTTATGATCATTGCATATTAGTCCCTTATTGACGAAATAGTGACCAAACCAATGGCGTTGAGTTAAAGATCTATCATCATGAAATTTATCCTTCATATTATTTTGGTTTTGAGCATCATAGCTCTGCTGTTGTATTTTTAATTCTATTTTCATGCACGTTATACAGTCACCTCGTGGATCATTTGCATATTTAAGTTTGATCACTACATCGAGAAATGACCAGATATTCTCATGTTAAATTGTTGTTGCAGAATGGTTCGAGATCTAAGCGAATTCCTCTATTTGAGTCATTTACTGTAGAGGAAGAAGAAGGTTCAGGTGAATGAAGTTGTTCCTTTCAGAATCTCCACTCTAAATTTTCTTTCTTTGCAAAGAATTATCACACAATATAATATTCTAAACAGATTATGAGCCTGTCAGATTATCAATTGTCTCAATATACAGGATGAATGATTGGCAGGTGGATATGGCACTGTGTACAAGGCTCGAAGGAAGCAGGACGACAAAATTTTTGCAATAAAATGTATGTGCAAGATCCACTATTAGGGTGTTAATATTTTTTAAATGAACAAGCTTCAGCATATTGTAAAATACTCAACATTCTGTGTAATTTAATCCTTTAGTTTGACAACCTTTAAGCAATTGAGAAAGCTATATACAAAGCTAGATTTAATCATGGGCTACTGCAGGTCCTCTTGAGAATACACCCGCCAATTATGTGACTAATGAGATGAAGATGTTGGAAAGATTTGGGTAAGGTTAAGTTGGCATAAACTTCGTTGTCTGAATACCACGTTTTGTAAGTTTTCCAGTTCTGTTCACAACTTAGACTTGGACTGCTTTTATCAGTGGTAGACATTGTATTATAAAGTACGAAGGTGTTGTCAAGGACCATGGTCGTGACTGTCTTATTCTTCAATATGTCGAGCATGAAAAGCCAGAGGTAATAATGATTGCTTTCTATTGCACTGGTGCATTTTTATCTATCTTAAGTCAATCAATACTAGATTGTTAATCTGGGTAAATTACAGGTTTTGAAAAGAGAGATAGATGTGTCACACCTTCGTTGGTATGGTTACTGTATGTTCAAAGCACTACAAGCATTACATAAGCAGGTAAAATATTATTCTGAATCAAAACTTCTATATTGATTATATTACCATGTTTCTTGCATACTTCTATTAATTTGTTTGAGATGCTTTGCTTTAGTAAAATGCGTTGATCTTTTTTTTTTGAATGTTCAATAGGGAATAATTCATAGAGACGTTAAGCCAGGAAACTTTCTTTTCTCTCGGAAATTAAAGAAAGGATATCTCATTGATTTCAATTTAGCTATGGTAAGTTTTTCTTCAGTGGTTCAATATCTTCGCTACTTCAAATTTTTCTGCTTATATGACATGTTACAACTGTTGACTTTTAATTTATTAACATCTGTTGAAGAATGTCGTTGCCCTTCCATTTTCTTGAAGGGGAATATTACAGAGATAATAAAGAAATCAATCTGGCATGGGAATGTTCTTCTTGCATCTGATAACCCTTCGATAAAAGAGGATATGAATTCAGACTTCAAACTGTCATTTTAATTTAGATTAAAGAAATCTAAAAGATGCCCAAGACAAACCAAATCTATCTATATTGGACAAGGGGAGGACCAACCCGCTAGTTCAAATGCATATAAATGATATTTACTATGGACTATGGCTATTTAAATATGATCAATGTCGGTAAACATAAATATTAATGGCAAATGATCTTTTATTTTTAATCTTGTTCTTGACTGCAATTTCATGGCTCTAAATTTGCAAGATATCAAACTGAAGATGCATAAAGCAAGCAATGTTGCATAACTTTTATACTTGTTCCAAGTGTGCAGATGGTAGGTTCAATAAGCAAAGTGAAAGATGGTAGGTTAATAAGCAAAGTGAAAGATCCCATGTGAAGCATGCAATACTGAAATAAAATTCTAACACTGTTTTCCACTTTTGCAGGATCAGCTTGATCCAAATCCCAGGAAAAGTAAGATACCATGTCACTGCTGCAAGAATGTAATCAGTATCTAGTGAAGTCTGTTCTGATTTTGCTATGTAATTAGGATGGAAAATTAGTTATTGAGTCGGATCACATAGAAACTTAGATGCTTACATCCATCTGTGGTTTTTATGCAGCTAAGCCCAAGATGCCTTCACGTAGTCAGAAAAGTGTTGCCGCCACTGCTGTTCAAAAGCCACCTGTCTTTAGCGGGAGAGAGATCCCGGCTAACTTCAGACTGAAAGCCCTACTTGGAGCTGCAGATACAACTAATATCTCAAAAAAACCAAGGCATGCTTATATCAAGCCATCAAGTACTGCGGTGAACTTAAAAAGAGGAGAGCAGACAGCTCAAGCAAGGCCACATGATTCCAGCAATAACAGAGTGCGCAGTAATCCTCCTCCAGATTCAATGGATATAAATCACAAAATCAAGTTAGGGGAGCGAGCAGCTGTAAAAATGTCAGGCATGCACTTGTTAATGGTGAGACTTATTTTTATTGATTGCACTGAGAGTAGCGAGGTGCTTTACAGCCCAGTATTTGGAGATGTTGTCACTTACCGAAAATGAAAAAAAAAAGTACTTGAAAAATTCATGTCGGCTCATAAAAAAAAAAAAAAAAAAATCCATGTCGGCTTATAAAATAACAAAATTAAAACTAGCATAGATCTATTTAAAACCCGGATGTATCAAGCACCAAGAGGATCAAATTTGTTGAGGTGTAAATTTTTTCTTAACGTGTAAAAAATTTACACCTCAAGGAATTGGATCCCTCTCGGTGCTTGATAGATCTGGATTTAAGATAGATCTATGCTGGTGATATTTTTTAATTACTTCTATTGGATGTAGATGTGCACTTTGAAAGCATGTTAAAGCAAATAGTATTAAACATAGTTAAATCATCTATATGCATATATTATAATGTTATAATAGATATGATTGATCTCTTGGTTTTAAGGATAATTGAATTGCTAATGTAGTCCCCCTCAAAAGACGTAACAAGTGCACGGACACCTTCGGGGAGTAATAAAAGGGAGCCCTTGCCCAGCCAAGGCAGGAAGGAACTGCTCAACTTGCTGCATGAAGCACAACGGAGCCCACAGCGAGAAGCACCTTTAGTTCCTGCTTCTCAACGAAAACGGGTGGCTGCACCCCAGGAGAGAGTGAAAAGAGATGGCAGCAACATTATCCATGTCTCCCCTATGCCTTTACACCCAAACTTCAATACAATTACAGCTGGTTACAATGGTTTGCCAAAGAACAAAGGTTTTGTTCTACATTCTTTTGTGCTTGTATGCTATCTTTAATGTTGAATGCTGTTATCTCAACGCCTTCACATTTGCAGATAATATGTAGAGCCTCAAATTTAATGGTTAGTTTTCATAGTGCTTCAATTCAGAATAAGAACTTGAAGAGTTTGATTGGTACCTTGCACATTTTCAGATCAAAAGTTTAAAAGAGATGGACCATGTGTAGGAACCAGAGGTTATCGTGCTCCAGAGGTACACATAAGATTGCAGTTCATTTTTTGCCAGGCTTCCTATTCCTATTCTGACTGTACTGCATATGGTCTTTGTGGTTGAACTTTAGCTACTTTGCCTGCAGGTGTTATTGAGATCTTTACACCAAGGTTGCAAAGTTGATATCTGGTCAGCTGGAGTTACCCTGCTTTATTTCATGATGGGGAAGGCTCCATTCCAGGGCACCAGCACGGAGCAGTATGTATTAGTTTTAAACTATTTGTTGAAACAATAGTTTCTAATCAAGGAAGCTTTAGAAACAGTGCAATTTTTTACTTAGTTCTAAATTCTATTTTTTTTGGTTTTAGCAAATGTGTGGTCTTGTTGGATTGCAGAGCTATCAGAGAAATTGTGAAAGTGCGTGGCAAGGAAGAAGTATGGGAGATGGCTAAGCTTCATGATCGGGAGAGCTCTTTGCCTGTGGTATGCATTTCTAGTTTAGCAATAATTTAAGGAGTTACTAAATTAGGCCTGCAGATCTGTCTTGCTATTTTTCTTTGTCACTTTTACTGATTCCTGTTTTACACAATAAAATTTTATGGATTTCCAAACGAGTTTGTCCTGAAGGTGTGGACACTTATTGCAGGAGCTGTATGCAGCTGCATTTGAAAATGTCTCAATAAAAGAGTGGTGCAGGAAAAATACTAAAAGGCCTGAGTTTCTTGAGAGCATTCCCCCGTCTCTCTTTGATCTTGTCAATAAGTGTTTGTGTGTGAATCCTCGACAAAGGATAGATGCAGATGAAGCACTTGAGCATGAGTTTTTTGCTCCCTCCCATGAAACGTTAAAGAGTGCAAGATCTTCAAGCAGAGAATCTGTTCTAACTGAGTTATCTGTCCAAGCATCCAACAATACTAATACTAGTTGACTAAGATGCTAAAGCCTAATTGTTTTTTTTTAATCCAGGATTTATGAGTATGATACTTCCAAAGGTTATCCCTTGTAGATTAAGGTATTTTCAAGGCTTTTGTTCCTCTTTACTATGATTTCGGAAATGCAGTATTGTATTATACTTAAGTTAGAATGTCCTTTTATCTTTTTTTCTGACTTTTCTCATAATTTTTGTATTGAGACCGTTGTGTCTACCAGGAGCGGAGATTATCTCGTGTTTACAAGTCCAGAATCTTAATGAATATTGCACGATCGGATGGTAGATGATGCTGATTGGAAAAGCTGTTTCATCCTAGTTTGTATATTAATCATGTTTAACACTAAAATTTACATCATATGTGCATCTGTTAATTTTGCACCACATTTAACAATCAATCATCCTAGTGGAGGTGGAGATGGCTTTGAATTTGCATCGAAGCAACTTTGTAATCATAAAACAGTGGAATGGCTTTGAATGAAACAGTTGTATTAATTTCCAGATTTGTTCTACATTATATCTGCCATTTGTTGTAATCTCTATAGTTGGAACTTTTCAATAGAAATTACATTAATTTGTAGTTTTACATATTTTGTTAAGTTCAAGTTGATACCCATGATGTTGTGGCAATGACGTTCAGATCTTTATTATTAAAGTTTATTTTTATAAACAAAAGAGGAGATCATCATTGTATAACCATGTGGCAATAACGTTCAGGTCTTTTTTATTTAAAGTTTATTTTTATAAACAAAAGAGGAGATCATCAGGTTGTAGATAAAGTTTATTTTTATAAACAAAAGAGGAGATCATCATTGTATAACATGAGGTTATAGATAAAGTTTATTTTTATAAACAAAAGATGGTCTTCTCCACCGAGGATGGCCAATGGTCCATGGTCCCTTCCACCAAGGTTGATTGTTAGATTTTAAGATAGCAATATAATTTCAATATTATTTGCGGCGGAAATAAAATAGGATCACTGAAAGAATAACCATGCACAAAAACACAAAGACAGAATTTTATCCTGGGAAACCATAAGGGAGAAAACCCAGCAACATTTTCTTATTCAGAGATATCAGTTCAAGGTACAAGTACAACCAGATATAGGAGTGATCAGATACAAGAATGATCACATAGAAGAATAATCCCCAAAAAAGAAACCCCAGAAAACAGTCTTCCCCTTGCTTGAGCGAACTTCTTCCTTGCTTGAGCAAACTTGCTTGATGATGAAATGAGTGAGATGTCACTCTTATTTATACTTGTCTCGAGGTTGACCTTTTCTTCTAGTGGGGTCGACTTTTGCTTCTTTTCACTAGGCCGACTTGTCTTCTAGAATAATAATATTACTTTTATTATTATTATCACTGGGTTGACTTGGTGTGAGGATGCCTCACATAGCTACAACACTTAACACTCCCTCTTAGCTAGGGAGGCATCATCATGCTAGAACACATCTGGATATCATCTAAGCGTCACGGCTTGTCTTGAACATCTCGTCATTATAACAAAGGTCTTTCAACACAAATTAGTCCATCGAGAAGTGTCATCAACTCAACTTAGTCCATCGAGGAATCAACAAATAACAACTCAACTCAATCCATTGAGGAGTCAACAACTCAACCCAATCCATCGCGGAGTCAACATGTAACATGTAACAACTCAACTCAGTCCATCGAGGAGTCAACAACTCAACCCAATCCATCGAGGAGTCAACATGTAACATGTAACAATTCAACTTAGTGCATTGAGGAGTCAACAACTCAACCCAGTCCATCGGGGAGTCAACATGTGACAACTCAACTTAGTCCATTGAGGAGTCAACAACTCAACCCAGTCCATTTGGGAGTCAACATGTAACAACTCAACTTAGTCCATCGAGGAGTCAACAACTCAACCCAGTCCATTGTGGAGTCAACATGTAACACCTCAACTCAGTCCATCGAGGAGTCAAAAACTCAAACCAATCCATCGGGGAGTCAACATGTAACAACTCAACTCATTTCATTGAGGAGTCAACAACCCAACCTAGTCCATCGGGGAGTCAACAGATAACAACCAACTCCCTCTCTCTTCCTCTCAAAGGAAGAGTCACACCATTCTCTCTGTTACTGCAACATTAATCCTCCCTCTCAACGAGGGAGACATTCTCCACTACTCTAAGCCGGTCACGAAAGTATACAAACTTCGCCCTAGGAAGAGGCTTGGTCAGAATGTCGACAGTTTGATCATCGATAGGGATATCTTGGAGCTGAATTGCTCCCTTCTGTACCATGCCTCTGATGTAATGGTATTCGATCTCGATATGCTTTGACTTATTATGAAATACTGGATTCACTGATAGTTGCACACAACTCTGGTTATCATAGTGAATCAAAGTCGACTCTAGCATCTGGCTAAACAATCCGACTAGGAGTTTTCGAAGCCACACTACTTGAAATGCAAAACTCAATACAATATACTCGGCCTCTGCTGTACTTAGTGCCATTGAGGTTTGCTCCCTGCCACACTAGGAAATCGCGATAGATCCCATATTGAAGCAACACCCGGAGGTGCTCTTCTTGTCGACATCACTCCCTGCACAATCGGAATCAGAATAGCCCTGTAATCTCATGTCACCACTGAAAGCATAACTCAGGCCATATCCCACTATGCCACACAAGTACCTCAACACATGTTTTGTAGCAACCTAGTGTACCTGTCTTGGTTCACTCATGAACTCGTTGAGAGCATTGACTGCAAAACAAATATTTGGTTTGGTGTTAACCAGATACATCAACGATTCGATCAATTGTCTATACATGGTAGGATTTATCAAATTTGAATCGGAAGCAAAATCTCTTAGCTTCTTTAGATTTGAATCCATTAGTGTGGCCATGGACTTACAGTCTATCATCCCAAATCTCCTCAGGATATCAATAGTGTACTTCCCTTGGATCAAGATCTCATTGTCTCTACCACACTTCTAGTCCCAAGAAGTAGTGCATCAAACCAAGGTCCTTCATCTTGAACGTAGATGCTAGCTTCCTCTTACACCACTCAATGAGTTTCTCAGCTCCGGTGAGAAACAAGTCATCAACATAAAGCACTAGGATCAAAGGATCACCATCCATAACCTTGTAATAAAAGTTGGGATCTGCATCACTCTTGGTGAATCTCAAACTCACCAAGTATCTGTCAATCCTTGCATACCATGCACGTGGTGCCTGCTTGAGTCAATATAAGGCCGCCTTCAGTCTACACACATGGGACTCCTTCCCATGGATAACAAAACCCTCTGGTTGCTTAATGTAGACCTCTTCCTCAATCACACCGTTGAGGAAGGTAGTCTTTACATCCATCAGATGCAACTTCCATCCCATAGTTGAAGCAAGAGTAATAATTGTCCTGATGGAAGTGTATCGAGCAACTGGAGCAAATGTCTCATCATAATCAATTCCCTCTTTTTGAGAGAATCCTCTAGCCACAAATCTCGCTTTGTGCTTTTCAATACTACTCCATGTTTGATCTTGTAAATCCACTTGGAAGTCACTGCTAACTTCCCCTCGTGTCTCAGAACAATCTTCCACACATCATTCTTCATGATGGATTGATATTCTTCCATCATGGCATCCTTCCACACTTGTTGGCTGGAAGCCTCCTCATAGCTTGATGGCTCATAATCAATGATGTGGCTCATCAAGGCTACATAGCTTGAGAATATTTGAGGTCTCTTGCTCTCCCTAAAAGTACCATGGGGAGCAACATGCTTCTTTGCCACATGTAGCGTTCGATGAACCCAAATAGGCCTTTTCTGGCCTACATCAACATCTATGGGAATATGAACTGGCTCTACTAGACCAATGGGATCAACAAGCTCAATTGGCTCCCTTTGAACTACTGAAGGGGGAGGGGGAGATGTTACCATCTCCTTTGGATCCACCGGCTCCTCACCATCAATCTCCATGTCAGATCCTTTAGCTCTTCTGAAGGCTACCTCCTTTTCGAAGAAGACATCCCCGTTGACCTCACTCGTGAAATTTTGTAACACAACAGATCTTTGAGCCTGGGAATACCTCACAGTGAAAAGAATTAGCATTGAAGAAGAATTGCAGTGAAATCAAGCAATAATTAAGCAGTAAAATCAAACATGCAAAGAAACTCAGGTGTGCATAAAAAACTGGTGTCATATTCCATTAATATGTATACTAAAGGAATATAGTTCAACAGAGAAAATTCGATTATCCAGGAGGAATTCAAATCCACGTCAGTCTAGCATAGGAATTGTCCCCACTACAGTGCTTTGATGGTGCCAAACTCAACTGAATGTCAACGAACTGAAGCTACTGTCAGTTAACTAATCATGAAGGGCGCATCAATGAGTTTATCATGCAAATCAGGCTAGAGAGGGCACATTAGTTGACAATCAGTGGCAATCGGAGCTCAAACCCCCCACTACAGTCATGAACTCAGGTGGACTGAACCAGATCACTGAGTTAGCTCCTAAAATGTAGGGAATTGACTCTGCATGGCCTAAATTCATGCATGGAGGGTGCATCAGGTGGCTAATGAGGCCTAGATGACAACTTAACACCACTAGGGGGTCGACAACATCATCCAATACTAGGAAAAGGGAAATAATACTAAGGTGGACAAGGTTGGAGTATTAATTATCCTAACAAGTTTGTCCCGATCCTGGGATGTAGATCTTGTAAGCCTTCGAAGACTCACTATATCCCATAAATGTACCCTTCCTGCCTGAAGGTTCTAGCTTTGTCCTCTTTTCCTTGGGCACATGAATATATACCTAACAACCAAAGATCCGCAAGTGACCAACCTCTAGCTTCATACCTATGAAGGCCTCTTCTGGAGTTATGTTCCTTAATATCTTATGATGACTCCTGTTTTGAACATACACTGTGGTATTGGAAGCTTCTGCCCATAAGAACATAGGCAGACCATGATCATGAATCATAACTTTGGTTGCCTCTACAATCGATCTATTCTTCCTCTCTCCAACCCCATTCTGGTGAGGGTTATAAGGAATAGTGTACTCCCTCTTGATTCTTGCCTCTTTGCAGAAATCACTGAAGTCTATAGAGGTGTACTCTCCTATATTATTTGATCTCAGAATCTTGATCTTCTTTCTCGACAGGTTCTCGATCTGTGCCTTGAATTCCTTGAATTTGCTAAGTACCTCTTCAGATTCCTTGGTCTTAAGGAAGTAAATCCAAGTCTTCTGAGAGTAATCATCAATAAATGTCACATAATAACAGAATCCACCCAAGGAAGCAACCGTCATTGGTCCACATAAATCAGAATGTACTAGATCCAAGATTCCCTTGGACCTACTATCGTTGCTCAGAAAAGAACCCTTGGCATTCTTGCCAAGTGCACATCCTCTGCAAATGCCATCATGGTCTACAGAGAGTACTGGAAGTCCTGTCACCATTGTCCTCAATGATGGGAGAGCCCTATCGTGTAGGTGAGCAAGTCTCCTGTGCCATAACTCACTCAAGTTGACAGAATCAAGCACCAGTGTCAGAATTGGTCGTATAGTTAATTTGTATAGGCTCTCCTCTCGAACACCAATAACATGGGCTGAGTCCATACTAGAGTGCTTGTGCCACGCAAGAACCTTTCCATCAGAGAAGGCAACCTTGTAGCCTTTGTCCTCCAAGTATGATATAGAGACAATGTTCCTTTTCATCCTAGATACAAATAGTATGTCACTCAAATGTAGAGGATCACCATAATCTAACTAGAAGGAAGTAGTCCCAATTCCCTTCACAGTATATCTGACATCATCTCCAATTACAACTCGTAGATGAGACTCTTTCTCTACCAGATCTGTAAGGCTCTCTCTGTAACATGTCATATGTTTGGATGCACCATTATCTATTAACCAAGTACCACTAGTGGTAGGAACTGTACTTGAAAGAGCGGAAATAAAGAAGAACTTTGTTTGATCATCATTCCTTGACCTCTTCCGTGGATTATCTTTGTTGACATCAATAGTTGAGGCATGGTGCTTTCTCTTCTTTGGTTCGGGACACTGTCTGGCATAGTGACTGTGCTTCTGACATCTGAAGCACTGGATATGTGAAAGATCCTTCTTCTTCTTTTGTTCTGGAATTGGGCCTGATCTTCCACCCTTATCTTTTTTGCCTTGATTTTTCCTTCCTGTACCTTTTCCTCTTCTAGCATGTGCTGTAAGGGATTGGCTTTCTTCATGTTGAGAGCCATGCAACTTGCCTCTAGCTACAAGTCTAGTTCCTTCTTGTTGCACTGAAGAGGCGCATTCTATAGCCCAGTAGGGGGATGTGTAACTCCTTCCGTGCTCATCCTGGAGGTGACACGTGTCCTTTTAAAAAAAATAAAATATTATAAAAAATACTATGTCAACTATTTAAAATATTTACAACCGCATGTATATAAAACTACACAAATTAGATAAATTAAAACATTTGCACTCTTAAAAGGGGTTTGCACCTCAAGAGATTTGATCCCTCTCGACGCTTGGTAGATCCCCTTTTAAGATGGATCTATGCTGGTGTACAATCTGCCCATAATTGATCAAACTTGGGCAATTTGGATCGCCCACTAATGCTCTGGATGAATGGTTCCCAAGAATGGGGAAGACCATTGAGGGTCATCATGACAAGCTCTTTGTATTCAATTATTTCTCCAATGGTACTCAACTGATCTCTTAGTTCATAAATCTTCATGAGGTAGGATGCAACCGAGTCTGCTCTTGTCATCTTGATATTGGAGAGTTGTTGTCTTAAGGCAAGTGCTCGGTTGATATTGCTATTCTCAAATAGCTTCTTCAAGGCATCAAACATCTTCTTGGCCGTCTTGTTCTGAGAGATCTGAGGTATCAAGTGATCTTTACATAATCTATTAGAATCCTCATTGCCTTAGCATCACTCTCCCTCCATTGAGACTTCTCTGCTTCTTCTTCTAGTTCCGATACTTTTTCATTCACGAATTTCAGAAGATCATTTTCTTCTAGGATGATGAGTACCCTAGACTTCCATGAGTTAAAGTTGGAAGCCCCATCAAGTCTATCTTCCACTTTAACACTATTCACTATGACTGCAAGCCGAGATCTGAAAATCTGGTTCAAAAACCCTAGCAGGAGCTAGGTCAAAATTGAAGTTTAGAATTTGAGAGATCTGATTCCATAGATAGACGCACCCTCTTAGGGTGAGTTGAATGTACCTCATTTTATCCTGGATCTATGGATAGAAAATCTCAAAAAATGAAACCCTAATTTCCTAGTTTCAGTAGAAATTAGGTCAATACTGAAAATTCTTGAAATGAAGATTTGCTTCCATAGAAAGATGTGCCCTCCTAGGGTGAGTTTCCCAAGAGCTCTTTTCAAGACAATCTATGGAGAGAAACACCCAAACTTGGATGCCCTAGTTTTCGATAATGGCATCTATTCAACATTGCTCTGAGACCATGTTAGATTTTAAGATAACAATATAATTTTAATCCTATTTGCAGCGGAAACAAAATAGGATCAATGGAAGAATAACCATGCACATAAACACAAAGACACAAATGATTTTATCCTGGGAAACCACAATGGAGAAAACCCAACATCTTTTTCTTATTCAGAGATATCAGTTCAAGATACAAGTACAACCAGATATAAGAGGTATCAGATACAAGAATGATCACATAGAAGAATAACCCCAAATAACGAAACCCCACAAAACAGTCTTCTCCTTGCTTGAGCGAACTTCTTCCTTGCTTGAGTGAACTTGCTTGATGATGAAATGAGTGAGACATCACTCTTATTTATACTTGTCTTGACGCTGACCTTTTCTTCTAGTGGGGCCGACTTGCTTCTCTTGATTGGGCTGACTTGTCTTCTAGAATAATAATATTATTTTTATTATTATTATCTCTATGCCGGCTTGGTGTGAGGATGCCTCACACAGCGACAACACCAACATTGATGAATAAATCTACCTAAATGATGTATAGTCTCAATCAATAACTTTGTTTAAAATATATACATTATAAAGATTATTATGATTTCATGTCAATAATACAATAACATTTAATGATATGAGCCTTACATAAATGATTAGATAACCATAAATATTAATGGTTAATCTTTTTTCTTTATATTAATGAACTATATATAAATGATTAGATAACTATAATGATTCACTGTTACGTTTTATTTAAACTAATTGAATATTTTTTAATATAAATGATTAGAAAACCATAAATCTTAACAATTAATTTTTTCCTTTAAACTAATTTTTTTATATTATAATCTTAAAAATCTTTAAACTAATTTTTTTTATTATAATCTTAAAAATATTTAAACTATTTTTTTATTAAAATCTTAAAAATCTTTATTTTTCTCTCTTATTTTTTTTTAATCTTAAATCCTCAACCCTATACCGAGATTTGTTTTAACACAACATGTCTAGAGTTTCTTGATAATGTTCTTTTTAAACCAAGTCAAAATGGCCATTAAAAGTTTTTCAATGTTTATTTTTTATTTTACAATATCTACCTCCCATTGTGGTCCTTGAAACATTTATTCATGCAACATGTTTGTTATGCTCACATGTTTTACTTGCTAGGTCTAATCACATATATGTGGGTATAATATATCTCTTGGAGTACATCATATGCCCACATGATTTACTAGGTCCAATCACGTACCCATTTTTGGGACTTTGTATTAATCTCATCCATATTAAAGGTGTTCAAAATAAGGGTATATAGAGAGGGAGGAGGGAAGATGTATTAAACAAGGGTATATGGAGAAGAAGGATGTATTAAACCAATATAGATCTATCTTAAACCCGTATCTATCAAGCACTGAGAGGGATCCAATTTTTTGAGGTGTATTTCTTTTTTTAAAATTTAAACTCAAGAAATTTGATCTCTCTTAATTGATAGATCCGAGTTTAAGTTTTAAGTTTTTATTTTATAAACGAACATCTATTTTTTAATTACTTTTCATAATATTTTATTTTATGAACCAACATGGATTTTTTTTAAAAATATTTTCCATAATTTTTTATTTTATGAGTTGACATGAATTTTTTTAATTATTTTGTTACAAACGTTACATCACGTTACAACATCTCCCCCATACTTTTTTTTAAATACTTTCCATAATTTTTTATTTTATGAGCCAACATGAATTTTTTTAATTATTTTTTTATAAACGTTACATCACGTTACAACATCTCCTCCATACTGAGCTGTAAAGCACCTCGTTTCATTCGATGCAACAAAGACATGCAAAAAACAATGCATTAAACATGTTTAAAAGATGTATTAAACAAGTTAAAAAATATATTAAACAAGTTTCATTATTAAGAAAAAATTGAAAAATGAATATTTACATTATAGGTAATATTAAAATAAAAAATCTTATAAAAAATTAATTAAGATGGAGGAGGAATAATCTTAAGTGATAGATCTCACAAAGGGTTGATATCACATCCACATTCTCCTTCGAGGACAACTCTTTCATTCACATTATCATCCTTAATGTAATGAATTTATGCTTTCAAATATTTTATAAAAGAATATTTATCAAATTGAATATGTAAGTTTTTATTTGAAAATTGAACATCTTACCTGCTTTGCTATTCACAGGAATCTAAGTAATCTCAATTATAAATAATTTTAAATGTGTTCATTTTTTTAATCAAGTTTGAATTTATAATTTACATATTTCAATCCAATGTATTGATAATTACATCATGCTCTTTTACAAAAATAAAATAAAAAATAAAATTGTATGGTTGGTGAAGTTATATTTAAATTTATTTTTTCTTAATAAATTAATTTACTATATTTATATATTTATAATTTCAACATTTTCAAACAAGAAAAAAACTAATTTTCTCAACCACTTGAATTAAATTCAATTAAATTATATAGTAATTATAGAATCAATCATTTTATTCTCTATATCTAAATATGTCATAATAATTTTGAATTTATTCATTAATTTATTTCATTATTATTTGAACTATACAATTTAATTGTAATGAGAGTCACTATGGGGTAGATGTTATACTTATCTTAATGCTCCAAAAAATAAAAAGTAATTAAAAAAATAACGTAGGCTCCTAACGATCAAAAATAAAAAGTAATTAAAAAAATTCATACCCGTTAATAAAAAAATAAAATTAAAACCACCATATATCTAGCTTAAAGGGATCCAATTTTTTGAGGTGCAATTTTTTTATCCTAAATCTTTTACACATCAATAAAAAAATTACATCTCAAAAAATTGGATTGAATCACTCTATATTGATTGTAAAAAATTAAGTTATTATTATTAGAGTATTTTGATCATTTTAATTTTTTTAGCTAAATTTTTACATTTTAATTTTCTTTTTATTATAAATAATTTTTCATCTATCTCAAATCAAAATTTTTGTTTTTTTTTTATATCCAAATATGTTTAATAATTTCAAATTTTATTTGATTTGGCTTTTCTAATTACTAATTTATTTCATATTATCTGAACCATATAATTTAATATAATAAAAAAGCAATGTATTATTTGGTTGAAACCATATAATTTATTATAGTAGAATAATTTATCCCATATCTAAACCATATAATTTAATAATAGTAGAATAATTTATTCCATTTCTAAATCATATATATATATATATATAGTGTAAGTTAGATTTAAGTTTTTATATATATATATATATATATTTTTAAGTAAAAAGAAACAACATTCTATTTCATTAGGATCAAAAGTACAATCATAGTTCTTACAATATACTGGGTGCTTAAACATCAGCCTTTGAGAGAAAAACCCCTATTTCTAATAGTAACATGATACCCGCAAAAAGTACCAGAGTAACACAACAAAACTATCCTTAACAGTGCTTTAAGGCTTAACCAATCTCTGTCTAAAATCAAAATGCTAACAAAGCTCCCCGTATCACCCAAACAGACTATCGGTCTATGCCCCATTACATCAAGGAGGCAAAAAAAAACAGGCACCAACCAACGAGAAAACCCCACAACGAAGAAACAGTAACAAGCCGAACTAGTCAAAAAGAGGGAACAGAGTAATTATCCCGCAGGTCTAGCCTCATCAGCAATTTCCATGACCAATGGCGCTTCCTTCCTGAAACCTTGTCGCTAAGATCAATCACTTTCGGGTTATCAACCTTTTTCGGTCGAGTCAAGAAAGAGATACCCATCTCGGCCGCCATGGCATCAAGTTTCATGTGTACACAACTAGTTTCATCCGCGTGATCTCTGCACCTTTCCTCCAGCTTCTGCAACCTCTGAGAACCCGCCAGAATATCCACCCTTGTCTCCAGGGTCTGAGCGATGAGTGTCTTGGTTACCCAAACATAACCACAACACGATTATATAACGCCATCCGTCCCTTGGTATTACCAGTGTCTTGGATCTAGTCTGCCATTGCCATCACCTTTGACGACAACTCCTGCTCCCCCACACTCCTCCACCTCTTCCAATTCACGTTGCAACTCCTGAGGAAAAAGGTGACGAAAGAAATCACTGTAGAAGCGGCGCTCCATTGATCCTGGCTAGGACCAACCCGAGCCGAATTACCCCTTCTCATATTACTCGGCTCGGTCGGAACATGACGGCCTCGTCTAGCAAGTCTCCCTCTCGGAGGCATGTTCACTACTTCAACACTACCAAAATCCACCCAGCAAGTAGACACAGACAAACTCAACAAGGCACAAGCTTTTCCAGAACAACAACAGAGATGTCTGTTTCTGACCCTGGTGAAAGAATTTAAAGGAATGACTCCACTTTCATCCATTAAGTCAGCCATAATGAGCCGAGCGCTGTAGTAATTCTCCTTGTCCTTATCAATCGTCATACTGTCAGAAACCTTATCAGAATCACCCAGTCTATATGTGAGAGGCCGATCCCCAATTTCGATCTCACGCTCCATATCTCTGAACATAATTAACAATGGTGATGAATAAGAGAAGGAAGGACGAACAATTAAACTGTTCATATGATTACCGGTATGCCTCCTGTCACTTCTACACCGAGCAGTACCCCACCTGTTAAATACCATCACCTCTCTTCGTCGGATTCAGGCCAGCTATTGGATCCCTAACACATTTGTCACTATCAACAATTTGCATACACTTAACACGGCACGTGCCCAAAGGTATGTCAGGGGCCACACCTTCCCATCCAGTATCTTGATGATTGGCACCTTGATTAGCAAGAACATCCACCAAACTATTATCACTTCTCCAAACATGATGGAAGGTGACGGAGTTCACGAAGTAATGATTTCTTCAAGACATGTCAGACGCCAAGCCAGCCTCCACGAAGGTGCCAGCTTGGCCGCGCGAGTCCCATTGCAAAGATTGATCGTGAGTTGGACAAGAAGTTTGGAGTCACCCTCCACGATAAGACAAGTAACGCCACGTCTGGACGCCATGCAAAGACCCTGCAACATTGCTTCACATTCGGCCACGTTGTTGGTTTCTCTGCCCAGATAACCATAATAGCTATACAAAATCTTCCCCTGGTCATCGCGCAGGATGCCACCATACCTAGTAATGCCTGGGTTTCCTTTAGATGCCCCATCAAAATTTAACTTAAGCCATCTTGATAATGGAGGAGACCACACCACCAGACTGTCAGGAGAATTTCGACGTGGGTGAAGGCTTCTGACATAGCTAGGAAGCGCCCAAATGCCCAGGTATGTAAAATACTCAACTCATTCACTGGCAAGTTCAAATCTTGCTCTGTCCATGAAGTTAATTGAAGTGTCTCGACGATTCCTCTCTGGATATGCCCCCATACTAACTTGCAGGTCTGTTGTTTACCTGTGAAAATACGTTTATTGCGTTCTTTCCACACTTCCCATCAGAGAAAACCAAGGAAAAGCTGCCATAACTAATTCAGAATTCTACCCTGGAAGGGATCTTCCCTCCACCGTTTAATAGTTTTGACAGGGTCTGTTTTAACTCTATCTGACAAACGGAAGATCATAGCTCCTTCATACCATAAGGCCGAGGAGAAGCTGCAACCATCCAGGAGATGAGCTATCGTTTCGCCATGAGTTCCACATAGGACACAATATGAAGGTCCCTCAAAACCCCTCTTAGCGATATTATCCTATGTGAGAATTCTGCCTTTCAACACCAGCCATAGGAAGAGAGTAATTGTAGGCCATAATTTAGCTCCCTAGAGACACTTCCATTCACGGCCCATAGGTTGATCTACATGGTTGGTCTGTATTGAGTAAGCTTCCTTCATTGTAAACATGCCTTTAGGGCGGTACCCCCAACAAAGTAAATCCAGGCCCATCTGTGTCTTTAACAGTCGTTGTTGCAATAGTTCATGGAATTGCTTCCCTATCTCCTCCCCATAGTTGGCCGTCTACCAGATAAGCGGTTTCCAAACATGAAAACCCCTGTCATTCTGTTCCTCCTGCCAATAATAATTAACCGTCTGCCAATTATGGTTGAAAGCAGGTGAGTCCAAGGGGATATCATTCACTAGAGTTAGGAGAGTAGGTTCTTGTTTCCAAGCATTAGACCAAAGATTAGCAGAAGAGCCTTGGCGTATCTCCCAAAAACTGTGTTTCCTGATCAAATCCCTCCCATCCTGCGCCATATTCCATATGTTTGATCCTTTCTCCAGTCCATCAAACTGGACCCAGTCTTATTGTGCAGTCTCCAGAGCATACTTTCTTCCCCAGAAGCTTTCCCATTGCTCATTTGTATGAGTGAGCCAGCGCCACCAAATTTTGGCTCCACACACAATACTAAGTTTTTCCGGATCTCTCAGAACTAAACCTCTTTCAGGCTTAGATTTACACAGAGTCTCCCAATCAACCAAGGGCCATTTCCGGTGATCCACAGTGCCTTCACAAAGAAAAGAGCGTTGGATATTACGGATTTCCTTTAGAACAGATTTAGGTGCAGACAAAACAGAGAAGAGATACAGAGGCATCGCTTGCAACACAACTTTAACATGGACAACTCTTCCCGAGAAGTTCAAAGTTCTTAGCATCCAATTAGAGAGTTTATCCTTCATTCTACTTAAGAGTTCTTCCCAGGAAACCTTCTTTAAAACATTATCAGACAAAGGAGCACCAAGGTATTTGGTTGGAAGGGAGCTCTTTTTGAAACCTAAAATTCTTATAATATTCCTTTGACTAACAGGAGGAGTATTAAAGAAAAAAACTAGGGACTTATCCATATTGATAGTAAGCCCAGAAGCTCTTAAGAAAATATTCAAAGCCTTCTTGATTTGTCTTGCTTCATGAACATAGGAGTGACCCGTTAGAAGGGTGTCATCCACAAACTGCTGATGAGTTATGGCTTTCTCATAGGGTGGGAACCGAACACTATTACATATGGGCGGATTGTTCCACGAAATATTTCCATGTCTTCAACATTCGTGGGTTAAAAAAATGAATTTTTATATTTTTTGTTTTTCAGGGTGGAAAAACCGTGGCAATATCCACGATTTGTAATGTTCCACGAACTTTCGTCGATATAGGGACAAAATTTTTAGGTTTCACTTTTCGTTGCAATATAGACGAATGTCGAGCTAATTCCCTTTTGACACCTTACCTATACAATATGTATTATTTGAATGACTTTTGTTTCCTTTTATAGTATTGCTTATTCCTTTTTCGCATTTATAAAGTTGATGAATAAAGTGCTAAATGTATGTATTGACTTATTTATAATCATGTATATGGAAAACACAATTGTTTAGTTAGTTACCTAGGATTATTACTTGCATCATTTGAATCAATTATTTGCATCCTTCTAAGGAGATAAATTGTAGTTAAGTTGAATAAGTGTACAAATTTGTGTATACGATTCCACAAGAACGATTGATGATATGACCATTTTAAGAGACAAAGTATGAGTTGCACAACTACTCCCTTTTTTTTTCTTTGGTGTTATTCAACAAGCCTTCAAGATCATGGTGGATCTTATAGATACACCATGGGAATAGTTTTGATGCAACATCAAATACTTATTGCATGCCACCCTAACCGTTTTTAAGACATTACTTTGAATTACTTAGTGTGTGATCGAAAAATGTACACACTAGTTCAAGTTTGGAAGCATCAATGATATTTATTGGTTAGAAAATATTCTAGAATTTATATTTTTCATTAAGATTTCTCTTTCCAAATCTTGATTGAGGATTAGTGTCTTAACATGGCCAATGGTGAATTTAATTTGAGCATTCATTTGCACCATTCTTCATGTGAAAAAAATCAAATTTGATTGGGTGGATGAATGTTAGCTTAGAATGAATGATTGTTATTTTTCAAATAGTATAATCGATACCTTTATGTGCAAGTTTCTTGTAATCAATGATCTTGTTTAATAGTCTTGTGTGATAAGAGTTTTATGGACAAATAAAAATGATACAAGATCATTGCAGAGGAAAGAAGAGATTAATGTGAACCCTATTTATTGAGTTAACTATGTTGGAGGTCACATGATGGAAAGTGGAATTATGAGGATGTCGTGACATACTTAGTAGTGGGTTTGAATGTTAAATAAGAGGTTATTACCATGGAAATGTCTTTAGGACCTAGTTATGTTCATTTCAAGAGTTCATTTTTTTTTTAGCAATGAAATGTTTGATTTTGGAATGTATTGGAAGTCACTTATTAGAATTGAACAATTATAACGTGACATCCAACAATGTATATAGAGATAGTGTGAGGGTCATGACATCATACACCTGTTTCCTTTAAAATTATCATGTGAGAGAATCATGTTTTGTTATTCATTCTTGTGGAATTCTATCATGCATATTACTTGGGTTATTTGATAGGTAAACCTCTCTTAAATATGATATGAATGCTGGAACTTGAAAATAGTGATAAACATGGAGTATTAAAGCCTTTGGGTATGGAAGACTTAACTAGAGTTAAGAATGGATATTCATTTCCTTGAAAAAGTAAACCAAATTATGTGATTTCTTGGCGTAATGGCAATCCTATTCATCATGAGACTATGACATGGACTTCATTTCTTCTTTGTATGCATGGTGTTTTCGAATTCTCAAAATTGTCTTATTGCACATTAGATTTTCAGCTATCATTGTAGTCATGGTTTGGTTGTTTCCAACACTTATATCTCTTGTTGATTTCACTTAAGTTAAGGCTTAAATTGTCAAGGATTTGAATGTTTGCATCAAGCACATGTGGTGTATAAGGGTTGTTTGAGGGTCTTACATAACATTCCCCACACATTTAATTGCAACTAACACATTGGTCCCAAATGTTGTTATTTAATTATTTATCCTAATGGTATCAATGACCTCTATGATTTTGACTTTCAGGTGCTGAGGTGGCATCCTTCGGTTGTTTGCTTGCCTGGGAGACTGGAGTGCTCCCCTTATTTGGCATATCTTGTAGTTATTTGGAGGCATAGAAACCTTAATCTCAGGTTGACATTTTTCTGGTTTGGTCCTCCTGCTTGGTTGACGGATATGCTCATTCTTGATTGAAATTTATTATTTGTTAAAAAAAAAAAAAACCAATATTGTCGAAAAATCAATATACACATAATGTTTGAAAATAGTCTTTGAAAATCAAAATTTTCATGGCCATTTGAGTGCCAATTTGCATGAATTTGAAATTTGCAACATGTGTAAGGTGTAATATTTCACCTATGTTAGCTGATGTATTTTGCGTTCTCTGCTGTAGTATTTTACTAATTATTTGGTTAAGATGTATTGACATGAAACAATTACGAACACTGTTGCAATGTACTCCTGAGTGTACCCTCTCACTGTAGTTATGATTTGTGGGGCTGATATAGTCAATTAATGTTTCTTAGTTGAGTGATTTTGCCAAATAGTTCACTACACCCACTAGGGTTCGGCATGTCCCTCCTAAGCCTCAGATTTGAGGGAAGTAAATGTGTACTTGCAAAGAAGAAAGAAAACACCGTCTTGTTTATTGTTGTTTTCTTGAGCGTAGGTACCACCAAACAGGTATCTGTCAGATCTATCTTTCTCAAGTGATGATGAAGATATACTTGGAGAGGTTGAAAGTGAGATGAGTTGTATTAGATCTACCTGTTTGTCCTAGGGTGTTTTGAGTCATGTTCTTTCCTCCCTAGGTCTATTTTTCATTTTTAAGCCTTTTTTCCTTTTGTTTGTTCCAACCTTTGCTTTTCCCATTTTCTTAAGGTTTGAATTGTTTTGAATATTTAATGCATATTGTTTAACCTAAGCTCCTATAGACTAGTTAATATCTTTTCATTATATGACAAATGTGCTAGAGTTGAATTATATAGTCTTGATTTACTAACCCAAGTTGGCAGCACATACCATTATTCAAATATATGCACGCTGCTAGCTTGCTATTGATTAGGTTTTTGAGTACAAGGTGCAATTATGAGAGCGATCAGGCCTCGAAGATGGTTCATGAAGCAAGCATCAGATTTGGGGGCTCGTACCTCTCCATATCTCTAAATCATTTCAAGCCCAATAGATCACTGATTATATCAATGTTGATAGACAAAATGGAGTTTGAGCTTCAAAGAGGGTTTTCAGTATCTTCTCCCCAAAGTTCACATTCAAGTATTGATTCTATAGTCACGAATTCAGTCATGGAGATAGACAAGAAATCATGCCCAAGTGGTCATGTGCTCAGGATTGAGCCCCAAAATGTTGAATGGATGAAGAAATTTTCATCTGTTGTTGAAAAGGTGAAAGCAGCTGGCTGGTTTACCATGTTCGAAAAGATGGGAGAGTTTCACATAGGGGTTACAAAATCATTTTGTGAAAACCTCAAGGGTCCAATGGTGAAAATGAACGGCCTTAA
This sequence comes from Larix kaempferi, assembly GCA_027924585.1. Classification (NCBI taxonomy): domain Eukaryota; kingdom Viridiplantae; phylum Streptophyta; class Pinopsida; order Pinales; family Pinaceae; genus Larix; species Larix kaempferi. The sequence goes on along the minus strand of BSBM01000238.1, from coordinate 3,934,336 downwards.
ATTCTTAGTAATAGAAGAAACCATTGCACAGGTTGTTGGGGTTACTCCCGAGGGTGAAAAATGGTATAAGAGGCAATCAATAGATGAAGATTTCAGCCAGTTCCTCCTTTCGGCATACCAAGATCCTGATTGGAGCCAAGGCATTCAGAATACTTTCCTAATCAAGGAATGGCAGGATGTTTTGTAAATTATCCAAAGGTATATAACATGTGAAGGCAGGTTCGCCACTATATACTGTTATCATATGCGTCTGTTACAGTATGTTTCAGGTACAAAGAAATTAAACTTACCCTATTACTTGCAGAAGAGTTTAAGTAAAATGGAATCTAGCGTTAAGAATCAGTTTGATACTCCCAATAACAGTATGTTTCACCATGGCCTGATAATATTGTTAATTTCTAAAGAAGTAGAAAAGCAGGGCAGAACTTGGTCTCATTTTTTATATTGGTCGGGATTTAAAGTAGAATTTAAGGAAGAGAAGAAGGGAAAAAGAAAACAAAATCCTTCTAGAAAAGAGGTCATTTCCGATTGTACAGAGATAGAGATCTTGTTTGAAAATGAAGAATGCCACCACGAAGAAGAGTTACCTGAAAAAGAGAAAGAAATACAAACGCCTGCAAAGATGAAATAGAAAAATCCTGAAGAGTTTAATTGTAGTCCTGTTATACAGCCTGATGATGCAATGGAAGAAGATGAAAAAACTTTGCCAGAAGTAAAGCAAGACCTTGTCTCTTCTCATAAAAAACCCTCAGAATTCTCAGAGTGTTCATCTGAACCACTCATAGCATATTTTAGGCCAAGGACAAGACCTGGAAATAAGTTTAGGATGAATATGGAAGCCACATTGAATGTTGAACTCAAAAAGGATAAAAATGTAAGCATACAGGATTCAGCAAGTGATGATGAGGAAGACATGAAAGCAAAATTTTTAGAATTAGCTTTAAAACAGATTCTTGAGGTTATTGATCAAAGTCTCAGAAAAATCCCAGATATAACTCCTACGAATTTTCCCGATGATAACAATGGAAATATGGAAGATAATGGAGTATCAATGACTTCGAAGGGAAAAGAGAAAGTAATAATTGAAGTGCCTGAATCCTCCAAAGAGCAAGCAAGTTTTAAAAAGATAATTTCTGATGAAAAATCCGAAGATCCAGATGATGAAATGGAAGAACTTGAAAAAGAAAAGCAGAAAAAGGAACTTGATCATTTCAGATGCCAGAATGAAAATATGAGACAAATTAATGATAGTTTGATGAAAGCCAACAGTATGCTGAAGCAAGACCTCCAGGAAGTGAACAAAAACTTTACAGAAGTGACACCAGTAGTTGATGAAGCTGTAAAAAGAGGAAGAGTGGCCCAAGAACATAATGTTTAGCTTGAGAAAGATAAAGAGGAACTCAAGAGACAACTCAGCCAAATGAAGAAAGAGATCATCACATTACAAGCAAAGGCAAAGGCATTAGATGGGTTAACTGTTTTAGCTTAGGCAGCCACAAGACTTTGATTAGGTTTCTAAGTTTGATATAGTTTTGACACTTGTCAAGATTAGTTAGACTAAATCTTTTAGTTATACATTTTTTCTATATTTAGAAGTCAAAGCCTTGAAAAGTGGATCCTAAAACAAACTTCAGATCTAAACTTCAGGGCTTTTGAACACGGTCTTTTCATTAATACAAGCCCGATCACCTTGCTGCTTTTTGCTAGACCATCCCTGTGGGCCCACTTGATTAATTTTAGGATCTTGATGATTTGTTCTAGTTCTGAAATTGACATTTATGGTCTGTTTTGATGGAGCAGCCTTGCAATTGCAATTTGTTTTTGTTACCAGGGAAGAATTTTAGTATTTTCTGTTGAAGATGGTAAACTGCAACTTGTTACTGAGAAGAAGTGTTAAGATCCTAGTGGGTGGCCTTCACTAACATCTCGAGGTTTTGGTGTAACGGTTCGTATCATTTGGTATCAGAGCCTCCACCCAGGTTCAAGTCACAGAGCGGGTGGCAACGTCGGCATTGCAGTGTTCGCCCGAGGCTCGTACGGCTCAAAGGGGACACCACCGTACGGGCGCACATCCAGCCCAGAGTCTGGACTGCGAAGCGTGGTGGGATGTTAAGATCCTACTGGGCGGCCTTCACTAACATCTCGAGGTTTTGGTGTAACGGTTCGTATCAAGAAGACAAAGGGCTCTGTTTATAATCTAAATGCATTTAATGGAAAGTTGCTTGTTGGCATCAATCAAAAGATTCAGTTATACAAGTGGGTACTCCATGATGATGGTTCAAGAGAGTTGTAGTCTGAATGTGGCCATCATGGTAATACTCTTGCACTCTATGTTCAGTCTCGTGGAGATTTTATTGTTGTTGGTGATATGTTGAAATCACTCTCTTTATTGATATACAAGGTATGTCTTTTTCTTGATTCTTGTGAAGAAATTTTGTTTGTAATCTAATGACTCTAATTGGAAGATACTATAATCAGACTTTATCAGTTTGTTGTTTTCATAGTCCTTGTGTACTGTCTGCATTTCTTGTGGGTTTTTTAATTTAATTTTATGAATGATGTTTTCTGAAACATTAGGCTCACATTAATGTGTCTCTATGGTGAAAAATTTTGTTTCCTATTTTTTGTCTTGTAGTTCTACTCTAGGACTAAAGACAAATACATGAATTATTTGCAAACTTTCCACTCCATGCACCTACTCTACCATAACATCAACCTTCAAACTCAATCTTTCATGTTACAATAAGATTGCTAAATGAGTAGCTACAAGACTAGAGTATCTATCATTTTTCTCCTACATTCTCAGCTTCCATGTTTTGAATCTTTATTAATTCACACATGCAATGCACATGCTATTTAGTGCGATTGGTATGATTTGAGGCTTAGTTCTTGCCATTGCTTAAAATATATGAAGTTAGAGATGCTTTTTTTTTCTTATACATCATCAATCACATACCAATAAGACAAAGCAATCACTAATTGATGAATCCACTCTTCACTAATTGTTAGACTTTCATATTATATTATATAATTATTTTTAATTAAACACTTAGATATGTACAAAAGTACAATATCACCACTATTAAGAAACAATGTATTGTGGTGTTTAAGAAAGGTGCTTTTGTAGGATTTGCATTTCTTTGGATTTTAAGTAAGATAAGATTCGAACCTGCGACCTATGTCTAGTCCTAAGGCTACCACCTTCAAGCTTGAAGTGCAACTGACAATGGGAGACTACCTTCAAGCTTGATTCATTCTGTATGCATTTCACAATGGGAGATGTCGGGCTACCACCTTCAAGCTTGATTCATTTGATATGCATTTCACTATGCAACCGTCTCAGATTCTCACTGCGTTTTCCCTCAATTAGTTTATCAATTTAGTATGACCCATGCCCATCGTTCGAGGAGTGTTACCAGCGGTCTTGAGTTTCAGCCTGGCAGTGGTGACGATTCATGGTATTATGTTCGGCTGCAATATGACAAAATCAAAGTTCACTACGAAGGTTTGTTTGACAAATTAGATGGTTTGGGTTCCGTAACCCTGGTGCCATTCAGGGACACTTTGAGGAATTACTCCTGGGGCATGAAACCCAAACCATCACATTTGTCAGACAAACCTTCGTAGTGAACTATGAGTTTTCCATATTGCAACTGAAGGGATTAAACATAATACCATGAATCGTCACCGTTGCCAGGATGAAACTCAAGACCGCTGGCAACACTCCTTGGACGACGGGCGTGGGTCATATTGAATTGATAAACTAATTGAGGGAAAACGCAGTGAGAATGTGAGACGGTTGCATAGTGAAATGCATACAGAATGAATGAAGAGTGGGTGTTAAGAGAAATGGTTGTGGGACGTCGTATGAGAGGAAATGGCGATGGGAATTGAAAGGTCAAATTAAATTTGAATGGTGGTAATAAACTACACTTGTGTCTTCCATTGTCAGCTGCACTTTAAGCTTGAAGGTGATAGCCTTGGGACTAGACATAGGTCACAGGTGAAGTCCTTATCAATGTGATTGTATGGCACTCTTTGAAGATGAAGTCCACAATTTTAAGTCTTTTTCCTAATTTTCATGCCTTTTTGTAAGACAATAAGGAGGGTAGTGGCATCAACATTGAAAATGGTTTCCATCCAAACCTATCAAGTGTACTTTTAGGTCAGCAGTATTCTTGACTTTGAAATGTAGCAGCTGTTTGGCCATTTTGACCCTGTAAATCCTTCAATTTACAGGGTGAAAATGGCCAAACAAATGCTATAGTTCAGAGAAAAGAATACTGCTGACCTAAAAGTACACTTGATAGGTTTGGATGGAACAAATTACCATGGAAATACTCTTTATCTTCATTCTCGAGTTTTGAGAAAATCAGAGATATATGAAATGATGCTTTATGACTGTTCGTCTTCACAGCCGCCTCTTGAAATCAAGGTAAGAAATGGTTTAATGATTAAGTGTAGTAAACGGTTACCTTTATTGCATGTTAGCTTTTATTGAATGAATGTGTTCATTGAATGAATGAATGGTAGATGTTTGTTTATGATGAAATATGCATGAATTTGCACGTAATTTTTTTTCAAGTACATGCATTGGGTATGGGGAATTGAGAGTGATGTGAGGTGGGGGGGCATAAGATATTCCACCTTCACGTGGTTGGCCAGTAGAGAATATTAAATTATTCTCGAAACAGAGAGGAGCTCAATGAATGGCAACGGTGCTTCCTTTCTACAACCCACTCCCGTGTCATCTAAATTTTGACATTTCTTGGACCTTGTTGTGATGTTTGGTTGCTCCTGATCATAACCAATTTTGAGTTTCCACAACTTCAAAGGCTGAGTAAATGATGCACTGGAACCAATATCTTTAACCTTCTCTTTAAATTCCTTGGAATCTCCTTGAGAATTTTTGAATGAGATATGTCTCAAATCCTCTAGATATATTTGAATGAGATATGTCATGTGCAATTAGTAGCATCTTACAAATCTTTTGTAGTTTCCACCATACAGTTTTCAGAATTTCCATTTCCCTATATTGGATTGTATCAACAATTTTTATTGGAAGTCAATGATGTGAAGAAGTAATTATAATAGCTCTTGGAGAAAGGAGTCATATATATAACCCAGTGTTTCACCTTATGGGTTGCCTATCATCATAGTGCTTAAGTAGGATGAATGTTTGTGAATATGTGCTGACTACCGAGTAGTGAATGAGATAACCATCAGGAATCAATATATATTTGCCACATACTAGTCCTCCTCTACATCATTTCTAAACAACACTCAATGGCATGCAACTACAAATAATAACATGCATCTAGAACAAGAAACCAAGCAAAGGTTGATTTATGCATTGATATAGAGAGGTCTCACTAGGCACACAATATCGAGAAACAATGAGTTAGAAAAAACATTTGGACCAAAGTACCAAAATGGTTATTAATAAAATTTATAAAAAAAAAATTGGTTCGGGAATTGTCTTCAATTTGATGGATGGCATGATCACGATGACAAATCAATAGTGTATTTTTTTTTTAAATTACCTATATCCGTCGGATATCTGACGTTCATGCCATTCCACCGACGGATACGACCGTTGGATATCCGACTCCACCCACCTTAACGTCCGATGTTCCTGCCATACCTCCGACGGCATAGAATGTTGGATATCGACAATCTTAAGTTGGATTTCCCGTTAGATATCCGACTTACTATCCAACAGAAGAGTCGTCGAATATCCGACAGCTATGTAAGATGTCAGATTGCAGCCAAATTCCAACCGACGTTAAAAAAAGATGGGATTTGTTGGATAGTCGACAACAAGATGTCGAAAATCGGACATCTATGCTGTCAGATTTTTGGTTTAATGTTGACGTGGAGATATTCAACTATACCTCTCTTATTGTTATATGATCAATATGTTTATTTTATTACCTGTTACTGATTGAGTTATTAAATACTTGTTGTACCTTCCCCACCTTGATTGAGTTATTATTGGACTTGTGGTATCTTGTCTTTGAATTGTGGTTAATGCGGACATTTACCCTCCATTTTTTTTATACCACCTTGTTGAATTTTTGGTCTTATAGAGTACTTGACTTTGATCACCTGTGATTGGTTGTGGTGTGCTGATAATCACTTCTCTTCTGCTGAGACTTGGTTGAAGTTTATAATTTTTGTGACTTTTTTTTATGTTGAGTTATGTACTGTGCTTGACTGTCGTTGACCTAATCAAATCCAGTCATTTCTCTATCTCTGGTTTGTACACACCCTCTTGTAGGGTTAGCTGGTTCCTAGAGAAGACTGGCCTCTCTGAGGCACAAACAGTCTTTTCTGAAAGTAACACTTCTGAGTATATTTTCAAGAATAGTTTCACACCCAGGTTGGTATCTTCAACTATATCTCTCTTTTTGTTAGATGATATATATGTTTATTTTATTACAGGTTACTGAATATTAGTTTATCATTTTAGTTTGCTTGTCAGTGTAACTCATTATAATCCGTTGATATGGCAGTTTTGAATATACCAAAGAGTCTATGTTAAGAACTTATGGGTTGTACATTTGGAGTTCTTGGTTACAAGAGGTAAGTATGCATGTGAAACAACTTGGGTATCATTTGGTGTGTCAAGTGATTAACCATATATCCCTTGTTTGTTAGTATCATGATCTTATGATTCCTGTGTAAACATGGGTATCGATTACCATATCACAGTGTTTAAGATGTTGATTTCCTTAAGTTGTAAGAATCTAAGAAAGAAAATAAAGATGATGGGTCAGCTTAAGTAATTAAGTATTGATTTCACGGGATAGAGTCTTCTTTTTTAACTCAAGGGCAATACTGCAATGTTCCTGCAACTTAGAATAAAAACTATATTTTTCTGCACTTAGATTTTGATGTGTTTTGAAGAGTCTTACCCATATCCACAGAATTCTTGAGAACTTGAAGTTGTAGAAACACATACAATGCAATATCAGAGTATGTTGTCTGTTTTATATTTGCATTGTAAGGTGTAAGATGTAGAAATGCTTAAACTAAAATGATATTATATGTTGCCTCTAGAATGGGAGAGGCCCTGTAAGCAATTCAAAATTTCAAATTCCAATTACTTGAATAACATACAACATGGAGTTACTTGAATTAACCAATAAGTTTTTCTCAATTTTAATTTCCAAGTGTCCTCATGCAAGGTATTCCTCCTCTAATTGTGTGGCATGCTACCCCTCATATGACATGAGGCCTTGAACTAGTGTTGAAGTCCATGTTTCAACATGTTGCACATGGATATTTTCCTTTGGAGGTCTGTGTAGTAGATGTTGATGTCTTTTCTTTCATGGAGGTTCATCTTTTTAGGGAATCACTACACATATGGAAACTTTGATATTTTATATCCATGCATTATCTTTTTATGCATTCACATATTTGGGGTAGGACACATTATTAAGTGTCTAGGTTTTTTCTATTAGATAGGAGTGTTATACACATTGGGCGGTGGATTGACAAATAGATGCATTCACAGATGTCCTCGCACGCTTTTGAGAGAAACACCCTTCAACTAAGGGTTTCCTAATGTTTTTTTGTTTATATTTGTTTTTTCAATTGTATCCTGGAGGAGGATCACTCCCATTGTACATATCTTAAGGGCGTTCCATCATTATGATTTTATGAGTAGTTTTACTTGGTCATAATGCCCAAATTGGGGTTTAATGCACATTCTTTGAGGGAATCCTTGTTTTAAGGGTTTGTTTTAACATCCATTTCCCACTTTGCACACATATATGCAGATCCAATCTATACGAGATTGATTATCATGATTACAGGACTGCTCACATTCTGTCAGCGCACATGTTGAGGTCCTCCTATTTTCAGGAGTTGTTATAAAAAGTAGTGGATTGTTTTTGGCATATATATCCATGATATATTGATTGTAGGGGCACATAATGGATATCCTCCACAAGGATAGTACAATCCAGTAGCTATCCAAAACCCTAGATACGGAAAACCAAGAAAACTCTAGATACAGAAAATCAAGAAAACCCTAGCTCACACCAAGGATCTCCAACAATCATGCATCACACAAGCATGTCCTCCAAGGAATATGCCTCCTTTTATTCTTCTCTTATTCAAGTACAGCCTAGAGATTCATCCCTTATACAAAAATTCTCTAACTTTTCAAGTCCTATCTACCTCTTGATAAAGTCAACATTTTCTTGCAACGCTTGCATCTCACCAAAATGTAGCTTCACATCTGGGGCCATGGCCTTAACAACAAGTTTTTCATACTTTTTGAATCTCAATAAATACATGTGCACAATTTAGTAATTATCTTAAAGTCAACAAGTTGTCCAATATAAATTTCCTTCAAAGAAGTTGATATGTCTTGTTCGTGAGAAAAAGATCAGCTTCCCTTATCATAATTTTCTTGGAGAATCTTCAAGCATTCTTCTTTCCAACCTTCAGACTTTTCTGCAACATAGAGTAATCCTATCGTTGGATTTGAAACATACATCTCAAACCATGTTGAGTCACTCCAAATGGAAGGTCAAGGTTGTGAGGGAGAATGAGCTACATAAAACACTCTTAATAAAGATATGAAACACAATCCAAAGTTGTGTAAAGGTGATGAATTTGCTAATGAAAACTGCACCAAATTTTTAGACTATGGAAGGTTTGTGTGTTTGTTGGTTCTCAAATTTTCAGAAGACACCTGCATTTGGCTCTCATGCACATCTTTTCAAACATTGTACTCCGAGTAATAACAATCCTCACAACAACAGAAACCACAAGTGTTTGACAAGATTATTGTCGAAAATTTAAATGACCAAAACACATCCAGATTCTTAAAAAAATTTAGAGGTTATGAGTCTCGACTGACAATAGAGATTAAATGCACTTTGAAAGACAAGTCATATTGCCTTTATATTTATACAATATATATTTATTGTGTTGTATTGTTTTCACTATATGACATATGAGTTATTTTCCTATTAATTTTATTATGTTTTAGTCTTTGAGAAAGTGATGTATGTAATTTGAATCTTTGGCATTTTCTTTCTTGTTATCCAATAGGCAATATTGTACCAGAAACTTGGAGAAGAAACCTTGGTGCTTCAAATTCTAGCCTTGTGAGTCAAAATCTACTCAAACGGTAATGCACGGATAGATTTCCAAGTTATATGTGTAGGTGTGTAGTTTAAAATATGGATGGCTGTTAGCCTCACACATTGTTTAATTGCCATTTGCAGTGTGAAGTATTCCCATTTGAATGTGGACGAGTCAGAAACACACTTTGTGCGTCTGTTAGATAATCAGATATTTGAAACTATTTCATCATATCAACTTGATGCTTATGAAAATGAGTGTTACATCCTCAGTTGTTCATTTTCTGATGACAACAATGCCTATTATTGCGTTGGGACATCATATGTCTTGCCTAAGGAGAATGAACCTAACAAGGCAAGCTCTGAAACTTCTGTTTCTTTTTTTTATAAAATCACTCATGATTGCTCTTCTCTAATTCTCTCATTTTTTATAGGGTTTTATTACAATTTTATGAGAATAGTAAATACAACAAAGGTTCATGCTATATGGATGTCTTGTACTTTCCATGCAACAATCACTTTCAGTTTTTAAAATCTCAGTCAATTGTTTTATTTTCATTTGTTTTTGTTAACGGGGCATAATTTTAGTATTTTCTGTTGAAGATGGTAAACTGCAACTTGTTACTGAGAAGGAGACAAAGGGCTTTGTTTATAATCTGAATGCATTTAATGGAAAGTTGCTTGCTGGCATCAATCAAAATATTTAGTTATACAAGTGGGTACTTCGTGGATGATGGTTCAAGAGAGTTGCAGTCTGAATGTGGCCATCATGGTCATGTTCTTGCACTCTATGTTCAGTCTCGTGGAGATTTTATTGTTGTTGGTGATTTGATGAAATCAATCTCTTTATTGATATACAAGGTATGTCTTTTTCTTGATTCTCGTGAAGAAATTTTGTTTGTAATCTAATGACTCTAATTGGAAGATACTATAACTAGACTTTATCAGATTGTTGTTTTCATAGTCCTTGTGTACTATCTGCATTTCTTGTGGGTTTTTTAATTTAATTTTATGAATGATGTTGTCTGAAACATTAGGCTCACATTAATGTGTCTCTATGGTGAAAAATTCTGTTTCCTATTTTTTGTCTTGTAGTTCTTATTTGCCCGAAGAAATGATATGATGTTGGATGGTTTTTATGAATAGGAAATCAATAACTATCGAATTTTAGGAAACACTCTCTATGCTTTCAAACAGGATAGTTAATTTGGTTAAGCATTAAGGAAACCTAAAATAAAAGCTACAACTATCCTCCATTAATTTATGTATTCATTAACCCAAGTTTCTAATTACCATGATTGTAGTGAATATCTAGGGTTACCAGGGTTCTTCTATGATGCCATGATCATTTTCTGGTCAAGTTTTGCATAAAATACATTGCAGTATTGCCCTTGGCTTTTTCAATTGTTTTACAGGAAACCTTTTCACTTACATGGTTCCCTAAATTGTTCATCTCACTACAAAACCTATGAAAACAAGTCTCACTACCATATGCCCAATTACGGTATCATTTGAGTCCTAAGAACTAGCATACATAAAAATGTCATTCCGAGCAACAACCACAGAATTGATGTCTTTACCATGAGTTGCAACCACACCATGTGATGATATCTTCATTGAATTACTAATATGAGTAGAACCTAGTACACCAACAAAACTCCATACTTTGATTGTGCAATCACTCAAAGCCAAACCTAGTATAAAACTGAGAAGGAGAGGCCTAATGATTTTCAAACCAAAGCATTAATTTATGTTGTGAAAATGTCAATGGAATCCACTCTTTCTCCCCAAACATGCAACAATACCTTTCTTTCTCATGGGCCTCTTTTCAGGATGCCTTGGATGCTTGAGCTAGTATTAATCAAGCCACTTGTTTAGGGTTTCCTTCCACTTAACAAGTTTTGGAAAGTTGACTTGCATTGCAAACATTCTGGACAGATATGAATGTTAACAAGTACCATTCGGTTAGGTTTCCAATTGGAAATTCATGCTAGTTATCTTGCTAATTTTACTAAATAAAAACCCTAACTCGACATCTCAACGTCACAAGCAACCATATTTAAGGATGGGAGGACTTGTTTTGATACTTTTTGTAGAGATGGCCTCTCTTATAAATTATGTTTGGGTCAAAGTTGGTTGATGGGTGACAAAAGTTATTATTTATATATCCTCCTATTGCGCCCTTTCAATATCTGACACCAATATTTTCAATGCATTCGTAAGAGGGACATCAATAGGACGATAGTCAGAAGGGACAGATTTGTGAGAATTTATTTGGACATATCAAATTACTTATGATGACCAACAATACATCAAAGGGTGGAAGTAATAGGGAGAGATGATTTCCATAACTCAAGGAATTAAATTTTTACAACAATAAATTCATCAAAATTTCTGAAGATCATGAGAAAGGATGATATGCATTGACAACCCTTTGGACCAACACTGTTTGAGGGTAATTCACATATGGAGAGTGCTCAAACAAAAGGAAAGTATATGGATGTCAAGAAAAAATTAGATACTGATCCAAGGACAACAATATATTGGGTACGATGTTTGTCAAAAAACATTACTAAACACATCCAGGAGCAACTTTGAGGGTCTTTTGTGCACAACTCTTAGTACTTGGGATATTCTTGGGCCTGAAATCCCTCATGAATGAGTGATGAGGTGAGAAATTATAGTTTGGAAAACTCGTAGCATTGATTGTTGCTCAAAACATATTGTCTCACCCTTGTTTCGTTGACAAGTGTCACAAGCTGTGACAAATTTTTGGATGTCTATTTTCATGTCTTCCCAAAATAAGTGCTTAATTCTCTCATAGGTTTTATGAAAACCCAAGTGACCTGCATGGGGGGATGAATGTAACTCTAAGAAGTAGTGCTTCAATGATGAATTGGGTGCTAGACAAATGCACTCATTATTGTTAATGATAGATGATAGTTCAGTTGTGATAGCCTTGCACTATGATTTACAAACAAGTAATCAACAAGGAGGGAGCATGCCCACCAAAATTTGAACTCCTCTACCCATAGTAGGATAAAGAGCATAGCCTTTTCATTTTAATTTTTAAAATGGGAACATTACAAAATTAGAAAGTTGTATTAATTTTCACATAAGTTAAAGGATTTAGCTTTTTATATAAAAACTTATTTAGGAAGTATAAACTGACTATTTTTATCAATTTTGTCTTCCCGGGCCATAATTCTATAAATACCGACTCATGCATGTACTACAGTACTTTTACTGCTATTGTTAATACAACGAGCTGAAGGACTTGACCATTCCATTGTGGAGTTTTCTTCAATTCTCACCGTAAACTTTATTGCGATGCATTTAGTTTTAAACAATGTCTTTCTAATGCAACAGTAATTGAACATTGAATGAATGGTAGTTTTTTTAGGGTAAAGCCTGGACAAACTGTCAATAGGAATATTGCATGTGGAATGTCATGTAGTTGTCCCCTTGACTATTACTGCTTTCATGCTTTGTAGTTAGTGCTCACCCATAGTAGGCCAGAATATGTGCATTCAAATTCATTTTTTTTAACACTTCTAGGTATCGTCGATATATCGACGAACATTAGTGTAGGCCATAGAAACTCTTTCCACGCAGGTGCTGAACCTGCCACAAAAGTTTTTGAATCGATGCGTGGATATTGTGACGATGATTCGTGGAAATATAAAATTGTTTCCACGCAGGTACTGAACCTGCCATGAAACTTTGTGAATCAGTGCGTGGATACTGAGACGATGGTTCGTGGAAATGTAAAATTGTCTTGACGCAGGTGCTAAACCTGCCACGAAAGTTTGTGGATCTCTGCGTGGATATTGAGACGATGATTCGTGGAACGTGGAACTTGTAGAAGCTGAACGTCGATATAGAGACGAAACTTCGTGGCAGGATTAATCTTCCATAGATCTGAGAACTGTTGTGTAGTTGACACGTGCCCACCAAGAAGCGTTTCTATTGCCACAATGGGGAATTGTCGTCCCTATATCCACGAATGTCGTTCCACGAAAAAATGAAACCCCAATCGTTGCAACAGGGATGAAAATTCATGGCAATTACAACGAAAAATCGTTGCAAATTTGACCATATGTGCTAGTGGAAGACCTTTGAGACTCCCCTGTTCCACTAAATGAGAAATGAGCATTCCTAGTCCTCATGTCATAATCACAAAGAGGAAGGGAGAGAGAGGATCTCCTTGACGGATACCCCGAGAGGGTTTAAAGACTGCTGACGGATGCCCATTGATCAAGATAGAAAAGAAAGCAGTAGAGGTAAGGTTGGCTATCCTTTTAATCCAGACCTCATTAAAACCAAAGGAGCTCATAATCTCTTTCATGTAGGTCCAGTTCAGTTTGTCATAAGCTTTGGATAAATCCAATTTCAACAACATCCCTGCTTTTTTAGTGCTCTTAAAGGAGTGAAGGACTTCTTGTCCTAAGATAATACCATCAAGAATTTTTTTGCCTTCCACAAATCCCAATTGTTCTAAAGAGATTAAGGAAGGGAGGAGGGGTTTGAGCCGATTGGAAAGGACTTTCGTGGTGAGTTTGTAAATGATGTTACACAGGGAGATCTGTTGAAACAAATCATCTTTCTTAGCCATCGGAGTTTTAGGAATCAAGGTGAGAAAGGTAGAATTTAAAGCTGGGAGAACCCCCCTCATTTTCCGTGATTCTTCAACCACCTGCCAAACTTCAATTTTAATCAAGTCCCAAAAATAATGGAATAAGTTAGCAGTAAATCCATCAGGCCCTGGGGGTTTTCCATCCTCCATTTGGTTTATAGCGATCTCTACTTCCTGTAATTCAATAGGTCGAATAAGCATCTCATTCTGCTCATCCGTAATAATCCTAGGAACAACATCTTTGAATTCCCTGCATTTCACAGTTTGGTCCACCTGTGGTTTCGTTACCACTTCCTTGAAATGATTAATCAGTTCTGGTCCATATCTTCATGGGATTCAACTAACACACCATCAGAGGTGTGCAGGTTGTAGATCTAGTTTTGATGTCTATGTTGAATAGTAGCTCTGTGGAAGAACTTCGTATTCTGATCCCCATCCTTCAACCATTGATTCCTGGATTTCTGTTGCCAAATAAGTTCTTCTTGCATTTGCCTCTGGTGAAGTTGGTCAGAGAGACTTTTTTCCTCCATGGCCAGTTCAGAAGTCAAGCCTTTCTGCATGATGCTTTCCTGGAGTTGTTCCATCTACAGTTCAATCTTAGCTTTTTCTATCAAAATTTTCCCAAATATATCTTTATTCCAAATTTTGATCTTCTGTTTAAGTAATTTCAGTTTTTGTTGAAAACAATACATCTTAGTACCATTAGGAGGAATAATAGCATTCCACCAATCTTCCACTCGAGTTGGAAAATCTTCATGGGTTAACCAAAATTTCTCAAACCTGAAAGGACTTGTCATTATTGTCCCAATATTACTCCACACAAGAGAAACTGGCCAATGGTCTGAACCCGTAGAGGCAATAGGGCGAGAAGTCAGAGTCCCACCTAATAGCATAATACTTTCAGAAATAAGAAATCTATCAAGCCTCGTAGCCACCAAATGCTCCCCTCCTCTTCTATTATTCCAGGTAAAAACATTGCTCCCCAGATCAACATCAATCAGATTACTTGTCTAAATAAATTCATCAAACAGGGTATTTTCAGGAGTAAGGATTCTTCTACCACCTTTTTTCTCAGAAATTGACCTGATCAAATTAAAGTCCCCTCCTAAGATCCAATGGGCACCTTCAAACAGACTCCTCAAATTAGTTAAACTTGTGATGAAGTTACGCTTTTCTAGATAACTACTAGGCCCATACACATTGGTAATAATACCTTGCGCATTAGAGCCTAAAAAATGAAATTCAGCAGAGAGACTGAAGGTTGTAGAGAGAAAGTTTGAAAGGGACACTTTCCTAGGATCCCACAGGATAGCCACTCCTCCAGAATGACTAGCAGTATCAAGCGCCATACTTTTACGCTGTTTCCATAGATGTCGGGCATTTAATTCTAATTGGGCTCCCGAACACTTCGTTTCTTGTAACAAGACTATAGTAGGTTTTTCCTTCATAATCTTACTTTTCAGAGTTTTCATTTTATGAGGACCATTGGTCCCTCGAATATTCCAAGATAATATTTTCATCAAGCACTATATCTTGGAGAGAGGAGGGCTTCCTGGATTGTAGGGTATTGGCCTGAGTCAACCAGTCTAGCCCCAATTTCACCGATTCGCTCCCTGTTCGACCTCCTCCCCCGCTTTGATCCTCCTTCTTTGAAATTCCTTTTGTTCTCCTTCAATTTTAAGGGTCCAATCCCCAGGCTAGGAGTATGTTTCGTTTTAAGAATTGCTTCCTTCAATAGTTGAAGTTGATTATCAGAAATAGAGTGAACTTCTATGTTTTTGCAGGCCTCTTCGATGCTATCAAGGTCTAGGTCTCCTAGTTCCATCTCATCCAAGTCTTCTTCCATACGATCTGCTGCCAGAAGGTTTGTTCTTTCAGATTTGTTTTTATTACTGTTCTCAGTTACCACCTCTATAGTTTCAACTTCTTGATGAGGTGATTCCTGAGTCGCTAGAGGTATTGGGGTTCCTATCATGTCAGGATCCAAAGCTGCAAAACTATTCTTATTGATTTCCCTTTTACTCAAATATGAGCCAGTATGCCTTCTGTCTGTTCTTCTCCTATTAGGTATTTTAATAAAACCTTCAAAATCTTGGTGTTCCTGAGGTGTGCTACCTGATATTTCCACTGGGAGGTTAAGATGGCAATCCTGGGCCAGATGTCCATGGGTATGACACCGTCGACAACGAAAAGGGACATGTTCATAATCTAGGGTTTGGAACCATTCAGATTCTTCCCAGTTTAAGGTGATCCCCTCTGGTAGGGTTTTAGAAATATTCATATAAATAGAGAGACAAGCATACGACACATACCTTCCTTGCTTAGTTTGATCCGAGATTTTCACAAAATGACCTAGAGCTCCTCCAATAGCCTTCAGAATGTCAGGATCCTAGTATTCAGTAGGTAACCTATACAGTCTAATCCAAACCGGTGCTATTGATAGGTCTTCCTTGTCAGGATTAAAATGATCCTTCCACATTCTTAAGCATAACCCAACAGAGTACTAGAAATATGGTCCTCCCTCAAAAATACGATCCTTGTCTTCCATATTAAAGAAAATCACTATAAAGAAACATTTAGAACCTAGTAAGAGATCGAAGTGACCTTTAGGTTTCTAGGTAGAGTTAATCCACCATGTTGGGGATTTCTCAGAAGGCCAGATACCCATGAATTTACCGATCAGTGTGTGATCCGTCATATGTTGTATTCGCTCCTTTACTCGGGTAGGGTTCACTGACATAGCTGGGGTACTAAGCGATTTGGGGATACAAGGTCCCTATCTCGAGTTTCCTTGAGCCGAATCTTGATTATCCACCCGAGGAATGCAACCCTCTCCTCCGATCCCTCGTCCTGAATTTGCACTTGCGAAACCTCTTTTTTCTTAGCGTTATCTTGCAGTGGAGGAGGGGATGGGCCCCTCCCCTATGATCACACCATCCCGCCGACGCTCACCCAGGCACACAGCACAACCCCCGTCCTTCAATTTGCAAACGATCAGCCGTTGAGATAAACCACTTCTTGGAGCACATCAATCATTTCCTATATCCAACAATCTAGATTTAAGTTTATATTATCAACAAAACAATATTACATAGTCACGCGTGGCTAATTTTCCACATGGGAAACCATATCAGCCACAAAACCATAATTTGTCCATTGTTTTCCATTTAATGTCTTAGTCAAAGCTTGTAAAATCGATATACAAAAAGGAATACCTGTATATATACCTTAAACTATGATCAACTAGCAACTTAGACAAGCCATTATGTCTATTAACAAAACTAGCAAGTTCTAAATGACAAAAAGATATCCAAATATCAAATAATAAATCAGGATGTGGAGTCATCATGAATGATAACTGTGGGCACCTTAGGTTGCTCCTTTGCATTGTTTGTCTGGTTGGGTGCGAGATTGCTTCTAAACACCTTGCCTGTTGTAGCTTTGGCCAACACGTTCATCTTGCCCTTCAATTCAACCTGTGATTTAACGTTCATCTTGGCCAACACGTTCTTCAGTCTAGTTTGAGTTTCCTACTTTTGGACCCGAGCCTCTTCCTTTTCTATGACTGTTTCCATCAGGGATTTGCTTAGGAGTGTTTTCAGTTGTCAGTATAGCGTCATTCTTTTCATATGTTTCGTTTCCCACATACGGGATGAACCAACGTCCTCCGTAATTTTCTCCATATCCTTCTGAATTTCTTCTAGAGTGGTTTTCTCGATTATCTTCTCCACCCAAATCTCCATGCCTTCAATTCTTTTCCTGACTTCTGCAGAGATTGTGTCCCCATATGCCTCTTTATCCATTTTGGTTTCCTTGGCCATGTCGGGCATATGCATATGAGGGCTCCTTTTGTGAGGGCCATTTGCCAAGTATTTTCCCTTAACCATCCTTTCAAATCCCTAGTGCCAATTATCTGTAGCAGTTATACCAACTGGCTAAAATAGGGAGGAGAAGTCAACTTGAGGTTCATAGGTTACCCCTTTCTTACTCCTGTTATCCTTAAATCCACATATCGAGGTTGAACCTAACAAAAACTGCGATAAGTAATCTCTCTCTCGAGAAATTGTTGCAAGTTTGCTGTAAAAATTTCCTGCCCCTGAACTGAAAGGACCTTCACAAACCCGCTCCTGTTCTCCTCATTAAATCAATTGATTATGCCCATGAGTTTCTATGCTAAGGCCATCATTTTCCGCTTCGCCGATGGAAAGTCCTGTCTAACCTCACCACTTCTCCCCTACCAACCTTTCCATCTCCATTACCCTTCATCATGTTTCGGATTTCAGTTCTGCATGTGCGGGAGGTCCTCTTGCAGTACAAGTGACCCACCTCTGCCTTCATTCATACTCATTTGAACCGTAGATGTTGTAATATCTCGATTTTGACCCCATTGCATTAAAATGTAAATGATGTAATATTGTTATAAAATCATGGTGAGGAGCTCAAGGCCGAGGCCCCACCATCGATTTAGTGATGCATATGGTTTGCATGCTAGCCAGGCACAATGGAATTGCAAATATCATGTAAATATGCATTTTAATAAAATACCCACAACTAGCTATGCAATGTAATGCAACAAGAGTATGGGGGCATGATCTTTACAAGGAATTGGGAGGGAAATATTCAAACCCTTGGATCCAATCAAGTCAAGCCAAGTGTCAATGAGAGAACCCACAAATCCTCAACTACCCATGTTGAATTTTGTGCCCAATCATTCATTTCTCCCAAGAGTTGGTTGAGGTAGTTAATGCCTTGGGGAATGGGGAGGTACGATTGTCCAAATTCAGGTATGGCCAAGCCACCATTCATGGAAATTCGTGTTTGTCTTCCTGGGCAAGAAAGGAGCCATGAATTTTCTCTTGAAGCCATTATTCACCATTGCCTTTTATCCCTCACGCAGTCTGAGCTTCCTGGGCTTTTTCCTCCATGGTTTTGTTGTGGTTTCCTTCATTTTCCTAGTTGGGAAGGGTGTTTTTGTATGGTATAAAAGTGGGGAAGAGGGGAAATCATTTTGGGGGTTCCATAGAGGTCGTTTTGGCCATTTGAATGCTCACATACTTGTGGGAGAAATTAGTTTCTTCCCTGTGGTTGATTTCCTCTTCTCACAATCCGTTTTGGTGTGCCCATGATTTGGGGAAAACCCATGGCCATCTTGTTTGTCAATCCCATTTTAAAAAAAATGTGTATCCATGCCCAATTATTGTGTTTGTTGTGTGTAGATAGAGTATGTTTATACATGGGTTATGGGTATCCATTGCTTTGGCTTAAGCTTGAGTGCAAGCATCCAGAAATGAAGAGGGTTCAGATTTAGCCTGATAAACCCAGCTATGGACTGGCTTGGCTTAGATGTGATGGTCATCTTGCTGTGCATCAAATGTAGGTTCCCATTCCTTGTAGAAATCATGCCCAGCTCGGGGGTGGAAATTGTGTTGAGATATCGATGAACACAATTGGCCTATGGCTGGGTGGAATGTTGCAGTTGCGTAGGTAGTTGCTTGGGACAACAGTACATCAAGATGAGTAGTCTTTATGTGTATTTACTTATGCACTGTTTTATTTAATTTGATGATTGTTATTGATATGTTGAATGCATTTGAAATGTGTGTGGATGATGTTTTATTCCGTTGTGCATGCTTTCTTGATTTTCATCTGCACACATATGTATTTTATTTGTAATGGCATGAATTTGTTCATGATGAATGGGGATGAGTTTATGTAAAATCCCAAGATCTGTAGTCATGTTCCCTTCCTTGCGTTGGATCGATGGGAGGGGACATGACAAATGTCCTGCTTCTCCAATATCCTCTCCACGTGTCAAGGTCATATCATGTACATTAGCTACCCGTCGTGGGGATTGGAGGTCTTGCTTTGCTAGCTTAAGACAATCTTCCTTTAGTTAAAGGGGACAGTATCACTCCAGTTGGAGTTTAGGTCCACATTTCCATAGTTAACCGCTTAATTGGAAAGCCTATTATCTACTTTGTTGGCTTCCCTATGGACATGGGAGGGGATGATTACAGTGGTTTCTTCTAGGAGAGAGCTGACTTGGGGGTGTTCCATTGCAAATTTTTTTAAGCCGATAGATCATGATTTGCGAATCCCCTTCAACCACCACATTGTTGAAGTTTTGTTTAATGGAAATTTGCACTCCATACACTAAGGCATGAAGCTCAATTGCGTTATTTGTATCCCTTCTGAGGTAGCCTACATAGATATGAAGCAAAGTGCCTTGAGAGTTTCGAAAAGTGCCACCGAATCTTGCTAGCCTAGGATTTCCCTTTGAAGCGCCATCAAATTAAGTTTTATGAATATTTCTTGAGGGGGGGACTAGGAAGAAGGATTACTGATGCAGATTGAGGAGAGATTCAAACCAAAATTCTATTCAGGTGGTTGAGATCCCATGCCTGTAACATCTCTTGCTCTTGATTTGAGGCTTTCCATTCCTGTTCCGACCATTGGCATTGATGGTTTCTTTGATGTTTGGCTCAACCTTGTCCCAAACTTGGGATGCGTTGCGAGTTTCACCTTTAAATATGCATATATTTCTTTCCTTCAAAGTTTCCGAGAGTAAGAATCCTAGGAAAATTTTCCACACTAGGTTGAGAATACTGATATTATAAACAATTGTCCTCCATTGAGCAATTGTTTCAATGATATTTCCCCTATTTCTGTTTGATTGCTTGAAGATGGATTCCCCCTGGTACCATAAAGTAGAAGGAAAGGGGCATCTGTTCAATAGATGTTCCAAGGTTTCAGATTCTTCATAACATAGACAACACTAGGACAAGCCTACAAATCCTTTGCAGCTAATGTGATCCCACATAAGGGCTTTTTCTTTGGAAACCAACCAGAGAAAGGTGGACACCTTAGGCTAGAGGTCTTGTTTCCATATATGCTCCCATATATTTCTACCTTGCTGGTTCCTTGAGTTTTTTAGGATCAACCATGCTTCCTTGAGAGAAAATGTACATTTTTTCTATGTGTCTCAATCTGAGTATGCTTCTCCTTGGCGGGTTTGAATTTTTCTCGTTTGAATTTATTGCCAAATATTATCCCAATTGAAAGCATCTAGAGGTGTGGGCCAATTTTCCTCGAGGAGTCATTGTTTACAGTCATTGGCTTGATTGTTTTCATTCTAATATTGGTATACATAAATTCTGTTGGCTTAGTGGAGCCTCTCTTTGAAGGTCTAACTGTGTGGCAGAGTCATTAGTTTTTTGATTTGTTTCCATGCGTCATCCCATAATAGGGTAGATCGCTCATCTCTTATTTCCCAAAACTATGATCTTGTATAAGTTTCCTATTGTTCCAGAATGTGTTCCAAATGACTGAACCATTGATAGGCGCCTCCAATCTTATCAGCTCTTGTTCTTCCACTCTAGGTGCATATTTTTCCTTCCAAACTTTGCTCCATAGGGATGATTTATTAGCTTCACTTCTAGTTTCCGGATCCCGCATACCCAAACCTCCCATTTGTTTTGGTTGGCATACTGCTCGCAAAGTGACCAAAGCTCATTTTTGGTCCCCCCAATAGAAAGGTTTACTCTAGGTTTCGAATAGATTTGATTTTTTTTTTGGTGTGACCATAGCTGAAAAAAGATATGTGAGCATACTATGCAAAACATACTTGAGGAGGACAATTCTGCTTAGAATATAAAGAGCTCAGAACGCCCAATTCACTAATCTTTTTTCCATTTCAGAGAGAAATGATCCCATGATTGATTTTAGTTAGCTCTTATGATTAGAGGCTCCCTAAGATATTTAGATGGAAGGGTATTCCACTGAACGTTCAAGATTCGAGAGATATAAAATTGCAATGTTAAAGGAGTATTGAAGAAAACAATTTCTGACTTACCATGATTGATAGAAATGCCTAAAGCACTCGTGAAGTTAGTTAGGATAGTCTTCATGGCCTTCGATTCCCTAAAACTTGGAGTTACCATCAACATGGTATCATCAACAAATTGTTGGACCTGAGAGGTTATTAGATTGTCACCGCGAGAATTTATACCTTGGATTCTTCCTTCCTCCATTGTTGCCTTGATGTTTCTTCTGAAGCCTTCCTCCATTAAAATGAAAAGGAAGGGTGACATAGAATCTCCTTGTCTAATTACCCTTGATGGGGAAATTTTTTCCGAAGGATATCCATTGACCATGATTGAGAAAAAAGTTGAGGATGTAAGTGATAGGACCTAGTTTGTCCATTGTTCTGAGAAACCAAAAGCCCTCAACATTCAGTAGATGAATCTCTAGCTAATTTTGTTGAAGGATTTTGACATATCCAGTTTGATCATCATCCCTACCTTCTTATTCACCTTCAGGGAGTGAATTATCTCGTGCGCTAATATGATATCATCCAATATTTGGCACCCTTCAACATATATTGAATGCTCTCATGAAATTAGGATCGACAGAATTGGCTTCAAGCGATTTGCAATTACCTTTGTAATAATCTTAAAGATTACACTGTAAAGTGAAATAGGACGAAATTTGCTTGGAATGTTTGCATTATCCTCTTTAGGAATGAGGATGATAAAAGTGGAACTTAAAGTAGGAAAAACATCTAGCCGACTTCTAGATTCCTCCACCACTTCCAATACCTCCTTCTTGCTGGTATTCCAACATGAGTGATAAAAGTCTGTAGTGAAGCCATCTGGGCTACGGGACTTGCCTGGAGGCATTTCCATGACTGCATGCTCCACTTCCTTAAGAGTAATAGGACAGAGGAGAGAATCATTTTTATTTTCCATAACTGGGCTGGGGATATTGTTGATAATTTTGTTGATGGCTTCCTCCCTTCTCTGAGAGGTTCCCCCATATGGCTTCAATAGAAGTTTACCAACTATTTCTCTAGGTTTTTTTTTTTTTGCAGGTATTCCCTTGCTCACTCTTCAGAGAGGTTATCCAATTCTAATTTTTATGTTGAACCATTGAGTTATGAAATAACTTGGAATTTTTATCCCCCTCCTTGAGCCATTTGATCTGGTATTTTTTCCTCCATAGTGTTTCCTCCTAGTTATTTCGGAGGCCTAGTTGATTTTGTAGTTCACTTTCCTCTTTGATTGCTTGTTCATTTTAGCCCTCTAGAATGATCCTCTGTTGCAACTATTCTTGTTTTTCCTCCTTTGCGCACTTTGCCTAAAAAATATTTCCAAAGACATCTTTGTTCCATGCCTTGATTTTGTATTTGAGGTGCTTTAACCACTGCTGGAATTGATACATATTCAATCCATATACAATGTTTCCTTCAACCCAACAATTGGCCAAGTTCTCCTAAAATTCTAGATGTTCCAACCAAAATTTTTCAAATCCGAATGGACGGTTTCTTGGCCCATCATCCATTAGTACTTCAAGGTAGATGGGATAATGACCAAAACTTGCACAAGAAATAATAGAGATTTCGATACTTAATCCCTTGGTTATTATGTTTTCCAATATGAGGAATCTTTCCATTCACGAAGCAATATATATATATATATATATATATATAGAAAACAATTATTTATCAAGAAGAGAATTTACAACCTTGTCATGAAATGAAAAATTCCTTTCTAGTGGATTAAAGTGCAACTAGCAACAAGGCAGTTAGCAAGGGTGTGTATGGCCTCTAGTAAGGAGGAAAAACACTTAACTAGTGGATAAAATTTTCAGGTAACAACAAAACACTTAGCAAGGTTGTGTACAACCTTTGGCAATGAGGAAAAACACCCAACTACTAGATAAAGTTGCCATGCAACAAAAAATCACTAAGAAAGGGTGTGTACGACCTCTGGCAAGGAGAAAAAAACCAAAAAATGCAACAATACTACCATTCTAGCTACAAATTCCTCTCACATTTATTCTCATTGTTCATTGGCATTCATTAATGACATAGATGAGCTCTCAAACTACACAGTAAACATATTAATGTAATAAAATAATCACACATAATAAACATTGCTCATGGAGACATTATTTACCCTAGAAACCCAAATAATGAAACCAATATTCAATGGATTTGGCTTGGCTATTTATTTGTTGGATATAGATAGGTTACAACACTCTCTAGCTCTCTAGTTCCACTTCTCTTTTAGTCATGGGAACTTGGACAAAATCACTCCCACTCTCAGCCAAAGAAATCCCTCTCTTTAATGAGAAATAGTAAATAGGAGCATGGCTTAGCTGGGGGATAGTTAAGAGGCCAAATGTCACCAATCCTCCATCTTCCCCAAGCCCTTAAGCTTCTGCTTTTGTCTTTGTTTTTTTCATACATTTAGTGAAATTTCATATTTTCCTATTTTTAAAATACATGATATATTTTTCTTCACGTGACATATTTTTTAAAGTACATGATATATTTGTATGATTCTTACATTTCTCATTAATCCTTAGAGTTATGTCTTAATGCAAGGGTAGACACCACTAGTGATGGCATGTGGCCTTTCATGTCACCAACTCTGTCTCCCACCTTATCCATAGCTCTGTACCCTATTTGTGTTGATATTTGCTAAGAATATTGCCTAAAGCCGTTGTTGTTTTAGGTCCAATTTCAGATCAATGACCCCCTAAATCATTACATGGGTTGAAAAGTTAAGTTTTATAATGGACATGACCATGTCGTGATTTTTTAGAATATGAAGTTTACAATGAATACGACCACATTGCAACTTTCAAGAAGTTAAAGTTTTCATTGGTCGCAATTGCATTGACCACAAAGTTTAAACTTTCTAAATATTGTGTCATCGCCAAGGATAGGGGTTTCATTTCAAGCCAAAAGGGTGATAAAACTTAACTTTGTGTGCAGGTTGAAAGGTTGTGGCTATCCACTGCTATAATTATTTACCCCTAGTTTGAAAAGGGAAAAGGTTTGAGTGTTAAATTTTTATAAGAAAGGAGGGTCTACCAAACATTTGTAGAGAGCACACCAATGAACATTTTGCATTGTGTTGATTGATTGTAAGTGTTTATAAGCCTAATAGTTGGGAGGAGCTATTACCTTGTGCAAGGTATTTAAAAAGGACTTAGTGTTTTCACTAGTCCAATAAAATAGCTCAACACTTGTCACATGCTGGTTCCTTTATTTCCCATATCCTTCTCTTTGCATGTTTTTCATGGGAAAATAATTGTGGGTCGGTGTTTATATTTAAACAAGAGCTACATGCACCTTAGTCCCTGCCTTTTAGATAATAAAAAAAAAAAATTTATTCAAAGTTGTTTTGAAATAAAAATAAGAACTATATATAACATATAAAAACAATTATATTCATATAAAATACATTATATCCCTACCAATATATATTAAATGTTTTTTTTATAACATAAACAGATAAAGGACTTTTATATAAAATATCGAGCAGTGTTTACAAAATATAGCAGCGAGGATGCTCTCTATTGGGAATGAGAGACATCATTTCTTGCTTAGTTTCAGACATTCTGGAAAATTCATGGAAAGAACCTATTCTATAGAGCTTAAATCTCCCGACAAACTGGCCCAATAACAAAACATAAGAACAAAGCATTGCTTCTCCTAATGACCGATACAAAATGGATTCAAATTGTCATGAATCCTATACTTCTGATGTATCCCTTTACATGACAGAACCAGCATATAAACTGACAAAACAAACTCTAACCCAAGGCTGAGAGATAAGAGAGTAGAGCAAAGTCGAACAAAAGCTGAGCATAGTCCACAATGTTTCTTCTGGCTGCTCCTTTGAAGCCCTCAGATAAGCTCTTGATTTCGACACGCATGCTGTCGATCTTACCCTCCACCGCCTTGGCACGACTGTGCATTGCAGAGATCATTGTTGCCAGATTGACAGAACAAGGGCAACCATTTTTGTGATTTTTAGCCAAACTATTAACCTGGCCGGAAATCTTGACACTGCTACCTCAAACTTCAATATTGGTGGTTTGAAAAAGAGAGAAGAGATGAGTGAGAGCATGCTTGAGCTCGTAGTTTTCTCCCCGAAGGGTTAGGATTTGGGATTCCAAATCTTTAAGGTGAGTTTGAACCTCGACTGGAAAACTAGAGAACCATGTAACATAACCACTGCCACCTTCATTCCACTTACCAGAGAGGGCATTGATACCATTCCCATGAAAGCTGGCCTTGCAGAAATTAGACGTGTTGTGATGCTCCCTGCCCGATTCCTCCATGTTCCTGTCGTGGCAGGTCTCATTTGGATGAGGATTCTTCGGGGGTTCGAAGCTTATCCCACCCTAGGAAGCAATTTTTTTCCTGCAGAGAATGCATTGCAGCATAGAAATACTAGGGCCGGGGAATCATCCTCCATGATTACACAGTTATGAGGGTCCTCGCAGCCTGAGAAGTGATTGCCACTAAACATTGAAATGCTTCCGGGATTGTGAATGCACCAGACATCAGGCTTACCTCTAGTCTTGCAAAAAATTCTAAAGGCTTGATCGAATGACAGAATGGTGAAGTCCCTTCCCATCTTAAACACGGAGAAGCCTCGAGAATCGACCAACAGTAAATGTTGCATGGAGGCCATGTGGGTCAAGCATGCGAGGAGGTCTGGATCCAGCGAGAAGGCGCAAGCGGTGGCATCAATCATTAAATTGGAGTTATGACGAGGTGAACCAATTCTATTATAGGGTGGAGAAGGAAATTTAAGCAACCAACGTTGCCAAATCTGAAAGTAAATGGTGATGCTGAGATTGTTCATAAGGGTCCAAGAGTGACCTAGTTATGGGACCCAAGCAAACATTTGAGAATGCTGGTTGCAAACCAAAACCCCACTCTCCAATCTGACACCCATATTGGCCATCTTGTCCGCATACTGGTTATTAGATATCAAGAGGTGAAGGAAGTTGATTGTTTGGAATTCCTTGACGATGTTGTTCAACAGATGGTGCATTTTGGTGGCAGGGGTCTTTCTGCTCATTGATAAGCTTCTGGATTCCCTGATGATCAACATAGAATCCCTGAAAATGACGAGATATTCAATTCCATCAATTCTTGGTAGTCATGCCATTCAGCTCCATTGTTAGATCTTTTGCCTATTCCCCAAGCATAGTCATTCGTCTTGCTTCCATCAAAGTCATAGAGGACTCCTCCCGCACCTGCCATCCCTGACCAATATAAATTAAATGTTAATAATTAAAAGATATACATATTAAAAATTGTGAAAGTGTACATTTTAAATAAAACGAATTGCCAACATACAACTTAAATAAATTAAAGTACCTAAACTTTCTCATTCTCAAAGTGCAATTTGAATGAACTTGTCAGCACATATTTTTTTGAATCTCCAATTTTGTGTGCGTGTGTTTATCCTCCAATCTTCATGAAATCTAAGATAGGAAAGAAACTTATTTTTTTAAAAAAGCCAAGTGTATCCATTAGTGACTACATTGCAACAACCTTGTTGAAGAATCCTATGTCCCCTATCAATATAGTTTGCAAGAAAAATGGTATAAATTTTGATAATGTCATGATTTGCAATATAAACTTATTAAACTTAATGTAGTTGATAGTAGGGATATGGTATTGATTGAAGTCATCATTTATGTATTATTATTATAGGCCAATATATCAACTATCAACTACAAGTCTAATAAGTTTAGTACTCAATTTAGATGTTTAAGTAAGGACATTTAAAAACTAATAAAGCCTTAATAGTGTCCAACTCTAAGAGTAGAAACTTTGACATAAAAAATTATGTAAAAAAAGAAAATGGCAAGAGCTTGAGAAACATGGTTCTTATTTGGAATTAAAAAATTTAAACCTTGACTTTGATGTTGAAATAAAAAATTCACATTATTAATAGATGAATCCAAAATTTTCAAACATAACAAAATAAACTCTAATAAATTAGTGTTGATCATAAACATGTACATATGTTAAAAAATAAATAAAGAATCTTTATGATTTGAAAAAACATCTAAATCTTGAGGAGAAGACAAATTCATGATTTGAAAAGACATATAAATCTTGAGGAAAAGACAACCATAGAAGCTAACTATCATGATGCATGTGAATCTGGTGTTAGAAGCTAACTATAATAATGCATGTGAATAGATAGTGTTACATAAGTCACAGGTACAAAGACATTCATATTTAATCTTGAAGACCTTTTACACCTAAGCATGTCAAATTTAGGGTAAAGCACTTTGTGAGTTAATTTATGTAGCAACGTTGGTAAAATAATTGAATAATATATAATTTTAAAATCAAATTTCAATAATTAATCTGTGTTGATATTTTGCATCGATCTTATTGGTATATTGTTATGGTGGTAATTTTCATATACACGAGGAGGCTAGAAAGTTTGCTTACCATACTGGAATTAGGTAGTGGTTGTTTATGGAGGGGCCCTATAGGTTTGTGAATTTTCTTGCATTTGGTTATTCAATGTTTGCATTTCTATATAATGTGTTCGATTATTATGTATAGTGATAATACTTAACATTATCAATCCGTGTTCTTGTATTTTTAATAGAACACTGTTACGATATTTAGACACTTAGGAGTTAGTTAAGATCAACTTGTGTAATATATCCGTCAGGGATAGTGTGTTTCTTTAGTATTCTTTAGTATGCATTAGTATGCATTTGTAAATACTAAATCCGACGGTCACGATATGTTCCCGACATAGAGTGATTCGACGGCTCAACTTCTCTTAGATCAAACATAACCTTGATCCGTGGCTTAACATCTGATTGGTCCATGATCTCTATTTAAAGAGCATGGAGGGTCATTGTTTAGTTGATCGATTATGAGAAGCTCATTTGTAACTTTCTTTCTTTGCATAATAAATTGTCCCGTAGAAGCTATTTGGCCAGGGCCATGGAGTGTTTCCCTCAAGAGGGTTAAACCACGTCAAAACATCGGTGTGTTGATCTGTGATCTGTTTGTGTGAAGTGGTTGCTCTTGGTGTTTGGTCCTTTGGTAGTACCCTGTGTACCCGAACATGGTATCAGAGCTTTTATGAAGTGCCGCTTCTGGTTATGATCTAGATCTTGAACTACTGTTGCCGAAACTCGAAAGGGTTTCTAGTTCTGGTATTTCTGTGCATTTCTGGGCCGTGGGAGGTGTTCCATTGCGTCTGGAGCGTCGTTTCCATTGGGAAATAGTTTTCGTTTGATCGAAAACGGTTCCCGGTTGCTCCAGAAACATATATTTCATCAGATCTAAAGGTATAATGTTACAGTGACGCATTTTTTTTTTTTTTAAAAGAAAAAAATCTCATATTTTATCATTTTTTATTGTTAGATTTTTTTGGGTTCGGATTGTTGCTTTCCCGTCTGCTTATGCTCTTTTCCGTGCACCTTGAGCGATCTCGGCAAATCAGAAACAGAAAGGGAAAGGGTTTTTCTCGGTTGCGTATGCTCTTTGCCGTGCACCTTGCGCGATCTCGGCAAATCAGAAACAGAGAGAAAATGTAGACTTTTCGGGCAAGTTAATGAGATCTAACTCCACAAGTGTGGAAAAGTTTTTTTTTTTGTTTCGATTTGTGGTGTGTTTTGCAGGAAAAAGGGCAAGCATGCAAACCGAGCAAGAAGAGTAAAAAAAAAAAAAAAAAAAACACACCTTCCTCATTCCCATATTTTACATATCTTTTAATCTAGTTCACTTGGTTCAAAGTTGCTTTATTCCTTAATAGGTCTTGAGTTCAAATCTTAGGAAGTTACTTTTAAAAGAAAAAATGCATGCAATTTCTATTTTCAAGTTATTTTATTGTAAAAGTGCATCTCACTTAAATAATAAAAAATAAAAATACAAGTGAGTCACTTAAGTTTTTTTTAATTGTTGCACTATTTAAAAGTAATATCATTGTAAAAGTGAAATCACTTATTTTACAAAAGTGGTTCACTTAAAGCAACTTTATTGTAAAGTGATTGTCAAAAGGTTCATCTTGGGAAGAGGGGGTTCTTCTTTTTGCTGGACATTCTCTAGCTGCCACGTCATTATTGGGGACATCTTCAACAGTTTCTTTGTTCAAGCATAACTTCATCATATAGAGTCAGTTTTCAGTGCCGTTTTTTTTTAAATTGCCTATTTTTTTGAGCTCTTCACATCCAGATTATTGGTTTCTACTTTTACAGCCATTAAATTACAAATATGACCGCCCCTTGTGATATTCTACTTAACAGTTCCAATTATTTCTCATGGAAATCTCGTATGGAGGATGTTCTACGAAGTAGGGAACTTTTCAGAATTACCTAAGGGAAAGAAAAAGAACCCACTGATGATGATAAGAAAATAAAATGGGCAAATAGATGTGATGAAGCTCGTGGATTGATTGGGATGTCAATCTCTACTGATTTGCGATTCCACATATCTGGAATTGATGAACCTAATGCTGCTTGGGACAAGTTGGAATCTGTGTTTGGTAAATACAATGAAATTCGAGGTCACCAACTCGAAAATGAGTTGATTTTTTTAAATCCAAGTGACTTTTCATGCATTCAAGATTATTTATCTAAGTACAAAACTCTTAAACTCTTATGAGCAGAATG
Organism: Larix kaempferi; assembly: GCA_027924585.1. NCBI lineage: Eukaryota > Viridiplantae > Streptophyta > Pinopsida > Pinales > Pinaceae > Larix > Larix kaempferi. The sequence goes on along the minus strand of BSBM01000238.1, from coordinate 3,904,138 downwards.
TAAGATTGAGAGGGAAGACAAACAATGCATTTATCATATTCTTTCCAAACTTGGACCTGCATATTCTATTTTTGTATCTACATTTTACTCCATGAAAGCATCCTTGAATGCAGCTAGCTATCAAGAGCCTAGTCTTGAATCCTTTTGTGATTCCTTGATTAGAGAACAAGATAAACTCATTCATCTTGGAATAATCAACAATGCAGATACATCTGGGAAAGCCTTATTGTCCCAACAGAAAGAAAAGTCCAAGCCTCCCAAGAAACAAAATTTTCATAATAATAAGTCAAACAAGGGTCCCAAAACCCTCTCAGTCAGCTCCTTCTTTAAAAAATGACAAAGGATCCAAGCCAAAAGGCAAGAAGACTGAACGTCATTGCAACTATTGCGGGAAAGATAATCATGATGAATCTAAGTGTTTCAAGAAGATGGCAGCCTTGGAAGCAACAATGAAGAAGCACCACATTAGCCTAGATTCGCCTTCAGAATCTGCCTCTCATGGACATGCACTTTGTGCTTTTGGTTATTCTTATAATGCATCTTCTTCTTCTACTTCAAATGAATGGCTCATTGATTCTGGAGCATCTTATCATATGGCTAAGGATTAAGCCATCTTTTCTACTATGCATGAATGTAACACCAAACAAATATTTGTTGGTGATGATAGATCTCTAAGTGTTGTAGGAGCTGGAACAGTTCCAGTAGATAATGGTCATTTTAGTGATGTACTATGTGTTCCAAGAATTTCCTGCAATTTGTTATCAGTCTATCAGATCATTCATTCTGGTGAAGATAAAACTGTGACCTTTACACCTCACCAAGTTGTAATCAAGGATTTTAAAGATCCTCAACAGGTCCTGGCTACCGGAATTGTTGATGATGTTACCAGGTTGTACAAGTTTAACAACTTTGGGTCATCACCTTTCCCTTCAGTTTTTGTTGCTCATAGTGATAACTTGAGCAAACTTTGGCATGAGCGATTTCGTCACTTAAATTATCGCTCATTGCAACAACTATGTAAAGAAAATATGGTGATAGGTCTTCCGATGGTATCTTGCAGAGATGGTGTTTGTTCCGGTTGCGTACTCGAAAAACATCATCGGGACAGTTTTGACAAACGTGCCTCTTGGCACGCCTCGGTTCCCTTGGAGCTTGTGCATAGTGACTTGTGTGGTCTTCTTCCATCTGCTTCCTTTTCTGGTTTCAAATATTTCTTAACTTTCATTGATGATTACACCAGACGCACTTGGGTTTATTTCCTAAAACTTAAGAGCGAAGTATTTAACATGTTCTTGGCCTACAAGGCCCTTGTTGAAAAAAAATCTGGTCATCAAATTATTAAGTTAAGATCTGACAATGGAAGAGAATATGTTAACAAAAAGTTCACTACTTTCTGCACTGAACAAGGCATCCAACAACAACACACTGTTCCATATACACCACAACAAAATGGTGTTGCTGAGCGGAAGAACCGCACTTTAAAAGAAATGGCTAATTGTATGATCCAATCTAAGGGACTAAGTGTTCAATTTTGGGCTGAAGCCATTAATTGTGCAAATTACATAGTAAATCGCACCCCCACTAAAGAATTACAAGGTATAACACCGGAAGAAGCATGGAGTAAAACTAAAACTGATGTAAGTCACTTCCGTGTGTTTGGTAGTGAAGCATGGGCTCACATTCCAGATGAAAAACGGAAAGCATTGCAGCCTAAAAGTGAAAAGTGCATATTTGTTGGATATTCTGAAGATGTAAAAGGTTATAGACTTGTTCAACCACATTCTCATGATATAATCATTAGAAGAGATGTTAAATTTGATGAAAATCTCTTGGCCTGCGAGCCTAACTCGGTGATTGTACCATCTGTGACCTGCGATCCTGATTCGGCATTTGTGCCTTCTTCTTCTTCTTCCAACTTCCTTGACAGGTTTCCAACTCCAGTTTCTGATAATGACAGTGAGGATGAAAATCCACCTCCGCCTGCTCATGTTCCTCCAGTTGCACCAGCACAAGTGCTTCCTCGATGTGTCCGTTCAACATGTGAAGCAGTTGGTGATCTTGTTGGCGATCCTAGAGATCAATGTCGAACACGTTCTCAGTTTCAGTGAGCCTCTTCTGTTTTGGCTCAAGTTTCCGAGAATCATGATCCATAAACTTTTGCAGAAGCTTCAGGGAATCCAGATTGGGATGCAGCCATGGATGAAGAATATCGTTCCTTAATGGCGAACGATACTTGGGATCTTGTACCTCTTTCAAAAGGAAGAAAACTTATCAGATGTAAATGGGTCTACAGAACTAAGTATGCATCAGATGGAAGTGTTGAAAGACTTAAGGCAAGGTTAGTTGCCAAAGGTTTTTCCCAAGTTGAAGGGATTGACTACAATGAAACCTTTGCTCCCGTCGCCAAAATGAACTCCATCCGCCTTGTTCTTTCCCTTGCTGCCTTACACAACTGGGAAGTCCATCAAATGGATGTCAAGTCTGCCTTCTTACATGGTGATTTACAGGAGGAAATTTACATGGAACAACCTCCTGGCTATGTTCAGAATAACTCTAGCCTTGTTTGCCGCCTTAAGAAATCCTTATATGGCCTTAAGCAAGCTCCTAGAGCTTGGTATGCCAAAATGGATAACTTTCTCCTTGACACTGGTTTTTCTAGATGCCATTCTAACCCCAATGTCTATACCAAGAAAGTAGGAAACCATCTCATCATACTTGTTCTTTATGTTGATGACCTTATTCTTACTGGTAGTGACCCTAAGCTTATAACCCATGTGAAATCCCGTCTTAAATTTTTTTTTGAAATGTCAGACTTATGACATTTGCATTATTTTCTTGGTCTCCAAGTCCTGCAAACCAAAGAAGGAATCTTTCTTTCTCAGTCTAAGTATGCTTGTGACCTTCTTCGTCACTTTCACATGGAAGATTGTACACCAGCCCCTTCTCCCTTCCAGTCTGGAGTCAAACTTTCTGCCACTTGTACTTCACCTGAAGTTGATGTCACCTTGTATCGTCAGCTTGTTGGTAGTCTCTTATACTTGACTCATTCCTGTCCTGACCTTTCCTTTGCAGTTGGTCGTGTTGCCCGTTATATGCAGACACCTCATGAAAGTCACTGGAAAGCAGTTAAAATAATACTTTGATATATTCGAGGTACAATTCAATTTGGGATTCATTACAGTACAGGGGGGAAACCTTTGTTGGTTGGTTTCACTGATTCAGATTGGGCCGGCGATCCTGATGATCGAAATTTTACTGTAGGTTATGTTTTCAGTCTGGGATCTGGACCTATTACTTGGGCTTGTAAGAAACAACAAGCTCTTGCTCTTTTTTCAGCAGAGGCAGAATATCGAGCAGCAGTTAATGCCAGTCAGGAAGCTTTATGGCTTCGACAGATCCTTTCAGAGTTTGGATTCGAGCAGCAGCAGCCTACTCCACTTTGGTGCGACAATCAAAGTGCCATCAAGCTTTCCAAAGATCCAGTTCTACATCAATGCAGCAAACACATTGAACTACATATGCACTTCATCAGAAATCTTGTTCATGATCGTGTTCTTGAAGTGCTCTTTTGTCCTACAGATGATCAAGTTGCAGACATCTTCACCAAGTCTCTTATAGAAGCGAAGTTTTCTAAACTTCGATCTATGTTAGGAGTTCAGGAACTTGTCATTAAGGGGGGATAGGCTCTAATGCCTCCTTCCTTCTCCTAATAGTGTCACTTTTGTAAATCCTTCAATCCTATCCCAAGTTGTTCTTAAGGGGGGATGTTAGGATATTTAGACACTTAGGAGTTAGTTAAGATCAACTTGTGTAATATATCCGTTAGGGATAGTGTGTTTCTTTAGTATGCATTAGTATGCATTTGTAAATACTAAATCCGACGGTCACGATATGTTCCCGACATAGAGTGATCCGACAGCTCAACTTCTCTTAGATTAAACTTAACCTTGATCCGTGGCTTAACACCCGATTGTTCCATGATCTCTATTTAAAGAGCATGGAGGGTCATTGTTTAGTTGATCGATTATGAGAATCTCATTTGTAACTTTCTTTCTTTGCATAATAAATTGTCCCGTAGAAGCTATTTGGACGGGGCCGTGGATTGTTTCCCTCAAGAGGGTTTAAACCACGTCAAAACATCGATGTGTTGATCTGTGATCTGTTTGTGTAAAGTGGTTGCTCTTGGTGTTCGGTCCTTTGGTAGTACCCTGTGTACTCGAACAAATACATGGAAGGCATAAATGGTTAGTCCACAAAAGAAGTGTGGTTATGATTATGATATGAAATGTTGAGAAATGTCAATATTTGGAGGTTTGTTTATTTTGAAATGATACACAAAATTTTGACATACTGTAAACTGATACAAAGAGTCTCTTCAATAAAAATGCATATAATATTTTAGCTAATAAAAATTCGACTATAATATTTTAGCTAATAAAAATTAGTCAACCAAAAAAGCATACAATTTTTAGATTTTTATAAACATATTCAATATAATTTTCATATTTTTATAAACATATATATGTAGATTCATGTAAATCCAAATCATCAAAAACAAATATACAAAGTTTCCTCTAATATATAGCAAGGATGCATATAACCAAAATAATACAAAGTGCCAACCATATCAAGACCAAATGAGAAAAACAAAGCGAAAATCCATATTTGAAATAGGTTTGGAGTTTAGGTTTTATTATTTCTTTTTGTTTAAGTTATTTTTGTGGTCCTAAGTGGGCCTCTGTATGCTCCTATATGGAACTGACCATTTCAAATTGAAAATGATGGTTCTATACAAAATTTGTGATTTTAGTCTAAACTAGATGTAGACTCCATGGAACCACTCCAACTAGAACTGATGCAAAGTGTCTATTCAATGGAGGATATCACGATTTAATTGTAATAGTCCAATTCAATATTAATCTGCAAAGTAGTAATTATGTAGGATTATAAATAAGGTGTTATTAAGGTTAATGAATCTTCTCTCATGTTTGTTTTAGTTAATGTTATCTAAACTAGATAAGTGTCTGAACTAGTTTCCCCAAAAAGCAGAACTGGATTGCAATTGATAAAAGATTGATTTAACAAAAATTGACCAACGAAAAAATACATAATTTTTTTTATAAAAAATTGTACAACAATATATCATAAAAGTTTGTTGGTACAATGCTTTGAAGAGTCTCCAAGAAAAAGCTTCATTATCTGCCCCAATACTCTTTCAACAACCTGCAAGCATAATATCTATCTTATAGGTATATACTCTCTCAACAACTTGCAAGTACAATATCCTAGAATTAGAATAATCTATCAAAATTGGTGTTAAGCATAGGTATGCATATGAGACTCAGAAACCATTGTATATACAAAGAAAATGAACAACATAATGATTGTAGGCGTTTGTGACTTTTAGAAGCAAATGAAAGCTAACACTCACTTGAACAGAAGCTCGTTATAGCTGTGCATGAGGTTAATATGGTAAGTCAGTAGTAATTAGAGCATTTCAAGTTCCCTAAACCCAACTACATTTCTTAAACAAGAATATCATGGATAATCACAACACTTTTTTCAATTTTAATAAAAGTCGAAACTATGAAAAAATGAGCTAACTAAATTAGGCAGTTCAACGATCAAAGGAGGACAGGTGTCTGATCATTGGAATTTTTGACTTGAGCACATACCTAGTACCTACGATTTTGACACAACCTAGTAGATAAATCCATTGATTTCATTGAACCAAATTTAATTTTAAACTCCATTCACTCCAAGAATGCCTAGAAATTTATAATCCTAAAGCCAAAAGCCAAGTATTAAGTGTCTCCAATAGTAAATGGAATAACTTGCATTCAAAGACCATCTCAACAAACAATAATAATAAATAAAAGGAATAGCTTGCATTCAAAGACCATCTCAACAAACAATAATCATAAATAAAAGCATTTTCCCAAAATGATGTAATTTTTTTTTTAAAGCATTCCATTCAAAATACTAAATTAGTTATCAAAAGAATTTAGTAGTGTTCAAACCCAGGTAAGCACTTCTGACTAGCTCCTTTTGCATAAGAAGATGCACTCCCTTGCATTTTTACATTAGTTCCATGATCTCTAAAGGCTTCGAAAAAGGAATAGTATCTATCATTTGAAAGAACATGCATGCAAAGCATTGAAATTTAAGATTCAATTATGATTTCAGGTCTTGAGTGTTAACATAATTTTTACAATAAAACTGTATAATATTTTTTTGTTTATTAAAAAATTAGCAAATGTAAATTTTGCGCCAAACTATCATGGATTTATTTTCTATTTTGATTTTATTTCGATGTATATTATCACATTTTTTGGGAAACTTTATAGCTATTTCCTTTAAACTACCTACTTTTGTTGTATTTTTGGGTTGGCATACATACTTTGAATGTTGCAACCTTCAACAAGTTGAATGTTGCAATAAGCACAATCTCTAACATGTTAATACCATTCCACTTAAAAGAGTTAACACAATGAATCTCGCAGAGTAGGTCTGCACATGAATTCTGAATGGAACATGGAATGTTACATGTAACACTATTCTTAAACTGATCCACTCCTGCAGATGTTGGAGAAACAAATTATGGACACCGTAATCTCTTTCAAGACCAGATTGATGGAATCTTCTTGCAGCAAACTATACACTTGAATTTCCATGACCTTTCGTGCCTCTGCATATAATTGTGCTTATTTATGCAATTGCTGTAATAGCTATAAGGTCTAGCATAACCTACGCCCAACACGATCCAATTTGTGAAAATGTAAAACAAATGAAGGATAGATAACAAACATCTTACCCCAACCATGCAACCCCCAAACAATCTATGAAAGGACCAAAGATAATTATGGTCTTGGATAATGACATGCAAGATTCCAAGATTTTCACTTTATCCCCCGTTATTCCTGGATAGTTTCCCATCATTATTCCCTATATGACAGTAAAGTTGTAGAAATCATTTACAATTAACAAGAACAGAGTTGATAGTTTCATCACCCATCGCTACACTCTAATTTTCTACAAACTATCCCCATGCATGATTGAACAAGCAGTGCAAGTAGTAAGTACCCCAAGGGATTGGCATGTGATTGAAGGATACACACATCTCACAATATATGGAGGTTCTACATCTCCTCATAACTTTCCTAAGTCCATTATAGATAAGCTTGTAATTCATGAGATTTCCGAACAAACATATTTGCATGCACTTGCAGCCTCTCTAGCGAGAGTTAAGAAATCTCTTTGACTTACATTTCCATTGTCCATTGAATATTATAACACAATCAATCACAAATCAGCCACATTGGAAGGAGATGCTTTGGCACCTTATCTATAATATCCCCATTTTGACCCTTAGGATATATTGGCTTTTAATGTAAATATTGTATGCATGCGATGTATGTTTCCCTAGCATGGAGCTCAAGGCCAAGGCCCCGCTAGTGGATGCTCGGATTTTATTTAAAAAGGCAAGTATTTGATATTACGTTATTCATGTGCTATTAAGCCATGGAACATTGTAAAATGATGTAAATATTAATATTGCAATAAAAATACCAAAAACTGGCTATGGAAGCAACTAATAAGAGGGGGGCATGTGGATCCACCAGGGAGTGGTGAGGGGGTTGTGGGGTGAAACCATATGCTGCCAAATGTCATCTTGAGAACCCATTTGACTTTCCTTGCTGACATTTAATTTTGTTGTAAGGAAGTGGTTGAAGAAATCACTCCATGGCTTCAATGGAGCACGGGCAGCCCATAAATTCATATGGCAAGGTATGGGCTTTGTTTCCTTGACCCACAAGTCACTCTACCTCATGGGAATTTGTTTTTTCTCATTCCTATTCCATTGTTGAACATCTAAGCATCAATTTTCATCCATTACACAGTTCTAGTGGTGAGAAAAACCAGAAATCACAACTCTAAATTAAGCCACGTTTTGAAGTCCCAAAAACACCCAGAAATTTGTGTGGACAGTGTAGCAGAGAAGGGGACCTTCCTTGTATTGGGTGTGGTAGGTATTGTGGGTGCCAAGGCTGTTTGGATTTAGTTGAGATTCCTGTAGCTCTGCGGTGGAGCTCACTGGCTTAGCATCCTCCTCCTTTGTCTCTTGCATGCTTGATAAACCCAACTGTGTGTTGTCTTAGCATGATTGTTTGTGTGAAACCATGGCTGTGAGTGAGCCTGTTTAGTTCCTCCTTAGTGGATACACAACCCATCTCGGGGGTGGTCTCTCAGCTGGAAGAATATAGACTCGACAAAGACCTATGGTTGGGTGGAACGTTGATCTCACATAGCTAGTTGCTTGGACAACTTCATCTTAAAGATAATTATTCTCTGTGGTTCAAATTATGTCCATTTTGTGTTCTGAATGTTTAATTATGCATGTTAATTGAATGAAATGATTATCTTAAGTTAGTCAACATAAATCTTGTGCATAGCATGAGAAGGGGATTAATTCTCTGCATGTTGTTCCATCATTCCACCTGGGAGAAACATACTGATGCATTCCATTTTGTGTGTGTTATTATGTTTTTAATTCCGCTGTGTATATTTTCATTATGCATTTTATTTAAAATGTAAATTTCGTCATATGGCTTTGGGGAAGAATTAGACACCCCTTGTTGTGTTCATGTTTCCTCTATGGGTCGGGATGACAGGAGGGGATGTGACAGAGTGGTATCAGAGCCCATGTTGTAGCACGGGGGTTGCTTGGGCCAAACTATGAGTTTACAGGAAGATATCGGAATGTTTAAAAGAGGTATTGATGAAGTTTGAACAACATTTTGATTGAGATAATGACAAAATAAGAGTTCTCAGGAGTGGCATAGGATCACACAGTTGCATAGTGCTCGTCGAGAGCTTTCCAACGGTACCAATTTTTCCCAAACTGGACTTGGGATGAGAAAGTTACGGGAATGAGAAGTTATGCAGTTGGGCTTCCGACTTTCCGAACCCGCAATGCGGATTGCGGATGTTGAAAGGGCATTTTCGGCGGGGTTGCGAATTGACATTCCGCATTGTGGAAGTGATATTTTCCGGAGTTGGGAACATTGGCGTTCTGCATTTCTGAGTTATGCATTGCGGATTGCAGATTGCGGAAGTGATATTTTCCAAAGTTGGGAAAATTGGCGTTCCGCATTTCCGAGTTCCGCATTGTGGAAGTGATATTTTCTGGAGTTGGGAACTTTGGCGTTCCGCATTTCCGACTCCCACATTGCGGATTGCGGATTGCGGAAGTGGAGTTTTCCCAAAGTTGTAAATTTAGTGCTCTGCATTTCTGAGTCCTGCAGTACGGATTGCGGATTGTGGAGGTGTAAATTTTTTGAAGTTGTGCGATTGGGGTTCCGAATTTCCTACTCTTGCATTGCAGATTGCGTATTGTGGATTGCGGATTGCAGATTGTAGAAAGTAGGATGTCAGGTTCAAAACAAAAAAAGTATAGAGCTCGAAACTCGATTTTTGGATAGCAGTAGAAATCAGACTCAGAATTGGATGAGTCCTGTGAGGATCAGATGCCATTAACGAAAGCTATGGAAGAACCAGTGAGGGTCCCGAGCCCATTTTGATCCAATTTGACATAAAATGGGAAATAATGACTTTTATAAATCAGTATCCCGAAGCTTAGAAGAAGGTTGGATTGAGTTGAAATCGCTATGGAGCGGCGATGGAGTAGACACAGTGTTAAGTTTGATATCTTGGAGTCAAAATCCAAAGGATGTGGAGTCGGGGTGAGCGAGAAGGCCAAAAAACACTATTCCGGGCCACTTTTGAGGATTTTGAAAAGCTTGCAGTGGAAAAAAGTGACTGTAGATGTAGGATTCAAGAAATCTACTGAAATCAACATTTCATCTATTCATAAAAACAAACAATTTACATTAGACAAATATTTTCCAGAAATGCTCAGTTTGGAAGATGGCAATTTTTGGCCAAAATTTTGAAATTTTGGGAAAAGTTAAAAGTAAAAAATAGTCAAACCCAGAATTCTATAGAATTTGATTGGTGCATTGGAACAGGGATATGAAAGTTTCTGAGTGTTCCTTGTTATATGGAATAACTTCTCCCTGTAGAAAAGTTTTCATGATTCTTCCTAGATTTGCTTCTACAAATGACTGAAGTTGGCTTTTCAGAATAAATTGCGGCTGTGTAAAAGTGTAGAATTTTGGTAAAAATGGTCATTTTTGAAGTAATGTGATTTTCACACCCGAAATCGGAATGAAGCACGTGGATAGGAATTGGAAAGCTTATCTAGCAGGAAAAAATGGTGCATAACCAGAATTTGAATGAGGTTTTCATATATCATAGATATTTAGAGAAGAAAAGTGCTAGTGGTTGTTTTGACAAAAATTGTTGTCAATATTGGTAATTTCCAGAATTGCATGATGGGGCAAAAGAGACGAAGGCATAATAGCTCTGTGAATTATTCCATGAGTTTAATTCTGTTAAATATTGATGTTTTATGTTTCTATATGCATTCCTAAGATGTCTGATAAATATCTTTATAATGCACAATGATTGCAGCCGATAAAATTTGCATAGTTGTAGCAGATGCAACATATAGGGAAATGAATCTCCAAAGGGAAATGGTGACCATGAATGATGCTCAGGATCCTTATGAGCATGATGAAGATGTGCTAGGAGAAAATGTGCAAGAATAAAATGCTGAGACTGAATCTAATGGGAGAAGGGAGAAAATAACTCCTTAGAATTTGGTGGAAACCATGATAAGCTTCAATGAAAGGTTGATGAAGGCTTAGGAGGAACAAAACCAGCTCAATGTTGCTATTTTGCAGAGCCTCACTGATATGCAACAGAGGATAAATATTGGGTCCAACCCAAGCAATGTAGGTAAATAAGGAGGAGATGCAGAGAGTCGTTCTAGAGGTCATTCAAGGAGGAGGACTCCAAGCCCAAGAAAGAGTTCTGTGAGCAAAAAACATAGAACACCCTCCTCAAGATCTTCTTCTAGAGGTTATCGAAGAAGTCCAAGGCATACTTATAGCAAATTTGAAGGAAGAAAGAAATTCAAAGGAATTCCAAAGGGAGAATTCAGGAAGGCAAGACCTCCCACATTTGATGGAGAATATAAGACTGGCCAAGAGGTAGAGGCATGGCTTCTTGGGATGAAGAAATATTTCAGGATTCATGATTACTCAGGGAATAAAAAGGCCAGAATTTCCATTTACAATCTAAACGGCAGAGTTTCAATTTGGTGGGAACACCTCTTGCAAGTAAAAGGGATCAATGAAAGGAGGATCATCTGGGAGCAATTTAAGAAGTGTTTCAAGGAAAAATACCTTTCTGCTAGGTATTATGACAGCAAGAGGAAAGAATTCAATGAACTCAAGTTGGGACAGAAATATATGGAAGAACATGTCCATAAATTTTTGGAATTGTTGAGGTATGTGGACTATATCAAAGATGAGGGGGTAAATATTTAATGCTTCCTTGGGAGTCTATCTCAAAGTTTCAGAGATATGATTGAGTTTGTTAATCCACCAAGTCTTGATGAATCCATTAGGATGGCAATGCATTGCTATGAGTAGAGCAAGGGAAAATCATAGGTTAACCTAGCATGGAAAGGAAATCCAAGAGGGAGGTTTGATCAAAGGAAAAATGGATTCAAGCCACCATTTAAAAATCAGCCAAGAAATTTTCCACAGGGCCAACAAGCACAAAGTTGGAACAAGCCAACAGTAGCAGCAGAAAAAACATCAAAATGACCATTTCAATGTTGGGGATGTGGAGGAAAACACATGCTTAAAGATTGTCCACATCGGAGGGAGAATCCCCGAATCTTGCGCAACTTAAAGGGAGTAGCTACAGTGGAGGATATGGAAAGGGCAGCGCCTCAAATTTATGCAGCGTTGGATAATCATCAGGAAGACCATCAATCAACAGTGGTGGAAGTTGAAGATAAGGTTGCTAAGTAATCTATTTCTGTGTTGATTGATCCAGGATCTACTCATAGTTACGTTTCTCCAAAAGTAGCTGAAGGTTGTTATCTTAGAAAAGTGAAGAATAATAAGTCTTGGCTAGTTCAATTAGCCACAAGGACCAAGATAAAAGTGAACGAAGTAGTGATGGAGTGCCCCATGGAGTTGAATGGATTCCTCACCAAAGTAGATTTGAATGTCCTACCATTAGGATCTTATGATGCTCTAATTGGTATGGATTGGTTGGAAAGGCATAGATCCAATATAGATTGCTATGAAAAGGTACTTGAATGCATTGATGAAGAGGGAAGACCAAGATTGGTAAGAGGAATTCCTAAGCAAGTTTCAGTAAGACAGATTCCAGCCTTACAGTTGAAATTTTTTTATAAGAAGGGTTGCCAATTATATGCAGTTCATATATCAGATTGATCAGAGGACAAGGGACCAAGGATAGAATACTTTCAGTTGTTGCAAGAGTTCAAGGATGTGTTTCCAGATGAAGTGTCGAGACTGCCACCAAAGAGAGATATTGATTTTACCATCGATCTTGTTCCAGGGGCAGCGCCAATTTCCAAAGCTCCTTATAGAATGAGCACGCCGGAATGGATAGAGTTAAAGATGCAGCTACAAGAATTAATGGACAAGAAGTATATCGGGCCAAGTGTATCTCCTTGGGGAGCATCGATGTTATTTGTCAATAAAAAGGATGGGACTTTAAGGCTGTGTATTAATTACAGGCAGCTAAATAAAGTGACAGTCAAGAATAAGTATCCATTGCCAAGAATTGATGATTTGTTTGATCAAATGAAGGAAGCTAAAGTGTTTTCAAAGATTGACTTGAGTTCTGGCTATCATCAAGTGAGGATAAAAGAAGAAGACATTCACAAGACAACTTTCTAGATAAGATATGGCCATTATGAGTTCATAGTGGTGACATTTGGTCTTACCAATGTGCCTGCTACATTCATGTGTCTCATGAATAGTGTCTTCGGCAAGTATTTGGATAATTTTGTGTTAGTATTATTGGATGACATTCTTGTTTACTCAAAGAATGAAGAAGAGCATGATGAGCATCTAAGAATGGTGTTGCAAGTTCTTAGAGAATACCAATTGTATGCAAAGCTGAGCAAGTGTGATTTCTATCAAAGGAAGGTACAATATTTGGATCATGTCATCTCAAATGAAGGAATTGCAGTGGATCCAAAAAATATTGAAGCCATAATGGATTGGCCTACTCCAAGGAACGTTACATATGTTAGATCTTTTATGGGCCTTGCAGGCTATTATAGAAGGTTCATTGAAGGATTCTTCAAGATAGCTCATCCAATTACATCATTGCAGAGGAAGAATGTCAAGTTTGTATGGTCTGAAAAATGTGAGAAAAGATTTCAACAACTAAATAAGTTACTTACCAACGCTCCTGTTTTGAAGATTGCAGATCTAATGAAGGATTTTGTAGTGTGCACAAATGCTTGCATTGAAGGGCTAGGTGCAGTGCTCCTGCAAGAAGGATTTGTGATTTGCTATGAGTCAAGGAAATTAAAAAATCATGAAAAGAATTATGCCACACATGATTTAGAATTAGCAGCCATAGTACATGCTATCAAGATGTGGAGACATTATTTGTTGGGAAGAAGATTCGAGCTTAGGACATACCACATGAGCTTGAAGTATTTGTTTGACCAACCAAACTTGGCTAGGCAAGCTAGATGGATGGAATTTATCTGTGAATTTGATTTTGAAATTAAGCATGTAAAAGGGACAGAGAATAAGGTTGCAGATGCTCTTAGCATAAAATTTCATGTTGCAGCATTAAGTATGTGCAAATCAGATTTGAAGACAATAGTTCTTGAAGCCCAAAACGACGATGAAACATTCCGTCGGGTTAAAGAAAAATTGCAGCATAGAAATATAGTTGAAAAGTGTGCAGGATATCAACTTGGTGAAGATGATATTCTCCTTTATAAAGGTAGACTGTATATTCTAGATTGTGCAAATTTAAAGAAGCTAGTGATGGATGAAATACAACAAATGCCATACTATGGACATCCATGATATCAAAAAAAAATAACAACAAGAAGAAAGCAATACTTTTGGCATGGGATGAAGAAGGACATAGCATAATACATTTCTAGGTGTCAAAAATGCCAACAAGTCAAGGCAGAACATCAACATCCAACGGGATTATTGCAGCCCTTGCCCATTCCTGAATGGAAGTGGGAATTAATTTCTATAGATTTTATAACAGGTTTTCCAATGACAGTGATGAAGCATGATTCAACTATGGTGGTGATGGATAAGCTATCAAAGGTAGCTCACTTTATTCCATTCAAGTCCACTCATAAGACAAGTGACATAACAAATATTTTCATGAAGGAGATATTCAGATTGCATGGATTTCCCAAGGCAATAATTTCAGATCGAGATGTAAAGTTCACATCCAATTTTTGGAAGGGATTATTTCAAGAATTGGGAACTCGACTGAATTTTAGTATGACATATCATCCTCAAACATATGTCCAAACTGAGAGGCTGAATCAGGTTCTTGAAGACATGCTGAGAATGTACGTGATGGATAAACCATCCAAGTGGGAGGATTACCTACACTTGGTAGAATTTGCATACAATAATGGACGTCAATCTTCATTGGGAATGAGTCCATTTGAGGCATTGTATGACAAAGGATGCAGGACTCCAGTGAATTGAGATAGTCCGGTGAACATGGTAGTGCTTGGGCCATAGATGATCAAGGAAATGGAACAAGAAATTGTTAAGATCGGGCATAATTTAAAGGTAGCTCAGGATAGGAAAAATAGTTATGCAGATTTGAAAAGAGTGCATAAGGAATTTAAGATTGGGGATCATGTTTACTTGAGAGTGAAACCAAGGAAAAGTTCCCTAAAGTTGGGGAGTTGTGCCAAGCTGGCACCAAGATATTGTGGGCCATTTGAAGTCCTTGATAGGATAGGACTAGTTGCATATAGAATTGCATTGTCTGTTAACATGAGAGCTCATAATGTTTTCCATGTTTCTTTGTTTAAGAAGTATGTACATGATCCTAATCACATAATTGATTGGAATGCGATACATGTGGAACCCAAGGGAGAGTTCCAAGTGGAGCCTATGCGCATCTTCGACAAGAAGGTCACATTGTTCTGAAACCGAGCCATTGGACAGGTAAAGGTGCAATGGAAGCACCTTAGTCCCGATGAGGCTACATGGGAGCTGGAAGATTCCATGAGAGAGGCATTCTCATTTTTGTTTAGTTTTGAGAACACCGAGGATGGTGCTGTTCTAAGGGGGAGGGGAATGTAATACCCCCATTTTGACCCTTAGGATATATTGGCTTTTAATGTAAATATTGTATACATGCGATGTATGTTTCCCTAACGTGGAGCTCAAGGCCAAGGCCCCACTAGTGGATGCTCAGATTTTATTTAAAAAAGAAAGTATTTGATATTACGTTATCCATGTGTTATTAAACCATGGAACATTGTAAAATGATGTAAATATTAATATTGCAATAAAAATACCAAAAAATGGCTATGGAAGTAACTAATAAGAGGGGGTCATGTGTATTCACTAGATAGTGGTGAGGGGGTTGTGGGGTGAAACCATATGCTTCCAAATGTAATCTTGAGAACCCATTTGACTTTCCTTGTTGACATTTAATTCTGTTCTAAGGAAGTGGTTGAAGAAATCAGTCCATGGCTTCAATGGAGCATGGGCAACCCAGAAATTCGTATGGCAAGGTATGGTCTCTGTTTCATTGATGCACAAGTCACTCTACCTCATGGGAATTCATTTTTTCTCATTCCCATTCCATTGTTGAACATCTAAGCATTAGTTTTCATCCATTACACGGTTCCAGCAGTGAGAAAAACCAGAAATTGCAACTCTGAATTAAGCCACGTTTTGAAGTGCCAAAAACGCTCATAAATTTGTGTGGGAAATGAAATCCAATGGGGGATCCATAGACCTAAACCTTGGGGCGAATTTGAGAGTGTTAGATTCCCATAAATCCATAGGAAAACCCCAATTTGATAGCCCAAAAATCCAATTACGGGACATAGTCAATTGGCTATAGAATTGAGAAAATCCAAGCGTGAATGACAGAGAAGAAGATAGAACAGAGGTTGGAATTGCTTGACAAACCCAGTGAAGGCTAGAATCTCAAGGATTTAGTAGCTTGGACCTGTCTATTCCCACCCTGAAGAGCACAGGAGGGAAGGGGTGCCTCATTTTTGTTTAGTTTTGAGAACACCGAGGATGGTGCTGTTCTAAGGGGGAGGGGAATGTAATACCGCCATTTTGACCCTTAGGATATATTGGCTTTTAATGTAAATATTGTATACATGCGATGTATGTTTCCCTAGCGTGGAGCTCAAGGCCAAGGCCCCGCTAGTGGATGCTCAGATTTTATTTAAAAAAGAAAGTATTTGATATTACGTTATCCATGTGTTATTAAACCATGGAACATTGTAAAATGATGTAAATATTAATATTGCAATAAAAATACCAAAAAATGGCTATGGAAGCAACTAATAAGAGGGGGCCATGTGTATTCACTAGATAGTGGTGAGGGGGTTGTGGGGTGAAACCATATGCTTCCAAATGTCATCTTGAGAACCCATTTGACTTTCCTTGCTGACATTTAATTCTGTTCTAAGGAAGTGGTTGAAGAAATCAGTCCATGGCTTCAATGGAGCATGGGCAACCCATAAATTCGTATGGCAAGGTATGGTCTCTGTTTCATTGATGCACAAGTCACTCTACCTCATGGGAATTCATTTTTTCTCATTCCCATTCCATTGTTGAACATCTAAGCATCAATTTTCATCCATTACACGGTTCCAGCAGTGAGAAAAACCAGAAATCGCAACTCTGAATTAAGCCACGTTTTGAAGTGCCAAAAACGCTCATAAATTTGTGTGGGAAATGAAATCCAATGGGGGATCCATAGACCTGAACCTTGGGGTGAATTTGAGAGTGTTAGATTCCCATAAATCCATAGGAAAACCCCAATTTGATAGCCCAAAAATCCAATTACGGGACATAGTCAATTGGCGATAGAATTGAGAAAATCCAAGCGTGAATGACAGAGAAGAAGATAGAACAGAGGTTGGAATTGCTTGACAAACCCAGTGAAGGCTAGAATCTCAAGGATTTAGTAGCTTGGACCTTTCTATTCCCACCCTGAAGAGCACAGGAGGGAAGGGGTGCCTGAGGGACTGTGTAGCAGAGAAGGGGACCTTCCTTGTGTTGGGTGTGGTAAGTATTGTGGGTGCTAAGGCTGTTTGGATTTAGTTGAGATGCTTGTAGATCTATGGTGGAGCTCACTGGCTTAGCATCCTCCTCCTTTGTCTCTTGCATGCTTGATAAATCCAACTATGTGTTGGCTTAGCATGATTGTTTGTGTGAAACCATGGCTGTGAGTGAGCTTGTTTAGTTCCTCCTTAGTGGATACACGACCCAGCTCAGGGGTGGTCTCTCAGCTGAAAGAATATAGGCTGGACAAAGACCTATGGTTGGGTGGAACGTTGCTCTCACATAGCCAGTTGCTTGGACAACTTCATCTTAAAGATAAGTATTTTCTATGGTTTAAATTATGTCCATTCTGTGTTTTGAATGTTTTATTATGCATGTTAATTGAATGAAATTATTATCTTAAGTTAGTCAGCATAAAGCTTGTGCATAGCATGAGAAGGGGATTAATTCTCTGCATGTTGTTCCATCATTCTACCCGGGAGAAACATGTTGATGCATTCCATTATGTGTGTGTTATTATGTTTTTAATTCCACTGTGTATATTTTCATTATGCATCTTATTTAAAGTGTAAATTTTGTTATATGGTTTTGGGGAAGAATTAGACACCCCCTATTGTGTTCATGTTTCCTCTATGGGTCAGGATGACGGGAGGGGACGTGACATTATCATTTCGGGAAGGAAAGATTTAGGAGACATGATCCTCTTGGCATGCAAACCAACGTTCAACATTCATATATACTTGGCCATACCAACACGAGACCTAGTGAAAAGAAAAGGTTTAAAGAAGAGTTAGATCACTTGGGAGTTGTTATTAAGGTTAAACAAAGTGCAAAAAGGATAAGCCACAAAGAGAGGAGGAGAGGAAAACTAAAGTTGATCAAGAAGCTATAGATCAAGCAACTGACTACGACTGCATAAGGAATGAATAATATGTGGAAGTAAATGCAAGAGCAACAAATGAAATAAAGAGGCAAGGACAAGAAGTTGAGGTCAAGAGAACATAAGACTAAATATTGGAAGCAGAGGCCAAAGCCACATGTGAAACTGGGAAAAAGAGAAGAGGATTAGAGGGATGTTAATCAACATATAGATGAGGGAATAATAGGGCCACATGAACCAATTTCTCTAGAAATAACAAACTTGCCAAAAATCCAATTAGTGAGAAGAAGCTATATTCTTTTTTGGCACTAAGCTCATAACAAACATCGCAAGCAAACATGGAGCACATGGTTGTCCTAGATTCAATTATTTTTGACAAGAAGTGGAGGCCGGTAGTAAGGAAAACTCATAAGAAATTGAAGATTTCACAACATGATAAATTATTTGTAATGACATAAACCATTGTCATAAAAGGGATGGACTCAAATCCAATAGCAACAATCTCAATAGGAGTTGCTTGCTTTCAATCCATATAGTAAAATGTGATTAAAATGGTGAAGGAACTTGAAGAAGCCAAGAAAATGATACAAATATTGGAGCATCATGTTGAGGATTACAAAGCCAAAACAACCAACCTACCTGAATTAAAATAATGTGCTATGGAAGTGCATGATGAGTTAAACATAACTTAGAGGTTATTATTTAAAAGGTTACAAGACTTATAGGATGATTACTCACATTGCCTTAACTTTTTCCAGAAAGTAAAAATTAAGAAGGAACAACAAGGAGTACGAATTGGTTTTGATAAACTCGGAAAATGAAAAAAAAATCCTAAAGATCTGCCTAGAATGAGCAAGAAAGAGATTGAATGCACTCTAGTGGCACTGGAAAAATGGAAATCAACTTGCATAAAGTTGGATAATAACATTGAAGGATATTTCAACAAATGCCTTCATTTGTTTGAAGTGGATGAGAGAGTAATTTAGAAATGCCATCTTCCTTCACTTGGTGAGCCAAGCACACCTAAAGCAGTGGAGTAGTGTATGAAATATTTGGAAAATAATATAGAGATGGAGAAACTAGTCATATAAACAACTCCAAATGTAACCAAGGAAAGATTGAAGGATTATATATCTCTTCCTTCAAAATAAATAAATGTAATTAGTTCATTCGTTAATACTTTGCAAAAGGGCTTCTCTTGAGAATTGATTATGTATGAGGTGGCCTTGGAGCACTTGACCATGCTCTATTGAATTATTGTCAGTATATGAAATTTGGACTCAATATTTTCAGGCTAAAATCGAGGCAAGAATATAGATTTGATTAAAAATATAAGAATTTTGTGTTGGAAACCAAAAGGCCAAGAGACAAATTATAGAAACAGTTAATTTTGGAGAAATCTATAAATGTAACCTTGCATACGGAGAAGGGGCTTTTGCTTGCACAATTTTTAATTTTATTTAGATAACTAATGAGGAGATGCCATTGCTTGCTAAATTGTTGAGAGAGAAACTATGATTTTAGTGATGTAATGTATATGGAATTTCTTTTGTTTCTTGTTATTGTTGGAATTGTTATGAGAATGCTTCTTAATGTGTAGACTTTTCTCTAATTTATGATGTAGTCTTATCTTTGTTTATCTTTAAGTTATTTGACTATAGCCTATGAATATGGAATTGTAGCCATTCATTTAATTATAGACTATTCTTAATTAATATATGGTTGCTTGTATTTCTATATTATTTCCTAAGTAATTGTTTGCTAAAAGTAAATGTAGAAGTACAATGGATTTTGTGTTTAAAATTTATCAGTTATTAGTTTTTAGAAAACAGTTAGAATATAATTGCATATTGTATATAGAATGAAGCTACATCTACATTTGATCATTGTCAAGTTTTATTCAAAAACCTATAATGATTGGTGGGCCAAAAAACCTGACAGATGCCTTGTTCCAAACAATGTGAGGTCTAATTTGGACATCACAATCACATTGGGGAGAATGCATGATGATTGCATGGGGCAATTCTGGCTTGCCGACATACTCTAATTATTATTATCTTTATATGAACCAAATGGTTTTAGAATAAATATGACCACTTAGTGATATGTATTAGACTTTGAGATGGAATCCTCTTGATAATGATCTTAGACTTGGTTTATAAGGTAAATTCCCAATGTCTCATATCAAGAATTGGGTGATGATCTCAAGAATGAATTATTCATTCCTCAACCTTTTTACTTTTTTTGTCCCCTCCTTTCCTTTCATTAGACATAGAATACAAGATATATCCCTAATTATGGTGGAAAATACAACTTTTATTGTTTTCTTCCTGCTTTTAGACATTTCTAAATTATATATGGTATAGGATGGCCCTCAATTTAAAGTGCTTCCTTTTTCTTTTCATAGGTAGCCATACTTGTCCATTGACTTCAAATCAATGGTTGCAATGGTTGCAAATCTTGTACTTGTAGTTCCTTGCTTTATACTCCCCCTGAGTTTGTTGCTTGAGTGTTTCTTAGACTTATCAATGTACAACTCTAATTCATCAAACTTTTCTTAGACTTATCAATGTACAACTCTAATTCATCAAACTTTTCTACTAGTTATCTGGCTCTCACCTCTTGCTAGGGTATTAACACATTCTTATGAATTGCCATACCAACACTTAGAATGGTAGTTTAAACATGCTTTCAATGGTGATTAGAAAACACCTATAAATGGTTCGAGTATCAAGTTCTATTTTGTATATATGGTAGTTTTCCATCCCGATATTTATGATGTTAACAACTGGATATTTTCAACATTTGTATTATAACTTGAGTGATTACCTCTTTTTGTCCATTTATCTATGGATTGTCTTTAGTTTGATGTCAATGAGTAACCAAGAGACATTCCAAAAATGACCAAGGAATATGCCATCTTTATTAGAAATCATAGATGCCATCATTCCAAAATTTACCAGTACTTTCTTAAAGGACATGTTAACAATTTGATTTTTATAAGGGCATGTACACATATAGTCATTTCAGTGATAAGATTGGCAATGTATAAGACGTAGCCATTATATTGATGTGAAGATGTATGCATCTTATGAAATCCATAGTTAGTTGATTTCAAAGTGTCATCTTGCAATGGCATGTTTCTTGTCTTTGACCTTGTTTCCAAACTGATAGGTGACACATAGCATTGAGTTGACATAACTTGATACCTTCCCGATACAAAATCCTTATGCTTATTCATCTTATTACTATTGATGATTAACTTATTCACCAATGAAAACTTATCGTTGGAGTTTTTGTCAACATGATATAGTTTACTAAAGTCATCAAACTCGTTCAAGGTTACCGCCACCAATGTTTGAGAGTGTGATTATCTAAGGTTGATGGAGATAAGATATCAACAACCACCCATAACTAGCATGTATTTTGGGGGGTTTATGTCACAGAGACAATCGCCAAGAATTGAAATGCAGTCAACGGGGTCATGATCATAAGGCTAGTTCGAGACCAACATTTGTAATCTAGGACTAAACTATGGTTGTGTCACGACTTATACCATGCCTCAGTGAATTCTAGGTTGCACACCTTGAACACACCCATGAGTAAATTGAGTGGCTTGTATGGATACACATTGCATATATTTCATGTGTATATACATATATGAATGTGTATGTTGCATGTATAGATTGTGTGTATATGGGCACAATGTATATACACATGTATTAAACCATAGTTTTTAGTTTTTTTGGAAGGTATGACATTGATCACAGTAATGTGTTTGAAGAATATGTGCAAGCACGCTTGTCAAGGCCAACGACTAATAGTCAAAGTTCTACGAGTCGAACCACGATGAGTACGATCAAGGAAGAGGGCACAAGTAACCAATGCATTGGTTGAGAGGATGGAGGAGTGCAAGACCATGTCAACCATTTTTCATTGACTACCTACTCTAATCAAACAAGGAAACTAGAAACCCACTATATTATTATTTACTAAAGATCACCATAATTACAAAAGCGATTTACACCTTGGTCAGATTTTTTAAATTTGAAATTTCTATTTTTAACATTAAATAATTTTACAAATAATTTTTTAAATATAAGTATTAAATAAATATCTCCACCCACATAAAATATACCAAGTAAAATAATTAGCAAACAATTTAACCCTTTCAAATTAGTATCTCCACCCATATAAAATATTAATGAAATATACGGAGTAGAATAATTAGTCAACAATTTAGTCCTCCCAAATTAGTAAATTTACATAGCAGCTTAAATTTGTGTTAGTAAAACTGAAAATCTTAAAGAGTTGAGATAGCATAAGGTCAAATATTATAAGAGTTTTAAAGACTGCTAAATCCCTACGTGAAATCAAAGTCTTTACTTCCATTAAATCTCGAAAACAATTTCCAACAATATTTAGATTCTCCATAAAAGATCCGAGTGCAATTTTCAGCAAAAGTTAAAATCTCCATAAAACACCTAGCTTTTTGTGGTGCAAAAATAGTCTTTTTCAGTTTTTATCCCAAAAGTTTCAAAGTTTCAAACTGATGTGAGATCATGCAATAAGGGAGACCTCCTGTTATTTGGTTTACACAACGGAATAAAAAGATGATTGAATTCAGAGTAAAAATATTTTATCAGAGTTGCCTTGTAGCAGCACTGCTACCACACATTATCAAGAGCTAGTTCAAAGTACCTGTGGAGAAAAACCACCTTATCCTGATTAATCTACGTTCGTCCTCAAAAATATATAGGTAAAGTTATCTTCTCCCTTGGGATGGATGTAATCTGAAAGTTGTCCACACGATCCTCTATTCTATACCAAATTCTTTCATATATTGCAGGTTGCAATTCTTTTTTTGATAGGCTTCATAGATTTCAACAATGGCGTACGTAGTTTATCCCCATTTTATGAATACTGCATCGGCCTGGTCGTTGCAGCAGAGGATAGTACGAGGAATGAATATTTATACGTCCCATTTGAATTCCTTGGGTTCCAAATTATACTTCAACAGCTTTCTAAATCCTGTTACTGTTCGGCATCGTTATCAAAAACCAATCAGGACAGCGTACCCGAGTACCAAGTGCAGTTGTATTTCCTCCACCACCACCACAGTGAGAATTGCCAGCGATCAACTCTACGTTGGGGACAGCAGCGTTCTCTGCAACATTCCCCATAATGTGATATCCACTGAATTTCCTTCCTCACCTCCAGATGGAGGTCTGTTCCTAGGGGCTTCGTTTTCACATAGTGCTAGCAGGCACATAGTTTCTTTGGGAACTCTTAAGTAAGTAATTAAGTAATTATTATAGATTCATCTTAATCCTACTTATGATATAAAATAAACATTACTTGTAATAGATCATAAAGTTATCAACTTTTATAGGGGCTTACACCTGAAGCATACCCTCCAAAATCTCCCTTTCTCTCTATGCAATTAGCATTTGCCAATCTAAACCCAAGCTGTAGAGAACCTGGTTTCTCTTAATACAATTAACCTTTACCAATCTAAGCCCAGGTTTGATCTCCATTTTAATGTTAAGCTAAACCTTGTATATCTCGAGTTCAAATGTTTTTATTTGTATGAAGCCTTCAAACGTATCAAAATCATCTCTGATATGCACCTCAAGTTGTGAAGCTCAAGGTTGTATATATCAGAGTTGTTATATAATTGATGTGTCATTTGTGTAATATGCATCCTCAAGATTCAAATCCAACTGAATCCATGTCTAGAGACTGTATATATCAGAGTTATGCTATTTTTGTTCTGCCATTTGTGTAATATGTATCTTCATGCTTTAAATCCAACTAAGCCCCTGTCTCATTTGCACTGTTGAGGGTGTAAAACTTTAGATTGCACATGTCTAGTTCCAATATTTAAGAATGTGAACTTCATACATGCATTCTCAAGCGTCAAACCCATCTAAACCGATATCTGATATTCACGTTAAAGATGTGCAACTCTAGGTTGTATATGTCTAGTTCGAATATTTGATATGCCATTTGTGTGCACTGTAGACATGCATTCTCAAGAATCAAACCCATCTAAACCTTTAATATGCACCTTGAGGTTGTGAAGCTTAGGATTGCATATCTTAAATTTCAATATTTAAGACGTTATGGAATATGAATCATGATCCTAAGCTTCAAACACATCTAATCTGATACACACCTTGAGCATTCCACTGGTCAGGCATTTTTATGACTTCCACTTTTGTGTGAAGTCTAGATACGAATTGTCAAGTTTCACAGCTTCAAAGTGCATTTATGAGCACCTAGTGTATCCAATGCACTGTTCTGCACATGGGTGCACACACACCGAGAGCCATGGACCACCTTCACTCCCATAGAGTTTTAAAATGCACTTGGCTTCTCTTGCGGTAATAAGAATTCACTTCTATCCTCTTTTTGCCGCATACGATCTATTGTATAATTTGTAGTTCTGAAATTTTGATAAAATTCATGGTGTGTAGGAATGTCCAGTTCCTGTCGTGTTTTCGTTTCAAGATATGGTGGATGACTCAGAAAACGGGCAACTCTGGGAAAGAGATTCCTCGTGAGACTCAATTCTTGTTGTTGGAGAGTGCCCCTCTTCTCAGTGGGTCCAGTGCAGCTGAGAGGGTTTACACTGTTATCCTGCCCCTTTTGGAGGGACCATTCAGAGCATGTTTGCAAGGAAATGCAAAGGACGAGTTGGAGCTCTGCTTGGAGAGTGGTATGTAATTGCTGCCGAATGGTAGAAAGAATACTTAAATCTTCAGCATTTGGAATAAGTTCAGGTTGTTTGTTCCAAAATTGTTCGCTTACCCAACTAGCATATTGATTTTGGGTGGGATAACATAACTCCATGCTTATTAGGTATTGATTCCAGTTTGAATTGGCTAAGCTCGGGGTCCAAACGTATTTATGACAATGCTTATCAGAAATTGATTCAGAATTTGAGCTGGGAAGCTCAGGACTGACAGTTAGCTCTAAGTTTATTAGGTTTTGATTCATATTTTGAGCTGGCCAAGCTCAGGGCCAGCACATAACTCCGTGTTTATTAGGTATTTATTTGAATTTTCAGCTGGCAAAATCAAGGATCAAACATAATTCCAAGCTTATTAGGTATTGATTTTTGCAGTTTGTGAGTTCCATTCTCAAATATAACTCCATGCCTATTAGACATTTACATTTTCACCATGGCTTTAGGAGGTTTGGGTCCCCTCCTTATGAATCCCTTCGCTAATTGGGAGTGGTACTGGAGGATCAGGGCAGGGGTTAGAACAATAGAAGCCTAATAATCTGCCTCTGCATGCCCTGAAGAGAGGATCTGCTATATTCGTAGTAGTGATTCTTAAGATTTTCCAGACTTTGGCTGTAGTGCTCCCATAATGACACTTTGGTGTGCTTTGCATGGATCTTGTTGTAGTTTATAATTTTCCTCCTTAGAATCAGGAACTGTCCTTTCCATGTCATTTTAGGCCAGGATTCTATTACTTTGTTGTTAAAGAAAAATGCAACTCCAAAATTTTGCACATTCATACGTAGGCATTCTAGTAAAACTTTTCAATTTGATACCTTCTCCAATAGCAACTTACTGATTCTGAGTTTGAATAGTCATTCTGAAACATTGCAAAACTCCAACTTAATTTGAAGATGGGTGGACGTGGTGGTTCTTAGATTGTCCTTCCATTCTTTTGCAGAAAATGCACCCATTTTTCATTAGTCTGATTTGCTGCAACAGTAGCCAGTGTTGATAACATTTTCATGCTATAGTGGGCAGGGGCTACATTGCTCTCTTATCAATTTTTGATGGGGCATTAATGCTTGAAAACTCATCTTGTAGGTGACTCTGCTGTTTTAGGATCCTCCTTCACACATTCAGTCTATGTTAAGGCTGGAACAGATCCATTTGGTGTCATTGCAGATGCTGTCCGGTAAGCTTTATGTTAATGCAAGTTTTAAGACAGTAAACATAAATGTGGATCATGTTAATTTGCAAAAAATGTCAGCAAATGCACCAGAAACTGTGCGCTTAAATGAAAAAGAATGCATGATCTCTTAATTGGTAAATGTTCACAATGAGAAATGTCTGTAGAAACTGCACAATTTCAAAAGATTCCATTGTGTAGGGAAATGGCTAGCATTTTATTGTTTGTAAAAAATACAAGTATCGGTATCAAGTGCTCTGGGTTTTACATGGCAGGGATATGGAGCTTCATTTGAAGACATTTTGTCACAGAGATAAGAAGAAGGTGACTAAGTAGAATCAATCAATTGTATCCATATAAGCATCTATTGATTCTTTAGGGAATGTCATCCATGTGATATGTTGATTGGACAGATGCCAGGAATCCTTGATTGGTTTGGATGGTGTACATGGGATGCCTTCTACCAAGATGTTTCTGCAGAGGGAGTAGAAAAAGGCTTGAAGAGGTAAAAGTCCTCAAACTTTTTACTGAAGCAATGACTATCTTCAAAATTCTTATGATATTGCAACTTGTTTCAAACCCTCCATTCAGCCTCTTCTTGCTGGTATGGAACCATTGTGACAACTTACGGCCAGTCTTGATAAACAGCAATATGGTGTTTGTAGATAAGTCCGTATTCAGATTCCAAACTATCATGTCGGTCTTTTTCATTTTATAGTCAATCTTTCCTCTTCCTTTTCTAATGTTGACTGCCCTGTCTCTGTGAAAAATCTAGTATGCAAATTTCTATTCCAGTATTCAATTTTTCATGTTGGCTGCAATTCAGCATGTTTTGGGATCTAGGGGGTATGGTATAAATGCTTTCTAGGGATTTTAGATGCTGGAGTCTGGACACTGTGGGAAGTGGAGAAAGGTTCTAAGTTCTAACAGCTGATTATATAGTTCAGCCTTTCAGATGGAGGTGCACCGCCAGGATTTGTGATCATTGATGATGGTTGGCAATCTGTTGAAAATCCAGAAAAGGTCGCTGATAAACAGTAAGAGAACTTAGAAGCACAAAGTCTGGAGCTAGATAACTCTGAATGGATGGATAAAAGCATAATACTCTGTATTTTCTTATGTTATTCAGGGTCTATGGCCGCTTAACTCACATAAAAGAGAATAGTAAGTTTCAGATAGATGTGGAAGAAGGCAAAAGGCCACAAGATCCAGCCAAGGGCATTCAACATATAGTTCAAATAGCCAAAGATAAGTATAGTTTGAAGTAAGTAACGCACTCTTATGGAAAATGCTGTTAGATGAAATTGCATAGTTCAAAAATGTTCAATTGAAACAAAACAATAATGGTAATTCTGAAGCCGAAAAGTACCTTTTTCTTAGCAGGTATGTGTATGTATGGCACGCAATTACAGGTTACTGGGGAGGAGTTAAGCCAGAAATAGCTGAAATGGATCACTACAATTCTACATTGAAGTACTCTGCATCTACACCTGATTGTTTGGCCTATATGCCAGAAATAGATAGTCTTTCTGTTCAAGGACTTGGGCTGATGAATCCAAAGAACGTGTTCCAGTTCTATGATGAGTTACACAGCTACCTGGCTGCATCTGGAATTGATGGTGTCAAAGTGGATGTTCAGAATGTTCTTGAGACTCTTGGCAGTGGCTTTGGAGGTAGAGTGGCACTAACTAGCCAGTATCAGCAGGCATTGGAAGCCTCTATTGCTCAGAATTTCCCTGATAATGGATGCATAGCATGCATGAGCCATGGTACAGATGCTCTTTATTTGTAAGGATTCTGGTCTTTCTGTCCTTGTATCTCAGCCAAAAAATTTGTTATTACATTTGAAAAGATGAAATATACTTCTCCTTGGATTTTTCTCAGACATGACCTTATTTTTTAATTACTTACAGTTCAAAGCAAACAGCAGTTGTAAGAGCTTCAGATGATTTCTACCCAAGAGATCCATTGTCTCATGTAATTCACATTGCCTCAGTGTCATACAACAGCATCTTTCTTGGGGAGTTCATGCAACCTGACTGGGACATGTTCCATGTAACTCACTTCATCATCGACTTGATCAATTTGGAATCAATGCCCTTTTTTTGTATATTTCCAATTAACATGTTCTTTGCAACTAATAACAATGTTTTCAGAGTCTTCATCCCGCTGCAGAATACCATGCTGCTGCCAGGGCTATTGGTGGCTGCCCTATTTATGTCAGGTATAGATAATTTAAAATTTTGGAACTTTCCAGTTTCAGACTTCTGTGATGAATATCATTGTTTGAGGGTTCTTTCAGAATCATCGCATCTGTTTTTGAATCAACGATTTGGACCAGATTAATGTGGTCCATCACCAGGATCATGGAGTCACGGGCCACAGTATTCTGGTCCAAAACGTCGATTCAAATACAGATGCGATGATTCCGGAAGAACGCTCAAATATTTTCAAAACTGTTAGTTCAAGAGAATTTCATACAGAAACATTGAGCCTAGACAATTTATTTTGTGAAGTTGCGATGGCTTTGTTGAGTTGTTCCTGAGTCCAAGTCTTGTGACTATGACAAGGAAATTGGAATAATCTTCTAGTGGTGGATTCACATAGCTGGTTGCATTGAATTAACCTCAGATAACTCATAACACACAACAACCGAATTTCCTAGCGCACTATTAGTCTATTACTAAAATTAACTTGGCTGATTAGTAATGGAAATTTTAGCCATGGAACTCAGTTGAATAGGCAAATGCAAAAATCTAAATTATCCTTGTTGGTCCTGCAGTGACAAACCTGGTGAACACAATTTTGAGTTGTTGAGAAAGCTTGTTCTCCCAGATGGTTCTATATTGCGGGCACTCTTGCCTGGTCGGCCTACTTGGGATTGCTTGTTTGTTGACCCCAATCGTGATGGGAAGAGGTAGATGGCTCATTTCTTCAGAGTGAAACATAATTTTATCATCCCTTTCATCAAAGCTAAATGGAATAAGGGATGTAGATTTAGCAGCTTTAATGGCAATCTGTTTCTGGTAACTGGTTTTTGCAGTCTATTGAAGATATGGAACATGAACAAATATACAGGAGTTCTGGGAGTATTCAATTGCCAAGGAGCTGCCTGGAGCCAAGAAGATAAGATAAATATGTGTCATGATGAAAATCCAAAAAGGATTTTAGGGAGCATTCATCCACAAAATGTGCATTTGTTAGCAGAGGCAGCAGTAGGTGATTGGGACGGCTCATGTGCAGTTTATTCTCATAAAGGTATGGTCATGTTTCAAGCACAGTTTTTTAGTTACCATTGCCAAATTATACACATTAACTTTTGATTACATTTTTTGTTCACTGGTTTTCAGGCGGACTCGTGCTTCTGCAAAAGAATGCAGCTTTTTCTGTCACCCTTGAAGTATTGGAGTATGAGCTTTACACTATCACACCAATAAAGGTTAGAAAATCTTTAATTATTTATTATAAATTTCAATTGGAAGTAAGATTCCCAGGTTTAGGGCAAGTGGTATAGAGTGATTCTTATTACAACCTTAGGAGATGGTTCAGCCCCCTGATGATGTTGACAAAATCAACCAAAAAGTGTAGGACCAACAACAATGTATGCAGTTAACCCAGGAATCACGCACATTAGGTTGATAAAACTACGAAAATCCACTCTGTGATGACTCTAAATTTTCTGCTCCCTGGGCAAGAGATGATAAAATTTTAGAAAACCCTTTGGATTGTCAAAATTTAAAATCATGCATTGTGAAGAAGTTTGCAGCAAAAAATAAAACATAATCACATTAGAAAACACAAGGAGAACAGAGTATCTCTTGGAAGGATAATCTTCCTCAGTTTTTGTATTTTTTAATTAACCATGGCATGACTGTACAAAGTCTTATCCACCTTTACAGCATGTACAAAATATAAATTTGTACATTTACATGACAGTTATAGAACCATTCTTGGATTCAAAAGGGATAGCAGAAGTGATGCTGCAACTTTTAGCTATTACGACCTTCAACATGCCACAACTGGAACCTTCCACCACCACATAAGCAAGCTCCCATATCCGTTGCTACAAGCTTGTCCATTGAGGGTGTGCCGCAATCTGCAAGGGTCAGTTATGGCACCTTACAAACTTCCATTTGAACCATCAATAAAGCTCTCACTTGTAATATTTAGAAAACCCCATTGCAGAACTTGCAACCCACAAGCACCTGTGGTAGACCCTGCAACCTTGTTACCTTGCGGAACTATTAACTCACACCAACCAACTGTAAGATTAAAACTGCAACACAGGAAATACTTAGACTGCAACTTTGTAAATATTCCAACTGCATAATTTACATGGACTGTGTTATAATAGTAGTACTTGCCAATCTATAATAGTTACTACCAAATCAGCTTTAGTATAATAGAAAGACAAGGTATTTGACATCGGGAACCCTCTCTAAAGATTATAGTGCCCTTCACAAGCAATTTCTCCTTTAATAGAAGGATATACTGTCCTGTTAAATAGAAGTGGATGATGTTGAAGGTAAGATCTTTGAGGATATTCCTGCCTCGGTGACTGCATGAAAGGACCAACCCAACTCTTTTAAATAACAAAGGGTCCATTGATTAGGACCTTACCTAACTAAGATCAAGAACTTTCTATTGGTTTAAAGGGCAGGATTTTACTGTCTTCACTACACTTGTTACGATAAGGTATATAACCAAGTACCAACCCTTCTAACTCACATAAGTAAATAGTACTGTTACCTATCTTGAAATTTGACATCAAGCTGACTAATCCATTTCCATTGTATATGTTTACGGATCATATTGCTGTAATTTTGTGCAGAATCTGGCAACAAATATTTCATTTGCTCCACTAGGTCTGATTGACATGTTCAATGCTGGAGGGGCTATTAAGACATTAGTCTATGATATAAGAGAAGAAGCAGGACTAGCAACTCCAACAGTGAATATCAGAGTCCATGGGTGTGGTAGATTTGGTGCATATTCTTCAAAAAGGCCTACAAAATGCTTGGTGGGGTCTTCCGTCACAGAATTCTCCTTTCATTCTGCCCTTGGCCTTCTGACTGTCATGTTGCCAAAACCTATTGAAGGCCAGCTCTGGAACCTCACCATACAACTTTGAGTAGAGTTAAGAACAAAGCCTTCTGGTAATATACCAATCTCTGCTTGAAAACATAGAAAAGGAACTGGAGTTTCATTGTGGGTCACTTTTTGCTAGATTGTTTCATTACTATTCTTTGGCTATGCTGGCTTATCAAATGTATAACATGAATTTACTATTGTGTACAGGATGCCATTGAAGGAATGGCAAGCATAAAATTGGTCATTTCATGAAATGTATTTGCATAGTTGAGATAAGCAAATGTGAGAAGGCAGTAGATATTAATTTTGAGACCTGGACAGCAGACAAGGGTACGAAGTATTAGGTGCATCAAAAGTTCTGCCTATCCTGAAGTTGTATTTGGGGGAAAGTCCCTGGGTTGATGTGATAGCATATTCCTTCACTCTAATGATAACATCACATAGAAGTGCGAGTGTGTTCTATGCATCCCCTTCCTGGTTATTGTTGTCCCTGTGACACCTTCTTACTTGCAAGATTACTAAAAAAGCAAGTGTCGTATCCCTTATTGAAGAATTCCTTTCACATTATTACATCTATCTAATTTCCCTTTTCAAAACCACGAAGATATGGTGGAGAATGCCATTGGTATTTTACATAATGATATTATTGTAACAACTACTGCGTGTATTTCTGTAATATTCTTTTATTAAAAATACATAATGTTACACTTGCAAGGCCTTTAAAGCCATCTATCTCTTCTTCATTTTGAAGTTTAAGAATTTACCTATTGATTGGCACCATTAGCTGATTATAAGAGTATGGAGAATCCAACAACATTAGTTTTGTCTTCATAATCAACATACCAGATCTAAACAATAGCTGATTTGGTGATTGGCTATTGCAAAAGTCTTAGTGTGGCTGGCTAAGATGAAACTTGACCTGTGTCCAATGAATTATTCACTTTGCTGTTAAACTATAAATCTATAGCTCTTCTTCAATGAACAAGAATAGAAAAATAATAAATATCAATGTTTTAAACTTTTACCAGCACATGGACAATAAAACATCAGGGATTTACAAAATAATACTAGGCCAGTGGATCTCAAAGACCAACTACCAACAACACAGGGGGTTGTAATAGAAGTACATTAGAATTGTTATGTACTAGATATAAATTCCAAATTGCCAATGGAACTGTTTTCACCTAAGCTGTAGTTACCCCTATGGATATATCCAATCATGGATGGCAATAGGGAAGGGCAACTCAAAAGGTGCAACCACGATCACCTCGATCTCCAATATATATGGTTGTCACGCCAGTCGAGGCAACCTTCACTTTATGTTATCTAGCCCAGACAACAAAGGGGGAGACCCGATCTTCTCCCGACAGGAGAGATCAAAACCAAGACACCAAATCAGGGTATTTCTAAGTGAAGTTAGGTGTATGGTTTATCCTAGACCTTGGGATGAAGTCACAAGCCAAGTGAGGGGTTCAATGAGTATAGCTTTGGTCCATAGTTGATGTGAGAGTGACTTGAAATGTTTGAAATGAGACCTAGGATTAGAGTACTAGTTCAATGTTGGAAAATCCACTGCCTTGGGAACCGTGTCCAATGCAGGGTAGTTTAGAGGTTGAATTGGGGCTAACTAGTACAAGTGACAAGCTTGACCATGATACATGATGGCTTCAAGGGTTTAGTTCACCACACTAAGGTCAAACCACAAGTTAATCCAACAATCTAGGAAAGTCGAATTGACTTGGAGAGTAACCAGTGCCTTGGGAGTTGGGATAATGGAGTCAAAGTAGGGTTGACTTGTGGTTTAGGACTCCTATTACATGAGATAAGTGGGCAATTAAGGTCTTGATGGATGAATGGGTTTAGATCTAGGTTTGACCAAAGTGGACCACAATCCCTTAAAATAAGGAATGCTATCCCCAAGGCAAGATTTGACAAGACGAAACACTAGACCTAGGTTTTGAATTATTCCGGTTCCAAATCTCCAAGAATCTCAAGTACCCATGTCCTAGAAGTGAGTCAACTCACTTCTCCAAGGTGGTGCGACTTTACCCAAGGAGGCTAAAAATGTGGGTTAGGTGGGTCAAGACAAGTCCGATGGCATCCAAACTTTAGATCCGGGTAGGTTAGTCAAGTAGGAGTGTGGATTTGTAATTTTACGACAATCCGACGGTTAGATCTTACTAGATCTGAGTTTGAATGTACCAAGTGGTCCAAAAATGGGGATTAAATCCCTTAAAATGTGGAATAGGGCCCACAAGGTGAAAATCAAGAAAGTGACAATCTGGGGGTAGGTTATTTGATGTGTAGGTTAAGGATCAAGCGGGATCTCAACTACCCACCACCTAGATCTAGGTCAACTCACTACCACCAAGAAGTGCGCCTTGCTTTGGGAGAGCTAAGTTGGCTTGGGAAGGGGGTCAAACGGAAGCCAATCCTCACCAAACTATAGATCCGGGATGCCGTGGATGCTATAGAGGTGGGTTTTCAATATTATGCCCAACAACCCACTAGATCTAAGTAGATCTGAAAAAACATAAAAATGGGGGTTTTGATTAATTAGGGTTTTGAATATTTTAGACAAGTGGATAGATCATGGAGATAGAACTTACCTTGAGATCATACCTGAGTAATGTGAATGAGATGCCTTGATGTTGAGGAAGATTCCCGCAGAGATCAAATGAGAGATTGTTGATTTTGCTTGCCAAATTGATGCCCTAGCCCACAAGTGCGCCCTCCTCTACCTGTCAATCCAAGGAAAATCGATTTCAATCAGAGAGGTCAAGTATGGAGGAAATACAAGTAAAATGCAATGATAACATAGAATAGAAGGTCCTCGGACAGTAATACTCCCTGTTACCAACGAAGAGATCCAAAGAAGAAGTAGGGAGAGTCTTCCCCTACCAATACTTCCTCCTAAAAGCAAATCGGCCTCCACCTGTAGATGCAAAAATGTGGTACAAAAGATATGGCAAACAAGATCTCCAATAACTTAGTGCAAAGGAAGAACCAACGAACGAACACCAAAAACATTCACCACAATACTGGAGATAGATGCAATAATAATTTTCTATTCCAATAATCCAGAGCCACAAGTCCCCTTACAATGAGAAGCTCTCTCCTTTAAATAGGAAGGAGAGGCACCAAAACCCTAACCACTTTTTGAATGAGTGGCTAAGATTAAAAGATACAAATGTCTAATCAATGGTTGAGATGAGGTCAACAATAAAATACATGGATCACTAATAAAATATTATATGAGTGGACAAAATCGCCCCAGAAGAGGGGAATCCCACTAAATCATGATGACAAAATATAATAAGGGGCTTATGGTGGGTCCAAGGGGTAATTTTATCTCTCCTTGGTCAATCCCCATAGCACAATAATCATAAAATAATCCTCAATGTACCAAATCGTGCCTCCATGGTCAAATCGTAGGCCTCAAAAAGACCTTAGAAATCCTCAGAAAGTGCCATAAGTGATGGATGCGGGCCCCGATGAAGCTGAAACTGCTGGAGGAGGTGTGGAGGACCTCGATCTATCATCACTGATCATCCCATGCCATAAAATTGCCTCAGTAGCCCAAATCGATTTCCTCAATAGCCATTTCTACCAATCCCGAAATGCCTCGGGAAGCGTGAAACTACCCCAAACTGCCTCCTGGAGTGCCTGCGCTGTCAAGGTGAGGGCACCAGTGTGTCCGGGAGGGGGGTAATATGGTAAAAACAAGTGGCTGGACCACCTCCTCCAAGCACAGCTCCCTAGGTCAACCGGATAAAAATCACATCTGCTCTAACAGGGCCTCCGACAGACCAAAACTACACTAGGATAGCCCACTGAGGCTCAATCATCACTGTAAGTGCCCGGAACTGAAAACAAACTGTCTCATTGGACTCAGAAGGTCCAAATCCATCCAAGATGTGTACTCATACACCATATGAGTCTCTGCATGATCAAAATATATATCCAATATACCGGAACAGGGCCAATAATAATAATCTGTAAATGATCAAATACTGCTGTAAACCAAGAATCATCATCATAACCCTGTAGCTGCTGCATAGAATCATCATGTATGTGTACATAGACCATATATCATCTATCCGTATCACCATAAGGTCCAACCATCTCATGTCCTCTGGTTGACCATGGTTAGACTAGGCCTAACCAAGTCAACATGACCCAATATTACTCAAACCATCGTCATCAGCTGTTGCAAAGTGTCCAAGGTTAATGCATGCTCTACAACTTATTCAAATAACAATTATAGCACAAAGTAATCATTACTGGCGATCTACATCCAAATATATAATGTCATTAATTATTATTATTACTCAGACTAGACTTTCAAAATCATACTCACTTCATAGCTGTGATCAATTTGCTAGTGAAGGGTGAAGGCTAAAATAACTGGCTAGGCTAAGGGATGACTTGATTGACTTAACTTTGTGACACTTTGGCAAGGGAAAGTGAATACACACCATAGTATATACTGAATGAGCAATAACACAGGGAATGGCGGTGTCTCACAAATGGATGAGTTGTTCAAAGAGGGTTTATTCACCTTCACAGATGCGCACAATTCATAATACAAATAAGGCCAGCAATTGTTTAGATATAGCATTTAAGTTCCATTGCTTTTTGGGCCTGAAGTTTCCATAGCCTTGATCTATGTGTGTTTATAAACACATTGCATAGATTTACATTTATTTTAGGTTTTCTGCTGCAGGTGTGTTTTTAAGGCACTTGTTTACTTGAGCACTTCTAGGTGTGTCATGGACAGCTTGTTTACCTAGGTATTTATTTTCCAAAAGATATAACATTTTATTTTCATAGCCATTTTCATTTGGCATGCCTTTCATTCATGTGTGTTTAGAAACACATTGCATGAATGGGATTTTCATACAAGATATAGCATTTCATTTTTCCAGATTTTGTATTCATGGCAGCACCAAAAGTTTCAGGTTTAGCCAACACGACTTTAGTGACTAGGGGGAATTCACAAGGAACTCCAACTCACCATAGGTAAGTTTTGTCACCAACTCAGAGCCGAGACACAATAAACAGGGAAGCTCATCCAATACAGAGGCTACAGTGGGGAAAAGATCCTCCATGTCACTAGTCAAGTAGTAAGTCAAGGTGATAAACTAAAAAGTAGGCCATGGATGGATGAAGACAATGAATGATGGAGCCGACATTAGCAAGCCAAGGTATGGTTGAATGATCACCTCTATTCTCCCTAAGGAGGGTAAAACCAATGAGTATGAATAGTGAACTTTTAAGTCTGAGTAGGGACAATAATATATAATATCAACCAGGTCTACATATCTATATGATCGCCAGATCATGATACTAAGTGCTAAGACATGCTATAAGAATAAATATAAAAGCAATATAACCATGACACAATGATATACCTGCTGAGTCATATACCTGACTGCTCATCAACCTGTACCATCATCTGTCCTCTGAAACTGCTGCTGTAACTCTGGGGACCGCTCTGTACCAATGGTATAATGGCTACATCGGTCATCTCTCTGAGTGTCCTGAGACTCAGTCATGGCATGGGGAATACATACTGTTGTCCACAATCTGATAGTGATCCAATATAGATGCTCATCTCAGCATCTCAAATGTAGGGGAACTGGCTGAATAGTGTACTGGCATCAGAAAAATAATGTATGGTAGCCCGGCTACTATAAATGTGATAACAGGAACTTTATCCATAACAATCTGCAGGTATGCTGGGGAAGCTAAGGAAGAAATAGGTAAACCCAAACTAAATAAAACAAGTAGGAAGTCTATGTTCTCGCCTAGGAATCCAACTAACCCTAGGAGAAGGGTGGGGATGAGTGACGGCCTGGCCTAGGAATCCAACTAACCCTAGGAGCGGGGTGGGAGATGGGTGAGGGGCTAGCCTAGGAATCCAACTAACCCTAGGAGAGGGGTAGGAGATGGGTAAAGGATGACCCCTAGGGAAGCAAGCCAACTCCATACCAAAGAATGCTAGCTTAACTAGGATGACTAGTCTAGGTAGATAGAGTTGCCACCTGTTTTTTTTGGCAAAATAGGGAAAACTAGGAGGGACAGATGGGCAGAGTTCACCAAGTAAGGTCTTAACTTTATTAATGATTCTATGGCTGTTTGGGACTGATTTTATCTTGTTTATCAGGTGTGTAACAACACTAAATAGAGTGTGTACAAAGGAAATGAAAGTGTTCAACAGCCCAAGGAGTTACCTCAATTGGTTGTTGTAAATGTTGTTGGCTATTCGGCTAGTTCCATGCCAGCAATTGCCTAGTTTGAAATTCAAATCCTCCTAGATGAGGCACACTAGTTTACATCGGTGGGCTTCCTATGACATCCACAAATGTCGAGAAGCATCCCTCCAGTTTCCCCATGAAGTTATCCTTGGAAAAAAATTAAAGGGTTAAACATAAAGCAATTTTATTATCCCTTTTTTGCTTTGCTGATCTATCTAGCCTAATTACACTAAGCAAATCTGAAAGTCTGATGCAGAATATAGTGAAAGAAACCTCTATCCATTCCTCTGCTACGGGGGAGCGCCCCCCACCCCCTTGCTCCTGCTCCAGAAGCTCGCTCCCAGTTTTGGGAGCGCGCTCCCGAGACGCTCCCTACCTCTCCTATACTAAAAGCACCTATACTAGGTTGATCATTTGATGACAATGTTATGGTACCTCCCTTCTTTGCCAAGCTCCTATAAAAGCTGTTATAGTTGATCCTTTGATGACAAGGTTATAAGTTATAACTACTAGATGATTGATGTTATATGGTTTAATACAGGCTTTCTATAGCTAATTCAACATCCTACATGTTTTTTAGATAGAAATCCATCAAAATATATTAAAATATATAATATATAAAAAATGCTCCCGAAATGGGAGCTTTTGAAAATTTCGCTTTTCACTCTGCTCCCCACTTCCCGCTCCTCGCTCCCAACAGCATAGATCCATCCCTTTAACCAAATGAAGAAAACAATCAGTAAGCATTATGGCTTATTACTACTTTAACTTTGATGATCAAGTAAGGAGGAAGGATACACGGTGAATTAAACTCCTTGGTGGGTAAGAAACCTTACTAGGTTTTGCTAATCTATCAATAAGACAAGAAAAATAACAAAGAAACAAAATTAGAAAGGGTTAGAACTCCTTGATGTACCTGAATTCAATAATATTCCCCTACAGAACAAACCAAGGTTTCCAGTCTCCACAAATATATGATAAACACACAAACAATGGAAACAAGTAAATATACGCTACATCAAACTATGATAGTAGATGATCCTTATGTGCTTTTCGTAGAAGTAAGCCACTTACCTCACAAGTTGATTACTGAAGTTTTCCCTTGAGGTGAAACGATGGGAAGAAGACTGATCGAAATGTGAGGAGAGGGATGCTCTGAACCACCACGAGATGCACTGTTTAAGCCCCAAGCCAAAAAAAAGACTAAACCAGCAAGTGAAGGCCGTGAACAACAACTATAAGACCTCCTTAAGTAAGAGGAAAGTTAGAGATATGAAACCAATGGAGATCTAGCATGTGAGAGCTATGGTACAAAACTAATCTATAGGAGCATATAGTGTAATCCCAGTTGAGTTCCAAATGAGTTCCAAATGAGAAGAGAGGAAAAAACAACCTTTGTATACACATCTAGCTATTATGGAATGATGCCAACGTGATTCATAAATCTAGGGTATACAATCTTCCGTGCGCCTAACCACGGGTGTTGACTTCCTAGCCATGGGGAAAAGGGAGCAAAATGCATGCATTATGCCAAAAACAAGTTCTCTATACTACAGGAAAAATGAGCAGCAAAGGTAAACACTTCACACAGCTACGTTATACACCAAATTACCTTTGTTACGCAGAGCATAAAAAGAGCAATTAAAAAGGATGTGTGCCCACCAAAGATGGGGGGTGCTCATGGTCCCAAGGTGGGCTCCCAACCATTTTGAGCACTACCGGGGTGTAAAGGTAATTGGCAATGCCCACGTAGGCTAGAGAAAGACCCAAATCAGAGCTCGTGTGGTGAAAAGTGATTAGCTAAGGCACGAGACCAAGGAAAAGAAGTTAGAACAAAGGAAACCTTGTAATGGCTTGGGGGTAAGGGCCTAAGACTGGGATAAGGAACCAAAATCATATATTCAAACCATAGTAGAGACACTCAAAGAAAGGGACTTTAATAATTGTGAGTTCACCAAAAAAGTGTGTAGGAGTCTTTGTCATCTTAGGGTGGAATTTGTATAGTTAATATGTAGTGAAAAAGTCTATATGGTGGATTGTGTATGGTTAATACAAAGAGTTTACATTGTGTTTACCCTAATTAAAAGAGTAAAGATCCAACAAAGTGTAGGAGTTGCAACATGACATGAAATACAATTGAAGCTTCACATGCATTAATAAAACGAACATCACAAATAAAGATAAAATAAGTTAGCTATAATATGGAATCTAAGTTAGGAAGAAAAGAAACATAAGCAACATGTGAAAGAGGGACAAGGAAAGTGAAAATAATGTGATATTGTCTATATGGCATAGGAAAGAGGCCATAATGCCCACTGGTGCATGTAGTCATGCAAGAAAACCATGAAGTCAAAAGAGAAGGAAAGCGTTTATCAATCTTATGACAGTGTATAGACATTAATGTGATTGAAATCATGGCATGACAAAGGAATCCAAAGCAAATGATAAAGCAATATCTAAGAAAGTAAATCATCTTATTTACCACTATGCCATGCAAACAATACCTAATCTATGAAAGTGAAATGCATGAGTAGACAACATAGGCATATAGATTCAAACATACACTTATCTAATAGTTTAGGAGACTTGCTGTAGAGTGACCTGGATGAAGCAACCCAAAGAGATGATGAAATTGCCTATCTAAATGGTACTTGTATAGAATAGCTTGGACAAGTGCATAAACTTCATCATTGAGTTCTCTAGTGATATGTACACTGGAGAAGTTAAACTAGGCCATGAAAGAAACGATGGAAGAGACAAAGGGGACAAGGGTAGGACTATAGACATCCTATGCATCATTGAGTTGTTGTACAACAAAGAGGGAATTGGATAAGAAGGTAACATAGGAGGCTTATAGCTAGAAAGCATAATCTAAGCCATCAATGATGGAGGAATACTTAATCATGTTGTTTGTAGCTCATGGTATGTAAAAGTTGGTACTATCGATCAAGTAACTAAATGGATTTTTTAGAGTCCAAGCAATTGTTGAAGGCTCGAGGTTTTCCCTACTTCCACCATCTGTGTGAACAACAAACATGTGAGCACAAGTAGTTTATCCAAGCTCAACTGTAATAAGGGATTCAATAGATGAATATATTTGTACCCATACTCTCACTTGATTTGAAAAAGAAACAAGTGGAGATAAAATTAGCATTGACACCAAGTAGAAAAAACACATAGTTTCAATCAAAATCCTAACCAATAACCCCAATTGATTAACACATGGTCACGAGGTTCCCAACAATGCAAGGAAGGGTATTAATGTAGAAAAACCAATGTTCTTTTTTAAATATAAGGGAATTATTAATTGGTTGGGATTACTTTGGTGAGATCCAGGTTCAAATCCGACTAGCTACCACTATAAACACTAGCCTAGTGCCATTCCACAAGCCAACACCTAGCATGAAACTTATGACATAGCAAGGGTCAAGATGTATAGAGACACACCCAAATGGGGTCCTACTCAAGGGGGGTGCCTATTGTTATATTCTAATTACAATGGGCCCATGTATCGTTGGGGATTTTAATCTTGTTGGGGAGAGTGTGAAACTTGCATCCCTACCAATCAAGCAGAAGAAACAATGCTTATGAAGGAAAATGTTTTATGTGGGTAGGGTCAGTGACCGATAGTGAAGGAATAGATCCTATGGGACTAAGAAAGGACTGAGTAAGGCACTAACCCATAATTGATTAGCATTGACTGGGTAGAGGGAAAAAAAACAAGGCTAAAAAAGGGACTCAAATTTCCTTGAGAAGGTTGAGACTGTGGGCAACAATCAAGGAAAGTATCTTGTAGGATTGAAGGTAGTATGACCAAGACATAACTTGGGTTGTAGGCCAACAAAATTTGAGGGCAGAAGGTAGCCAACAAGAGACATGAGTAAGTTATCACATGCCAAACTGGGGAAAGTGAACAATAATCAAGGAATGGATGCTATGGAGTTGAAGAAACTTCAATGAGGGTCCTAACCTATCAATGTAATATGGGTGACAAAGATGAAGGCAAGAGATAGTAGAAAAGAGGCAAGGCAGGGGGGTCAAGGAAAGTTCATGAGTTTTTTGAGGCAAAGGATTATCACAAAAGAAGAGTAGGTGAAATGGATCACATGGGTATGACCATGAAGTCAAAAAATGGTATGAGAGAAATAAAGGTCAATGGGGACCTAATGAGTACATGAGCTAAAATGTTGAATTATAGACCAAAAGGAGGAAAATTGATAGTGTGAACACCATCAAGAGGTTAGAAAACCCAAGGATGTTATTTTCTTGGAAATCTAACTGACATTTTTTGAGATACCAAAGCACCTTGAAAAAACATAAGACTGCCTTATAAAAGGAGCGATGGAGGTCAAATGGTAAAAGTGTTTTCATTGTTTAGTATCAGTTACCGAGAGGATATAATGCTCAAGAAAGAAGAAAATAATGAACAATTGATGAGCTATGAGAGATGATGTTGAGAAGATATTATAGGTGTTAATTCAAGGTAGGCCTCTTAACTCAACTACATGTCAAATTCACAATTTTTTCATCCATATCTTTGATGCCCCTAATTTTTCATGGGGTAGCCTAGGGAAGTGAATTGCTTCTTGAATTTTCCATGAATTGAGCTGAGATTGGTACCAAAGTATTGTTACAACATTTTCAAACTTACTAATGCTAAAACCCCCTACATTCCTCTTGCACATCCAAAAATATAAAAATCCTTCAAAAAACTCAATTTTGGCTTGCATACACAGGTTGTTTGTTAGTAGCGCATGTATCCATGTGTTGATCCTTAGCAATGTGGGATAAAAAGTGAGTTTAAAAATGCTATAACTAGTAGTCATGGCCTCTACGAGATATGTGCAATTGCCCATTGAATTCCATAGAGATGCACTCCGTTGGCCTACCTGGTACTAGCAGTGGGATATACAACCCAAGATTTTAGTAGCTTGGATTGCTTTTTCCATAAAGAACACAACCTCGAAACAATCTCACCACTTTCTCCTGCATCTTTGGCCAATACACATGCCTCTGCAAATTTTCCATTGTCTTCATCACTCCAAAAATCCTAGAGATACTATAAGTGTGAGCTTCCCTGATTAACATAATCCTTCTATCTTGTGGTATGCGCAACTTTTCTAATTTATATAACAACCCATCCTAGAGGTGATGTTCATTCCCTTCCATGGTAGTCATTGATCTCTCCCTCAACTTCTTATATACACCTTTAAAATATTTATCTCCCTTATAATCTTCACTTAGAATGTCATGAGTGAATGGCTCAAGTTGCATGATCATGAAGAGTTCATTATCACATGTGGGGTAGTCAAGTACTTCTCCATGAAACAACTCACAATGGTAGTATATTGGTCTTCCTCCTTACATAAACATTGCCCCTAATACATATCCACTAGCATCCATATCCAATTCAAATGGTCAATGTAAGTT
The DNA here is from genome assembly GCA_027924585.1 of Larix kaempferi. NCBI lineage: Eukaryota > Viridiplantae > Streptophyta > Pinopsida > Pinales > Pinaceae > Larix > Larix kaempferi. The sequence continues at coordinate 3,861,342 of BSBM01000238.1, read as the reverse complement.
GAGCACAGATAGGACTGGAGCTCTATTGATCCTCTTCTTCAGGTCCTCAAATGCTCTTTGTTGTAGCCTTCCTCAATGAAATCTCTTCCCTTTGTAGTCATGGCATGCAAAGTGTTACAACGACTAAAAATTTTGCAATGATTTTTTTCAAGTATTAAGTTTCTCCCATGAAACTTTTGACCTCTGTTAAGATGGTGGAAATAGGCCATTGATTGATGGTTGCAATCTTGTATGGATCTACCCTAAACTCTCCTCAATTGATCATGTGTCCAAGATAAATCAAGGACTCCTTCCCAAACTCACATTTCTTCAAATTAGCAATCAACTAGTTCTTTTTTAAGATCTCTAGTACCTTCATCACATGTGAGAGGTGCTCTCGCCAAGTATTACTAAAGATTAGTATGCCATCTAAGTACACTATTAAAAATGATTTAATAAATGGGTGTAACACATCATTAATCAATCTCATGAAAGTTGCAGGTGCATTACATAAACTGAAAGGAATCATTAACCACTAGTGCAAACATTACCTAATCTTGAACATTGTCTTCCACACATCTTCTTCTTTAATCCTCACTTGATGGTAACTTTATTTGAGGTCCAACTTGGTGAAGAACTTGGCCTACTGTGATTGATCCAACAAGTCATTAATCCTCGGAAGAGGATATCTATTTTTTATGTGATTTTGTTCAGGGCATGACAGGTAAAGCACATTCTTAATATTTTGTCCTTCTTTGACACAATGATGATGGGTGAACCACATAGCGATGTACTAAGCCCGATGATTCCATGCTCTGGTAACTATTACAACTGCTTCTTAATTTTCTTGACTTTGATGATGGACTGCCTATACAACCCAATGTTTGGCAGTGGAAATTCTTGCAACAACTGGATCTCATGTTGAACCTCTCTCTTAGGAAGTAGCCCCTAAAGTTATTGGAACACCTCTTTGTAGTATTCAATCAATTGTTGCAGTGGTTGGTGTTGTTTTCCACTACATCCTTCTAAGGATGCCCTCATCTCCAACCTTCTACATTCTCCTTCCTACTTTTCTCCTCTCAATAGCAATAAGACAAATTTCTTTGTGTTGCCAATGATTCTTTTGGTTTAATGAGTACAATCAAAGGAAGTTTAGTTTTGTTGTTGTGCACATTTATATCATATGATTTACCATATTTGACAAGACTGTACTATTTTTCTCTCCTTCTAAGGATGGCATCTCTCATGTACAAGTATGAGCTTCCCAAGATGACCCCACAAATATCCAATGGAACCCCATTGGCTACCACTTCATTCATGAAGTTCTAGTTGATAGCAAACTTGAATATGCATTACTTGTTTACTCACAATCCACCATCTTGTCTCAGCCATCCCAAAGGATATAACCATGGGTGGCCCTAGGTATCTAGGCCAAGTTTCTCAACCAAGTGTGAAGAGATCAAGCTGGATTGAGAACATGGATCAAACAAGAAATATTCCTTTGTTTCAAGTGGATTTTGATGTAGAAGAACTCTATCATATGCTTCTCCTCCTTGTGACTGCAAACAATCAATGCCACTTCCTTTTGAAGATTAGTGCAACTTACTTTCCCTTTCAGGTTTGAGGTATTGACCTCCTTTTCCTTGGCATTTATGATGAGCAATGCCTTCTTCTTCTTTCTTTTCTGAAAATGCTTGGGGCACTTCTCAAGGTGCAACCAATAGTCTTCCTTAGTGTGTCCCCGTGTCTCAAAATCCTTACATTGCTTGATGAAATTGGTTTCTTTTTGTGTTGCTGCCACAATCTTCTTTTAAATTCCTCTTCTTCTTAATCTTCCATTTCCTCTGTTCCTATGGTTATGTTTGCTTGTGGGTACCAAACTGCTATTGGCGCTTCTCTCCTTCAAGGTACTTGACTTGAAAACTTGCTTTGACAATTGTCTTAAGCTTGAACAACATCAATTTTCACCAAATTTGTAGTAGCAAGGCTCCTAAATATTTTATCAACATGTTTGACTTTTGAGAGATACACTTAGTTAGATAGCTCTCTTCCTGAACTTTGTAGTGAACTCCTATAATAATTATCCTTACCTCTCCCTAAAGTAATGCCACACAATCTATTGATGCTTTTCATACCCAATTGGGTAGAATTTAGCCTTGATCATATCCTTGAACACTTCCCAATCAGTGATTGACAACTCATTCTCTAGTGCTCTACTTGTCATGTCACTCTCCCAGCATGCCAAACCATGGCCTTCAAGCATCAATTTGGGAAATCCAATCCTTTACTTTATGGTGATTTCATGTACATTGGAGTACACCTCCATTTGCTATAACCATTGCACTACAAGAAAACCTTGTCATTAATGTCCCTTACAACTTCATTTTTTGCTTCCATTTATTTTTTAATAATTTTTTTTGTAGTTTTTATGAAAAGTCGACACTATTTACAAGATACTGCTAAAGTTGGTGTTATTTCATGTGCCATATTTAGATCTAGATATAGCACTAGATTTATAGCCATATTTAACACTAGATTTAGCGTCAGGTTTAGCTTAGAGCCAAATTTAGCACCATATTTAGTTCTAGATTTAGCATCAATTTTAGCACTAGATTTAACGTCAGGTTTCTCGAGTGACTAAATAAAAGAAAAGGGAAATTTTTCAAAAATAAAGTTAAGTAGTATCAAAGGTTAAAAATAAGCCACATGTCTCAATCCTCACGAGTCAAAGGGAATTTCAATTATTTTAATTAAAATATCTAATTTTCCCTCAATAAAGTCCCTCAAAACCTACTCTTTCATTCTTTTGTCATTTTGTCCCTTTCTCTCTTCTCTTCTCCACCCTTCTTGTTTCTCTCGTAAGGTTTCCTCTATTAGGGTTTCATCCTCATGGGGGATAGGGTTTTGGTTTCATGGAGGAACCTCCATGAGGTAGACAATGAATCTCCATTTTTCTTCCTTCCTTCCTCTTTCACTTTTATTTTCCTTTATTGATTTACGAATGTTTATTGTTGTTTTGTTGTTGCAGGTGTAGGGTTTCATGTATGGAGGAGAAGGTTTCATCAAAGAACCTCCTTAATGAAGGTAATGGGTTCCCCCTTCCCTTCTCATTTTCCTTCCTCTTTTGCTTTTATCTTTCTTTATTGATTTTCTAATGTTTATTGTTGTTTTGTTGTTGCAGGTTTAATGGAGAAAGAAGAAAAAATGACATTTTGGGGTTTTTGTTTAATGCACAAATCTAATTCATGGGTATGGGTTAAGGAATACCCTTGCATCAATGTAAGGAGATATGGCTTCAAATCCTAGCACCCATCTATTTCTTATTACTTTTCCATTTGTAGTCACTTTACGTGCATAGGTTAAGTTAATTTCAATTCAAATCTGCACTTTTAAAGGTATATTTCTATGGGAATGTTGCTCAAGTAGAGTTATTTCCTTTTGGAAAGTGATATGGGACCAAATCCCAACATTCCCTTAACATTTTCTATTTATATTTTCATTTTTTACCATTTTCTATTTATGTTTTTTGTAAGTTTTAATTTGCATTAGGTTAATTTAGTTTCAGTTCAAATTTGCAGTTTTAATCATAATTTTTTGTGGGAATGTAGCTCAAGTAGATCTCTTGCCTCTTGGAAAATGATATGGGTTCAAATCCTAGATTTTCCTTACCATTGTTTTTTTTTTCCAATTTTTACCATTTTATGTTTCTATTTCCATAAATCCAATTTACAAATAGTTGACGCTAAATTAGGCACTAATCCCGGTGTTAAATATAACCCTAATCATGGCACTAAATATAGCACTAATCTTGGCGTAAACCTGGTTCTAAATAGTGATAAACTTGGCGCTAAACTTGCCGCTAAACTTGCCGCTAATTTCGGCAATTTAAAAAATTGCAAGTTTGCGCCAGGTTTAGTGCTAGATTTTCCAACTCAATCAGAAAAAAAGTTACACTAAAAAAGGATGCTAAATTAGGCACTAATTGCTTGTTTTGTTGTATTGTTGGTTTTGTTTGATGGAATCAATTTCTTCTACATAAGGATGGATATCGACCTTTGCCTCCACACATAAAGGTACTTGTAATTTGCTATTGCTACATTCTTCCATCTCCGTCTTTGTTTTACAATCCGACTTTGGTTCTTTGTCTTCTTTCTTTCCATCCTATGGAGTAACCTTGTGTTATGATGCTGGTTTAATTCCCTTGGCCACCAATAGTTGTGTTATCATCGATGCAAGTGTGGCTATGATCTATTCTAGTCAGTCCATCTTGACCCCGCTAGGATCTTCTTCTTGATTTTCTTCATGACAACCCATCACCATTGTTGTTGCTACATTCCTTTGAAGGCCTTCCAATGATTCTTGTCCACTTCTTAGTCACTATAGGTGTTTACCATATAGGTTTCACCAAGTCTACTTGAACTTGGGTTCTGATACCATGTGATTTGTAAACAATAGGTTCATATCTTGTATGTTTCACCAACATGGATCCCCGAGGCTTTAAAGTATAGTCTTTGATATTTGTGAAAATGTTAGTATTAATGTGAGACAAAAAAAATATATTATATGTAATCCTTTGTAAACTTGTGTATGCTCATTGGTTATCCAAGGTACAAGCGAATCATTGGCATTCACAACTCTCTTATATTTATATATTTGTTTCACCCTCAACCCAAATATTTGACAAATGCATAGTTATGTATGTATGTATGTTGAGCACTCACTCACTTAACTCCTATCCACTCTTGAAGACATGTCAAACGAATAAAACCAACACCTCTAATGCATATCAACCAATACAAATATATGGATGAGGTTTCACATTGGATTGGAGTGGTACTGCTTGTCATTCTAGTATTAGACCCCAACTAAGCAATTACATTTTTTTGCAAAGGGAGTTTAGTCCAACCAACAAAGGAGGACACATGGCCTAGGGAGAGAGCACACCCATCTATCAAACCCATGTGACCATGCAAGCCATCAAATAGTGGATTCCATGCACATGTGAGATAAGTTGACAGCTATGAAGGATGCATAGGACCTCCCATTTACACATAACATGCAACCAATGAAGAAGGAACGCTCCAACAAAGCCAAGAATGATCCTTGGGCACATAAAATTAACCATAAATGTTTCTAATGCTCAATAATCAAAGGAAAATGTCTCTCACACAGTGAATCGACCATTATTGTAGCCTAATTCCCAACAATCAAAGAAAAATGCCTAACACACAATGAATTGACCAATAATGGAGTTAAATGCCCAAAAATAGAAGGAAAACACCCAATGCACAATGAATCGACCATTAATGAACAAATCTCTCATCGGCATGGTATGTATGGCCTCTTGGTAAGGGTAAACACTCTACAAAAGAGAGAATCCACCTAGTAAGGTATCACAACATCCAATATTACACAAAACCCAAGCAACTAATTTAGCGACATCCTACAATAATACAATGACCTTGAGATGGCAACCATTGATTTAATGAGCTTGGAGAAACATTTGATGGTATGAGGAAAAGAACTGTTGGAACTTCCATTGGACTAGAATAACCAAACAATGTAGTAAAACTACAAGTATTCCTAAAAATCTCTCAATCACACTCTCACCACTAACTAGCTAGTAGCAACCATAAAAAATCACCTAGAATCTCCATTAAAACTCATAAGTAAGCTAACTCAACAAAATAACAACGCACACAAGAAATCATAGTGCATTGGAAACATTATTTACCTTAGAAACCCAAATGGGAAAACCAATATTCATTGGCTTCAACTTGGCTCTTTATTTCTTGGCAATAGGCAGGTTATAGTGCCCTCTTGCTCTCTAGTTCATTTTCCTTCTACACGTGGGAACTTGGACAACTTGGAATGGTAAATATGTGGATGGCTCAACTAGGGGGTAGTTGGAAGGCCAATATTCCCCAACCCTTTAGCTTTCCCAAGTCCACTGGCCTCCTCCTCTTTGTCTTTTCTTTCAGTTACATTTGAAGAAGTGTCTCACACATTTATTTTTTAAATACACATTTTTTTCCAATATATTTCCATTCACTTCACATTTCTCATGCTAACCTTAGAGTGTTATTTCATACAAGGGTGGACATTGGTCATCATGGCAAGATGCCCTTCATGGTATCAACTATGTCTCCTACCATGTCCATAGCTTTAAACCTTGCTTGCATAAATCATCGTTAAGCCCGGGCCCAAAGCCAATTGTTGTTTCAAATCCAATTAAGAGCATTGCATCACATCTTAGAGGAATACGTGAGAGAGTTTGAAAAGGCATCGTTTATTGATGAATGTACAATTACCCCTGGGAAATGGTTGATGAGAAATCCCTTAGATGAGGTGGATTCTAGTGTGAGTTCTACAAGGAAATACAAGACTTTTTTGGCTAGACCTCAAAGAAATGTATAAATAAATTATGAAAAATTGATATCTAAGGAATGGAAATAGCAAGGCCTGATTAGGTTTAACCTCAATCTTGAAGATGTTGGGTTCATATAAAATTAGGGGTACTTACTCTACTGAATGATCCATACAAAACATTGTTCAAGGGCCTTAGACTTTGCATAAAACATATCCTCCAAAAATTGTGTAGCATTAGCAAATAAGCGTCATTCAAGGTCATTTAATTCTTGAAGCTTCATTCAACATGATTTTACTATGCCTAATGTTATTATTGTAAGGGAAGGTATGGATTGAAATTACTCCCTAATCATTAATTCTATAGTTATCAAAATTGATTTTGTAAAATATTACGATTGGAAGGAGTGATTTTTTATTTTGATAATGTTGAAAACCTATGGATTTGGTGCTTTTTTTGGTCAGTGTTGTCCAAACTTGTATTTTGGAGAAAAAAGTGACACAAATAGAAAAGAGCAAGAAGTTCAAGAATAACCAAGAAACAAAAATATGGTGGGAAAAGGCAAGAACCAAATCAACTATGCATCACAGATAGAGTACATTTATAGTACAATATCCCATAACCACCTTTAACGGTTCACATAACTAACCCATAATAACAACAAGGTGGTTTGGAACTTAATCATTAAAGCCAAATTTATAACAATCCCCCCCTTAATTATAAGTCTGTATATAAGTGCATTGGCTAGCAACAAACACTAGTGCAAAAGATGATAACGTATCCAAGTATTCAATGTGATACTCATGGTCTGAAATCTTAGGAGTGTCGATGAAGATCTTCCTGGAAAAAAAAAGGCCAAAAATAGACGGTAAAACCAAATTTGGAAAACTCATTGTGCAACAAATAAGCTAGGTATCCTCCAAGTGTTCAATGATATGAACCCAAAACTTATGAGAGCAAAACCTAGTGAGAATTGAATTGGCTGCAAGTCCAATACATCTCATATCCTAAAAATCCGTGACAACCCTATGTGCTAAGAGAAAATGCAAAAGAATAATCTATCCTCTGCAAGGTCAAAATAACATCACTATGAAGTTCGAAGACTATGAAGCTCTCAACTATTGACACATAAAAAACTATCAATAATTTGGCCGACAAAAAAAAGTGTCAATCAACATTCAAATCCTATATCATATAGAAAATTGTGTATTAAAACCCGTGAATGAATCATAATCCCACCAAAAATACCACAAGAAGTAAACCGGGTGAATTGATGGTACTGCTCCAAACCTTGATGCCAAATGTCCATCAAACACGTAGATAATCCATCATATGCCAAAAAGTGGCAATCCATCCATCCAAACCAATATCCTGGAAATCTATCAAATATAATCTAACTCCTGAAAATCCTTGATCAATCAAAAACTCTATGTGGGTGATTTGTGCTAACATCGTCAAATCCTTAATCCATCAATGATCCATCATCATGTCATGAATCAATTCTCAATGCACCATCCTGTCTAGAATTCATATCGATCCTGTTTTGAATCCATCGATGTTAATCGATCATCTTGAATAAACCTTAGTCTGCACGACGCAAATTCATTAAATAGACTTTGAAACTTGAAGTCTAACATCATCAATATCTCCCTCCTGTCAATTGAAAGGTAATAAGTCCGGAGAGCTGAAAATCAACAATGTGACCAAAATACCCCTCCCCCCCCAAAAAAAGTGAAAAAGGGTAATCATATTGTCTTTGAGCAGAGTATGGAGAATCAATCTTCAACTTAATAGACTACATCAAGTGGGCCCACTATATCATCAAAACATTCATGTCCATCTACTGTAGATATATCCTCGATCGAGTATGTATGTACCTATGCATCAATATGTCAATAAGAATGCTCCAACAACTTGGCTTCCAAAGTCCAATGTCGAGTACTTAACCATTGAAAATTTACTTGTTTTTTATTAATCTTTGGTCGTTTCCAACACCTTTCTAAACGGTGGCTTGTCTTCCCATAAATACTGCATGGCTGGAGATCAAAACATTGTAATTCATGATGTTCAACTCGGTGACACTTTTGGCATTCTTTAGGTACACTATCCAACTTAACAAAATCACGTGCATCCTCTTCCTCCTCATCAACTGCATTATCATCATCCTTATCCTCATGTTCCTCATCATGATTATCAATTTCAGGTCCTTTATCCAAAGTATCATCAATAATATGCCTTTGTAAATCATCATAAAGAAAACCAACACTCACAAACTTCACAAGTTTGGAGTAATCAAGAATGTGAGAGAAGTAAATCTCTATCTTGTCATATCCTAGGTCAAATTTGTTTCCGTTGAAGTGAAACTCTTCCCAAGGCATGATAATAATTTTTGTCTTGATTTTCAAACTTATCAACATCTTTCTAGTTATCTTTTGTCTTAGTAGTTTCATCATCAAAATCAATATTTGTTTCCTTGGTGTCTTCCTCAAAATTCTCTGCTTGATTCATAGTTGTATGGTGCTCAATGCCCTCTCACTTTCAGCAATAGTTATTCCAAATAACAGATTATGTTGAAGAAGTATGGGTTCATAATGTTATTATCAAAGACGTTGCAATTCATCATTTAACAACCTATCATGAATTTCGAGAATGTCAATATTTTTGTGCATAACTTGCAAACAAGTTGAGAAAATTTTAAGGATCCATTTATTTTCTTAAAGTGTAAAAACCTTGGCGACTTTTACTAATAAAAAGTAGGTGATATTTTTCAAAAAAGATTCAAATTTCTAAGGGTTTTATATAGTTTTTAGCCAATTTTAACGATTTTTAGAGTAAAATAAATTATCCCATGGAATTTGGGCAAATCAATTTAAAGAAAATGGAAATTGGTGAATTTTTTTTGGAAAAAAGATAAAAAAATTAGGCCATGGGCTAAATTTCACCCCTAATTTTTTCCCTCTAGACAAGTGGCCACACGACTAAGTGAATGTTTACTAATTTGAATAGTTGTTCCTTGTGCAATGTTGATAAAAGTGTGTAAAACATTGAAAAAGTCTTCGATATTCATCGCATCCCGATTCAAAGAAGTGATTCAAGTTCCCAAAACAATGTGTTACAAAAAACCCCGAGTTTCAGATAAATAATGAACACTATACACCTTTGATCCCCCTATTCAATTTCGGGCCAAATCAAGACTCAATGATGCACATCAAAGTATGTCAACCATATGATGTCAAATACAAATGTTTGTAAGGGTTTCTTGCATCTCCACCCCAAAGTAAGACTTTACAAAATAAATGATGGAGATGACCTTATACCAACATAGATCCATCTTAAACCCGTATCTATCAAGGGATCCAATTTCTTGAGGTGTATTTCTTTTTTTAAATTTAAACTCAAGAAATTTGATCTTTCGGGTTTAAGTTTTAAGTTTTTATTTTATAAATGAACATTGATTTTTTAATTACTTTTCATAATATTTTATTTTATGAACTAACATGGTTTTTTTTTAATTATTTTCTATAATTTTTTATTTTATGAGCTGACATGAATTTTTTTAATTATTTTGTTAAGAACAAATGTTACCCGACTTGTGCGATGACCTTATAATACATGATGCTTCAAAGTTGTGACCAAATTTATCTTCAAGTGCAAATGATTTTGTCCCTATGATTGTGTTGTTATATTCATGTATTTCCCTTCTTTGTATTAGTGTTGTATTTTTGTGCTTCTCTTCTCTGTATGAGAATATGTTATTCCTTTTCTTGTGTGCGGTCATGGATCTGACACTTCCACTTCATTTGATTACCTTAACGATGTAAACTTCTCTTGAAAATTTCAACCCTGGGCAGACACTATAATTTTTAATGGGAGCTACACATCTCAAAACCAAATAGCGATGGCTTGATTAGTTCGCTCGGCAGACCCAAAACCAACTAAACTTGCAAAAACCAGATCTGACCTACGTTCGAATCCCTTGCCCTCTTTCAAACCCTCGCACGTCCTGAAATCTTGAGCACGGAAGGAGGCTGAAAAAGTCGTTGAAAACCAACTGGAGGGGCGACACAGAACAAAGGGAAAATCATGCCAACCCGTCTACTTGCAGTTAGCGAGTACAAGAAGAAGCTTCTTTAGCAAAGGAGCTCGACTCTAGAGTTCGTTTACTTCTTGAGAATTTGAGGGCCCTCGTTCATCTAAACTTCATACTCTTCCAATGCTTTTGCAAGCCATGTATCGAGATAGAATAGACATCTAATTGCAGTCTGACGCTGCTAAGTTAGAGGCGCTGACTGATCTCACATAATAGTCCTGAATGAGCTTTGAAAAGGCTGAGCTTTTGTTCTCCAACAACTTCAATGTACTGCCATATTCCATAATTCTTCCTTCGCCGCCAAATTGCTATCAATTAGACAATGGATTCTTTGAGCCACGGCGATAACAGTGCAATGGACTAAACTCATTATAATCCTGGACAGAACTTCATTTTCCATTCACACTCCATGCCCATCAAATCATAAGCTTATCTCAGCTGCATAATTATCGGTTGCTTAATGTGGTGAGCAACACAAGATATCTCTTATTGCATTCTAAAAATAAATAAAATTCTTCCTATGTTGGATTTGTATGTAAGTGCTACATGCAATAGGGGTTGAGGGTAGGAGTTAGCTGTAAGGTCTGATGGTTGTCTGGACGGGAAGTCCACTTTTGATTCTTGCGGAGAGGTGTGATGTGCTTATGTACATTCTGAAAGCTGCACCCCAGAAAATGTTCGTGTGACTGCTGGCCGTACTCTGGTTGATTATGTCCTGTTCAACATTTAGGCTGGTCCCAGTGGATTTGGTGTCCAGGTGGTTCAGTTGACAATGCTTGCTGGGCAGTTTAGAGAGATTCCCCGTTCAAAAAAAAAAAAGTGCTACATGCAATAATATCTTGATTCATGGATTATGGGAAAAAATATTGCAGATACACAATACACAATAATCTATAATGCGTTTAGAGAAATAAAATCTAGTGAGATGCACAATTTCTGTAAAGTTTGTGCATCAAGAGATTGATTGCTCTTTACCCCTGGTATATTAAGATAGATTTATACTATTTCTTAATAAATTTTTATTCATATTCACTTTGATACCAATTGAAACCCATAGTAGTAAAAAGTAAGAATTTCAAAAATAATCAAGAAACAAAATCATATCTAAAAAAAGAGCTAAATCAATTCTATATATCACAATAAAGTATACACATATTACAATATATCATAACCATTTTTAATGGTCCACATAACTAACTCAAAATAACAAGAAGGCCATTTAAGACTTAAGGATTAAAGCCAAATTACTAATAAAATAAAATTTTTATTTATTAATAATAACAACAAAAAAAATTGACTAAAAATTCAAATGGAAAATATTTTGGAAAATTTTTCAAAAATAAAAATAGATATTCATCTTTGGAGATAAACCCTCAAAACCCATGAAACTACTAAATGCTACTTTAAATCCACATACCACAAAACTCCACTAGTTGTTGTTTTTCAACCAATCATACTCATCTACAACATAGCTAGAAAAGTTATATAAACAAATTATGAATCCAACTCTATTAAAATATATTATATCAGATACATATTTATCTTACTCTAATATAATATAATATATTGAATACATATTTATCTTAATAAGGAAACAAAGATATACAAAGAAAAAGTAAGCTTTCTTGGTACAAACTATATTAATTTATTCTTCGGCTCTAATTGCTCCTCTTCAATTGGTTCCTTAACCAATCACAATTTTCTTGAGGCTTCAAATTTGAGCCACAATTGTCTCGATGTGATACTCTTTCACCTCTTTGTGAGATAGTTTCAATACAGTGGATTGATCTCTAAACCAATTTGGAATGGCATCCACTTTTCCTTCAATAGTATCCATATGAGATGTCTCTAGCTTAGGCTCAAAAGAGGAGTTAATGTCACAATGTCATTAATACTTTGTTATCTACATCCTCTTGCCTTTGATATCTCGGAGAAACCATGGTAGGATTGATTCAAGAATTGTTGTACTAGATATGGCTCAAAGGCTGGAACGATGGCTATGATTTTTCTTCCTTCCTTCACTCTAATATATAAGCTTTGATATTTATATATCAATATTACATTGAGGGTAATAAGGGTACCTTAGATAACTTCTAACCTCTTTGATCACAATTACTTTGGGAGGACTAGTCATCTTGGGGTCAAACAAACACCACCTCATATCCTTTCCATCTTAACAAAGGGATTTTCTTGGAGGTTTCCTTATCTAGAGTATGTTAGAAAAATATAAATTAGAAGAAAACAACAATAACAATAAAACACAAGATATACATGGAAACCCTATTATATGTAGGTAAAACCATAGGGAAATGACAACTTCGATATTTTATTATTACTTGGTAAAAAAATTACAATGCTTTCTCCTATCTCTCTTGTGTTGCAATGTTCAAGGGTCACTCCTATTTTATATAATACATAGAATGGTCCCAAAAGGAACTGAAATACACTAGAAGGGTCTATAAATTTTCACCTCGGGGTCTTCGCCCCCTGCACCCCTGCACCCCCAGAGGGGGCTTGGCACCCCCCATCCCCCCCTAAACCCCCTCACGCGCCTGTCACATACAAGCAGCTTGTTGTTGGGATCGATTTAATACTGAGAGGGGGGGTGAATCAATATTAGTGTAGTTATCAACAGTTTTTACCTTCTTTAATATATTAGTCTTAACTTAATCTTGATGTTTAGTTAGGCATCCAATATAAACAAAATCATTCATCCATATATGCACCAAGACAAAGAACACAAAACACAGGAATTTTGATGTGGAAACCCAATGGGGATAAAAGCACAAAACACTCTTTTATAATGAAAATAATACATTCAAGGAAGCACCAACTTCCTGTATTTACCAGCACCAACTGGAAGGTGGCACTGACCCCCTAGTTTTACAGGCACCGACCTGAAGAAAAGCTCCAACTCCCTATGTTCTCCAGCATCAATTGGAAGGAGGCTACAACCCCTTGCTCCTTGCCCCGTCCTGCCGCCCATATATCCAATATATGATTATGACTTACTGAGCTTCCAACTCGCTCACACTTTTGATATTGTAATATTATTTCTGTTGTGCGCTAACTTCGTATGCGGACGATTTACTGTCATTGTGCTGCATACATAACTTGACTTCTCATTCCTCTCAATTTAACACTTCTGCCGATGTCTTACTTCATGTACTGTGTGCTTGTTGATTCTGCAGTTCGTGCTAAGCTATGCTATGTCGATATTGTACTGCGCAACTACACTTACCAACTAATACTATGCTTTCAATTGATAGTTTGTTATTATGAAATAATGCACCAGTAACAGATGGAACTACGCACTTACTGATGTGTCTATTCTATTTAAGTGCCACAGTATTTTAGACAATATGCGACATGTTGTGCATCAATTGATTTGTCCTTTAAGTTTAACGAACTTGTCTTAGATCATCCTCATAATGACACACTTGCTAGATCCTATTGCTGCTTTGTTGTTGCGCATCAGATGGAATTCTCAACTTCACACACTTCACTTCAGTCTTCATGCATCAACTAAACATCTGCGCATCTTCTGATATACTTCGGTCCTGTTTCCGTGCTACTTCCTTACTTACAACATATGGGACTGTCTGCGTGATGTCTGCAATCCCATCATTCAATCTTCATGTAGTTGCACATACTTATGTGTTTTAGCCTTTTAGTATTTGCGCATCCGTCATAGATCTACAACATCATTTTGCGCACCATCAGCTGTATCATTCCTATGTATTTGCGGACTCCGCTCCTCGCTAGATCATGCTGTTATGTCCTCGAGCCCTTGATGCACCGAATATAAATATGTATTTTCCAACTGAAGCTCTACAATCTCGCCATTGATCTTACTTCAAATCTCCAACTTGCATCTCTATTTATACATGTCCTGCAAGGATTGTATGCCCACAAGTTGGGTGTGGCATCCCTTCTTCCATACTTCATGGATTTTTCTTTTGCCACATGTCATCTTCTGCGCAGGTGATGTGTCATCCTTTGTGGGTCTTATGCATCCATGGTCCACGAATTAGTGGTCTACTCTTGCGCTCTTGATGTACCATCACCTTGAGGTATGTGCACATCTTTGATAAGTCTTTGACCCTTGCCGTACCATCCCTTGTGGGTGTTGCGCTCCTGATGTATCAATGCTTTGCGGAATCTGTGCATAAACTAACTTCTACTTGGTGGGACTTTGACCCTTGCAGTACCATTACGTGTGGGACTTGTGCGCTTTCAGGACTATTCAGTTTCTTGTTGTTTGCGTACTCCCGATCTTTGTCCAAGCTATGCTTGTGCATTCCAGAGTCTTCTTTCAACATGCTTGCACACTTGTATCTTTGCTTAACCAAATCCTTGCCTTCTTGTGCACATGCACCTTTGTCCAACCCGTTCTTTGACTACTTCCTTGAGAGAGTATGAATTCGTGGATTTGTTATATGCGCTGGTACCACATGTAGTAGGATACATTTCTTATGTGCTTCTTGAATTGGATCTGCATGATGTATCCTTGGACACACATCTTCAAACTGGATGCAACTTCTAGATATACTTCTTCACACTGGCATCCATGTCCTTCACCATCTTACGCATATGCTTCTTCGAAGTGGCTTCCATATACTTCTTTAAGCTGGCATATGAATGTTGTATCCACTTTGACATCCGTTGACATCAATGACTCAAACTGAATCAATTGACATCCTCTTTGACATTAGTTGACATCAATGACAACCAAATTTGAACACTCGTGAGCCTAGTCGAGAGCTCTATAGAAAGGATATTGGAGATTTGGATATTGGATTCATCTCCTAATATTCTCCCACTTGAAGTCAATATAAAGAAAGTTCCTTACCAATATTTTCCACCCACATTTCATTGCCCAACACTACCTTCATCACATTTTCAGAAATCCTAGAGAAGTTTTTCACCATTCAAACTTCTCTGTCTCGATTGACATCGTAAGGAGATCTATAGTATTCTCATCAGTATCATTTTTCTCAAAAAAAGATCATACCTTATTCCACCACTTTTCTTATGAAATGGTACTTAATATTAATGGGTGAATCCATGAAGATGGGTAACACTTTTTGGCCAAAAGTGATGGTGAAAATTCATTTTTTTACTCATTTATTAAATCAAAACCCTCAAAACTCATATATGCCTTGAAAATTTCAACATGCAACCAAAAAACAAATTGTATGGAATTATGTTGTCTTTCCAATTATATGTATTTTTTTTAAATAATATATCTTCAATATGTCAAAATTGCATTTAATGAAAGGTTTGTTCTTGTAATTTTCATGAAAAATTAAGAGTAGCTTGTGTGCACGTAAAATAATTTAATGATAAATGCATAATTTTTGAAAAAAATATATATGAACATAATCTACACAAAATGTGGTGTGTGCACAATTTTTTTAAATATATATATTTTTATTAATTTTTTAAACTGACCATTGAAAATTTTAATCGCATTTTGTACACATGTGTGCACGCAATTTTTTTTTATTGGTTATAAAAATTGAAAAACAAACAATACCCTTTTGAAGAGGACACATTGGTCTAGGGCTTATATATTTTTTGAAATTTTTGGTTTTGTACTTTTTATGTTGTTGATTTTTCTTTGCACTGATTCAAAGTTGTGAACATGGTTTTGTAAGTGTAATTTTGAAAAGAAAAGAAAATATCATATGAACTCAGAAACCTGCAAATTATATGCCAATGAATAGACGATTCATTGACGAATCCATCGGTATGAAGTTTGCCACCTAAGGTGTATCCCAGGACAGGGTTTCGGCTTGACAAAGAAGGCAATAAAATTAAACTTGCAGAAAAGGGGGCTAAAAGCCTATTTTAATGCCCTCGATCAAGCTTATAAGGTTGATCGAGGTTTTTAAAACCCTTGATCAATATTTTACGCACGTTTTTTAAATACCTTGATCGAGGGTTTATGTGTGGTTAAGTCAAAAGCTCGATTGAGCTACTTTTTACTTTGTATAGTCTTCCCACGAACTTTTATTTATTTTTTACTAATGACAATAGCTTGATCGAGCTATTTAAAAAACCTTGATCAAGGGTTAAGAAAACCATCGATCGATCTATAGAGTTTGATCGAGGGTTTTATTAACCATCGGTTGAGTGTTTTTAAATAGCTTGATTAAGTGCTTGTTAAACCCTTGATCAAGCTTTTGAAAGCTCGATCGAGCTCATTTTTTTTCTTACTTGTATCATTCGGTTGCCAAAAAGTGTTACCCATCTTCATGGGAACACCCCAATAAGCTTCATACGATCATGAAATGATGGATTCTTCACTAAGTGAATAACACTTTGACTTTCATAGTGCAAAATGATCTTCCCATGTATCTTCTTGAATTCATCCATCAGTTTCTCTAGCCATATTGCCTATTTACTAGTCTCAATTATTGCCACATATTTTGTTTCAGTAGTTGATAAAGCCACCACTAGCTACAACTAAGATGTCCATCTTACAAATCTACCAACATGAGTGAAAGCATATCCCATAGTAGACTTCTGTCCATCTCTATCTCCACCAAATTCAGAATCTCCAAAACCTTTAATTTGTAAATATGTCAATATGTAACAAATAACAACATCTGAAGTGCCCCTTAAATATCTGAGTATCCACTTCACATCATTCCAATGCTCCTTACCAGGATTTGCCATGAATTGGCTAACAACTCCCACTGCTTGAAAAATATCTGATCTAGTGCTCACTATGGAGAACATAAGGCTTCCTATTGTTTATGAATACAATACATGAGACATTCTTGTCTTATTTGCTTTTGTCTTAGGACACTATTTAGAAGACAACTTGAAGTGTGCAGGAAGTGGGGTGCTAACTAGTTTTGCATTTTGCATATTGAAGCACTACACCATATTTTCCGTATATGAATTTTAACTTAACCACATCTTCCTACCTATTATGTTCCTGCATATCTTCATCCCTAGAATTTTATTTTCTACTCCTAAATCCTTCATTTAAAATTTCCTAGCCAACTGAGCCTTTAGATCAATACTTTTCTTCATGTTAGGGCCTGCAACTAGCATATCATCAATACACAACAACAAGATATCCAAACTACCATCATCAAACCTCTTATAATATGCATAATGGTCAGCTTCACTTCTACTTAAACATTAGCTCTTCATGAAGGTATCAAATTTTATGTATCGCATCCTTAGCACCATTTTCAATCCATGTAGATATTTCTTTAGTCTGCAAACGAAATTCTCTTTGAATCTTTCTTTATAGCCCTCAGGTTGATCCATACAAATTTCTTCATAAAGATCACCATGCATGAAAGTAGTTTTTACATCCATTTGTTCCAAATCTAAATCCTATGCTACTTCTAAATCCTATGCTACTACAAGTGCAAGTAAAACCCTCACAGTGGTAAGCTTCACAACTAGAGATAAATTTCATTAAAATTTATACCTAACTTTTGCACATAGTCTTTTGCTACCCACCGAGATTTATAACGTTCCAGCAACCCACCATTGTTCTTCTTTACTTTATACACCTAATTATTTCCAACAAATTTTCTTCCTAGCTGGAGGTCCACAAGTTCCCATGTTTTATTCTTATTTCATGCATTCATTTCTTCATCCATGGATTCCCTCCATTTATCTACATTTTCAATTTCTATAGCTTTCTGGAATGAACTAGGTTCACTATCATCAGTTAACAAAGCAAAAGAAGACTAAAAATAGGGAGAATATATTTATGGACATATCTTGGGGCGTGTAGATATTCTAAGTTATGGTTGTTGAAATTCTATTCTTCATGCTGAATAAGAGCTTCATTTCCGTCTTCATGCATTTCTACTTCAACTGGTACAATATCATGTGTCTATTGTACCTCCTTCCTTGCATGGAGTTTTCATTAAAAATAACATCCATGATAAAAATCGCATTGTGGTCAATAGGATCCCACAATCTACACCCATTAAAAGTATTATCGTAACTGAGAAAAACACAGTTCCTTGACTTTGGGTTAAGCTTGGACCTCTTTTCTTTAGGAACATGGGAAAATACATCACAACAAAAAATATGCACATGAGAATAATCAACTGGCTTACCACACCAAGCCTCCTCTGGAGTCTTTCCATCCAACGCAACTATAGGTGATATGTTAATCAAATATGCTACTATATTAACCGCCTATGCCCAAAATACATTATCCAACCTCGATGCATTGAGCATGCTTCTTGTACGTTCCAGGATTGTGTGATTCATCCGCTTAGCCACACCACTTTGTTGTGGCATGTATGCAATAGCCTTCTAGTTCTTATTTCCTTTCCACACACAAAAAATATCAAATTCCTTGGAGCAATATTCTCCTCCATTATCTGATCTGAGACATAAAAAGAATTACCCAACATTTTCTCTACTCGTGCCTTGAACTCTTTAAATTTTTCAAAGGTTTCTACCTCATTTTTCGGAAAACACACCCACACTCTTCTAGAATAATCATCTATAAAATTCAGAAAATATCTAGCACCATTTATGGACATAGTGGGGATTGGTCTAAATATATCATAATGAATCAATTGCAAAAGATAAGAAATTTTACCAGAGCTTGCAGTAGACCAAACACTTTTCTATTTACCAAAAATATAGTGCTCACACAAGTCTAAATCACAAGATTTAATCCCAGAAATCATAATTCGATCATATAGAATTTTCAAACCTTTTCACTCATATGTCTAAGTCGTTGATGCCACAACATCATTGTATCTAGAACATTCCCTAAGTCTACTAATGCTGCATGATTTGTCGCGGTATCACTGTGTTATACCTCAAAGTTACACTTCAAGCATTAGTGTCGCATCTCCATGACATATGACCTAGCAACACTTCCTCCTGATATGTGTTTTACCTCAGTGGTCCCTTCCAGACACCTAGGAGACAAATCCAACCTTTTGTAGTTGAAAGACAACCTCACGGGCCAAGTGTCACCTTGTTTGACCTTCTTTTTCCCTAATTTCCGTGCCTTGCCTATAGCCCAAGGCGTGAAAAACCTAATTTCCGCGTGTTGCACAACTGCTGGAGCGCGAAAATTCCTATATTTTTGCGTTATGCTCAGTGTACAGGGCACGAAAATCCCATAATAGTCTTTTTGCTTAGATTTGGGATCTTCATCTTTCGAGAGATTTTATTGGGATTGGCTCATCTGATTCGATCCTTACTTGTTCTCCTTGTTTAGCCTGGTTGATCCACTAAACTCTCATGAGATCCACCTTCCTCTCCCTATGGTTAGATTTCCAAATGCTATAAAGGAGAGGCCATCCATAAGCCAAAGGGAGGACTATTTGGGGCATCCAACCTATGATCTTAAGAGATTTGCAGATATAGCTAAAGGGAAGGAGCATCAGAGCTAAAGGTCACTTGGACATCAAGGAACACTTTGTAAGCATATTCAAGCTTCTAATCAATAATAACTTGTCTTGTTTTCCCACTTTGTGTGTATTACATTGCAATCATTGGCATGAAGTGTATTCAATAGAATTTAGATCTAACTTGTTTTTCAAGGTATTTGGAAGATCGTTTGTTTGTCTTTGTTTGATCTTGACAGGTCCAACTTGAGAGCTTCAAGACTAAAGCTGGCAGCGGGACAAATGCTTGATTGAAGGTGAGTGACATTCATCCTCCATTTTCAAGTACATTTAATCTTGATATATGAGTTTGGTTTAGGATTTCAAGGGTGCATTTGTTACGAGTTGTCTTAGATTACTTTAGTTTAAGCTAAGAGAACCTTTTCTTACCCGTAAGAAGAAATTTCTACAACAGATTTTGGCGACTGCACTGGTTTTATCCAATTTTTGAATTGATTGTGAATTTTGGTTTTTACCTTCATTTACACCCTCTTCTCTGCTTATTTTTCATATTTTGGCCTCTGTTACTCAGTTGAGCCTCAACATCTAGTCCCCTGGGTCTGCAAAACCCTAGAAAAATAAAATAAAAATTCTTAAAATTCGCCCTTACTTTCCCTCTACATATTTTCGCGGCATGTACATACTTACCAGAGCGAAAATTCATAATTTTCGCGCTTGGGCTAACTATTGACCTGCAAAAATTCTCTGAGAAAGTGAATTTTTTGGTCTCTGTTTGGTTGATTTCATTTGGTTTCTGATTGGCTGCTTCAGTCTTCCTGTATTGATTATGGCTAGACCTCTGTAACTTGTGTGATCACACTGCATTGTTTGCATTTCATTCTTTGTTGGCACTTGTTTTTCATTTGCTTGATTGTTAGAACCTATTTGTAGGTACCTTCAACAGATCATGAGTTAGGTCACTATTTCCAACACTACCTACACATCCATCACTCTCTGCACCTAGTCTACACACTCCTTCTAATTTTCGTAAGCAAGGCTGCAAGTTTGTTTGGTTTGCTCCATCCATTTTTGGTTTGGATTTTATGAGATTACGTGACACAGTGAATTAGGTCATCCCCCTTCTTGGTATATGTGCAAATATTGATCATTTATAAAACATTCAAGGTCATTTTTTGTCCCATGTATTTGAATTCTAGATTATAACATTGAGAAGATCACATTATTTTTGAGGAATCATCTTTACATCTTTTTCATAAAATTGGTATTGAAGAACTTTTTCAAAGCATTTTGTCTCTCTCATTGAAAGGATCAAAAATTTATTTTTGCACTTAGAAGGCCTATTACCATTTTACTTGTCATATAATTTTTGCTCATTAGAAGTAGATAAAGATTGTTGGATTCATTCACTTTGAAGGAATACTTGCTAGTTTGGCACATAAAACACAAAAATACCAAATTGAGTGGTTTTTGAGAAAGTTTGCATTTACATTTTGCCTTTAGGATCGAAGAATTCTCTCCCTATTGTAGCTAGTTATTCATCAAAAAGAAAGTGTATTTGATTTATTCGCATCTACATTTTTTGATTCAAGTCACAACATCATCCAGTTGCACTCCGTTTACCTAATTGAGTAAGATAACGAACCACTAAAATTTATCCCCCTAACTCAACACATCTTAACCTCATTTGAGGATATAAAACAATTTGTTAGTTAGGTAGGACACCGGGGATAGGAATCTCAACAATTCCCCCTTGTCTCTTTTCATCTAAGACATAGTTGTTTTCCTCTAGGGTACTAAAATCCTCTTGTTACACCCAAAATCTACTCATCATAAGATTCAGTGTATACACCCCTGAAGATACCTGGACTAAGTAATCATCTTGGGAGGATTTGTACCCAATTGTGCTAGGTTTTGAAGGGTTGTCGCAAGTTGCACACTAGCAACATGCGACGTCGCACCTTGCTCCATTACAGGGTGCGACGAAGTCAATTAGATGGAAAAAATAGCTTCTTCGAGGTCCATCTCGAAGCTTGCTGACTTGGGACCCTATCCCTAACCTCTTGGAAGAGCTGGCACTCGGTTCCTAAGCCTTTGGAGAGATCCCTTGAGCCTCTCCTACCATCTCTCAACCTATCCTATCCATACCCTATCCACTTAGTCCTATATAAGTGAATCTCACTCCCACCCCAAAGGGAGGAGGCCTATGGTATCTACATGCTGGTGAAATCATTCTTAGAATACCTCCACTCACCTATTGGAGAACTCATACTTCCTTGGAAGGATATGGCAATTGGCTTCGTCGGAGAGGGCTACAACGTTAAGTCTTGGTTGTGGTTCTATATCTCTATCATGTACTCCTCTATTTACAGTAATACAAATGCTTTCCACCAATATTGTTCATGTATGCAATGATATTGAGTAGTTTACCTGCTTAACTATTTACTTACATCTCTTATTGTATAGATGTCTTTTACTGGTTTCTCTTGTTTCTTTGTCTTGACAGGTCTTGCAGCTTGGATCTGATGACCGTGAGACGTGGAGCAACATTCAGGAGAAAGGATTGTGAAATAAAAGGTAAGACATCTAGTACTAGATCCTTAAGTAGATCTAGGAAATGCATTGGTAGTCTGTTCTATTTTTTCTATACTCACTTTGAGCTAGGGAGATCCTGCTCGTGTCCGCTCGAGTCGATTTTCCGATAACAAATCTGGTGACCATACTGGGGAGTATATATAGTTTGGTCAGTAGTTGTTAATCTGAGAGTCATTTTCAGTTGATTGCTTGACACAAGCCTTTTATTTTTTTCCATTTACTTCTTGGAGTTGATTTCACTATCAGATCTTCATATTGAAGACTCTAATCTACTCTGAGTTTATACAACTCATTCCCAAACCATTCCATGGTTCATTGTTGAGAGATCTGATTCATTTTTGAATCTAGACTTCGCCTGTCACACCTGGGTAGTGGAAACAGAGCGACACTGTGTCATCCCGAGTCTCTGTTCTTTATCTGTTGGATACTCGTCGCACCCCTTGCATTGGCATACTGCGACATCGTCGCACTTCCTGTGTAAGCAAGCTGTGACGTCGCACTGTGTACAAACACAGAGTGCACCGATTTGTGAAATTTTGGCATGCAGGCATCTCTTCTCTATTTGACAGTCTGGACTTTGGTTTGCTGTATGAACTCTCTCTGTGCTACAAGATCCTGCCAGGGATCCCATTTATGATTTGTGTTTTGAGTGTTTGGTTCTGTTTGGATTGATTTTGGGTTCCGTCTTGGACAAGTTTGAAGATCGGTAGTGGTGGATATTCTTGTCTCCTCCACCTTCATCTTTTCACCCTTGCTTTCCCTTCCTTCCATCCCTGATCTGATCATTACATTAGATCAGCTTCCAGACCTCATTTACATTTTGTTTGAGCTTTGCTTGCTGCTGCTTGATTTTGAGTTAAGTGTGTTTTTCAGCTTGATTGAGTGCTTGTCTTTTCTTGAGTTTTCTGAATGTGCTAGTGCTGCAAGTAGTGTTTTCTTTTCAGTCATTTAGATCTGAAAGCAGAGTGGTTATCAAATTATTGCTTTGATGCATCCATTGAAAAATTAAAAGTGCCTCTTTCCCATCATTTCTTGAACATTATTGAAGAAAACTACTGTGCATTGGAAAATTCTCGTTTATGTTTTGGAAGAATTGAATGAATGTATGATCTATTGTGTTTTTCTCAAATTATGAATCACTCATTTTCTTGAAAGGCTCAAAGTACGCTTCGATTTTTGCAAAATTGATTCCATGCTAAGGAAAGGTAGATTCATTTTTAATTCTTGTTGCTCTTAGACCATTGAAAGTGAAATTGAAAGACTTGCATATTCCATTTCATAATCCTCTCTTTTCATTACTTAGTGTCGTTTTGACTTGAAAAGAAAAAGAAAAGGAAAAAATGTTTTGATTTGGATAGTAGTGTTGTGATTTTTTTTTTTGTGTTTCATTGAAAAAGAAAAGAATACTTTCATTGTCAAGTTTTGTTTGAATTGGGATTGTGTTGCATTGAGTTTGTTTTGGCAATACTATTGGAAAAAGTTTTCTCCTTCCCATAGCTAGAATTCATTGAAAGAAAAGAATATTTCATGCATGTAGCTAGGAATTGCATTATGCTTCCGATTATGTACTCACCTCATGCATTCACCTAACCGTCCAAGATAAAATTAATGGTAGAACTAGGTAAAATTTTTAGCAACTTGTGTGTAAGTTAGAGATGTGTTCCGACGTTGTTAAGCGTGGCAACTGTCATTATTTTCCAGCACTGTATCTTGGGGGTATTGTAGTCTACCACGTACTTATCGGTATATTGAGCTCCTTCACGTACCCACCAAGTACCATAATCTGTACTTGGCGTATATCGAAGGGTGTATCACGTACTCGGTAGTATATCGGAAGGTCTCTTGCCGAACGGTTGTGCATTAGACAGCACCACTACGGATTTGAGCTCCCACGTACCTTGCGTATATCGAGAGACACCACTAGGATTCCTGAAACCAACTGAGTTAACCATTTGGCCGTCTTAGCAAAGCAATACATCGAGAACAACACTCGGGGAGATTAGCACGCACGTACTGTCCAGGTAATCGGGTATGTAGGCAAGGGTACGGTCCCAATCCTCCTTGTCGCGTCATATTGTTGGACCCTGCAGTATATCGCGGTTTGCGATGCCTTGATAATCCCATGAGGTTCCATACTTTTGAATCCACTCTGTCACATAAGTTTGCTTGTTGCCTTAGTTTGAGTAGGTTTTTCTGGACTGCTTTTCTTTTATCATACCCTTAGGAGAAACGCTATTTCATCCATCTTGGCTGATCATCCTGACGCTCTGGTGGATTTTCCTTGGAGAAGATCCCGTAGGATCTTGAACTTATCACCCGAATATCCCCTTAATCCGGAGGTTATTTTGAGGGTAAGAATGGATCAGCGTAACACGGTCATAGTTACTGAAGTGGAAAACCCCACTTTGAATGTTGGAGGACTTTTGTTTCCACAAACTCCTCCAGATTCACCTGCCTCTCATCCCCTGCCGGATGAAGGAGCAAAAACCCCCGCTTCAAAAGACCTTTCTCTCGTCATCCCAGGAGAACTTGGATCGTTGGAATGGATAAACTGACCCCAGGACGACCCTACTGTAGCTGTTGGTCCTTTAACAACTTACTGGACATATTCTACAGACCACCCAGTGGCTCATTTTGCCATCTCATCCCCACCTAACTAGACTACTCTAGAGTTCTCTAGGCCTTACTATAGGCCTGACCCCGCCGAGATTTTCAGCCCCATCCATGAATTTTTGGAACAGTTACGTATTAGAGGTGATGATCTTCGAAGACAAAGTCTCAAACAATGCTCTGAAGAGTTTCGAAATTGCCATTTCCAAATAAGATTTGACGACGGAGACATCCAGTTCATCCGATATATTTTGGATCACCTGAAGCACCCCACCACGAGACCACTAATAAGACTGGTCAACCCTCACAAGAGTCCAGTCCTGCACCTCAAGTGAACCAACCAGTGGAGGGACAATAGTCCAACACACCCGTTACCACCACAGTTACTTTACCAATTCCTTCCCCACCTCAAAATTAGAGGGGAGGGTATTCCATTCCCCCAGGTTATCTTATTGGTAATGTTATTACTATGGTAGCTAGTCAACAAGCTACCTTGGTTCAACCTTTGAACAATGGTCAGCCTACTGTGGCTAGGGGGAAACCCCCGTTTCCTAACCAGAACATAGGCGGTGGAATCCCAACGGACCTTCCCAACCCACTAGACCATCCACCATGGGATTATCTCATGTTGGGGGGCCATCCAATGTAACTCAACCCTCATGGAGTCAAGCGTATCCAGGTTCTGTTAACCCTGCGCCAAGCTAATCTAACCCCGGAAACGCACCATACGGGATACCTTATCCCGGGAATCCTTACACTCTATGGGGGAAACAACTTGTGTTGCAACATGGACCCCAACCAACTATCCCTCAAGCACCACCACCCCCGATCGACCCTCCCCCACCTCCTGCTGGAGGCGGCGGGCCCTCGCCTAACCTTGGTGGAGGTCCACCTCATTTTACCTACAACATCCCTCACCCTTCCGGCGGTGGCGGGAATGGTCCACCACCCCCTCCTGGCGGAGGCGACAGGGGACCACCCTATCATGGTGGAGGAGGACATTTCCCTTTGGGTGGTGGAGGTGGTCAACCACCCCGTTCAGGCGGAGGCGGTGGAGGATGTAATTACTATGGTGGTGGTGGTGGTGGTGGTGGATACCCTCATCCTTCCGACGGTGGAGGTGGTGGGGGCCCCCATCCTTCTGGCGGAGGAAGTGGTCCACCACCCCCTCTAGGTGGAGGCGGTGGTGGGCCACCTTATTATGGTTATGGACCCCTACCTCCTCCCGGTGGTGGCGGTGGACCTCCACCCCCTCCCGGTGGTGGAGGTGGACCCCCACCTTATTGGAATGGACCACCTTATGGTGGCAGACCCCCTTACGGTCCGAGCGGCACACCCCCCTACGGTCCGGGTGGCACACCCCCCCATGGTCAGTTTCCTCCTGGTACACCTTACGGTCTGTTTGGTCCTTACACGCCTTATCCGTATTATCAATATGCGTAGCCTAACCCACAGCTGCCCTTCCTGGCTACTTTGGATCTGCCTGACCTATCCCATTTAACCAACGATCCTATTTACCACGAATCTAACTGGTCACCGATTCAGGTGAAACTTCCGTTTGATATCCCCAAATTTGACGGCAAGCCGGGTGAAGACCCTAAAAACCACGTGATGACATACCACTTATGTTGTTCATCTAATTCCTTAATGGACGATTTAATTCGTCTTAGATTGTTTCAAAGGACTCTCACCGGTTCGACTGCCAAGTGGTACATTGAGTTGCCACCCCACTCTTTTCCTGATTTTGGTTCTCTTGCCATGAAATTTTTGACACATTTCCAGCTGCCCATACGGTATGAGACTGGTACCGAGATTTTAACCTCACTTCGTCAAAATACCGCCACTCACATTTTGAATCATATCCACGAGTGGCGAAGGAGACGACGTCTCATTAAAGCTCCTATTCCAGATCAACTCCTAACAGACTGGTTCACAAAATCCCTCATCCCTACCATAGAAAGAGATGTTTCCATGCGAGGTGCTATCACCGAAGAACAAGCCATCCCGAGTGCCCATGTACTAGACTTAGTCTACACTCAATCTGGCACTTTGTTTGATATTCTACCTGACGCACCCTGTGACGTTAATGACCTTGCGAAACCACATAAGGGACTCCAAACTGATGGAATCATTGGTTCCCTTAACACCCAGCCTGCTACTAGCACTGTTGGATCATCCAACCCGACTCCGGTTGGCCACAGCACCACCAAGTCCACCGCTCCTGCTGTAATAGAAGAGGTGAATTCTGTCCAATCAGCTTCATCTCAGAAGTCCGGCAGTAAAAAGAAGAACAAGGGGAAACCCAAAAAGTCTTCCATCGAGCAGGAACAAAAGAGCACTCCTGACGATACCGAGCAGAAACGAAAACTAAAGTATCCTTGTTTACTGTGTGGAGATGACCATTTCTCCAAAGAATGTCCCCATAGAGACGAAGTACAAAAGTTTCTCCAGGGAAAACCAACTCCCACAGTCCTCAATGATCCGTTTCCTACTCAGAACCAGCAGATGATTGCTCAATCCCCCCCAATCCAAGGGGAACCATCCAACACTGCGCATGTTCTCATGCTGCGTAACGAGACGATCAATTTGAACACTCGCTCGCGATCTTACGAACCGGTCCCTTCGAAGGAACCCACCGGAAGTACTAAAAAAGATTCCAACTCCTTGACTAATGTCACTGTACCATCAACTTCTCTCACCATTGAGAAGCCATCCTTAGACTCGATATTGCGTCTGCCTAAGAGCACGATTCTAAAAGCTGTTTTCAATCCTAACGCTCAGGCGGCACAAAATTGAAATATCGTGGAAGACTTGGCACAAGCTCCTTGCGCCATGTCTACCCTGGAAATTTTGTAGAATTATCCTAATCAACGCAAAACTCTCCTTGCAGCCATCGGTGCAGTCGACCCCGATTGCTCGAATACTATCATGTTCCGACTTGACAACCTTAAGTCGAAGTTCTCACACCAGCTTGAATTCCAAGTTTCTACGAACATTGCTGGAAAAATTGTCCATCGTACCCTTTTAGATGAAGGTGCCTCCACTTCTGTCATGTCGATCACCTGTTGGAGAGCCATTGGCTCCCCCGAATTGAATCGTTCTCCTACCACGTTGAAAGCATTCGACGGGCGTGGCTTCCAACCTCATGGGCTCTTACAAGCTCTTGCAGTTGAGTTGGGCAGAAAGACCGTAACCGTTAACGTGGAAGTGGTCTTGGCCTTGTTAGATTATAATCTCTTGCTTGGTCGCAATTGGTTTTACACCATGTAGGCGGTAGCCTCTTCAGTCTTCCGCATAGTACAATTCCCCCACCAAGGACGAATTGTTACTATCGACCAATTAGATTTTTGTACACCAGACGTTACTACTCATCCTGGTGACCATATTCCTTCCATTGGACATATGTCAAAACAGTATGAGAGTATAGGGGTTGGCCTTTTGAAAGATTCATCTCTCATGGGCGTTTTTCTAGCCGCGGACCCCCCTAATCATGTTGCAACGGTGAACATGATCTCCACAGAGATTTTATCTCACTCTACCGATGCTTGGCTTGTACCGGATGAAGCCACAACACACCTGCTTGGAGATATAATGCCTCTTTCACCCGCTAAACGTATTTACGAGGCTATCCAATCAGCACCAGAGGACCATTTAACAGTGGCCTCTCCATCTCATTCTCTACAATGGACGTCATCTCTACCTGATCTCTTACTTCAGACTTTTCATTCAGACGAGTCCATCATGGAAGTTATGAATGTTGACGACAGTCTGTGGGATGATCTCCACCATATGTCATCTTTTCTTCCTCCTTTGAAGTACATAGAGGACAACATACATACCCTCTTTTCCCTAGATATATACCCGTTCCCTCATTCCCCCATTCTTACATGTCTTACGGACACGGAGGGCAACTTGGCCAACATTGAGCCAACCACCCTGGTAGACATATCGGTGAAACCTGGTATAGTGGAGCACATTCGCATAGGCCAGAAGTGTTCCCCTGAAGAAATAGTCGTTGGCATGGCCTTATTCAAGCAATTTCGAGGCTTATTTGCTTGGTCCTATGAGGAGATGCCTGGGATAGACCCCGCGACCATTTCTCATGAAACAAAAACCTATCCCGACATCAAACCTGTACGCCAAAAGTTGTGATCGGTACACCCCCGGAAGACTGCGACAATTAAGGAAGAAATTGAAAAGCTCTTAAAGGCTGGTTTTATTGATCCTGTCCCCTTGACGGATTGGGTCTCAAATGTCATTCCTATGAACAAAAAATAGGGCACCATTCGTGTCTGTGTTGATTATCGGGACCTTAATCGGGCTTGTCCAAAAGACAACTTCCCGACCCCCTTTATCGACCAGATCATCAACAACTATGCTGGAAGCGTCATCTTCTCATTCATGGATGGCTTTTCTGGTTACAACCAAATTGAGATCAACCCAGTCGACCAACATAAGACGGATTTCATCTGTCCGTGGGGAACCATTGCATACCGCAAACTCCCATTTGGCCTTAAAAATGTTGGCGCCAGGTTTTAGCGAGCTATGTCGTATGCCTTCCATGATATTAAGGACTTTGTGGAACCTTACCTGGACAATCTCCCTGCTCATTCAAAGCAGCGTGAGTTCCACATTGATCATCTGATGGCCATTTTCCTCAGATGCAGATGGTACAATATTCGTTTGAATCCTCATAAGTGTATCTTTTGCGTTGAGTCCGGATGCCTCTTAGCATTTATCGTTTCGAAGGATGGGATCCACATTGACCCCTTAAAGGTGGAGGCCATCATCAACCTACCACCCCCGATTAATGCGACGAAACTTCAAAGTCTCCAAGGGAAGGTGACTTATTTAAGACGCTTTGTTCGCAATTTCGCGGAGAAGACTCAGGGGTATATGAGACTGCTCAAGAAGGACGCCCCGTTCATTTGGGACGACCAAGCTCAAAAATCCTTCGACAATATCAAACATGCCATCACGCATGCCCCCGTGCTCCAACCGCCTAATTATTATCGAGATTACATCTTATATCTCGCCGCTTCTGCTACCACTATCGCCATGGTTTTGGTATAGGAGGATCAAAACACCCAGGAACATGTAATATACTATGCAAGTAAGGGTCTTGCTGACGCTGAAACTAGATATTCACGTGTCAAAAAAATTGCATTTGCAGCGATCATCGCTGTCCAGAAGTTCCGACACTATATCCTGCTCCGCACCACCACCATCATCACCGACTCGAACCCCATGTACCACGTACTGACACATCAGGTGCTTGGGGGCAAGTATTCATGCTGGATTGTGATACTGCAAGAGTTCGATCTTCTTTTTGAGAAAGCCAAGTCTAAGAAGTCATTGGTGTTTTTCGAGCTTATTTGTGACCTTCCCCGTCCTGATGCAAAAGTTGAGCACAATGATTCCTTTCCAGATGAATCATTGTTTCTCATCAGCATGACTGATCCCTGGTATGGAGATATCTTATTGTATCTTCAAACCCAATGCTTCAACCTTCAACTCTCTCATGACGATCGTCGTAAGATACGTCACCATGCGAAGTATTATTTAATCATCAATGATAGTTTGTATCGCCGTGGCATTGATTCAATTCTTCGACGTTGTCTCACTCACGATGAGGCTGAATGCATTCTCAATGACTGTCACACTGGGGCATGTGGCAGTCACCTCTCTAGGATGGCTACAACCCAGAAGATTTTGCGCGCAGGATATTTTTGGCCTACTATATTCAAAGATTGTATTGAGGCCGTAAAAAAATGTCCTCCTTGCCAACACTTCCATACGAAGAAGCGCACCCATCCTGCCCTGTTACACCCGGTTATTGCTGTGGGCCCCTTCGCAAAATGGGGCATCGACTTTATGCATTGTAAGCCTACCTAGGCCAGGGGGCATAGTTACATCATTGTAGCTGTGGATTACTTTACAAAGTGGGTTGAAGCTATGCCTACATACTAGAATGACGACAAAACCGCCGCACTCTTCATGTTCAATCATGTAATAGCGCGGTTCGGAGTTCCTCAGGCGATTGTTACCGATCATGGTTCCCATTTTCAGAACCATATGGTTGATGAACTGAGCGACAGGTTGGGTTTTTTCCATGAAAATTCAACACCCTACTACCCGCATTCCAATCGACAGGGTGAGGCCATTAACAAGGTCTTGAAAACTATGATCCAAAGGATGGTAGGGACACATAAGTCCAATTGGCATAACATGCTCTTTTCAGCGTTATGGGCCTGCCGAACTTTCGTCAAAACTGCCATAGGCTTCACCCCTTTCCAATTGGTATATGGATTGGAGGCTATCTTACCTATAGAGTGCAAAATTCCGTCTCTACAACTCGCTGTCGAACTTCTTCCTAACACCACTGCCGAGGAAGAACGTCTCTTGCACTTAGCAAAACTTGACGAGTCCCGCCGAGATGCTGCTCTTGCTGATGAAGCGCACAAGAAACGCATCAAATCCCAATACGATAAGTTAGTTGAACCTCGTATCTTTAATGAGGGTGACCTGGTCCTCACTTATGAACAGAAGCACGACAAACTAGGAGCAGGGAAGTTCGAGTCCATGTGGCACGAACCTTACGTTATAAAATGTGTTTTGGAGAAAGGTGCTTACGAGCTTGAAGACTATGACGGAATCTCTTTGGGTGAACCCCGTAATGGGCTTTACCTGAAGAGATACTATGCTTGATCTCTCATGCATAGACTTGCTTGTATATACTGTACATGGCGTGTTTTTTGCATGGTGTGACGCATTTCTTTTCAAGTGTCTTTAGATCTTGTTTCCGCTTCTTATACCATGTTCTGTTTGCATGTGCAGATGGCAACATGCTATGGATTCACAGACGGCTCCAGCCGACATACCCGTAACCTTGCTTCGGCAACCTGGGTGCTATATTCCCCAACATGTGAGCTCATTAGCTCAGGAGGAAGTTGCCTAGGGTTTGCGACCAATAACGCCACAGAATATTAGGCAGTAATCAGAACCCTAGCTAATGCCATTTCCTTGGGTATGAAACACATTGTCATCCACATGGATTCTCAATTAGTGGTTTGCCATCTTAACCGGGTTTACGCCATCTGTGATCCCACCTTACTCCGTCTCCTCAGACGAGTACGTCTCTTGGAAAGGTCATTTGAATCCGTTCAGTACCTACACATTCCACGAGAGTTAAACATAGTTGCTGACTCAATGGATAACTTCATTTTGGATTGGTACATCACACACACATAATAATCATAATATGTAAAAGCATTCACGACATGTAAATACAATGTATAAAAGCAAACATTTAAACAAGATCACATCACTAATCATTTTTGAAAAAAACATAATGTATAAATCACCGGAAATGTCTGTATATATATATATCATCAAAAAGTAGTGCCGGTACAAAATCTGAAGCACGATGGCTTTCAGTAAGTCTCTACAAAAATTTGAAGCATCATAGCTTTCAGTAGTACAAAATATGAGGCCTCTAAGCTCTCAGTACAAGTATAAAAGTGTCATCAGGCCTGACGCCTGACCCATACACCACCCCGAGCATGAACAACTCGCTGTCGCTGGGTGAGGAAACAGTCCACGGTCCAAGCCACCTTACAGAGTATGGCGTTGAAGCGCACGGATGCTCCAACCCCAAATCTCTGCATGGGCCTTAGTAAGTCATCAATAGCTGGCTCGGGTACCTCCACGGTCAGCTGGGATAGGTTCCTGTACACCTCCTCCATCTCCTCGATGGAAACATGAGCACCTGCAGGAACGATTGCCTCCCTACCTCTGTCTTTCCTCGCTAGAAGGCAGAGACCCACCAGCCGTACGGGGCCCACATCTACACACACATATTATGTACTTGTCATCACTGCATCAAAAAATGATATAATATACAAAACTGAAAATACAAGGGTATTTTTGTTCTCACCTATGTCACCCCATGCTACACCCTCCGGCAACATCAAGTCGGGATCCTCTCGGAAGTCCTTGCCACTGTATGGAAAGTCCTCGACCATGAGTAACTGGCCCTCTAGCCAACTGAAGAACTCGGGACCAAAGCTAATGATGGACCCGCCACCATGACGGGTCATGACCTCAGCCCATCTGAGCATATGGGGATCCCTGGGCTCCCTGTCATCAAGTAGCAACTGCGGACGTAGAAGAGGAATCCGCTCTAAGAGGAACGCTACTATGATCGATCCATACCCAAACTGCTTGAGCTCCCCTCGCCGACACTTGGTTAGCTGAGCTCGGATGTTTGCGAGGAGACCCTTGCACCAGTTGAAAACCCTGGGGGACATACAGTCCTCCGCATACAGCATCTGAGTCCGAGTAGCCGTGTGTGGGGCTTGGCTACCCACCACTCTAGTAATGGTAAACAATATGGTACGTAGTGGGCGGCTCACCACATCCTTGATGAGAATCTTCCCACTGGAAGGTCGAGAAAGAGTAGTGCAGTGTTGCGACACCATGTCTTCAACTGTACGGTCACTGGCCTGTGTTCCAGTAAGATGTACAGGGTCCCCTATTCGAGACAAATCGGTAAGAAAGTAGATATCCTCAATGTCTATCGTGAGGATATGCTCACCAATCACAAAGTATTGTTGGGCAACATCCCAACTCTGAAGCATGTGTGTCAGCAGTGGGATCTGGGATCTCATCCCCTGGATCTCAAAGAACTTGAGTAACCCGTAGTTTCTCAAAGCATCCACACATTGTGGATCGTTCGCAGCTTGTTCATCTTCTAGTTCATGTTCCCTCTCTCGCCACTCCAATACCATATTGGCTAGCTGGTAACTTGCCAAGAAGGACATTTAAACACTGTTAGGTCCTGCTTCAACCTTCACAAGTCCATTTTTTGGATTCTTTTTGATGTTTGGATTTTGGTTCTCCGCCGTCGCACGGTACATTTACGTACAGTGCAATGACGTTGCACCTCTCCCATTCGAGGCTTGTGACAACTCGGTCTCCTTGCAGGTCCCAAAAGGGTCACCTGCGACGAGCCGAGAGCGCACTGGCACTCCATGAAATCATCAAAAAACCCAAAAAATGGACCTAAAATAAAAAACTAATCCACTGGAAAGTTGCTGGATGAAGTTTAGGCCTACCTGATCCGGACGGCTGGTGAAATGGCAGATCGTAGCTCCCGGAATTGGCAAAGGAAGTTTTGGCTCCAAATTGGTACTTCTCCACCCAAATTGGCAATTGAAACAATGAAATCTATTTTTGGCCCATTTTTCTATTTATAGATAAGAATGGAATATTACTTTTCAAATATTTTGATGCTCTTGGGCCATTTATCATAGTTTTTGACCATTTTTGCCATATTTGAGGCTATTTGACACGTTTTCTAGCGTGCAGGAGTTGTAAGTGGTCTTTCATGCCGTTTCTCGTATCACAACGGTCATCACAGGTATGAACACTCCCTTGAACGTTTTGTTGTTATTTTTGCAATGGTTAGTTTGTAATTATTGCGTGATGATGAGTTTACTCTTCGTTTGTTCTCGTACTCATGAAACTATGAGAAGAAGTACCGAGTTATGATTTATCACTTTTTCGGGCTCGTTAAACTCCCATGGAAAAGGACACCCCCCAGAGTCTACTGTTAAGCTCTTTTCAGGCTCTTGAAAAACAAAAAGATTGCCAAGCGAACTTGTCGCGTTCACGCTTGTTAAAGTATTTGAATGGTCATCTTCCTGGTGATAGTTTACACCTTTTTTGGACTAGGAGGCACTAATTACGAAAAATATATACTCTAGCCAATCATGACTGGAAGAGTCCTCTCCCGCGTTGTTTTACCCTTTTTCGGGCGATGGGGATAACTTTATGAAAAATGACCGTTGGAGTCTTCTTTAGTTCTTTTCAGACTCTCTAAACATGAAATGACGACCGAGTTTACCTTTTATGGACTCGTTAAATTTTCACATTGAAGGGCCCGTCATGGGACGAACCCCTCCTATCCTAGGTTCAGAAAATATTTGGGATTGGACTCATCTATGAGATGAGCTATACCAAGCATCTGGTTACCCTCATCAAGCTCGTAAAAAACACATGAGGCACTCATCATTCATGATGGGGAAAAAGGAAAGTGTTTGTATTACATACCTTAGTGGTAGTATATAGTCGTTCTTGAACATGGCACTCATCTGCATTTGCATACAATACTTGGGTCATCTGTTTGTCTATGAGTTCCCGCTTACTTTCTGAGTCCTGTTACTCCTCTGAGCCATTCAGAGAAAGCTTCCACTATAAGTCGCATTAGAAGTTTGCATCATTCTCATTATGTCAATACTGCCAAGTCATGCCATGCCCATGTTCAAGAACACGTTCATCATTTGTCATCTACAGTCAGTACACACGTCGTCACGTCGTTGTTACTTTGAGTCAGTCTTGCATGTTACTGTACCATCCGATCCACTCTACACATCTTTTGTCGTGTTTCGTGTTGATTGATGGGGGATTCAACATGGCCCTCCTTTGACGGATTCATCCTTGTCGACTTCAACACATCATCCGAGGATTGAATCTAGAAACCATTCGAGTACCTTGGCCCTGCATGCCTCAATGGCAGGTTACCTCGCTTTCAACCTGAGTTCACATCATTAACTCTTGATTGAATGATTTCATCTTGCGTTCGACTTCAACTCATTTATTCACACTTGATGATATGTATTGTGATACATTGGGAATCATTGATATCAATGGTGATCTCCCTCGCACTTGTTAACGGTTTACATTAATGACCAGTAATCAAGTGGTTTCTACCATGTTTGACGTCAAGACATTTGTAATCACATGGATAGATTCGTATCATTGCGGGTTCAGCTTGAAGACCCTGGGGAGTCATGTTTTACTCGGGTTGCGATGGAGTTTGT
Organism: Larix kaempferi; assembly: GCA_027924585.1. Taxonomy (NCBI): domain Eukaryota; kingdom Viridiplantae; phylum Streptophyta; class Pinopsida; order Pinales; family Pinaceae; genus Larix; species Larix kaempferi. The sequence continues at coordinate 3,825,465 of BSBM01000238.1, read as the reverse complement.
ATTGAGTTATGTCACATGGATCCACACTTGTATTGGTCATGGCTGTGTTATCATCTCATCATGGATCTACGCTTGTGTCTAGTAGCCATGATTGTGTTCAGTCGGTCATTACTATCATGGATTTGCAATATATTGGTCATGGATTTGCAATATATTGGTCGGCAACCATGTTGTACCTTATATGAGATTGTCAGTTCAGAGTTAGTTGTACTGCAGCAGTGTCCTTTGCCCGATGAGTCTATTGCCATTACTTCTATCAAAGCACTTCACCTGTCTATCTTCAACAGCTTCATGCTTTGGGGGGAATTCTGTTACACCCAAAATCTACTCATCATAAGATTCAGTGTATACACCCCTGAAGATACCTGGACTAAGTAATCATCCTGGGAGGATTTGTACCCGATTGTGCTAGGTTTTGAAGGGTCGTTGCAGGTTGCACACTAGCAACATGCGACGTCGCACCTTGCTCCATTACAGGGTGCGACGAAGTCAGTTAGATGGAAAAAATAGCTTCTTCGAGGTCCATCTCGAAGCTTGCTGACTTGGGACCCTATCCCTAACCTCTTGGAAGAGCTGGCACTCGGTTCCTAAGCCTTTGGAGAGATCCCTTAAGCCTCTCCTACCATCTCTCAACCTATCCTATCCATACCCTATCCACTTAGTCCTATATAAGTGAAGCTCACTCCCATCCCAAAGGGAGGAGGCCTATGGTATCTACATGCTGGTGAAATCATTCTTAGAATACCTCCACAAACCTATTGGAGAACTCATACTTCCTTGGAAGGATATGGCAATTGGCTTCGTCGGAGAAGGGCTACAACGTTAAGTCTTGGTTGTGGTTCTATATCTTTATCATGTACTCCTCTATTTACAGTAATACAAATGCTTTCCACCAATATTGTTCATGTATGCAATGATATTGAGTAGTTTACCTGCTTAACTATTTACTTAGATCTCTTATTGTATAGAAGTCTTTTACTGGTTTCTCTTGTTTCTTTGTCTTGACAGGTCTTGCAGCTTGGATCTGACGACCATGAGATGTGGAGCAACATTCAGGAGAAAAGATTGCGAAATAAAAGGTAAGACATCTAGTACTAGATCCTTAAGTAGATCTAGGAAATGCATTGGTAGTCTGTGCTATTTTTTCTAGACTCACTTTGAGCTAGGGAGATCCTGCTCGCGTCCGCTCGAGTGGATTGTCCGATAACACCTCATGTACTTATTGACACGGTCATTGACCAGTTTGTTGAGAGGGCCTCCCGTTCCACGGGGGTAAGCAACGATGACATGTTCCGGACGAACTTTGTGGAATGCTGCACTCCACTTAGCACCTAAGGACATCTATCCATTGTCTTCCTTGTATTTTCCATATAGGTGATACAAGGGCTCAAAGGCAGAAGCTCCAGTATCCTTCTCGGATGTGTCATGAACCAGGTAGCTTAGTGACTTTTCTTCTAGGGATCTTTTACCCAGTATCCCTTTCGGCAGAGGGATATCCTTCCACTTTGGTCTCTCATTTTGTATTCTTCGACTTTGATTTCATCACCTTGCGAAGGATATGATCCGTTGAGGTCTCCAGATCCTAGTTAGGAAGTTTGCCTGCTATTTCATCTTTTAGAGGGTCTTTTTTAATTTTAGTCTTGCTTGTTGGCATTCTGGCCATTTTGTTATAGCTTGTTGGCATTCTGGCCATTTTTCTTTTGGCCTGCGAGTCTTTTCTTTTCCTAGCTCCCCTTTTGCACACTCGGTTTCTCTATGGTTTTTGAGTTCTTTTTCACGAGACTTTACCCAGAACACTTCATCTAGGTCCATGGAAGATCAACGAAAATCATGTAGACAACAAGAGAAGAGTCCTGAACCAGTACCTCGGGTCACCCGCCCTCCTTCTTCACGCATACCTAACCCCCCACTATCCGACCAGCTGGTCGAGGGACCATTCCACCATCAACTAGTACGACACCACCAGTTGCTATGGTGCCCTTAACACCTACCACAGTTCCCAAGACTAGTACTCTTTTAGAGACTAGTACTGTTCCAGAACTTAGTACGATAACTGACACTAGTGCACCACCTCAGTCCACTGCTGTACCAGAAGTCTCCACCGCAGTGGAAACTACTTTAGCCCCTGATGATAGTGTCTCACTTTCAACCACTGTTCTACCGGAAACTACTGTTTTCCCGGAGACTAGCACCACTTCAGCAATGCTGTTTGATGTCCCTGAAGGATATATCGAGATTATTGAAGAATTTGAACACCTACCTCCTATACAATTCCACTTAGATACCAACTTCATCCAACCTCCTCCACCTTGGGGAACCCCATCTATTACAACTTATTCCCTGAGCATACATAGCTATATCGGATCTTCTAGAAATCAAACTTTCGGAATGCCTTCCCCCGACCTTCCTTCAGCCGACGAAATTATGGCATCCATACGAGCCGAAATGGTAACTCTAGCCAACAAACAAGTGGAAATAGAAGCATTTAGGCATGAAGCAGCTCAGATACTGGCTACGGTCTCGCAATACCCTACCCCACCTGCTTCCCAAGCAAAAATCTCTCATGATTCTCCAACACCTCGGCCTTCATCCCGTGATACCACTTACAGTGAATCATATGTAGGTCGGTCAGGACCCATGGACTGGAATCAACCTGAATTCTTCCCTGATATTTCGGGGATGACAAACATTTTTGATCCAGCCTCTTCCTTATGGAACACAACTCTGGGCCAAGCCCTCGACGATTTTTGCACTTTTTCCATACCCATGCAATTGACGCCCAAACGTCCTCCTCGACCTTCCCCACATTTATTACTAGAAGACATTTTTGGTACTTTTTCAGGGAATACTCATACTATGAGGACAAACCCTACTCTCTCACCGTCATCTTTACCATATCGAACTAGCGCACCATCATCTTCACAAGCTGGCCCCACTCGTGCAGCCACTCAACCTGCACAACCCAATTCTTCTAGCATGACCATTGGAAGATCATCTATTCCTACTATTCGAACACCTAATGTGATTGGAGGTCAATCTTTAGCCACAATTTACACCATCTCCAGAGGACAACCATTTTTTGGAACCCCAAGCGGACCCAGTAACCAACCTCCTCCATCTGGATCATCTACTATGTGGGGACCACATACCTCACTCCTTGGATGACAACCATCTGTTAGTGCCCCAAGCGGGACCAACCAACAACCTCCTCCATCGGCATCATCTGCTCCATGGGGAAAACACCATCAACCTGGCGGTGTATACCCTTTTGTTAATACCCAAAGTGGAACCAACATACCCATCCCTTCGTCAGGTCCAATTCCTTCTTGGGGGACACAAGTCCCACCTACTAGGGGGAATTCTATGTTTGTAAACCAGAATCCATCTGGGAGGCAAGCTAATCAATATCAATACTTTGTTCCCCCTAATCTGAATTCTGGCATACCCTATTCAGGTACCTTAAACAATCAGTGGAACCCACCCCCTCAAACCCCATCTCTTACTCATAGCGGAATCAAAATCCCTTGGGATCCATTCTTCCAGGCACCCCCCCTATTCAATGAATGGGAAATACACCCAACCAAGGATTTGGAAACAACCCCTGGGCTCAACAACCCCAGGTCTCGACACCATTTATTGCCACCCAACAGAATGCCCAACAACCGGTATCCAATGCGATTCCGAATCAATTTATCAATCCTATGACTCTGAATCAACCATCAATGAACCAGATGATCCCAAATACTCAAAAATTCCAATAGTACCCCGCAGGTAATATGTTTGGGTACAAAATGCATCAATATGCGGTGAAAGGCCCCAAAAGCACTCCAGCACCCCATCAGTACTACTCATTCCCGCAACCCAATCGACAACTTCCATTTCTGGCCACCTTAGACTTACCTGAATTGTATAGACTTATCAATGATCCTATTTGGCACTGGCCACCCATCCCTACCAAACTACCATCGGACATCCCAAAGTTCGATGCGAAACCCGGGGAAGATCCAAAAAATCACGTTATGACTTTCCATATTTGGTGTTCTTCGAACTCATTGATGGATGACTCCATTCTACTACGACTCTTCCAACGTACTCTCACCAACATGACAACAAAATGGTATATCGAGTTGCCTCAACACTCCTTCAGATATTTCAACACCTTGGCTATGCAGTTCTTGACACACTTCTAGCTTCCCATCCGATATAAGACTGGAATAGACTTGTTAACTTCGTTGCGCCAAACTACCACCACCCACATATCTGATCACATTCATGAGTGGCAGAGATGTCGAAGATTAAGCAAGGCACCCATTCTGGACCAATTACAGGCTGATTGGTTCACAAATTCACTACTGCCACCCATTGCTAGGGATGTTGCTATGGGCGGACCTGTCACATAGGAACAAGCAATCTCTCATGCGCAGTATATGGATTTGGTTTATACCCAATCCGAAACGTTATATGAGCTTATTCCTCATGCCTCCCTCCCCACTAATGATCCATCAAATCCCTCTACCGAACCTCCTATTGACGGAGTAGTTAATTCCATGAAGGCTCAGCCTGCAACCAAATCGTGTGGACAACAAAATACTGCTGCTCCACCTCAAACTCAGGTTGCATCTAAAACATCTACCTCTCCTGCTCAGTCCTCTAAAGTGAATGCCATCCAATCCACATCACAACAATCCGGAGGGAAAAAGAACAATAAAGGAAAATACAAGAAATCTTCTACTCAGCAGGAAAATCCCAAACCTCAACAGGCCAATAATGACAACAAAACTAGACAGAAAGCAAAGTTTCCTTGCCTTATCTGCCAGGAAGATCATTAAACGAGAGACTGTCCTTACAAAGAGGAAGTCAAAAAATTTCTAAAAGGTTCTTCCCGCCCGGTAGTGTTAACCGACCCTTTTCTTCATCAACAACAACAAATGATCACACAAAAAATCCTACAAGGGGGAAACCAAAACAACTCTTCTAGAGAAGAAACGTCCTCAAATCGCGAAGTTCTCATGATGAGTAACGAGACGGTTCACATATCCACTCGCTCAAGGACATATGACTTTGTCCCAAGTTTGACCAAAACCGAGACTGCCAAAAGCAAGTATCCCCTAGAAGACCCCCCTTTGACCCCTCCTGCTAATGGTCATCTCCATATCGAGAGACCCGTCATTGATACCGTGCTGTGCCCACCCAAGACCACCATTCGAAAGGAAACATTTAATCCAAACGTGTGAGCAGCCCAGAACTACAACATCGTTGAAGACTTAGCTCAAGCACCTTGCACCATGTCTACCCTCGAAGTTCTACAACACTGCCCTACGCTGCGTAGAACCTTGTTATCAACACTGCCCTACGCAGCGTAGAACCTTGTTATCAACACTTGGATCTGTTGACCTGGATTCTTCTAATACCATTTTGTTCAACTTGGAATATTTCAATCCAAGACCTTCTCACCAGTTGGCCTTCCAGATTCACAATAGGATTTGTGGAAACAACATCCATCGCACTTTTTTGGATGAGGGTGCCTCCACTTCCATTATGTCTTTGACCTGCTGGAGAGCCATAGGTTCTCCCGAAGTGACCTAGTCTCCTACCACCTTAAAATAATTTGATGGATGCGGTTTCCAACCTTACAGAATCATTCCCTCACTTGTCGTTGAACTAGGGGGAAATATTGTATCTATTCATGTGGAATTGTTGATGCTCCGTTAGACTATAATATATTACTCGGTCGTAACTGGTTTTATGCCATGACCGCCATGGCATCCTCCATTTTCCGCTTAGTGCAATTTCCTCACCAAGGAAAGATTGTCACTATAGATCAGTTAGATTTTTGTACTTCAGATATACATCAAAACTCCACCAACAATGTTCCATTGCTGGCACATTCCCAGCCTCATTTTGAAGACATTGGAGTTGGTCTCTTGAAAGATTCCTCCATTATTGGAGTATTTTTGGAACTTCCACCCCCAATTTTTTCAATCAATATGATTTCAATGAGCACTTCCCATGAATCCGAGGATTCATGGGTGGTACCAAATCCTTTAAAGTTTGAAACCATCGGCTCTTCCATGCCTTTGAACCAGAACTTAGCAACCTAGCAGGCGATTGGATCGGCCCCCGATTGGATTGACACAATTGATCACTATATAGTGGCACATCCTCTGCCTCAAATCCCTTCATATTTTCCCTACACTAACTCCTTTACACATATTTTTCCCTTGGACGAATCTATCATGGAGATCATGAGCATTGGTGAACCACCCCGGGAATATCACCATCACCGGTCCTCTTTCTCCACGATTCAGGCGGTGGACCTTGATTCTAAATCCATTGTTTCATCGGACAATGTCAATACTAAGAATCCCATATCTACAAATGATGTGCTCTCCGAAGGGAGCTTAGCAAACATCATGGAAACTATTCCTATTAACATATCCATGAAACCTGGTGTCGTGGAACTAATCCATCTGGGAAAGACTTGCACACCCACAGAGGTGGAATTTTATACTGCCTTGTTCAAAGAATTCCATGACGTTTTTGCTTGGAGTTATGAAGAGATGACAGGCATAGACCCCTCCATTGTGGTACATGAGATAAAGGTCTATCCTGGTTCCCGACCCGTCCGACAGAAATTACAGCCTGTTCATCCTTGGAAAACTACAGCTATTAAAGCAGAAGTTGAAAAAATTCTCCGTGCTAGGTTCATTTACCCTGTCCCATTGACAGATTGGTTATCCAACATCGTTCTCATAGCAAAGAAACAGGGTACGATCTGGGTCTGTGTCGATTATCGCGACTTGAATAAATCTTGTCCAAAGGAAAATTATCCAACGCCCTTCATCAACCAGATTATCGATAACTGTGCCGGGAGTGTCATCTTCTCATTCATGGATGGCTTCTCAGGCTATAATCAGATAGAGATTCTCCCATCCGATCAGCACAAAATCGCTTTCATTTTCCCATGGGAGACATTTTCATATTGCAAATTACCTTTTGGTCTTAAGAATGCTTGGGCTACTTTTCAGAGGGCCATGTCATACACGTTTCATGATATCAAACATTTTGTAGAACCTTATTTGGACGATCTCCCCGCTCATTCTGATACGCGAGAGGACCACCCAGATTATCTCAGTGCCATCTTTTCAAGATTCCGCCATTACAACATTCGTTTGAATCCCCACAAATGCGTGTTTTGCATCGAGGCTGGTAGACTGTTAGGATTCATAATCTCCAAAGATGGTATTCGACTTGATCCATCGAAGGCCGAGGCTATTCTCACCTTGCCTTCTCCCTCCACTATCCCAGAACTACAGAGTTTGCAGGCACATGCAAAATTCCTCCGCCGTTTTGTTTGTAATTTCTCCGATATCACTAAGGGCTATATGAGGCTTCTAAAGAAACATATTCCTTTCATTTTGGACGATGAATCACAACGGTCTTTTGACAATATAAAAAAGGCCCTCACCAACGCTCCCGTCATCCAACCCCCGAACTATGCACGGGATTACCTTTTATATCTCGCCCCTTCTACTACCACCATCGGCACAGTGCTAGTTCAGGAAGATTATAACGGCCAAGAGCATGTGATCTATTATCTTAGCAAGAGTCTCATAGACTCCGAAACTTGTTACTCACATGTGGATAAGCTGGCTCTAGATACAGTGTTCACTGTCCAGAGAATTTGTCATTATATACTACTCTGAAAGACCACAATTATTGCGAACTTCAACCCGATGTATTATATCCTAACATGTCAAGTGCTAGGGGGAAAGTATTCCCATTGGATTGTAGTTCTCCAAGAGTTCGATTTGGACTTTGCTAAGGCAAAATCCAAGAAGTCATTAGTCTTCGCAGAGCTCATGTGTACTTTGCCCCGTGTCTATGATAATCCTAATCCCATTGATTCTCTTCCAGATGAATCTCTGTTTCTCATTGGCACGACTGATCCATGGTATGGGGATATTATTTTATATCTCCAGACTCAAATCTTTCGGCCTGACCTCAACCGGGATGACTGTCGCCGTATACGACACCACGCTAAGTATTACCTAATCATTAGTGATACCTTATATCGACACGGTGTCGATTCTGTCTTACGACGTTGTCTAACACCAGATGAGGCTGAGCACGTCTTAAATGACTGCCACTCCAGAGTATGTGGTGGTCACCTTTTTGGGATGGCTACAACCCAGAAAATCTTGTGCGCAGGATATTTCTGGCCCTTGATATTCAAAGATTGCATTGAAGCGGTTAAGAAATGCTCTCCATCTCAATTTTTCCACACCAAGAAACGATCACACCCCGATCCACTCCAACCTGTCATTGCCGTTGGCCCTTTTGCAAAATGGGGTATCGACTTTATGCACTGTAAGCCTACTTCAGCCGGGGGGCATAGCTATGTTATTATAGCTGTGTATTATTTTACTAAATGGGACGAAGCAATGCCTACTTATGCAGAAGACGGAAAGACAGTCGCACTGTTCATATTCAATCATATTATTGCTAGATTTGGAGTCCCGCATGCTATTGTGATTGATCATGGTTCCCATTTCAGGAACCACATGATGGAAGAGCTGAGTTCCAAACTGGGTTTTCACCATGAAAACTCAACTCCATATTACCCACAGGAAAACGGTCATATAGAAGCAATTAAAAAAGTATTAAAACGCATGATCCAACATACTATGGGCACTCATAAATCTCAGTGACACTTAGCTCTCTTTTCAGCACTTTGGGCCTATCAGACTTCGGTAAAAAATGCGACTGGGTTCACGCCATTTCAGTTGGTTTACGGCATGGAAGCTATCCTTTCGATTGAATGTGAAATACCATCCCTGAAATTAGTTGTAGAACTCTTACCCAACACAACTTCTGAAGAGGAACATGTTCTATATCTGGCCAAGCTAGATGAAACTCGCAAAGACGTCGCGTTAGCCAACGAATCCCATAAGAAGCGCGTCAAAGCTCAGTATGATAAATCCGTTCAACCTCGAATCTTCAATGAAGGGGACCTAGTCCTAACCTAAGACCAGATGCATGACAAGTTAGGGAAGGGCAAGTTAGAATCTATGTGGTATGGTCCCTATGTTGTGAAACGTGTGTTGGAGAAGGGAGCTTACGAGCTCGTCGATTGCGATGATATACCTTTGGGAGAGCCCCGCAATGGGATTTACCTGAAGCGTTTTTATGCGTCGGTCTGTCCTGCATAAGACATCCTGTATATTATGTATTTAGTTTGTTTTTTCATCTTTGCATGTGTGTGAGGATTCTATCTCATACATCATTATTTACTTCGACTTGTGCTTGTATGCATAGATGTCAATGTACTATGGATTCGTGGATGGTGTGAGTCGACACACTCGGAACCTTGCTTCTGCCGCATGGGTATTGTATTCCCCTGCCGATGAGTTGATATCCTCGGGTGGCATATGCCTGGGTCCTGCAACAAAAAATGTCGCGGAATACCATGTTGTTATTGGGCTCCTAACAGAAGTTGCTTCCCTTGGGATCCATACTTTTCTAGTCTACTTGGATTCTCAACTCGTGGTGTCACATTTGAACCACGTCTACACTGTTCGTGATTTTTCATTACTTCGATTATTCAGAAGGGTATGCCTCTTGGAACAATCATTTGACTACATTCAGTATCAACATGTATCAAGAGAATTCAATATGGTGGTTGATTCGTTAGCTAACTATATATTGGATTGGCATCTGGACCACATATAAACTAAACATCATAACAAACGCATGCACAAATGTAAATACACAACTCGTTGTAAATAAACAACTCGTTGTAAATAAACAACTATAGAGATACGTCGATATACGTAAATATCATGTAAAAGTGGTTTTTCTCAAGCTACAATATCATAATGCGTCCAAAAAGACAAAATTGGGATCATGTCCCATACAAAATTGGCTCTCTGGACATAGCGTGTACATGCCGCTGAAAAATACTGCTACCTAAATATTAATCATTAACCTCGCAGTGCTCGTGGTAACATACGACTTCTCTTTCCACACGGCGAAGCAATCGACCAATACGCTCAGGCACCCCTATAGTGTGTCTCTGGATATGAAGAGGTATATCAGGCATCCTAATGGGAGGGACACCCATCGTCAAACCCTGGAGGTTCCGCTCAACATCGCGGAGTCCTCCTACCTCTTCCTCCTCCTCCTCCTCAGCCTCAACATGCTGCTGAATCCCTGGTCGACGTAGTGGTGAATACCCCGCTGGTCTCCGTGGTCCGCAATTTGCGACAGTACACGTACATTTGTTAGATATTTTTCGCGCATTAAAAAACAACAATATATATATATATATATATATATATATATATATATATAATCAAAAATACCAAAAACACAAGTCTATGAAGGTCTCATACTCGAGTTGTCCCAATCATCATCTTCAGGGAATCACCAAGTCAATATCCTCCCGGAAATCCACCCCCTCATAGGGATAGTCCTCGATCATGATAATATGCTCCTCGAGCCACGAGAAGAAGTCCTCGCCAAAAGCCAAGACCTCCGCCCCCCCGAGCCGTCCAACATAGTCGCTCCATCTCCCGATTCGAGGCTCAGATGCAGGACGGATCGGTCTGTCTATTTGAGGGCACAATAGTGGTACCCTCTCCAGGAAGAGTGTGACCAGGATACTTCCATATCCGAACTGACAGATATCTCCATTCCTGCACTTGGTCACCTGATCTTTGAGATTCACCAAGACCCCTTCACACCAATTGAATAATGTTGGTGCCATGCATTCTACCGCATAGGTCATATGTGACTTTGTTGCAGGGAGGCAACCCACGCTACCTGCTACATGTGCAATGGTATACATAATGGTTCTCATTGGGAGATCTATCACATCCGTTATGGGCACCTTCCCGTTCTTTTTGAGGAACCCCTGTCTGCAATAACGGGCAACATACGCGTCTGTGGTCTCATCTGAAGTCCTGTGCCTAGACAGATTGACCCGTGCCCCTCTCTTGGAGAGACTAATCAAGAAGTAAATATCCTCGAGTTCTATCTCGATGGTATGCTCTCCGATATGGAAAGATTGGATGTCACTGTCCCACTTATGAATGATGTAGTTTAATAGCTTTCCTTGCTTGCGGATGCCCCTTGTTTTGAATAATTTCAGTAAACCACATTCCCGTAGTGTAGTTAGTGTGCCATGGTCTTGTAGAGCTATTCTATCATCATCCTCATGCTCTCTTTCCTTCCACTCAACCCTTAACACTCAAATCAGTTGCAAACTCCTGCAAAACATCAAAGAAAACATCTATGAGAAGATGAAAACCTGATTTTGTGCCAAACAAGAGAAACAAGTTTGTCTTTTTTCTACTCTACGTATTTTCGCGCCTGGGTATTCATCGGGCACGCAAAAAATGGAAATTTTCGTGCCCCTACTTAAGGCAGAATGCGAAAATCTTGAAATTTTCGTGCCTCTTCACACAAAGAGGGTGCCAAAATTTCAGAGGGCAAAAATATCGCCCCAAAGCTTCTTAGAAACCAAAAAAGAAGGCATGAAACAGTAAAATAAAGACATGAAATGAAAGATGAGCTTGAGAGGACCTACTTGGTTCGAACGATGATCGAAATGGTGCCCCGGATCTTCCGAAATCTTCAGTTGAAAATTTTCTCTCTATAAGGTAAAAATTCCTCTTTGGGTGAAAATGACCAAGTGAAATGGGTAATTCTTCATTTACCTTTCCTTTTATACACTTTAAATGGGAATTTTGACCTATTATTGTATTTAGAAATCCTTTTTGGGTCAATTTTTCATTTATTCTAAGGAACTAATACTTGTTTTAGGGTTTTTGACCATGTTCGATAGGTTTGCACACACCATTCACATTGGTATTCGATTTTGACCTTCATTTTGAGCTCACTTTATCTTTTTCGTGCTCTGGACCTAAACCTAAAAAAGATTCCAAGCACTTTTCACACTCGTTTGATGCTTGATAAAACCAAGTAAACAGTGTTGAGCTTAGTCGACTTTACTTGTGCTCGTAAAACGATGAGGAAAGTATCGTCTTGGTATTATTTTATTCCTTTTTCGGACCAAGCTGATTAAGTTATGAAAACAGACCTCTGGGAGTTCCCTTTAAATCTCTTTTTGGACTCCCTCGCTACGAAAATATTTTCAAGTACGCTTGTCTTTTTCACACTTGTAAAAGTATCTGAAAGGATGTCTATTTGGTGATAGGTTATCCCTTTTTCGGTCCGTTTAGACTATTTACGAGAAAGGTATACCCCAGTCAACCTTTGATGGGGAGAGTTCTCTCAGGAATTGTTTTACACTTTTTCGGGACTGGGAGACTAACTTTACGAAAAAGTACATTTTGGAGTCTTCTTTAATTTATTTCAGACTCTCTAAACATGAAAAACTGCCGAGTTTGCCATCTTTGGACTCATTAAAATTCAACATAGAAGGGCCCGCATTGGGATAAACCCCTCCTTTCTCAGGTTCGTAAACCATGTGAGATTGGACTCATCTATGAGATGAGCTATACCGAGCATCTGTTATCCTCTTCAAGCTCGTAAAACCACAAAGAGGTACTCGTTAGTTATGATGGGGGAAAAATGGGAAAATGAGTCAAGTTTACCTTGTTGGCAGTTTGTGAGTCGTCACTTTTGGACATGGCATGTATCCTCACCTTGTCTTCTTTGGGTAATCATTCTTTCTGATAGAGTCATAACTACGGTCATGAGTCGTAACTACGGTCATGAGTCCTCGTCTTTGCAATGAGGTCACTCTCCCTGCGAGTCCGTTTATTCAAGTAATCCCTGCTGCCAAGTTCTGCTTCATGCCGTTATATGTTCAAAGGATTATTGTTATCACCTTGAGTCAACCTCTGCCGTTATGTCAACACCTCAACCTTGTGTCAGTATGTACTTGTTCGGTTCATCACTCCACCTCTCTTTCCTATACCGGTTTCGTGTCAATGATGTGGGATTCATCATGGCCCTCCTTCGACGAGTTTGTTCCTGTCGACGTCAACTCATTATCCGAGAATCAAACTTAGAAATCAACCATATTACTTTGGTGTCTACATGCCTCAATGGCAGGTTTCCTCGTATTCGATAGTATGTTTTCATTATCGACCTCTGATCGAATAACTCCATGAATGTTCGACATCAAGACATCTATTCACATTCGGTGGATTGTACTAGAGTTACCTTGGGGATCATTGTCATTATTGGTGGTCACCTTTGCACTAGTTAAAGATTCACATCATTGACTGGTAATCAAGTGGTTCCTATCATGTTCGCCTTCAACACCTTGTAATCACATGATTAGGATTGTATCATTTCGGGATCAGGTAGAAGACCCTGGACACCATTGATATTTTTCATGTCCAGGATGCGATGGCGATTTTTGAGTCAGTCTCTACATAGACATCATGTTGATGACATATATTGTCACATAGATCCACTATTGTATTGGTCGTGGCTGTGTTATTTTCGTCTCATGGATATACGATTGTTCATAGTAGCCATGATTTGTCCACAGTCTATATCATCTCAGTTCTCTCATGGATCTGAAATGTATTGGTCGCCAACCATGTTTTGAGTCAGTTGTTCCGAGCATGGGTATGCCCGCCTCGATGGTATTTGACATTCTGTGTCCTTGCAACTCCACTCCGGCTCCCTTGATGCTATCTCCGCACGATTTATTGGTAAGTCTTTCGGCCATTAGTTCCTTTTGACCTCACACTTTAGGGGGCATCTGTTATACCTCAAAGTTACACTTCAAGTATTAGTGTCGCATCTCCATGACATATGACCTAGCGACACTTCCTCCTGATATGTGTTTTATCTCGTTGGTCCCTTCCCGACACCTAGGAGACAAATCCAACCTTTTGCAGTTGAAAGAAAACCTCACGAGCCAAGTGTCACCATGTTTGACCTTCTTTTGCCCTAATTTTCATGCCCTACCTATAGCTCAAGGCGCAAAAAACCTAATTTTCTCATGTTTCACAACTGCTGGGGTGTGAAAATTCCTATATTTTCGCGTTATGCTCAGTGTACAGGGCACGAAAATCCCATAATAGTATTTTTGATTAGATTTGGGATCTTTATCTTTCGAGATATTTTATTGGGATTGGCTCATTTGATTCGATCCTTACCTGTTCTCCTTGTTTAGCCTGGTTGATCCACTAAAATCTCATGAGATCCACCTTCCTCTCTATATGGTTAGCTTTCCAAATGCTATAAAGGAGAGGCCATCCATAAGCCAAATGGAGGACTATTTGGGGCATCTAATTTATGATCTTAAGAGATTTGCAGAGATAGCTAAAGGGAAGGAGCATTGGAGCTAAAGGTCACTTGGACATCAAGGAACTCTTTGTAAGCATCTTCAAGCTTCTAATCAATAATAACTTGTCTTGTTTTCCCACTTTGTGTGTATTACATTGCAATCATTGGAATGAAGTGCATTCAATAGAATTTAGATCTAACTTATATTTCAAGGTCTTTGGAAGATCGTTTGTTTGTCTTTGTTTGATCTTGACAGGTCCAACTTGAGAGCTTCAAGACTAAAGATGGAAGCGGGACAAACGACTGATTGAAGGTGAGTGACATTCATCCTCCATTTTCAAGTATGTTTAATCTTGACATATGAGTTTGGTTTAGTATTTCAAGGGTGCATTTGTTACGAGCTGTCTTCGATTACTTTAGTTTAAGCTAAGAGAACCTCTTCTTACCCGTAGGAAGAAAGTTCTACAACACACCCAGTAAATGATACAAGGTCCCATAAGATTTTCCTTTTTCTACCATGAGGGATCCTATGCTAATTTTGCATCGATTTTCACCAAAGGTAGTAGAATACCCCAACTTATCCATAATTTTGAATGAGAGAAAATTCTTCTGTAGATTTGGTGGATGTTGTACATCGCATAACCTCCTTTGTATGTCATCATCCAACTTGATATTAATGTCCCCTCTTTCCATAATTTCTAAAGGATGATCATCACCCAAGTAGACCATTCCACCACTATAGGGATGGTATTTAATAAACCAATGACTCTCTATGTGGAGACACGTGGAAAGATTCATTTGAGTCCAAAACCCAAGCATATAGTAGATCTTTTTTGTTATTGAGAAAGAAAGTCTCACATGTTGTTGTCTCTTCTGAATACGTTGCACTAGATTTAGATGATGGTTGATCCGAGTTTTCATCCTTCTTTTCCTTCTTAAGACACCAATAGTACTTCCTCGAGTGTCCTAGTTTCCCACAATTCCAACACATCCCTTTCTTGTTTCCTATAGAATTGGATATGGACTGTGATATCCCTTCTTGACCCATTTCGCTAATTTCCCTCTCATAGATAGGGATTCACTGGTATCGTGATCCAGAAACGATTTTCTCCTCAACTCTTCTCCCAGTAAAGAAGCTACCACATCATCAAATTTCAAAGTTCCTGATGATCACTTGGTGATGGTCATCATCATATGATCCTAGGTATCCAGGAGGGAATATAGTAAAATGATCACCTTGTCCTCATCCTCCACCTTTACACCAACCAAGATTAGTTTGCTAATTAGGGCATTAAAATTGTTTAGATGATCTTCCATAGTTTAACCCTCCTTCATCCTTAGATGAAAAAGTTTTTTTTTCAAGAAAACCTTATTTGTTGTTGATTTAGTTTCATATAGCTTCCCAAGTTTCTCCCAAATGGATTATGTGGTATTTTCTTCAACAACATTGAACAAGATAAAGTCTACTAGGCAAAAAAAATTGCAGAAACTTCCTTTCTATCCATCTTTATCCAATCCTCATTTGTCACGCCACTTGTTTGTTTTGCAACCCCTTTCAAGGATATGGCGTGGTCATTATGAACCAACAAATCCTCCACCTTCGTCTTCCATAGGGAGAAATTATTCCCATCAAATTTCTCAATCTCGAACTTGGTTGAGCCTCCTTCCATTGTTGTATCTCCAATTTGTAGAAGACCCTATGCCTACAAGTTTTCAGACTCTGATACCAGATGTTAGAAAAATATAAAATTAGAAGCACAATAATAATAGAACATGTGGTTTAGGTGGAAATGCTATTGTACAGAGGTAAAAAAACATGCCAATGGAAGCTTTGATCTTTTATTATTACTTGGAAAAAACCTTGCAATAATTTCTTATGTCTCTCTTATGTTACAATGCCAGGGGGTCACTCCCCTTTTATACAATACATATGAGGGTTCTAGGAGGAACCAGAATACACCAGGGGGCTCCACACCTGCACCCCCAGAGGGGGACTAGTGCCCTTTAGGAACCCGACACATACAAACAATGTGTGGGCCTAGTCGATAGCTCTACATGAAGGATATTGTAGATTTGGATATTGGATTGTTCTCCTAACAAAGTACAATGAATTGACCTGTGAATGAAAGAGTTTGATATCTTCACATTCATCCAATGATTGTGGTGCATCCCCAAGAGATGTCCAGTTTTACCTCCCTTTCCATGAAATATTTCTAGTTTGTGTCTTCATTAATATTTAAGAATATTGTTTTGTGACATTTGTATTTTTTGAATGAGAAAACCAAACTAGCATCCTAGTTGGACACCTACATGGATTATCTACAAACATGAAAAAAACTAATGATATCATATTTTTTGAAAATTTGTTGACTCCACAACCACATTGCCTCCATTTCCGTTTAGGACAATTCATAATTCATGTTAATCATATCTATCATAAATATTTGAGTCCCTTTAAACTATAATCTTCCTAAAGAGATGATTTAAAGCCATATTTATACATTCCAGAAGATCAAAAACCTATGCTTTATTATTCAAATGAGATGCTAGAAATATGGGACTAACCTGGAGAATCTTACCATTGTAATCTCTTAGGATGCTCCTTATTCCTAAAATCCTTAGATTACGCTTGGAAGCTCCATCAAAGTTTAATTTCAACCATATATCAATAGGTGGAAACCATATCTAATATTGAGGATGGACTTGGATAATTTGAGATGATTTAACTAGTATATTTATCTCCTTGAGAAATTCTATCTCCCCATTGCTAGCCATAATGTTTGATTATGTATATATTACAAACTCCAACATAATTGACTTAGATATGTTCCAAACTTGATAAAGTGAGATTTCTTTCCTTTCAAATATTCTAAAGTTCTTGGATTTCCATATAAGCCATGGCATGTAGCCTAGATATTTTCTACAAAATGATTTGATAATAGATCATTTCCAAGGTGGAGGGTCATATTCTATAAATAAGTCCTTAACATTGGTCCCTACTGGATTAGGCTTTACAATGTTTTTTCTGCAACAATTCCATACTTGGATTGCATATTTACATTCTATTAAAATATGTTGAAGAATGTAACTTCAAAAGATATTCTTATTGTATTTTTATTGTACTTCCTTTGGGAAGTATTTAGTATTCATATTGTATTTGATTATGTAAAAAACATAAAAGAAATAATGTAAAATAGACAAGTCGGCTCAATGGGTAAACTGTCCCAAACAATGGGAAAAACTGCCCCAGTTAGGTCGGACGAGTTAGGGAAATTCAGGTCAGCCCTGTTAGGTAAAAGGGCCAGTTTGTAACTAGTATAAACAGAGTGGCGCCTAGCTCATTTAGTGCATCATCTCACTCAAGCAAGTTCGCATAAGTAGCAGAAGGACACGTTCTCTTGGGGGAAAGAGTAGCTGCATTGAAGACATATTTTCTTGGGGTTTCTATTGTATCTTGTTCTCGGGTTATTGTACGAGATTGACACTGTACTTTTTGACAAATCTGTATTGAAGAAGTTTTGCTGTGTTTTTCCCATGAGAGGGTTTTCCCAGAGTAAATCTTTGTGTCTCTTTTGTATGCTATGCTAGTCTATCTTTCAGTGATGCTATTGCATATGGTTATTGTGATAATATATATAAATTGTTTGAAGATCTAACATAACCATTCTGGAAGTATCAAAATTCTAACATGGAATCAGAGCTAGCCTGAAAGAAGACCTTGTGCAGTCCATAGATTTGGAAGAAAATGACCTTTCTCAACTTGCCTTAGGGAGGCGCATCTCTCTCTCCACTCAGTTTTTCAAAATTCTAAAGTTGAAAAATTAGGGTTTCTTTGACAAACCCTTGGTCATCCAGAAGTCATATCTCAGAAGACACTGAAGCAAGCACTTGATTGGAGCATCTCAATTGGTAAATCCTATTATCTCTATTTCCATTTGAGGTTCTCATTTTATCAAAATGACAAACAATACCAAGCTTGCAGATAAGATTGAAGGAGCAGATAACTTATTTGCATGGAAGTATAGAGTAATGCTCATTCTAGAAGAGAATGAGTTGGACAACTATGTCAAGGAAGAAGTTGCGGAGTCAAAGAGAGATGAAGACAAAGATAAACAAAAGAAGAACTTGATTAAGGCCAAGATGGTCATTGCTGACTCCACCAAGGATCACTTGATCCCCGACATATCATATTTGAAGAATCCTAAAGAGATGTTCGATGCATCGAAGAGGCTATTTGAAGGGAAGAACATTAACATAAAGATGACCTTGACAACTCAACTCAAGGGTGTGAAGATGCTGAGCTCTTAAAGCATTCAATATTACTTAACAAGGGTATCCCAAATCAAAGAACAACTGGAAGCTATTGGAGATCATGTTGAAAGTGAAGAATTGGTGATGACTACATTGAATGGTCTCCCAATATCATGGGAAGCATTCATTCAAGGAATATGTTCTAGAAGGAAGCTCATCATTTTTAGTAGGATTTGGGAAACTTGTGCTTAGGAAGAAACCAGAATTGAAGATGGGAGAAGATGATAACCAAGCCTTGGCATCTCATGCAAAGAGGAGCAAGAAAGAAGATCACTCTCATAAGTCTAGAAGATTCCACAAGAATCAAAGACATCCCAGAGACTACTCAAACTTCAAATATTACAATTGCGATGAAATGGGACACATTGCAAGAAATTGTCCCAAGAAGAAGGAAACAACAAGAAAGGAAATAAGAAGAGGCATCATGCTCATGCTGCAGAAGATGATGAACCAGTTAAGAAGAAAGCAAGGGAATATTCCTCAAGTGACGAAGAATATGTCTTGAAATTTTGATGATACAATAGTAATTGGAGAGCAAGAGGGAGGCTTGTACAAATTAAAAGGCTAACCAAATCAAGCATTGATTCATGAAACTATGGAACCAAGTAAAATATGGATTTACTGACAGGTCTACCCAAGATCCAGACAAAACATGAAGGCATATGCAAAGGATGTGCACAAGGCAAGACCATGAAGAGTTCGTTTTCAAGAAGTGATAACAAAGCGAAGGAGCTCTTGAATCCAGTACATGAGAACCAAGGATGAAGACTTCATAAAGTTCCAGACTAGATGAAGAAGAAGATCAAGGTCTTCAGAATCAGATGATGGAGAAAAGCACGCTTCCAAAAACTCCAGTAACTTCTGCAAGGAGGAAGAAACCAAGAGGGATCCTACAAAACACTTAAAAGATAATTATTTAGTATCATTTGAATTCCTAAGTATTTTGAAGGATATTGCTCATAACAGTTACATGTAGATCTGTGATGCAACTTTCTTTTATGCACTTATATATAACTAAGATTGACTAGCAGTAGGCTCATGTAGTGCATGTTATGGGTACGTGGCCTTATAGTGCTGCACACTATCCCATGATCCCTTGATGGATCTAGTCTAGGATGAAACCTCTTTGCTAACATATTGAGAGTAGTGCACAATATTAATAATATGTTCTGGTAGAGATGGAAGGCATCTAGATAGTTACCATGTGTATACGGGATATGTATGAGTGTTTTGCTGAAGCATTCTCTAAGATGTATTAGTTACATGACTATGTACATTATGCATAAGAAGTTGTCATTAAATGGAATGATACTAATCATATGACTAAATTGGACTTGTAGGAAAGATCATGTGCTATGACCTACAAGAGAAGGAAGATAAGATTTTTTCCAAAGAACAAGTGATGAAGGTTCAAGCAAATTTACAAAATCAAGCATAAAACATAAGTACGAGGAAAGGTTCAAGGTTTCTCTTAGAAAGAGGGAGTCGACTGTGACGAGATGTTGCTATTGTAGCAAGATACACTTCAATTAGAGATATACTAGAGATAGTTGCAGTGATGAAGTGGAAGGAACACTGGATGGACGTGAAGAATACCTTCCTAAACGATGCAGTAGAAGAGGAAGTGTATGTGGAGCATCCACTAGGATTTGAGACACATGACAGATAGACACGTGTGAAAAATGAAGAAGGCCTTGTATGGTTTGAATCAAGCACCTAGGACGTGGTATGACATGATTGATGGATTTTTGATGAGATTGGGATTTACCAAGAGTAAAGTAGATTCCAACCTTTAATACAAGGTTGAGGAAGGGAAACCTATGATTCTATTGTTGTATGTAGATGATTTGTTTCTGACAGGTGATGAGAATATCATAGTAGAAACAAAGAGAAATCTTGCCGTTGAGTTTGAGATGAAAGACATGGGTATGGTGCACTATTTCTTAGGTCTTGAGCTGTGGAAGAATCTAGAGGAACTTTTCTTGAGTAAGGGAAAATATGCGATAGAGATCCTGAAGAGATTCAGGATGATGGATATCAAGGCCATGGCCACACCTATGGCATCGAATATGAAGTTGTTGCGTGATACTTCTTCAGAGATGGTGGATAGCACGATATACAAGAATATGATTGGTTCATTGATGTACTTAACGAACACAAGGCCAGATTTATGCTTTGCGGTGATCACATTGAGTCAGTACATGGTAGAGCCAAGACGTGTTCACCTGGTTGCAGGAAATCATGTGTTGAGGTACCTAAGGGGTACAGTTTATTATGGCCTCAGATGTGCATCATATCAGAATATTAACCTGTAGGCTTATGTTGATGCGGATTGGGCTAGTAGTGTCATATATAGAAAGAGCACATTAGGGTGCTGCTTCAGTTTGGTATCTGGTACGATCTCATGGTTCAGTAGGAAGCAGACGAATGTGGCACTTAGTGTAGCTAAAGCAGAGTATATGGCAGCTTGTTCGAAAAGTTGCGAGGTAGTGTGGCTTTGGAAGCTGCTTACACGATTGTTCAAGTCTCGAGTTAGAGGTGACATGTATCTTTTGTGACAACCATATTTGTGTAAAGTTGTCTGTGTTCATGACAATTCAAAGCACATCGAGATCAGGTATCACTATATTCGGGATATGGTGCAGAGAGGAGCAGTGAGGCTCCAATATATAGTGACAGAGGAGCAAATAACTGATGTGTTGACCAAGCCTCTGTTGAGAGTGAAGTTTGAGTACTTCAGGGACAAGCTTGGAGTGGTCTAGATCAAAGGGAATCATGAGTAACATGGCATGTGTGATATGCAGGTAGTCATGGGTTATGTGACATAATTGAGTCTCCTGGGCGTGTCTCCACTTGAGATGTGAGCTGTAGCGGGTAGTCATGGGTTATGTGACATAATTGAGTCTCCTTGACTACACTCATGGAGTTGTAGCGGGTAGTCACGGGTTATGTGACATAATTGAGTCTCCTAGACTACATCCATGAGGTTGCAGTAGGTAGTCACTGTGTGTGATGTAATTGAGTCTTCTGACTACAATGCTATGTTGGACAACACACATGTGCGAAGACGTAGGTTTTAGACCTGGGTTGTTCTCTACATGAGGTGACGTGGTAGTAGGTAGTCACGGGTTATGTGACGTAATTGAGTGTCCTATGCTACACTCACAAGGTTGTGTTGTCTCGGTGTTGATATGTGACGTGGTAGTAGGTAGTCACGGGTTATGTGACATAATTGAGTCTCTTAGACTACAATCACGAGATGATATGGACACGTGGTGAGGTAACACAGGTGGTCACTGTGTGCGATGTAATATACGCTCCTGGGATGGACCCACCGGATGGCTTGCTTGTTCAAATATGTAGGGTGAGGTAACCCATCTGGTTGTTGTATGCTACATAATGTACGCTCCCGGTCTGGACCCACTGAATGGTTCAAAAATTCTAGTGATGTGTAGATTTGAGAGAGATCTCAGAAGTCAATGGTCAGAATACAGAGTTGTAGCAATAGTGATGATGATGATAGCACCGGAAGAATACCTTCCTTGTTAATAGGGAGTGTCGAAGAATGTAACTTCAAAAGATATTCTTATTGTATTTTTATTGTACTTCCTTCGGGAAATATTCATATTGTATTTGATTATGTAAAAACCATAAAAGAAATAATGTAAAATAGACAAGTCGACTCAATGGGAAAAATGCCCCAAACAATGGTCAGTCTTCCCTAAACAATGGGAAAAAATGCCCCAGTCAATCGGCCCAGTTAGGGAAAGTCAGGTCGGCCCAGTTAGGTAAAAAGGCCAATTTGTAACTAGTATAAATAGAGTGGCACCTAGCTCATTTGGTGCATGATCTCACTCAAGCAAGTTCGCATAAGTAGTAGTAGAAGGACAAGTTCGCTTGGGAGAAAGCGTAGTTGCATTGAAGACATCTTGTTCTTAGGGTTTCTATTGTATCTTGTTCTTGGGTTATTGTACAAGATTGACATTGTAATTTATGACGAATATATATTGAATAAGTTTTGCTGGGGTTTTCCCATGAGAGGATTCTCCCAGGGTAAATCTTTGTGTCTCTTTTGTATATTGTGCTTTCTATCTTTTAGTGATCCTATTGCATATGGTTATTGTGATAATATATATAAATTGTTTGAATATCTAACATAACCATTTTGGAAGTATCAAAATTCTAACAAAATATGAGAACTCTCTTTGATAAAAAAAAAAACATCTTGAGAATATGTTAGGACCTTCATGTCCTATGAACCTCCAGGATTCACTTGAAAAAAGATTCCTTATGGAGGCTAGAGAAACAAATGCTACAACTTTTCCTAACTTTTAGGTTACCGAATAATCTTTCACACCTTATATTACTAGATAGGACACTCTTCCTTTAATATTGCAAGGTATCCCTCCTTAACAATACATTTGCAAGAGGATGGTCCCCATCTAAGAATGTCTTCTCCACACCTTTGGATTACCAATTTTTACCTCATATGGTTTCGTATGAAATCTTCCTTATCCTCTATACTTACATAGGTTGTTATCTAGGATCATACCAGTGGAATATTCATTAGATTTCCAATAGAAAGAAACCAAAGGAAAATTGGAGAGAATAATTTATTCTTTAACATCATGGAAATTCTCAAAAAAATTGAGGGGAGTGTAACCATTCCAAGAGTCTTCCTAGAACTCCACCTATCCAACCTAGTCTCCCAAAATTTGTATTTAAAAATTAGAGGGGAAAAATTGACCACACTATGCCAAATTGGAAATCCTTTTGGAAAATACTTTAACTTCAAAATGGTATGAATTTTCAAGGTACTTAACCATGAGGATTTTGTCCCATAGAGCTTTGGGCTTAGTGATCATTCTCAAAACTAGTTTGTTTGATAAGGTTTTTCCATAAAATATATATTCTTCAAGCTTAAACCCCTTACCCACTTAGGCAATGTAGCTTTGTTCCAAGCAAATAGGTGTTATTTTATGTCCTCTTTGTTCCACCCCACATAAATTTCCTAAATACATATTCAATACTTGTCAAACAATTTTATGATCCAACATGACCAAAATTGATAAGATAGGTGTGGCTTAGATAATGAATGAGATACAAACCAATATCCTAGTAGGGGAGAGATACATATTTTCCCATGAATCCATTTTGCATTTTGTTTTTTCAATGGTGCTTATCCAACTGATTTTACCATATCATGAGGCCATGCGAAGGTAAGCGAATTACTTTGATGGAAACTAATTTTCTTAAATATTAATATCTCAATTATTTTTCAATAAATTATAGATTTGGAATTCAAGAAAAAACTTTTGATTTTTCACAACTAATTTCTTGACCTAATGCAACTGCAAATACGTAAATAATTTTCTTGAATGAGTTTCTTCTTCCTCACAAAATCCCCCACGAGGAGAGTGTTTTATATAAATTAGGAATGGGAAAGGGGAGGATTTCCTCATAAGAATTTAACCCCTTTAAAAATCCTTCTTGTTTGGCTCTAGATATGGTTCTTCTTTAGTTCCATGAGAATAATAAAGAGGAAGGGGGACAGAGGGAATCCTTTCCTAATACCTTTGGAATATTTGAAAAAATTTATATGCCCCCCAGTGATGAGGAATACAATGGAAGATGAGACCCCTCATTTCCTTTTCTAGAGATCCCTTATCTTAAAAACGTTCGTTAAGACTTTCCTATTCTAGACCTTCAATTTTTCCTTGATGAACTAAAGTTTTTAAAGAAGGATGGGCATGTTAAAATTGACTACTTGGTCAACCTATTACCCCTATTTCATATTCATAAAATCAAAATGATTAATGCAAAGTCACATCTAAATTTGTGACTTTGGATGTGGGTGGTCTTGAAAGCATGTCTGCCAACTTATTAGTTCTTCCTTCCTTATGTTTGATGATTAAATGAAATTGTTTCAAAAAACTCATCCACTTATAATGTCTAGTTTGCAAAAGATTATCTTCTGCCTATAAAAACTATAGTGTCTAGTGATGATTGTAGATAATGGTCTCCTTTCCTATCAAATATTGCTTCCGCTTCTTGAATAGCTTGAAATCGAGCATAGAGTTCATTGTAATATGTAGGGTAGTTCAAGAATCTACCATGAAATATTTCAGAATGATAGCTTATCAAATTATCTCTCCACATCAATAAAACTCCCATATCATATCCACTTGCATGTCAATTGGGTCTAGTTCAAGTGGTTGTGTGATGGAGTGCCATCCTCCCCACCCAGGTTTCATTCCCATAAGTGACATGCTGAGATCATAATGAGTATAATGTTGTAATGAATTCGAGAGACCTATTGTTGACTTGGATTTTTGCCATGAAGAATCCAAGGTTTACCCTAGGTATCATCCTCAAAGTGAGGGGAAGTTATTGAGAGTTTTCCCTGACATAAGT
Organism: Larix kaempferi; assembly: GCA_027924585.1. Classification (NCBI taxonomy): domain Eukaryota; kingdom Viridiplantae; phylum Streptophyta; class Pinopsida; order Pinales; family Pinaceae; genus Larix; species Larix kaempferi. The sequence continues at coordinate 3,800,466 of BSBM01000238.1, read as the reverse complement.
ACTTGGAAAAAAACATATAAACTCGCATTTGTCTCCAATTTGAAAGGATTTTTCAAATTGGGAAATCCAAGAACTGGTGCTTGGAAAATGTTTCATTTCATATCTTAAAAATATTTACGTTGATTATTTCCCCATTGGAAGCTCTTACCAATGGTTTTTATGGCATGTAGTGGTGCAACCATTATTGAAAAAGATGCTCTAAACTTCCATAAGTAATATCTTTCCCCAATAAACATCCTAACCTTAGTGATAGTAGTATGATTTGGCCACTTTATGATGGTATCCATATTCACATAATCTATCTTTAAATGTGAATTTTCCCAACAATCATTGGTGAATTTTCTTGTAGATAGATGGCCTCCATCTATATACACCAATGACTGTTGCGAAAATTCACATTATTTAAGATTTTACACTAGTTTATTCATTTTCCAGGGTCTCTAACACCTACATTAAATGTGAGATACGATCTTCTCAGGTAGGGCTATCAATCAATATATCACCTAAGTACACTATTACAAATGAATCTAGGAAGGGACACAATACATCATTCATCAAATACATAAATATAGATGGTGCATTGTGTAAAACAAAAGGAATTAACAACCATTCATATAGACCTTGCCTTGTCTTGAAGGTAGTAGGTATCTTTTTCTTTAACTCATACTTGGTGGAATCCTGATTTGAAATCCAACTCAGTGAAGTACTTGGCATGTTGCAATTGATCTAGCTAGTCATCGATCCTAGGAAGAGGGTATCAATTCTTGAGGGAAATCTTATTCAAATATCTATAGTTGATACACATTCTCTAAGTCCCATCCTTCTTGGGTACTATGATGATAGGTGACCCACAAGGTGAGGTTCTTGGTCGAATTACTCTCGACTCCAACAACTATTCCAATTTTTCCTTCACTTCATTTTCATCCAGGATGGATTGTATATACAAACCAATGTATGCCAATGGGGATTTAGGTAACACTTATATCTCATGCTCAACTTCCCATTTGTGTGGCAACCGTTTAGTTTCCTTGAAAATTACTTTGTATGATAATAAACTCTCTGCCAACTAGCATTTCTATTCTTTAGTACATCTCGCCTAAGATGCATTTACTTTTATCGATTCATCCTCTAACTAATTCTCTCCTAAGAAGATTAATACAAACTTCCTACTTAAATTAATCAATTTCTTGTCTTGGTTATCACTTATCAAAGAGACCTTGGATTTACCTTTCTATGCATTGATGATGAAGAACTTTTCATGCTTGATTAGGTTGTACTGGTTTTCTCTCCTCATGAAGGTTGCATCCCTCATGTACCTATAGGGGATTCCAAATACTACACCACACACATCAAGTGGTACTACATGTACCTCCACTTCATCAATATAGTTGCACTTATAGAAAATTCAATCTTACACTACTTAGTGAACTTGAGCTATGCATCGTTATTTACCCATTCCATTCCAATGGATATGGGATAGGATGGTCATGAAATTCTAGTCCAAGCTTTCTGATTGGATATTCTTCTAGGATGTTGGCCTATGCACCAAGATCAAGTAGAACATCTACCTTGGTCTTCTTGATGTATATCTTAATATGGAAGAGTTCTATCATCTCCTTCTCTTCCTTGAGATAAAGGCTATTTGGTTTCACCTCCTTCTACATTGTAATGCATACAAACTTTTCATCATTTGAGCTTCTCTCTATCTAGGGGCTTGAATCCATGGCTGGCATGTTCTTCTTCTTATCATCCTTCTTACAATTCTTTGGAATCAACTTTCAATGTAGCTTCCAACTCTTATCTTTATTATGGCAATTGATATTGGAATGGTTGCAATGGTTGTTTCTATCCATGAACTAATGTGTAGTGATTGTTGTCTTCTTATCCTTTCCTTTCCACTTCTTCTTTCCCTCATTGGAAGCAGCTTGGTGATATTTTTGCTTGGGACCTCTTGGTTGTCCTTTAGTATTACCCATATTCTCTAGATATGGCATGCTTGCACACATGCCTCATCATTTCTCCTAGATTTGAAGAGCATCAATTACCTTTCTAAATGACTATGTAGACCACCTAAATACTTGAGGAGTACACCCGAGTTCTTGGCAGATATACCCAATATAATGGCCCCTTTTTGAACTTAGTTGTGTACTCTTGCACACTCTACCCTTGCTTATGTTGAGAGTAATGCCAATGTATCCATTGGTACTTTTCATACCCAATAAGGTAGAACTAGGACTTAATTGGGGTTTTAAACACCTCCCACTTAGTTATTAGGGGCCACCCTCCAACATAAGTGTCTCTATGTGAGTTTCCCACCAAGTTTGGGCATGTCCATCTAACTTCAGTTGAGAAAATGAAATCTTTTTCTCTTCTCCTATATTATGAACATTGAAATAAACTCTAATTTTTACAACCATTGATTCATCTTAACAACATCAAGCTCACCTTGGTAGGGTTTGATGTCTAGTTTCGCTTCCAATTTACGCAAATATTGGAAAGAAGTGATGGCATTGGAAATTGGTCTTTCTTTTTTGACTCCTCTTTCAACTCCTTTTATGGGTCTTCATTGTCTCTAGATTTCCCATTTGAGTGAAATTTTGCGTTAAAGCTATCAAACTCCCCGAAAGGCCCAATTTCATTCTCTAGAGCTACCATGAGAACGACTATGTTGCAATAGATGTTAGTGACTTGTGCTTCCATCTTTGAAATTTTCTCCTCTGACTCATCTTGTGGATTGTTATTTCTATACTCATCCACCATGGCTATGGTTTTGAGACTTCTTCCTTACAACAATTCCAAGATTCTACAACTTCCCATAAAACCCCAAACAAAACTACTTTGATTTCAATATGCACTATAAGGAAAAGGCCCTCTAGCGAAGGTTTTTGCGAATACTCCTCTAAAAAGAGCCCAAATATCCGTTTGTAGCGGAGGTCACTAGCAGAGGTGAGTGGGAAGAGGTTATAGAGGATATTTTTTATCGGTGCGTTTGCATAGCTAAAATGCATTGGTGCGTATAAGACAAGGATGCACTGGTGCTAACATAAATCATGTGGCATTGCGGCCGCAGACACCAATAGGAAACAAACTAAATTGTTTTAGCCGATGCACTTAAAAACTAAAATGCATCGGTTGTTGTACATAAACACAACAAAGCAGTAAACATTGGAAGCATCACTTTAGGGTTAAAAAAATTTGAAATTAAAAACCACATATTACATTAATTTTTATTTTTAATTTTTACCCTCGGTGCGGTTGTGCAACAAAACAATACCGATGCGGTTTAGTAACTAATGCACTGCAGTAGGGTTAAATAACAAAATTATCAAAATAAAAAACCTATCGCATTAATTTTTTATTTTTAATTCCCATTGTCGGTGCGGTTGCTGTAGCTAAACACACCGGTTATTTATAGATTTAGGAGCACCACTCTAGGGTTAAAAAAATTGAAATTAAAAACCACAGATTATATTATTTTATTATTATTATTTTTTATCCACAGTGCAACTGTTCAACAAAACAACATCGATGCATTTGGAATCGAGTGCATCGCATTAAGGTTTAATTAAAAACTTACCAAAATAAAAAACCTATCACGTTCATTTTTATTTTTAATTTCTAATTTTGGTGTGATTGTTGTATATAAATGCACCGGTGCTGTATAGCTTCGGGAGCACAACTCTAGGGTTAAAAAAATTGAAAATTAAAAACCATAGATTATATTAATTTATTATTTTAAATTTTTATTTGTTGTGTGTTTGGAAATTAAGTGCACTGGTGTAGGGTTAAATAAAAAAAATTACTGAATTAAAGAAACCATTTTTACCATCTTTATAGTGCTTTTGACCCCCGTAAGCACCGGTGTCATACCTTCCCTACTCAGACGCACTGCCATCCATGCTACACGTGGCTGCATTGTTGGATTCCATTGCTTGCTGAGTGGATTTTGAATTTTGGGAAACCGTGGGCAAAATTTGAAATTTGGTGTACATTGCTACCACGCCTCCTTGACGTGCAAAGGACCACGTAAAGTCTTTGTGACCTCCTAATTAAATTTTTTAGCATATTAAAATTTAAAATTGAGCTTTATTTTCCCTTTAATATAAAAATAAATTGAAAAAATTGCACGGTGCATTCGAACCATTCAGCTCGCACCGCATGTCGGCGCACCCTATAAATTTACAGGGTGCACCATAGACAGTGCATTTCTATGTGTACCGCACTGGGCACACTGTGTGCTTTATTGTGCATAATGCACTGCTAAACCAAATTTAAAAAAAAAACACAATCTTAACCGGTGCATAATCTAAACATGAATGCACTGCACAAATGGTGCGCTAACGTGTAATAGATGTACTGTTATCCCAATAAAAATTACAAAACTTACAAAGAGTTGCACCTACTACGGGTGCTCTATTAATACTTGCACATCATCGTCGGTGCAATGACGTGTCCTTAATGCACTGGTGCTTCCTATTGATGGATGCAATGCCAAACTTAACGTTTTAAAAAACAACAAGTTAACCGGTGCACATTGTACACAAGAACGTACCAGATAGATGGTGCGCTAACATGTAACATGCGCACTGTAATCCCAAGAAATTATAAAACTCACAAAGATACGCCCCTATCACGGTGTGCTCTATTAATACTTACACACTGTGTCCAGTGAGATTATATATTTAGAATGCACCGATGCTTCCTAATAATAGATGCACCACAAGACTTAACTTATGAAAGACACCACATTATCTAGTGCACATTGTAAACAACAACGCACATGGTTGAAAGTGCACTAACATGTAAAAGGCGCACCGTTATACCCAAAAAATGATAAAACTCACAAGGAGCTTCTCCTATTACGGTGCGCTCTTTTAATGCTTGCGCATAGTTTCCAGTGTGATGATGTGTTTAGAAGGAACCGATGCTTCCTATTGATGGAAGCACTGCCACACTTAACATAGTAAAAAAACCAAATTGGTCAGTGCACTTTGTTAACATTGCTGCGCCAATTTTCTGGTGGGCCGACATGTAACAAGTGCACCATAAATATAAAACCCTCAAAGAGTTGCACATACTGTGGTGCGCTCATTAAGTTGTGAACACCATGTATGGTGTGATCACGTCTCTACAATGCACCAGTGCTTCCTATTGATGGATGCACCGACAAATGAAATTTAGTTAAAAATATTACCACTCTAACTAGTGCGCTTGTGTATTCAAGCGCACCATTTGTAGTGCTCTTTTGTTCCAAATGCACCTACCATGGTGTGTGACTGTAATTTAGGTTCACTGTTTGTCAAATCCATTTATTTTGAGAAAAAAATTATTATTTGATGTTAATAAATAACATGCTCATTTAATGAAATATTTAATGTTTTTTATGTCTATTTATGAGACTGATCGATGTTATATGTGTATCAGACACGTCAACAACGAGAGGCAACTTAGTAGCAGTAGGCACAAGTTGGTTCGTATAACTTCGTATGTGAATGGGAGGTGAGAGAGAGGGAGAGGGATTTGTACTCTTGCCCCATCACCGATCATACCCAAGACCTCTTGATGGTTGTAAACCTCCTGAAGTTCTATCAGGATGCTATATCCCTCAAGGGAAACTCTGCTTTGTTGGCATAGTTGATCTATTGTTGGGATCACAAGAGACAAGCATTTCACATTGGTCCTAGTCATTGGTTCCAACCCATTGAGGATCATATTTATTTCATAATTGGGCTATCTAGGAGAGGGGAGGATTTTCCCCAGTTCCCTAATGTACTAGTAGTTGTTGTAGCAAAGAGTCAGCTCTCTTACTATCAACATGGCCACATCCTCGATCCTGCTGATTTTGAGGTGTTGCAGTGGAAAACTCTGATTGGTTCTTTCAATGGAGAGGAGGTTAGGTGTCTCTCACTAGTGGTTATGAGCATTGTGCACCTCATCAATGATGCGAAACACATTATTTTCCCTCATTTATATTATGTAGATTCTTTAGTACGGACACTTATATGCATTAGGTGGTCTGCCATTTTTTTACGGTAGTTTTGTTTTTCTTTGGAACGATGCCGTGCAATGTTTGATGGGAGGGCCAAATTCCCTTTTTATTCAGAGCTTTTTTGTTTATTTTCTAAGAGGATTCTATCCATAAGGCCATCATTTGATCACTTCCCTCCTAGATCATTGATTGAGATGCAGATGCACATGTGGAGACAGATGATGCCCAAGATGGACCAATCCGATTTCCCAGCTAGGATCACACCAGAGGTGTTGTAGATGCTAGCTATAAAGGAGGACCATGCATTGGACCTTCTTCCATATCTGTATGTGGGATTGGACTGTAGAGCATGTCCCAACATATTTTTCACCCAGGTCGAGCCACTAGACGAGAGAGGTAATATTAGCGTTATGTTTAAATTAATCTAGTTGCATTTTATTGTCTTCTTTAATGCAAATGAAAATCTTATAACATTTTATTTAAATTATTTTATTAAATAGTTTAAGGAAGTTGTCTAATTATATTTTTTGTCTACTATATATTTTGTAGATATTAGCACATTCAATGGGGAGGTGCCTCCTCCCGTTCAACCTGATGAGGATATATACATGATGCTGAGGTTCCTGCATCACCTAGATCAACATACACTGTAGGATAGATCATAGGTTTTGATAGGATGCGATGAATAGGTTGTCCACATTGTTGGGTTGACGAGGATTCCATCCTGTACGAGCCTCACATATCATGCGAGACCTTGAGCTCACAGATTTAAGGAGTATGATTCCTCGTGATATGATATTGTTGATGCAGTATGTAGTTGGTGCATCCATGATTTTAGATGCTTGGAGGACGGAGGATTAGTCTAGTCCATCTAATGAGGATGGTGCTCCTCATCCTCATCCACCTCCTCCTCCTCCTCCTCACCATGATGCAGGAGCATCGTTATCTCATGCTCCACCTCCTCCTCCTTATCCTCACCATGATCACAACCGAGCCACCACCATCTCTGATCCATCCAGTCCTCCTACCATCCACTCCACCATCTCCTACTCCACTTACCTTAGGTCTAGATAGGATGGTTGCAGCGGGTGAGATTCTTCTTGATGGATATATCTATGCTGCTCTCTAGTCTACTTTTTTCCCTGACATAAGAGGTACTGATGCCTTTGTTGGTGGGGGTGTCGATGCCTTTGGCTATGTTGGCAGAGGTAGTAATGCCTCTGGTTCCGGAGGTGTATGAGATATCTTATAGCAGTTATTGGATTGTAGATGCATATTTGGTATGTATCATGAGTTTGATATTATTGTTCATCTCTCTCTCTCTCTCTCTCTCTCTCTCTCTATATATATATATATATATATATATATATAAACTGCATTTTTCATGTTCATGTCGATGCTTATTTATATGTTTATGGTGATGTGTTTGTTAGATGGTGTTAGTTAGATGCGTGCATGGTGGTTATGTTAGATAATGCAACTTGTGTTTTGTTAGATGTTATTATTAGATTTGCGTGTTAGATGATATTTAAATTTGTTAAATGTATATGTTATATGATGGTAGATAATCATTGCATGTGTATGCTAGGTGATGTTTGATGTGTATGCTAGATTATGTTAGCTATTTTTTTATGTGTTTGTAAGATGGTGCTTATGTTTGATAGGTGATGATAGATGTGTATGTCATTAGATGATGTTTGTCATATGTGTGTGATGGTTATGTTAGGTGATGTTTATGTTTAGTAGGTGGTTATGACAATGATGATGATGGTATGTTATATGATGTTAGGTGATGGTGGTGGTGGCCACTGATTTTGATGGTCACATTGTAATATTTTTTATTGTTATGTATATATATGGAATTATTTTTTTATGAACTCAATGGTCTATCAAATTATCCTCTGATATTTATCTTCATGTGTATGATGTATTTTTTTTATGTCGATGAGTGTGATTCATGTGCGTGATGCAATTTTATTTATTGATTTATGTCAAATTCTTTTATATTAGCTATAATTATAATCACAAATTGTGTATAATCACAGTTATAATTGCAAGGTACAATCTCAACTATAATTACAATTTACAATCATCATTACAATTTCACAACTGCAAATTACAATAACAATAACAATAACAATACGAAATTATTAATTAGATTTACAAGGTACAAATTACAAATTGGACAATTACAACTACAGATTTACAATTGCAAATTGCAGTTGCAGTTACAATCAAAACTTGCAAATTACAATTACAAATTTGTAATTACGTTTACAAATTATAAAATTATTTACAAAATTACAAAATTACAAAATAATTTACAAAATTGCAAAATTACAATCATTTTAATCATCTTATCAATTAATTATGGGGTGGTCAACTATAAAAAATTTAATTGATCAACCAACGATTATAAGTCTTTTACAAGATGTCATGCATTACATGTGCAAGCCTAAGATTTTCTTGATACTAACATCTATAATGTGCTATACAAATAAGTTGCAAATTATTCTAGAATTGAAGTTGTAGTTACTCTAGCTAAAAATCATAATTGCATCTATATATCATAATTGTAAAATCAGTGATATGAACACAATAAACAATGAGAAAACACTATTATAATCGTTTTAATAGTAGATGATACCTCCATAAAACATATTTCAAAAAGTATTTATAATGAGAAGAGGATACCTCCATAAAACATATTTCAAAAATAATTTTTAATAACAGAGGTTTTTATCCATGTCTAAAACTAAAGTCTTCTACAACTACCATTATTGTAAGATTTAGTAACAAAATCAAGGCTCTGTTACAAATGGAGCACTACCAAGCCAAATACCGAAAGGATGCACTAAGGATGAAAATAATAATTAATAATAAATAATAAACCATTCTATGATTATCATGTTTCCTCTAATCAAACCTTACAATTATTTAATTAATGATTAAATAGACAACACAATGCTTGAAGTTCAATTTGAAATTAATAATTAATTATCCCATCCACGTAAACCACATGTAACCTAGAGGATGGGAGCAATCTCTCTCTCTCTCTCTCTCAAACACACACATAAACTAGAAAATAAAAGATAAATATGTCCAAGGACAACCAATGAAGACATGGTTATAAATCCATTTCCCATTAACAATTGTTTTACCTACAACCAAGTGTGTCTCTTTAGAAAGAGTCATGTTAAATAACCAAAATTTATTTAATAGTACTTGGATCGACCTGCCATTTTTTCTCCAACAACTATTATCATTATTTTTTAAAGTAGTGAAAATTTATATAGATAAATAAAATTATTCACGGCTTAACCCATACAACTGTAATACAATGGACCCAAGCAAATTCAAAAGATATTCTAAAATCAAGCTTTCCCCCCATCTCCAAATCGGATAGGATTGGGTCAAAGTGTTTTTTTATTTCATATAGAAAATTTTCTTTATCCTCATGAGCAAGGTAGATATTTACAAAATAATTATATAAAAACACACATAAAAAATACATTGAAAACACTATTTTGATTACCATGATGCCAATACTTCCCCTTCATAGGTTTGGTCATCATGTATTTATAATTGACCTTGTAATTCTTTTTAAATTTCTTATTTTTTTACTAAATCAAATCCTTGGGATTTTTCTAGAACAAAGTGCATGGTAGATGGTTAGGAGTACATCTTTGTCCCCTACTGAATTCTCCTCACTAGTTCCAATTGCTTTGTATTTTAATTTTTCCTTCAACATCCAGTTGGGATCCTTCATTTATGAAGTGTCTATCATTTCCCTAGTTTGTTCCTCTAAAATTTAGGTTCCCTCCAAAGGGGAGGGGATCAATTTTTCAATGTATAGTGATACATCATTTTCTTGTTTTACATTGGGGCATCCTTTTTAAAATCAAGGTGAACAATATCCACTACAACGTCAAATTCCACCAAGTATGATAATGGATGTTCCACATTTTAGTGAGTGACCTAACAAACTTTTGGTGTTCCTTCTTAATTTCATATTTTTATTTAGGGAAAATCACTATTATGTCTTCAAAGCAAGATGTACACTAGAAATAAATATTCTCATAACCTAATTTTTTTCACATAGTCAATGCCTTCTAACAACATGTCCTATGGTAGTCCCCCAGAAGGTTAATTTCTACACATATCCTCATATAGGTAGTAATCTGCATTTTTCACCAACATTAAGAATAAGTACAACTTAGTCTACTTCAAAGATTCCTTTTTGAAAGAAATTACATAATACTGGCAAACCTTTCAATAAAAAAGAGACAGAAAGGAAATTGTTGAACATGGCCAATGCAATGGAACAAAATTGTTGTATCCTTGGAATATTTCTTATATCTAATAGCTTCTTCCACTTCTAGAAGTATGGGGCCCAATATGTTCAATAGAGAGATGAAAACCTAGGAGGAATAAAAACATCCTGACTTGAAGAAGGAACCTTCACACTAATGAGGCAATAACCATTTACACAGAGACACATTCCTATCTTGGATAAATTAAAATATGGCTTTGAAGGATGATGAAATGTTGAGCAGCAGAGTTGAGCTAGTGACAACTAGGGTAGAACCTAGCTACCTAGAAAGTTCGAGTTCAAGATTTCCATTATCATATTATAAAATTATAACTATAAAAACGATTTTAATTATTTAAGTTATCGTATGTCTCTATTATTCTTATCTTCTCTTCCAACAAAAATATTCCATTTTTTATGATTTGCAAAAACATATAAAGATGGGGATTAAAAATCTCAACCAAATGAAGTGAAACAAATACCTCCCTCCCATCCCTCGGATTTAAAATACAACCCATTATGTTGATTCTCAACATTTCAGTGGTGATGGATGGTGGAGGTTGAAGATAAATAGGAAAAGTCAATTTTCCCTTTAACAAAATTCTTATTTTGAGGCTTTAGTAACATTCAAACCATGGTTAGTATAACAAAAAATGCACAATTCCTACATTTCTAGACAATACATACTTCAATTTCAAGGGGCTATTGACCTATTCTCTTTATTAAAGTATCAACATAAATACAAAGTATTTTGTTTAAACAATTTAGTTATCTAACAAACTTAGTTCTAATTGTTTGTGTTCCTTAACTATTAACTGAATTGTCCCCATTCTTTGAAATTCTCGTACATTTTATTTCACATGCCATCAAAGGCCTCTTGGATGTTCTGAAGGGACTAGTTTCAACTATCATTATTTCTAATGGTCAACATAGGTGGTTGAGTCCAATATGCCATTAAGAGCCACTAGGGACACAAATTGTGATTAAATAATATCACTAGCAAAAAGGGGGTATGAAGTAATATTCAACATTAACTTAATCTTGCAAGTTTTTCTCGATATGATGGTTCTTTGATTTGTGCAAACTTTCATTTGCATATTATTGTTCATATCCAAAATGTTGATACGGACATAATGAATTTTAATATTATTATTCATGTCCAAACTGTTAATATGGAAGTGGTTCATTTCTATTAGTTGTAGGAGTTCTAGGGTAGGTTCCATGCACCATGAAGAAGGAGCCTCCTAATATCTTCTTGACCCACTCTCTCTACTTATAGAGCTATGAAGGTAGGCCCCAACATCATGTTTGTCGAGTGATGAGAACAAAGAGAGAAACCCATAGCGTCAACAAAAAAATGACAAATCCCCTCAACAACCTTCAATATCTCTAAGGAAGAGAAGGCTCCAAGCCATAGAAAGGAAATGATGTGTGGAACTATGTGGCATATCCCCTATTTGGAGTGATTTCGAGAATCATGACACCATGCCTAAATATTATTTGACATGAAGAATTACTTTACAATAGTTTTTCCTATCTTTTACACTTTATTATTGTTAATATTGTGTGCCACCTAGAGACACTACCACAAATTTAACTTTAGCAATAAATGTATTTATGTTTATGTTGAAATATCAAAGTTTAACTCAAAGTATTTCCCCATAGTTGCAAAAGTATATTTATGAAACAAAAAGCTCTCCTCTCTCTCTCTCTACACACACACTATTAAACCATTATGATGAAATATCAAATTACCACAAAATTCCATTCAGTTGGAAATGAGTACGAATCAAGAGAAATTCCATATCCTAGAAATGACGGCTGTCATTAAATAATGCGGCCATTATGAATGATTTTCTTAGCGTTGAGAGTCAGAATAACGTCCCATTTATTTTAAACAAAATAATGGCTGCAATCCATGGTTCTTCCCGTTGCTTATTATCTTTCTTGTTTCTCTTGAGAGTGAATCATGATCTCAAAGTTTAAGGTTTCTAAATATGTAATAATATCTACATTGAGCTTCCTAAATAAATAATAAAATATTACAATGATATTTTTTAATTACAACGCCGCGCCATAATAAAAACAACTGCACTGGTGCATCCTATGTAAGTACATGCACTGGTGTTGCTTAACCACATACACACCATTCTGGAACTTCTGCAAAAAAACCTACAAAAGAAAATATCCGCTATATTTGATAGCAGATAGTTATCTATGGAGTTTTCAATATTGTCAATACAGGTATGCTTCGTATATAAAGGCACAACAGTGTAGCCGTAATTTTTTATGCACCACAGTATGATGTTTTTAAATTTTTTTATTGTAGCCAATACGGTGTGTCATGGAAAACATAGCATTCTGGGATGTTCATGTCTTTCTAGTGCACCGCTATATATATATATATATATATATATGGATGGTGTGCATGTTATGACGCACCGATACTTCTTTGTAAATAGCGCACCAATGTCCAGGAGAAAAAAATAAAAAAATTCACACGAATTATTTTCTCATAAACTAAAAAAGGAGCGAGAATTTCAATTTCAAAAACTAATTCTATAGGGTATTAAAAGAACTAATCACTATTTCATTATTTTGTTGAAATTTCGAGGGGAGAGTTTTGGAAGAGAAAATGATCGGCGAGGATTTTGGAGCAACCAGATTATTCTGAAGATTGAAATTTGTAAGTTATGTTGAACCAAACAAAACCCTGCATAGTAGAAATTTCAAATATGTAAATTATTACTATTGATCACAATGCATGGTTTATTTATTTTCCTATTTAGATTTTCTTGTTGCTTCCTTTCATTTTATGTGGTTACATTGTACATTATGATTTAAATCTCTTTATTGTTTCACAATTATGAATTTTCATTTTAGGGATTTTATATTTAATGGGTTTGTAGTTTTATATAAATCCGTTAGGTGCAATGGGACCACTTCTTGGGTCGAATTCGAAACCCAGTCAACTCTGTCAGTTTTTTTTTAAAACGCTTAGGCAATTTTTAGTGCATCCGAGTTGTTTAAATGCATCGCTGTATTTATATTATTAGTCCACTGGTAATGTCAGGCCTGTTATTTTTATTATTATTATAGAAAAACGCTTACATATTGGTCAATGCATTCAACTTGTGCTAATGCACATGTGTGTTAGTTGTGAAAGCACACCATTTTGATTCATGGTGCTTTATAATAAGTAAATTGCACCAATAAATGCGTATATGACTATTCTATTATGTTGTGGTTAGCAGTGCATTCAAGTATGGCCCACCGGTGTGTTCTTGTATGACAAGCAACGATGTGTTTCGTATACTTAAATGCACCGTAATGTCAGAGAGTTTTTATTTTTATATTTTATTTTGAAGATATGTAATTTATTTTGTATAATATATTTAATAGTTTGTCTATTTAATGGTATGGGTTGTTGATAGAAAATGCATGATAAGTGTGTTGGCACTATGATTCAGTTGTCATTGATGGTTGGAAAGCAGACAAGGTGGGTGACTCAGACCATACCAACTTTAGTTTACTAAAGTTGTGACTGAGTTTGAAATACAAGAAAAGAATGTTGTTAGACAAGCTACAAATCAGACAGCTGCAACTCAGACAACTGCGACTCAGACAAGCTGTGACTCAGATGGCTGCAACTCAGACAGCTGTGACTCAGACGGCTGCAACTCAGACGGCTGTGACTCAGACGACTGCAACTCAGATGGCTGTGACTCAGACGACCGTGACTCAGACGACCATGACTCAGACAGCTGAGACTCAGACGGCTGAGACTTAGACAGCCGCGAATCAGACGGGTGAGACTCAGACGACCGTGACTCAGGCAGCCGTGACTCAAACAAGCTGCGACTCACAAACATTTATTTATTTATTAATTAGTCAGTTACAACGTGTAAGTTCTGGAAGTCAAAGAGACAGTTCAATTTTCGAATTGGGAGTTAAAGAGACAGTTTCAGTTTTAGAATTGGAATATCTGGAAGTTAAAGAGACCGAGGCATATAACTTCAACATATACAAAAAACAATTGATGAGAACAAAATCAGTGTGAGAATTGAGAGGATGAAGAGGAGTGGTTGCTGATAAAGCTGTGATTCGAAGAAAACAATTCAGAACAAAAATGTATGGCTCGATTAATGAAGAACAAAATGCCAAGAAACTCAAGCTGTAGCAGCACAAAACAAAAATGAAAAGGGTATGTACTGATATATCTGAACCAGTGTGATATAATTGACTGAAAAATTCTTAACAATTTAGAAGAAAAATGCGTGGCTCGATTTAATGAAAAATAGAATGCCTAGAAACCCAAGCTGTAGCAGCACATAACAAAAATGAAAAGAGTATGTACTGATATATCTGAACCAATGTGATATAATCGATTGAAAAATTATTACATAGGGTGGAAGGGAGGTGCTAGGGAGGATTGATTTCCTCCGTAAATCAGGTTTATGCCTGAATATTGGGAGTGGGTGCTAGAAAAAACATGAGAGTTGGTGCTCTCAACAAGTTGCAGCTTGTTAAACAGAGGTTGTAACCTCATCTTGAGTTGGTGCTCAAAGATAATTGATGTACAGGAGTTAAAGACTGCTTATCATTCTAAGAAGAAGAGGTTTTTTCCCTTTATGGGTTTTCTCATGAATATCTGTATCTGTGTACATCATATGTGTGAATGATGATTACTAGTTCTTTGCTTATCTTATTCATTTTCTTGACAATCATTTTGTGAATGCTACTAAATTTTTGAAAGAAAAGATAAACTGATTATTGTTGTTATAATTACAACTGATTCACCCCCCCCTCTCAGTTGTAACAAAGTGTTCAATGAACAACAAATCTAGTTGACATGATGGGAGTACATCCAAAGTCGCGAAGAATGCACGTTCTTTGTAATTTATGTATCAAATTAATATGTTTGAATTATTTGTAAATTTAACTAATATGTATTGGTTAATGTGTGACATGCAAAGCAAACAAAATGAGGAAGATTGATAAGATTATTTGCAATCTAAGTGTAGAAGAGTGTAAAACCTTGATGGAAAAGTCACCCCCCCCTCTCAGTTGTAACAAAGTGTTCAATGAACAACAAATCTAGTTGACATGATGGGAGTACATCCAAAGTTGCAAAGAATGCACGTTCTTTGTAATTTATGTATCAAATTAATATGTTTGAATTATTTGTAAATTTAACTAATATGTATTGGTTAATGTGTGACATGCAAAGCAAACAAAATGAGGAAGATTGATAAGATTATTTGCAATCTAAGTGTAGAAGAGTGTAAAACCTTGATGGAAAAGTTGCAGAGGTATAAATCAGGCAAATAAAAAAGAAATCAATATGAAATTTTTCTTGAATTTTCAGTAATAATGTAGTTAAGAATATTCGGTAATATGTTTCAAACAATCTAATTCACATATGTTGAATGCTATGCAAGGATTGATAATGGAAATGGACATAATTGCATTGCAGGACAAACCATTTGAACAACAATGTGCTTCAAATGTATGAAATCATTGAAATTTTCTATTATGTACATCTAATTAATTAATTTAGCATTAAATATGATTTTTCAACTATTTTATTGCAGAAAAAAAATGGAACCCATTCATCACATAAGACAGGATGACAAGGAAAAATAGGTTGATAGCAAATATTGTGAGTCGTTGTGATTTCCTTATAACAACTTAAGATTTCATATTGGCTATGATCTTTATATTTTAATTTTTTTTTACACTGGCCATACTTGGATGTCTTCAAATAGGGGTTAACATACAAAGAAGAGCCATCAGAAGAATTGATTGACATTGGGTCAAGTAAAGTTTGTTAGTATATGACGGCGTATCAAAAATTAATTGTGGAATTTGTAAGTATCTATGTGTTTTTACTTCTCTCATTTTATAATTAATAGAACTACAAAAATCATTTATATTAAATCTACAATTTGTTAATGGGTATAAGATTTACAGGAAACAAAGTTTGGAGTGCAACCAATAGAAGATTTGTTGAAACATGGCATGAGATGTGGTTTTGAAAGAATGAGTATCATTTCAGGACTCAATTCTTGCTATGGTACGTCGCTTTTCAATTTATATTCATTTGTATTATCTATTTCAATTTTCATTATTCCCAACATTGTAGATACACTCATTACACTTTATTTTAATGTTTGTAGATGAAAGTTGAAGAAGAGGAAAATAATCAAGGCATCCAACAAAACATTCGACCAAATAACACAAGTCATCCATGTGGCTCGAGCACTGACAACAGTTCCAACGAAGAATGATGATCCATATATATTGGATGTTAATGGAAGGTGTTGTATATTTTGAAATAATTGTCTGTGAAAATAAAAAATGTTGTATAATGTACTGGACATAGTGTCCCAATTGAAAGACAACGGGTTACAATGTAACAATTATGTGCATGTTGAAATTTTGATTATTGTGGACTTTATGTTATCCCATTTTGTATGACAAAGGGCATGCTATTTATATATAATAAAATGAAGTTTTTTATTCTATTGCATTCCCCAGTGTCGTGAAATGTAACATCGGTAATTAAATATATAGCTGATTAAATATTACAATAGATGTGAAAAATTATAATATAACAAATTAATCCAAACATCATATCCAAACGTAATAATAAAAATTCAAATGAATACTACTATAAAAATATTTCAATTTTAGATGAATAATGGAATAAAATAAAAATAATATATATATATATATATATATTAGTGTGATGTCATCAATCACTGTTCACCAAACAAAAAAAATCACTAGTGCATTTGATCTTATTAATGGCATTGATGCTTTTCGGACAATGTAGCATCGGTGCATTTGAGAGAAAGTCACATTGATGTGCTTATAAGAACATAGTCTTGGTGCAACAAAATACTTGTTGTATGCCTCGGGCATTTTTCTATTATCATGCCCCGAGCACTACTTTATATTATCTGCATCGTTAATTTTAAAAATATAGCAACAGTCATCATCCAAGTCAACTTTACTGGTGCGTTTTCCTCTAGTTATCGCATCGGTGCTTTTTAATAGTTCATAAGTACAGGTGCTTTTTAGTAGTTCGTAGGGACCAGTGCGAAATTCAATGTAAAGAACCGATGCTTATATTGTTATAAGGTACCAGTGCGTTTTAATAGTTTGTAAGCACTAGTACTACATTTAATATAAAGCACCAGTGCATATATTGTTATAAAGCACTGGTTCTGGTTAAAATTTTGGTGCGCACCAGTGCTATATGTATTTTCAAGCATCGGTGCACAAATTTGTATGTGCATCGATGCGTGTATTGGTTTGAAATGCACCAGTTCCTTTTACCCGTGTTAGCACTGGTGCATTTTATTCAATAAAGTGCATCGAAAATAAGACCTCCGCAAAAGCCTCCGACAGCCGAGTTTCTTTTTAGTTATGTGATGCAAATGCAAAGAAAAGGGCACTCACTATGGTCCAGTTGTCATGGACACTGTGACCAATATGGCTACTAAAACATCTTCTACTTCCTATGTTCTACTTCAAAATACCACTCTCAAATGCTCTGCTCAACTATGGAACAACAAGTGACTAGTGTTAAGTTTTTTGATCCCATAGAATCTTCTTGAAAATCCACAAGTGACTAGTTTCACATGTGTGAGTAATTTGAGCTAGTGTGGCATATACTCAATATCATGGTGGTCAACAAGATAGGTGAACTTGCGAGAGATATAACTTCCACATACAAAGTCCATTTGAAGTGATTTTTGCATCATTGAAAATATCTCGATGTGTAGAACAACGACAAGAGGCCGAGAACTAAGCTCACAAATTTGACCCCCAAAATATTTATTTAAGGCCTCAAACATGATCCATAAGGTTTTGGACCTCGAATCACCAAAGCAAGAGCTACTCATACAATGAGGCTTACAAGCAAATACCTCCAATTTTTTCCACCCAAGAAGTACCAAAATAGATGGCAAATTATATAATGATCCATTTCGGATTACCAATACACCCTTTAATAATATTTCTTCTTAAAAGTTTTTTAACATAAAAGTAAAATCAATGCTGTTCAAGGCAAAGTTTGTCAATAATATTTTCAACTCCATGTGATCTTAAGCTGCTCGAGAAAGGAGCATCATCTAAATGCAAATCCTATTAACTATTGTATAAGAACTTCCATTTCATGGTCTCAAGTAGATTATAAAATTACTATGAATAAATTTTTATGTTTACTTCCCTTGAATCATGAAGAGAAAAAGAATAGACATATTTTACATTTACCGATATTAAAATACATGGTCATATAAAAATAAAATGAAAAACATATTTATTACTAGGATTGGCTGTAGTAGTGCGGTCCGGTCCTCATAATCAAGATAGATTTGATTTTTGGGCAGACTGACTTATATGAAGTATAGAAATCAACTTATGGTTGTAATATGAAATAACATAGTTGGTCTTGCATTTGTGTCCCTCTATATCTATTGCTCCATATTCATGGACATTCTAAAAATTCCATGCCACATATGATAAAACAATATAGATGTGATCATAGTGTTTGCTTGTTGACATGTACAGACAATTACCATTATTGAACAAAGGATTTAGATATACAAATAAACAAGGCCATGGGTTATTGAACAAAGGATTTAGATATACAAATAAACATGGTCATGGGTGATTGAACAAAGGATTTGGATATACAAATAAGCATGGTCATGGGTAATTGCTATAATAATCTTTGAGGAGGTGAAGTGAGCAATGTTGTTCATGGCAAAGTTTGTCAATAATCTTTTCAACTACATATGATCTTAAGCTACTTGAGAAAGGAGCATCATCTAAATGCAAATCCTATTAACTATTGTTTAAGAACTTCCATTGCATGGTTTCAAGTAGATTTTAAAATTACTATGAACTAATTTTTATATTTACTTCCTTTGAATCATGAAAAGAAAAAGAAATGACATATTTTACATTCACCCATACTAAAATACATGGTCATATAAAAATAAAATGGAAAACATATTTATTTACTAAGATTGTTTGTAGTTGTGTGTTCCTCATAATCAAGATAGATTTGATTTTTAGACATACTTACTTATATGAGGCATAGAAATCAACTTATGGTTGTAATATGAAATATCATAGTTGGTCTTCCATTTTCCAGTAGTGACCAATGTTAAGGACTTGTTTAGAGAATGACCTTGGAAATGATCTATTATCAAATCATTGAGTAGAAAATCTCTAGCCTACATGCCATGGCTTATATGGTAATCCAAGAACTCTAAAAATTTGAAAGGAAAGAAATCTCACTTTATCAAGTTCAAAACATATCTAAGTCTGTTATGTTGTACACAACTCGAACCTCAATTGTAACATCATCTTGGGTGATCATTCTTTACCCTACATACATCTTTATTTTATACAAGTGATTGAGCCCACATGCACTATATCTTTGCATTCTTTTCTTCTATGGTTGTGCTTTTATTTCTCTAGTGCACTTGTTTAGTGTTGTTTCATCCCTATTTTTGCAAGGTTTTGGGCTTGTTATTAGGTTCCATTTGATCCCTTGTTCTCTCATGAACTCAACATGTTATCATATCGAGTGTGAACCTTTTTCTACATATGTCATCACTTGTTAGGATTTTATTCTTGAGTCTTCATCCTGGTATACTTTGTGAGCAAACTTTGCATGCATAAGAATATCTAAATCAAAGAGTGTTGGGATTGTTTTTCAGAATGTCTTGTTTTCTAGAATTGAAAGGCACTTTGAGGTTGTCTGAGATTATTTGTGCAACATTTTTCAGAGATCATATCCATAAATTGATGTGCCCAACATTAGGGTTTCTTTGCTTCTTTTTTGTGTTAGGAATTTTTAGCAATGGAAATGCATTGATGGTATCACTATTATTTGTTACTGGAGAACTAGGGTTTCAAATAACCTTTTTGTTGATTTATTTCAAGAGAATTTTCGACCATGTTTTTTGAATATTTTTTGTCTATTTGCATTGCCATAATGGATGTAGAACTAGGGTTTCTAGATTTTTTCTACTCTACTTGTCTAGAGGCATTGCACCATGGGTTGGAGATCTAGAGTATCTTCATCATCTCTTAGAGTTTCCTAGGGTTTTAACCCTTCTTCACAACCTATTTCAGGAATATGATCCAAAAACTATTGGCTAATGGAATCATATCTTATGGTGGTGAACTAATGCTTTCCTTAACGATCATCTTGTTGCAGTGATATTTCTCTAAGGCTTCATTTTTTGCTAAGGCTTGTGTTGCTGTAACATTGCAAATTTCGGGAAAGCATTGGCACTATTTCCTTCTTCAATCTATATAGGGAACTCTTGAGGACTTTTTGGAGCTTTCTTCTTTGTTTAACCTATGACCTCATAATGGCTCTTTTCCCTATTCAATGAGGCTACATACATTTGCACAAATCCAATATAAAAGAACTTTATACGCCATGGTTGGCATACAAAGAGTTGTCTTCAAGTTTTGCTTCACTCGTCTTAAAAGGGAATGAAGAGCTTGTAGTAGTAACAATTTGTAATAGGGATATTGTAGATGATTATTAACATAGTTTGCAATGCACATCTTTTTTTTTTTTTCAACTGAAAAAAAATGCCTTGCTATTCATGAGTGTGAATCAAAGGAATTTACAATGTAACTTATCCCGAGGATAAAGTAACGAAGACATTCATTTTGTTCTTTCAAAAGCATATAAAACTAACAACTGATTACGATATAGCAGTATATCTAAGGATACCATGATACCGATAGTATCATTTTAACAAAATCACCACTATAATGGATCCAATCCACAACATGTCAGAACATATGATGTTCCAAATACATATAAAATAGAAAAGTAATTATAAGCACTAATAGATGTGCAACGCCCATGATTCTGGAGGCCTGAGCTGATGATAGTGAGTAATCTGGAGAGTGCCTTCATCCAAATTAAGTCCTTTCTTCGATAGACCATCTGCCCTAAAGTTGTAAAATCTGGATACATGCGTGATATGGAGGTTGTCAAATTGTACCATAAGTAATCTAACTTTCCTCTTCCACTGATCGAGAGAAGCCACCTTAAGAGAATTTGTATCCAGTGCCCATCCAATGATAATAGAAGAGTCTCCAAACAGCTGTACATTGTTTAAGTGTAATGGGTAGATAAAGTAAAGTAAACTCCATAGTGCCAAGAGTTTAGCTCGTGTGTTGCTGCCCATGCCACAACCTAGTGACAATTCATAATATTCTGTATTGGAAATCACAAAAATGCCACTAGCCCCACATCTACCATGTTGTTCAGTGCCATAAAAAAAACCATATGGTCCATTTGCTGGAAGTGTAGGACCTCTGAAAGTTTTAATCTTGTGACTAACACTCTTAACCGATGCACACGAAAGGAATTGCATTATATAATGAAGTGGCCGACTAAAGCTGTAATGATAGTCATCAAACAGAATGTGGTTCTGCAAATTCCAAATTCCCCAGATGAAATATATAGGAAAAGAAATAAAATCCTGATGAGTTTTAAACCACCTTTGAAGAGTCTCAGCAATGGTTCCAAGGTTCCAACAGAAGTCCACACCCCATAAATCAGATCCTGTAGACCACAATTGTTGAGTGATCGGAAAAGCCATAAATACATGATGAATAGTGTTTGCATTCTGAAAACACAGCGAGCAGACATTTGGCCCATAGCCCCCCCTTTTAATAAAATTGTCAGCTGTGAGTATTTTGTTGTTAAGTGTAAGCCAAACAAAGCAACGTATTTTTAGGGGTACATTCCAGCTCCATATAATCTTGTGCCACCATAAAGGCAGACCAAAAGACTGCTGATCCATAATCGCCCTGTATGCCTTCCTAGTCATAATATCACCACAATCCTCCCGCCAATTCCACCTATAATTATCCATCTGATTACAAAGTAATATACCTACATGTGCTAGAGCAATGGTGTATGCATTCCAGACATCACTTGCGCTACCTGTGAGCCCAATCTCCACGGCTGAAAGCCAGTTGTGTGCAGGAACTGATGGAGCAGGGTTCCATGCATGATTCATATAATAGATCCCCCATTGATGAAGTGAATAAACAGTCCCAGGATCAAGCAAATAATCGCAACCAATAACTAATTCGACGCCCAGTCTGATCTGGAAACCGTTACCCACTTTCCATCTAAGGTGTTTCTGCAGCATGGGAAAGACCTCAACAAGTCCACGCCAAATGTTGGACACACCAAACGTCCTCTTAGGATGACATCTGATCCAATTGATAACCGTCCCACCTTTGAAGTATTTATCCCTCACGAGCCGGCTCCATAGAAAAGAATGGTAAAGAGCATGCCACAGGCTCTTAAGATGTAATGCTTTGTAAACCCCAAAAATATTATGTATGCCCAGCCCCCATCCTCAATCGGCAGAGCTATCGATTCCCAGGCAGTCAGATGAATGCCCATCTTCTCCTTCCTGCCAGACCAAAGAAAGTTAAATGAAATACGTCTAATATGATTTAAGATCACCACAGGAACTTTAGTCATAGTGAGCTAGTAGATGGGAAGGTTTGCAAGCACCGAGTTTAGAAAAAGAAGACGACCACCCAAAGTTAAGGACCGATAGTACCATCCCGTAATCTTCATTTCAAACTTCGAAATAAGCCAATGCCAGTCCATAATAGTATATGTATTTGGCTTGAGTGTGTAACCCAAGTTTTTAATACGTCTATCCAATGCTTTGACATTGTTAGGCTGCCCAATGGGAAAATGAGTAGATTGGCTTACACATAGTCAAATAACAAACACAAAGACAAATAGAATGCCGTGAAAGCGCAATGCATTTCATTAAGATATGCACATATAAATACAATAATATGTGACCCTTTGGATTCGTATTCCAAAGAATCTCTTGGACTCCCAAGATGACTGTTCGTCTCCCAACCTGACGGATTAGTGTCCAACAAATCCCCCCTTAATCCGAAGGGTGTATATGAGTCCAAGAAAAAGAAGAGAGCTGAACAAGTGGAAGTGGATAGCTACCATCAGCTGAACATTTCCATCTCGAACATCCTTTACTAAGAAGGTTAGCTAGAAGCTTGCACATGCTTCTGCTAGATACAATGTCTCTCACAAGGGATGGTTTTTAGGCTGACCATCAACCGAAATAGGATAGCAGAAGGCTGGAATCTTCTCCTACGT
Organism: Larix kaempferi; assembly: GCA_027924585.1. Classification (NCBI taxonomy): domain Eukaryota; kingdom Viridiplantae; phylum Streptophyta; class Pinopsida; order Pinales; family Pinaceae; genus Larix; species Larix kaempferi. The sequence goes on along the minus strand of BSBM01000238.1, from coordinate 3,776,958 downwards.
GTGTGGTTTAATGTTGACTATAAAATCTCGAACTTGACTCGAAGGCTCAAAGGTTCTGTCTCGAATGGTTGGGATGGGCTGACACCAAACCAACTAGAGAGCTGAAAACAGGAAGTGAACAGCTGCAACTTGCTGAACATTTCCATCTTGACAACTGTTTTCCAAGTTAGCTAGAAGCTTACATATGCTTATGCTAAATGAAGGTGCTCTCGATACCGGTGGTTTAAGGATGACCACTAACTCTGGATCTTAGTCGAACATAGCTCTTCACAGGCTTGCTTGTTCTGGCTCGCTTGCACTCGCTCACTTGTTACTGAAGGTCTTCATTCCCCTTTGTTAGGAACAATGTGAGGAGAGGACAATCTCATGTGAGTACTCTATGTCATGTATATCTTCTATCTGGGTGTTTCTATCATTGAATCTGGCCTCTGAAACTAGATGTGGATCATGCTTGTTTGATCTCACTTACTTGTAGAGGGCCATGGCTGCTTGTTGTTAGATGGAGGCTTCGAAACTTGATGCCTGACATCATGTTCCCCCCTGTCAAGTACAAAGTGAAAAGAGGAAGATGTCTCAACTGCAACATGTGTCAATACTCGTGAACGAACTCTCCAGTATAACTTATAAATCTTCTTGGTTGTTGATGACCATTGCCAAGAAGCAATCCACCCATAGTGAATCTTCTCTCTTGTAGGTTTCTTCAAACTGAAGCATATGTCTGATGCGTGTGTACATTTTCCACATTGCTTACAAGGGTGAAGATCAAAACAATGATCTTTCATGTAGCCAACTCGATCTTAGTGTTGGCATGTCGAACTCTGAACCGATGTGGATGAATATGTACTCTCGTGGATGAATCCAGCACTTTGAAACTTGATGGGCTTGGAGAAATCAGGAATGTGAGCTGTCACTTCCTTGTCATATCCAAGACCAGTTCTATGCTTGTTATGGCTGATCTCTTCCCAAGGTCTAATGATGGGATTGGAAGGAACAAGCAGAACCTTTGCATGCATGTCTTCATCTTCATTTTCTTTCACTTCTGATGGCGTGCCACGGATTTTCTCATGTGCTTCTAAAATGGCATCAATCCGTGTAGGATGCTGAATATAATCATGAAGAGGATTGTTCTGAATGTGAACAAGTTCAGAATGCTTTTCTTCTCGTATGAGCTGCAACTCAAGCTGTAGGAAATCAAGAGTGTCTTGTGAATCTTGTACATTATCTCGAATGTGAGTGAGAGTGCTCTTGTCGATCATGACAGTGTTTTCGGTAGAGGAAAATAGTAGAGTGTTCAGTAACTCTACAAGGCCACTTAATCTCGCCATTGAAAACTCACTCAAATACAAAAGGGCTTATTGCAATTCCACCCTTTTACAACAAGACTCAAACTCAACAAATAAACTGAGCAACTTGAAGGGTGTCGGGTTCAACCGAGAATGCACCCAATTACAATGCAAATTCACCTTGATTTTGATGAATAACTATTTCCAAAATTACCTCTAAATTCTTCGATGTTTGTTGCTTCAAACTGGTCACCAGCGTTGTTCACTAGTTGTTTCTGCAACACAACCTTCCTCACAATCTTTGCAATAAGAATATCTGCAAGCACCAATCTACAAACTCTTTTCAAATAATGCAACAATAACAATATACCTCTTCAACTCAGGCAAAACCCATTTACACCAAACTTGAATGTAGAAAAAAATAATCAATGTTAACGAGTGTATACTATCTGGATGTGCAGAAAATGGAGAGAATCTTCACGCCGTTAATTTAAAGTCGCAGCCTTCAATTTGCTCCAGGAAATTCCTTGTTGTAGCAACTTCAGCTAGCAATGAAACAATATTTAGAATGGTGCACTGTAGGAGATGGCAATCTTCAACTCCAAGAGAGGTGGTGTTCCCAGTCCCAGTCATAAAGAAGATCGCAAACCTCTGATTCGAAAAACCAGCAGCTTATGGAGCCATATCTCTCATGGCATGTCCTCGTCTTTTTCTTTGATGTAGTTCAGAAAGCAATAATCTTCAGGCAGGTCTCGAATCGAATGCCGTGGGTTATTTGATAACTAATGATGCTGGAAAATATGGTGTCAACTCCTCTCCAGTCAAGCCGCAAGCTATATATCAAGTGCAGGACCGAGGAGCGCACAGGAGAATATGGCAGGCAGGAGTTATAGGAGTTATGGCACAGGCCAAGACTCAGAATCGGCTCTAAGAATAAGGAAGGAGAATAATTGCCAGGCCACAGAATCAAGTACAGCTCTGATACCACTGTTAGGTTGCCCAATGGGCAAATGAGCAGATTGGCTTACACAGAGCCAAATAACAAACACAAAGACAAATAGAATGGCGTGAAAGCGCAATGCATTTCATTAAGATATGCACATATAAATACAATAATATGTGACCCTTTGGATTCGTATTCCAAAGAATCTCTTGGACTCCCAAGATGACTGTTCATCTCCCAACCTGATGGATTAGTGTCCAACAGACATCATAGGGAAAAATGCTCCCAATGTGATCACAGATCAAGGAATTTAAATGCAGATGATAAACACAGGATTTGGCTTTATTGATAATCATCGCGGTTCCCAAGCAAAAAAGGTCAAGTATCTACTTATAGTTCAACCACTCCTCTATAGTGCCAATGCCAAACAATAACATATCGTCCACAAAAAGAGGTGTGTTATGTTAAAGTGTTTAGTGACTTTGATGCCAGAGATCTTACCAGTAGATTTCGCCATGGATAACATTCGACTAAGTCCCTCAATCACCAAAAGGAAGAGGAGAGGTGAAAGAGGACATCCCCGACGGAGGCCACGAGAACTCTTAAAGAAAAAGGTCGGTTGTCCATTGACCAGAACAATAAAATTCACAGAGGTAATACAACCGAGGATCCAGTTTGTAACCAATAAATCCAGACCAGCATTCAATAATAGCAGTCTAAGGTATGACCAATCGACCATGTCATAGGCCTTAACCAAATCCAGTTTAAGTACAATGGATGGAATCCTGTTGCACTTTGCAGTATGTATAGTCTCTTGTGCAGTCCCTATGGTGTCAAAGATAAGACGTTGATCAACAAATCCAAACTGTTCAGGAGAGAGAGCCCGAGACAAACCAACCTTTAAGCGATCAACAATAACCTTAGCCACCAGTTTGTAGACAAGGTTGCAAAGTGATATAGGCCTATAGTCCTGAAAAGAGGTTGGTTCAGTTGACTTTGGAATCAGTGAAATAAAAGTAGCATTCAGCCCACCATTGATCTTGCCAGAGATACGAGCTTCCTCCACCAAATGAACCATCTCTTCATCGAGCAAATAAAAAAATTGAAGATAAAATTCCACCGACCAACCATCGGGCCCAAGACTTTTGTCCTTGGCCATCTTCTTCAAAATACCTTCAATCTCACCCAAAGTAACCGGCCTACCAATAAATGCATTATCCTCAGCCTAGAAAATATGTGGCATACTCTGTATGACCTCCAGCTAGGCCTGCAAATTGGGCACACAAGACTTGGAGAACAGCTTCTGAAAATGACCCACTGTAGCCTTCTCAATCTGATGTTGGGAGGAGACCAAATTACCATCAGAATCCTCGATGTCCCAAATCGAGTTAATCTTTCTTCTCATAGTAGCAAACTTGTGAAAAAAACTAGTATTTTGGTCACCTAAAGATATCCAAAGAGCCCGGCTCTTTAATCTCCAAAAAGCTTCCTCCATGCGCAACAACTTATCCTTTTTTGCTTCTAATGAATGCAATAACAAGCCCGCAGGATCAGACTGAAAACAAAATGTAGGGTCTCGATGGTAATCTGTAATACTAACCTCAATATGATCAATAGCAGCTGAGTGTTCCTTCCTTCTCGCACGCAGCCAGGGTAATATAGTAGACTTGAGAGATTTTAAAAAAGCAGGTAGGTCCACCATTGCCCACAGGAAGAAGAGTAAAAAGTAGACCAATGCTCACGAACCAGGGCATTAAAAACCAGCTCCTTAGCCCAAACATGACAATATTTAAAAGGAAATCTAAAAAAAGAGGGACCATCCTGGATCCGTAGTAAGATTGGTTTATGATTCGAGATAGAGGCCTGTAAAATAGTAGATGAGCACCTGTCCACCGCGTCAACAAGTGAACTGCCAACAAGAAACCGGTCTAGGCGCTTGGCGATCATGGCCTCCCCACTTCTGCCATTTTTCCAGGTTGGTAGTAAAGGAAAAGGTAGCACATCAACAAGATCATGTTCGCTAAAGACATCACGAAACCACAAGTGTAGAGGGTCTCCATGATCCTGAAGACCCCAAATCTCCCCCGAGGTCATGGTCAGATTCAAATCACCCCCAACAATGATCTATTGTGCCAAATCCTTGACCAAGGTATTACTTCATCAGTTTTACAATTCAGGTATTTTTGGATCAAGTACATGGTCTATATTCCAACGCCTAGCTCGGCACGGTTACTGTGTGAGCTTTGCAGCTCGCAGATATATCTAAGCAACCATATCTGTAGCTCCCATCGACTCCCCCTCCAATGAATTTATTATGCTATTTTCTTTTAACACTGGCCCTCCATATGAACCCATCTCTTACTCTTCTCTTTGAACACTTTTTTTCCATAGAAAAATATATCTTACTATTAATACTGTGAAATAGTAAAGTATGTCCAAATGTCACATATCAATCCAGGGGATATCACCCCTATATCAACTAGTATGAGTTACAAACACATGGGCATCAGAAATATACCCATAAATACAGAGCCATAATAAAAGCCAGATCATGCCCAATACATCAGTCAACAAATGCACCTAAACCACTATAAACAGAGTGATATAAGTGGTTGTGAATCCGTCCATAAAGGACTCAATCCAAGTCCATATAGCAATAAGCACAGCTAAACACATCAAAATATAGAAAAACTGTAGATAAAAATATAGCCGCATATATCCCGGGAGATCCAAAATGCCAACGAGACGTTGGTGAAGCAACGAACCAAACTAATGACCTGCAAAAATGTTAAAGTCGCAAAACCATAAAAATATATAAACGACAGATCCAAAAAATCTATAAACCAACAGACCAAGGTCAGGGCCATCAAGTCCAATGCATGTCAATAGTACCATGGGAGAAACGATGTTCCTCTCGCCATTCCTCCCATATGATGATCCCAGCCTGAGAAGTTAGAGCTAGCTTGGAAAGTAAGTCAGCTTCAGTATTCACCTCCCGGAAGATATGAGAAAAATGAGAATGTTCCAAATCGAGGATTAACTTCCTGACCGCTTCCATCCAGAAAGAAAGTAACATGACATTGAGCGGAGTAACACCCTTTGCCCAAGATCTAATAATTGAAGAGCCACCAAATATCAAGAGTGATGTTACATGTTTGATATGAGAAAAATGCAGTAATAGCCAAAGGGCACATAACTCGCTACGAGTATTTGAATCAATCCCCAAATTCAAACGGATTCGGATAAAATAGGAGGTTGAAAGGTGTAATACTGCACCTGCCCCACACACACGAGCCCCCCCCATTGCCGCACGATCAAAAAATCCACAGGGGTACATCAAGATAGGAGAGGCCAAACGTCGACCCGGACAATCCAAAAATTTATTAGGTCGACTAGTTTGAGAAGTGTATTCCTTGTATACAACCAATATCCTACCACATAACCAATCCTGATGGGGAGATGTGCCCTCGAAGATTCTGTAGTTCTGGTCTTTCCAAGTTTCCCAAATCATGAAGCATGGAAGTTCCAACATAGAATGAGAGTTCCTAAACCAAGTATGTAATGTCCCTCCCATCCTACCAAGGCGATGGAGAGAACATGAAGCTAAAACTGGACTGGGCAATTGGCCCCATACTTATTAAATAAAACATTCACATAATATATAAAATTACATGCATGCAGATGTATAAATCTAAGAAACACAACGGAATTAAAATCATGTTAATATCTAGCATACATTTAGCATTTTCATGACAACCATTTAAGTAAAGACATTGTAGAATTCTAATAGAGAGTACTTATCTTGAACAAAGTAGTCCCTGAGCAACCAACTATGCATCTGCAATGTTCCACCCAACCATAGGCCAATTGTGCTTATCAATCTCTTGATGCAACTGCCACCCCCGAGCTGGGCATGATTTCTACAAGGAACCAGGGAACAACAGACTCACAGATAGCTAAACATACACCAAAATCAGCCAAGCCAATCAGCAGTTGGGTTTCTCTGGCTGCTAGGAGATGGAAAGAAAGAATTGCTAAGTTAGTGAGCTCAAGCACAGAGCCATGGATACCTCTACAAGATCTATCTAGCTTGGCACCCACAATGCCTTCACACCCCACTCAAGGAAGTATTCCCTTCACCAATGCACAGTCCCTTAGGCCATACCTTCCAATCTAGAGTGTCCAAGGTATGCATAGAAGAGTAGCCAGCCCTCTTGATCTTCTTGAGAGGTTATTTTTCCCCACTAGGTTTATCAAGCCAATTCTGTCCACTACCACTCCAAATCTCTTGCTCACAATATCAAACCAACCAGGGATGCACATAACAGCAAAAATACAAGTGCTGGGCATGAAGAAATGTTTTTTACAGTGAGATGCCCAAATATGGGGTTTCCATTAGCTTCAGAAAAACGTGGGAAACTCAAAAACGGAAATGGAAGATGGGGAACAACCCTCAGAAGCCCAATCCGATTTCAGAAAAACGTCCTTGGAAATTCTGGGGCAAAAACGACCTCCATAACAGTCCCAAAACGTGGTTCTCTTCTCCCAACCACTGTGCTAACCAAAAATGAGTTCCCAGGCATGGAAAAATGCAGAAAATGGTGAAAAACGTGCAGGGAAAGACCCAGCTAGCTCAGACTGCATGAGAGAACAAAGGCAATGGGTGAAGAATGGCTTTGGGCACCATTTCGTGGGTGTTTTCTTTCCCAAGGAGACAAAATACAATTTTCCAGGTTGATGGCTTGCCCATGCACAAAATTGGTTGCCACACCTCTCCACTCCCATGGCATTAACTACCTCAACCAACTCTTGGAAGAATTTAATGATTGGGTGGATAAGCCAAAATGGGTAGTTGAGGGTTTATGGGTTTTCTCAATGAAATGGATTAACACCATGGGCTCAACGGTTTGAATAATTTCCCTCCCTCTTCCATGTAGAATCATGCCCCATCTCTTTGCTGCATTGCATAGTTGGTTGTGGGTTTTTCATTAAAATTTGCATTTACATGATGTATTCATTTACATTGTGCATGCCCAACACAAGAACCATATGCATCTATTTTAATTGCCGATACATGGAACGCTAAATCGATGGCAGGGCCTTGGCCTTGAGCTCCTCACCATGATTAATAACAATATTTACATCATTTACAATTTTAATGCAATAGGGTCAAAATCGGGATATTACATTCCCCTCCCCCTTACATTAGCACTGTCCTCAGTGCTCATCAAAATTGAACAAAAATGGATATGCCACTCTCATGGCATCCTCCAGCTCCCATGTAGCCTCATCGGGACCGTAGTGCTTCCATTGCACCTTTACCTGTCCGATGGCTCGGTTCTAGAGCAATGTTACCTTCTTGTCTAGGATGCACAATGGATCGGCTTGGAACTCTCCCTCGGGTTCCACCTGGATCACATCCCTATTAATCACATGGTTATGATCATGTACATATTTCTTAAGCAAGGAGACATGAAAAACATTATGATCTCTAGTACTAGCAGGCAATGCAAGTCTATATGCAACTGGCCCTATTATTTCAAGCACTTCAAATGGCCCACAATATCTAGGTGATAGCTTGGTACAACCCCCAAGCTTCAAGGAACTCTTCCTTGGCCTCACTCCAAGATACACATGATCCCCAACCCTGAATTCCCTATGCACTCTTAGCTTATCTGCATAGCTTTTCTGTCTATCGTGGGCTGCTTTTAAATTCTGTCTGATGTTGTTAACCTCTTGTTCCATTTCCTTAAGTAGTTCTAGCCCAAGTACAATTCTGTTCACTGGATTGTCCCAAGTCACTAGTGTCCTACACCTTCTGCAGTACAAAGCCTCATATGGACTCATTCCCAATGATGCTTATTTCTCATTGTTATATGCAAACTCTACCAAGTGTAGAAAATCCTCCCACTTGGATGGTTTGTCCATAACATACATGCGAAGCATGTCTTCAAGCACTTGATTTACTCTTTTTGTTTGCCCATCTGTTTGAGGATGGTACGCGGTACTAAAGCTCAACTGTGTACACAAATCTGCAAAGAGACCTTTACAAAAATTGGAAGTGAACTTGGTATCCCTGTCAGAAATTATTGCCTTAGGCAACCCATGTAATCTGACGATTTTCTTCATGAAAATATTTGCAATGGCATCGGCTTTATGTGTGGACTTAACCGGTATAAAATGTGCTGCCTTTGTTAACTTGTTCACCACAACCATGATGGAATCATGTTGTCTCACAGTCATTGGCAATCCTGTAATAAAGTCCATGGATACTACTTCCCATTTCCATTTTGGAATTGGTACTGGGAGCAATAAACCTGCTGGGTGTTGGTATTCAACCTTCACCTGCAGACATTTCATGCACCTAGAAATGTATTCAGCGATGTCCTTCTTCATCCCTAGCCAGAAATAATATTTTTTTGCGGTAGCAATTGTTTTCTGATATTCAGGGTGACCAGAGTATGGAGCTTTATGGATTTCATCCATAACAATCCTCCTCAAATCTGCCGCATTTGGAATATAGACTCTATTCTTATAAGTAAGAAGTCCGTCTTCTTCCAAATGATAGCCTTCATACTTCTTTTCAAGGTCTTGCTGCTGCAATTTGTCTTTTATCTGCACATACGCTTCATCCTCAGCAACATGGTTAACAATCTGCTGCCTCAAATCTGGTTGGCAAGTGCTAAGCGCTACATGCATTTCATGTACTTTCCTGCTGAGTGCATCAGCCACCTTGTTTTCTTTCCCTTTTATGTGTTTGATTTCAAAATCCAATTCACACAAAAATTCCAACCATCTAGCTTGCTTAGCATTCAAATTTGGTTGATCAAATAAGTATTTCAGACCACAATGGTATGTCCTTAGCTCAAATTTCCTGCCCATTAAGTAATGCCTCCACATATTTAAAGCATGTACTATGGCTACAAGTTCTAAATCACAAGTAGCATAGTTTTTCTCGTGCTCTTTCACCTTTCTCGACTCATAGCATACCACGTGGTTGTCTTGCATAAGAACTCCTCCAAGTCCTTGGTTGCATGCATCGGTACACACCACAAAGTCTTTTTCTGGGTCTGCAATCTTCAAAATTAGTGCACTCGTAAGAAGATTCTTCAACCGCTGGAAACTTTCGTCACATCTTAGTGACCATTCAAACTTTATCCCCTTCTTTTGCAAAGAAGTGATCGGGTTTGTGACCTTGGAGAATCCTTCCATAAATCTCCTGTAGTAACCAACAAGGCCCATAAAAGATCTCACATCTGTCACATTTCTTGGAGTTGGTCAATTCATGATGGCTTCAATCTTCTCAGGGTCTACGGATATTCCTTCATCGGAGATGATGTGACCCAAATAATGCATTCTATCTTTATAGAAGTCACATTTGCTCAACTTTGCATACAACTTATGCTCCCTTAGTAATTGCAATGTCATTCTCAAATGTTCTTCATGCTCTTCTTCATTCTTAGAATAGATGAGAATGTCATCTAGAAATACGAGAACAAACTTGTCCAAATACTTGCTAAAAACATTATTCATGAGACACATGAATGTAGTTGGTGCATTTGTGAGACCAAATGGTACCACTACAAACTCATAGTGTCCATACCTCATTCTAAATGTTGTCTTATGAATATCTTCCTCTTTGATTCTTACCTGATGGTAACCAGACCTTAAGTCGATTTTTGAAAATACCTTTGCTCCTCTCATTTGATCAAAAAGGTCATCAATTCGAGGTAATGGGTATTTATTCTTCACAGTGACTTTGTTCAACTGTCTGTAGTCAATACATAACCTAAGCGTTCCATCTTTCTTATTCACAAATAGAACAGGTGCTCCCCATGGGGACACACTTGGCCTGATATATTTCTTTTCCAACAACTCTTGTAATTGCATTTTCAATTCTAGCAATTCCGGTGTACTCATCCTGTAGGGTGCCTTAGACACTGGTGCTGCTCCTGGCACAAGTTCAATTGTAAAATCAATGTCTCTCTTTGGAGGAAGTCCCGGAATCTCATCAGGAAAAACATCCCTGAATTCATGCAATACATGATAGTCCTCCAACTTAAGAGTTTCATTCTCTTTTGCTTCCAAAACATGGGCCGCATACAGTTGACAACCATTTCTATAGAACTTCTTTAGCTGCATGGCTGAAACCTGTCTAACAGAAGTCACCTTTGGAATGCCTTTACAACCCTTGGGTTTCCTTCTTCGTCCATGCATTCAAATGTCTTATTGTAGCAGTCAAGTTTAACCCTGTGTGCGTCTAACCAATCCATTCCAATGAAAATATCATAGGAACCCAGTGGTAAAATATTCAGATTTGCATAAGTGAATAGACCATCCATCTCTAATGGACATTTCTCTACAATTTCACTAACTTTTTTCTTGGTTCCAGTGGCTAGTTGAACTAACCAAGATTTACTATGCTTTAATTTCTTAAAAGCACAAATCTCAACAATTCTAGGAGTGACATAACTGTGAGTAGATCCAGGATCAATCAAAATAGAAACAGATTGCTTAGCAATCTTACCTTCAACTTCAACCACAATTGACTGATGATCTGCTTGGCAGTCGTCTAGTGCTGCATAGATTCTAGGGATTGTCCTCACCACTTGACCCACAACTTCAGCTCCTTGGATGTTGTGGACTTGATTTGGATTCCCATTTCGATGTGGACAGTTCCTAAGCATGTGGTCTCCTCCACAACCCCAACATTGAAGTGGTTCTCTTGGCTCCTTTGGATCTCTTGGCTTGTCTCCCATCATCCTAGTTGGCTTAGTCACAACCTGTGATGGCTGCCTTTGCTGATTTCTGATATGAGAAGGCTTGAAACCTTTCTTCTTTTGGTCAAACTTCTCATTTTTCTTGTCCTTCCATGCCTTACGGAAATCAGGTTTTCTTTTGTTTTGATCAAAGCAATACTTGGCCTTTCTTATGGCCTCCTTTAGAGTTCGAGGTTCATCAAACTCAATCCTGTCTTTATATGACTGGGGCAGTCCACTTAGGAAACGCTGAATTTTCACCTTATCATCTCGAATATACCTAACATATCTCAGCAGCTCCAAGAACTTGTTTGCATATTCTTCCATGGTCAATTTTCCCAATCTTAGCTCATGGAACTCCTTGATCTTATCATCATAGTACCTATCAGAGAGGTACTTCTGCTTGAAGTATTTCTTGAACTGCTTCCACACAATTTTTCTTTCATTGATCTTCCTCACTTGCTTGATATGATCCCACCATATAGATGCTCTTCCATTCAAGTTGAAGATGGCGATCCTTACCTTCATATTTCCGGAGTAGTCTTGGACTTGGAAATACTTTCTCATCCCAAGAAGCCAAGCTTCATCTTTTTGACTAGACTTTACCTCTCCATCAAATGTAGGAGGTTTTGCCTTCTTAAATTCCCCATGTGAATTGTTCTTGTAGTGCCTCTTCCTCTTACTCCTGCGGGATGAAGAGCTTGAATCCTCAATGGATTCCTCTGAGTTAGATGATCCATTAGAAGAGATTTCTGGAGTATATGTTCTGTCTGTAGAAACTCTTCTTGAGCTATTGGTCCTCTTGCGGAAGTTCCTCCTAAAACTACTCCCACCCCTTTCTGGATTTGATGTCTGATGTCCATAGTTTATTTGCCTTTGGATGTCTGTCAAACTCTGTAGCATGGCTGCATTCAACTGATTTTGTTCTTCCTGAACTTTAATCATCATTTCATTATCTTCTTTGCAACTTTGCAACTCCACCCTCAGGCTCCTCATGGTGGCTGCAATATCTGGGGGAGTCTCTTGATCTCTTCTTCCATTGGATTCTGTTTCAGCATTTTCAACATGTATGTTCTCCCCCATGGCATCTGTCTCAAGCACATAGGGATCCTGTGCATCATCCATGATGTTGACCCTCTTGGCCTAACCAAGACCAAATCTTTCCTACCGCCCTGTCTGGAATGCTTCCTGTGACTATGATTCTATAAAATGTGTTTATAAACACAATTGTTAGCTGCATTATATTCTCAAAAATTCATAAATTACTTGCATGTATATGGAAAAATCCTATATTGAAAACCCTGTTCAATATAGATTTTTTTTTTTGTTATTCTTCGATTTCGCGCAATCTTGCGCATAAGTTTCATGGTGATTTTTCCTTTTTCGGCACCTGGAAATGTCATTGGAAAACTGCAGAAATCCTCTGTTTCGGTGGACTTCGTCATTCTCTTTTGACCCATCACGGACGAACTCGCTGAGTTTCTCCGCCGGTCCTTCGACCTGTTGTGGACGAACTCGCCGAGTTTCTCCGCTGTTGCGGACGAACTCGCCAAGTTTCTCCACCGACAACTCAGCTTTTCCTTCCGACAACTTCAGCGCAAACTTTGACAGTTCTTTTTGTCGCTTCGGCAAAAACTCACAAACTCTTTCCGTCGTTTTGGCACAAAACTCGTAACTTTCCGCCAAAATTTTCCTTCCCTTTTTCGGCGAACTTATTTATTTTCTGCCGAATCGTTGCGGAGCAACTCGCCAAGTTCTTTCGCCAAATTCGACAAAAATTCTCGCAAGTTCCTTCCGTCGTTCAGACCAACTCGCCGAGTTCTTCCGAAACTTCATCTTTGATGCCGAAAAACACTTAGAAAAATTTTCAAAATTTTTCTTCCCTTCCCGGGCATTTCCGCAACTTCATCGACACAACTCAGCCAAATTCGCCGACCGTGTCGGCTCCACTTCGCGAGTTTTTCCGGCCCATTTCGGCTCCACTCTGGGAGTTTCGCCAGCCCATTTCGGCTCCACTCCGCGAGTTTCGCCGACCGGCTCCACTCTGCGAGTTTCGTCGGCCCATTTCGGCTCCACTCCGTGAGTTTTGCCGGCCCATTTCGGCTTCACTCCGTGAGTTTTGCCGGATTTCGTTAACTTTCTGTCGGCTACTTCGACCCAACTCGCTAACTTGAGCCAACTGTTTCGGCACAAACTCGCCAGTTCTGGCCGATTCGAACTTGGACCAAAATTTTCAAAAACGCTGAGGAAAATTTGAAATGTTTCCTTCTTTCTGTGATGATCGCGGCTCAGCAGGAGGTGATCTTACCTCTGCAAACTATCCAACTTAGCCCACTTAGTCCTGATGCTGTAACCTGTGGTGATCAGGAAGGGGTCTTCCATTGTAATTGTGATCAGGTTTGGCCCATAGAGGCCCAATGCTGTATCCTATGGCTCTGATACCAAAATGTAATGTCCCTCCCATCCTACTAAGGCGATGGAGAGAACATGAAGCTAAAATTGGACTGGGCAATTGGCCCCATACTTATTAAATAAAACATTCACATAATATATAAAAAGACATGCATGCAGATATATAAATCTAAGAAACACAGCGGAATTAAATTATGTTAATATCTAGCATACATTTAGCATTTTCATGACAGCCATTTAAATAACGACATTGCAGAATTATAATAGAGATTACTTATCGTGAACAAAGTAGTCCCTAAGCAACCAACAATGCATCTGCAACATTCCACCCAACCATAGGCCAGTTGTGCTTATCAATCTCTTGATGCAATGCCACCCTTGAGCTGGGCATGATTTCTACAAGGAACCAGGGAACAACAGACTCACACATAGCCAAACATACACCAAAATCAGCCAAGCCAATCAGTAGTTGGGTTTCTCAGGCTACTAGGAGATGGAAATGAAGATTTGCTAAGCTAGTGAGCTCAAGCACAGAGCCATGGATACCTCTACAAGATCTATCTAGCTTGGCACTCACAATGCCTACACACCCCAATCAAGGAAGTATTCCCTTCGCCAATGCACAGTCCCTCAGGCCATACCTTCCAATCTAGAGTGTCCAAGGTATGCATAGAAGAGTAGCCAACCCTCTTGATCTTCTTGAGAGGTTATTTCCCCCGACTAGGTTTATCAAGCCAATTCTGTCCACTACCACTCCAAATCTATTGCTCACAATATCAAACCAAACATGGATGCACATAACAACAACAATACAAGTGTTGGGCATGAAGAAACGTTTTTTATAGTGAGATGCCCAAAGATGGGGTTTCCATTAGCTTCAGAAAAACGTGGGAAACTCAAAAACGAAAATGGAAGATGGGGAACAACCCTCGGAAGCCAAATCTGATTTCAGAAAAATGTCCATGGAAATTCTGGGGCAAAAACGACCTCCATAACAGTCCCAAAACATGGTTCTCTTCTCCCAGCCACTGTGCTAACCGAAAACGAGTTCCCAGGCATGGAAAAATGCAGGAAATGGTGAAAAACGTGCAGGGGAAGACCCAGCTAGCTCAGATTGTGTGAGAGAACAAAGGCAATGGGTGAATAATGGCTTTGGGCACCATTTTGTGGGTGTTTTCTTGTCCAAGGAGACAAAATACAATTTTCCAGGTTGATGGCTTGCCCATGCATGAAATTGGCTGCCATACCTCTCCACTCCCAAGGCTAACTGCCTAAACCAACTCTTGGAAGAATTTAATGATTGGGTGCATAAGCCAAAATGGGTAGTTGAGGGTTTATGGGTTTTCTCAATGAAATGGATTAACACCATGGGCTCAATGGTTTGAATAATTTCCCTCCCTCTTCCATGTAGAATCATGCCCCATCTCTTTGCTGCATTGCCCAGCACAAGAACCATATGCATCTATTTTAATTGCCGATACATGGAACGCTAAATCGATGGCGGGGCCTTGGCCTTGAGCTCCTCACCATGATTAATAACAATATTTACATCATTTACAATTTTAATGCAATAGGGTCAAAATCAGGATATTACAAAGTACCAAGACAGTCCACAAGAGTAGAAGATCTCCAGATGGTCTGAATGCCCAAAACTATAGCAATTTGTTTCGAGAGGCCCTATAAAAACTCGTAGGTGGAGAAGAGGTGATCAACCGATTCGTCCTATAAGAAACAAAGAGGACACCATCTAGGACCAACAAAGCCTCGGTGACACAAATTATCCCAAGTGAGGATTTTGTTGCACAGCACTAACCAAATAAAACATTTGATTTTAAGTGGCAGAGAAAGTTTCCAGATAGAGCGGTGCCACCAATGATTCAACAGAAAAAATATCAACAAATAATGGGGAATAAGCCAGATTAGCAGTAACTGATCCATGTGCCACATCCCACGACCAAGCCAACCGATCAGGAGACTCAGAGAGTTGAATATTTTCCTGGCAAAAAGATCGTGTATATATAGACCATTCAACTGCCATACCACCAACAAGTCCTAGTAGTGAATCCAAGAGCCACTTTGTACCTACAATATTACCATGACAAGACGCATGTGCAAGAGTATATAAACCTTTTTCCTTGAGATGTGTTCTTAATTTAGGAGACACAAGGTATGAAGAAGAACCCCCCAATATAGGATCTATACCCAGTCTAATCTCCCGACCATTTCCAGGAATCCACGAGAGCCACTGCGCTATAGTGTTGAAGGAACCCAAGAGGCCATTCCAAATATTTGAGACAGCAGTGGCCGAGGGAGGTCCTTTACGGAACCAATTTGCAACTAAAGAATTTCTTAAGTATTTGGCTCTAATAATCTTGCCCCAAACAAAATCAATAAACAAAGCACGCCACATACTCTTTGCATGAAGTGTAGTGACAAAATGTTCCAGCCACCTAAATCCTAGGGCCGTGCCAAGGAGGACCATTTAATCAGGTGGAATTTTTGCTTATCCCCACCACCAGACCATAAGAAATTGAAAAACTTCTGGTGAATTATCCCAAGAATGGATTTTGGAATTTTGTTGAGTGAAAACCAGTATACCCCCAGATTCTGTAGAACCGCTTTAGCCAGAGTAAGTCTTCCACCCAATGATAATTGGTGCATAGACCAATGGCCAATCCTTAAATCAAAACGTCTAACAAGCCAATACCAGTCATTCAACAGATAATTCAACGGCTTGACAAAATAACCAAGGTACTTAGTACCTCCATTCAATTCTTTGAATTACAGAGGCAATATCAAACTGATCGACCGCTCCACATCAGCCTCTAAGGAGTGTTTCAAAAAATGTGATTTAATAAAACTAATGTTCATGCCAGATACCAAGCAGAAAAAATCAAGTATTTTCTTATATTGACTCCATTCCTCCAAAGTGCCCAAACCAAAGAGCATAACGTCATCCACAAAAAGTGAGTGTGTAATAGAAATGTCCAAAGTTACCTTGATGCCAACAATATGACCCTCACATTTTGCCTTATGAATGGAGAGGCTCAAGCCTTCAATGACCAACAGGAACAGCAAGGTTGAGAGAGGACAACCCTGACGGAGACCCCTGGAGGCCTTGAAATAGTTTGTCGGCTGACCATTTATGAGCACAACATAATTAATCGAAGAAACACATGCCAAAATCCATTTCATCACCTTCCATGGCAGACCAATTTGAATCAGTATTAACCTGAGTAGGTTCCAATCAACACGATCATAAGCTTTTACTAAGTCCAGCTGGAGGATGACAGCATCAAGTCGCTTCTTTTTAATACTGTGAAAGACCTCTTGAGTTACACCCACCGCATCATGAATCTGACGACCCTCCAAAAAACCATATTGTTCCATCGAAATGAATCTTGAAAGAATCGGTTTGATTCGCACAACAATAATCTTTGATATAAGCTTGTAGACTAAATTGCAGAGTGCAATTGGCCGGAATTCATTAAAGTTCTCCGGGTGGGAAGATTTCGGAATGAGGGCCAGGTATGTAGAATTTAGAGCCCCAGATACCATACCCAAACATCGAGACTCATCAACAACTTTCCTGAGATCATTCCCCATTCTATCAAAGAAGTGTAGGAAAAGTTCCACAGACCACCCATCCGGTCCAGGTGATTTATCCTTAGCAAACCCCCGAAGCGTACTTTCATCTGCTAAAGATATCTCCTCATAAATACAATCCCCTTCCATATCATTAAACATCCGGGGGTATTCTTTTATAATCTTGAATTGCTCAATCAATGTAGTGTTTTTGGGGTCACAATAATACTCTTGAAAATGATGAGTTGCCTTAGCCATCAGATCCGAAACCCCCCTAATCCTTTGGCCATCATGATTGTTGAGATCCCAAATAGTATTCTGAATCCTTCGAGAATCAACAAACCTGTGAAAGAAATTAGTATTCAAGTCTCTTGCTTTTATCCATATAGCTCGGCTCTTTAGGCGCCAAGTCTCCTCATGTGTAAGAAGAATTTTCAATTTCCTACTTTCCAATGATGAAAGATTTGTCCGACCCGAATGGGAAAGACCAGATTTTAGAGACTGATCTAAAAGTATAGCAATTTCCTGTTCAACCTTTATGAGTTTTGCAGTCAGCATAGCCTTCTTATTCCTTTCCCACTGAATAAGAAAGTCTTTTAATGATTTAAGTTTCACTGCCAGCTTGTCCATCTCAGATCTCTCACCAATAACATCTACATTCATCCAGTGAGTTCTCACACCCAAATTAAAATCTGGATCTTTTAACCAGGTAGAGTTGAATTTAAAAGGGAACACTGGCAAAAGGTTTACGATTCTAAACTCGTTACAAAAGGGTACGAAAACGTATCTTTTCTTTCCATAGTCGGTCTGTCCGAAAAACGCTGGAATGCGTGAGGTAAAATGTGGGCTTCAATCGCTGCTAAATCTTTTCGGCGGTTGGAACAGTATTTCAATCTGGTTAAATGTGGGCTTCGTCGTTGCTTTTCGATCAAATACAAATTGTTTACATGATCCTTCCAGTGTAGATGCTATATTTGATAGATTTTCTATTCACGATATATAGTTATAAACGTTTCCATTCATTTTCTATTCATTTTCTTTCTAACTATTCTTCTTCGAATGATTCTTGGCATAGTATAATGGATCTCTTTTGATGTACCTTATACAAAAAAATGCTACATTGTTGTTGATGGAATCTCCTTAAAATGAGCACACATTAGTGCAATTTTGGGCCTTATGTGTTCTAGAATGTGATGATCTTGTTATTAATCCCAACGAATTTGAAGACATTGTTTATGTTCCAAGGGTTAGTAGTTTTCCAATGGATGCTTCATTTTATTGTGTGTGAGTTTGCCTCTTAGTTATTGCAGTTGATTCATAGTGACTTGATCTAGTGGGGGAGTGTTACCCTCCAAATGTTATGCAATGTGCCATACCAGTGATGCCAAAGAGGGAGAGTCTTTTTTCATTGTAAATGCCAAGTTTGAGGCTTGTTTATGTAAAAGTATTGGTTTTGTGGGGCTCAAGACCCGTGGTTTGGTCATGGCAGGTCCTCTTGGTTTTCATTCCAGGTAGTGTTGGCTTAGTGGCATTGCAAACTGCCACTTGATGGGCTGAAGTCCCTCGTCATGTTGGTCCATTTGTGCCCTGGGTTGTTATTCATTGCTTCTTGGGATGACTCCATTTCAACACATGGCTTAAGGGCTCCCAAACAAGCCCATGTTTATGCTTTGTAGAAGGTGATGGCACATGTAAGGGTTGTCATACCTATCTTAGCACACCTGGACCTATTTTGTCATGTGTAAACCCTCATCTTGGCTCAAGCAAGCCAAAATGATGATGATGTTATCCTTTTGAAGATGACATACCATCTAGAGGAGGAGGGCATCAAGGGAAAAAGCACATCATTGGGGTTAGTTGGGGTATGACAACCTCCTCCCATTCCCATGTTTCATCAAGTTGCAGCAAGTCATCGTTTTTATCATTATTTTATGTATTGTGTAATTTAGTCCCCGGCTTGTGGGTGACAAACCCTATAAAATTCATTTTAAGTTATTTTAGGTTGGTCGTCTTAAAAAGGAGGTTAAGTTAGCCTAAAGTCACATATAAATAAGGCTAGCCTTCTCATTTGTAACAGAAGATCATGGGAACAAACAAAGTTATTCCTATTCTTCTCCTCGTGTACATGGTTAACTAGTGAGCACCTCTGTCCTTGGGCATTTTTTCTGGATTGCAAGGGTTGGAAGGGTTTGATGTGATGTGGTCTCTTATTAGTTTTTCAAGATGTGTTTAAGTGGAAGGATTCTTGGAAGGGTTACTTTTCTCCCTTTTCTCTGCAATTGTGGTAAGAATGTCTTGTTATATTGTCTTGCACTGCCAGAGGCATCCAAGGTAAGCCCTAGCTAGGGTTTTTATTGCAATAAACATTATCTTATGAAGTGGGACGCCTCTCCTTGGAGAGCCTCTCCCATTAAGGGCATTGGCTTCTTTATTTTCCCTAACTAGGTTAAGATCAACACAACCTAGGGTTTCTTGATCTTACCCTAGTTCATACAAAATCAATTTGTCAAAGTTTGAGAAGTGCGTTGACTATGATTTCACATGCCTGGAGGGCAAAGACATAGTCTTGTTTCCCTTATATTCAACAAACTCTTTTTATCAAATGTAAGTCGTATATATTGCAAAAAATAAAAAATAAATATCAAATATTGAGAAAAACCCTAAAAAAATTATAATTTTGTAAAAATACAAAAATATATTTATTTGACCATACCCTATTTATTTTAATGGTTATTTTCTAAAGTTGTTAATTGCAGTAGTATATTTCAGATCTTGATAAAATATTGTAAAAATCCAAGAAAGACAAAATCTTTCAAAAAATGCCAATTTTATGCCCTAAAAGTGCCCTAAAGGAGGTGACATCAGCATAGGGTTAGGTGATGTCTGCCTGAAAGGATTGTTTCAGATCTAGTTATTATGTTATTGTAGGTCTATTTTATCAAAGATGCCAAACCCTGGGGATTTGAGCAAGTTTGGGTCAAATCCAAGGTTACCTGGGAGAACCTTGGGGGATTTGAGGCCAAAGATATTTTTGGTTCACCCCAATAGCAGTAAATTCAAAACCTGAAGCGTAAATCAACATCAAATCACATATTCCATCCACCAAAAGAGGGGTTCTCTAGGGGGGATTTATGTGCACTACCTAGCTGGTTCCTGGGAGGAAACTTGTGGGTGATTTTGACGATTAGTTTGTGAGTTATCTCGTGTTTTATGATGCTGGTTTTTACCGCAGAAAATAACATCAACAAATTACATATTCATTATTGCTCCAAACCTTCCAAGTCAAAGGATTCATTGTACTTATCTTTCATTGACTCCATTTGACACTGGTCTGCTGACAGTGTGAAGGTCTTGTAGGGATAGAAGTGCTTTCTTTTCATAACTTATAGGTCTATTCTCACGTTAATCGGGGAGCCTATCGTGGCTCAAGGAGAAAGGCCTAAACAGGAAGGGGGTTACATTAAGGTGACATTGGGTGCACCTCCTTGAAGAGTTGTCGATCAAAGCATTGGGTCCACTAGGTCCACCTGTTTTATTTGGGTCCGCATACTTCATTTGGGTCCACTTATCTTCGATTGTGGAAGAGTGCTAGTTTTTTAGGTAACATTTTTTGTGTCATTGCTATGGACCAAGCAGTTCCTTAGTTGTTTTCAACAACATATCTCAACAATTTAGATGGCCAAAGTATGTGAGTTCTTGTTTTATATTTAATAAGATTATTGTTAAAGGACTAATTTGCAAGTCTTATATGGCGACTCCAATTAAAAAGCATTTCATGAAGTTCGACAACGATATAACATTTTTTGGCATCGTTGTCAGGGACGTTTGAAGCTGTTGGGTCAAAGCCCTGTCTCTCTGGAAAGAACGACATATTTGGTAAGAAGGTTGAGATAAGTTATTGTTTTGTACTTTGGTAAGATTATTGTTGAGTACTAACTTGGTAGGTCTTATTTGGCGACTCCACTAAAGAAAAAAAACAAACAAGTACATTGCAAAATAGATCCATTGACTATTGATCGTATTGTTGGGTGTGGGGGTGGGGGTGAGCACATCTATCAATCAAGAAGAAAAGCTCATTTTGGTGACTCCACACATTTTGGCATCAATAAAAATATGATATGGCATTTAATGGGTACAAGATTGGTTTGATCTAATGGATTTCTTGGGGGTCCTAGGATATCCTAATCAATTCCACGGATTTAATCCACACAAGGATGATTGGAAAAAATACATCCCAAAATTTCAAGCAGATGGATTTAGCTGACTGTCATGTTATATCATTTATGAAGGCTATTTTAGACATAAAAGTGGTTTATGAAGATGCCAAGATGAAGATGTTCTTGTTGTCTTTCAGCCTAAAGGACGATGATGTATACAAATGGTATGAAGGGATTCCAAATAAAGGAGTTTACTCCCTCGAAGAATTTATCAAGGTTTTTTTGTGAGAGATGGGATCCTTATTTCAAAGGGGATATTGGATATCTCATGTATGATGACACGTTTAGCTCATCAAACGACGATAGTGATGAATATCAATCCCTAAAAAGATCTCATGTGGGAGCCATTATTGAATGGTCTTCTACTTAATATTTTGTTGAGGAATCTAAAGACGATGACATCTCGAGTCCTATGATCCAAGAAAGAGGTACTCTCGAAAATAAATATGAAGGTGTCCTATAAAGTGAATTCCAAGGAATCCATGTCGAAAATCATGAAGTTTATGAAGAGCAAGAAGCCCTAATTGAAGAAAGAAAGGAAATTGTGAGTTCTCCTTACCATGTTTCAGAAGATTCTCATGATGTCTTGGGCCTTTTGGAAGAAAATGGCATGATTTATGTGTGAAAAAGAAGACAATGATTATTGGAGCCTTCTTGACCCTCCCTTTTATGATATTTTGAGGGTCGAGAGTATTGTTCTTGAGTCTTTGGGTCACACAGGGTCCAAAGTAGATGCCGGATTTTTTCCCGTAGTGAGAAAGTGAAGAGGGTGTCAATTTGGATAAGACAAGGCCAGTTTTTTTATGCAGATTTAGAACAAAATGAAGACACTCTTGAAAATCCATTCTCTATTGAAAATAATAATGAGTACATGGTTGATGCATATCTTTGTTCTCTTCAAGATAATGAAGGTTTGGTGATCCTTCCTCTCTATTTTACTCTTGAATATTTTTTTTTGAGGATGACAGGTGTGGGGATCTTTTTGCTATCGATGATGATCGCCAGGAATGTGATATTGTACATTTTTATTATGAGCATGATATGGGTATGGGTTATTGGAAATTTGTTGGAAATCCCATATATGATTTTTCCAATGAGGATTGTGTAAATTTTGAAGACCTTGGAAATCCTACCTTTGGTGAAATCTCTCAATATTTGGTTCAACTGTACTCGCTCACCATTGGTGATGCTATGTGGTTACATATGGATATTTCTGTCATGGATGTTGAACAATTGGGTTTAACCTCTTCTAGGGTAGATTGCAACTATCATTCACAGCCATGTCCCTCAGTGAGTAATGCAGGTTTTGGTCAACAAGAAGTTGGTTTTATTACAAGATTAGAGTAGCATAGTGTGCCCTCTCCTAGGGAAGATCTGAGATCTTGTGTCTAGTCGTATCTTTCATGGTTGTTGCTGGTTTTAAAAGACATTAGGGCAACAAACAAATTTTGGAGAGCAGGCATACGATCAAGGCATTTTGTACTTGAGACCTATCCAAGCTTGGATAGAGGGGGCTTGTCAGAAAAGCAATTCTCTGTTGCAAGAGTTTGAAGGATTCAAGGTCCATAATCTCTTCTATCATTACATCTACATTCCAATTAAGGTAATGACTTCTACTTAGTTCATCATTGACGTGGTTTTGTCTTGGATTATTTCCAAAGACAAACGGAGAATCCCTAGCATGAACAATATGCTAAGGTGGATTCAATTATGGTATGATTTCAATTGACTTATCTCTCTCATCATGCTTTGAGTAGGTAGGTAGGTTGCATAGTCTATTGCATAAGCATTTGATTCGTCATTTACTTTTACCAATGCATTGTACTTGTTATTTATTGCATTTCAATTTGATTTGAACAAGGAAGGATGGAAGTGTCTTCCTCCGATGCATTTGATGAATTTGTTGTTTGAAGTGTGTGTAGGTCTGTAGGTCCTAGAATATTCCAAGGTTCTCATGCACTTTCAAGAGAAGCGCATCTCCTGCAATTGGAGCTAGTTGTTACCCTCCAAATGTTTTGCAATGTCCCATACCCATTATGCCAAAGATGGGTCTTTTTTCATTATAAAGGCCAAGTTTGGGGCTTGTTTATGTTAAAGTGTTGGTCTCTTGGGGCTCAAGACCTGTGTTCTGGTCATGTCAATTCCTCTTGGTTTTCATTCCAGGAAGTGTTGGCTTAGTGGCATTGCTAACTGCCCCTTTATGGGTGGAAGTCCTTGTCATGTTGGGCCATTTGTGCCCTAGGTTGGTGTATGGTGCTTCTTGGGTTGACTCCATTTGAACACATGGCTTAGGGGCTCCCGTTCACACCCATGTTTATGCTTTGAAGAAGGTGATTGTGCATGTAAGGGTTTTCATATCCATCTTAGTACACCTCATTGATGCCCACTTGGACTTATTTTTTCATGTGTAAAACCTCTTCGATAAAGAAATCCAAATTGATGATGATGCCATCTTTTTGAAGAGACCATATGTCACATCCCTAGGAGTAGTGCCCCAATTTTTTTGATTTCAACTCCAAGGAATATGTGGCACCAACGTGCCTCGTTCGCAAGGGCTTGGCCTACTTGCGACTATTACACCCAAACTACTCCTCTTCACTCAAGGTCTGCTCATAACTACACCTTGAGCTATGAACTACTAAGTCGCTACAAGCACCCACTCAACTTACTCACCCAATAGTCACTTGCACTACAATAGTTTAACATTTAGCCAATTCTATAATTAAACATTACACATGAACATCATGGTACAAGTATCCAACAATATACACAAGAGACAACAAGTATGGTGGTGCCCAAACTAGGCACCTGAACTCACTATGAAGAATGTTACATATATACAAGATACAACAAATAAATACAACATACACTCGTATAAATACCAAAAACACTCATATAAATACAACCAACACCAGGCACCATATAAATACAACAAACACTAGGAACCATATAAATACAACAAACACTCATATACAGATATACAACAGATTCAGGACGATGCCCATACAATCCATGTCCAAGATAGTATAAGCAACCCCAAACATGCTTTCCTAAACCCAAGGAAAAGTTGCTAAGATGTCCCTCACTGGTTGAACATCCAACCTTTGTTGTGTCCGTGGAACTACCTCAATGCACGCCCCAAATTTTTCATTGTGTCAAGCACTGCGTACTCTAGTACTCTTGCTTGGCGGCAAGCAAGCCCATCTGGCTTGAATATGTTCGTCACACAATGTACCCAAGTCATACTACTATGACCTGACAAACTGCACCCAAGTCATACTACTTAGACCCGACAAAGTGCACCCAATTAGTGTTACTTTGTCCTAGTAAAGTGTGCCCAACTTGTGCTACTTTGTCCTGGTAAAGTGCACCCAAATTGTGCTACTTCGTCTCGATAGACTGCGCCCAAGTCGTGCTACTTTGTTCTGACAGACTACATCAACTCACAGTTGTCTGTCTCGACAAAATACACCCAACTCATGATACTTCATCTCGATAGACAAATCCCAACTCACGGTGCTCTATCTCGACAAAATACACCCAACTCGTGATACTTCATCTCGACAGACAGCGCCCAACTCATGCTACTTCAGCCCGGTAGACTACGACCAACCTGTGCTACTCTATTTGGAAAGAATACACCCAACTCACACTTCTCTGTCTCGATAGACTATGCCCAAGTCATGCTACTTGTCCTGATGGATTGCACCCAAGTCATGCTACTATGTCCCAACAGATTGCACCCAAGTCATGTTGTCGCGTCTAGACAAATTTTGCCTAATTCGTACTACTTTCTCCCAACAAATTGCGCCCAAGTCGTGCTACTTTCTCTTGATGAATCTCTCTTGGATTTTTTTACTTGGATGATTTGAATGAATTTTTCTTTGCACTCCAGTTGTATTTATATGGTGCACCCTTTCCAACGGGCTCCCAAATCCATCATACCAACTCTAGTGTGCCCACTCTGAAGTGAACCCAAACCTCATGTGTGACCAAGCCGACGTGCACCCAACTCCCACAAGTGTGCTCACTCCACCAATGTGCCCAAGCTAATGTGTGCCTAACTGTCACAAGTGGACAACATGCTCCACAAGTAAGTGTCATCTTCCCAATCTGTCCCAATGGGTGCGTGCCTTGGGTCCATGCGCCCATCTAAACACGCCCCAAGTCCCATGCTCCCATCCATCATGTCTCTGTAAGTCTATTTTCACTTTTTCTTTTTGGAGTGTGTGGGCACCATGCCTCCACGCACTATCGAAAGCCATGCCCATGTCCGCAAGAGCCAAATATGCTAGATCCACACTCAATCGAATTGGCGGTGTGCCCCTTGCCATGCTACCAAGGTGCTTCACAAATATAATGCGCCTAGCTCCGCACTCAACCTCCATTAAGCCCTCGTGATCCTTCAACACGTGTTTAGGGGAAGTACATTTGACTTTTATGTTTAGGTCACGACATCCTCCCCCACTCAAAGTCATTGCCTCCCTTGACAACACCTCCAAAAGAAACCATGTTTGTTGTCTCCAAACTTGTCTTCTTTTAGAGTCACATCTCATTGCCTTGCTACTGCAAAAACTTTTGTGTCTCCATACTACCGAAAACCCCAAATTTCATGCGTCACCAAGTATATGAATGCATTCTCATTGTTGTCGTTGCCTTCTATTACTGCCACAACCTTCACACTATTTGGAGGCTCCAAATTCTTAAACTTCCACAACTCTAAGAATCGTTATTCTCAAAGTTCACTGCTAAGACTTACACACCCAATCAGAGCTGCCTTCTTCAACTACTTCACAATGCCTCCGAAAAATATCAAGAAAAGCAATCAACTTAGATTGTCATGCCCGTATACATACATGGTCTTCACAACTTAGTAAGCTGGGTAGCTAATCCAATTTCGTGCCAAGTTTGCAAAAATGCACCACTCCATGAACTACCAATCCGACATTTCTGCCTAAATGTCATTGCGCATTACTTCCTGTACTACAAATTTCTTCCACCAAGTCTCCCACTTAGAGGCTCCAACATGTCACAAGTACTTTGTTGTGCCTATACTTCACAACTTTTCATCATTCTTGGTTGCTTCTACCTCGCAAGGTCGAAATTTGCTGCTGAAATGACTCTTCCAAGTCCACTAAGTCTACCAAAATCTATAAGAAAATTGCCTTGCCTCCACAACTAGGGGGGAAGCAAGTGTGCACCAACTCTACTGTTGCCTTCAACTTGCCTCTAAATCTCCTTGCCAAACTTCTTCCTAAAGTGCGCCCATAATGTCTTTGAACTCCCATCTTGGTGCCTCATGCCGTTTCACAAGTCTGATCCGTGCAAGTCAAATACCAACACTCTCACTACTTTGGCCTATCCACTTAGCCCAATTTGTGCCCCTTTTACCAAGTGCAAACTCAAACCCAGCGCATCAACACCCATTCAAAGTCGCATAAATATGATGAGCCCACGCAAAAGATTCTGCATGAGTACTTCCGTTGCTTCCAACTAACAACTGTCATGGCTAACACAGTCATGTTCGCCCAAGGAGCAAACTTATATTTGTCGCAGATGTGGCTGGTCACTCTTCCTTGTCAACCTAAATTGCCTCCTAATCTAAGTCATCAAGTTGTTTGCATATGCTTTCTTGGTTGTTTCCTTCACTGTCTACAATCAACACTTACAACTATCAGAACTTGCTCTTCTAACAAGTAGCTTCTCCTTTGGATTCCATCGTGTTGTTGCTGAGTCACCTCTTGTGCCTCAAATAGTGTGCCAAGGAAGCACTATACCAGGACCTCCATGTCTGTTGCTCACCTTTACGACCAACAAATTATCACTTTCATGTGCATGCTTCATTTTTCTCATAAAGCACGCCTTGCTTTCCTGATCAACCCTTCATAGTCTTTGGCACCTCTATCGACGCCTTAGGCTTCACTGCTCGACCCAAAGTAGTGATCCTCTTGCTCTATTTTGATCAATCCAAGGGGGTTGGTAAGTGGCTGCCAATGCCACTACCAACAGTGAAGTTGCTATTCCAACCTATATTAAACACAAGCC
Organism: Larix kaempferi; assembly: GCA_027924585.1. Classification (NCBI taxonomy): domain Eukaryota; kingdom Viridiplantae; phylum Streptophyta; class Pinopsida; order Pinales; family Pinaceae; genus Larix; species Larix kaempferi. The sequence continues at coordinate 3,749,714 of BSBM01000238.1, read as the reverse complement.
TCCTTCTAACTGACTTCCTCCTAAGTGCCTTCACTGAACCACTTTCCACCAAACGTTGTCGTCCTTTGTCATAGCCAAAATATGAATGCTCACTTTTACAAGTGTCCATCTTTCCTTGACCCATGCACAAGGCTACCATTGCATGCCATTTCCCTTCAACAACGTCAAGTAGTTTTCAACCATCATGGGAGAGCACATCGTCCCAATGAGGCACCAAAGTATCTGATAAGCTCTATGTGTTTCGCTACCCTTGATCTACACCCAAGGTACTCACCAATAATCCCAAAGTCTGTCCCACTTCACTTTGACAAACCCAACCACTCTTCTCACCTCCATGCATAGGTGAGCCCAATTGCATTTCGGCTTAAGACATCGTCCACTTCACTGAACGATTCCTATTCCAACCTTGGTTGTATCCAATCCTTCACTTGGATTGCCACCATTTCCAACCATTCACTCCAAGCTTCAAACCTTCCTCAATCATGCATCAATAGCTCTTGGAACTCTTGGTCCCTTCTGCCCAAGTCTTCCTTCACAACTCTCATCTTGGCTTCCATCTTTTCTCTTGAACCTACGACTCGGTCATCGTCTTTACACGAACGTCGCGAAGCACTGTGTTCTACTATACTCAAGTCTTCTCTTGCCTAAAGTGTCCCATGCAAGTCTGCCACACTTGCACTTTGTTCTGCTCATAGAAGAATTCCCTATGTTTATTCCCACACTTCGCAATCACATTTTCGATCTTTGTGACAGCTCCAAGAGGTGCACCCAACTTTGCCTAACCAACGCACTACACCAGCTTTCTTGCTCAAAAGTGGTGAAGAGATCACTTTTCTGCTCTGCTACCAACTTTTCTCGAAAGTTGCACTTTGATACCATCGGTCATGGCCCTAGGAGTAGTGCCCCAATTTTTATGTTTACAAATCAAAGGAACATGCGACATTGACGTGCCTTGTCTAGAAAGGCCTGACCTACTTGCGACTATTATGCCTAAACTACGCCTCTTCACTTAAGGTCTGCCCATAACTACTCCTTGAGCTACAAATTATTAGGTCGCTGCAAGCCCCTACTCAACTTACTCACCCAACAGTCACTTGCACTACAATAGTTTTACACTTAGTCAATTCTACAATTAAGCATTACACATAAACATCACAATACAAGTATCCAACAATATACACAAGAGACGACAAGTATGGTGATGCCCAAACTCACTATGAAGAATGTTACAATACTACAAGATACAACAAAGGAGTGCGCCCAACCCGATGTTAGCACTCAGATTTTCCTTGGGTTGTGTCAAGGAAACCCCGAGGTAACCATAAAACCACTTTAGACTGTATTTCTAACCTAATATAATCAGAGAGGGATCTCTCACTATTTACAAAGCCTTCTTACTCAAGGTGTTCAATCAAAACACTTAGAAGGTCAGATTCTGGTAGGACAATTTGTTTTTAAAGTTTTGGTAAGACAAACATGAGAGAAACCATTGGGCAATGAAGTCAATAATCATATCTAAGTTAGGTTGCAAGAGCTAGGGGTTTGAAAGGATCATGGGCAGAGGCAAGGTAGACACCATTTCTTCAGTCTGGAGGCTTTTGCAGGTTGATTAGAAGACAAGGAAAACAACCCATCAAACATAACACCTATCTTGGGTGAGTTTTGCAAGACTTTAGAAGAAAATGTTTTGAAAATGCTTGAACAGTGAACCTAGAGCATGAAAGATGAATTCTAGCCCATAAAACCACTGTTCAAACATGAAAAGAAACATAGAATGGAGTGTTAAACTGGAAAAAGAGTCACATAGAAGATCACTTACTGAAAAAGTGGTGGCACAAGAATCTCTGTCATAGAAAAGTTCAACATTCCTCCTCTGCCATTTTATCCATCTACTGAAAATGAAGCCATTACAATGAAAGAGCCTCTCTGCTCTTGAGAATCCCCCTTTTTTCTCTATTACATATGAATATATAGGAGAAGAGACCCTCAGCTCTCAAGCTCGAGCCATCCTAACCTAAATTTGTTACAAATATGATGACACCTATACATACGGGTTTACCAACTTTAAGAATTGGTTACCACGGAAATGACAAATGGCCCATCATCTAATTTATAGGACTCATAATCATCTAGGTTATTGGTTTAAATGCCTCATTCGAATATTTGGAGCAGGTGGGAAAATGTCATGAATTGATGAGTTATTGAATGTATTTTGAACGACCTTTAGCCAACCGCCATCTTCAACCTGAAATATTGATACAACCTTAACAACTGATTTTGTCTTCCACCACATGTAGATGTCCTGCCCTTTTAAGAAGGGGACTGCTGAAAAATAGGCTTCAAAGCCCCACCCGCACATCCCAAATGGTGATAGCTGTGTAAATTTTGAGAGAGGTTTTTATAATTCCATCTGTCCCGGTCAAAACCCATGTGTTCATTTTGCTAGATTCCCCTCCAGCTCCTTGGAATCTGCATTTGAATTTGATGACTCAGACAGGATTTTGAAATTCTGGAAAATTACCCTGTAAAAATCCTTTCAATTCTCGCAAACCATAATACCTGTGTAAAAAATGAGAGAGGTTATTGAAGATTGGCCCGTGCTGAAGAAAAACCTCCCTCGGTTTCTCAAAATTCATCTTCATTTGGTGTAAACAATTCTTTGAAGTTAATGGCTAAAACAATCATTTCTAGATAATTTTATTTACCCACGAGCATGTAAATTTCGTTGATTTTGGAAATTTATTTTGTCCTTGCATGTTCAATCACCGAAATGAATATCCACCGTAGATGCCTTTCTCCATCCGATCTGAATCATTTAGATAAGTGGAGCCTACCCGATTTCGCTGATTTGGAAAGTTCTTTTGTCCTTGCAAGTTGATGATGCGAGATGAAATGTCAACTGTTGATCTGTTTGGCAAGATGATGGATACCCGACACGCGCTAGAACTTACCTAGATTTCACATGGCTTGGCTGTCTCCAATGGCTATTGTCTTCAACCGTATCCAAAGCTACTATCATTTTCTGTTGCAGTAGCTCCTAAACTGGTTGCATAGTCGTTTGCTGTTGGGACAATTATGTAAGTATTGACCATATAAAGGAATGTGCTAGCAAGGTTTAAGGACAAAGACATGAGATGGAAGTCTTGTTTCTCCACATATTCTCCAGGAGGACTCGGCAGCTCCTCCTCAATCAGAAAAGCATTATGCCCAAGGAACCTTAGAAAGTTTGTTGAACGTGTAAAGCCTCTCCTCTACGAGAGCTTTTATTGAGTCAACAACGGGATCCTGAGGTGCTAGTACTTCAGAGGGCTGATCATAAATAGATAAGTAGATTTCACTACGATGTTGAAGCTCTGCAAGATTGCGATATAATGCACCAACAACAGCTTCCAGACCCACGTGTTTGAAGACTTGTTGGAGCTGAGAATAAGGATGATTTGCATGAGTTGTAACATAGTACTTCATGAACCGGTATCCAACACGCTTGTCAAACTTTTTCAGTATCTTACGCAGTCCAATTGCATTTATCTCAACAAAACACAGCAGTTTCAGCAAATCATGTCCAATGTCAGTGTATGCTACTCGAAGCTCATACAAAGAAGGCAACTCATTCTGCTCCATTAGCACTTCACGCTCTTCTCTCATGAGAACACCGAAAATGGGTGCATGATTGTGAAGGATGAAAACGTTTCCCTTCCCAACCATTTTCATATGCCAACAAATTCCTTCGCCTCTTCAATCCCCAACACGACAGCAAGCTTCCTAGTAATCAAACTCTTGGACAAATGGCATTTTAGAATCATATTTCTTTTCTTTTATTTTCTGTCATTTGTCAATATCCCACATTGCTCGCAAGAATAAGTAACCTTGTGTTTATATGCGTCGATCAATAGTATACATTTCGATGACGTGAGCACTACCATACCCCTCGTGGGGTCTTTCACCATGTGACTTGATGCTTAGCACTTAAACGCTGGCTTGTGTATTTGTAACTTAACTTGTGTGTCGTGGTTGTAGGTCATGAAGAGATGGAGCTTGGAGCGTTAGAACTAACTTAGCCTTCAGGCTGAAAAAATATTAAAATGAAATGTTAAAAAATCCTTTGCATAAAGCTGAGAGCCAATTTTGGCTTAAAAAAACCAAAAATTAATTTATAAAGCCAAAGTTCTGGCTAAATAAAATCAGAAACTTTAAGACATAAATCTTTTTGCCATAAAAAACCCACTCTTTATAATTTTTTGCTTTGAGATTGTGCGCAGGCTCTGGGCTCATGTGCCCTCAGCGTTATGTACTTGGAGATTTGCCCGAAAGCAATCATGGCAAAAATATTGAAAATTTTGTTGTGCTAACAACTGGCTCCAACTGGGGATGCTATCCTCCTCTCGAGGTAGCAAAGAGCCCCGTAGACCAAGTTCCTAATCCATTGGATTGCTCCCAACCTTCTCTGAAATCCTCAACCTATTCTGACCTGTAACCATCAGCTGAACCCATTCTGCAAACAAACCCCACTCTGTAACTTCTAACCTTAAACTATCACCCATCCATCCTTTGAAAACTGAAACCAACTATAAACTGAAATCAAACTAAAAAAAAAAATTGCTGAAAGAAATGCTCGTCATGTCGAGCTTATTCACACACTCCTACCTACTCTACTTTACTGAGCACAATCACCCAGTCAAGTAAACTTTGACTTCCAATGACGCCAATCAAGTAATTGATCCAATAATTTAGCTTTCTCATCATTCTTAATCAAAATCAGAACATAATGGCAAAAAGGTATGATAAAAGTCTTGACATTTGAGGCACACACCTAACCAACCCTTATCACTGCAAAGTTTCTCCATATATTCACCCGCTGGATCATAAGCAACATGATATCCTTCAAAAAACTTTGTTATTTGTTTGTCATGACAAGGTTGCCTCAAACTGCAAATTCTCTTGCACACTATCCAATCGTTTTTCAAAAGAATCTTGAAGGGAATTCTCATGACAGTTTTCAAATGAGATATCAACAGCTTCATTCAAAATTTCGGAATTTAAAACTCGATCCTCTTTATGTAATCAGCAGAAATATCATTATTTTGTTCAATAAAATCAAGCGAAATAAATTCTTCTTGACACAAAAATTCTGAATTTGAAAAGGAACCTTGATTTTCTTTTTGGTGCTTCACTTCCTCATTGCAAACTTCTGTTTTTTTCTAAATGTTGGGACTGATTGCATGATTGCTCTTCTCTTTCATCATCAATTTCAAAAAAGTTAATGAAATTCTCCATTACCTCAAATTTCTGTCTTCAATTAAAAATTCTAAGTCTTTGTCTCAGTAATTCAAATGAAGAATAACAAAAAGGCAAACAATCACTTTTAGCATGCTCACTATCCACTCTATTTTCAGAATTTTGGTCATGGATTGCAGTCAATTTTTCTTCACTAACTGTCCCAAAATTTGCAAATTTTTTTGTTGGTTGTTTAGGTACATTATCCCAGTATTCATCCTCGTATTCATCATATATAGGTAGGCTGAAAACTTCTTTAAAACCATCACTAACAGAATTTTCAACATGCTGATTGCAATCTTCAAAAAACAAACCCTTACAACACTCTTCTTGTACATCATTGGGGTGATATGCTTCTTGCTCACAAAAAATAGAATTGGAAGGCATGGCAAGTTCTTTTTGTTCATATTGCTCAACCAATTCTAATTCTTCTTCAATTTTGTTATCTCCAATATTTTGGTCTGAAATGTTTTTAGACATTCTAATATGTCTTCAACCTCCAATAAATCAATAAACATTTGTTGTAAGGTGGGAGACTTTCTCTCCAAGATATGATAAGAGAGATCTGGATGGAAGGCTTGGCCATATTGCAACTTGGAAAAACCTTCAGGTGGCTGAATCTCTTCAGGTATCTTATAATAGAGACTAGCAAATCTCCTATTGAAACTTGAAACAGTTTCATCTTCCATTCTCTTCATGGCATAAAACTCTGAAAGGAATTGATCCCAAGATTTTCTTCTACCCCAGAATCTCAGAAAGATATTAGAAAACTCTTCCCATGTACTGATGGATCCAGGCTGTAAATGTTTAAACCATTCCTTAACATCTCCTTGCAAAGATTGGGAAAAAGCCCTCATGCAAACATCATCATGTTCTACTTCAAAGAGGTCAAGGAAATGCTCAAAGGCTTGTAGATGTTTTTCAGCTGTGAGTGTGAAAATCCTCACAGCAGATCTAAGAGCTGATGTATACCTCACAATGAAAGAATTTAGGAATAAGATTAAGAGTGGTCAATGCAGTAAAATGAGCAACAGAATAATAATACAGTAGAACTCAGATAGAAGAAAAATAACTTCACACACATTAATTCATTAATCACAAATGGACAAATAAATAATACAATGCATGAGGATTCGAATGCCAAGGTGGGAATTCGAATTAGCCTTCATGGAGAGATTAAAAGATCACTAGAGTGTCATCAGAGCACAACTAGAAGTCTTCATCATCATCAGTGGAGTCATCAATGCACAAGTAACTGCCAATCATCAGTCAAACTGAGTCTAACTGAGTGTGGTAGGTGTAACTGGCACATGAAGGCACTAACTGAATGAAGGAGGCTCAATGGAGGGCGCATGAGGAGCTAACTGGAGTCAAAATGGGCAGTCTAGTCTCATCGGAGGTCCATCGGAGTGATACAGTTAGTTGAGAGTCAGTCTATCCTTAAATCAATGAAAGAACTGAAGATAAATCAACTAATTGAAGTGCAACTGAGTGGTAGGTGAGAGAGGACGAGTGGTTTCCTTAAATCAAGGAAGAAGGGCGCATTAAGCTTTAGGAGGGCTAAAACTGATCAGTGAGAAGATCCTGGGGCTAGCTAACTGAGGGCTAGGTGCTGGGACTGATGACTGGGATGCATGCAAGACTGAAAATGCAAATAATGAAAATGCTGGTAGGATTAGGATGGAGTATAGGAATATCCTAACAGTGAGACTGCCATCTTCTCCATAAAAAACAGGGAGGTATTTATGGTATTTTGGAGGATATTCGTGAAGAACAAGGGGCATCTTCAAAGGACCATATCTCTGCTAAGACCTAGAAGGTAAAGGAATATGTACAGGAGGAATGTCATCAGCCTTAATCTCACGGGGTTTGCAAGACTGATCATGGATCTCATGTGATTCAGAGAAAAAAAAAAAACTAACTCAAATTATCTTTAAGAACAGAAGAAGAAGGTATGTCTACAAGATCTAATGAAGGATATACAAGGGTAAAGTTTCTCATGGCCTAAGAATTTCCGACAAAACATAAACTTCTCGATATGTACACATAAAGATAAAAAGAAGTCAATGCAAAAGAACAAGACCTCTTTGAAGAAATTGACACTTTGATACCTGGATCTTAGTTCTTCCATGTTTCAGTCAACTGAGCTCATTCTCAAGTGGAGCCTGCAAATTGGATTGAACCATGAGTGGAGTCGCCAGGTGAATGGTACACAACCTTCTTGATGTCTGACTGTTGTCCACTATCAGTAGTCAGATCTGAAACTTTGTCGTTCTTCCCAGGGACAATGCAACTTTCGCTCCCCGACAACAACGCCAATTTGTTAGCACTCAGATTTTCCTTGGGTTGTGTCAAGGAAACCCCGAGGTAACCACAAAACCACTTTAGACTGTATTTCTAACCTAATACAATCAGAGATGGATCTCTCACTATTTACAAAGCCTTCTTACTCAATATGTTCAATCAAAACACTCAGAAGGTTAGATTCTGGCAGGACAATTTGTTTTTAAAGTTTTGGTAAGACAATCATGAGAAAAACCATTGGGAAATGGAGTCAATAATCAGATCTAAGTTAGGTTGCAAGAGGTAGGGGTTTGAAAGGATCATGGACAGAGGCAAGGTAGACACCATTTCTTCAGTCTTGAGGATTTTGCAGGTTGATTAGAAGACAAGGAAGACAACCCATCAAACATAGCACCTAGCTTGGGTGAGTTCTGCAAGATTTTAGAAGAATTTTTTTTGAAAATGCTTGAACAATGAACCTAGAGCATGCAAGATGAATTCTAGCCCATAAAACTACTGTTCAAACATGAAAAGAAACACAGAATGGAGTGTTAAACTAGAAAAACAGTCACATAGAAGATCACTTACTGAAAAAGTAGTGGCACAAGAATCACTATCATAGAAAAGTTCAACATTCCTCCTCTGCCATTTTATTCATCTACTAAAAATGAAGCCATTACAATGAAAGAGCCTCTCTGCTCTTGAGAATCCCCCTTTTTTCTCTATTACATATGAATATATAGGAGAAGATACCCTCAGCTCTCAAGCTCGAGCCATCCTAACCTAAAGTTGTTACTACTATGATGACACCTATACAGACGGGTTTACCAACTTTAAGAATTGGTTACCATGGAAATGACAAATGGCCCATCATCTAATTTATAGGACTCATAATCAGCTAGGTTACTAGTTTAAATGCCTCTTTCAAATATTTGGAGCAGGTGAGAAAATGTCTTGAATTGATGAGTTATTGAAGGGATTTTGAACGACCTTTAGCCAGCTATCATCTTCAACCTGAAATACTGAAACAACCATAACAACTCATTTTGTCTGCCGCCACCTATAGATGTCCTGCCCTTTTAAGAAGTGCACTACTGAAAAATAGGCTTCAAAGACCCAACTGCACATCCCAAATGGTGATAGTTGTGTAAATTCTGAAAGTGTTTTATGTAATTCCATCTGTTCCGGTCAAAACCCATGTCTTCATTTTGCTACATTCCCCTCCAGCTCCTTGGAATCTACATTTGAATTTAATGACTCAAACAGGATTTTGAAATTCAGGAAAATTACCCTATAAAAATCCTTTCGATTCTCGCAAACCATAATACTTGTGTAAAAAATGAGAGAGGTTATTGAAGATTGGCCCATGCTAAAGAAAAACCTCCCTCGGTTTCTCAAAATTCATATTCATTTGATGTAAAAAATTCTTTGAAGTTAATGGCTAAAACAGTCATTTCTAGATAATTTTATTTACCCACGAGCATGTAAATTTCGTTGATTTTGGAAATTTATTTTGTCCTTGCATGTTCAATCACCGAAATGAATATCCACCGTAGATGCCTTTCTCCGTCTGATCTGAATCGTTTAGATAAGTGGAGTCTACCCGATTTCGCTGATTTGGAAAGTTCTTTTGTCCTTGCAAGTTGATGATGCGGGATGAAATGTCAACCGTTGATCTATTTGGCAAGATGATGGATAACCGACACGCGCTAGAACTTACTTGGCTTTCACATGGCTTGGCTGTCTCCAATGGCTATTGTCTTCAACCATATCCAAAGCTACTATCATTTTCTGTTGCAGTAGCTCCTAAACTGGTTGCATAGTCGTTTGTTGTTGGGACAATTATGTAAGTATTGACCATACAAAGGAATGTGCTAGCAAGGTTTAAGGGCAAAGACATGAGATGGAAGTCTTGTTTCTCCACATCTTCTCCAGGAGGACCCGACAGCTCCTCCTCAATCAGAAAAGCATGATGCCCAAGGAAACTTAGAAAGTTTGTTGAATGTGTAAAGCCTCTCTACTGCAACTTTAATTGAGTCAACAATGGGATCCTGAGGTGCTAGTACTTCAGAGGGCTGATCATAAATAGATAAGTAGCTTCCACTACGATGTTGAAGCTTTGCAAGATTGCGAGATAATGCACCAACATCAGCGTCCAGACCCACGTGTTTTAAGACTTGTTGGAGCTGAGAATAAGGATGATTTGCATGAGTTGTAACATAGTACTTCATGAACCGGTATCCAACATGCTTGTCAAACTTTTTCAGTATCTTACGCAGTCCAATTGCATTTATCTCAACAAAACACATCAGTTTCAGCAGATCATGTCCAATGTCAGTGTATGCTACTTGAAGCTCATACATAGAAGGCAACTCATTCTGCTCCATTAGCACTTCACGCTCTTCTCTCATGAGCAGACCAAAAATGGGTGCATGATTGTGAAGGACGAAAGCGTTACCCTTCCCAACCATTTTCATATGCCAACAAATTCCTTCGCCTCTTCAATCCCCAACACGACAACAAGCTTCCTAGTAATCAAACTCTTGGACAAATGGCATTTTAGAATCATATTTCTTTTATTTTCTGTCATTTGTCAATATCCCACATTACTCGCAAGAATAAGTAACCTTGTGTTTATATGCGCCGACCAATAGTATACATTTCGATGACATGAGCACTACCATACCCCTCGTGGGGTCTTTCACCATGTGACTTGATGCTTAGCACTTAAACATTGGCTTGTGTATTTGTAACTTAACTTGTGTGTTGTGGCTGCAGGTCATGAAGAGCTGGAGCTTGGAGCATTAGAACTAAGCCTTCGGGCTAATATTTTTTGAAAAATATATTAAAATGAAATGTTCAAAAATCCTTTGCATAAAGCTGAGAGGCAATTTTGGCTAAAAACAACCAAAAGTTAATTTATAAAGCCAAAGTTCTGGCTAAATAAAATTAGAAACTTTAAGACATAAATATTTTTGCCATAAAAAACCCACTCTTTATAATTTTTTAATTTGAGATTGTGCGCAGGCTTTGGGCTCATGTGCCCTCAACGTTATGTACTTGGAGATTTGCCCGAAAGCAATCATGGCAAAAATATTGAAAATGTTACTGTGCTAACACCCGACAAACATTCATATACAGATATACAACAGATATGGGACAATGCCCATAAAATCCAAGATATTCTAGGAAACCCCAAACATGCTTACTTGAACCCAAGGAAAATATGCCAAAATGTCCCTCATTACTTGCACAACCAACCTTTACTTTGTCTGCGAAACTATCTCAACAAAACTACCTCAACACAAGTCTCGACTTCTTCACTCCCTCAAACACTGTGTACTCTAGTAGTCCTGCTCACCACCAACCACCCCCATTTGGCTTGACCACGTCTGTCACCCGATGCGCCCAAGTCACACTACTCTAACCCAACAAACTGCTCCTAGAAGTGCACCCAAGTCGTACTACTCAGACTTGACAAACTGCTCCTGGAAGTGCACCCAAGTCGTACTACTTAGACCCGACAAAGTGCACCCAACTCATGCTACTCTGTCCTTGCAAAGTGCACCTAGAAGTGCGCCCCAACTCGTGCTTTTCCATCCCAACACACTGTGCTGAATTCGTGCTACTTTGTCTCGACAAATTGCACCCAACTCATGGTGCTTTGTCTCAACGAATTACGCCCAACTCATGCTACTTCGTCCCGGCAGATAGCGCCCAACTCATGCTACTTTGTCCCAACATATTGGGCCCAACTCGTGCTACTCCATCAAGATAGATTACGCCCAAGTTGTGCTATTACGTCTCGACGAATTGCGCCCAAGTCATGCTACTGCGTCCCGACGAATTATGCCCAAGTCATGCTGTTGCGTCCTAACGAATTGCCCCTGAGTCCTGCTACTTTTTCTCGACTGACTTTTCTTGCATTTTTTTGCTTGGATGACTTGAATAATTTTTACTTTGCACTCCACTTGTATTTATATGGTGCACCCTTGCCAAGGGGCTCCAAAATCCATCATACGAACTCAAGTGTGCCCACACCGACATACGCCCAAACCTCATGTGTGCCCAAGCCAATGTGTGCCCAAATCTAACAAGTGGACAACGTGCTCCGCAAGTAAGTGTCGACTTCACAAGCCGTCCCAATGGGTGGGTGCCTTGGGTCCACACACTCAATTCAACGAGCACCAAGTTTCATGCTCCCATCCATCATGTCTCCACAAGACTATTTTCACTTAGTCTTTTTGGAGTGTGCGGGCACCATGCACCCGCCATGCCTCCATGCATTGTCGCAAGCCATGCCCAGTCCACACAAGCCAAGTGTGTCAGCTCCACACTCAATTGAACCATGGTGTGCCCCTTGCAATGCTCCCAAGGTGCCCCTCAACTATAGTACGCGCAACTTCGCACTCAACCTCTGTCAAGCCCTCATGAGCCTTTGGCACGCATTTAGGGGAAGTGCTCCCGACCTTCATGCCTAGGCTACGACACTATACCATCTAAAGGAGGGCTTCAAGGGGAAAAAAAATCGTTGGGGTTAGTTGGGGCATGACACCCTCCTCCCATGCTCAACGTTTCATCGAGTTGTAGCAAGTCATACTTTTTTATCATTATTTGATGTATTATGTAGTTTAGCCCCCAACTTTTGGGTGACAAACCCTAAACAATTCATTTTAAGTCATTTTAGGTTGGTCAGCTTAAAAATGAGGTTAAGTTAGCGTATAGTCACATACAAATAAGGCTAGCCTCCTCATTTGTAACATAAGATCATGGGATCAAACAAAGTGATTCATATTTTTCTCCTTTTGTACATGGTTAACTAGTGCGTACCTCTTTCCTTGAGCATTTTTTCTAGATTACTAGGGTTTGATGTGATGTGAAGGTCTCTTTACTGGTTTTTCAAGACGTGTTTAAGTGGAAGGATTCTTAGAAATGTTACTTTATCTTTGTATTAAATTATGTACTATATATTGCAAAAAAATACAAAAAATCAAATATTGTGAAAAACCCTAAAAAAAAAATTTTTTTGTAAAAATCCCAAAATATTTACTTTTCCGTACCCTACTTATTTTAATGGTTATTTTTTGAAGTTGTTAATTGCAGTAGTGTATTTCAGATCTTGATTAAATATTGTAAAAATCCAAAAGAGTTAGAAAATCTTTTAAAAATATTAATTTTATGCCCTAAAAGTGCCCTGAAGGAGGTGACGCCATCCTAGGGTTAAGTGACATCAGCCCTAAAGGGTTGTTTCAAATCTGGTTATTGGGTTATTGCAAGTCCATTTCATCAAAGAAGTCAAACCCTAGGGGTTTGAGGGAGTTTGGGTAAAATCCAAAGTTATCTGAGAGGATATTGGAGGGATTTGAGGCCAAGGATATTTTTGGTTCACCTTGACTCCGATAAATTGTAGACCTGAAGCATAAATCAATATAAAATCACATCTTCCATCCACCAAAAGAGGGATGCCCTAGGGGGGATTTATGTACACTACCTAGTTGGTTCTCAAAAGGTAAGTTGTGGGTGATTCCGATGGTTAGTTTGCAACTTATCTTGTGTTTTCTGTTGTTGGTTTTTACCGCAAAAAATAACATCAACATATTACATATTCATTATTGCTCCAACCCTTCCAAGTCAAAGGGTTCATTGTACTTATCTTTCATTGACTCAATTTGGCAATGGTATATTGATAGTGTGAAGGTCTTGTACGGATAGAAGTGCTTTCTTTTCATATTTTACAAGTCTATTCTTATGTTAATTGGGGGGCCACCTGTTGCCCAAGGAGCAAGGCCTAAACATGAAGGGGGTTACATTGAGGTGACATTGGGTGTACTTCCTTTAAGAGTTGTAAATCAAGCACCAGGGTCACTAGGTCCACCTATCTTATTTGGATCCACATACTTCATTTGGGTCCATTTATCTCCGATTGTGGAAGAGTGTTAGTTTTTGAGGTAACATGGAGCTAAGTACTTTCTCACCTTTAATACAACCTCTATTTACAAATCCCCAAGATCTGACACTATTTTGTACAAATGATTCTCAACATATTTTAGTGGATCTCTTCCTTCCACACTACGATGATGATCCTTTTTTATGTACTACACTGGGTAAATTTGTGATCAAATACAACTTGCGCCACCCTTTGTACCTTCAATCAATCAACATACGTCAATGGATCATTCTTTTATACCTCTACTAGAGGCCACCTTCACAAGGTTGTGGAACCATATTGTTGTTGAAGATATGGCATTCAAAGGGGGATTATATCATAATTATATGGATGAAATCAAACATTAAAATGGAAAATTGTAATGTAATGCCTTCTCTCCAAGACCTTGTATTCAAATTATAGGGTGGTGTTTTGGATAGGGCCACTCTATTTTGATCCAAGTATCCTTAAACCCACACATTGTTGTATCTTGGCTACGAGCAACCTATTTAAGATAGGTATCCATAAACTCACTATAATTTATATTTCAGCTTTGATCGACTCTATATTGAGTTGGCTATCTATAAATCCACTCACATCTATGTTCACCATTTCTCCTTGTGGCCACCTATTCAGCAAGAGTGGAGTTGAGAATGGTGTAATGTTCACATGTGGCAACGACCATTTTACATTATCATTAATACATTTTGTTAGGCATTAATTATGACTAAGACCACTTATTGTCATACTAAATTATGGTTGAAACCTTGTTTTAATCCATGTCCACTTAATTGAAAATAAGAATATATTTTGATGGAAGATACCATACTAATTAACTATGAGAGATAGAAGAGAGATGGTTCGACAAGATTGAATTCCTCAACAAATATATGAATATAACTAAAGGGTTCTATAGTATTCATATAACTTTGCGTGAAAAGAGTGTTTGGGAACTTATTTGACAATTAACAGCTTCGCACAACTGGGTGCTAATACAAGGGAGCGATTTCCCAGAACATCATATCTTCCTTGCAATTTATCTCTGAAAATGCATAATAATATAACTGGAATCTATCAATGATCGTTAATAGGACGAGTAAATACAATAGCGCATTCAGCTTAGGCTAGACAGTTTATACAATCCACTTCATAGAGAATGTTATAACAACAAAAGAGCAAAACAGAGAACAGTGATATTCAATCCAGATTTCTGTTTATGTTGAGAACTACCCAATACTTCACATTATCCTACTCCAAACCATAAAATTATTGAGGAATCGAGTGTTGACGTTCTGTAGTCTTCCTTTTGTTCTAGCAATGGGGTACCAAAAACAGATTGAAACAAATAATATCTCAATGTTGCTGACAAATTGAAAGTGCTATCACTCAAAGGTGGCACCATTTTTATGGAAACTAAAATTGAATAAATTAATGCATTGCTTTGCAATGGTCATCCAAAAAATTGAAATGCAAGATTGAAGTTATTTGCACAGCCGCTCATGAACACTGCCGAGAGTTGCTTCTCCCTGAACTGTTGGTAACATTGCTGCTACACATGCCTCTTTAACTACTTCATTCAGAGGGGCATAGAGACACCAAAGAACAAATAGTAAAGGGGCAGTATAAAATTGAGAACATGATTCATTGTACTATGCCATTTGAACAAATCAATAACTATGGCAAATATTTATGCCTTCACTGGTACAATTCAATAGCAACATCTGTCAAACTTTTCAGCGTGGACAAGCTATTGAATGTTGTAAAGTAATGATGGACATCAGTATCTTCTCACAGAGTGATTTTGTCCATCAACCAATTCTCCTGATGATTGCAGGCAGAGCTTCAACACAGTTTGAAACTCATGAGGCAGACAACAAATCCTGCAAGAGCACTTCCACTAAACCATATCAAATTAATTTCTTCTTGTTTGCAATGAGACCGATGCTGTAGATGCTTCTGCAATTAAAGAAACAGGGAGTCTGCCCTGCAAACAGGTGCCGATATCAAAAGGGTGCAAAGATGAACCATCAAATAAGAGATTAACTCCAGGCAGAATCACATCGTTACTATGGTAATCATCTGAATTCTCTGGTTTTGTCCCAGATGTTGCATCAAGTGTTGTAGAAGATCCTTCAGCTGATTTAGTACCAGGCTCATATACAGGAGTGAGAGCATAGGACCTGAACATGACAACATTCATGATTAGAACTTAGAAAGGCCTTTATTATTTTCATTTGCTGAAGAAAAATGACAGGTTGCTGTATATCTGTAATACATGGCTTGCACTTGCTGAATTATGCACCGCCAACACAAAAGTTTATTATGATAAAGGCAATATCTTCCATATAACCAGGTAAAAGGAATGTACACCCTGTAGTGTTAGAATGTGCGAGTCTAGTGTTAGTCCATTGTTTATTCTTAGGCCAGAGTTTATAATTAGAGTGAGACACTAGTTGTCTAGATAAATAATTCCCATTCCACTTACACAGGTTGGATGTTGTTTGATCTTAGTTGGATAATCATAAGATATTCTCTCCATATAGATTCGTTCCTACCTCAAGGAATGGCTGTTGTGGGGGGCAGTATCTATCTTTGGACTAGTAATCTTCCTCTCTTTTCACTATTAAGCTGCATTTTATTTTCTGACGAAACATTGTCAAAAGATACCATCATCATGAAAAATTATATTTTCTTCGATAATAAGTGGCACAAAGTGAGAGGAACCCACTTCTTTGATGTGAAGTTGGACACTTAATTCTTGAATACCCTTAATCATATTTATATCACTTTGACTTTGATTAATGATTTTCCTTTTGACCAATATATCCCTTTCTTTATAATTCTATTTATTAACAACTTATGTTCAATTATGTCTCTTTCCGTTTTAAATCCTCCTTTTAATATATTTATAAGGGAGCGGCTATTTTATATTTATGCTCTTAACTAAATGAATATTTTGCCTTTGATTTATTCGAGACTTGCGTCTTATGAGGATGGACTATGGAGAGTCATGAATAAATGATGCATCAATTTGGTAATGTAAACCACCAGATTTGACTGTAGTTTTCTGCAAGCTTACACCAGATTTGACTGTCATTTTCTGCAAGCTTACAGACGGCTTGAAGTAGCAGGAATATTTTCCTGTGTTAGAGGGTGCACGACAGTTCAATTACACCACTGCTAATAGCTCCCAATGCAATCAGTTTTCCCTGTAGGGGTTAATGCAGTGGACTCCTTCAAAATTTGGCAGTTATTCACATGCTTATTCTTCACCACAAATAGCAATAAATCAGTGTTTTACAGTGGAGGTTAGGGTGTGTTTCTCACTTGACAGTGTTATCACATCTATGTTAGCTGGAGCTACCATACTGCAGACTGTGTGGCCGAGGACCGCACAGTACTTTTTTTTCCAGATCGGAGATCAGCCGCCTTCAGACAAGGCAGTTTTGTTCAGACTTCCCCTAGCAGATATATCAGAGGGGACAGACAGTTGTACAATGCTACACACATTGTCACTTACCATCTACCACAAGGTCACCTTTCCCTTTCCAGGCTTTGACATGAGCCCATTTGAGACAGTTGCCTAGTCATGTTTTGGTCGAGATTATCACAGTATATCGCTGGTTTATTATGTGCCCGGATTCAGCAGAGATCCAGCTCACTGATAGCTTCAGTAGCAGCAGGTATTGCATTTGATGATTATTGCTCATGTTGTAGATTAGACTTCTTTATACTTGTTAGTACACTAACTCTGCATGAGACGATATATTTGGTGATCTAGCTATTGCATGATGTGATTGGGCCCTTGATGATGTCTATCCACCCCTCCGCTTAAGCTTATGTATATGCACGCTGAGTCATGTCCTCTACACTTGGCATAGACTTGATCACTTAGTCCCTCTCGGTAGCTGACTTTAGCTCCATTATCACTTTCCCCATCCATCCGACTCATCCATGATACTTGTTCTCGACTTGGATTCTGATTTGTGATCCCGAGGACCCCATCCCCACTGATCTCTGAGTTTGCCATGACTCCCTGTTTATTGTGCCTCGGCTCTTTAGTGTGTGAGATACACTTTTAGACCTGGGATTTGCTCCTGTCGGTTGCCCCCGATGTTGCAATGCAGTTAGGATTGTGTAGCCTCATCGGGTGTTCCCCATTGGTCATCGAAGCATGTATTGCTCACCCCCATTACCTTTGCAGTATGAGCACCATGTTTATATCTTTTGAGATATGTATGTAGCCCAAGAGGGCCTTGATGTAAATGAAGAAATGTAAATCAAACCAAAAAAGGCTATTATATTGTAAATGTAAAATCTAGCCAAAAAGGGCCAAGTATGAAACTCATTGTAAATTCCATGCAATGTATTTATAAACACACATGGATACTGGTCAGTTGTACATGTCAGCATTTGTAGTGGTTATTCCTCACCTAGTCCTGCGGGGCAAGGAGGTGAGAGGCAGCAAGGGACAAGTTCAAGATTGCCCCCTAGAGTCTCAAATTACGGTTTGCCGGACACCCAGTTTGGCGGCTCTAGAAAAAAACCTCACGGAGTCTTTAGATACAGATGTGAGTTGTGAGATACTTGTTAGATGGCTAGTGGTGGTTTCCCTGCACTATAACCATTTGTGAGGCACCGCCCTTCCCCGTGTTCTGTCATGGCATACTTATCTCAGTGGACCCCACTTTCCCGAGTTGTCCAAAGGGTCACATGATCTTCATCCTTGTCCTCCCATGTCCTTTGCCTTGTTGTCCGCATCACCTAAAGTCAGCAGAGTAGTCAATTCTATAAGATGTGCATAGCATTTAGTCTTCTGGATGTGGTGGGCCCACCTCATCAAGGCCTTGTATTATCTCGGGATTTAATGTATTTTTGATCACCATGTTATCATTGTATTGCTTAGTAATGTACTAACTTGTATAATTGAGCCTTGTCACTCCATGATTGCATACAGGTATTCAGCTAGCACTATTGTTGACCAGATTTGACTTGGTCAAACTGAGTTGACTAGGCCAAAATGGGCCCGAAAAAATGTTGCGATCGGAATTTCGATTTCGGTCAATTATTATCTACAGGGATCCCATATGAGCATGCAGGTGTCAGAATTGCAAAAGACCGAAGCATTTGAGAAATTTTTAATTATTATTGGTCAATTTTGACCTGTTTTAATTAAAAATTATGGATTTTGGGCAAATAATGCCTAAGTGATGGATCGGGGTCGTTCAAGTGGTCATCCCTACTACTTTTGGGGTCCACGATCGCATTGCAGCAGACGGTTCAGCAATCCGGGCACTAAAATTGTGTCAAAAGCCCAAATTTCATCTTCAGCCATATAAACTAGCAAAAATTACATGGAGAATCAAATTTTGACTAAGGTAACTATAGGCAAATGGAAAAATCAATGATTGGCAAAGGTAAAGGTAATTTCTAAGATAAAATGGTAAGGTTTGACATTGTATTTGAGCATGGTGGGGCCCTCTCCATGGCAGCTCATTGTTGGAGGTCGAATTGGCCCATTGGGGGCATTTTTCTCCACCTAGGGGAATTCGATTTTGATGTATTGTTGTATTAGTTGGGGGGATAAAACATCCCATAGACACCCCCCAACCACATTATATGTAATGTAGGGGCCCCACAAGGGGACCCCCTCTCCACATGTGCGTTTCTCTTGGGGCAATTCGCACCCCCCCTCTTGGCATCTCTCTCCACCATTTGATTTGATGGTTGGGGAGTGATCTCCACCCTCCATTTTGGGGAGAAACTTGTATGAGGAGTGGCCTCTCTCTATAAGAGAAGGCACTCACTCCATTTGTAGTTCTTCTTGGCATTTTCGATTTGCACTTGAGATAGAGAGACATTCCATTTGCAGCTTGATACTTGGTGTTGTGGAGTAAATTTTGTGGTGATTGATAGCTAGTGTTGGATGCATTGTGGAGATAGTTTGTTGTGTCTTTCCATACTTGTTTGCTGGTTCATATTTGCAGCATTGGTGGCCATTTGAAGAAGGGCGCTGTACTTGGAGCGGGAGCACCATTCCAGCGATTTTCTCCAAAGTTATCCACAAGGGAGTTGTAGTTTGATATCTGCTATTCAATTCCTTTATCTTCAGCCATTTATTTGCTGTTATACTTGATTATTTGCTGTAGTTACTGATTATTGTCTTGATTGTGGTAGGTACCCAGGTCGCCATTGGTGTCCAGTCGCTTCTCATGCTCAAAGGAACTCGCAGGCTACTTCACATTTGATCTTCCAGGCTAGTGTTCACTCAAAGTTCTCCATTTCACCATTTCACCAGGTACTCTTCATCTCCTTGTCTCTCCTTCATAATTTTCACTGTCTTGCTAAGTTGGAAAACATCTAATAAACCCTAAAATACAAAAAATTAACTTCCCACCGCTAGAACTCTTTTTTATTTGCAAACCCGCTTTTCATTTGAGCTTAATAGCCTACATCTTAAGTTTCATCAATTTTCGACTCCATTTACCCTTTGAAACAGCACTGGTCCTATTGCCAAAAACGCCCCTCTAAGGCGTTTTTCTCTTCTGTTGGTTTAGGGTCTCTTTGGGGTTCTAGGTATTCTTGATTCTTGTTTAGACCGTCATTTTACCTTAGGAAATCAAGTTTCATCTTCAAAAAGTGATTAAAAACCTTAATTTTATGCTGCCCTAGGTCCACCAATCTCAGAAACAATCTCTCCCATGGGCATAATTTCATTTAATAATCACTTATTGCATTGCTTGCTGCCTCAGTTATTTTCAGCCATCTAATTCACTATTTTCATCATAATCTATTGCTGGTCACACTTCATCTACTCGCTTGTTTCATTCATGTGTCCATCCTGTGGCTGAAACTAGACTTAGGAGCCCTTCTACACTCATTCCTTGATTTTATCTCTCATCTTTCTGGGATTAGGTGTGTTTTTGTCTCTCGACCATAACTGGTTGAGCAGGGTCTCCCCCTTGACTTGGCCAAGTGCCTCGTCTAAAGTGACAGTAGCCATGTCTGGTGTGACTTCCGTTCATTTGAACGAAGGACTTGGCTATTGCCGGTTACACCTTCCTAGTTGTCTCCTCTACCGTCCCTACTGGGATACCTACCACAAACAGCTAAAGATTGTGTGATAACAGACAGCAGCAGCAATTTTTATTTCCTAAAGATTTCTCTTAAATTGATTGGTGCTCATGGCAGGTTTTCTGAGACCTTCAGTTTTACTTCATCCAAATATATTTAAGCATTAGATTGCAAAAATACAGGTTGCAATGTTGCTTCAGGTGAAACGCTCCAATGTCTGAACACTAAAACAAACCCAAAATCCACATTTCCTTTGGGTGAATAGAGGTATTCTTTGATTTCTACGAGGTTGTGGGGCATATTTATGGCCTGTAAATTATTACTTTTTTCAAGTGTGGTGAATATCTATTTCACGGTGTATATTTATTCTATTTACTTCCTTCTAGGGAATTCTTTTAGCGATTTAGGTCAACCGATTTGGGTTTGTCAAATGATTTGTTTTGGAATTATGTCTTTTCCCTTTGAATCATTTGGTATTTCTTCAATTTGCAGCAGAATAATTTTTCTTCAACATAATTTCTGAACTTAAAATGTCCAAAACTATGTTGCAGAAAACATGGGCCCAACCCCGTTTCCAGCGTTTCGACGTTTCGAAACCCGAAAACGCGTACTGTCGGCCCGGAAACGCATTTCCGTACGGACGAAATGTGATTCCAAGATGGAAGCGCGTTTCCGGTACGGATTCAGTCAATGAGGTTGCATTTCCAAAAGAAATATCACCATGGTGCAATAGTATTTGGTCATATTAATGATAATGTTAAATTCTGACATTCTCCTTATCTTTTATTTTTCATCCTTTTACTTAAATTTTTAACATTACCATTAATTGTTTCAGGATGTTCGAGAGTGGCTCCAACCTCATCGGACTTCATATGCAAAAAGTAGAATTTTAGATCCCATTCAGAATTCACCAAACTTAATAGTTTTCAGGATTTCAGGATTGCAAAGTTTCCACTAGATTCTATCATGTATGAGGGTATGGAATTGGCCTTTAATCAAGCAAATCAACCCCTATATGTCCCTTGATGTTGGTGGTGTGGATTGTCGAACTCCTCTGTCATGACCTTAATAAAAATGTACTCTTCACTCAAGCAAAATCACTTATTAAGCATGGGAAGCTTTTTCTACCTTATTTTAACAATTGGATTATGAAGTTTTATCAAAATTGTAGGGTGTTGAGCCGTTAACTAATGTCCTTGGAGGATCAACATTGAAATTCGAGTTAGAGGTAAGGGCTAGAGCCTAGAGGAGGGAGGCATAGGGTGCTATTGATGAATAGGATCCCAATATAGGCAATGATTCGCCGACATGTATGATTTGTGATTTATATTTCACATTCATTTTTTTAAATGTTCTTGCTCACACACACACACACACACACACACACACACACACATATATAAATATATATATCAAGTTTCCCCGTTTCCAAAATTTTGGGGGGTCACATTTCCCCAGTTTCAAAGTTTCCTCATTTCGTGCAACTTAGGACTCCAAAACCTGGTTTGTGGTTAAAAACTCATCTGAGAAACTTTGATAAAGGTGTAGCCAAATGCTGGATCAGCAAGTGCCCTGGAAGATGCTCTAGTACCAATGTAATTAACCAATTTGGTTCATAGACCAAATATCCAAAATAAATAGGATAACAAAAAAGAATCCATATGGATTAAATTATTGTATTAAATAATATCATATGAGAGATTGATGATTACAATAGCCAATGTTTTAAAACTCGGACCCGGACTTGGAATCGGCAAGGGTCAACTCGGACTCAGACATGGATGCCGCCATGACTCAGACTGGTTTGAGTTTAATGACTCAATTTACTAAAAAATACATAAAATATTAGAATTTTAATGGAAAAAAATCATTTTAAAAATTCCAAACCATTAGAGACAAAATATGCAAACTCTACTCATGTATATACCATGCAAGGGCGTATATATCAAAATGGCACCAAGTGCAATAAAGATGTGAAACAATATACATAATCAATAAAGCTTTGAATGGCCTCTAATTCAAAATACAATGTGCTACAAGGTACTAGCCTACTACATATCACTGATCAACATGATCAATCATCAAACTTATCACCAGCACCACTGTTGGAAATGGGATCCTTGGCATGAGCTACATGACCATCCTCTGGCATGTCTATTTTTTAGTAGGTCTATGTTTTGCAGGTAGCATGTAGTTGAAGAGTAGGGTGACATGTGGCATCTTTTGATGGTTTAGGGGACTTGTCTTCGGTTTGGTGCAGTTCAATAAACTAGAATTTTGAAAACTGCTAACTCTGCTGAATTTTGGATAGGATGTGAAATTCTACTTTCATCATATGAGATCTAATGTGGTTGGAACCTCTCTTAAACATCCCAAAACAATTAATGATAAATATAAAAGGTTAAAGTAAAAGGGTAGAAAGGGAAATATAAAGAAAATAAAAACTGGGTGGAAGGGGAAATATAAAGAAAATGGAAACTTTTACTTTTAAGAATTTTGTGGTCATTCCAGGTTAGCTTGTGTCACTGTCAACCAAGCTGCTTTTTACCCCAAATAGTGCTAAGATCTATAGGAATCCTACAAAGTAGGTTGAATCGACAATGAAGCAAGCTTAGAGTCTTAGGGTTTAGGTTTTTAGCTATGTTACCCGCCAACCCAATGTGTAGGATTTGCGGATCCGATATGTATCCGGATCGGATCTGCCTAGGATCCATCATGGAAATGGATCCTCTGCACAAGGAAACGTATCTTGGTCCTATGAAACAGATCCTGTGAAAAATCAAACAATTCCTGAAATTTTAAAACGGATCCTAAAACTTCCAGTGCTTCTATGACCCATTGATCGCCCCTAGAAAAATGTTTTTAAGGAAAAACTTATAAACCCTGAACAACTAATCGCTAAAAGTGTAAAACCCATTCCTACTCAAGGTTTGATCTATCCTTATGTCAAGATCTGCTCTTGAACCCTGATAAATCAATATCAAGTTCTGCTTTCAATGTTTTTATTTGATTTATCTTTATGGTCAAGGTTTGCTGTCAAGGGCTGATCTATCTTTATGTGCTCTGTTGTTGCTCACTTCATCTACATTGTTATGTAGTCTTGCTATAGCCTTTAAGAAAACCACTTTATTCCCTGTTGATAGGGACATGTGGGTGTGGCTCACAAAAACATTGTTATGACCTGCTTCAAGTTCATGCTGAAATGGTTTTTAAAATTATCAATACCACTCATGGTTACAACTTACAACTCATCAAATTATCAGTTATGGTACATGAACTCTCTTTTTAAGTTTTTTGGCAATAACTTCTAGTTCTACTCTTGTGTTTCATGAATAGGTATGATTCTTCACTCTATATTTTTATTTACTATATAAATATTTTTATATTTTTTTGTACTTGTCGTATCTGGATCCTGGGTTTTAAAAGATATAGTGAATCTATATCTGGATCTGTATCCTTATCCTAGTAACTTAGGTTTTTAGGTCAAATTTAAAAAAAATTGAATCTAAGTGTCACATATGTGTGTTATCCAAGCCTGCATTGACTCAACTGAGTTGACCAGTTCGATACTAAAATAGTCACCCAAACCAGTTTAAGGGCTGAGTCAATATGGTCATCATTCAACTTGGTCAACACTGCCAAGTCCAATCCTAAGTTGACTAAGTATGAAAACACTTACAATAGCATGTGACGTTGTGTATAAGTATACATTGACTGGTCACGTACATGAGTAGATATGTCTTTTGGACATATGCCCTTTGAATATTGATATTATTATTATTTCTATATGGGTCTCAAATGATCCTTTTGAACGCATTCTCAATTCCATTATTATTATTATAGGTACTTTATGTTTGGTACAAAGACAAGATATCAATGCTCTCGTATGTTTGTATCAATCCTCGAAGCCAAAGCAAAGGGACTGACTAAGTTATCATCCACCACTCCAATAGGACGAGTACACGATCTAATGATATCCATAAGAGAATGCCCAGGGCTAAGAAGGCCGAGCTCGACAATTGTAATGACCCTTGCTAGTACTCGCTGATTTTTTTTGTTTAACTATTGAGTTTCTTTGATTGAGGGTTTCCATCAAACACTTTGGTGATCATTGTCTAAGTCTGATTTGACTGATTATTTTGTTGAATTTGTCGGGTTTTAGAGTTATATTTCCGATATCACCATAATATAACAGTTGTCAATGTTTGTGTCTATGTTACCAGGATATGGATTTGCTAGATTTTTGAAAAGCCAGGATCCGGATACAGCAGGGAAACAACAAGTACAAAAATATATAAAAATATTTTTATAATAATTAAAAAAAAGAGTGAAGAATCAAAACAATTCACAAAACACAAGAGTAGAACTATAAGTTATTGGTAAAAAGGGAGTTTTCATGCATATTACTATTAGGCATTCATGTACCATAAGTGATAATTTGATAAGTTATAATCATGATTGATATTGTTAATTTTGAAGATCATCTCAGCATGAACACGTTTTTGTGAACCACATCCACATGCCCATATTCGCAATGAATAGAGGGGTTTTCTTTAAGGATATGGCAGGACTGAATAACGCTGTGGGTGAAGTGGGCAACAACATAGCACATAAGGATAAATCAGCCCTTGACAGCAAACCTTGGCCATAAAGAGAGATCAAATTAAAACCATGAGAGTAGACCTTGATAGATTTTAGTTCAAGAGCAAATCTTGACACAAGGATGGATTAGACCTTGAGCAAGTATGGGGTTTAGAGTTTTAGCCTTTAGGTGTTCAACACCATGTTTTAAAACTCGGACTCAAACTCACCCAAGGATCAAATCAAACTCAGACTCGGAGTCGGCCATGACTCGAACCGGTTTGATTTTAATGACTCGTTTTTTCAAAAAATACAAAGAATATTCAAATTTTAGTGGGAAAATCTTATTTTTAAGATTCCAAACCATTGGACACAATATGGAAAGTCTACTCATGTATATACCATGTAAGGGTGAATATATCAAAATGGCACCAAGTGCAATACATATCTGAATCAAAATACATAATCAATGAGGCTCTAAATGGCCTATTGAGGTCAAAAAACAACATGATATGCCTACAAGGCTACAAGATCAACATGATCAATCATCAAAATCATTGCCTATATTGGGATCCCATTCATCAATAACACCCTGTGACCCCTTCTCCAAGCTTTAGCCCTTGCCTCTACCTCGAATCTCGAAGTTGATCCTCAAAGGACATTAGCTGACACCCTACAATTTTGATGAAACTTTCTAATCCAAGTGTTAAAATAAGGTAGAATTAAAAAAAGTTTCCCATGCTTAATAAATGATCTTGCTTGACTAAAGGGCACATTTTTATTAAGGTCATGATAGAGGAGTTCAACAATCAGCACCACTAACATCAAAGTACATAGAGAGGTAGATATGCTTGATTAAATGCCAATCCCTTGCCCTCATACATGATAGAATCTAGTGGAAACATTGGAACCCTGAAATCCTCAAAACTGTTAAGTCTGCTGTATTCTGAGTAGGATCTATAATTCTACATTTTGCATATGAAGTCCAATGAGGTTGGAACCACTTTTAAACATCCCGAAACAATTAATGGTAATCTTAAAAATTTAAGTAAGAGGATAGAAAATGAAAGATAAGGACAATACCATTTTTACTTTAAGTATTTAACATTTCCATTTAAGTTTGAGACTGGGTCCAAGTCATTGGTTCAACATTTTAGAAGTCTTTTCATTAAAAATCAATTTTGGGGGGGCTTAGTGGGTCACAAAAGCCTGGTGAGTTTCATGATCCATTTGAAAATTTCCTAAATTCTTTGATTTTGCATAGGATTCGTTCCTTGGGGCGAGGATCCGTTTCCTTCTCCAGAAGATCCATTTCCATGACAGATCCTAAGTGGATCTGATCCGTATCGAAATCGCGAATCCATAGCTCCTACCCACTTGTCAGAGATATGGATCTAACTAAGCTAGCTTACCTATCTATGCAAAACAATAATATATCAACAATAAGTACAAAAAAGAGAACAAGAGAAAATAGTACACCAAATATACGTGGTTCACCCAATTGGGCTACGTCCATGGGAAGGTAGTCTTCTATTATCTCCAGAATAGCTCCCTTAATATTACAAGAGAGCAATGCCAATAACCCCAATACAATATAGCAATACTTGTGTGAATAAGTAAAGATCATGATAAGTGATGTGACTCCCTTGACTCTATTATATACTAAGAGATGAAGAGGAATTACTCTCACAT
The DNA here is from genome assembly GCA_027924585.1 of Larix kaempferi. NCBI lineage: Eukaryota > Viridiplantae > Streptophyta > Pinopsida > Pinales > Pinaceae > Larix > Larix kaempferi. The sequence continues at coordinate 3,722,884 of BSBM01000238.1, read as the reverse complement.
ATTACATGTGGGATAATATATCCTCCACAATAACATCTCTTTATATAATAACGAATATCAAGAGTATATTTTACCATAATGAATATGGGATATAATGTATTACTATTTTACATAAGATTGTGGATATCTTCCGACATAATATAAAGACATTATTACCTTCCAAGGACTATAAAATATTCCAACACTCCCCATTAATAATGGCTAGGAGAAAAGCCCACTAACAAAGAAAGGAAGGAGCCATTACTGCTCCCCCTTGATGGCAACTTCCCTCATCCCAAGTAAAGAACGAAGATGCACATACTTCGCTGGTATTAAGAATTTGGTGAAGATATCGGTTGCTTGCTGCTCTATAGGACAATACTCAAGAGAAAGAACACCATCTGCAAAGAGACTGTTATCACACCATAGTAGCGGGGCTACTATTCTTGTTCAGCAGATATCTGCACATTCCAGAGCTGCCATTATTCCAGAGCATGGCTATATATTTTGGATCACTCATGATCAGAGCAGTATATTATTTAGACCTGGTGTCAAGGCTGAGCCTTGAGAGTTCAGATTTGATGTCTGATGTGACCCTTTATCCCATACAGTTTCAGTTCAGTGCTTAGAGATGTATTGCAGCAGTGTTTAAGATGGTACATGATGTTTATTATTATGATGATGTTGTATGATCTATGGATATGTTATTACTGACTGTGGATTATTATCTTGTTGATTTAGTCATGATCACAGCATGTGCTTGGTATATTATTCCTGATGTGGCAAATTGTTTAAAATGAATTATAAATCATAAAATGGACAATTGCTTGCACATTTAGGTCATTTAACAAAACCCACTGGTTTTCCACCTTACATAGATATGGTCTTTCCTGACACCAGTTGTCTGCTAGTGTAGGCTTCATATTCACTTGACTCCATCCATACATGACCTTCCTATTTGACTTTAAACCTTGACTTGTCTCATTTGACTTTCTGATACCGAGGACTTCCCCATTTTTCTACCTCTATATTTGGACCGCATCCCTGTATATTCAGTGTATTGGCTCTAAGTTGGTGACAAAACTTGCCTTTGGTGAGTTGGATTGTAAGCCTAAATCATTCTGGTCGGTTGTCCCGATGTTTGGCATTGGCTCGAACTCCCCCTAGTCACTTGAGATGTTGTTGGCTAAAACTGAAAGCTCATGTTCTACCTATGGAAACTTGTAAATTCACCCATGGAAACAAAAGAAGGGCAAGAGCGATGAACAGCTAAAAATACTCCTCGAAGAGTATAAGAAAGGTCCAAAAAAGCAATGGTTCTTAAAAGCTATATCTAAACAATTGCTGACCTTATATATATTTGAAAACATGCCCTGGATGCAAGTTGCAACTAATTGTGCTTATCAGCACATCTGAAATCCGAAGGGTTATGTAGGCCAAAAAGGCCATGAAATGAAATTGAATGATCCTAATGAACCTAGATCAACATGATGTAGACATGATGCCTAAGTTGAATAAGCACTCTCTGAACAACTTAACCATTTGTGAGGCACATCCATTCCCCGTGTTATTTTGTCCAGCACAGAGTTTGTAGCTTTCCCCTTTCTCCCAGTCCAAAGTATTTCTCAGTTAAGTTAGACAAGTCAACCCCCTGGCCCAACCTTGTTCCTAGCCTTCATCCGTCACTAGCAGTTTGACCATATCCAATGGGTGAGTTTGTCATTTGAACTATTGTGCAAGTAATTTTATATAACAACGGAATATGCTAACTTGATGAATGCCACTGAATGGATGTTATACTTTGAGCTTGGCTGTGAGAATGTTTAGAGAAGCATGTCTTAGTCTATTGATGTGATTTATCCTTGGTTGTATATTATTGGGATATGTGATGATGTGGGCCATGTATAGATGCCTATTTATGATGATTGATGGTCCCACATGCTTGATGATGATATCATATGATGGACATATGATGTAGATGATGATTGATCCAGTACAGCAGGTTTTATTATTACTTCAGATCAGCAGATTATGCATTGTCCATATATGGTGGACCCTACAGCTGGCCCATTAGGGCAACCCATGGTGTATGAGTACACATTCCTAGTGGATTTGGGTCTTCTGGATCCAATGAGACACTTATCTTTCAGTTCCGGGCACTTCTGACAGTGATTGATGCAGTTTTACACTTGTTGACCAGATTTGGGGTTGATTTCCCAGCCTGAGCAGCAAGGGCCCCGAGAGGCCAGTTCACCTAGGGCGCTGATGATGAAGGGGGTGGTCCATCCACTTGTTTTTACCATTTACCCCCCCTTCTGGAGAGCCTGGTGGGCTCAGATGGACAGCACAGGTGCCCTAGGAGGCAGTTTTGGCACTTTCACAGTTACCGAGGCAGTTAAAAAATGGGATAAAGTGGTCATTGAGGAAATCGATTTGGGCAATTGGGGCAAGGTTTTGGCATTTGGTCTTCACAGAGGTCTTCCAGGGTGATCTCACTATCTTCCAGTCAGTTTTCACCATGTGGGTATGCCCACATTGATCACAGGAGGTCATTTACTGCTTGACTGTCATGGATTTGGAGGACAGTTTTGGTCATTTATATTATCTTGGACATATTTTATTATTTTATTGTGCCTTGGGGATGAGCTAGTAAGGATTGATGCCTCCTAGCCCCACCATGTGCTTATTTTGTCATGTCCTAGTCATCATGAGGTGGATCATTGTACTTTTACCCCTCTAGTGGATGATGTCACCCCCTTTTTGTGCCATTTAGTGAGGGCGCTATTATTATATTGGGTGATCCATGTGATATATTGTTATGGTTCATCTTAGCCATTGATTGTATGATGAGATCTTTTAATCTCAACCACTCATTTGATGTAATATTGTAGAGTGGTATAGAGTTTTGGTCTTTATTATCCTATATAAGGAGGAGACCCCCCATATATAGCTCACCTTTGGAGCTCTGGAATATTGGAATAGAAAAATTCTTTGTGGAGCACATCTCTCTTGTATTGTGGATTCTCTTGCATATTGAATATACAGTATCTCTTCTATGTATCATTGTGGATTTTGGTGCTTCTCCTAATCTTTTTACAGGAAAGTCGAATTGGTGGAGAGGAGGGCGACTTCTTGAGGGTTATTGTTGGAGGGATCCACATAGTCTCTCTTGGGTTGATCTTGTGACAGGGAGTATCATTATTGTATCTTAGTGACATAGTTGATGCTTTCTATTACATCTTTCTACCATTTTCATAATCATCTTGCTTGACTTGTTTCTTTGATCTTGTCTTGTAGGAGGAGGACGGTTTGGCTATCTTGGAGAAGGACGTTTTGGTTGGAGCTCTTGGATCTCACTCTTGAATATACACATAGGAGAATGCTATCAATTTGCAAGGTGGCCATAAGCAATTGAGGTAAGATCTACAAGGTATGTGCCTCTTTCATCCATTCTATCTTCATTGGTCATAAAACCCTAATTCATTAAAACCCCAATTTTGGTATTTCTTAGATCTACTTAGATCTAGCCTTGCTTTTGAGAAGATTTTGAAAACCCACCTCTATAGCATCCACCCCTAGTTGGATCTATAGTTTGGTGGTGATTGGCTTAAAATTAACACACTTTTCAAGGCAAAAAGCCCTCTTGAACCTAAATCGCACTTCCTAGTGAGAGGCTTGTTTGGTTAGATCTAGCACATGGGTAGGTGAGATCCCACTTGATTTGAAATCTAGACACTTGATAACCTACCCCCAGATCCTTACTTTGGTGAATTCTACCTTGAGGACATCATTCCATGTTTCAAGGGGTCAAAACCCCCTTTTGAATTTCTTGGCACCTTAAAACTCAGATCTACTAAGATCTAACCCTTGGATTGACTTGATTTTTGGGATCTACATAGATCGGGGCACTAGCCACTTGGATCTATAGTTTGGTGGTCATTGGACTTAATTTGGTCCACTTAGCCCTTGTTTTAGCCATCCATGAGCAAGTCGCACTCCCTTGGGAAGGTGAGTTTGTCCACTTCGAGGAAGTGGGTAGTTGAGATTCTTGTGGATTTGAAACGGCCATACCTTGAAACCTAGGTCTAGAGTATCTTTTTGTCACGATCCGCCTTGGGGGTAGCATTCCTTGTTTCAAGGGATTGTGGTCCACTTAAGGTCATTACTTAAAAAACCTAGATCTAGTAAGATCCAACCATTAGATCTCATTTAGCCCACTTGACTTGGCTTCTAGGTGTTCCGATCTACACTTTGACATACTTTTTGACCCCATTAGCCCACTTAACAAGGCACTAGTCCTCCTCAAAGCAAGTCGCACTCCTTGGGATTTGTGTCAAAACCTAGATCTAACACATGGGTACTTCTAGAATCAACTTAGATCTATAGATTTAATCATTACCTATTCTCTAGTACCAATTTCACACCTAAGCTTGACCTTGTGGGCCCACTTAAGGCCATTTCACACATTCCAAGACAATAAGACCCACTTGTGTAAACATATGGTACTACACCTTGTCATCATCCCCAATCATGTGGCCTAAACCATACGTAGGTTGAAACACTAAAAATCTCTCACACCACCTTCAACCATACCTCAACTTCTAGGTCCACTTAGCCTTGCATTGGTTTCCGTAACTCTTCATTTACTTACCCTTAGAAACCTTTGTTTGGGTCCTGTTGCCGCCTGGTTCCACACCTGGGGAAAACGCAGCAGAAGTCTTCAAGCTGCTGGTGTGGCCTTGGGGGCAAGTCAGAGTCAAGTGCTGTCACTTGGGACTCGACTCCTCCGTCTAGGATTTCCTAGCGAAGCCAAGGGGGGTGGACCCTAAAAATGAAAAGAAACTAAGGCGTCTAATCTAGGAGTTAGGAAAATATTTTTGGTAACCAAGAATAAACAGCATATACTTTGATCAAATAAAACAATCATTCATCATTCACTCCCATTTTAAAATAACCATCATTTAACTGCACATTAGTCAATAATATGAAATAAAATTTAAACAAGACCAGTGCCTTATAATGGAGTCAATAAACAAATGCATAAGCAGAAAAGTAGATGTTGTGCGAGTGTTCTTGGTTTATTTTAAAATTAATGTGATGGTGATCTTTTTATTATGGCGGGTGAGTTCCCAATATACGCAAGGTACGGGGGAACATGTCCGGAATTTTGAAGCGTGGCTTCCCTCTCAGGCTTGGGCTGAATCGGAGTCTCGAGGAGGTGTTCAGATGCTATACCAACGAGGGCAAGCCCAACGGTTTCCAAGAGGTCACTACTTAGTGTGGTCCCAAGCCTTCTGAGAAATTTGCCCACGACAACAAAATACGTGTTGTGCCGGATTTTCACAAAAAGGATTTTTTATTAGGGCGGTGTTAGATCCTATTACTAGTCATCCCCTCCTTTCTGATGTGTACCAACTGGATCAGACTAAGCTGCAAGTCGGCCACAGAGCATACGAGAGAAGACCTTGGTATTTTTATAAAAATTTTATGAACCCAAATTTTATCTTTTTAAAACCCCAGGAGTCTCTTTTCAGGCACGTATTTCGGGCAAGCCCTCATACAGAAACCCTACTTCGGGAAAGCAAGGGGGGCGTTTTGAGTTTGTAAAAAAAAAAAAAATGTGAAAAAACTACGTTGTGAGTGAACTTGTGGCCCGCCAGTGGAACGGACCAACAAGGTTAATTTTAATCCTAATTAATTTTATTAAATGCCGGAAAACAAAGAAATAAACTACTCTAAAAATCACGCCATGAAAAGAGACGACACAGGCCACCCCTGGGGGGATGGGGTATGGGCGCTGGCTAGCTCACTTGCTCTCGTTTAATATTTGTTTACAATGAATAGAGAAGTGCCCCAATCCACTTTAAGTGACTTGGTGGCTTACAAAATTTGAGGAAAAAATTGACCGGTTTTTTTAAAAATATAAAGGTTTGTCCTCTGGATTGCCTGGATCCTCGGAATTTCGGCAGCACCTCCTCCTACCTGCTCGTCTTTTGCTGCAAACCAGCAAGTGATTATTAGTATAAGATGCCCAAAAACACTTTAAGAGTGTCTTTGGAACACCTCCTAAAAAACCCAAAAAATTCTAAGTTAAAAAACTAAGTAAAAATGACGAAAAGTAACCAAGCTATGGGGCTTGTCTACTTGGGATCTTTGCTAGCCTTTAATGGCTGCAAATTTCAAGCTCTAGGGCAGCCAGGTAATACTTTGAAATCAGATCTAATACTACTTCAGAAAAACTTGAAAGATTTTGACAATTTAAACCAGTTTTTGAAAAGAAAGTGCTAGATAACCAAGAAGCTTTGATCTATGAACAATAAACTCTTTATGAAATGAAAGAATAAAACTTCTTGATGACAGAATCTGATTTATTTAAGTTTTTATCAGCAGTATGTAAATCAGATCCACTTTTGATTAGTAACTAGTAACCATAAAATTTGATTTTTTCTTGAATGAGAGAGAGAGAGATGGAACAAATCCTTGTTGAAAATCAAAGCTTTGAAGATGGTTTAGTGATGTTTGAAGGGACTAAATCTGCAAACAATGATTAGTAAAAAGGGGAAACAAACAAGATCCTCCTTCTTGCCAACTCAAGAAAACACCTGCACATCACAGATCTCACCAAAAAAAATTAAGTGTAAATATACACTCACAAGAACCTACTATTGCATATCCATAAACAAATGAAAGATACAAAAATAATCTCTTACCAAGCACACATCACTAAGCTGCTACAATAAACAAATTGAAAACAACTTATCTCATAGATTGGTAACAATCTTTTCGATGAGCACACCACACCCTTGAAGAATGAAACTTATGCACAAGTCATCTTGGAAAAGGAATCAAGACATTACATCCACATATGACAAAACACCACAAGCTGACCTCCAAAGTCTTCTTTTATTCAAATGAGAAAAATATTACAATCATAGGTCTCTTGCTCCAATTCTCACTAACTCACAATGGAGAGAGCAAGCTGCAATATATAGAAAAAGAGAAGGTGAGGGCGCACTTAGTGAAGGAGAGAAAGGTGGAGTGGTGGCACGAATGATGGAGGGAAATGGGTTGCCCACTCCATGCTTTAAGCTGCCCACATGAAGCACCATATGTGCTAGCAACCAGCACTAATAGTGCTGCCACCTCCCAAAAACATGGGCTGCCCATATTAGCAAGTGCGCCCCTCCTCATGGGTAAATGCACCCCTCCTCATGGGCACGACTTCCTCCACTTATGGGGCTGCCAAAACATAATAACTCAGCCCAATAACTCTCCTACATTAGTGCTGGTCGAAATCAGACCCTAAATTCCTCCAAAAATTAAATTTTTTTTTTTTATGTCATTTTCCCATTTTTCTATTTTTTTACGACTTTTTTGGGATTTTTGATTTTTTTGGATTTTGACAAAAATAGAAGCACCCAAACATTAGGAAAAGTGGGTTTAGGGGTTTAGGGGGTGCTCTGAGTTAGAAAACGAGCACCCCTAAGGCAAAAAATACCTCCAGACGCCCCTTATAGGCCAATTACAAATTTTTTAATTGAACCATTAAAAAATGGCCCAATTTACGGAAAAATCAAAACCTGCCGAAAATTTAAAAAAAACCTAAGGGGACTTAGCACATGTCCATATGACTCAAAATTAACGCCTAGCATGTTCATATAAATTGACCCATAGACTCTAATAATCCCCTAAGGCCCGTCAGCCTCCCCAGGCATTCCAGCTTTGGAGGAGCAGGAGAAAAACCAATTAATTATGTTATGCACTAATGCAAGACATAATAGATAGGTGAAAAAACTCCTTGGAATACCTGACTTAGCCAAAAAGTCCTAAGGAACCGAGTCTTTTACAAAACCCCATGCTAGTACGTTTTTATTACAAACCCCGCAGGGCCATGGACATGTGGAAAAAATTTAAAAAACGGGGGCCTTTAAAAGGCCAACTGGTCATCAAATCATCAAAAATGAACATGTATCATGTTCCACTCTGCCCGCTCGCTTGACAATCCAACCAAGTACAACTTAGTTGGCAACAGGTCCAATCAACTGTGATTGGTTATAGGGTCTCCCCCTAGGTCTTGTTACACCCTGACCTAAAACGAAGAGTGCCTCAGTTGACATGACTCCCACCTTGCATTGGGAACCGTGGCATCTCTTGGGTCACCTCTTTAGTTGCCTGCCTCCTCTACCGTCCCGGATGGGATTCCTCCAGGGGCAACTACAAGTTGTGTGATAACAGAGACCTTGAATGCAATGAGCATCAAGATCGAGATGCTTTGTCTTGGAGTGATATACCAGATTATAAGCAAGTTGAATTGCACCCTGATTGTCACATTTCAACAGAGTGGACGATTTCGGAACCAGACCAAGCTCAGTGAGAACATGCCATAACCAAACTGCTTCTTTCGTTGCTTCTTTGGCTGCTTTATACTCTGCTTCACATGACGATAAAGAAAGAGTCTTCACCTTTTTGCTAGACCAAGAAATCGGACCTGAACCAAGTTGAAATATATAACCAAAATTTGACCGTCGATCAAAACTATCACCTGCCCAATCATAATCTATATAACCAAAAAGTGAAACTGTAGTACTGCTTGAATAAAAAACACCATAGTACAATGTCCCTTGTAAATATCTCAGAATTCTCTTTGCTTGCCAATGACTTTCATGAGGTTGCTGCATGAATCGTGAAACCATACTGACGGCGAAAGAGAGATTTGGTCTGCTGTGAGTTAAATATATCAAACTGCCGACTAGCTAACGATAAAGAGTATCATCAACAAAAGGAGTAGTACACTCAACAGTTAGCTTTACACCGGCCTGAAAAAGCGTAGGAGTAGGTTTACAATCATTCTTGTGGAAACGAGCCAATAAATCTATAGCATACTTCGATTGAGAGAGAAAAATACCATCTTCCAGATGCCAAATTTGAAGACCCAAGAAATAGTGCAATATACCGAAATCAGTCATTTCAAACTGCTTTTGAAGGTCACTTTTCATACTTTGAATGAGAACAAGTTGGATACCAGTGATAATAAGATCATCCACATATAAAACAATAACAATGATATTATCATCAACATGCTTAACATACAGGTTAGGATCAGATATACAACGCTTAAAACCATTATTCAAGAAATATGCATCAATTTTATCATACCAAGCCCTAGTGCTTATTTAAGACCATATAAAGACTTGTGTAATTTACATACTAAACTTGATGATTCAGCATTAATAAAACCAGGAGGATGTTGCATATAAATGTCTTCATTAAGATCACCATTTAAAAAAGCACTTTTAACATCCATTTGGTGTATTTCCCATTTATAAGATGCAGCAATAGATATAATGGTTCTTATTGTATTCATATTAGCAACAAGAGCAGATGTTTCATTATAATCTATACCTTCAAGTTGATTAAAACCTTTTGCAACTAATCTAACTTTATACTTTTCAATTTGTCCTTCTGCAGTAAATTTAGTTTTATAAACCCATTTACAACCAACTAAATTCTTTCTCGAAGGACGAAGAATAAGAGACCAAGTCTTGTTCTTCATAAGAGAATCATAATCAGCAGACATAGCGTGTTCCCAATGAGGTTTACCCTTAGCTTGAGCATAAGAGGTAGGATCATCTTGTTGGGTATGTTATATCTCTTCACATGGTCGCTGCGTGTACAACACGATCCCTACGGCACTAGTTGGATAATAAAGCAGAAAAATGTGAAGAAAAAGGAGAAAAGGAGCAAGTTGGATAATAAAGCAGAAAAATGTATCTTCATTGGTTACAAGGATGGAGTGAAAGGTTACAAGCTGTGGAACCCAGTAAAAAGGCAAACAGTTTACAGTCGAGATGTGATCTTCAGAGAAGTTGAAAGCACTTCCAAGATTGAGGATGTACCAAAGGAAAAGGATTCAGAGAAGCTACACTTTGATATCAAGGATGAAAGAGGTGACTCTTTTGAGGAACCAGATTCGTCTGAATCAGATGAGGAGGCAGAATCGTCTGAATCAGATGAAGAGGCGGATCCACAGACTCCGGTATTGAGGAGATCTGACCGAGAAAGAAGGCAAGTTGAAAGGTACAGTCCCCCTGATTTTCGTTCTAATTTTGTGTTATCTATTACTGATGATGATCCTAGAACTGCTAAAGAGGCAATGGATTCAGAAGATAGTAAACTATGGAAGAAGGCCATGATAGAAGAAATGGATGCCTTGGACAAAAATGAGGCATGGGATCTGGTTGAGTTGCCAGAAGGAAGAAAGCCTATTGGAAGCAAATGGGTATTCAAGAAGAAGTTAAATGCAGCAGGTAAAGTGGAGAAGTACAAGGCTCGACTAGTTGCGAAAGGTTACTCCCAAATTGAGGGCATCGATTTTGGTGAGATTTTTTCACCTGTTGCAAAATTGACTTCCATTAGATTTCTTTTATCTATTTCTGCTGCTTTTGATCTTGAAGTAGAACAGATGGATGTAAAGACGGCTTTCCTACATGGAAATCTTAATGAAGAGATCTATATGAAGCAACCAGAACGGTTTGTGGTGAAAGGAAGAAAGGAGCTTGTCTGTAAGCTGAAAAAGTCTCTCTACGGTTTGAAACAATCTCCCAGAATGTGGTATCAAAAATTTGATACTTATATACTGGGACTTGGTTTCTCAAGAAGCAAAGCTGATCACTGTGTGTATTTTAAGCTAATTGGTGATCATTTTATTTATGTAATATTGTATGTTGATGATATGTTGCTAATTGGAAACAACAAAGAAATCATCAAGGATGTCAAGAATCAGCTGTCATCTGAATTTGACATGAAAGATCTTGGTGCTGCAAATTTTATTTTGGGCATGGAAATAAAAAGAGATCGTGAAAACAGGAAACTCTGGTTAAATCAGAGGAAATATGTTGAAACGATATTGAAGAGATTTAATATGCAGGAAAGCAAACCAGTGAAGGTGCCCATTCCTGTAGGTGTAAGGTTATCTGCAGAACAGTGTCCCACTACACAAGAAGAGGTAGAGGACATGTCTCATGTTCCCTATGCTAGTGCAGTTGGCAGTCTGATGTATGCCATGGTCTGTACTAGACCAGATATAGCCCATGCAGTGGGAGTTTTCAGTAGATACATGTCAAAACCAGGAAAGGAACATTGGACTGCAGTAAAAAGGGTCTTCAGGTATTTGCGTGGCACTACAGATTCTGCAATCTGCTACCAAGGAAGACCCAGTCTAAACAGAGAGATAAATATACAAGGATTTGCTGATGCTGACTGGGCTGGAGATCTTGATCACAGAAGATCTACAAGTGGCTACGTTTTTAATTTATTTGGAGGAGCAATCAGTTGGATGAGTAGAAGACAAGTTGTAGTTGCACTCTCAACTACAGAAGCTGAATACATGGCAGCTACCCATGCAAGTAAGGAAGCTGTATGGTTGCAAAGATTGTGTTCAGGTATTGGTTTTGTTCAGGATGCAGTAAAGATTGGCTGTGATAGCTCAAGTGCAATATTTCTAGCAAAGAACCCTGCTTATCACTCAAGGACAAAGCACATTGATGTGCAGTACCATTTCGTCAGAGACATGGTTGAACAAAACAAAGTGTTGCTGGAGAAGGTTGACACTTTGGTAAATGTTGCAGACTCTTTGACAAAGTCTGTGAGTACTCAGAAGTTCTCTTGGTGTAAAGAGAACATGGGCATTGTTGCCCTGAATTGTTGAAGTCATAAATTTCTCCTGTATGTGAAGAGAACAACAAGTGGGAGAATGTTGGGTATGTTATATCTCTTCACATGGTCGCTGCGTGTACAACACGATCCCTACGGCACTAGTCCGGAGGGGGGGGTTTAGAGGGGGGGGTAGCCCGACAGGGCCCACCCCCTTCGTTTCGGACCGTTAGGTTCCGAAACGACACGGAGGGGGCCGTTAGGCCCCCGGAGTCCGCGCGGAGCGCAAAATTTTTTGGGTTGCTTTTTGCTTTTTCGCGATTTTCGACCCATTGTACTCTAATCTAATTCCGGTAAAAGGAATTAGGGTTGTAACCTAATTCGGGTAAACGAATTAGGGTTTTTTAGATGCTGCAGAATACCATTTATTGTATTGTACATGTAAAATAAATATATAATGAAAAAGGAGCTATGCGGCTCTAAGTTTGGCTGGTTTTTTTTCCCGGTTAAGGGTTTCCAGGTGAAAAATCTCTGTGTAATGTGTGTGCCATTGTGTATTTTCTGTTAATGCTTAAGAATCATATGAGTTTGTACTTCACTGTTAAGGTTTAAAACTTACACATCTGTGGCCAAAACTTTGGTCATAAGAGCAAAGTTAGATCTAGTTCTACGACTATCAAAAGGGATTCCGATATCACTTCCTGCAGATTCAAGAGTTTTCCGAGCCCAAACAGGAAGGTTATAAGAGACAAAAGTCACTTCAGGAGCTTCGAGACATTCAGGTGGAATACTTAAAGAAGAAGAAGAAGGTGAACTAAGATCAATCACAGAACTGGAAGGAGCAATCAAGATAGGAGTAACAAGTGATAAGGAAATATTCAGAGTAACATGACGTTCGACAGACTTAGGTGGTGGAGAGATTTCAATAAATTGAGCATCTTTTCTAATGATGACACTTTGATTAGAAGGATCGAACAACCTATAAGCCTTAGAATCCTCATAATAACCAATGAATATACACTTGTGAGACTTGGATTCTAACTTTTTCCGTTTTTCATCAGGAATATGAGCCCAACATTCACAACCAAACACTTTAAAGTTACTAATATATGGTTTTCTACCATTCCATTTTTCCTCAGGGGTAACATGCTTAACAACTTTTGTAGAAACTCTAGTTAAAATAAAGTTAGCACAATTTATGGCTTCGGCCCAAAATTTCTTGTGTAATCCTTTAGAATAAAGTATACATCTAGCCATTTCAACTAAAGTTCTTTTTTTTTTTAGCAACACCATTTTGTTGAGGTGTGTAAGGAACAGTCTTTTGATGTTGAATTCCATGTTTAGATCAAAAAACTTCAAATTCTTTCTTAATGAATTCCCCCCCATTATCAGTTCTTAAAGTCTTAATCTTTTTACTAGATTCATTTTCAACCAAGGATTTAAATACTTGAAATTTAGAAAAAGTGTCACTTTTATGTTTCAAAAAATAAACCCATGATTTTCCACTAAAGTCATCAATAAGGGTAAGAAAATAGACTGCATGTGATATAGAAGGAACTTCAAGAAGACTACAAATGTCACTATGAATTAATTGCAAAGGTTCTTTACCACGCCAAGATTTACCTTTATCAAACATTTCCCTGTGATGTTTACTAAGAACACAACCTTCACAAACACCGTTAGTAGACGAAATATTAGGCAAGCCAAGTACCATTTTAGTTAACATTTGCATTTTACCATAATTCAAATGACTTAATCTTTCATGCCATAATTTACTTAGTTCATCAGCATGAGCAACATAAGAATAAAAATGTTGTCTTTTAGTTGAATTAAAACCAACAAATTTATATAAACCAATAGTGTGATCAACAGGACCAGAAGAAACTACTTTGAAATTTTGATTGATATCTTTAAGAACATATTTATCAGGCCAAGCTTCAAATTTATATCCTTCTTTTATATGCACGATAAATAGAAAGTAAGTTGATGGGCATATTTTCAACATGAAAAACATCTTCCAATTGACCATTAGCAACATTTACATTACCAGAACCAATTGCGGAAAATTGTTTACCATCACCTATAGATACTTTCTGAGATGTGTTTTTATTATTGTCATAAGATGTAAATAAAGAAGCATTACCAGTCATATGTTTAGAAGCACCAGAATCCATTATCCATTCCACATTAGAAGATGAATTACTAGAAGAAACAACAGAAGCGCACAAAGCTACTTGTGATTCATCAGAACCACTCTTTTTAGCCTTAGCCTTTAAACGTTTCAATTTAAAGCAATTCTTTTCAGGATGGTTAGTTTTATTACAATGTTTACAAGGAGGATACACTTTCTTCATCTTATTATTGTCATGATGTGCAGTAGAAGCGTTACCAGAGTTATTAGTAGGATTTGAAGGGTGTGAATTAGAATCCTTAACATTATTAAAACTTCTCTTAGGATTCTTATTATATGCCATTAGAGCTTTATTAGGTGAGAGTTGTCCGAAAACAATTAACCTTTCTTGCTCATTTATCAATCCTTTACAAAAATCATCAAAAGTAGGTTTCGTGGTATTTGAAGCCAACTCAAGAACTCTATTCCTAGTTTGAATGAACATATCAAAACAAGATGGCAATTTTTGTTCCACAAGAATTATAAGAGCAGTGTCTGTTTTCTTATAATCTTTACCACAATTATTTAATTTTTCATTTAAAGTTTTCACTTCAGCAAGATATAATTCTACTCTTTCAAAGTTAGTAGGATCTAGCTCAAAAATCTTCTTTTTAAGGTAATAAGCAGAAACATCATCAGATTTATCAAATAAAAAAGCAAGAATTTTCCATACCTCAACGGGGCTGTCTGCTGCCTCTATACTTACCTGAAGACTATCTGCAACTGTTTGACCAATGAGCCCTCTTGCTTGATCACATTTATCTTCCCATATAGTCAAAGCTTGAGCATCAACAGGTTTAGTGTGTTCACCATTAACAATCCTCCATAGATTCTTACTCCTGAGAACATCAATCATTTTTCTCTTCCATGCAAGATAGTTAGGACCAACAAGTTCAGGAACAGAAGCTGCTTCTGAAGTCATAGAAATATTGACAAGAATCCCAAATGCTAGAAATGACAAGAGAAAGAAAGTGAATAACATAAAACTGATATACTTTACCGTACTGAACTGCAGAGACACAGTAGAAAAAACAATAAAGGAAAGAAACGTTTACTTACGGCCCTTTTGAAAAGTGCTAAGAAAAGGCACTCGCGGGTTTTGCCACAGTGGACTCGCGAATAACACTGAAAAACGCGGGTTCTGTACGGCAAGAGTTGCGGTTACTCGTAGGTTGCAGTGTAATGGAGTCGCAGCTACTCATGGGTCTCTGTGCAGTAAGGTCGCGAATCTGCCGAAGCATTCGCGAGCTTAGCATAGGAAGGGTCGCGAATAAACTGAAGTAAACGTGGGTTCGACAGTGGAACAGTCGCAAGTATGTCGAAGCATACACAGGTCTGCGCACTGAGATGCCGCGAGTCTGCAGTGTATCCGCGGGTTCGCAGTAGGAACATTCGTGGTTAACCGCGGGTCTCTGCAAAGAAAAGTCGTGAGTGTCCAGCTTAAGCCCGAAAACAATGTCGATTATGCCGAACACGAAAACCTGCACAAAGTCTACCAAACTTGGAAGAAACTGTCGTTTTGACAACCGGAAGATAGATCTCCTTGAATCCAAAAATCATATAGATCTACAAAAATAACATCAAGAAACCCTTAAAAAATTTCTGCAAAAATCTACACAACAAGGTTAGGGTTAGAAGTAAAAACTGCAGAAATATGCCCAGATCTGAAGAGAAGCCTAATGGCTTCCAGATAGAAAGTAAATCTACAAGAAATAAACAATGCCCAAATGATAAAATATTGTTTGAAAGCAATAGAAGGTGCTAGATCATAGCAACAAGCTCTGATACCATGTCAGAGATATGGATCTAACTAAACTAGCTTACCTATCTATGTAAAACAATAATATATCAACAATAAGTACAAAAAAGAGAACAAGAGTAAAGAGTACACCAGATATACGTGGTTCACCCAATTGGGCTATGTCTACGGGAAGGTAGTCTTCTATTATCTCCAGAATATCTCCCTCAAGCTTACAAGAGAGCAATGCCAATAACCCCAATACAATATAGCAATACTTGTGTGAATAAGTAAAGATCATGATGAGTGATGTGACTCCTTTGACTCTGTTATATACTAAGAGATAAGGAGGAATTACTCTCTCGTATTACATGTGGGATAATATAATTCTCCATAATAACATCTCTTTATATAATAATGAATATCAAGAGTATATTTTACCATAATGAATATGGGATATAATGTATTATTCTTTTACATAAGATTGTGGATATCTTCCGACATAATACAAAGACATCATTACCTTCCAAGGAATATAAAATATTCCAACATAGATGGAAGATCAGGTAACATATGTTTGTGTACATATATATCTCAAAATACTTGCATTCAATGAACATTAAACAATCCACAAATAAATAGGCAACAATAGACAACTCTAATAGTGTTCGAAGAGTGGAGTATGTCATAAGTGACAGTATTGTATACCATAACAAAGATAATCTATGCCCAAAACATCTGGAAATAAATTATAGATCTTACCCGTGGATGACTGAAGTTGTATAGTAGTAAATGGTTTGAAGGAACACCCCTTTTGGGCTCACGATTTAGTGAGTGTTTGGCATTATATACTGGTGCATTAACAACTCTCTTCTCAGCATAAAGAACAACCCCTCTGAGTGCCACGATCCCCTTGAATATTACACTGTACATAGTGGGAGATAACAACACCCTTCTTTGATAGCAGATAGCTTGTAAATACCCACGATTTGACTAAGTTGGACCATGAAATGCTTCCGTACAACAGTATACCTCTCAGGCATTTGCCTGGCAATATGATAAGGGTTAGTTTCCCTCAAATTTCCCTTTGAAATGGGTGGAATGGCAGCACAACCAAGATGCCTCTATGGCTGAGTATGCCTTTCCTCCTTTACACACTCACAAACAATAACACAACGCCCTCCTTGTCAATAATAACTCAGCAAAGAAGGCAAATTGTCCTCCCTTTCTCAAGCTTACAAACAATAGTGGCTTACAAGTACAACAAATACAAGTGTGCCCTTCTCATCTTATCAGCATGTAACACAACAACAACGTCCTCTTCACTGTTGGCCCACCTTGTCCACAAGGGATTCAACTCCCCTTTCTTGGCTATGAATAACAAAGATCTGAAAGTATAGTAAGCTCAATCCCTTTGACAGGTGCGCTCAGAGCTGCGGGGAATCGACCCCCCCCCCTCGAATCGATCCCGAATCGCGCTTCGGACGGAATCGATGAGGGATCGATTTTGGAAGCGCGATTCGGTATCGATTCCATCAAGAATCGATTTTTCAATTCGCGAATTGAGGAGAAAAAAAATGCTCCCTGCCATCTTGTAATTCGTTGGGGAATCGTCGCTCCCAGGTCGATCCCGGGTCGATCTCGAATCGATTCCCAATCGAACCCAATGTAAAAAATCGATTCCTAAATCGATTCCCAGACCGATTCCGCGGACGGGCCGATTTTTCAATTTTGTTTTTTCATTTTTGGAATTTTTTTTAGGGTTTTGTTTGTTGGGATAGGTCACTTTGGGCCATTAAAAGGTGAATGAGTCCATTTGGACTCATTCCATTGCTCATTTGTTTGATTGGGAAGAGTTTGAGAGCTTTGAGCTTTGAGAGCTTTGAGCATTGAGTGGGAGATTGAAGGGGAGAGAGCTCGCAAGGGAGATTGAAGCTTTCATAGAGACATTCAACCACCATTGAAGAGCTAAAAGGTAGGCTCTATAAAATTCTTCTTTGTTTGTTTTTGCAATTTTTTTTTCACTATGTTAAAAAATGGAAAACTTGCAATGTTCTCTTCTCCTACTCTTTCCAATATCTTCTTCTCCATCATTCTATTGCAGGGAATAAGTGACTCTCATCTTGAATCAAGAAACATGATGGGTATGTGGTTTTGGTTTTTCATTCCACTTCTTCTCATTATGATGGTGTTGGGAAGTAGATGTGGTGGTGGTAGTGATGAGGGGGAAGAGGTAGAGAGTGATGCATACCAAGGAGAAGAGGAGGAAGGGGAAGAGAGTGATGATGATGAGGATGAGAGTGAGGGTGATGTGGGGCAAAAACAAAAAGACACAACACCTTTGTGGAAGTATGTGACAAGGCAAGGGGGAGGGAGAGGGGGTGGAACCACAAAGTTTGGATGCCCCCATTGTGGGAAAACATACACAGGTTCATATACCCGGGTGAGAAAGCATTTGTGTGGGGTTATGCCATGCGATGTAGGTAAGTCTCATGGAGTCAAAACTTGTGACAAAGTGGGAGCTAAAGAGAGAAGCAAATACAAGATGGAAGAAGAGGCCGCTCAAAACAAGTCCAAGAAATCGAGGGTTGATTCTGAATCCCCACAAAGAATGTTTGGTAGTGGAGTTGCTGCTGGATCATCATCGGCTCGATCGGGAGCCTCATCTCCCCATGGAGTCTCGCCTATACGAAGAACAATATCCGATTTCCTTGACCAAGGTTGTAGAGATGATGTGGATTCAAAAGTTTATAGGTTTTTTTATGCATGTGGTGTGCCATTCAATGTTCTTCGCTCACCCTATTGGCATGAAATGGTACAAGCCATCAATGGTGGCCCTCAAGGATACAGAAGCCCTGGGTATGACAAAGCTAGAACCGTGGGACTTGACAAGGAAAGAGCCAAAATCAATAGTGTTCTTGGAAAGTTCACAAATGATTGGTCCAACTATGGGGTATCCATTGTATCTGATGGGTGGACAAATGTTAAAGGCAAGCCGTTGATAAATATTCTTCGCGTTTCTGCTAGCGGTGCGGTCTTCCTTTCAGCACGTGACTACTCAGATCGCTACAAGACCGCTATTAATATTGCACAACCTTTACTTAAAACCATTCAGGAGATTGGGCCATACAATGTCATTCAAGTCATCACTGATAATGCTGCTAATTGTAAGGCAACAGGAGCAATCATTATGGATAAGTATCCCAACATATTTTGGTCAGGGTGTTTGGTTCACACATTGAACCTTTTGATGCGTGATATTGTTAAGATGAAGGAGAATAATTACCGATGGATTGGTGCCTTGTACAAGAGAGGTAAGAAAATGATCAAATTTATTACCAATCATAGCATGGCCCACCACATTTTTCGCAATCACTCTAAGTTGGAGCTATTGAAGATTGCAAAGACTAGATTTGCTAGCTACTACCTCACCTTCAAGAGGCTTTTGAAGGTAAGAGAGGCATTGGCTAGTATGGTATCAAGTGATCCATGGCAGGAATTGAAAGACAGAGTTGCAAGTGCATCGGATAGAAGTGACTTTCAAGAGGTGGAGGACACCGTTCTTGAAGGTCATTTTTGGTCACAGGTTAGGTATGTTCTGCAGTTCACCAAGCCAGTTTATAACATGATTCGTTTTGCAGATACAGATCAGCCGGTGATTGGGGAGGTATATGAGCAGATGGATAGCATGCTTGGTCAAATCAAAGACATTGTTGAACAAAGAGATGCAGTCTTGTATGACCATATTCATAAACTTGTGGTCAAAAGGTGGGATAATCTAAATGTTCCACTCCATGCCCTTGCATATGTCCTCACCCCAAAATACTATTCTCCAATTTGGTTGGCCCAACCTGCACCTGGGGGTGGAGTCAGGAAAAAACCCCACACAGATCCAGAGGTTGCTGCTGGGTATATGCTTGCATTAGAAAAGTTGGTCCCTGATGAGGAAGAGTGTGCTCAAGTACGAAGTGAATTGAGCATATACATAAGTGAGCATGGACGCTTTGGTTCGCTGTTTGCAACCAAAGATCGAGACAGATTGGATCCTATCCATTGGTGGAACATGCATGGCTCTAGAGCCACATATTTGCATAAATTGGCACTAAGGGTGCTATCACAGGTTGTCAATAGCTCTTCTGCAGAGAGGTGTTGGAGCACCTACAACTTCATCCACAGTGTAAAGAGAAACAGTCTGAATGTACATCGCGCAGAAAGCTTGGTTTATGTGCACTACAACTTGAGGTTGTTGTCCCATTATTGTGAGGCGGCTAAGAATGATAGAACATTTTTGACTTGGGACAACAATCCAGAGGAGGCTAATGTGGAGGAAGGAGCCATAGCATTAGAGCGCTTGGAGGCTAAACTATTGGGTGATCATGATGATCCAATTCAGACTACCCATACAGAGATGCCACCCCCAAGCAGAAGCAGCTTTCCGGATGCAGGAGTTTTGCCTTTAGCTTCACAACATCCAGTTTCAGCCCGCGGGGGCCATTCATCTTCTACTCATGTTCCACGATCACTTCCACCAGCACCTATTCCACCTAGAACACGAGAAAAGAAATTGGAAGTTACTCGTGGCAAGCGGAAAGCTTAGTAGATTCATAGTAGTTTGTAGTTTGTAGTTTGTATTTCATTTTCATGTTTATTTTGGCAGTTGGCCTATTTTGTAAACATTATGGCCTAGTTTGATGGCAAATATTATATGTTGAAATTTGAAGGTTGATGTTGTTGATGATTGATGATTCCACCTAGAACACGAGAAAAGAAATTGGAAGTTACTCATGGCAAGCGGAAAGCTTAGTAGATTCATAGTAGTTTGTAGTTTGTAGTTTGTATTTCATTTTCATGTTTATTTTGGCAGTTGGCCTATTTTGTAAACATTATGGCCTAGTTTGATGGCAAATATTATATGTTGAAATTTGAAGGTTGATGTTGTTGATGATTGATGATTGATGATATGATGATGCTCATTAATGAAAATGTTATAAGTTATAGCTCCTAGAATCTAGAAGATGAGATGATTAATCATTAACGTTATATCAATGTGTACTAAATGGTTATATGAATATCTAGATTCTATGTTTTGATGTTTTCTATAGCTAATTTGGCATAATACATGTTTTTTTTAATTTATATGCATCAAAATATATTAAAATATATATTATATAAAAAACGCTCCTGAAAACGCTCCCGAAACGGAAGCTTTTGAAAATTTCGCTTTTCGCTCCCGCTTCCCGCTTCGCTCCCCGCTCCCAACAGCCTTGGGTGCGCCCCTCTCCAAATGATTGGCACCACCACAACTCCCACAAGATCTGAAAACTAATTGGTGTCTGATCATGACAATGAAGCACAAACAAGAGATCTGAGTGATCTCCTCCTCTCAATAGCTAGGGTGGATGGTTTAACCACCGAAACTATTCTCCTTCTCTTAGGGTTTTTCGTGCCAAGAGTCACAAGCCACGAGAACTTTGCAAACTTTCAAAAATAAGAATAGCATAAATGAATGAGAGAATGAGGCTCCTTCCCTTTTTATTCTCACTTTGACCCTTTTTGGCCATTTTTACCCTTTTTATTAATAAAGTGACATTTTCAATAGTCACTTTATGAATTAATTACCCAATGTCACTTTATAATATTCATTTAACCCAGTGACATTAAATAACTAATTAATTCCCTCGTCAATTATAGCCTACGGAAATCCACTAGGCTATTACATCGTCCTCCTAGAGTGCTCAAGCAGAAAGGGACATTATAGTCCTCCCTTCCCAAGATTGCTCGTCCTCAAGCAATTGCAAATTTCGATGCTGCATAATCTGCTCTACCTCCTGTTATCACACCATAGTAGCAGGGCTACTATTCTTGCTTAGCAGATACCTGCACATTTCAGAGCTTTGCTTTTCTAGAGTTTGGCTTGATGAGCCTATATTTTGAGATCACTCATGATCAGAGCAGTGTTGTATATCAGATTATTGTTAGACCTTGTGCCAAGGCTGAGCCTTGAGAGTTCAGATGTGATGACCGATGTGACCCTTTATTCCATACAGTTTCAGTTCAGTGCCTAGTGATGTTATTGCAGCAGTGTTTCGTATGGTTTATGATGATTATTATTATGATGTGATATGACCTATGGATCTCTGATCATTGATTATGGATTATTATCTTGTTGCTTTAGTCATCTTCACAGCATTAGCTTGGTATATGATTCATGATGTGGCAAACTTTGTAAAATGAAAATGAACTATCTTGATGCTGTTATAAATTATAAAATGGACATACTACTTGCACATTTAGGTTGCTTGACAAAACTCACCGGTTTGACACCCTCCTTGCATAGATATGGTCTTTCTTGACATCATTTGTTGCTAGCTTAGGCACCATTTTCAATTGACTCCATCCATCCATGACCTTCCTAATTTGGCCTTCACCTTTGACTTGTCTTTCTTGACTCTTTGATACTAAGGAATTCCCTATTACTACCTCTGTATTGGATCGCATCCATGTTTGTTTAGTGTCTCGGCTCTGAGTTGGTGACAGAACTTGCCTTTGGTGAGTTGGATTGTAAGCCTAAATCATTCTGGTCGGTTGTCCCGATGTTTGGCACTGGCACTAACTCCCCCTAGTCACTTGAGATGTTGTTGGCTAAAACTGAAAGCTCATGTACTACTTATGGAAACTTGTGTAAATTTGCCCATGGAAACTGTAAACTCTAGAATGTGTTTCTTAACACACGCGAGTAAAGGGCAAGAGTGATGAACTGCTAAAAATACTCCTCGAAGAGTATAAAAAGGTCCAAAAAGCAAAAGTTACTCAAAAGTTATATCTATTATTGCTGACCTTATATATATGTATAAACATGCCCTGGATGCAAGCTGCAACTAATTGTGCTTCTCAGCACATCTGAAATCCGAAGGGTTATGTAGGCCAAAAAGGCCATGAAATGAAATTGAATGATCCTAATGAACTTGGATCAACTTGATGTAGACATGATGCCTAAGTTGAATAAGCACTCTCTAAACAACTTACCCATTTGTGAGGCACCGCCCTTCCCCATGTTATTTGTCTAGCACAGAGTGTAGCTTCCCCCTCTCCCAGTCCAAAGTGTCATTTAGTTGAGTTTAGGCAAGTCACCCCCTTTGCCCAGCCTTGTTCCTAGCCCTCATCCTTAGCTAGCAGTTAGACCATGTCCAGTGGGTGAGTCTTTCATTTAAGCTATTGTGTAAGTAAATATAAATAACAATGGAATATGCAAACATGATTAATGCCACTGAATGATGTTTATACTTTAATTTAAGCTATGAGTGTGATTAGAGGAACATGTCTTAGTCTATTGATATGATTTATCCTTGGTTGTATATTGACCTAGTCAAACCTAATTTGACTATGGTCATTCTTGGGATTCGTGATGATGGGGGCCATGTATACTTATTGATGATAATTGATGGTCCCACATGATAATTGATGGTCCCACATGCTCTTATTGATGATGCCATATGGTGGACATATGATTCAGATGGTGATTGATGCAGTTCAGTAGGTTTTATTATTATTTCAGATCATTAGATTATACACTGTCCATATATGGTGGACCCTACAGTTAGCCCATCAGGGCAACCCATGGTGTATGAGTACACATTCTTGGTAGTTTTGGGTCTTCTGGATTCAATGAGACACTTATCATTCAGTTCTGAGCACTTCTGACAGTGATAGATGCAGTTTTCCACTTGTTGACCAGATTTGGGGTTGTTTTCCCAGCCTGGCTAGCAGGAGCCATGAGAGGCCAATTCACCTAGGGCGCTGTATGAGGAGGGGGTGGTCCAACCACTTGATGTTACTATTTTACCTCCCTTCTGGAGAGCTTGGTGGGCTCAATTTGACAACGCAGGTGCCCTAGGAGGCAATTTTAGCAGCTTCACAGTTACCGAGGCAGGTTAAAAATGGAATAAAAGGGTCACTGAGGAATTCGATTTGGGCAATTGAGGCAAGGTTTTGGCATTTCGTCTTCACAGAGGTCTTCCAAGGTGAACCCCCTATCTTCCAGCCAATTTTCATCAGTCAGTGGGGTCCACAGAGGCCACAAGAGGCCTTTTACTGCATGTCTCTCATAAATTTTGAGGACAAATTTTGATCATTTGTATTATTTGGACATATTATTTTATATTATTGTGCCATGGGGATGAGCTAGCAAGGATTGATGCCTCCTAGCCCCACCATGAGCTTTATGAGTCATGTCCATGTCATATGAGGTGGGCGCATGTACTTTTGCCCCCTCTAGAGGATGACGTCACCCTCACTTTGTATCTCTTAGCTATGATGTCACCTTTGTATTGAGTGATCCATGTGTTATATTGTATTGGCTCATCTTAGCCATTGATTAGATTATGAGATCTTTTAATCTCAACCACTCATCTTCATGTATTGTAAAGTGGTTTTGAGATCTAGGGTTTTGGTCTTTATTATCCTATATAAGGAGGAGACCCCCTATTGTATAGCTCACCTTTGGGCTCTGGAAAACTTGGAATGAAAATAATATTTTGGGGATCTACTTCTTGGCTTTGATTGGGTTACTCTTGTATATGTTCTTGCATCTTGTTTCTAGACATTCTTTGCTTCTACAGGTGAAATCGACATCAATTGAAGGGACGCCGAATTGCTTGAAGCTAGCTCAACGACTTGCTTTGTGAGAAGATTGTAGGGGTTGCTCACATCCCTCGTGGGCAAGACGTCTTCAATTATGCTTTGTCCATTGATTGCTTTCTTGATATGACATGCTTAGATCTTATGGATTTGTGGATCAAATCTAACTTTATGTAGTTTGATTTACAGGTTTTCATGGGACATCTCTCCTCCTAGGGCTTGGACGATTTTGGTTGAAGACACTTGGATCAAGCTTGGAATTGTAACTAGGGCAAGATTTCTCCATATGCTAAGAGGCCGCAAGCTTTGAGGTAAGATCTACAAGGTACGTATTGATTTCGCTTGCTATCTGTTGTCCGCCAGATTGTTGAACATGATTCATGTTCATCATCAGCATTCAGAAGTTCAAAAGTCAATTTCAGGGCAATTTTGCCCCATTTGTAATAACTGCATGTTCATACCCCCATGGGGATTTTGTAAAAAGTTGGTCTAAACGAGGTCCTTTTATAAAAGACTCGGCTATCCGTAGGATAAAAGACTCGGCTATCCGTAGGTTTAGCCATTTGGGGGATACTCTAGAGTGTTTTTTCCTTAGGAATTATGCGCTACTCATCCCCGAGTTTTTCACTCAAACCTCCAAAGCTGGAGTATTTTCCATGATGGTCAAAACCTAAGGTGGTTATTAGAGTCTTGTGTCTAGGATTTTTTACGTGTTAGCCATCTTGATTGAGTCGTATGAACATGCACTAGCTCCCCTAGGAGTTTCGTTCCATTCCGAGAAAAATAATTTTTTCCATAAATTAGACCATTTTTTAATGGTTTAATTAAAAAATTTCAAAGTGTGATAAAAACCTCATCCGGAGGCAAAATTGGGCGTGGGGAGGCTCGTTTTGATGCTCAGAGCATCCTCTTCACCTTGGCACCATTATTCTTTAATTTCCGGGCGGTTACGTCACCCCAGCAGCAATTTTCGCTCAGAATGCATCATTTTGGCACTTAATTGCTAAAAATAGTAAAAATTCACTAAGTGACAAAATTAAAATATGTCAAAAAATGATAAAATAAACCATGGAAAAGGTTGGGATTAATTTCATAATGTGTACGACCCACATAAAGTATTAAATCCCATGCTAAAGCAAAGTTTGGAAGTGTGATTTAATTAAATGGAATGAAGTGAGCATGGGGAGAGTGGGCCTCCCTCACATGGGCTCCTCCATGCTCATTGGCTCACGATTTGGGACGGGCGTTGTATCCAAAGAGAAGGCGTGAAAGCCATAGTGAGGTAGCTGCCACCTATGGCAATCACACCTACCAATCACCACCTACCACTCGAGTTCATGCTCCAACCTCACATGAATCTCTCCACGGCTAGCTCTCTCGCCCTCCTTCACGTGAGTTCACTCCAAGCTTGGTGTTGATTGGATCTTAGATTGAGATTCGAATTATGTCTATTGTGCCATTGGCTCCTTATCATACCAATTCGAATTTGGGGTTTGTACTTCTTAGATTTGTATAAATAGAGGCTCTTGGAGCTCTATTCTTCATGGACTTTTGAGCAAAGAAACTCTGGACATTTTGTAAACGATTTTCATTATTAATAAAGTTGAGACTTTGGAGGTCAAAACGTGGAGGCTCTTGGTGGCCATTGCTTCACCTTATAAAAGAGGTGATATTGTTCTTGCATTTGTATTTGAGATTATTAAGTTGTGGATCTTGTTTCAAGAGGGCTAACAATCTAGCACAAGCAAACAATGTATCTAGTTCTTTTCGCTTAAATATTCATGTTTCACATATATTGCCAAATGCTTAAGGTTCTTGTAGGTACATCTTCACTCCACATAAGGCTAAAGGAGTTTCAAGCTTCCTGACCTCAAAGAAACTAGAGGATCTAGCTCTTCCCATCAAACTTCAACAAGCCCCCATTTGTTTACATTGTTCTCAAGGGTTTACCTCTTCAAAACCTTCTATTTTTCTCTTTGATCTCCATTTTTACCTTTGTCTTGCTAAGCCTTATTCCTCTAGCCATTTCACCTCCCTCTTGCCTTCTTTTGTCTTCATCCTTTTCCCTACTATCTCTTCCATTCGTCCAACTCTTCTCCCACTTATCCATCCTCTTCTTTTCCCATTCGTTTTTCCTCTTCTTCTCCTATTCGTCTCCCTACTCCCCTACCATCTCCTCCTATTCGTCCACTTCCTCATTCCTTCTCCTTACCCTCGTTTTTCCCTACATTCTTCCTTTAGTTTTTGGCATCCTAGCTTCCTCTCGTCCATCTCCAAGAAGCCCTAAACACTACACACAAAACACAAAAAAGAAACAAGTTAGTGGTTAGTTTATTTGTTGTAGGTTACATCTAGTTTCTTGAAATATTTAAAATCTCATAAAAAGTTTCAAAGTTTCAGTCTTAGATCTCTTTGTTTGCATTTTAGATCTCTTCTAGAAGCTTAAGTCTAATGGGTATTCGCTGGTCTGTTTTACATTTCTCATAAGTTCAAAATAAAATCTCATGCTTTTCACATTTTAGATCTTATTTTCCAAATCTAGACTTACTTAGTCTCAAGTTTGCCTTGTTTTATCTTACTAATGTCTAATGGGTACCTTGCTTGAGTTTATTGGAGTTCTTGTAGGTATTTGAAAGAGCTAAGAGGATCCAAATTGAAAGAGGAAGAGCAAGAGAAGATCAAGAAGTTTAAAAGCAAGGAGGAAATCAAACCTAAAGCACCATAAAACCAAAATCAATCTCCTTTTGTACTAGCCTTTAAGGGCTTTCAGGTTTCTTTTCATTAATTTGTTTTACTTTTCTTTAAAGACCTTTCAAGGAATCATATCCAAAGGCATTTGTATCAGGTTAATAAAGGTTAAGTGGAGGAGTCCTCCACTTTTTTGGGTTTTCTTCCCCATTTGGGGAAGAGTGTTGTGGTTGGTTAGCTTAGATCTTTTCTTTCTGTATGCTTTAGATTAAACTGTTTACTTTCATCATTTTCTACTTCCAAGTTTTGACCAGAGCAAGCTAACTTTGGGATTGTATCCCAAAGGCCACATAGTTTTGTGGTAGCTTCTCGTTCCCCCGTTAGCCTCCTTGTCGAAGTTCCAGCTAGCTGGAAAGTCTCAAGGACTAGTGGTTCTTAGTGATCGACCTTGTTCAGAGATAGATCCCACTTTAGATTAACATTGTGTGGTAGAATACTAAGTCTTGCTTTCAGTTATTATCAAGCTTCTTATCGTATCTTATTGTCATCTCTTTACTTTTAGTAATTTAAGCCTCACTTGTTTCTTCATTTTTTTCAAACTGCTTCTATTTTCAATAAAAAGAACCAAAGTCTCTTGAACTTGGCCAAATCCAAGTCAAAAGCACTCTCTGTCGAAGAGCATTCTAGCTTGCATTTTTCCCTTGCATTAGGCATTTTAGATTAATTAAAGTCTCTTGAACTTTGGTCTTAAGACTAAGTCAAGAGCGCTCTCTATTGGAGAGTTGAACTGTGCTCTTTAATAAATAAAATATTTCAACTCACACTCCCCTTTAATTAATTTACTTTGGTCGATTGTCCAACACCTGTATGCTCTACCAACTTGAAAAGGTTGGGCTAGTACTCAGAAAGGTGTTGGATTTGCTAATCTTACAAGTGATAATCTAAGTAAAATTTTACTCCAACCAAGCAAACCGGCGTTAAATACTGAGTTTGCTTCCTGAAACAGGTGGTGCCGAGAATCCACTGGTCAGACTCGGGGGCAGTTCAAACATTGGACACCTATCTTCTTGAATCTGGGTGCTCTCGACCTATCATCTAAGAGGTTGCTAGTATCTTTCCCGGTTGGTTTTTACTTTTGATATCCTTGTTCTTAGCCTAATAATCAAGACCACTAAAATATTCAATAAACCAACATTAATTTGTAGGACGATCTCACGAACATCATCACTTTGAACTCTTGTATCAAGCAATCTAAGCACTCAAGACTATCTTTGACTCCATAAGGCACTGGTCCTTGACATCATTTTATTTGCTTATTATCTATCTGGAGCATTTATATTTATATGGTTGTCTTGCTTTAAATTTACCAAAGTGGTTGTTTCTCAAATCTCTTGTCTTATATCGCAACGTGGATTGCTTCATTATCTTGTGTTTATTTCAATTGTTAAAATTGTGATCTCTCATCAATCAAAAAACTCCTAAACAACACTCATCCGTATCACCATACACTGAAACTCTAAAAAACATTTAAGAGCCCTAGTGAAACTCTTTGTAGGGACTTCCCCCCTTGGCTTCGTTAGGAGTTAGCCTAAACGGAGGAGCTGGGATTCAAGTGACAGTACCTGGCTCATTGCTTGCCCCCAAGGCCACACTTCTCCCCACTTCCAGTGAGGGAGACAGCTTTCGAAAGATTTCTGCTGCTGGTGTGCAATCTGGCGGACAACACTATCCATCCTATTGGTCAAAAACTCCATTAAAACTTAAAACCCTCTTTTTCTATTTTCCTAGATCTACTTGGATCTAGCTTGGCTTTGGGTAAGATCTTGAAAACCCACCTCTATGGCATCCACAGCAATTCAGATCTATAGTTTGGTGTGGATTGGGCTTCATTTGACACACTTTCCAAGGCACTTAGCCTTCCTTGGGTGAGGTCGCACTCCTTGGGGATTGTGAGTTTTGCTACTTCCAAGACATGGGTAGGTGAGATCCCACTTGATTTGCACTCCTCACTTGATAACCTACCCCTAGTGCTTCATTTCTTTGATTTTCTCCTTGTGGGCCCCATTCCTCATTTTGAGGGTTGTGCCCCACTTGGGTCATTGGGTGATGCACTTTCAACCTTAGATCTATGGAGATCTAGCCTACCTTGGGGCATGCCACTTAAAACCCACCTTGATAATTGCCTTGGTCATCCCGATCTACAATTTGGCATACTTTGAATTCCATTTACCCCTCCATATTAAAGCACCAGTCTCCTTTGGTCAATTCGCACTCCTTGGGGATTGTGTTTTGTGCTAGATCCCATATGTGGGTGTGTCTAATCTAACTTGGATCCATAGATCCACATCTTCAAACACCCCTTAGTGCCATATCACCTATAAATTCACCTTATGGGTCCCTTTTGGGCCATTTCCATATTTCAAGGAAGTGGGCCCCACTTGTGTATTTCATGGTACTAGATCTATCTCTTTGATCTCCCTAGGTGGCCTAAATCATTCATTGGTTGAAACACTTCTCATATCTTAAGCCTCTTCAACCACACTTAAACTCTTGGGTCCACCTAAGCTTGCATTGGTTTCTGTAACTCCACTTTCACATCTCCCTAGGAACCTTTGCTTTGGCTAATCATTGTTGATTGGCTAATAGGGTCTCCCCCTTGGTCTTGACTTGTCTAGATCTAAAGTGAAGAGTGCCTCGGTTGTCGTGACTCCCAACTTGCATTGGGAACCGTGGCATCTCTTGGGTCACCTCTTTAGTTGTCCATCTCCTCTAACATCCCAGATGGGATAACATTAGGGACAACTACAAGTTGTGTGATAACACCTCCCATGTGGCATCCTCCACTAGCACGTGCCTCCACCTGACAAAATATTCCCATATTACTCTGTTCCTCAGTTTCATCGCTCGGACATCCAAGATCTCCTCAGGGTCTAAATACCAACTACCCCTCTTCATCCTGTTGACCACCAAAACCGACTTGGTGGACAACGTTGTACCATGCACATGTTGAATGTGCCTTGAAGATGACAAAGAAGTACTTAGTGATTATATCAAGCGAGGCAGCTCTTTTTCTTTTCTTCTCTCCATGAAATTTCCGCACCCCTGCGAAGGGATTTTGTAAGGATATGTCAACATGAGGGTCTAGTTTTGTGTAACTTAGTCACCTAGGACTTTATCATTAGGGAAGTCGTTTCATCAAGTGTTTTTTCACTTGAATAATTAAAATTTCTCTTTAGAGGTTTTAATTATTTGAGTTTTTCATTCAAAAATACCTCCAAAGTGGTGAAAGGTGTTCTAGTGATCGAGTTCATGGGGTGATTGAGGCCTATGATTGTTCTATATTACCATACTGAACATTATCCAAAGTCTTGCGGAATTTCATTAAGTTTTGCATAAGATTTTAATACGTTCCTAGTTTAAAGAGAAATGTTCTTTCAGTGGCAATTTTAGAAGACAAGGGGTTCTCTGTAGCTTTCTCGGAAGGAAAGGCTCTAGTATGGACTAAAGGTGGAAATTTGAGCTCAGCTATTGAGATTGGTGTCCGTGAGGGGGACCTTTACAAGGTCTCCGGACGTGTTGTTAAAGCTCTAATGAATAACCCCTGTCAAGTTTCAGAGATCAAGAGGGAGTCTTACAATCTAAGTCACAAGATTCGGCGAATTTGAACCTTGAGGTTCGAATTTTGCCGACTCTGAAGGCGAATTTAATAAAAAAATTGAAAAAATTTGAGTTGGTTTCTTAATCTTAACCTTAGTCCTAACACACCATGGTCTACCTACCTCAGTCTCGACTCCCAACCCGCTAGCGAAATTTTTCCTCTCTCCTTGCCACCGCTTAGCAAAGAAACCCCCATGCTAGTGCTTAGAGCTCATGACTACATGAGTTTCGATCTCAGTGTTCATGAATCACTGCTACTACTCACAATCAACAACTCACCATTTGAGTTACAGACTACAATCATAGACCCGCGATTATGTTGAGCCGCCGTTGAAGATTGAATTTAATCGCTATCGAGATTAAATTTACCTAAGCAGATGAGTTGAAAATTGAAACAAACCCCTAGTCATGTGTTTCTAGTTCCACTAGTAAATTGGTGAAGTAAATTTTTATTATTTTGTACTATATTTGGAGTAAATTGTTGAATTAAATTTTTATTATTTTGTATTATATTTTGGGTAAATTGTTGAATTAAATTTTTATTATTTTGTACTATATATATATATATATATATATATATTCGAATCTAAAGACGAATCTCAAACGAACCTCATCAAGAAATTCGAATTCGAACCGAATCAAATGGTTGTCGAACTCGAATTCGAATTCGAACCATGTGACTTAGCTTACAGTGACTCAGATATAGAAGTCTATAAGACTTCTCGTTCAGAAAAGCAAAGGGAGAAGGCCAAGAAGCCCTCAGTTGATCTCATTAAGGATCCTATTGAGGGGTTCCAAGGTTGCTCCCGTGGGAGCCATGTCACTGATTCAAGATCATACACTAATGTGGAGATAGCCAAACTTCAGGTTTGGAAAGATACTATGAATAATGATATGTGGAAAGTGATTCTCAGGCAACAAGGGAAGTTAGGTGTAACTTCCAAGTGGATCTATAGGACCAAGGTGTCTGCTGACATTCAAAGCTCTTTGAAGCTCTCAAAAATTCCTATATTCTATGACAGGTTGTTTCACCATGACAAGGACATGGTGCAGTTTTCAGATGTGTTGACTAAGCCTCTGTCTTCGACAAGCTTAGTGTTGCTAAGAATGCCTCTCTTGCTGAGAGGGAGTGTTAATTTTTTAGTACAGCTGCGAGACCCATTCTCAGAGAGAATGGTACCATAGTCAGTTAACTAGGGTTCCTGGTCAAGTTAACCATGCAGAATAAAGAATAAGACCCTAGAAGGTACCCTAGGGCCCCCAGCTGTCTCTTTGGTTCTTGGTCAGAGGACCAAGCAGATTGATGCCATGGAAAAGTCCCTAGCATGTGGCTAGGGCACTTATTTGTCTCTAGGGTATTCTGGTTTGGGACCAGACAATTTCTTAGTCATGAGGACCAAGCAGATCCTGCAGGTTGAGACAGAGACATCCTGGTCGAAGACCAGGCAGATTCTTGGTCAAGGACCAAGTAGGTCATGTAGGTGGTTGATCAACATTTAGCTTGAGGTTGAGGACCATTCTCCGGGAGAATGGAGGTCCTAGTCAAGGACCAGACGATTGATCAACATGACTCATTCTGGGACTGAAGCTCAGCTTTGAGCTGAGAGCCATTCCTTGAGAATGGAGGTTCTTGGTCAATTACCAAGATGATGATGTGTGATTTCCTCTTCTCCTAGGTCTTCTAGATAGATGAGTTAGATGGTCTTCTCAAGAGACTGGCCACCCCTTGATGAAGCCACTAACATTTGACCTTAGGAGCAGTCTAGAGGGCCACATGATCACATCATCCATGTGGACCCTTCCTTATACAGTGATGATAAACTTTCAAGTTATATGGAACATTTGTACATTTGAGAGAGAGATGACTGGTCCTTACACCTTGTTGATTATTGGTCTTGTGGTACCTTTATCTTTGACTTGTGGTTGGTGGGGTCTTCTACCCACTTTGAGTTGCTTCTTGACTTTGATGTTTTTGGTCCTGTGAATTCTATGCTTATTTGGTTATTTGACCATTTTCTTGTAGTTTATCCTTGGTACTAGGATTCATAGGTTGAACCATGTGTTGGTCTTAGTACCCACCTAATGTTATTCTAATTATAATCGGTCCCAATCTAGTGGGTCATTGTACCCTCACTTATTTGACCATTGTTTATAATTTTTTTTTCTTATTTTTTATCTTTTATATTTTATATTTCTATTTTTTTATTATTATTTATATTTTATTTTTTTATGTGGTAATTTCCTAACCAAATGGAACCTTAACTTATTCAAAGGGTTAATCTTTTTATTATTATTATTAAATCTTTCTAAAAGGCCTTTCTTATTATATATATAGAGCTTGTCTCCTCATTTAACAAAATTATCCGATCTATCTCTAGCTCAGGGTCTGTCTTTTCATCTGCTTGACGTCAACATGATTTCAGCTACTCTACCCGAATTTCATTGATGCCTACCTGCTGATCAAGTTTTTTATTTTTATGATTGAGAGCTTTCTGGGTTTTGTGGAAGTCCGATCTACATTTATTAAGTCTGTTCTAACTGTATAGAGACCTGATCTGCTTCCTTGAGGACCCGATCTGTTAATTGCTGGTTCAAACTGCTTCCTTGAGGACCCGATCTGTTAATTGCTGGTTCAAACTGCTTCCTTGAGAACCCAATCTGTTTATTTCTGCTATACTTCTAGTCCATGACCCTTGATGATCTATCTGCCTGGCCGTGACTCTTCTTGGATCAATTCAGCCTGTTAAAAAGGTCACCTGTGGAAGCCGAGAGCTGAAAGAGGCTTGTTGAAGCCTACTGTGTTAAATTTGTGGGCTTAACTTCTGATCCTAGGGCTTATTCTTTTAGTGGGTTGCCACCCTGGTTGCTTGGACTTTCATTGAGAACATTTTGTGATTTGATTACCTAACAGTGAATTACTTATTTAGTTCTGTGCTGAGATCTTATTTGGGACTGTTATTGTCTTTGATCAGATTCATATTTTGACCTTTGTGTTTAAACATATTTGCCGAGATCTAATTGTATTTATGGTGCTGAGATTTACCAAGGGTTGATCTATTATTCTGACTTTACTTGTGCTGAGTATTGTACTGTGCTTTGACTGTCATTGACCATCTCTATTTGTCTGTACCTCAAGCCCAGTCATCTCACTCTCTCAGGTTTGTACTAACCCTTTAATAGGGTCAATTGATTCCTAGAGTTGACTGGCCTCTGAGAGGCTGAGTCTTTGTCTGAAAGTAACTTTTCTGAGTATATAACAGGAAAGGCTCCACACAGGTAAGTTTCTTCACCTATCTCTTTCATTGTTAAATAAACAATTTGGTTATGTTATTTTTTTATTACATGTTACTGAAGATTAACTTAATACAGTGACCTAACTGGTAGTGTTGAAGATTACTTTAACACAGTGACCTAACTGGTAGTATTAAAGGTGTGAAGTTGAAAGAGATCAAAATTATGTTAGAAGTTACTGCTGTACTATTTCATATTTAATTTCAGTACTTGTTTATCTATTTTTTGCATTAAAGTATATTGAATTTTATTTTTCTGCATAAAACCCTGATTTTACCAAAAATTAACAGTTGGGAGACTGCCAAAACTGCTGTTGTTGGTATGAGGTCTGTTATGACCAGGAGGTGACTTCCAATATTTTGTTTAAAGGTTGTTGGGGCTGTCACCTTGGACTGTGCTTAGAAGCTTCCCTTGTGTCTTTCTCCCTTTGACTATCTTAGTTAATGTGTTGGATCTGACCTTGAAGAAACCTATCCTACAATCCATTATCTCTCTCTCTCGGGTATGTACTAACCCTCAGGTAAGGGTCAGTTTTGTTCCAGTTGATTGACTTGCCTCTGAGAGGCATAGTCTGTTCTGAAAGTTAGATTTCTGAGTATAAGGAAGGTCCTATCTCATCAAGTAAGTTATTAGACTTGTTATTCTTGTGTTGTTAGTTAGATCTTAAATTTGTCTTACTACTGCTGCTCTTTATATGTAATTGCTAACTATATGCTTCAACTTTAACACAGGGACCTTTGGGAGTGTTAAAGTTGAAAGAGATGAAAATTATGTTTTAATTTAGTAGATCTAGATCTTAATTTGTTACAGCTGTACTATTTTGTTCTCAGCACTAGTTTTGTTTTCTGCATTAAAGTATAAAAATTTTAAGTTCATGCTTCAAACCCAAATCTAACCCAAAAATTAACATCAAAATGATAAGACATAGCATTCCTACCTAGTGTCTTTAAATTAGAAACCTCACCTAGAAATAATTGTTCAAACCTACAACTTTTCAAGCAATAGTTAGCAAGAGGGGATTATCACAAAAATTGAATCTAACACAAAAATCAAGCACAAAAATGGAGTTTCCAAGAAACAAGGGATTCAGAGAACAAGAAAAGAGCCAAATAGCATATTCAACATGGCTCCATGGCCTTAAGAAACTGCAATTTCTGTTAATTTTGCAGTATTGTTATTGTTATCAATGTAATTGCAAAACAGACTGCAGTTTCACATTCGTTTCATTATGCCTAGACTATGTGCTTCTGCACTTCTCTATTCTTCAAAAATTAATGACAAGTCCATAAAATGTGGACAACAAAGTTTATGTTGGTTTCTCAAGTCAACTGCATGAACTACTCTATTCTGCTGATTTGTGGGATGTGTGTAACTGTAAATATATGTAGAGGGCTTGCAGATCAAAATAATGAAGTACCAGTGACCAATCCATTTCAGGAGAAAGTAATACATAAGAAACATGTGATCCCTATTGGTAAGAAGATCATACTCTGTAACCAAAAGTGGGAAAATCTAGCAATAGACTTGAATGGTTTCAACAAGTTTCATGTTGTTTCTGTTTATCAGGGTTTTGGTAAAACTGCCTTTGCCCTGGCAACAAAGACTGGCCTATCAGATACATGCATGAAGCAGAGGCAGACCAAAATATAACAGATTAAATTGTACTGGGTAACTTATGTTGAAAAATGAGAAAACCTACTGAAGTAATAAGCTTGGCATGATTAAGACTAATCTAGAAGAATGCAGGAAATTTACTTGATTGGTATCAAGAGAACAGTGCATAATATGCTGTTAATTTTGAAATAAGGACAGGACCAGATATGAAAATGGGGTCAAGAAAACTAGGAACATGGTTGTAAAATTTGACCAAAAGCATATACCAGTGGATCTATTTAGAACAGGGAAAGTTTAGGCCTCAAATGTTACTTCACACCGGTAACTGCATAGAACATAATATACTTCCCATGGCCAATAAAGATAAAAAGAAAGATATATTTCATTAATGTCCACTAGAATACAAAATGGCTACTGGGACTGAGAATCTAACATTCCATCTATGTAGGCACTAGAGACAAAAGGACATTATTCCCTAATTTTAAAAGTTAAAACTAAGAACTAAATGAAAGTAAATAAATGAAATAATAAAGTGAAAAGTAACAGTAAAGACTAAAGTCCAAACGGGGCCAGTCTAAAAGCAGTAAGCTCAAAGACCTAAAGGCCGCTCACTGAATAATGGAAGGCTAAGAAGAAGATGAAGACAAACACAAGTCTTGGAAGGGGGAGTGATAGTACCTCATCTTAACCCCATTAAAACTTATAATCTCAGACTGTTGCCTGTGCCATTCAAAATGCTTAGATGGCTCACGTTCATTTTCTGTCCCAGGAGTAATAGGAGCTGGAGGTTCAACAATAGAATTCCATCTTCCACTTGCATAACTTGTCAGCTGGGGAGATGCATCTTGTGTTTGTTCCCTAGCATAAACATTTTTTGCAATTGGACCAGTTGCATGATACTCGGCACAAAAATCATGCAGCCTTTTCCTTAACTTTTGCATTGCTTCACGATGCTCTGATAGAGAATATGCTTGAAGCAGCTGTGATTGTGTTACCCTATTGCATATGGTTCTGCACAGTTCTGGGCTGAAAAGTGGAATTCCAAGTTCTAAGCTTAGTGGAACCCATTCATAACTTGTAAATTTAGGAGAAAAATTCTCATAAACATCTATCTTATGAACCTTTATAACACGAATATATCCTATAGTCCAAAGTTGGAGTTCCTTGACCAAATTTGTTAATGTTGAATTCAGTTGTGTAATTTCTTCATTACTAAGCCCAATCTCCTTCGCATATGAACCATCTAAATTGATCAAAGGTAACGGTATATCCTTTGTAATAGGCATTCCAGACTCATTCAAATCGACTTTTAAGAGAGGCTGAACAAGCACAGCTGAGTATCTCAGCAAAGAATTCAAGCAATGTAAAAGAATACTTCCATTTACAAGAGTACCATCAAACTTGCCACCCAGTCCTCCTACAGTAGATCCATCCCATGCCCACATCAAAGCTTTTTCACACCCTGCTAAGGGTGGAGGAAGAATTCTTAGTCGCTGACCTTTCATCAAAATAATAGAAAGAGGACCAGAGCCTGCAGCTGTGTATAGAATCAGTTTCAACCATGGAGTCAATGCAGCATAAGATGGTGGACCAAAATTGATGTGACTTGCACCTCCAGGCAAAATAGTTGAAGGAGAAGAAGGAAGAGGAACCATTGAAACAATGATGTCATAATCACGATGAAATAAACGATTCAATGTTGCTGGCGCCAAGCCAGCTAAGCTTTCACAACGGAGGACATCCACTCGATATTTTCGCTTCCGCTTCACACGATTCTTTACACTGGCAGTTGTTTCAATAGAGCTCAAAGAGGTTGCTTCCTGATTGAAGCCAAGCTCTGACTTTGTAAACTGGTCAGGAAAACACTCCGAAGAATTTTCAATTACTGTAGTAAACTCTGGTAATCGGTCACTTGAGGCAAAAGGCTGATCGTCAGTCTCACTGATTCTAGAATCACTCAAGTGGAGGTCTTGACTTCTAGAACCGTTTGATTTTATTTCCTCCAAGCCATTTAAGTTTGCAGTAACTTTTTGCAGATTTTCTGCATTACCAGAGCCACCTGTGCTAGAGTGAAGGTCAATTAAGTCAACATCTTCAGCTGAGGTGTCGGTAGTTAATCCACCTGATCGAAGACATTCAAGGGCACATCGGAGACTGAACGCATGATTTGCAAACTCTTGCAGCTCACCCTCAAATTTTGTGCCTTCTAATGTCAGCAGATCTTTGCAAAGCTCTGCAACACTAGCATCATCCAACTTTCCTGCTTCATAGAGGGTGACAGCATGAGATTTCAAGCCTGCAAAATAAAAGTAGTTGCCAGTTATGTTATGTTGAAGATGGAATTAAGTAAGAGCACTCAAACAAAGACCAATGAGATTTCTAATTGTCAATCAGGGTAGCTTAACAAAAATGACTACAATGTTGACTGCACAAATATTCAAACATAATTAACGATTGATATACCTTAATTATTTTTAAAAAAGGATTAATTTCAAATTAGTTAACATAAAGAATTAAGTTCAAATTAATTTTCAGGCTTGAAGAATTGAAAAGTATACACTCTATTCTGACTCTGGTTCAGCTACAGGTAAACTGTTGCTTTAGCACACACATCCCCCAAGATAT
Organism: Larix kaempferi; assembly: GCA_027924585.1. Classification (NCBI taxonomy): domain Eukaryota; kingdom Viridiplantae; phylum Streptophyta; class Pinopsida; order Pinales; family Pinaceae; genus Larix; species Larix kaempferi. The sequence continues at coordinate 3,684,833 of BSBM01000238.1, read as the reverse complement.
TCTCATCTCTATAATGTTGCCAATATTAATCTCTTCAATTTAATAGCTACTTGCAATGACTCGGGATCTGAGGCTTCAAGATACAAACACTGGAGCACATTTCAACCAAATACTATTCATGAGTGTTGACTAGACTATTCCAGTTCATGAGAAATTGGTCATTAGTGAATGATGCTCATGGGATATGAGTAGTGAAAAACATGAATATTAAATGCTCAATGTGGTTAATATCAAATAAATTATATTACATAACGTTGGACTGTGGAAACCCCCCACAGCTTCAATAAATTCCCCCATTTGGGGACAGGTGGTAAAATAAATCTGACAGTAGTATAAGCAATCTTCAGCAGTACAAGCAATTTCCAGCCAGCAAACTCACAAAGAACAGTGTATGTGGATGATATATGGGTGTGTTTTTCTCATGTGGATGGTAGATTTGCAGTACAGAGTTTGTAAATTTGAACAGGGATCTTCTACCTGCCAGTAATGAACCCCATTGTTTTAACTCAGAACTGCCTGGTCAATCTGCTTGTTTGCGTGGCCCCTTACTTAAGCCCCTTACTGACTGGCTGGTGAGTCCCCTTTCAATGCATACCCGTCAGAGAGGCAGTGGACAGATTCAAAACAACCCTATAGCATATTCAGCGATTAAACATGCATGCGTTCAGTTGAGAGGCAGCCTATGGTGGTTTCATTTAGCAGTCACAATGAAGATGTAATTGGAGGCACCTTTGCTTTTTTTTAAATACTTATTGAAGTGGCCAGCCTATTCTAGTATACAGCGAATGGTTCGATTGAAATCCTATAAAATACAGTGATAGACAAAAAAACAAATGAATGATCGAGTACGGTAATGGCTTCTCAAAGGATGACCTCATAATAGTGCTGCATTTGCGTGTTGAGCCTTGGGCCCTAATTGGCTGCTGTCAATGCTCAACCAATGCAATTGGAGCAGCAAAGTTCTCAAACAGTTTAACAGGTTCCAGGTATTTTTTGAAGCAGCACCAACGTATAAAGGATACAGTTGGCATTTGTGACAGTGATCCAAGACTCCATCCGGATGGTTGACTTTGTCACTAACTGTGATGCCACTTCTGGAGATCTCTCCATAACACTGTCGGAAGGATAATATACCTGTTATGATTTTCAATTTGAACAAGCCTGGAAATACATCTAGGGCTCTTCCAGTTGATCATGCTCCATTGGTTTTGAGTGAGCGCAATGAGTTGGAGGATCGCCCAGGTTTGTGATGAAGCCTCCATGTGGCATCTATGGAGTCATTGCCCTTCGAAGGGCAGTCTTGACAGCATATGCATGCTTTGTTCTGTGCATCAATAGGTTTTTCGACCTTCATTTAGCGGCAGAGAATGTGAAACCGAAGGCATCAATTCAATCCTCGTCTTGATTCCCTATGCAGCTGGATCAGAAGCGATGTTATTCAACACGCATCTATGGAGGATCGCAGGTATCTTATGACGTGTATGGCTCGAGCTTTGGGGAATAGACTAGAACACGGGTTTTTGTATGGGCAGCCCACACCCCCTTCATGTTGTTGGATACGTCTCCTTTCTCAAGTAATGACACGAAAGTTGACCTTTCGAGGAGTTGGTTATGGCCCCCCAACAAAATGAAGTCGACCTAAAGGAAAATTGGATAATGTTGTGTATATATATATATATATAATAGAAGAAAACAAACAATCGTAAAATTAGAAAATAATAAGATATATATAAATTAGAAAAGCAACAGAAAAAAACTTAAAGTAAAAACATACTATAAAAGTTATTCGAAAATAATTGAAGAGGCCTGAGCCCACACCAACTGCATGTTGTTGGATACGTCTTTTCTCAACTTATGACACGAAAGTTGATTTTTCGAGGAGTTGGTTATGGCCCCCAACAAAATGAAGTCGACCTCAAGGAAAATTGGATAATGTTGTATATATATATATACTGAAAGAATTATATGTATATTTATATAAATAAACAAACAATCATAAAATTAGAAAATATATATAAATTAGAAAAACAATAGAAAAAACTTAAAGTAAAAACATACTATAAAAATTATTCGAAAATAATTGAAGAGACGTGGCATTACGAAAAGTCAAAACCTTACGTTTTTGCTCTATTTATTTGAGCCTATCATTGCAATTCAATCATCGTTTTTTTTTCAAGTATCAAATCTTTTTATAAAATTTCATTGTCTGCAATTTTCGATTTTCTGTCCAATAGAAGTTTTTATACTTCAGATAACCTACATCTGTTTTCATGGGATCATACATTCTATTGGACAGCTCGTGCTGGAAGCATTTTGCAGGGCCTTGTCACATTAAGCAATGAGTTTGTTGGAAGCCAGTGCTATTTTGGGAATATTATGGGGAGTTTTCGTTGGAGACTCATCATATTTTATTTTTCTAGGGTTGGAGGTGCCCCTCTCTTTCGACATTGTACATGACTTTGACCACCAATTTCATGCACTCAGTTAAGAGTTTGTTAGAGATTGGTTAGATTGTAAAGGAGTTTTTTAATAGTTTACTCCACCCTAGGCTAGATTTAGGGATTTAATATTATTTTATTGTAAGATGAGATTGAGCTACAACCTAAATAATGGTTGGCATTCTCATTCATTGTTATGTTGGATTTTGAGAGCTACCTCTCTTTTGGAGCCTAATTGATATATTTTTTTGAGCATTTTTTAATTGTGGAGGTTTTCATCGCTTAGGGTTTTTTTTCATTGTGGAGCTACCATGATCCGATAGGATTTGCCCTGTGTGCCACCTATAGGAGCTAGAGGCGAAGGTGCACCTCATCATCAGGTGCCCCCTTTACTATGAGATCAAAGGATGCTACCACTGCCTTTATAGAGACTCAAGGGGCTCCCTCTCTACTTTCTTCCAATATGAAGACAAAAGATGCCTAGCCCTCTTCATCAGAGATGATCAGCTCGCCTTGGGACGACTAGGATGATCACCTCTTACTTCCATGTCGATCCGTCTGATCGGAGCAACAAGCGACGAGCTAAGTTTCAGAGTACTTCAGACAGTAGAGTGGTGAGGCCTCAGGTACCCCCACAGCCTCCCTCTCTGGGAGTTCAACTGATATCTTTGAGACAGACCCAGAGGAGTCAAGCAGTTCATCAGCCCACACAACCTCTGAGCAGCAGAGAGTTCAGTCCTCGACAGATTCAATGCAGGGCGCCTCACGCCCATCAGATTCCTTCCCAGCCCCAGTGAAGCAGTCAGAGATCTATCCGGAGTTTCTTCACTTCGTCCTCAAATGCTAGGAGTATCTCTATCTCTCGCTCTTACATCCGCCCTAGGATCGTACAGCCAAACACCTCGAGCATTCCAGAGGACTCCGATTTCGAGCCAGTGCCCTGCTCACCCCCCTCGCCGTTGGCTATTAGACATAGGCATTCTTGACATCTTCAGCCTCTTGTTCAGTTCTGCTCTCTCTCTTTCTACATCACGGTGCCTTGTTATGGTTTTATATTTGTTTATGAGGCCATCCCATTGATTGTATCTTTCTTTCTTTCTTTTATTTCATCTTAGTTTTGGTTTTGGATTTATATAGGAGTTGCATTTGCACTCCCACATTGTACTCATACTGGCTATACTCTTTTAGTCCCATTGACCTACTTTTGTGGTCATTCGTTGGACATTAATAAAATTATCTCATCTTATCTTATAATGGCATATAATCTCTTTTGTAAGAATAAAGAAGCATCTAAAATATAGTAAAGTTATCAACAGGTTCACTGATAAAAAATGCGATGGACACATTGTAAAACTAAGCTGTTTAATTTCCTTATAAAAGACAAAGTAAATAATATGGTGTCTACATTGTCTGCTTCATACAAATGGAGTTGTTAAATATAAGCCGTAAAATATTTAAGTTACATACCAGGTGATAGAGAGCCCATCATTAAATATGATGTTATATTAGCATCAACAATAAATGCAACACGTGCAGAACTAGAAGCCACCTTTAAGATATCACCACTCACTGCATCTGCCTGGAAATCTGAATTTCTTCGACTCAAAGGATTCTCAGCACCAAGGCCTGTCAAAGAAGAACCATCATCATCATCATTGATCAAACTATTTGGGGATCCAGGCATACTCGAATCTTGAAGAACAACAGCAGGATCAATGACTTTTATTGCCCATCCTAATCGACATGCGATAGATGCTGCAGCCTGAAGATGACGCAAATCAGCCTGTAATGTTGTAGCCAATTCAGCAACTGTTGCATGCTCACTTGAAACCACAAAAAGAGCATACAATATCCTGGATGATAAATCTCAATATATCAGAAAGAAAATTATGTAACAGAAGCAGCAAATTAGTATGTCTTCAAAGCAACATTTGAAGATTGCAAATGCTAAAGTGCTACTTCTGGGAAGGTTAAGCACTGCTGTAGAATACACATTAATGAGAATAAATGAATTAGAACAGACATCAGAAGCAGTTCTTCACTTATGCCATTAATATAGTGAAGATGAAGCTAGCAACAACTCACTCTTCTGTAGGATCTTCATATGACTGCTCCCGGTTTGAAACAAATCCTTGAAGCTTTGAAACTGCGATTTAACCCAAAATTGTAAAGTCAGTTGGAGGGATTCTTCATTGCTCACAATTTTGACTTAAAAGGAACAGAAGAGAAATTATATGCTGACATACACCAGAATTCATTGTGCAACAACTTGTTTCAGATGAAAACTACCTGTTGAAAACAAATCCTTCAAGCTTTAACACCAAATTATACACCTTTAAAATGTTAGAATAGGAAGAACCCAAATGTCTTATCATTTCTCACAACTTTCAGTCAATGTATGAGGATAATGACAACTTTCCTGCTAAAATGGTTGATTTTTTATTCTAACTCCATTTCTCTAAAAGCATCTATCATATATATTTTGAGATTGATTTTAGTTAGACATAGTGATTAGCTTAGCTAGACACTTATCTAGGCTGCACTTTTTCTTTTGCTTTCTATATTTGGCTTTCTTTATCTTACTTTCACCATTACCTACGTCCAGGAATTGTTCTTGCACTCTGATAGTGTATTCACACTAGATGTATCGTTTAGTCCCATTGACCTACATTTGCGGTCAGACATTAATAAAATTATCTTATCTATCTTATTGACTATCCATTCAAACATGCATAAAATATAATACATACATTAATGTTTCTAAAAGCATGAAGTGACTAGTTTCTTCAGATATCCTGACCAGAGATGCCAAGCCCTTTACTTTCAATAGGCCTTTCGGCTTCGCTCCCTCATCCTCCAGTCACGATCACATTCTAGACCAGCCTCACCTCAATGGATCACTTCCTTCTTTTCAATGTGTTGTCACCCAAAACTGACATGCGTGTGTTGAAGCGTAAAAAGTAAGCACACCAGCTCGATGACAACTCTCAAGAGAGAAGCCAATGTCACCACACTCCTCTCTCCTCACTTCAGGTTGGCTCTTCTCCAACTCAAGGGGGGTATCCCTAAGGTAGGATCGCTAAGACAGGTGCAACGGAGGGCAAGGTGAATTGAAGAGGCTGCCTTAGAGAAACAATTGTAACAAAAAGGTAATTTAGATTGAGTGATGGGAAAGATGGGAGGATCAGTCCTCGAGGAAAAGACCAGTGCCAGTACCAGAAGGGAGAATGGAGTCAAAAGAGGACTCAAGGGAGCCTTGTGTTTCACACAAGTGAGATCGATCTAGTACGTTCCATAATCAAAAACGAAGAGAATATAAGTATAACCGACTACAGTCTATTACTCCTATGATCTTTTGAAAACAAAATGTCAACAAACAACTTGACAACCACAAATGCTTGCCCAATGGACTAGATTATAGCCTTCTATGCTAGATTTAGTCTACAACTTACAATGAAACACGCAGCCATGAAAGAGATGCCCAATCTGTCCTAAAAACCCAACATGATATATTTTCTATTAAGTTCGAGGGAAAGAAAACTCCCAAAAATTTTCCATGTTTATAATGGAGAAGGTTGGCCCCTTAAAAAGACCAAAAAGCCTCTCATACCTATTGTCGCCTGGTTCCACACCTGGGAAAACGCAACACAAGTCTTCAAGCTGTTGGTGTGGCCTTGGGGGCAAGTCAGAGTCAAGTGCCGTCACTTGGGACTCGACTCCTCCATCTAGGCTTTCCTAGTGAAGCCAAGGGGGCTGGACCCTAACAATAAAAACTAAGGTGTCTAATCTAGGAGTTAGAAAAAATATTTTTTGATAACCAAGATAAAAGCAGCATATACTTATATAAAGCAAAACAATCATTCATCAATACATCATTTGCTCCCATTCACTATTATCGTCATTCATACGCAACATTTGTCAATAACATGAAATAATATCAATCTAGACCAGTGCCTTATAATGGAGTCGAAATAGATGCATGAGCAGAAAAGTAAATGTTGTGCAAGTGTTCTTGGTTTATTTTAGAATTAATGTGAAAGTGATCTTTTTATTATGGCTGGTGGGTTCCCAATATACGCAAAGGTACAGGGAACATGTCCGAAATTTTGATTTGTGGCTTCCCTCTCAGGCTTGGGCTGAATCTGAGTCTCAAGGAGGTGTTCAGATGCTGTACCAACAAGGGCAAGCCTAACGGTTTCCAAGAGGTCACTACTCAGTTTTGTCCCAAGCCTCTGAGAAATTTCTCCACGACAACAAAATGCTCGCGATGTGCCGGATTTTCACATAAAGGGTTTTTTTATTCGGGGCAGTGTTAGATCCTATTACTAGTCATCTCCCCCTTTCTGATGCGTACCAACTGGATCAGAGTGAGCTGCAAGTTGGCCATAGAGCATACGGGAGAAGACCTTGGTATTTTTAGAAAATTTTATGAACCAAAATTTTACCTTTTAAAACTACAAGAGTCTCTTTTCAGGCACGTACTCGGGCAAGCCCTTGTACAAAAACCCTACTTCGGGAAAGCAAGGGGGCGTTTGAGTTTGTAAAAAAAATGATAAAACTATGTTTTGAGTGAACTTGTAGCCCGCCAGTGAAACGGACCAACAAGGTTAATTTTAAGCCTAGTTAGATTTTATTAAGTGCGGAAATGAAATCTAAACTAAAAAAAATGCAAACCACGAAAATTGAGTCGACACAGTTTTCCCCCCTGGGGGGGTGGGGTGTGGGCGCTTGATTAGCCCACTTGCTCTCATTTGATACTTTAGTTACAATGCGAAAGAAATGCCCCAGTCTTAAATCGACTTAGTGGCTTACAAAATAGGAGAGAAAAAGTAACCGGTTCATAAAATTCAAAATCTAGGTGCTCCGGATGGCCTGGATCCTCGAAATTTGGCCAGCACTTCTCTGTACCTGTTCGTCAAATGCCGCAAAGTAGCAAGCAAACATCAGTAAAAGACGCCCAAAAACACTTTAAGAGTGTATTTGGGACACCTGCTAAAAACCCAGAAAAATCTAAGTCAAAATTCTAAGTTAAAATGACGGAAATTAACCAAGTAAGACAAGCAATGTTTGCTTGCTGGATCCTCGAAATTTGGCCAGCACTTCTCTGTACTTGTTTGTCAAATGCCGCAAACCAGCAAGCAAACATCAGTAAAAGACGCCCAAAAACACTTTAAGAGTGTATTTGGGACACCTGCTAAAAACCCAGAAAAATCTAAGTCAAAATTCTAAGTTAAAATGAAGGAAATTAACCAAGTAAGACAAGCAATGGGGCTTGTTTACTTGGGATCTTTGCCAGCTTTTAATGGCTGCAAATTATAAGCTCTAGAACAGCCAGATAAACATAAAGTACAATAAAACAAACTACTTGTTTCAACCCTTAAAATATTAAAAAAAATGCACTTAAACAAGCATGCATCAATTAGACCTAGACAAAGATTTTTCTTAAAGATGAACTCAAGATCTAATATAAAAATCAGACCTACTCATGATATTTAAATAAGAATTGGGACTAAAATATGCAAACCAAAGTAACCAAGAAAGATTTGAAGATTTTTTGTGTTGATGAGAAGAAGAAGGAATATCTCGAATTTGGGCTATGGAGTCCTCCACCGTGGGGATCAATGGGACTAGTTCTCCTTGCATCAATCCTGAAGACCAATGGATGCAAGCAAGCTCCACCAACTCTTCGGATCAGCAACCTGTAGACACAAAAGACAACTCACACAAGCAAGATCAAATGCACTAGTGTAGACTAACATAGAGAACTAGATTCAAACATTTAAACAAAAATGACATTGAACTCTAAGCACTCTATGATAACCAACAGTAAAAATATTGAAATAGATTACACTATCTTTACCTTACTAAGCTCAACATCTCCTTCAAAATCTAGTGATTGATCAATAAACAAGCACGAATAAACATGTAAAGACACAAATTACCTCATATGTAAAAATAGAACATGATCATCCACACATAGAATTGTCTCCAAAGCCTTTTATTCATAAACAAATGCAAAGATATTACAATGGTAAGAGCAGAGGTTCCACCTTCTCATGAGAAAACAATGAGAGTGAACTTGCTTATATAGAAAACCTCAAGGAGAGGGGGTGCCCAAGTTGAGGAGGAATGGGTGGAGTGAGTGGCATAACTCGTGGAGCAAATGGGGCTGCCCACTCTCATGTAATGGGCTGCCAAAATCAGCCCCAAATCAACTAAAAATCAGCCATGTGACAGCCCATAAACATAGCTGCAAATTCCATGATTGAAGGTGCCCAATTTTGGGAAATATGCCCCCCTTAAATGGGGAAGTAATCCCACTAATATAGATGCCCGGAATCTTTCCAAAATCAACTCTTACAACTCTTAAAACATAGCTGAAATATTTCAAACCTCTAACTACTTCAAAATTGGAAATATTTTTTATGTCATTTTTCATTTTTTTTAATTTTTTTACGGCTTTTTTGACTTTTTTGGTTTTTTTTAGCATAAGTGAAAAATTAAACACCCAAACATTAGAAAAGTGGGTTTAGGCGTTAAGGGGGTGCTCTGAATTAGAAAACGAGCACCCCTAAGGCAAAAAAGACCCCTAGATGACATTTTTATGCCATTTACAATATTTTTTAATGAAACTATTAAAAAAATTGCTCATTTACGGAAAAAATACTTTTCGCCAAAAATTAAAAAACTACCTAGGGGGACTTAGCACATGTCCATATGACTCAAAAACAATGTCTAGCATGTTCATATACATTGACCCATGGACTTTAACAATCCCCTAAGGCCCGTTAACCTCCCCAAGCATTCCAGCTTTGGAGGAGCAGGAGAAAAACCCAAAAATTATGTTATGCACTAACATAATTAATAGGTGAAAAAACTCCTTGAAATACCTGACTTAGCCAAAAAGTCCTAGGGAACCAAGTCCTTTACAAAACACCATGGTACTACATTTTATTACAAACCCCGCAGGGCCATGAACATGTGGAAAAAAATTTAAAAATGGGGCCTTTAAAAGGCTTACTGGACATCAAATCATCGAAAATGAACATTGACATGTTCAACTTTGCCCACTCACTTGATAATCCAACCAAGTACAACTTAGTTGGCAACAATACCTCTTTCAAAAAGGAAACAGAAAAATAATAAAATAATGGAGAAAAAAGTGGAGGTGAATCCAGATCCACTTTTTTCTCCCCATCGAAAAATATGACCACCTAATTTATTAAATGGACCTACTATTTAGGCTGATGATTCAAACCTTCACACCATTATCAAAATGGTAGACAAAATATCAAAAGGTGGAACTCCTCCAATTGGTGGCCAAAGGAACTTGCTGAGTCATACCCTGCCAACGATTGGCGATCAAATAGTATGCAGGTCAGTCGGTGGGTAAGCCCACTGCTTCGATCTCCAAGTGGAGAATCGCTTGACGCATGGAAAACATCTCTGTACTCAGCTACCAAAGGAGAAATAGTAGCCCAAGCAGCTACTTTGCAACAGCGGACTCGTGGAATGCTAACAGTTGATTACGGCTTTCCTTTACATAGAACTCGCACACTGAACTTTGGCCTGCGATGGTGGATCAGATTTCCTTTAGCCAAGTGTAAAAATGCCAAGCAACTCCCCTAAATCACTTGAAATTGTAGAATGACTCATCCACGGTTGAAAACGGCTGTCAAGAGGATCAAGGATTGTCGTGAAGAGCTGCACCGATGCCATATGCGAGCACCAAGGAGAGAAATGCGCCAAAAAACCGCACATTGATTATGAAATTGGCTGCTAGCGTGACTGTGGGTTCATCTTTCATCAATCAACCTCGATTTCAATGTACACGTTGCCAAATTCATGTCACCCTCGGCGCTTCTGGTGATGATCTTCGATAATTTTAATTTCACGGGCTGACTTGGGATGATCGCCAAGGTGCAATAATCTCCAGTGAAGAGACAGAAAAGGAATGATCTCCGGCTTGGGGCTCTAATGCTTTGTCACATATTTCTAAAATCACGACGTAATTCTCACACTCGGGTTGTCTTCATTTCAAATTGATACATGGCAAGCATAAAAATGGAAGTCTAGCTTCCTTGTCGAACACATCGAAAGGTAACCCATGCGATCGGCTGACTTTGACTAGTGATGACCCATGGCTCGAAATTTTCTAGTGTTTCCTATGTAGAATTCGAAAAGGGCTTCTACTTCAGAGCTTTCCCTTTTCTTATTTTCTGCGTCTGCAGAATTCGTGGATCTGTCTGCTGCAGACGCCAAATATGCCAAGGCATATCCCCTGATAGCTGATACATATTTTTGAACCAAGGAACAAAGCCATTCTTCCAATCTTTTGTTTGAGAAGAATTCTGCATTCTCTATGTATTCCTTCGGCAGAACCAATTTCTTGATCGTGCACATCACATATCATTTTCTCCACCTGCTTTGCAATGTTATAACTCAGCACCTGCTTCATTTCATCTAATTGGTTGTTTGGGTGATGCATTAGTCTATACAAACTCCCTCTTGGAAGAAACTCAGTCATAATGGAAAGATCTGGTTCTCAAGTAACTGCACCCACGAAGAGAACAACATTGGGATGGCGAAGCCTTCTCATAATTTGCACCTTTACTTAGTGTATTTTGAATGCTAGCCTAAACTTTTTAATGATAGGCCATTGTCTTTCTATAATTTTCTTTTACACAGAATAAACATTGATTTTGGTTTACTCTCTGATATCATTTGGACAAGAGGCGATATGATGCCTTCATCAGTTTCAGCAGCTTTACCACAATCCATGTGCTCTATTTTGGAGAGTTTCATTTGCGAAAAATTGTGTTTGCACAGATCTTCTGTTGCTTAAAAGCCTGTCCAATATCAAAAACTTTGTTGCTTCAGTATATCTTACCCAGAAACAAACAGTTTGCGCAGAATTCCAAAAGAGAGTTCAGAATCTTCAAACAAATGCGAATGCATTTTTTAGAGGTGACACAGTGCTCCCATCTTTTAGGGGCACCAAGGGACAAACAGATGACAATACTGTTTCCAGCCCCATATTAGTTCGAATGCAGATTACCACCTCCACATCTGTCAGACCTCAGCAGCATAGAAAGTCTTGGCCCCATAACAGCAGCCTGAAAATTCCTTCCAGGTCACAGTGGCAGGACCCCAACCTCAGGCAGCAACACATTACCCAATCTAGCTCCTCCTCCAGTTCATCCTCCAGGCAGAGCTCTATTTTGAGTTTCCTTCATTCGGCCTCGGATGTTAGGAGAGATGGTTCTAGTAAACCACAACAGAGTTACACCTCTTGTATCAGAGATCTTAGATCCATTGTCTTTGTACATCTCTTTCCTAGTTCGACTCTCCATCTTTGAAGTTCGCCTTCTAGCTTTTAGGTTAGATTCATACTTTTCTTTATGCATCTCACTTTTATAGGAGCCAACTTAGAGCTCCCACTTTGTATTGACATCATGGTACTAAACAGTCCCATTGACCATCTTTTGTGGTCATTTGTTGGTTAATAAAATTATCTTATCTTACTATTTGCCCTTACACTGCATGGGAGCATCCCCTTACTTCGCTCTCAAATTGCCCTACGAGCAAAGCACCACCAAAGTGTGCATCCAAGCAACTTATGTACAAAGGCATTTTTAGGGAAAGCGTTCTTAGAGGTTTTGGAGCACTCCCTACACTTGTGGGAAGCAATTTGGGAGTGGTGCTCCTTTGACACTCCCAAAGCACTACCAAGATGCTCCCAGACCATTAAAAGATGCTCCCTAAGATCTCCCAACAGAAAACCAAATTCTCTCAGAACCTGTTATCACATTTATAGTAGCAGGGGCAACCATATCTTCAGATCAGATTCCAATATTTTTCTTAGTCAGTTCTTTACATTGAAATGCTTGAGATCGGTAGATGATGAGCATTTATTCCAGGATCACTCATACTTTTAGCGGCCCCAGAGCAGACATTACAGCCTTATGCCATGCCTGAGACTCATGACCTCATATTTGATGACCGATGTGGCCATTTCTTTCCATGCAGAGCAATGTGATAGTGCCCAGAGTTTTATACATGCAGTGGATGGTCCAGATGGTATATATAGGTATATGACCCAGCAAGTATATGGATGTGCATTGGATACCATCTTTTTGCTCTTTTACTTATCTTGGTAGCTTGATTAGGTATCTAGTAGTCATGATCTGGCGATATTATAAATAGATTTGGTTGATTGTCTGAAATTGAAATGATCTAATTACTTGGATTAAGAATCTCGTGTATACTAGTTGGTCTCACCCTCTCTAGTAGTGTGGACTTGGTCATTCCCACTTTATGGCTTGCTAGTTATGGCATCACCTGTCACCTTTCCCCATCCATCCGTTCTCATCCATACTTGGTTTTATCCCGACTTACACTTCAACTAATGATACTGAGAACTTCCCCACCTATGCCTCTATGTTGGATAGACTCCTTGTTGTTTTGTGTCTTGGCTCAGAGTTGTGCAACAAAACTTACCGAAGCCTTGATCCTTCTGGGCCAGCAGAACCTGCTGGTTTTGGTTCCTGAGCTTAGGTGAGTTGGATTTGAAGCCTTGACCTCTATGGTCGGTTGCCCCGATGTTTGGTCTAGATTGTGGATAGTCCCCCTAGTTGTCTTAGTTGTGTCGACTAAACTTGAAGCAAATTGTAATACCATCATTACATGCATATGTTACTGATTGCTATATCTTCTATGCAAGCCCATGATTATAAAATAAAATGTGTTTCTAAGCACAATAAAAGAGGGCTATGAAATTAAATGAAAAAGACCTTGGATGAAAGCTGCGATTAGTTGTGCTTCTAAGCACATGCAAAAATCCAAAGGGAAATAAGGCCTAAAAGAAAGCAGTGGTTAAACATATGCTAAATCTAAAGATAAATGTAATGATTAATTCCTCACGGAGCCTATGGGCTAGGATGTGACATGGAGTAAGGGACAACTAATTCTAAGTGTCCCCTAAAACCTCAAGTTATGGTTAGTTGTGCACCCAGTAAAAGTGGTTCTAGAAAAGATCCTCACAAAGATGGTTCAGGCTTGGATGTGAGTTGTAGACAATTTGTTAAAGTGAGTAGGCACTCCTCAAATCAACTTATTCCATTTGTGAGACACCGCCATTCCTTGTGTGTTTTCTATCCAACATATGCTTGGGTGATTTCCCTTTCCTTTATCCGAAGTGTCGCAGTGTTGAATTGGTAAAGTCATTCTCTTGTCCTAGCCTTGCCTTCTCCACCTTCACCCATTCCTAACAAAATGGTCAAGTCCATGAATTGAGCATACACTTGAGGGTCTTCTTTTTGGTGATTGATTGTTTTAAATCTAGACTTATATTTGATATGTTATTGTTTATTCGCCAATGAGATGCTACTTGTACTTTAGTCCTGCTATTGAAATAATTAGAAAAGCATATTTTAGCCATTTGCACTTCCGGCATCAGTCAAATTGAGCCTGGGTCATGTTTTTTATCAGTTTTTGTTAATTTTCATCAGATTAGGGTTATGGGCAGAAAAAATAACTATTCAATATACTTTAATGTAAAAAATACATTTAATAAACATTTACAAACATTGAATATGAAATGATGTAGTACTAAACTCTAACATAATTTTTCATCTCTTTCAACTTCACACCTTTAGCACTCTCAAGTCGGTAACTGTGTTAAAGTAATTTTAACACTACCAGCTAGGTCACTGTGCTAAATTAATCTCTAGTAACATGTAACGTAGAATAAATAATTTGATCACATAATAATAAAAGAGATATGGTTGAAGATACTTACCTGGGTGTGGGAACCTTCCTATAAGAATACTCAGAAGAGTTACTTTCAGTAAAAGACTGTGCCTCAGAGAGGCCAGTCAATTCTGGGAACTATCAGACCCTACAAGAGGGTAGTACAAACCAGAGAGAGAGAGATGAGACGGTTGTAGTACTGTGAAAAAAAAGTAGGTCAATGACATTCAGAAAACACAGTCAAAGTCAGCATAAAAAACAGACCCCAACAGTTTCAGTAAAAGATCTGAACCCAAGCAATGTCTCAGAATAAAAATGAATCCGGATAATTCTCATAGATCTGACCTCAAACAAAAACTTGGCATAACAAATCTGAACCAAAAACACATAGGTCCTTTGACAAACAGGACTCAGCACATGGATCTGATCATAGAAGAGGTTCAGCATAAAAGATTTAACTCCAACAAGATCTTAGCACATAGGTTAAACCACAAGAGTAATTGGTCTTCACAAAAATTGATAACTTACAGACCTAGAGCAACAAGCAGCCCTAGATATGAATACAAGAGGTCACGGCCTCTTTCCCTTAGGGCAGCAGGTAAGCTTCAGAGACTGCAGCCCCCTTAAAAATAAACCAACAGACCACGACCCTCACAAAAATGCTAGATCTGACCCATGAGGTACATGGGTGAGAGATCGAACCTTAGTAAGACCTCAACTATCTCATGGTTCAGCTTTCTAGAGCAAGCGGCATCCAGAATAAACAAAAAACAGCCACCAAATAATTGTTGGGGCATGCAGCCTCCACTAGTGGGCTCTCAGTAACATAGACAGACCAACAAGGGCTCACGGCCTAGCAACAGCAGACAAAAAATAGCATGACATCAAGCAATAGTATAATAAAATCAACCCAATCAGATCTGGTAAAATAGATGGAGATCTCCAGCAGAAGCAATCAACAGAAACCCTTGACGTCAAGCATGAAGGAGAGCTAAGATATAAAAATTATCTTCTCAAATGAGGAACAAAAGATATCAATATATAGGAACTTAAAGAATTAAATTAATCCTTTAAATTAGGGCTCCATAGATTTAGGGAAGAATAAAAAAATATAAAAATAAAATATAAAATAAAATAAATAATAAATAAATAAATAATAAATAAAAAATTAAAAAAAATAAAAAATAATTAAAGTGTCTTAAGTGATTGTCAACCCATAAAATATAAGAGTGGGTAACTTAGGTGGGTACTAGGGTACAAAGACCAATAAGATGGTACAAGTCAAAGGATGGGTACATGACCCAATACCCTAGTACAAAGGGGTGTACCACAAAGGTGGGCACACAACCCTATAACCCAAATACATCAAAACATCTCAAAGTGGGTAAACAACACAAAGTACCATAAGGTGTAAGGACCAAAAGTAAATCAACCAATCATCTCTCTCTCAAATGTACAAATGTTCCATATAACCTGAAAGTTCATCATCCCTGTAGAAGGAAGGGTTCACACAGATGATATGATCATGTGGTCCTCTCAACTGCGCCTTAGGTCAAATGTTAGTAGCTTCCACAAGGGGTGGCCAGTCCCTTGAGAAGACCAACTAACTCATCCATCTCGAAGACCTAGGAGAAGAGGACATCACACATCATAATCTTGGTAACTGACCAAGTGCCTCCATTCTCAAGGAATGGCTTCTCTACCCAAGGCTGAGCCTCAGTCTTAGACTAGGACATGTTGATCAACCATCTGGTCCATGACTAGGTTCTCCATTCTCCCAGAGAATGGTCCTCAGCCTCAAGCTGAGCATTCAGTCCTAGACTGAATGTTGATCAACCATCTACAGGACCTAGGATGTCTCTATCTCAACCTGCAAGATCTGCTTGGTCCTCGTGACCAAGAAACTATCTGGTTCTAGACCAGAATACCCTAGAGACAAATAGGGGCCCTAGCCACATGCTAGGGACTTTGACATGGCATCAATCTGCTTGGTCCTCGACCAAGAACCCCAAGATATAGTTGGGGGCCCTAGGGTACTTTCTAGGGTCTTACTCATACTCTGCCTGGTTAACTTGACCAGGAACCCTAGTCCACCATTCTCTCTGAGAATGGGTCTCGCAGCTGCACTAAAAATCAACAGTTTTGACCTAGTCAACCTAGTTTGACCAAGTCAACCGCAGGATCTGAGATGAGTTTGGACCTATGATGTTCGAGATAGATTATTTGTGGTCATATGATGCCCACTAGATGGTTCCATGCAGCAAACACAGGTTTTATTGGATGGTTAGATGGATTTTTATTATTATTATTTACAGACCATTATTTTTATTTGTCAGGGCATGGTTGAGCTTACAGATGATTATCCAGGTGGCCATATGGTGTATGAGTACTCATCTTTACTATATTTGGGCCCTCTGAGTCTTTTGGTACACTCGGATATCAATTTCAGGCACTTTCATATGAGATCATGATCAGATTATCACTTTACTGAATTTTTTGCCATATAAAATGGCATGTCGACACAGATTGATATTGTTTTGGTTCACCTAGGGCACTACAGAGGGAGTATGGGGTCCAGCTACTTGATATTACCATTTTACCATGCTCCCAGACATTTTGGTGCAGTCATATTTGTGCCCGAGGCACCAAGCAGAGGGATACAAGCATTTTATTATTTTACAGGTGATTTTATGAGGCTTAAAAAACTAAGAAATGGCTACTAAGGAATTCGATTTGGGCTATTGAGGCAAAAAATTGGCATGGGGTTAGTTCAGAGGATTTGTGTGATGCATCCCACACCTTCCAGCATAGTTTACAGCATTCAATGGGGTACATGCGCACTCCAGACCATTATTTGGGGTTTTTATTCTGTCATTGAGGGGGCACGATTTCGCCATGTGGTCACAGTATGTTATTACTTTGAGCTATTTTATGTTATTGTGCCATGGGAACATGCTAGAGAAGGATAGTTACACCTCTTAGCCCCACCATGTGCTTATGTTATGACTTTTAGTCACTTTTATGTGGTCCGTCCCCCTAGGGCGACTTAGTGAGTGCGCCCCCTATTGAGTTGATCTATGTATATTGTATTTGGGCTCATCTTAGCCATTGATTATCATTGATGTATCTTTTAATCTCAAGCACTCATTTAAAAAGTGGTTAGGGTTTTGGTCTCCTTCAATCCTATTTAAAGGAAAGACCCCCCTCATTGTAAAGGGACTTTTTGCTCTAGATTTCTGGCAATAAAGAATTATTTTGGGAAAGATCTTGTGCCTTTGTTATAGATTGTTTTTGTGTTTGATTGTAGCTCTAATAGCCTATCACATCCTTGTTGTTTGATGAGATATCCATGCTAGATGTTTTTGCTTGATGCGTGCTCTGCAGGAGGGTGACTTCACTAGAGGATTTCGTGGGGCTTCTCCGGATCTCTTCACTGGATCAGTAAAATAATCAGGGAGTAGTTTTTATTGTATCTTTGATCGATATTTATGCTATCTGATTCTTCTTGCATCATTTACTTTCTCTTTCTGTAAATCAATTCTCATTGAGATTGTCATCTGCAGGAAGGGGGGCGCATTGCCTGTTGGACGTAAATCGATTTTATCTTGGGGACTATCAAATCAACTTGGAATTGCTTCAAGGGGGTAAGAACATCATTGCACTTTGCATCTGCAAGTCACAAGAGGTAAGTACTGTTATCACATTTATAGTAGTTGGGCTACCATATTCTTCTTATCAGATTCCAATCCTTTTTTTAATCAGTCCTTTACGCTTAGACGCTTGAGATGAGCATCAGATGAGCATTCATTCCAGGATCACTCATGGTTTCAGAGCAACCCATTCGCAGTATGATCAACCTTATGCCATGACTGAGTCTCAAGAACTCAGATTTGTTGACCAATGTAGTCATTTTTGCCATATAGAGCAGTATGCAGTGCCCAGAGTTACAGCAGTAGGTTTCCAGTTGACAGATGATGATTCAGGTGATTGGTACAAGTATATGGCCATGGCAGGTATATGGTTGTGTATTGGTTTATTATTGTGTTATCACACAACTTGTAGTTGTCCCTAAAGGTATCCCATCCGAGATGGTAGAGGAGATGGACAACTAAAGAGGTGACCCAAGAGATGCCACGGTTCCCAATGCAAGCTGGGAATCACGATAACCGAGGCACTCTTCACTTTAGATCAAGATAAATCAAGACCAAGGGGGAGACCCTAGCCAAACAATGAAGATTAGCTAACCCAAAGGTTTATAGGGAAACGTGTAAATTGAGTTACGGAAACCAATGAGTGAGTATTAAGTGGAGCAAAGAGTTTAAGATGTGGTTGAAGAGGCTTAAGAGGTGACAAGTGTTTCAACCAATGAATGACAAAGGCCACTTATGAAACTCAAATGGGTAGATCTAGTACCATGAAAATACACAAGTGGAGCACACTACTTAAAAAGTGGAAAATGGTCCAAATGGGGCCCACTTGGTTAGATTAGGGGTGAGATGGCACTAAGTGGATGAAATGATGTAGATCTATGGATCTAAGATGAGATAGACAACACCCACATATGGGATCTAGCAAAAGGCCACTAACCCAATGAGTGTGAATTGCCCAAGGGAGACTAGTGCCTTGAGTTGAGGGAGCAAATGCAGTCCAAATTTTACCAAAATGTAGAACAGGGTAGTTTAGGCAATTATCAAGGTGGGTTTAAGATGGCATGCCCCAATGTGAGCTAGATCTCCGTAGATCTAAGATGAAAAATGCATCACCAAGTGACCCAAGTGGGGCTCAATCCCTCAAATTGAGGAATGGGGCCCAAAAGGTGAAAATCAACAAG
Source organism: Larix kaempferi (assembly GCA_027924585.1). Lineage (NCBI taxonomy): Eukaryota > Viridiplantae > Streptophyta > Pinopsida > Pinales > Pinaceae > Larix > Larix kaempferi. The sequence goes on along the minus strand of BSBM01000238.1, from coordinate 3,665,813 downwards.
GTGAAGCACTAGGGGTAGGTAATCAAGGTAGATCTATGCAAATCAAGTGGGATCTCACCTACCCATGTCAAGGATCTATCCCAACTAGCCATCCTCAAGGAGTGCGAATTGCCTCAAGGAGGGATAGGTGCTTTGGAAAATGTGTCAAATGGAGGCCAACCACCACCAAACTATAGATCCGAATTGTCGTGGATGTTATAGAGGTGGGTTCTTTAAATTATCCCCAAAGCCAAGCTAGATCCAAGTAGATCTAGAAAAATGTAAAAATGAGGGTTTTAATCAATGAGGGTTTTGAGATCTAAGAGAGTAGATGAATAGGATAGAAGAATATCATACCTCATGGAACATACCTAGAAAATAGAGATGGAAGAGGCTTGAGATGAGGATTACTTCCCGCAAAGATCAAAAGCCAAACTTGATGAGCCCTTATTGCCAACGTTTTGCTCCTTCAACCAAATCGGCCTCCCTATTCCTGTTAATCAAGGACACAAAGATCAATTAATAAACAAGAATGGAAGTAGATGCAAGCAAAGAGATGAAGAACATGAAATTGTTGGTACAAAGACAAAACAACTCCCTATCACCCAAAACGTCCTCTTGAAGCTTGTAGGGTATGCCTCCCCACCAATACGCACTCCTCAAAATCGTCTTCTTTGCCTACAAAACAATGTTAGTTGAAGATAAAATCAAGATGGCCACCAATGTCTGTCAGTGCAGAGGAAGAAGCATTTACAATCACCACAAGCATTCCAACTACAAGATCCAAGATGCCCAAGAAAGTATTTTTATTCCAGTAGCCAAGAGCCAAAAATCTCTAGATAGCTTTTACAATATGGGGGTCTCCTCCTTATATAGGATAATAACGACCAAAACCCTAAACCACAAAACCACTTTTTGAAATGAGTGGTTGAGATCAAAAGATCAAACATAATAATCAATGGCTAAGATGAGCCTAACAATATATCACATGGATCACTCAAAAGGAGGGTGACGTCATCCCTCAAAAGTCTCTAAGGAGGGTGACGTCATCCCTCAAAGGGGGCAAAGATACATGGGCCCACCTAATATGACATGGACATGACTCAAGACACACATGGTGGGGCTAGGAGGTGTCAATCCTTCACTAGCTCATCCCCATGGCATAATAATATAAAATAATGGGACTATGATATGTCCAAATAACACAAATGATCAAAATCTTATCTCCAAAACTAATAGAGACATGTAGTAAAAGGCCTCATGTGGCCACTGTGGACCCCACTGACTGATGCCAACTGATCTGAAAGATGAGGGGTTCACCCTAGAAGACCTCAAAGAAGACCAAGTGCCAAAACCTTACCTCAATTGCCCAAATCGAATTCCTCAGTGACCCTTTTATTCCATTTTTAATCCTCCTGAAAAACCCTGAAACTGCTCAAACTACCACCCAGGGTGCCTGTGCTGTCAAACTGAGGGCACAAGGCTGTCTGGAAGGGGGCATAATGATAAAAACGAGTGGCTGGACCACCCTCTTCCTACACAGCGCCCTAGACAACGATTAGCCTCCAAGCCTCTGCTGGACAGGCTGGATCAACATGCCCAAAACTAGTCAACAAGTGGATAACTACATCTATCACTGTCAGAAATGCCCGAAACTGAAAGATAAGTGTCTCAATGGATCCAGAAGACCCAAACTACTAGAAATGTGTACTCATACACCATGGGTTGACCTGAGGGGTCAACTGTAGGGTCCACCATACCTGCACAGTATAAAATATGATGAGCTGGAAATAATAATAAAACTGCTCAACTGCATCAATCATCATCTGAATCATATGTCCACCATGCGGAATCATCAATAAGGGTATGTGGGTCCATCAATCATCATCCATAAGCACAAATGGTCCATCTCATCACGGATCCCAAGAATGACCATGGTCAAACTATGTTTGACTAGGTCAAAATATAACCAAGGACAAGATTACAACAATAGACTAAGACATGTTTCTTTAATCACACTCATTGCTTAACTTAAAGTATAAACATCATTCTGTGGCAGTTAATACATATATATATTTAATGTTATTTATATTTTACTTGCACAAAAGCTTTAATGACAGACTCACCCATTGGACATGGCCTAACTGCTAGCTAAGGGTGAAGGCTAAGGACAAGGTTAGGCAAAGGGGATGACTTGACCAAACTCAACTAAGTGACACTTTGGACGGGGAAAGGAGGAGCTACACTCTGTGCTGGACAAAAAAACAAAGGGAAGGGTTGTGCCTCACAAATGGATAAGTTGTTTAGAGAGTGTTTATTCAACTTAGGCATCAAGTCTACATCAAGCTGATCCAGGTTCATTAGGATCATTCAGTTCATTTCCATGGCCTTTTTGGCCTACATGACCCCTCTGGGATTTCACATGTGCTAAGAAGCACAACTAATCGCAGCTTGCATCCGAGGCATGTTCATATATACAAGGGTCAGCAATAATATATATAACTTTGAGTAACCATTGTTTTTTGGACCTTTTCTATACCCTTCGAGGGGTATTTTAGCATTTCATCGCTACAGCCTTTATTCACATATGTTAAGAAACACATTCTAGAATTTTAAGCTCACAGGCTTTCATAATACATTTCCAATACAAGTAGTACATGTGCTTTCAGTTTTAGCCAACAATAACTCAAGTGACTAGGGGGACTTCTGCAGAGTGCCAAACATCGGGACAACCGACCAGAATGAATTAGGCATACAATCCAACTCACCAAAGGCAAGTTTTGTCACCAACTCAGAGCCAAGACACAAAACAAACATGGATGCGGTCCAACACAAAGGTAGAAATGGGGAAGTCCTCAGTATCAAGAAGTCAAGAAGGCAAGTCAAAGGTGAAAGCCAAATCAGGAAGGACATGGATGGATAGAGTCAAGTGAATGTGGTGCCTAAGCTAGCAAACAAGGGTGTCGGGAAAGACCATATCTATGCTCATAGGAGGGTAATGAAACCGATGAGTATTGTCAGAAAACCTAAGTGTGCAAGCAATACATCCATTTTATAATTATAACATCATCCAAGATATTTCATTTTATTTAAACAGTACTGCCACATCATGAATCATATACCAAGTCAATGCTATGAAGATGACTAAAACAACAAGATAATAATCCAAAGTCAATAATCAGAAGTCCATAGGTCATATCACATCATAATAATCATCAATAATCATTTGAAACACTGCTGCAATAACATCATTGGGCACTGAACTGAAACTGTATGGAACAAAGGGTCACATCGATCATCAAATCTATGCTCTCAAGGCTCAGCCTTGGCACAAGGTCTAATAAAAGTCTGATACAATATACTGCTCTGATCCATGAGTGATCTCAAAAAACAAGCTCATCATAGCTGATCTTTGTAAAAGCAAAGCTCTGAAATGTGCAAATATCTGCTCAGCAAGAATAGTAGCCGAGCTACTATGGTGTGATAACATATTGCTTTGTTGGTTATCCTTATGGCTTGATTTAGCATTTAGTGGTTATGACTTGGCGGTCTATTTATATGATATGGACATGGTTGTTACTTATATCTATTTACTCCTGTTTGCTCAGAATGTATGAAGTTCTTGACTATACTCGTTGGTTTCACCCTCCCTAGGAGAATGGAGGTGATCATTGCCACCAGTTTCTGGCTTGCTAGTGTTGGCTCCACCTTTTCACTATCTCCATCCATCCACTACCTTCCAGTTTTAGTTTTATCCTAACTTACATCTTAACCTGTGATATGGAGGACTCCCCCACTCTAGCCTCTTTGTTGGATGAGCTTTCATGTTTACTTTGTGTCTCGGCTCTGACTTGCCTAAGTTGTGTTGGCTAGACCTGAAACAGATAGTACTACCATCATTACATGTATCTAGAAACTATTGTATATCTTATGTGAAAGCCCATTGAAATGAAACTCAATGAAACAATGTTTTTAAACACAATGAAAGAAGGGCTATGAAAAGGAATGAAATGTAAATCCCCTCGAAGGGATATCTAAAGGCCAAATAAAAAGCAGTGGATAAATAAATGCAAAATCTAAAGACTATTGGCCATGGAAATGAAACAAAAAGGTCCAAATAAAGCAATGGTTTAATAAATGCCAAATCCAATGATTGCTGACCATATTTCAATGCAATGATTTATTCCTCATTAGCCAACGGGTTGTGATATGAGATGGAGTAAGGGAGAGCTAATTCTAAGTGTCCCCTAGAGTCTCGAGTTACGGTTAGCCTGACACCTAGTCATGGTGGCTCTAGAAAAGATCCTCACAGAGTTGAGTCAACTTGGATGTGAGTTGTAGACATCTGTCAAGGTTGAATAGGCACTTCCCAAACAGCTTATCCATTTGTGAGACACTGCCATCCCCTGTGTTATTGCTTGTCCAACATATGCTTTAGTGTGTATCCCCTTTCCTACATCCAAAGTATCACAGTGTAAAGTTTGTATAGTCATCCCTTAGCTTACCCTTGTATTTATTCACCCTCACCCATCACTAGCAAATTGATCACAGCCATGAAGTGAGTATATTCTTGAGGTTCTGTTCTGAGCTATTATTATTATTAAAATTTACATTGAATATCTTGTTTTAATCGCCAGTGAATGCTACTGTATGTTTATAGTCTTGTTATTTGAATAACTTGTGAAGCATGCCACATCCAATTACAGTTACAACATTTTTTATGTAGCCTTGGTCATATTATTGGTCAGTTTGACCTGGTCAAACCCAGTTTGACCTGGTCAAACCCAGTTTGACCAAGTCAACCATAGGACATAGGATGTATTAGACCAGTGATGACAGAGATTGATGATATATGGTCTCACATTGTCCACCAAGTGGTTCCATGCAGCAGTTGCAGGTTTCAGATGATGATTTGGTATATTTTTATGATTTTGATCATTTACATATTATTATTTTTAATCTGTCCGGGCATGGTTATGATATTATATGATGATGTAGTTATCCATATGGTGTATGAGTACACATTCTTAGTACATTTGTATCCTCTGAGTCCATTGGGATACTCAATTTGCAGTTCCGGGAAAATCAGTTGAGTTATTCTTCAGTTTATCATGCTCGTGCAAATTTGCCATTAAAAATGGCTTAGCAGAGCAGTTTGACTTTTTATTCTTTTCACCTAGGGCGCTACAGAGAGAGTATGGGGTCCAGCCATTGGTTTTTACCATATTACCATACTCCCGTACATATTGGTGCAGTCAGTTTTGGCCCCGAGTGACCAGGCAGTGAGTTATGGGCATTTCTATCTTTTACAGGGGATTTACAGAGGCATAAAAATGGTAAAATTGGCTACAGAGGAATTCAATTTGGGCTACTGAGGCAAGGAAATGGCATGAGGTTGGTTGATATGATGTGTGTGATGTCTTCCCCACCTTCCAGAGCAGTTGCAACATTCAGTGGGGCCCACATTCATTCTCTAAGCTTGTTTTGATGTTTTTATTGTGTCTCTGAGGGCACACAACTTGGCCACGTTGTCACATCTTTGTACTTAGATGATGTATTTGATGATATTGTGCCATGGGGACACACTAGGGAGGAATTATATCACCCCCTAGACACACCATGAGCTTCATGTTATGCTTCCTAGTCACTTTATGTGGGACGTCCTCCCTAGGGTGATTTGACTAGTGTGGTGCTTATGTTTTGGAGTTGATCCTTGTACTTTATTGTTAAGCTCATCTCAACTGTTGATTATCACTTATGTATCTTTTAATCTTAGCCACTCATTTAAAAGGTGGTTAGGGTTTTGGTCTCTCCCATTCCTATTTAAAGGAGAGACCCTCTCATTGTAAAAGGACCTTTGGCTCTTGGCTTCTGGAAGGAAATATATTCTTGCAAATACTTGTGCTCTAGTTTTTGATGTTATTGCTGTTGATTGAAACTGTTCTTCCTTTGCACTAAGGGTCTTGGTGGATATTTTGCACATCTTTTTCTCAACGTTTATCTATAGGTGAAGAAGTCGAATTGGTGAGGAGGGCGCATTGGTTGGGGAGACTCTCCTTGCTCCTTTCTTTTCTCTTCGTCGATTTCAGGGAGTATCATTGTCCTTGTACCTCTTACTCTTTGTTATCATGTTCGTCATTTGTATTTCTTCCACTCTTGCTTTAAACTGATGATTTTGTTTCCTTGGTTTGTTAGGAAGAGGAGGGCGCATTTGTGGAGTTAAGCATAATTCGTGTCGGCAAGATAAGTCATCAAACTTTCATTTGATCTCTGCGGGAACAATCCTCAACATCATAGCAATCATCTCCATGACTCAGGTACGCTTGTAAGGTATGTAAATTATTCTTCTATCCTACCCATCTGTCATTTCATGTTAAAACCCTCATTCAAATCCTTTGGAGAATTCTCTGGCTCAAACGACTTGGTTCACCGCAAAACCATTTCTGGGTTTTTAGGCTCTTGCATATTCCTAGGTGGGTTCTCCTAGACATCATAGTTGGAGAACTCCATCCGACCCAAATCCCAAGGCACTTGTCTTCTAACCCTTGCGCATTCCTTGAGTGACTAGTTTTTCTTGTCGTTTGTTCCTAGTTTGTGAGCTTGCGTGCTTTAACACAGTCATACCCTTCAATCAAGCTGTGCTAGAAATCCGAAGCCTTCAAATCCACTCTTTGAGGCACTTTCCCTTTTTTAAGGGTTACGTTTCCCAAGGTAGTTGATTTTGATCATTTGTACTAACACCTGAATCCTGGAATCACTTTTAATCTTTGAGTCACTGTGTCTAATTATCTTCTTACATTTCTTAAGCCTCCACAATGACCCCATTTCCTTAAATCCAGGGTTCTACACCTATCACCTTACGTACCCTATACATATAGCTTGATCTGGTGATTAGGTTAGATCTCTCCTGTCGGGAGTAGATCAGAGTCTCCCCCTTTACTATCTGTGGCTTTAATAGTATAAAGTGAAGGGTGCCTCAAATGGCATGACAACCAATCTTTTTGGGAATCGAGACTCTCATGGTTCACCACTTTGGTTGCCTATCCCCTCTACCATCCTCTATAGGATTCATCATTAGGGGCAACTACAAGATTGGTGATAACAAGTACCATTGTTTTTCTTGAGTTATTTATCTATTCCATTTGTCAGTTGTTACTTCTTCTACAAACCCTAAGCTGCTAAAACTTATAAGAATTCTTTGGGTTTAATTATTTGGTTTACTGGCAAACCATTTCTAGGTTTTTACCTTAAGGCCTATCCCAAGGTGGGTTCTCAAGGGCATCATGCTCTAAGGACTCCATCTGCCCCTTTTCCCTAGGCACAACTCTTAAACCCTTGCGCCCTCCTTGGTTTGCTTGTCTTTTGGGTTGTTAAACCCTTGTTTGTTGAGCTTGTGTGCTTCGATACTGTCAAATCTACTTACAAGTTGTTCTAGAAATCCCTAACTCTTCAAATCTACTACTTGGGACCATTTTCCCTATTTTAAGGTTCACGTTTCCCAAGGCAATTGAATTTGATCATTTTCCCTAGCACTAAAATCCTAGATCCACTCTTAATCTCCAAGTCACTGTGTCTAAACACTCAAAGTCTAATCTTATCTTTCCTAAGCCTCCACAGTGATCTTGTTTCCTTAAATCTAGGGTTCTTCACCCCGCACCTTACGTACACTATTTCCATAGCTTGATCTGGCGATTGGGTTAGATCTCTCCTGTCGGAAGTAGATCAAGGTCTCCCCCTTTGCTATCTGTGGCTTGGATAACATAAAGCGAAGAGTGCCTCGATTGGTGTGACAACCAATCCATCTTGGGAATCGAGGCCCTCTTGTGTCACCTCTTTAGTTGCCCATCCCCTCTACCATCCTTTATAGGATTCACCTTCAGGGGCATCTACAAGTTGTGTGATAACAGAACCCTAGCAAATGTTTTCTCTATGTTTTGCTTGGTGTTTTGCTTGTGATGGAAAGGAACTCATGCCTAGGGTTTATTGATGGATTCAAACACTGTTTCACTCCATTTTCTCTCATTCTATCACTTTTTTCACTCATTTCACCCATGTTTGTTAGGGTTTTGAGTGGGCTTCTTGTTAGTTATTGATGAGCAAATTTGTAAGAGCTTGAGATGGAGATTGACGGCTACGATATCTACATTCAACTGCCATTGGAGAGTTAAATAAGTAGGCTCTAAGCCCATTCTAGCTTGTTTTCTCCAACTATTGTAGAGTTGTATATTATATATGTTGAATGTTCTCTTCTCCTCATCTTTCCCACTCCTCCCTCATTCTCTTACAAATTTACAAGCAACAAGTTATTTTCAACTTTCAAGAAGCATGATGGGTATGTGGCTTATCATTACACTTCCATTTTTCATTATGATGCTCTTGTTGGTGATGTTGAAATACCAATGATGAGCATGAACAAGTAGAGCATGGTGGTGGCCCATACCATGGACAGGAGGAAGAAATAGAAGGGAAGAAGCAAATGATGACACTAACAGTGATGATGGAAATAAACTCAAAGATAGTTCAACACCCTTGTAGGATGTATGTCATAAGGCATGAGGTGGGAAAGGGGGCAAAACCAATAAATTTGCATGCTCTCATTTTAACACAACTAAAATTGATTCATATACCCATGTGAAGATGCATCTCTGTGTGATGATGTTAGGGGATGAAAAGAAGAGTAAGGTGATAGGAGTCAAACACTATGATAAAGTGCCAACAAAAGATAGGAAAACACACACAAGGGTAGAGGAGGGAAGCACGAAACAAATCCAAAAAATCAAAGGTTAAATTTGAGACCTCATATAAAATGTTCGATGGTCAATCCCCTTCACTGCATGCTAGTTGTAACATACCTTCATAGCAATAAAAAAGATTAGGGTTCACTAGTCTAAATGTGCAGTTATGATAGTGGTATGATATACAATTTTCTACATTGTTAGACCATATCAGTAATAAACCCTTCAATTCATGTATGCAATGACAATGTTTGGCATTCCCCTACACAACATAAACAAGCTTCCAGTCTTTGAGGGCATAGTCTAAATAAACATTCCTTTATACAATATAACATAGATTCATGTTCTTCATGCAAAGCAAAGGCAAGAAGTGATAAATTGATAATGAACCTCATCATAAATTTTCATGATTCTACCAATTAAGCATGATTGGAATCATACATTCAATGGTGCATAAGAAATCATATATCATTCTTACTTTGCCTCAAAGTCCTATCAATATCTCATCATGACAGCCACATAGCATATCACACAATTTAGGTTGTGTTTCCTCCTCAAAAGGCTAGATTTAGGCTTTTAAGGCCAATGATCCCAATGCCATGCATGAAACACTTCATTCCTTGCTTAAAAGAGTGATTCACCACTCTTTAAGGTTATGGCGTCATTTAGAAATGATCATTTAACCTTCAGGCTTCTCATCTCATGGTTTCCATATACATGGATACTTGTAGGGATTTCAAAACCCTAAAGATACATATCATTTAGTCTTGAAACAAAACTTGGTCCAATTCATCATATACACTAGTAAATGATTCAAACCAATCCTTGAATCCATGCATGGCAATTACACCTTAAACTATGCAATGCATTCTTCGGTGTTCAAGGGGCAAAGGATTTAGACCTTTCTCCATTTAAGGATATAATATGAAAATATAAACCATGATGTAATTCAATCCAAGATAGAGATAATATCTCTTACACTTCAAAACATCCCCAAACTAATTCAAATTCACAGTCATGCTCAACAATCAAATTTGCATAGGTAAGGGAGGTGTGAGTAAGCCTTCTTCAAGGAAACTAAGAAATTAATATAAATGAATGATATCATAAACTCATTCAATAGGTGCATCACAACCTTTCTTAGGCTTAACATCCTACTTACCCTTCATTCGAGCTCTTTATACCCCAAATTTCTTCAAGAGGAAACCATTTAGGCCACTATAAGAAGTACACATAGGTGTAATGAAGTAAACAAGTGTGTATAGGAGTGTAGACACTCCTTTCCTTCAAGAAACTTGTGTGTATCGCTTTTGTCCTTCAAGAAAAACGCGTGTATACCTCGGAAAGCCCAAAAAACCAAGAAAAAGGCCCACGTTGCAAAGCTAATACCTCTTAAATAACAAACTATGTATTTGAGAAATTTGGGAATCCTTATAACAAGGATGTCTAGAGTCTATATACCAAAATTCAAACCTACCTACTTGTTATCACACAACTTGTAGTTGCCCCTAAAGGTGATCCTATCCAGGAAGGTAGAGGTGCTAGGCAACTAAAGAGGTGCCCTAAGAGGGTCTTGATTCCCAAGGATGATTGGTTGTCACGCCAATCGAGGCACTCTTCACTTTAAATCAAGCTAAAGCGAGATCAAGGGGGAGACCCTGAATAGCCAATGAGGGCTAGTGAATCAACACAAGACACTCTAAAGGTTACGAATGATACACAAGAGTAGATCTTGGTGGTTGAAATCTAGATCTAGGGAATGTTAGATTTTCTACTTTTAATCAATATTTATCTAGGATCTTACTGAAAGAATAACATGCACAACATAACACAATAGACACAAAGAATTTCCTCAGGGAAACCATAAAGGATAAAACCCCGCAACTTCCTCAGAGATAGAAACGTCACCAATACAATATCACAAAAGTAAAACCCCAAAACAAAGATGGTCTTCTACAGCTCCTCTTCTTTTCCTCCTATGCGAACTTGTCCTCTCTCTCACTTATGCAAACTTGTGAGTGAGTGTGATGTACAAATGAGAGAGCTCCACTCTCTATTTATACTTTATCTTCCATTTGACCTTTCCACTTACTAGGTCGACCCTAGTTGTACCTGACTAGGCTGACTTCAGTAGGAGACTCTATTAACCCTAATACAATCTGACTCTTGGGTCTTTTGCCCCGACTTACAATGGAGGGTTAACCTCAATGACTTTACATGACCAAATACAATAATGACTTCTCCGACCGGAGGAATAAACATCTCCGTCGGAGGTACAAATAAAATACAATAATAAATACAATATAAAATACAAGTGAATATCTTCCGAAGTTACAATTGCATTAACACTCCCTCTTAACTAGGAAGGTATTCTCTTGACACAGTCATCAACACATCTGGACACAAGTCTTCGTCGCTGGATCATCATCAATGCTAGAACATCGTCAACACTAGATCCTCGTCGTCGTTGTTGCTGCAATCCTCATCATGTCGATCATTGATTGGTAACATCTCTCGAATGTACTCGTCATAGGAAGTTCTACAAAGCTAGCCCCTTTTCATGCTGGATGTAAGCCTAACCCTCAAGCAGGTCTTCATCATCTCTGCTAGCAAGCCATCAAGTAGCTACAGCCCAGGACCAGTCATTACATTGCCTCTGCAAACACCTGTGTCTCCTACTGTCACCTCATCGTCTTCAGATCATCTCATCGTCACACGGAGCACAGCCTAGATGCACATAACAAGTCTACCAACATGGGAGGACCAACCTACCACCATGTGAGACACAACACTTACCTCGACCGAAATTGGAGGACTTTCCTACGTCACCATTCGGGAAAGGCTCAACACTTACATCAACCAACATGGGAGGACTCTCCTACCACCATTCAGGAAAGGCACTGCACTTACATCAACCAACATGGGAGGACTTCCTACCACCATTCGGGAAAGGCACAGCACTTACATCAACTGACATGGGAGGACTTTCCTACCACCATTCAGGAAAGGCTCAACACTTACATCAACCGACATGGGAGGACTATCCTACTACCATTCGCGAAAGGCTCGGCACTTACATCAACCGACATGGGAGAACTTTCCTACCACCATTGGGAAAGGCCCCGACACTTACATCAACCGACATGGGAGAACTTTCGTACCACCATTCGGGAAAGGCCCCGACACTTACATCAACCGACATGGGAGGACTTTCCTACCACCATTCGGGAAAGGCGCATGTGCATCTGTGTCTTCCGGACTTATCACTTCCTCTTGGAAGGAACCTCGATCTGAAGAACACCAAGCTTCTCTCTGAAGTACTCGAACTTCACTCTGGCTAGCGGCTTGGTCAATACATTGGCTATTTGCTCGTCCGTCGCAACATACTGGAGCTTCACTACTCCTCTTTGCACCATATCCCTGATATAGAAATACTTGATCTCAATATGCTTTGACTTGTCATGGAACATCGGGTTCTCGAACAACTTCACACAACTCTGGTTGTCACAGAAAATACAAGTCGCCTCTAACTGGAGATCAAACAAATCAGACAGTAGCTTCCTAAGCCATACTGCCTCAAAACTAGCCGAACAAGCTGCAACATACTCTGCTTCGACTGTACTCAGTGCCACACACAACTGCTTCCTACTAAACCAGGATATCATACCAGATCCCATACTAAATCAGCATCCAGAAGTGCTCTTCCTATCTACGTCACTACCTGCCCAATCCGAATCAATATAACCATGCAGGTTAATCTTCTGATTCGCGTCATACTTGACCCCATAACCAATTGTACCCTTCAGGTACCTCAATATATGCTTTGCAGCAAACAGGTGAACTTGTCTCGGATCTGTGAAGAACTAGCTCAATGTGTTCACAGTAAAGCATATGTCCGGTCTCGTATTCGTCAGGTACATTAATGACCCAATCATCTGACGATACACTGTGGCATCAACTGACTCTGATGAAGCATCGCATAGTAGCTTCAAGTTCGATGCCATGGGTGTGGCCATAGCCTTGCAGTCCATCATTCCGAATTTTTTTCAAAATCTCCACAGCATACTTCCTTTGTCCAAGGAAGATCCCATCCGCATTCTGCCACACCTCCAAGCCAAGGAAACAATGCATCATACCCAGGTCCTTCATCTCGAACTCTGCGGCAAGTTTCCTCTTCGTATCTGCAATGAACCCATCCTCCTCTGTTACAAAAGGTCATCTACATGGAGTAGAAGTACCACTGGATTTCCCACCCTCAACCTTGTAGTAAAGGTTGGAATCTGCTTTACTCTTGGTAAAGCCCAAGCTCATCAGGAAACTATCCATCTTGTTGTACCACGCCCTAGGTGTCTGCTTCAATCCGTACAAGGCCTTCTTCAATTTGCACACGATTCTGCCAGTCATGTGTCTCAAATCCCAATGGCTGCTCCACATACACTTCCTCCTCTACTACACCATTCAAGAACACAGTCTTGACATCCATCTGGTTTACCTTCCATTTCATCACTGCAGCCAATGCAAGTACTCATCTGATGGAAGTGTATCTGGCTACAGGTGCAAATGTCTCCTCATAATCTATGCCTTCCTTCTGAGAGAAGCCACTAGCTACAAACCTCGCCTTGTGTTTCTCAATGCTGCCATCTCCAGCATGCTTGATCTTGTAGATCCACTTAGAAGTCGAGACAGACTTCCCTTCTGGTCTTGGAACTACCTCCCAGACATCATTCTTCATAATCGACTGGTACTCCTCGAGCATGGCATCCTTCCATTCTTTCTTCTCAACAGCTTCCTCATACTTGGAAGGTTCCTTGTCAAAGATGTCGCACAACAGGGCTACATAATTGGAGTATGGCCTAGGTCTCTTTCTTTCTTTGTGCATCCCTTCTGGAGCGCCATATCTCTCTGCATCTTGTATTGCTTCTCGTACCCATGTTGGCTTCCTCTTGTGGGAGTTTTTCTCACGAGGTGGATCTACATGTTCTTGTGGTTATTCTATTTCGCGGTCTTCATGATCTTCTGGAGTTTCTTCTTCTATAGTTGTATCTCTGATCCTGGGAACTTCAGGTTCTTCAATCTCTTCAATAGGTAGTTTTTTGGATCTATTGTATACTGAGTCTTCGAAACAAGTCTCTCTTGTAGGTGATGGTACACGATCTTTCCTACAGGTCAAGTTCAATTGCATGATTAGAAACATCTCATAGTTTTCAGAACAAATTGTTACGCATAAAGACATAGGTCATACAGTCATGCAATTATGTTAGCCAATGCTTCAATACAACATTCATCCATATCCCGTAACTTTCTAGATGCCTTCCATCTCTACCAGAACATTGCTAAGAGTGTACACTACTCCCAACATGTCAGCAAAAAGGTTTCATTCTAGATAAGTAGCACTGGAATGTTGTACAGTACCATAGGCCACTTACCCATCACATGCATATTAGTAGTATACTATTCATTAATGCAAATATCCTAATATGCATAATACACAACCTAAATCTAGGAACATAAGTATGTACACCACTGAACAATATTATTTAAATAAATAGATATAGAAGAAATGACGATTCAAATACTTATCTTTGTTTGTCTGTTGGGTGGACTCCCTCTTGATCTTTGCTTCCTTGTAGGAACTACTGGAGTCTCTAACAATGTGCTCCCTCTTCATCGTCTGATTCTGAGGTCCTGTGCCTTTCTTGTTTATGATCGGAAATGTTGAGCAAGTATTCTACATTGTAGATCACTTGTTCTTTGTACTGGAGCAAACTTTGTGTTCTCCCTCTTCTACATCTTTAACCAATGCCGAAATGGATGAGAGGTTCTTCCATAGAGCATTGATCCTTATTTGTTTCCGGAGTCCAACTTTGTAGGAGCTTTTCCTACTCCTTTCATGTAATACTGAAAGTCATCTCTAGCTTCACCTTATGAGGTGGAACCTTCTGAATGAACCCTTGTAACTGATTACCTTCATTACAATACATATTCGTCATCACTTGAAGAATCTTCTCTTTCTTCTTCTCTGGTTCTTTTCCTTGCTGGTTCATCATCTTCAGCGGTGTGAGCATGATGTCTCTTCTTGTTTGTCTTCTTGTTGGAGCCTCTGTTTCAGGGACAATCTCTGGAGTAGTGTCCCTTCTCATCACATGCATAACATCTAATGTTGGATAGATCTCTTTTGGGTCTTCTTTGTCTATCGTAGTTCTCCCTCTGATTTTGATGGTGGTTCTCCCACTTGTTATGATGATGGTGCTCCCTCTTGTTGTGGTTTCTTCTAGTGTGAATTGTGAGAGCTTGATCATCATTTGCTTCCATCTTCTCTTCTCGTGCCACAAGTCGAGCTTCTTCTTGTGTACATTCTTCCCATAGTCTACTGAGTGTGATCAACTTCTTTCTGACACATATCCCTTGAATGAATGAGTCCCATGATCTTGGGAGGCCATTCAAGGTGGTCATCACAATTTCTCCATCGTTTACACTTTCTCCTACAGCTTCAAGTTGCTTCTTGATCTGAGAGACCCTTGTATAGTATGACTGCATGGTCTCTGCATTTTGAATCTTCACATTCTTCAACGAGTTCCTCAAGGTCATCTTCGGATTTATATACTTCCCTTCAAACAGCTTGGTCAAGGCATCAAACATCTCTTTGGGTGTCTTCAAAGATGACACATGTGGGATGAGATGATCCTTAATAGAATCTACAATGATCCTCTTGGGCTTTAACCAGGTTCTTCTTGTGTAAGGCTTTAGCCTCATCTCCCTCTGGTGTTGGAACCTCTTCATTTACATATATGTCCAATTCATTTTCTTCTAGGACAAGCCCAATCCTATACTTCCATGCTCAGAAGTTATCAGCCCCTTCAAGCTTATCCTCAAGCTTCGTATGGTGAGACATCTTTAATGAGAACCTCAAATGGAAATGACAAAGATTTAGATCTTACCAATTTGAGATGCTAAGCTGAGATTGGTCTTGGAGGTGGCTGGCCTAGGGTTTGTTAGAGAAACCATAAATTTTCAAACTTGGAATTTGGAACTTCTGATTGGATAGATAGACGCACTTGACTGAGGCGAGTATGCTGGTATACTTGGTTTCTGAAGATTCCAAAATTTCACCCTTGAAAATTGACTTGCGAAATTCGGATCTGCAGTTTTCTGGCTTTTTCTGGTTTTCTTGTTTTCTGGTCCAAAGTCAAACTAGCGTTTGACTTTCCGGGAGTTTTACCCAACCAAAAATTTCGATCTTGGTCTCAAAATTTCGATCTTGGAGAGGCGCACTTCCCTATGCCAATTGCACTTCAAAATTCAAATTCTGTGAGAAGCCCTAATTTTCCTCCGGTAGAAGTGACGGGCCAAAAAATGAAAATTCTCAGA
Organism: Larix kaempferi; assembly: GCA_027924585.1. Taxonomy (NCBI): domain Eukaryota; kingdom Viridiplantae; phylum Streptophyta; class Pinopsida; order Pinales; family Pinaceae; genus Larix; species Larix kaempferi. Next base: position 3,649,731 of record BSBM01000238.1, on the reverse strand, counting down.
ATCAACTTATGCTTCGACAGAAAGATGCGCCCTCCTTAGTCAAGTTAGCCTAGCCTCTTTTCATTGAAGATCTGTGGAGAGAAGTCCAAAAATTAAGAATCCCTAGCTTCCACAGCTGCACAGTGTCTTCTTTTCAGGTTAGCTCTGATACCATGTTAGATTTTCACAATTTAATCAATATTATCTAGGATCTTATATGAGAGAATAACATGCACAGCATAACACAATAGACACAAAGAATTTCCTCGGGGAAACCATAAAGGAGAAAACCCCGCAACTTCCTCAGAGATAGAATGATCACCAATACAATGTCACAAACTAAAACCCAAAAATAGAGATGGTCTTCTACAGCTCCTCTTCTTTTCCTCCTATGCTAACTTGTCCTCTCTCTCACTAATGTGAACTTGTGAGTGAGTGAATGAATAAATGAGAGAGCCTAGCTTTCTATTTATACTTTACTTTCACTTGATCTTTTCACTTACTAGGTCGGCCCCAGTTATACCTGACTGGGCCGACTTCTCTAGAAGACTCTATTAACCCTAATACAATTTGACTCTGGGGTTTATTGCCTCGACTTACAATGGAGGGTTAACCTCAATGACTTTATATGACCAAATACAATAATGATTTCTCTAACCAGAGGTACAAATAAAATACAATAATAAATACAATATAAAATACACGTAAATATCTTCCGAAGTTACAATTATATTAACACCTTATAGCTCATTAGATTTAGTGAAAATGTAGATGATTAGAAGCCTAGATTAGATTCTCAGTGTCCACATAACTAATGGACAAAAAAAAAAAAAAAAATCCAACTATGAAAAGTAAATGCGATTAGTGTCTAATCTAGGAAAGTAAAAGCGATTATTCCTAAGCTAGATTGTGAAAGAACAATTAGATAGATAAGAAAAAATAACATAAATTTATTAACGGCCAACTAATGACCACAAAAGTTGGTGAATGAGACTGTTGAGTAAAAAGATGTTCTTACAAAGCGGGAGTACCAAATGGCCAAAGTATAAGACAAGAAAGGAAAGTAAAGTATGAATACAGCCAAGTTTATTGGTATAAGAGAGGAGAACTTGTATCTTCTAAACACTCCAACAGTCCAAGCCCTAGTACATGATTCTTCGAGTATGGGCGAATTATGGCACAAAAGACTAGCTCATCTAAACTATCGAGCTCTCCCACCACTGAAGAATATAGTGACAGGTTTACCAGTACTTTAGGTAGACCAATGGAACATGTAGAGGATGTGCACTTGGCAAGAATACCAAGAGATCTTTTCCAGATAGTGAGAATAGATCTAAAGGGATTTTGGATCTAGTACACTTTGACTTACAGTTGCTTCATTGGGTGGATATCATTATTACATAACATTCATTGATGACTACTCGCGGAAAACTTGGATATTCTTTCTCAAGTTTAAGGAATCCGAAGAAGTACTCAGCAAATTCAAAGAATTCAAAGCACAAGTCGAGAATCTGTCAGGAAAGAGGATCAAGATTTTGAGATCTGATAATGGTGGAGAATACACCTCTACAAAATTTAATGACTTCTACAAGGAAGCAAGAATTAAGAGGGAGCTCACAGTTCCCTACAACCCTCAACAAAATGGGGTTGCAGAAAGAAAGAATAGAACAATTGTGGAGGCAAGCAAAGCCATAATACATGATCAGAATCTTCAAATGTTCTTATGGGTAGAAGCATCCAAAACAACTGTATATGTACAAAATAGATGCCCACATAAGATATTGAAGAATGTGACACCGGAAGAAGCTTTCACAGGAGTGAAACTAGAAGTGGGCTACCTTCGGATATTTGGTTGTCCATTCTATATACATCTGCCCAAGGAGAAAAGATCGAAGTTAGAACCTTCAGGCAAGAAGGGAACCTTTGTGGGATACATTGAGTCTTCAAAGGCTTATAGAATCTACATCCCAGGATCCAGACAGATTGAAGTCAGCAGGGATGTGACCATTGAAGAAGAGATGGTTGTTAGGAAAGGCAAAGGATCAGACATGGAGATTGATGATGAAGAAATCCTAGAAACAAAGGAGATGAGAACATCTCCCCCTCCAGTTCAGAGGGAGTTAGCAAAAAAGGATGAACCCATCGATCCTATTGATCCAGTTGATATCCCCAGAGATGTTGCAGCAGGTCGGAAAAGACCTAGATGGGCACAACAGACTTTGCAGGATGCAGAGGGGGATGAAGCTCCCCATGGTGCTTTCAAAGAAAGCAAAAGACCTCAGAGGTTCTCCAGTTATGTAGCACTGATGAGTAAGATCATTGATTCAGAACCAACCACTTATGAAGAAGCATCCAAACATCAAGTTTGGAAGGATGCCCTGATGGAAGAATATCAATCCATCATGAAGAATGATGTGTGGGAGGTTGTGTCGAGACCTGAGGAGAAGTCAGTAGTGACTTCCAAGTGGCTATACAAAATCAAGCATGGAGCAGATGGGAGTGTTGAAAAATACAATGCCAGATTTGTTGCCAGAGGATTTTCTCAAAAAGGAGGAGTCAATTATGATGAACCATTTGCTCATGTGGCTTGATATACTTCCATCAGATCGATCATTGCTATTGCTTCATCTATGGGATGGAAGTTGCATCAGATGGATGTTAAGACAACCTTTCTCAATGGTGTTATTGAGGAAGAAGTATACATTGAATAGCCAAACGGGTTTATCGTAAACAGAAAGGAGTCTCACGTATGCAGATTGAAAATGGCACTGTATGGACTCAAGCAAGCACCCTGTGCTTGGTATGGACAAAGAGATGGATTCCTGGTGAGCTTGGGATTCACCAAGAGTGATGTAGACCCCAACCTTTACTGCAAGGTTGTGGATGATGAGCCACTGATTTTGGTACTATATGTTGATGACTTGTTTCTCACTGGAAATGAGAAACTTATCGTATGGTGTAAGAAGAAGCTCGCCCTCTGAGTTTGAAATGAAAGATCTTGGACTGATGCATTACTTCTTGGGATTAGAAGTATGGCAGAGGTAGAAAGAGATTTTCCTAGGCCAAGGAAAGTACACCATAGATATACTGAAAAAGATTCGGGATGTTGGACTGCAAGTCCATGGCCACTCTGATGGATGCACATTTGAAGAAGATGAGAGAATCTGCTTCAGATTCAGATTTGATTGATCCTACTATGTATCGCCAGCTGATTGGGTCCTTGATGTATCTGACAAAGACCAGACCAGATATATGCTTTTCTGTGAATACTCTCAGCCAGTTCATGTGCGAGCCGAGGTAGATTCACTAGATTGCTGCAAAGCATGTGCTCAGATACTTGCGTGGTACTGTAGGATTTGTCCTAAAATATGCTTCAGAATGTGACCTGAGATTGTAGGGGTTTACAGTCTCAGATTGGGCCAGATGTATTGCAGATAGGAAGAGTACTTCCGGATGTTGCTTCAGTTTGGGTTCTGCAGTGATTTCCTGGTCCAGCAGGAAGCAGAACTCGGTAGCAATCGGTACTGCAGAGCCCGAGTATATGGCTACTAGTACAGTAGCTCGAGAAGCAGTATGGCTTTGTAAACTTCTGGCAGGATTGTTTGGCCAGATTCCAGAGCCAACCGTGATTCACTATGATAACCAGAGCTATGTGCAGATGTCAGTGAATCCTATATTTCACGATAGGTCGAAGCATATATAGATTCGGTATCACTTTATACGTGACATGGTGCAAAAAGGTGCAGTCGAGTTACAATACGTGCCGACAGATGACCAGACTGCAGATGTTCTCAACAAGCCTCTTCCCAGAGTGAAGTTCGAATATTTTCGCGGAAAACTTGGAGTGGAAGAGAACGTGTCCCTCCTTGAGAGGGAGAGATGGCACAGAGATGCTTGCCCTGCTTTCACCCAGGTGCCTCCACTCGTCCAGGTGCTCAACCAAGTATGGGAGAAATCCCATCAGCAGATGAGCCAAATAGGCAATGGATGGTCGGATTCACACAGGTGCCTCTGCTCGTCCAGGTTCTCAGCCAGGTATGGGAGAAATCCCATCAACAGATGAGACGGACATGTAGCAGATGGTCGTGTGATTGCACAAGTACCTCTACTCATTCAGGCTCTCAGCCAGGTATGGGAGTACCCAATCGGCAGATGAGACGAACAGGTAGTAGATGGTCGTGCTCCTCTGCTCGTTCAGGATCTCAGCCAGGTATGAGAGAAATCACATCGGCAGATGAGACGAACAGGTAGCAAATGATATAGCAGAGATGGTCTAGCTTATATCTCAGACATCCAAGTAGGATGGAGAGACTCTCTTGGACTCACCGAAGGACTGGTGGATTTGATGCATGAAGACACTTCTCGAAGGACTAAGACTTTGCTGACAACTTTCAGTATCTATAGAGATGATGGAGACAGTATAGATGTACAGATGAAACCCAAATGATCGTGATGCTGATGGAGACCGAAGAATACCTTCCTCATTGAGAGGGAGTGTTGGATTTTGTGCAACTTTAGAAGATATTATTTATTGTATTTGTATTGTACTTGATTGTACCTCCTAAGGGAGATGAACTTGATGTAATTAATTATGTAAACCCTTGAAAGAATCAATGTAAACCTCGGGGTGAAAAGAAGCAAAAGAAAAGATTAAAATTAAATTATTAATTGCCCCCAAGTGAAGTCGGCCCAATCAAATAGAGAAGTTGGCTCAGCTAGGGTAAAAGCCAGTTTGGCACATGTATAAATAAGAGGGAAAAGTCACCTCATTATTCACTAACTCACTTCACACAAGTTCGCATCACCCAGAGAGAGAAGTTCGCACTGCAGCAGGAGAAGACTATTTTGGGGGTTTCTATCTTTGGAAAGCATTTCCATCTTTTCTCTTTTATGATTGTACTCTAATCTTGGAATTATCATCTCTATACGAAGGTTGTTGGGTTTTCTCCCGTTTGGGTTTCCCAGGATAAACTCTTGTGTTATTGTTTTGTGCTTTGTCTTTCTTCTAGTGATCCTGTTTATGAATTTGAATTGTTATATTGTGAATGTATGAAAAACTAACACACTAGGCACAACCAAGGCACAAGAACCATCCAATCATGTTGGGATAGTCTCTAACCAATGATCTATGGCAAATCCACAAATCTCTTCTCTGGCAAGCAGCTTGTAATGGGATCACAAACAAATCTGATCATCAAGTCAGCCCTGCTAGTCTATCGGTAACAGGAGGCAGCGAGGGTTTGTGGCAAAGAAACTCTAGAGGAGACTTGGAGCACTTTGCATGGAGAGCTTGTGCGAGGCAAGCTTTGAGAAAGATTAAGGGTGGACATGTTGGTGTCAATGCTAGCTTGTTCTTATTCCTTTAGAGTGGTTGGGAGTATCTTGGTGTGATATCTTGCTAGGCCATATTGTTGGTTAGGGTTTTCTATGTTAGAGATAGTGGTATCTCAGGATGTCCTCCATGTTCAGATGCCTCGCATGGAGGTACACTTACTGGATAGGCATCAGAAGGAGGGAGAGGGTGAGATGCACTCTACCAGCATGAATCCATGGGCGGATGCATGCGGACCTTTCAGGGTGATTTGCCACTGCATGCAATTTTTGCATGACGAACCTTTTAATTAAAATGCATGCAAAAAGTGAGTGTTTGCATGCACTCATATTAGGTTTTTGGTAAACCTAATTGATCAATGAGATGTTATAAGGAGGCAGGAGGTCACCGACAGAGGTTACTCAGCAGACTTATCAAAGAGGGATCAGTTGGAGTTAGAGGGGCGCATAGTGCATGTAGAGGGCGACCTTTTGAGAGAGAAAGAGAGGAGCTTTTGCAATAGGGAGAGTGAGGGGATCTAAGTTGGATCAGACCTCACTTGATCAGAGGCACTTATCTGCCAGACACTGTGGGTTGAGAGAGCTTAACAATATGGTTTCTGTTGATTATTGTACCTAGGAAAGTGTTCCCCTAGTGACTTTTGCCTTAGTCACTTAAAAGGGGAAATAAAGTGACCCTTGCATTAAATGACTTGAGATGAGCATTTAATTTGATTTTAGTGATTAAAGTCAGCTTTTGATAAATTTAAGTGAGTGAGTGAATTTAATATTTATGAGAATTAAATGAGAGCATTTAATCTCATCCACCCATCTGATCTAATCTCAGCCATTGGATTAGATGGCCCCTCACTCACCCTAGGGTCTTGTCAAAAAGGGCAAGGGAAGGCATTGAGCTCACTTTTTGCTAAAGAGAAGTGAAGGAGAGAGAGCTAGAAAGGGCACAGAATTCGAGGCAGTCATTTGAGGAAGTTTTCAGATGGCACAGAAATCGAGGCAACTCATGGAGCATTAAATGAGTGGCATGAGTTTCAAGGAGTACAGAAATCAGTACAGCGGCATTCTGGGCACTTAAATCGAGGAAAGTTCTGGGCATATTTCCCGAGGCAGCAAGCATTTACTGTGGCACGAATTCCGATGCCATACTTCTGCATTAATTGCGCAGTCCATACAGCATGCATTTTAAGGCAATTCTGGGCACATTTCCCGAGGTTCTGGGCACAGTTTTCGAGGACTGTACTTCAGCATTAATTGCTGTACCGTACAGCAGTTTGGGCTCAGTTTTCCAAGTGGTTGGGCACAGCTATCGAGGGTAGGACTGAGCTGTTATTTCTGGCACAAATTTCAAGGAGGAGTTTGCACAGAAATCAAGGCAGCATTTGCACAGAAATCGAGGCAGCCTTCTGGGTGTTTTTTCTGGTTGAAATAAGTTGTATTTTGACTGAAAATTACTGTCCTGAATTTTTTTCAAAGAAGAAATAATAAAATCTCTCTCTCTAACAGGTTTTCCCCTTGTGGGTTTTTCTTGGGCTATTGGCCAAAAATTTCTGAGTTTGAAATTTTTTATGGTGTGCATGAATATTTAATTTTCTGCCTGTAAAATTGAATTTTAACTGTGTTTTTAAAGTTTGAAATTTACATGTCATTTCCAGCCATGATGAAAAACTGGGTTGAGCATTAAACTATGGCAAGTTGACTTGGAAACCGGGTTGGGTTAAAATATCAGAAAACTTTCAGTTTCTACGGAGTTCAGAGAGAGGGCGACTTGCTGCAGAGGGGGGGGTGCACTTCCTGGAGAGAGGAGGACGTTTTGGATCCAGATTGAGGCCTGAGCAGTTGAGAATCTGAGATCAGCAGAGAAGGTCTTCTTCATTGTTTGAAGAAGATCTGTGACGATCAGAGTTCAGATCGGCAGAGATCTGAGCTAGGGTGTTTTTCCAGCAGTTGAGGGAGGGTGCACTTTTCCATGCAGAGCAGTAGGGGCGCATTCTACATTGAGCAGTAGCAGGGTTTCATACTAGACAGAGCAGATCAGGGCCATGGAGTATAGAGTAAGGAAGTATATCTTGAGACAAGCTGAGGCAGATCTTTAGAAGTATCAGATCCGAACTGACAGTAGGGGCGCATTTCCCAAGAGCAGCAGTTGCAGCTGCTGCAGATCTCGGGTTTCATAACCCGTCAGGTTCGGTCATTGTATTCTGAAAAGTTGTATGTACCTTTCTTATTCTTACTTTGCTCTAGGCTCGAGATAGAAGAAAGGCCCCATCGGAGTTGGTTTTCCCCATTGGGGTTTCCAGGGTATATTGTGAGTTCATCTGTGTGTTTGTTATTGTATTGGTTGAAGTGTTAAGAGATCTGGTAGTATTTTTGTCTTCAGTCTTTATTGCATTATTGGCTTATAGAGACTCAAATCATTGAGATCTCAGGGTGTCCAGAGCAAGTCTAGATAATATTAACATGTTATTGATGGTGAATGCACTAGCTAGGGCTTAGACGCATTGGAAAGTCCTAGCTTGTGATAAGATTAATAAGCTTAAAGGACATCATGTACCAGCTTGTGATAAACTGTTAGTAACTTCATTCTTAACTATATAATAAGTGTACTTTGCTGTCCAAACTTTATGTATTTGCCAGTCTGGTTTTCAGCTTATGTTCTCATAATTATTGAGGAATTCCTAGTGCTGGTTATGTACACTGATTTAACAGAACAGTGAGCAGATTTTGTTGAGTGATTTGACACGTAAATAGAAACTAAGAGGACAGATTTGCGGCTGTAACAAATCTGTTGTTTATAAGTTATTTTCAGGTTTGTTATATGTTGGGGATTCTGCCCTTGGGGCTGGAAACATAGTTCCCTTGACATACATTGTTTCAATGTTTATTTTCTTGGGCTGCTTCATGTATTTGGTTGGACGGGAGTGAAATAGATGCTGTTGTAATTTATATTTTAGATTCAGCCATAAGGCTGAAAGTTCACAGGAAATAAATATGGGAAACCTCAAGTAAATGAGGTGAGATTTCTGAACTTGTCTTAAGCACGGACTTTCGAAATTTCCACATTATTTATTGACATTGTACTTTGTCCCTACTTTAATATCCAACATATAGAAATTCTCTTTCCAAATTAGTATTAAAGATCTGGGCATACTCTTTGATTATTGAGTATATATTCAAAATCAGAATCATTGCAAGGGGTGTCTGCCATTAACTAACAACTTTGAAAACACATTACTTGTTGCATTCCAAAATACTCTCAAGCATGCTAATTTATCATTTAAGGCAGATAAATGGACAAAGAAAAGAAGGCAACACACCTTTTAAACGGTCATCTGGATAAACAGGGACATCGAAGTACACTAATCCTCTTCTATATAGACCTTGAATGATTTCAGGATCAAACAACACAAATGAATTTGCTTCCTCTTTGCAGATTTTATCTATTGTTGACATCTCCTCGTCTGTGAGTTTCTATTTTAGACAAAACATGATCAAAGAATTTAAAATTAAAAACAAAAAAACACTAATATTTAGTTTGCAGTTTCCAGAGCCATCGATATTAAATAAACCAGAGAAGTTGATGTTGTTCCATATGCTTTTAAGGCTTGAAAACTATCACACAAATGTTATCATGCAGATATATGAATGGTACATAAAGCTTATAATACCTTGCAGGAAATACTAGCAATGTGTAAAATGTGCAGACAAGAAAAAGAAAGAAGCTACAAATGCAAACTCTGCTGCAAAGAAAATCTGCAGATGAAGTATAGAAATAAATAAGGAGTGCTAATGTTGCTCCAAGTAACCTCCAAAAGGTTGAAAAATCATAACAATAACATTATTATTTCAAAACTAATGAATATGTGCCAAGACCATGGCAACTTGAATTATTTCATGGCAGCAGGCATCCCGCCACACAATTAGCTCATAAGCTCAATTTTCTCCAACAAAAATGGGACTCCAGTCAACCTTGTAGAAGCAATCACAACAATACTACAGGACATATATTATCAAAAACTGAAAGTGATATATAGAAAGATACATTCATTAATAAAATGGAAGTAATACTCTAAAACATTTATAGGTATTCTCATCTCTGTCTGTTGTTTTCCTCGATATTGCAAGTATCACAATAAAGATCATAGACTACTGCAGGGTATAATCCAACTCACCCGAAATTCCTCCAAGGTAAAATTGACAAGACAGACACCCCACCATGGTTCAATTGGGAAGTCAACTGGCTGTGTTGGCAGCAACTCTTTCACTATTGATTTGTTAAGCTTCCACATAATTTTCTGTAAAATGTCACATAGTCAAACAACCTGATCAGAGAAATCCCAACGAAAACAAATTGTACAGGTTCATTTTCCTCGTAATCACAATCTCTAGCTCAATAACAGTACCTAATAAAAACAAAATAATATGAGCTCAATAAGATTTCAGATGCCATTTCAATATCTCTGTTCATAAAGTTGGTCTCAACCACCAGCACCTTATGCAGATCTTCATCTAAAATGAGTTTTCTCATTGAGTGTCATTGGGTAGACTGCTAAATGGGTGGAGTTCCAGTGCATTTAACCCAATGAAATATTTATTTCTCTAACTCTTCCAATAAAGGGGTGCCAAGCAAACTCATGAACACTTTATTTACATCTCATAGAGAGGCAATTTGTTAGCATTGCCAACCATATTGTATCTTGCAGTGCTTCATCTGGGGTAGCAACTCTTAACACCAGCTTGCAACAAAATAGATTTACCCATTTATCATGGCTAGCTTTCTGGCTCTAAATTGTTAGTTTTGTACCTTGGATGTGTTCCCCCTAGTGATCTTAGCCTAAGTCACTAAGAAGGGGGTAATGGGACCCTCACATTAATTAAACATTAACGAGACTTTATGTTTGTAAAGTCACTTTTTAGTCTAAAGTTAAAGTGGGTGAGTAATAATTAATTAATGTGACTTTTGCTCACATCTAATCTTAGCCATCGATTTGATTTCATCTCAACCGTTGGATTAAGATTCCCTTTAGGGATTGGACAAAAAGGAGGGAGGCTCCACAAACCTAATTCATTGTGATGTGAATGAAGAGAAGAGAGAGCACGAGAGTCTGAAGGAGGTCGAGCTAGGGCGCAGGCACTGAAACCGTGACTCCACTGGCACGAGTTTCTAGGCACAGGTTTCCAGTATTAGCTCAGATTCAAGGCATTCATTCCAGGCATTTATTATCAGCAAAGAGAACTGTGAGTTTAGCTGTCATATCAAGCACAAAACCGTGGTGATACAGTACAGCAGTACCATTCACAGCACGCAGTTCGAGGTTGGTTCAGGGCTCAGATTTCGTGGCTACTTCATTCTGTTGAAGCACAGACACGGTGATATCATACCCTGGCACTTATCCCGAGTTCTGTTAGGTGATATCAGTCTGCACTGTTTCATAAATAGTGACTGGTACAGTGAACCATACTGCAGTCTCCCTCTGTCACGATTTTGAGGATTGGCAGATGCACAAGTTTGAGTAACAGCACAGCAGTGAGTTCAGGGTTATCTACACTGAAATCGAGGAGGATACAGCACCATAAATTGCACAGAAACCAAGAAGGATCTGCACACATTTCCAGGCAGCAGTTGTGCACTGAAATCGAGGCAGACTGGGGTGCATTTAATGGAGATAAGTTGTATTTGTTTTTGTACTGCTGTTACATTACCCTGCTGAAGAAATAATAAACATCTCTCTCTCTCAACTGGTTTTCCCCGTGGGGGTTTTTCCAGGGCTCGATTTGGCCAAAAATCTCTGAGTCAAATTATGTGTGAATGTTGTTAAATTTGCTTGCAGCCTGTTAGTAGCCTTTAGCTGTGTGTTTATTGTTCATTTAATTGTGTCATAAGTAACCTACAGCCTACGCAAAACCGGCTGTAGGTGAAAACCACCTAAACTTGACATTAAACCAGCAGGCAGTATCTTGCAGTACTTCATCTGGGGTAGCAACTCTTAACACCAGCTTGCAACAAAATAGATTTACCCATTTATCATGGCTAGCTTTCTGGCTCTAAATAGCATATCCATCTTATCAGCATATCTTGACATTTTATAACACTTTTAGTGGGCTCCAAGGAGATTCCATATGAGAACATACAACAATTTAAAAATGGTAAAACAAAATGGTATTCAGAAACTAATTCTGCTCGTCTCTCTCTACTCCAGACCAAAAGAGTTCAACTCAGTTACAATTCCAATATAATATATTCCAATGCAATGAGATTCTTGCAAAAGGGCACTTCCTGAAGCCAACAATTTGCTTGTACAATCCATGTTAAACATAAACTTTATCACTAATGTTTGCTTTCTATCCTAAATGAGTGTTTTTCATAGGATTTGGTTTGGAAATACTGTGGAGTCCTCTTATGTTATTTTATTAATCTGAGAGCCCATCAATATAGCACAAATTACACCATTGAATAAGAGTTTGTGACAACATCTATGAAACTAACAGGTTGGTGTTTTAAACTTCTATTTTAATCTGCGCCTTGGAAATGTTAGGATTTGTTCCCAGAATATTTGTATGATAAACAATATACTTTGAAAAGGATTTAAAGAATATTGTCTCCTCAAATATGATTGTAACAAAAATATAAATAATTATGATCTATGTAACAGGGGTGACATAAACTGGGTACACCAGGGATGGGTACCTGTACGCCATACCCAATACGTGGTCAAATACAAACCACCGTGGAAGACAGCCATAAAGGTACGCTCAGGTACAGTTAAGCAAGATAGAGAGACACCTCAATTTGGGTACACATACCCTCCTAAATGGCTACTTTAGCCTGGATTCCCCATCAAAAAACGGTTTTTATATGTATTAAAAAAAGCATGAAAATAAAAAGAAGAGCTGTTCCTGTTATCGCAGTTTTAGTTGCTGTGAGCTACTACCTATTTTGGCAGATCGGAGTCTAGTCATGAGCCTAGTCCTTTCCTTTGAGGCAGTATTCATCAGAGGATATCAGTGGTGGATGATCTATGAGCAGCTGGATTATTCAGGGGCAGCAGTTGAGGGGCCACCTTAGTCACTTTGAGCCCTCTTCATGACCTCCCTTGTCATACATTTTGAGCCATCGTTCAGTGGAGCAGAGCAGTGTAGCTGGATCTGGAGATCATTTATTTCTTCGTCGATTTTTAGTAGGACCTAAGTTACCAGGATTTGGATCTGGATACGGATACATCAAGTTTTTGAAAACCCAGGATCCGGATACGGCTAAGAAATGGCAGGTACAAATAATATAAAAATAATTTTATAAAATTTTAAAAATAAAACCTCAATAAATAATTGATAAATAATAGTTATACATAATAAATAATCTAATTCATAGTTTTACAGTAAATAATTCCAATTATTTATGATATATTTATTTTATTTTATTCATAGTTATAAAGTAAATAATTCTAATTAGTTATGATATAATTATATATATATTTCTTTGTAATTACTTATGTAAAGTTAATAACTTAACTGATATCGATTATAAAAAGTCAAAATAACTTTATCACATTCCATTAAAATCACTACACCTTTACTCATAATACATAAAAGTGGGTTCTACCCTTACGGATCACCCTTTCCGTCATGGGTTCGAGGCCGATCGTGGGTTCAAGACCACTATGCAGTGTACACAATTCATATTCGAGTTAACAGTTGGCCATGTGCTTGAGCCTAACGGCGCTCACTTTTCTGGTGTGGTTTCGATATAGTTTAACAAATCATGGCACACATAGAACATATGCTTAAAGCTTCCAACTTATTACCGTGCCATGGATTCCGTGACCCGTCGAATTATTCATCGGCTCCACAAGGGACTTCTAAAACCTTGGGCTCCAAAAGCGAGGGGACAGTTGAATTTGAAATAACTGTTTAGTGTTTAGTGTTAAGATTTAACTGAATCCTGGGCGGATCCTACGCGAATCCGGATCCGGATGCGTACCAGATCTGGGGATCCACGCATCCATCAACCAGGGTGGACGGATCCGGTAACACAGAGTAGGACATGTACTCAGAGTGATATAGGTGTACTAGCTATAGTTTCATATACATGTTTTATTTTGGGTTAATTCGATGTAATGTATAGATCAGTTCCCTAGCTCTTGGTTTCGTGCTTGGCCTTCTCCACATTATCTATCTCATCCATTGATTTTGATATCCCTTGACTTGGACTTGACTAATTAAGCTGAAGACCTTCCCCTCTGTGACCTCTTTGATTGGATGACCTCCATGTTTTCCCCTGGTGTCTCGACTCTGAAGTGTGTGGCTCTATCTATAGACCTATCGATCTTTATCGTCTTGTAGCTCAGGAAGATTGAGTGCAATTTGGTAGGCTTATGTCATTGGAAGTGTATCCCCTAGAATTGAAACAAGTGCTCCCACCCTCGAAATTAGTTAGTGGCTAAAGGGATAGGTACTCATCCTGTGTATAATGTTCCACTTACTTGCCCATAAAAAGGCATTATTGAGGCAACTCCATCACACCTATGGATGGTGGCTGGCAACGGAGCTAAGGCCGTGGCAGTACTGGGGCCTAGAAGGCTATCCAGGTTCGGTACCTTTTGGTCACTAGCTAACTAAAGGAATGCAAATGCAAAAGTGCGCTTCAATGAAATATCCAAAGAAGTGCAAAAGTGAAATCAAATGAAAGCTAAATGAAATGAAATACAAATGAAATATGAAATTGTGAAATAAAGGGGGCTTGCTGGAGTCGAAAGGGTGCCTTCTAAGCACTTCATCCATTTTTGACATTGTACTTCCCTAGTGTTCGTCATTCCAACAAATGTAACAGTCACCCCTGAAATCCCTTTCTCCAAAGGTAAATCATGTATACTCAAAATTCACTTTGACAAAACCTATGACTCATATTCATTCCACGTCACCCAAGAGAGGGAGGATTGATCTATAGATTACATTGCAATTAATTTGAATAAGAGTATGTATGTAGAACTGTTGTTTTTGCCTTGTGTCGCACTGAGTTATAATCTTATTTATGATGTTGCATTGATCACCACTTGTATAGCATGTCTTGACATTTAGTCGTTTGCCAATATTAACCATGATGAGAGTACTAACACCTCTTGCAGGCATCAATATTGATTATATCCTTATATCGAGTTTTGGTTAATTTTTTACCATATTTTTTACTTTTTGACTTGGTCAAACCTTGGTTTGACTTGTTCAACAGGTCAAGTTGGCAGCAGGATCCCACTACAGGTTAGCAATATTCATATCATTGTCGTTGGAGGCCATTTGGACCCCTCCAAGCATCAGTTATGGAAGAAAAGGCTTAATCCATAATTTGTATAAAGTCAGCAGGAAATAATTAAGCCCATTTTTATTAAAATGCTTGGAATTTTCTTCACAGAGATCATATTAGATTAGTCGGGGGCATATGAGTAGTGGATCTTAGTATTTTTAAGTCTCCAAATCCATCCGTGCAGTCAAATCAACATTTCATGCAAGGAAAGATTCAGTTGTGAGTGAATTGAAGATTTATTATGGTTTCTAGCTAATTAATTAAAAATTAAAAGATGACCATGGCTTGAATGTATGACTTGGAACTAATGAATGGCAAAAGGTGACTTGGGTTATGTTATGATGGCCCCCTATATGATTTTGGACCACTTTTCCTAGCATTTTCATATGTTATCAACTTATCATGTCACATGCTTCATTCCACCCCATGGGGGCGTCTTTCTCCCTAGGAGGGCAACTTTCTCTTGTGGTGACTTATACATTGAGCTAGATGATGATGTAAAAGTGGATCTTGATTGCCTAGGGGTGAATTGAGCCCCCTAGGATGTTATTTCATGTATTTATCATGTATATCTTGCATTGTATATTGGGCTTAGGAGGTAGTTCACCCCCCTCACTTATATTTGACTTTTCTAACTTGATCCATGTGATAAAGCGAGATTAAATCTCCACCATTGATTATTTCATTGTATCTTTTAATCTCAACCGTCCATCAAAAAGTCGGTTAGGGATTTGGCTCCTCTCTTAGCCATAAAAGAAAGTGAGCCTCTCATTTGTAAGGGACTCTTGGCTCTTGGAAGGAAATAATAAAAAAAATCCTCTTGTGCAAATTCTTGGTCTCTTGATGGAAAATCTTGGTTTCTCTTCCTTTCCGAATTTCGTCTACTACTAGATCATTAACATACTCCACATCCATGAAACATTTTTTGGAATTTTTGTGCTTGCAGGAGGAGGGCGACTTCACCAAAGCGAATTGGGGTGACTCTCTTGCCTTGGGAGAGTTGTTCTTTTGTGTGACAGGGATTATCTTGCGAATGAGATAAATTTTGTTGTTGCCTTTTATTTCTTACTACCTCTTCTTGTTAATCTTGTTTGCGCAAAATCGATTTGCAAAGTTCCAAGTTAATTTTTAGCTATTGCAATTGTCCCATTAATTATTCTCTTGGGGTTTTGCAAGGTGACTTGCATTGGGGATTCATAGCAACTTGGTGTGGAGGGAATGATTGATCTATTCAATGATGTTGAAGATTGAGAAAGGACCCAAATCAACCATCTAGATCCAAGTATGTACTCAAATCTATTCTAGCATAGCTTCTTACACTATTTGTCAACAATAAAATTAAATAATAAAACTCTCAAAAAAGTATTGTAGTTGCATACTTTGTCATTTCGGTTTTTGGCCATTTGGGTATTTTCCGTAGCGAGTTTTTGGGCAAACCTATACCCTAGGCGTCTTCTATTGGACTCCATTTTACCCCTAGATCTAGGCACTAGTCCCGGAACCCATCTGCTCCATGTGAAAGAGGGTCGTTTTGACTTGGTATTGCTTTGATATCTTGCTTTGAGTGTGTTGAAAGTTTGATTTTCAGTGTAAAGCAACTTATCTTGTGTTAGGGATTACTTAAGCATATTCCATCTCCTGCCTTTGTTAATTTCCAATCGATTTTATCATTTCACCAAGGGTAACAATTTGGGATCATCTAAACACTGGCACTGTTTTCCTAGATCTCATAAGCTAACTAAATATTGCGTAGATTCCTTGAATTGGATTGCATTTGAACAACCTAGCTAAGCATTAAACCAATCCACTTAACCCTAGCACAATAGTCCTTTAATCGAGTCTAGGATCCATCCCACAAGGCACCTGTTATCACATATATAGTAGCCAGGCTACCATACTTTCTTTTTCAGATTCTAGAGCACTATTCAGCCAGTTCCTTTGCATTTGAGATGCTGAGATGAGCATCTATTATGGATCATTGTCAGATTATGGATAGTAGATATATTCCCCATGCCATGACTGAGTTTCAGGACACTCAGAGAGAGGACTGATGTAGCCATTTAGCCATTTATACAGAGCAGTCAGTAGTGCCTAGAGTTACAGCAACAATTTCAGAGGACATATTTTGGTTCAGGTGATGAGCATTCAACTATATGACTCGGCAGGTATATTTTGGTGTTATGGTTATATTGCTTTTATATTCATTCTTATAGCATGTCTTAGTATTTAGTATCATGATCTGGCGATCAAATAGATATCTGGACCTGGTTGTACTTTATATATATATCATATTGTCCCTACTCAGACTCAGAAGTTCTTGGCCTATACTCATCGGTTTTACCCTCCTTAGGGAGATTAGAGGTGATCATTCCCACCATACTTTGGCTTGCTAGTGTTGGTCTCATTATTCATTGTCTTCATCCATCCATTACCTATCCATTTTGTTCATTAACTTGACTTACTACTTGACTAGTGGCATGGAGGACCTTTCCCCACTGTAGCCTCTATATTGGATAAGCTTCCCTGTTTATTGTGTCTTGGCTCTGAGTTGGTGACAAAACTTACCTTTGGTGAGTTGGATTTCCTCGAGAAGTCCCCCTAGTCACTAAAGATGTTGTTGGCTAAACCTGAAACTTTTAGTGCTGCCACAGATGCAAAATATGGAAATGAAATGTTGTATCTTGTATGAAAAGCCCATTCATGCAATGTGTTTCTCAACACACATGAATGAAAGGCAAGCCAAATGAAAATGGCCATGAAATATCAAATGTTATATCTATTGTGAAATGTAAAAACCTAGGTAAACAAGTTGTCTGTGACACACCTAGAAGTGCTCAGGTAAACAAGTGCCTTAAAAACACACCTACAGCAAGAAGCCTAATTAAATGTAAATCTATGCAATGTGTTTATAAACACACATAAATCAAGGGCTATGGAAACTTTAGGCCCAAAAAGCAATGGAACTTAAACTCTATATCAAAAAGATTGCAGGCCTTATTTGTATTATGGATTGTACGCATCTATGAAGGTGAATAAACACTCTTTGAACAACTTACCCATTTGTGAGACACTGCCATTCCCTGTGTTATTGCATGTCCACTATATGCTATGGTGTGTATTCCCTTGCCCATTTCCAAAGTGTCACAGTGTCAAGTCAGTAAGTCATCCTTTGACCTAACCATGTTATTCTTAGCCTTCACCCTTCACTAGCAAATTGATCACAACTATGAAATGAGTATGACCTTGAAAGTCTAATCTGAGTAATAAATAATAATTAATGACCTATTATATTTGGATTTAGATCGCCAGTAATGATTGCTAGTTGCTTTAATTGCTATTTGAATGGATTGTAGAGCATGTTTTAACCATGTTTTAACCTTTGACACCTTGCAGCAGCTTGATGACAGTTTGAGTTATATTTTGGTCATGTTGACTTGGTCAAACCCAGTTTGACCAAAAGTCAACCACAAGACATGAGGTAGCAGACCTCAGATGCTATAGATAGATGATATATGGTTTGGTATAGGTTACCATTGTGGGCTTATGCAGTGGTTTTAGGCTTATGATGATGATTTGTGCTTTTTCAGCACTTTTACAAATTATTATTATTTGGCCTGACGGATATGATGAGTATTTATTTTGGACCATGCAGAGGTTTATATGGTGTATGAGTACACTTCTTATATGGATTTGGACCTTCTGAGTCCAGTGGGACAGTCTATTTTCAGTTCCGGGCAGTTACAGTGATCTTTAGCCTCAGCTAGCTATCCTAGTGCAGATTTGGTCTATCAAAGGCCTTATCAAAGCAGAGCAGAGATTGGGTGAGATCACCTAGGGCGTTGTGCATGGAGGGGGTGGTCCAGCCACTTGATGTTACCATATTACCCCCCTCCCAGACAGCCTGGTGCCCTCACCTTGACAGCGCAGGCACTCTAGGAGGCATTTTGGGCAGTTTCACACTTCTCGAGGGACTCCAGAAATGGTGAAAATGGCTACTGAAGAATTCAATTTGGGCTACTGAGGCAAAGTTATGGCATGGGATGACTTGTGATGATGAGTGGGATGTCTTCCACACCTTCTCCAGAGTCTCAGCTTTCAGTGGGACCCTTCCAAGGCTCACGACTTTCCTAGAGAGGCAAGATTTGGTATCTTGGTCTTTTATTCTTGGATATTGTGCCATGGGGATTGACCAAGGGTGTTAGAATTTACCGTTTGGACCCACCATGAGCTATGTCTTATGTCTTATCATTATATTTTGGTGGGATCCCCTTTCCTAGGGTGAGTTTGTCCACATATTGTTATATTTTAGTATCGATCCATGTATTTTATTGTTGAGCTCATCTCAACCATTGATTAGATCTTTTGATCTTTTAATCTTAGCCACTCATTCAAAAAGTGGTTAGGATTATGGCCTCTCTCCATCCTATTTAAAGGGGAGAGCTTCTCATTGTAAAATCATCTAGAGAATTTGGCTCTTGGCTCTTGGAATAAAATTTCTATCTTTTGGAGTACATGCTTGGATCTTGGAGTGGATGTTGATTGTTTTGATTGTAAATGCTTTTGTCCATTGCACTGGAGGATCTGTTGTAGCTATCTTGCATATTTTGCCATATCTTTTTTTACAGGTGGAGAAGACTTCTTTGACAAGTGCGAATTGGTGGGGAGGCTTGCCCTTCAAGCTTGGAGGAGGACGTTTTGGTTAATGCAAGGAGTGGTTTTGTCTTTGTACCAACTATTCTTTGTTTATCTCTTTCTTGCTTGTATCTACCTTCAACATGTTAAATTGATTGATGCTTTGCTCCTTGGTTTTGACAGGTTAGAGGGACACAAATGTGGCTTGGAGAAAATCGATTTGGCAAGAGGGCTTCAAAAATTCTTCATTTGATCTTTGGCAAAAGTAATCATCATCTCAACTAGCATTCATCTCTTCATCCAGGTATGCTCCAAAGGTATGGTCTTCTTCTTCCTTAGCTTATCCATAAATTCTAGATCATAAAACCCTAATTGATTAAAACCCTCATTTTTCACTTTTTCTTAGATCTACTTGGATCTACCTTGGCTTTTGGTAACATATTGAAAACCCACCTCTATAGCATCCACGGCAATTCAGATCTATAGTTTGGTGAGGATTGGCCTTCATTTGACACACTTTCCAAGGCACATTAGCCTTCTTGAGGGAAGTCGCACTTCTTGAGGGAGGCTAGTGGGGCTATTTCCAGAGATGGGTAGGTGAGATCCCACTTAATCCATAATCTCCATACTTGATAACTTACCCCTAGTGCCTCACTTCATTGATTTTTGCCTTGTGGGCCCCATTCCTCATTTTGAGGGTTGAGCCCCACTTGGGTCAATTTGGTGATGCAAGTTCAATCTCAGATCTATGGAGATCTAGCCATTGGATTCCCATGATTTTCAAGATCCACATTCATAGTTGCCTACACTACTTGGATCTAAACTTTGGTGGCCTTTCGGTTTGATTTGACACACCTTTCCATGCTTTTAGCCCTCCTTGGGCAAAGTCGCACTTCTTAAGTGATTGAGTTGTCCCGCTTTGAGAAACTTGGTGGTTGAGATCCCATTGGATTTGGAAAGAGCATATCTTGAAACCTACATCTAGTGTCTCACTTTGTGAAGTTCTGCCTTGGGGGTAGCATTCCCTGTTTTGGAGAAAGTTGTCCACTTGGGTCACTTAGTGAAATATTAGATCTAGTAAGATCCAACCATCACACCTCAAGTAGCCCACTTGATTTGCATCCTAGGTGTCTCGATCTACATTTCAAGGCACTAATCTACCTAGGACAATTCGCACTCCTTGGGAATTGTGTCAAGTACTAGATCCCATATGTGGGTATCTCTAATTTCATCTTAGATCCATAGATCTATCTTTTGCATACCCCTTGGTACCTTTTGCACCCCTAACTTCACCTTGTGGGTCTCATTTTGAATCATTTCCATATCCCAAGAAAGTGGGTCCCATTTGTGTATTTCATGGTACTAGATCTGTCTTTGTGGTCTTCATAGGTGGCCCAACCTATTCATTAGTTGAAACATTTGTCACTCCTTAAGCCTTTTCAACCACTATCTAAACTCTTGGGTCCACCTAACCTTGCATTGGTTTCCGTAACTTGTCATTTACACATCCCTAGGAACCTTTGTTTTGGTCCAATCACTTTTGAGTGATCATAGGGTCTCCCCCTTGATCTTGATTTATCTTGATCTAAAGTGAAGAGTGCCTCGGTTGTCGTGACTCCCAGCTTGCATTGGGAACCGTGGCATCTCTTGGGTCACCTCTTTAGTTGTCCATCTCCTCTACTGTCCCGGATGGGATACCTTTAGGGACAACTACAAGTTGTGTGATAACAGTACCTTCATTTCCAATTTCCATACCCTTCGCTAGTATCTTGTAAACCTAAAAGGGTTTGAGCCTTTAAGCTCAACTTGGGACACCTCACGTTGCTAGTTTAGTACACCTCATGTAGACTGAGAAGCCTAAAGAGAGAAGAAACCTATCCGGTGTGACAACCATCTATCATTTGCGGGGTAGGGTTTCCTGAAGTATCACATTCTTAGTGGCTCCTTTTTTCTGCCATCTCGGATTGGATCTCATTTAGTGACCACTATGTAAATATTTGATTCAGAGATCACTACTCCCTCTAAATCGCCATGAGATCTCAAGTGGTATGACTCTCGATATAAATATATGCTCATAAGAATATAAACTCAAACAACTAGATTTGCATTTACCAACTGAAACATAAATGCAATCACACATAAACAACAAATATACCCTAGAACCCTTTTGGGAAAACCAACAAATTGTGGGGCTATCTTCTCTCTCGAGCCCAGAGCATATAGGGAATGAGACAAGTACAATGTAGGGTTACCTCAGAAATCAGTTCAAACCAACTCTAGATTTGCATGCATCAGCTAATGCATGCACTGGAAGAATGAGCCCTAACTGGAAAAATGGATCTGAGTATCCCTGCATCCGCCTCTACCTGATCTGTCTCCCTCTATCCTCTGCTCTGTAACTGAAGAAGCCTATTGCTGAAAAAGTCCTCCTCTGCATGCACAAGTGCGCCCTCCCTACACAGAAGAATGACTCGTACTAAATCAGATCTAAGCTCTGATCATCACTGATCTTCCTCAATCACTAAGACGAAGATACTCTGCAAGTTACAAACACTCAATCGCTCAACCAGATGCGGTACAAGCTTCCTCCTCCTTAAGGAATGCGCCCTCCTTCTCAAGGAAAGTCGTCCTCCTCTCAATTGATCTATCTCAGATCAATTAATTCAGTAGTGAAGACAGACACTTTCTGTCATCCTTATATCATCTCACTGTCAAATTAGGTTTACCAAAAACCTAAAAGTAGGTGCATGCAAAACTCACTTTTGCATGCCTTTGCATGCATTTCTTCCCAAACATTTTCCTGGTTAATAGTTTAACACACTACCGAAATTGTGATAACAACTCCCAAGCTTAGAAACCCTAATCTATCATCTACAACATCCAAGAAAAAACCTACTAAGTCCTTAGAGATTGTATATAACTTTTAACATTAAATTCTTAAAGTTAATGAAAGGAAACTATAAGGGTCAATGAAAGTAATAAATATGGGAAATATCAACTTTAACTTAAATTTTAAACATTAAAAGTTAAAAGTGGGAGCCCCATTTCAAGGTATTTGTTAATGGACTCAAACCCATAAAACCTCACATGGAGAAAGTAGAAATTGGTGCGTTTCCCGTTTTCAATAGACTTTACAATTTTCCAGCATTGTGACATTTCTCATAAAGGTCAACCTCATCATTGGAATCCTCATCTCCAGCGAAGTCTTGAGTTGGGAATCTCTTGTATCCATTGAACAATCTTCTAAATTTTCAGTAAGAATATAAGTTGTTTATAAATCTTCATGGGGAATCTTTCGACACACTTTTACTAAGATTAAACCAAATTCAAATCAAAAGCATGAAAATGCATCTCTAAACCACACGCCTTTGTTGGTCTACATGATGTATAAATCCTTGCATATGTCTTATAGAATCCCATATTAACTTGTCAAAGGTCTCATTTGCATCCATCTTAATGCCATTAATCACAACAAGAAAAGACGGATAATCCTTGTAACCCTAGTCAATTCTAAAAGCATCCTCAAGAGCAACGGAAGTAGCTAAACCTACATTGGGCAAAAAGGATTTAAACCATTTCCATATATCATAATACCTTCAAGCTCTGAAAAAATAACTTCTTCTAAACATATGCATGTTTAACATCATAATCATCAAGATAACATAGATAAGATGAGATAAGATAATTTTATTAATGTCCAACTAATGACCACAAAAGTAGCTCAATGGGACTGTTGAGTACAAAGATGTTATTACAAAAAAGGAGTACCAAACGACCTCCTATAAAAAGACAAAGACAAGAAAGGAAAGTAAAGTAGATAGGAGCATGAAATCTATGCTAGGTCATGGAAAACATGAGAAACCCCTAACCCCGGGTACAAGAGAACGCACAGGGGTGGAGATGTACAAGAGTAAAGGATCCGTGATCAAAAAGATTTGGTTGTAATGAAGTAGCTCTATTATGGAATAGAGCCATCTCTCCTAACATCCAAGGTCGAATGAAGGAAACTCAAGATAATATGTTGTCTAGAGGAAGAGTTGGTGGAAGACATGGTCCCCACAATGTTGTTGTCAATAAGTAGCTCGTCGATGAGGCCTAGGGGGTCTTGTCTACCTCAAGGGGAAGAGTGGTATAGTCCTGTCATGTTGTTGAGATCCTAAGGAATGGAGGATCTCACAAGTCCACACTAATCTAGAAATTACAGTTGTAATGCTATCGAATTGTCTCTCAGCACCCCTTCTGGAGGGTAGCACTGTAAATAGGAAGTAATCCACTGGGTCAAATCTGGTTAAACGAAATTCTGAAGAATATGGGCTCAGAGCATGATGGTATCCTGCATGTATAAAGCCAAGCATCTATGTTCAAGATATCTGAAGAAGTTGATGAGGGTTTGAATTCCCCATGAAAATGCAATAGAACCTCTCTCTGATCTCATAGTAGATGGGGCAGCAGAAAACGAAATGCTCCTTTGTCTCGATCTCTTGAAGATGGCACAATAGGTAGATCCTGTCAAAACGGTCAATCTGGTGGTTTGTCTCTATCCGAAGTCTGTGAGAAGTATAACCCACTCTGAACCGACCGAGGGGAATGCAGAAAGTGTTAACCAATGGGAGAGGGTATATTGCGGTCGAATAATGAGTTTGTCTCTCATCTCCAAGAAGTGTTTAGTATAGAAAGCCATCTTAAGCCATAAAACGCCCCGAGGTTTAACCCAAGTAACCAGGATAAACTACCTATCAATGTCATCTATGATTATTTTGTTCAGTTCATGTCTAGTAAGTAGGAGGTGGCCAAGTGCATCTAATGAATATCTAAAAGGAGGGAGTCAGTCCATCTGAATGCCCATGGAATCCAAGAGAGCTGAGACCCAAGCAAACCAACCTCGAGCACATCCCTAAGGGGTAGATTAGGCAAAAGTCTTTGAAGAACAATAGGCCAAGCATGGATATTAGTCTCACCATGTCACCAAGTCGATACAGTTCCAAAGGCAATGTAGAAAAGAGACCATACTAAACATCGTCTCGAGTCGAGAGGGTGGGGCACCAAATTCCGCTATGGAATGGTATGTTTGCAACTTTGCACCTAATGATGCTTCGGAGAAGAAGATTTTGTACTCTCTCGACTAAGGCCCCCAAATCCTAGAGCCATAGAGAATAGTGGATCAAATAAGGCAATCCATGAGGGCCATCTTGGATGAGATGTCCTGAAAAGGGTGCCAAAAGCATTATCTCTCGAGGAGGGCTAAGGATTATAACCCTTATTGACTCGACGATAAAGGGCATGTCACAAACTAAAGCAAGGTCCCATAAATTGCACCCCCAAGTATGTTTAAGAGATAGTGATCTTGATCTCCTCCCTTCAAAAGAGGAAGTGAAGGTTTGATAAAGAATTTTTCATCCTGTTAAATATCATAACCTTGGCCTTACCCAAGTTGCTTGTCAACTGTCGAAGGTCGCAAAAAAGACGAAAGCATCCAACTGCCTCTGCAACCCCTATGGAGATAAGGCCAAGAGGACCACATCGTCAGCAAAAACGAGAATAGATATCAGAACCTGGTGGAGGAGGCTGTAAATTTCCTTAAAACCCAATCTTGAGTTACAGTATGCAAGCTATTTTAAATTTAACCCCAAATTATTACTGATAACCACAAATGGATTTCTTCTCAAATATTGCACCAGAAAATAAATACTGAGAGCAATAGAACAACAATCACATCAATAGAGACACCAATATTTTTGGGTATGAAAACCCCCAAAAAAAACCCAAGATGGGAAAACTGATGCAGCAGTTTGAGGAGATATTTTTCTTAGCAAGATATAGAACAGTACAATCCAAAAATTGATTTTACCCAACCTAGCAAAATCGTACAATCGAAACTCACAGAGACAACCCCAGCTAGATCGTACAGACCCCTTGCGTCAGCATGTACGGCCCTACGTCAGCATACAACCTCCCGACGTCACTCGTATGACCTCTGCGTCACCCATACAGCCTCTGCGTCACCAGTACGGCCTCTACGTCACTTGTACGGCTGTCTGTGCCAACGTACGGCCCTCTGCGTCAGCTTGTACGGCCCTCTGTGTGAGTTGTATGGCCTCCCTGCAAACATGTACAGCCTCTGCGATTTGCCTCAATCACTCTGTCAACCTCCGGATAGATGTTCTTCAGTCTCACCCTCTGCAAACTTCTCCTGCAAACTTTCTTTCTTATTCTTCGGATGAATGCTATGAGCAAGAAATCTGAACTGTGTGTATGTGTGTCCTCTCCACCAAATCAATCTTCCTTTTAACTCAATGGCCAAGCGAAAACCCTAACTTCCCACTATGGATCAATGTAAGAGATTCTCCGGTGAAATCAATGGCCAATATTAGATTAGCCATCACTTAAATTATTTTCACTTTAACTTTAGAAAAAGTAACTCCATTAAGTCAATTAATAATTAGATCACATAATGCACCTTTCCTAAGTCTAAACTTTGGATAAAGTTATTAATCCATTTGGCTTCTTGTTTTATGTCTTCTAACATGCAAGGACACATGCAAATAACAGAAGACCTTCCTTGTTGCCACTTTCTAACACTCCCTCTCAACGAGGAAGGGATTCGGTAGCAACCCCAACTTGTATCTGAACTTCACAAACTTGTGCCTGCAAAGTGCCTTGGTGAATATGTCTGAATGTACTCCAACTGAATGGTTCGTCTCTGTACACAGTCTCTCAGGAAGTGATACCAAATGTCTCTGTGTTTGCTCCGATCATGGAACACTGGATTCTCAGATAGGTTAATGCCACTTTGATTGTCACAGTGAACAACCTTAGTCTCCAACTCACTCTCGAATAACCCTGAGAGCACCTTTCCTAGCCACATCCCCTCACATGCTGCCATACTAGCTACCATGTACTCAGCCTCTGCCGAGCTCGATGCCACTGATTTTTGCTTCCTGTTGAACCAAGAGGCAACCCCTGACCCAATATTGAAGCAACAACCTGAAGTGCTCTTCCTGTCTTCTACACATCCTGCCCAGTCAGCATCTGTGAAGCCTGCTAACTATATACTCTCGTTGCACTCATAAACCAATCCATACTCCACTGTGCTTTGATGTAGCGAAGCACATGTTTCGCAGCTATCCAATGTACTCTCTGAGGGTCCATCATGAACTGACTTAAAGAGTTGACTGCAAAGCTAATGTCTGGTCGTGTGTTGACTAGATACATAACTGACCTAATAAGCAGGTGATACAATGTGTTGAAATATTGTAACTTCGAAGAATATTCTATTGTATTTTATTGTTGTAATTTATTCGGAGATGTTTTAGTCCTCCGTCGGACTGTTATTATTGTATTTGGTCATCATAGAGTCATGAGGTAAATCCTCCCATGTAAGTCGGGGCAATAGATCCTCTAGAGTCAAATGTAATGGTGTTTTTAAGTCCCCTAGAGGAGTCAGCCCAGTCAGCATTAGTTGAATGGTAAAGTTAGTTGAGGCCGACAAGTCAAGTTGTAAAATTAAAGCAGAAGTGAATGTATAAATAGAGATCTAGGCTCTCTCATTTATTCATTCATTCACACACACACTCACTTGTGTAATTCAAGGCGTTCCTTCTTCTTCTCATCAACAAAAAAAATTCAAAGCTTCTCTTGGTTACTTTGGTTTGCATATTTCAGATCTCTCTCTCCTTTTGCAATGTCATAAGTAGATATGAAGTTACTCTAAGAAATCTGATCTGTGTCATTTACCAGGTTTATCACAGACTAGATTAGATCTCTTCTTATCTTCAAGCATTTTACTTTTCTTAACTTGTCAAAAAAATGTTAAATTTTAAAAGTTCGAAAAGTAGTGTTTGGATCTGATTTGAAAAAGTTTATTTGGCTGTTAAAAGAGCTTAAATTTGCAGCTCCTTAAGTCTGCAAAGATCCTAAGGAGATAAGCCTCACAGCTTGTCTCACTTAGGTTTTTTTTTTCGCATTTTTACTTAGATTTTTTTGGGGGTTTTAGCAGGTGTCCCAAATACACTCTTAAAGTGTTTTTGGGCATCTTTTACTAATGTTTGCTCGCTGGTTTGCAGCAATTAATGAATAGGTAGGAGGAAATGCTGGCAAAATTTTGAAGATTCAGGCCATCCGGAGCACCTAGAACCTTTTTTTTCAAAACCGGTTACTTTTTCCTTCTGTTATTGTAAGCCACCGAGTCATTTTGAAAAGACTAGGGCACTTCTTTCACATTGTAAGAAACATATTAAACAAGAGCAAGTGGGCTAACCAGCGCCACACCCCATCCCCCCAGGGGGGAACCATGTCGACTCATTTTCGTGGCGTGATTTTTTAGTTTAGTTTTCTTTCTTTTTCGGCAACTAAATAAAATCAACTTGGGCTTAAAATTAACCTCGTTGGTCCGTTCCATTGGCGGGCCACAAGTTCACTCATGACATAGTTTTCTCACTTTTTTACAATTTTCATTTTCTTTTACAATCCAAAACACCCCCTTGCTTTCCCGAAGTAAGGTTTCAGAACAAGGGCTTGCCCTAGTACGGGCCCGAAAAGAAACTCTTGGGGCTTTAAAAAAGTAAAATTTTGGTTCTAAAATACTTAAAATTTCCAAGGCTTTTCCCCGTATGCTCTGTGGTCACTGCAGCGTAGTCTGAACATGCTGACACACATCAGAAAGGGATTAGTGACTAGTAATAGGTTCTAACACACCCCAATAAACCACCTACTTGTGAAAATCTGACACAATCGATTATTCTTCTTTGGTGGGCAAATTTCTCAAAGGACGCGGGAACCCCTAGGTAGGGACCTCCTGGAAACCGTTAGACTATACCCTCGTTTGGTATAGTGTTGAACATCTCCTTGAGACTCCGATCCAGCCCACATGTCTGAGTGAGAAGCCACCTGGTTGAATTCCGGACATATTCCCAGTGCCTTTTGGTATATCGGGAATCCCCCAGCCTTAATAAAAAGATTCTACTACCACAATAATAATAAAATTAACCAAGAACAATCGCACAACATTGTCATTTCAGTTGCAGGTACTTTATTTCAGACTCCATTTTATCAACAACGGTCTTACTATTTACATTTTATGATGATAGATGTTAATATTATCAAAATGACAATGATGATGTTGAACTATAAATGATTTTATCTTTATATAGTGCATTACTCTTGTGTTCCAAAAATTCTCTAACTCCTAGATTAGTTGTTTTGTTTTTTTCATAGATTAAACACCTAGTTTTATTTTTACTTTTCAGGGTCCACCCCCCTTGGCTTCGCTAGGAGTAAGCCTAGACGGAGGAGTCGAGTTTCAGGTGACAGCGCTTGACTCTGGCTTGCCCCCAAGACCACACTAGCGGCTTGAAGATTTTTTCCGCGTTTTCCCAGGTGTGTATCCAGGCGGCAACAGGCCCTAGGTATTTGCATATTGTAATGTTATAAAAGTCAGCCTAGGTGAGAGGAGGAGACACAACAAAGAAAACAGACACAGAGAGTTGGTGAAGGACTTTCAGCTAAGTGTGTCGGACAGGGTTCGAGAAGCGAAGCAAGGGGTAATTGAGCGCTAGTAACCAGCAAGATTGAAGGACTGATATTGAGGTTTGATAGCTAGCTTCTGTCATTGTATTTTCCTTAGTGGGCCATTATCCCAGGAAGGGAGCCCAAGAGTTTTATATTATTAATAAAATCAATATGTTGGCTGGTTTTTCCCCAGTTGGGGTTTTCCAAGCTAAATCTCAATGTGTCAAATGTATGTGATGATTTCCTGAGTTATTTCCGTTGCGTTGTTTTGTTGAGATCTAGCGTGTTTTTAGTTAATAATTTAAGTAATTATTCGGGACTGAAGATCAGGTCTAGATTCGTAAAAGGGTTTTCAGTGTTTTCCCTAGCTAGTGGTATGTGCCAATGTTGCAAATATCTTGAAATTATCATCGACATTGTGTGATTCTCTCATTTCGGTGATACTATCACCAAAAAAATCATGATTTTTCAACTGTTGAAAATATCATGATATATTGACAAACTATCTCGAGAAATTGGAAAATACAGCAAAATATCAGCTGAGTCAAGTAATTTTGGATTTTTTTGCTCAGTTTCAAGAGGGAAAGCAAGGGATTGAGGGAAAATGGATTATTCACTAATACATTTGCGCCCATAAAAGGGCTAGAGGGAGGGAGTTGCTTCAGATGTTTAAAAATTGAAAAGAATTGAATATTTTCATATTTTTTAGGTTTGCATTTTTCCGCGATGTTGCCGATAAGTTTTTTCCCGACCATAAGCGATATATTCGCTGACAATCTATGTTCTTCATGTATTTCTATTTACAGCTATATAAATCTTGTTGATTTGGCATAAAAGGGCAAGTTGTTGAGTGATTTGACATCATAAAAGAATTTAAGCATTGTTTTGCTGCTGTTATATATGATGTTCTGCTGTTGTTATATCTGCTGTAAAAGTGAATTTCCAGATCTGGTTTATGCATGATAAGTTGCCCTTGAGGATTGAAACTTATCTAGACAGTTTGGTACCTTTTTCTCCTTGGATTGCCTAGAATACTGGGCTGTTAGAGTGAAATACTGTATCTTTTCTAATGCTGTTTTATACTGTATTTCATAACAGACATAATGCTGATATTCACAGGGTTAAGATCTGAGAAACCCCTGGTCAAAGAGGTGAAAAATTATGTTCTGTGTTAAATCTCCAATATAGAACATTTATAAATGAGGGACCTGAAAGACCATGCATCCTCAACTACCTTCGCATACTGGCCTACTACTATATTCCTTTGAGAAGGGATCTTGTATGCCTTAGAGAACTCTCTATAGCCAACTAGAATACCCTTCAAGAGAACACTCCTCTCTTTTCAAACCACCATGCCCTTCAAGAGAGTCAAGAACCCATAGTTCAAGTGACCGAATCTTCAATGTCAAAGCTCACATAGGCTGTCACTGTTGGTCAAGAAAGCTCTCTGCTTCACTCGATATACTAGCACTCTATAAAGGGCACCCTCCTTGTCGCCAACACTTGACCAGGATCACGGTTTTGATCTCTCAACTTTGGTATCTTCATGAGATAGCTTGCGAGTGTATTAGTCTTCCTCGTGCAAGTAGTACTGAGCTTGTTCTTTAAGAGCATCTTCCTGGACACTAACTCCGGTATAGTGTTCCCAAGGCATCATACATCTCTTTTGCAGTTTTCTTTTGAGCAAAATGAATGAGAAAGTGGTCCTTCGCCGAATCCAACAGGATTCATTTCACTACCAGTAGCCTTTTTGTTGTATTCTATTAGCTCTTTGGGATCTGCAGGCAGCAAAACCACCTTCTCCACAAAGTACCACAAATCTGTCATTTCTAGGAAGTTATACAATCTCAACTTCCATGGCACAAAGTTGGACGCTCCCCCTCCAACAAGTGACTCTGTTGCATATTGGGAGTTGCCATTGTTGTAACTTCTTCGAACAAGCTATGCTCTGCAATCACTAGATCAACAAGGGCTTCTCACACACAACCCTTCTCAGGTCCATGTGCCTATCACTGACACAGTTTTGCTTTGATCATTGAAGCTCAGACATACTTCCCACTGAAACCCTCTGACAGCTGTCTACCTCAGACAGCTTGCTTCTCCATACAAAGAATCTGGAAGATTTCAAAAACTGGGCTCTGATACCATGTTAGATTTTCTTAAACCATCGTAAGCAGACTTTGCACTCAAAGAATTCCTAACCTACTAGATAGTTGAACGCTGAAAGCCACTCAAAACTGTTGTTCTAATAATGCTAAAATCTGCAAACACATATACTATAGAAAAATATAACAATAACTGACAGGTCTGTCCTAAATCATATCACTGTGATTAATCAGGAAAACAAAATTACAGCATACTTGCTATATCACTGTTAAAAGCAAAATAGGAACTCAGTAGATGGACAGTCACAGACTCACAGACTGTTACTGTTTTGTCATTAATTTTGAACTAAAATCTGCTACACGAAAATTACAGCAAGCTTATTCACTGCTTGCTGCTGAACTGAATGAATATATCTATACCCCTGCTTTCTCTTTTATAGACTA
Source organism: Larix kaempferi (assembly GCA_027924585.1). Lineage (NCBI taxonomy): Eukaryota > Viridiplantae > Streptophyta > Pinopsida > Pinales > Pinaceae > Larix > Larix kaempferi. Next base: position 3,618,444 of record BSBM01000238.1, on the reverse strand, counting down.
GGAAAAAGAGTAGATACAACAAATCTGGACACATTCACAACAGTGTATCAATTGGAGATGATCTAAGGCATTCAAGCATGCCCCTAACTGAACTTTGACTTAAGCTACAACTAGAAAACTGTTTCATAAACTGAAACTAACTCATGCAACTGCATTTGCCCTCCTTAACTTAGAAACGCCATGCAATCTCCTAGAACTGGTATCTAAGGTTAACCTAATCATATTCTATCGATAGCTCGTGCATACATGCATGCTTGCGCAATCATTGCTGGAAGCCTATAACTAAAGATGTGTCCCCTACCTAATCTGTTATACTGCTGCGCCCTCATCTGCAGACCATTATGCTGCACCGAAATCAACCCTGTGCAGATATGCTTAGTGTGTCATGCTGCTGTAGAAGACCATCCAAGGTACACTCTTACCAGTTTTTTTGGATTTGTACTGTGCAGTGATGATTGGTGCTAAACAATATGGGTAGCATCCATACTTTCTTCCCGAGATGTTTTTGGTGGACTCTAGTCACCAAGCTTTTTATGTTGATGTGATTGTAATTTTTCTAATTGCTTGAATTACTTTTTCAACAGAAAGCACATACATAAGTACACATGTACAAATAGTTACACATTACACACATATATGTCTATTCCAACAAAATAAAATAGCAAAAGCAATACTGCCAACTTAAGTGATTTCGTTCCAGCATTAGGAACAATTTTCCCTATTCTTTTGATCAGCATCATAGAATAGGCCTTCACTAATATTTTGAGTGCACACCTTAGATCTGCACTTGTTCATAATGTCAATAAATTCATTCCTTCCAATACCAGTAAGCCGTAAGGCATCTGCAGCACTGAAATTCGGTATACGGTCATATGGTTGCTCTGCATCATAAAAAAGGTGCATTGAAATTATCAGAATTGTATATCACAGTGCTTATGCATGGATTTGGTTGCAATTGATGACAACAAAACAATAGATACAGAAGTTAAAACATATAGAAACCTGCACAAGCCCAGAGTATTTTAGAGCTCTATATTCTATTATAGGACTGAAAGCAGAGAATTTTGGATACTCCAAGGAAGAAGAGAATATTAGAATCTTCAAGACTCTACCCAATGTGGAAATGGCTTGACTATGACTAGAGTTTTAATAAACAAATATCAGCAGATACCTTCTAGAATAAATTTTGTGACTTTTCATTACTTTTCATTGTGCTCTTCACAGAAATCTCTCATATGCATTACAAAACAAAACAAGGTCACAGTCTGTGCAACAGTATTTTGCGTAAAATATGCATAAGGATTATGCATTGGAAGTATTATACAATTTATAAGGTAAACATGTATTGACACTGTTACCAGCTATTTTGTACAATAGATGGACTTCCGACGAGCCGCCATTTGATGAACATGATTTATGTTCATATCCAGTGTATCAGATGTTCCAGTTGTGGTGACTAGTCAATTTTGGCTAGCCAGTTTTGTTTTTCTGCTGAAATGACCATGGCCCCATGGGGTTTGTAATAAGTGTGCTAGTAGGGTTTTGAGTGGCTCGGTTCCCCATGACTTGACTATCAACTAAGGCATTCCAGGGAGTTTTTTGCCCTTGTCAATTATGCTTTGCCTATAGCCGAGTAATAATCGACGAGGTTTTCTCCTGCTTCCTCCAAAGTTGGAATGTCCAATTTTGAAATTTGAGCCTTGGGGGGTTATTAGAGTCCAACTGATGTATATGAACCTACTAGACACCATGTATGTCTTAGATGGTCATTTCCTAGGTCCCTCATGCATTAAAAACAATGTCCGAAAAAAATTTACCGGACGCGTTGGATGAGTTTTATTTTTTATTATTTTTCCAAATATTTAATTGGAAAAATCAAATTTGTAATATGTCAGTCGTTTGAGGGTGGATTTCAGAGATTTGAGGCTTAATTCCTAAGCCAAAAATCATATATGAACCCCAAACCCACTTAGCCTAAATTTCAGACATTTATTTGGCTTCATAATTAATATTTTTTCAAAAAATCAAAATGAGAAATATTAATTAAAATATTCAAAAAATATTAAATTGGAGATAATCCAAGTTGCTCAAAAAAAGGCCAAATTAAATAAAATAAAAGTCTAAATGACATGGCAGAGAGCATTGATGATGATTGCAATCAACTCCAGGTGACTTCAGTTCAGTATACAGTCACCACAAGTCAACTCTCCCATGAGAATTCGCCATCCTTCATGAAGAACCACGAATTAGTGACTTGGCAAGTGATAAGTGGTTTGTTGAGTTTGCATTAAAGACTAGGTGGGCGCCCTCCTAAAGTTATGGGCTCATCTCAAGTCTCAACACCCAGCAACTCGAGTTGTAACTCCTACCAAGCTCCAAGTCTATCTCATGTGGCATTCACGCCCTCCTCCATATGCTCACGTCAATCTACTTGGCACTCACGCATTAGCTTCGGGATGGTTCCAATGTGGGAGTGGGGGGCGCCTTGCCAAGGTGGAGGCCACCTCCCCACCCCTCTTTACTTCAACTTGAGTTTATGGTAGATATGACTCCAAGCTTGGGTTGTGATTGGATTTTTTATTGGAGTTGTCTCTCCATGTGGCAATTCGATTTAGGCTAGTGGTAGCTTCTAGTTTTTGTATAAAGAGAGGTTCATTACTCTCTCTTTGTGTGGTTATTTTGTGCAAGAAACCTCTGCCCATTTACATTGTAATATTTTTGCCTTTTGTGCAACTTGGAATAAAGTGAGACTTTGGAGGTCAAATTGGCACATGCATGGTTCATGGTGCCTTGTTGAGGTAATATAATTCAATTTTTATGCATGCTTATTATTTGGAGATTGGATCTAGCTTAGAAGGCTTGTTTTCTCAAGCACATAGGGCAAGTATTTGGAATCAATTTACCTGTTTATGATTGGTATTTAAATATTTCTTGAAGTAGCATGCTTTAGTTGGACTCAATACATGCTCTTTGGATTTGTTTTTGTACTAACATACTAAGATCTTCCTCTTCTTTTTGAGTTTGTTATTAACAAGTTTCAGGTAGATCTTGGAGTAAGGGATGAGCTAGTTTGCATCTCCCCATTCTTCAAAGACTTCAAAGGCATCCTCATCCTTGAATGCACAATGGCTTTCAATTGATCTCATCTTCATCCAAAGATCTAAAAAGAAGGGCTTGGATTCTTCTCATCTCCACCATCAAAGTTAAAACAATCTTCTCTCCAGTTACCACAAGTGGATCCCAAGCATAAGGTTTTTATCTCTTCTACTTCCACTTTTTTGTAAAAGATCTCAAGTCATCAAAAGTTTTATTTCAAGCGTGTCTATCTTTTACTAAGGTAGATCTAGGCTTTCTGGCCTTAGATCTATTTTTTAAATCTAGATCCATTCTTTAAATTTCACATTTAAAAGATCTAGTTTCAATCCCAAAGCTTGTAAATCCTTTTTTTTAGGATCTAGTTGTTTTTTTTTTTGCCAAAGTTTTGCCTTGAGAAGTACTTTGAGATTTGCTCTCAATTGACGCATTGTTTTGCGTGCCACTTCTCTTTCCCCACTATCTCTTGTGTATTTCCAGTTAGCTGGAAGTTTCAAGACTAGTGTTAAAAGGTCACTTTTTTTACCTTATTTTTGCCTTGGAAAGCATGCACAAATTTTCTTGAAAAAAGTGCATTTTTTCAACTTTTTTGCTTACTGATTTTTCTGAGTTTTTCATCATTTTTCAATTCTGGAAATTCATTAAAAAACAGTAATTTTTCGAAAAATTTCCAGAATTTTTTTTTTTAATTTTTTATTCATTTTCAAGAAAAACGTGCATTTTAGCTTGCTGGTTTTTTGCAGTTTTTTTTACTTTTTCTGCTATTTTCCAATTCTAGAAATTAGCCTAAAAATTAAAAAATTTCAAAAAAAATATTTTTCAATTTTTTCATCATTTTCTCGAAAAGCATGCAATTTTAAGCTTGCTGATTTTTGGTAATTTTCTGCTTTTCCAATTCTTGAAATTAGCATAAAAATTTCCTAAAAAATTTCAACTCTTTTCATCGAAAATCGTGCATTTTTCACCCTAAAAGGTGAGCTTTTCCCTTTATATTTCCAAGGTCTGATTTTTTTGTTTTATTTTCTTGTTTTGGGCTTTTTACTTGTCTCATTTGGCTTTTTTCATCCCATTTCCTTTCATCTTTTCGAATCATAAAGTCAAAATTGGTTTTCTAACACTCTAATTAGCTGTTGTTTAGAGCTCTTATCTACATGTGAACAAAAAGTAAACCAAGCAAGAAAGGAGCCAAAAGGCCAAAAGAACCAAAGCAAGCAAAAAACCTTTTTTGACAATTTCCAAAAACCAAAAAGCATTGTAACTTATTAAGAAAAAGCAAGTGGGGTTTTTAAGCCCCCACACCCAACTTCCCCCATTTGGGGAAGTTTGTAGTGTCCTTTTCTTGGAGTGATTTCTCAGATTAGTTTTCCATTTTTACACTTAGAATACTAATTGTTTAGCTTAGTTTCATTTTTGCAATAATTGCTAGTTGTTCACCATTTGCTTAAAGTAGTTTCATTTTTTATTTAAAACTGTTTAAAGTAGAAATCTCTTGAATCTCACCAATAGTGGATCAAGAGTGCTCTCTGTCGGAGAGTTGCTTTTGCTTGCGTTTTACTTACCCCCATGCTCTCCGGAGTACGGTCTTTGACCTGAAAGAGATTCTTGGATAGATTAAGCTTTATTTTCAGTGCAATACTTTATTTTCGTGCATCATAAGACTCTTGAACTTCTGTCATAAGACAAGTCAAGAGCGCTCTCTGTCGGAGAGTTTTTTCTTGCGTTGTAATAAAATCATTCACAACTCACATTCCCCATAATAAAATTTGAATTTATTCATTGTTTCCTTGCCGGAGTATGCTCTGACCAGCCCTAAAAGCTAGAGTACTCAGAAACGGTATTGGACTGATTAATCTTGCAAGATTCAAACATAATACCATTTTCACCCCATAACCAACGAACCGGCGTTGATTCGATAAATACTCAGGTAGTGGGCAAATTCCAAGTGGGGGCACCGGAGTGTTGTCGTCATATCTAGCTTGCTGGTTAAGTTCCTTGGACACCTAGCCTAGATAACTGGATGGTCCGACATGTCTTCGAACGGAGCCACTGAAAGTATTTCTAGTTAGATTTCCTTAGACACCTAAAACAAGATTACTTAAAATTTACAATAAAATAAACCAAGAACAATTGCAAAACGATTTCACAAACATACCTCTCGAACTCTTGTATCAAGCAACCCAAGCACTCAGACATTTGACTCCATAAGGCACTGGTCCTTGACACCATCATTTTATTTGCGTATTATGTATCTGGAGCACTTGTTATTTAATTTCTATATTATATTGTGAGTGTCTTGTACTTAATTTCATCAAGTGGTTGTATATCTCAATATCTTGCATTTGTATCTTTGATTATTGTAAATCTGTGGTCATCATAAAAAAACTCCTAAACAACACCCATCCGCATCACCTCACCTCAAAACATCTTAAAAACACAAGAGCCTTAGAAACTCTTTGTAGGGTCTACACCCCTTGGCTTTGTTAGGAGTTTGCCTAAACAGAGGAGCTGGGATTCAGGTGACAGTACCTGGCTCATTGCTTGCCCCCAAGGCCACACCTTCCCCACTTGTAGTGAAGGAACAGCTTTCGAAATATTTCTGTTGTTGGTGTGCATCTCGGCGGACAACATTTTTGGTGCCGTTGCCGGGGACAAATCTTTTTGTTCCAGGACGACCTTAGTTTTTTCTAGTTTTTTACCTTTTTTGATAGAATTTTTAGTTTAATCAACTTTCTGATATTAGATTTGAAATCCAACTGACGACTCCACTGTCTTTAACTTTACCAAGGTATTCAACTAGGAGAAACTATGAAAGTTTACTTAGTTTCATCCCTGAACTTGAAAAGGTTTATAGAAGGAGACTAAATAAGCTAGCTTCTCATAGGATCCTTGAGGATCTTGGATCTCAATCTATTTCGGACATCCATAGTTTGTTTTTAGAAAATAATATGAAAAAAGCAATAACACTTGTATTTCCGATATAATGACTGAATTTTTCAGCCCCCTTAACATTACTCAGATAGCAGGTCAACCTCACGATATTCCTAACAAGGCTATTGACAAACTTCCTACCTTCAATGGCACTGATGCCATTTCTGTTGCGCAACATCTCAAGAATTTCTCAAAGTGTATATGTGGTTATGTCAGAGATCCTGCTCACAAGCATGACGATGTGTATCTAAAGCTTTTTGTTTTATCCTTAGACGGGGATGCTGGTGACTGGTTCACCGAATTACCAAACAATGCCTTTGCAACGTATGTTGCTTCCAAAACTGTTTTCACCAACAAGTTCGGTGAGAAGAAGGAACCTCAGCACCAATTGGCTGCATTAACAAACATCAAGAGAAGTGAAATGGAGACCATGGAGGAATTCATTAAAAAAATCACTGATTTGTCTAATGCAATCCATACCGATTATAGGCCAACTGCACAAACTATTTTGGTATATTACATTGAAGCCCTGAGTGGGGAGATGCAGTATGAGCTTAGAGACAAAGAGCCCACCACTCTTTTACAAGCCCAAGATATGGCCTGCAAAATTGATAAGAACATGCAATCTTCCGAAAAGTCTAACATTCTTGGTTTCTCAAGAGCTGCAACTCCTTTAAAACCAATAGTACACAAAGAAAAATATCATTTATCTAATATGAAGGATGCTTATGAGAAACAAATGTTAGAAATGAAACAAAGACTTGAAAGAATGGAACAAACGGAAATGAAACATCTTGCACAGATGAAGGAAATGCTGAACAGGGTCGTAACCATGGAAAGAACGCAAACTCAACCTGCTCCTAGAACTTTTCCTGCAAAACCAACTTGGCAAAGAAAGCCTCCTAACCATGAACAGAGGCCTCCTCATCAGCTAGAGGCTGCTAACACGGTTGAGAATTACAAGCCATTTTGTAGGGCATGCAGAGACTTCCATGAAGAATCTAGTTGCCACTATGCATGTTACGTTCAAGAGCATGGTCATCCAGAAGGTTGTGATCCTAGAACATCGACAAGCGATCCTAAATATGTCAATATGGTAGGTGACATCCGTAGCATTCCCAGAGAAAATTGGACACAAGCCAACTAGTATCATCAGAAGGTTGATAACTTAACTCAATATTATGGTGAGATGCCTTCGGATGAACAAATCAACAACATTCAAAATTTCAAGGGGGTGACTTACCAAAGGAAAGCTCCACATAGAATGCACCTAAGGTAACAATTCCTATTGCTAAAGAAATAAATGGTGTTAAAGAAACTGTTGATTTAAGTTTTGACTTGGGTAATTGGTTAGCCAATTCAAAGGTTCCTATGCCTGTGCTAGAATTATGTAAAATACCTGGTCAGAAAGAGAAGTTTCTGAAAATCTTGAGTCCTCCCACACCTCCTAATCCTACTACCCCTAAAAAGGTCACCTTTGCTGAGACCACAGAGCAACCTTCGACAAGCTATACTAATGTTTATGAAGACCTTCTTGTAATTCTACATACTAGGGACCCAAGAAAAGAAGATCATCCCCCATTCTATGTATCATTGAAGATAGGAGATCTTCTTCTACACAACTGTATGTTAGATCCAGGATCGGGATCCAACCTCATGACTAAGAAAGTCATGCAACAGCTTGACCTGAGAACCACAAGGCCTTATAAAAATGTTTGTGCTATGGATTCTAGGCCGGTTAAGGTTGAAGGAAGGATTGAAAACAACTGGTGAGGTTGGCTAAGTATCCAAACATTCAAGTTACCATGGATATACTTGTTATTGATGTTCCAGATAAATGGGGAATGTTGCTTTCTAGGAAGTGGGCTACCACTTTAGGAGGATGGATCCAAATGGATTGGACCTATGCTACTGTGTCAGCATCTGAAGATTCTGTGGTTAAATTGCACAATGAGAAAGAAAAGAAATATCATGTTGAGAATCCCAAGAATCCATTTAATCAATATACTTATAATACTGATGATATTGGGACTTGTGCAATTTACTCTACCTTTCTAGCACCTATTCAAAGAGAGGAGGAAGTTGAGGAGGATAGACATAGCTTGGAGAATGGCATAAGTGATGATGAATCCATCATGGATGACATAGATACTGATAATGATGAATGGACCTTTTTAGAGAACCCTATCTATGCTATGTCTAAAGAAGTTAATAATGAACAAAATTCCTTTGGAAATTTTGTTGATAATCCCACTTATGAGCATAAGGATACATATAGCCAGGAATATGATAAAGTTTATGAAGACTCCCCCATATTTGACAAAAATATGGATGATGACTATTGGACATACATTGGAAAACCTATTTTTGATGTATCTAGAGAAGGGAGTGTGAATTTTGAAAATTTTGGGCAGTTGAATATAGAGGAAGAGCATGATATGTTTCCATATGAGCAGTCAGAGCCACGCATGATTATCAGCAAAGATGATCTAGAGAAGCAGTACAGTGAAGGGTCGGATTGGGTCCAGTTAAACAGGCATATATCTCAGCCATTCGATATCCCTTGTATATTAGAGCAGTTCGAGGCTCACACTTTCACAGAGAATTATTTTCAGAACGGCTTTTCAGATCAGTATGATGAGGTACCAGGATTGCCTTATCATCCTGAGTTTTTTCACCCTATCCTATCATTGATAGAGGAGGCCTGCAGGAGGACCTACTTCAAATATTTACCACATACTTATGATTTCCCATCCAGCCCTCCCATTCAGAAGATCCAAGCAGGTTTGCATGTTCTAATAAGCATGCCCTTGCTCTGGCTGGTAACCAGAGACATGGTAAAAAATTGTTTTTATATTGATCACATGCTTAGATGATTACATTGGATTTCAGATTATACTTAACGTTTTCTTGTGTATTATGTTAGAATAGGAAAATTGTCAAAAATTAAGCATTTATTTTCTGCATTTAAATTTCTTAGAGTTTATTTTCAAAATAAAATATAGATGGTTGCAGTCCTTCTTGTTGAAAGCTGCTAATGCCTGAGCATCTGTAGCAGCGGGAATCTGAATAGGTTTAGTTGTAGTATTGTTTACCACTTCATCCCATAGTTCATTTTCCTCCAAGATAAGCATTATCCTAGCCTTCCATGGAACAAAATTCTCTGTCCCATCTAGTCTATCTTCCAACCTAAGTCCTGTAGCCATCTCACTGCCAACTCAACAAGGTGCTGCCCACTAACAAAAGAAATCATTGACAGTCTGAAATAACTTTAGTTTTCTTCCCACCAAGCTCTGATACCATGAAAGTTTTCTGAGAATTTCAACCCAACTCGGTTTTCATGTCAAACATCCATAGTTTAATGCCCACCCCAGTTTTATGTGATGGCTGGAAATTATACAAAATTTTCAGACATGTAAAACACGGTTTAAACTCACATTTAATGACAGAAAATTAAATATAGAATGCACACCATAAAAATTTCAGACTCGGAATTTTTTGGCTAAACACCCAGGAAAAACCCACAAGGGGAAAACCTGTCAGAGAGAGTGAGGATGATTTTCTTTCTTCAAAATAAATTAAGTACAGCAATTTTTCAATCAACAGGAAAACTTATCTCCACCGAAAATTCACTCAGAAGCTGCCTCGAAATTTGTGCCCAACTGCCTCGATTTCTGTGCAAAACAAGAACCTTGAAAACTGTGCCGGTTGCCTTGAATTCTGTGCAGAAACAGAACCTCAAGTTTGTGCCAGAAAGTACAGTCTGTACGGTCCTCGAAATCTGTGGCTGATTTTTCTCAAAATTTGTGCCTAGATTTACTGCCTCGAGATTCACGCCCAGTGCCTCGGGATTCATGCCCAAATTCCTGCCTCGAAATGTGTGCCATTGTACCCTGCTGTACAGCCTCGATTTCTGTGCCCACTGAAAATACTTCTCTGCCTCGATTTTTGTGCTGTGCAAAAATGCCCAGAATGGCTGCCTCGAAAAGCATGCCCACTCTTGCTCTCTCTTCTCTTCTTTCTCAAAAAAAGTGAAGTAGAATGCCTTCCCTTGCCTTTTTTATTGAAACCCTAGGGTGAGTGAAAAGCCATCTAATCCAATGGCTCAGATTGGCTTAGATGAGTGGATGAGAATAAATGCTCATTTAATTCTCATGAAAATTAATTTCACTCACCTCACTTAAATTTATCAAAAAGTAACTTTAATCCCTAAAGTTAAATTAAATGCTCGTCTCAAGTCATTGAATGCAAGGGTCACTTTATTTCCCCCTTTTAAGTGACTAAGGCAAAAGTCACCTAGGGGAACACTTTCCTAGGTACAAAATTCAACAAGACCCTTATCAATTTCTTGTACACGGCCCTAAAGGTACCATGTTTATCAAATCCATTGATGCATCGGCACAGATAAAAGATGCAGCATTGTTATGTTAGTCGATGGATGGGGTCCTCCAAGAGATTGTTTGCACAATGTGGTGTAGATCATAACAGATAGTGCAACTAATTATGTGGTTGTTGGTAGATTGCTTATGGAGAGGCACCCCTCACTATTATGGACTCCATGCACTGCACATTGTATTGATATGATGCTGGAGAATGTGGGGAAAATTCCCTTTGTCAAGGAGGTCGTTGATTAGGCTATGAGTATGACCAAATTCATATATAACCATGCTTTTGTTCTTACCCTCATGAGGAGATGCACGAGAAACAAGGAGTTGATGCATCCTAGAATCACATGGTTTGCCATTCACTTCATTTCTCTTCATTCTTAGCTTCGAGTTCAGTTTGAGCTTAAGCAAATATTTGTTTGTGATGAGTGGCGTGATTGCACATATAGCAAGAGAGAGGATGGGAGAGCCATCGCTAGATTGGTGTACATCGACTCCTTTTGGGTAGGAGTGGAGGAAGTGTGCTCAACCAGTGAACCTTTAGTAAAGCTTCTAAGATTGGTTGACAGTGATAAGCCCGGTCTGGGCTATCTGTATGAGGCCATGGATAAGGACAAAGAGACTATCCGGTCTTATTATGTGGGGAAGGGTACCCCTGGATACAATAGACACATGATGCTTTGGGATTTCATTGATACCTGGTAGACCAGGATGCTCTATCGACTCATTCATGCAGCTGCACTTTTCCTCAACCCCGCCTTTTCCTACAAGTGTAAATTTGATTTTGATGGCGAGGTGTTGGAAGGGCTTATCGAATGTCTTAATAGGATGGTTCTTGATGTTGAGACTCGCATGAGTATTACTCGTGAGATGGAGATGTATCGGGAGGCTAGTGGACTATTTGGCTATGACAATGCTATCCATGGAAGGACCGTTTTGATGCCAAGTAAGTGATTACAAATTAGAATTTATTTAGAACTTCAAATTTTTAAATTTTGATTTTGCCTTAGCATTTTATTTGAAAGTTGAAATTTGAATTTGATTTTGGCTTCCTATGAGACCGTCTCTAATTCTTCCAAATAGTTCCATAAGCACCCAAACTTGACTTAGACAAACAAACATCAAGATTCATTTGACATATTATGAGAAAATGGTCAACTACCTGGAGCCTTTGAGATTGATTAAGAGCTCTCCAAGACCGCGACTTGCATGCACCCTTGTCCCAAAATAAACCCATGTATGAAAGACTTTCTGTGATATTTGTTTTCCTTGCAAAAGATCAAATTAACCCACGCTATCCTCTTTCCGTCAAGAAAATCCAAATTAATCATGGAGCAAAATCCCATCCACGGCAATGGTCCAAGTAGTCCCAATAAATTTCTTTGTATACCAATTGCCAAGTTTGCCACTTGATTATTATTTTTTTTAAATTGTGTTGTTTACCATTTTCTAAAATTTCAGAGGCATTCCAAAACTCATACTAATTTCAAAAATGTTTTCTCTTTCCCAATTCTGTGTAACATAGAGATGGCTTTGATAGTTTGTTGTTTCAGGCTCGTATGAGCTTAAGTGTTGTAGGCATTGTTGGGCTACTTCAGCTAAAACGGCCATTCTATGAAAGAGGATCTTCTAACCTATTTACTTGGTATGGAGGATTGTAACATTGCAGTCAGTGTGTCATGCATTGGATGTCTTTAGAAAGACAGTTGATTCCATTTTGGATTACTTGACCCTTCCAAGTCCTAAGAACTGTTTACTTGCAAGCTGATGTGGACCTCCAAGAGGAATGGCTTGGTTCCAGATTTCATAGAAAACCAGTCAGAAATTTAATATTCAATAAAGAATGAATATTTTTCCGATTGATGTCAAAGAACTTCATAATATCATCCCAGTGATCCTTAACCTCCAAATCCTCTAGCCTGATCCTGCCACTTTCAACTCAGAAATTAGAATTTATCTAAATATGTAGTGGTTGGGACATGGTGCCACCATGCAAACAGGTGTAGAGACCTTGTGTGTGTGAGGGAGGGTGTTTGAACTACCAGAGATAGTTTCCCACCATCATCAAAGGGACTCAACACATGTCTGACAAACCGAATTGGTTTAGGTGGACATTAATAGGATACTTTATATGATGTCACGTAATATGTGACATTCATATCCAGAATGTGGCAAAGCAATGAAGAAAAAATTAATAATATTATAATTTATGAGCATGTTATTATAAAACTTTTTTATTTGTAAGAAATGAGCAAGCAAGAAGGTTGCTAATAGCACATGACCAGCAACGAAAAACTATGATTTTCTCAATGATTAGTATACAGCTCATACATTCAATTTAACAATTGTTGTAAAAACTCATAGCCAAGAAAACTAGTGTTGATGTTGCTTACCATTTTTCATAACTTCGTAAAGCATGTCACAGTAGTATCTGAAAGGTGATATTCTCATTATTCGACATACATATTCTGATAAGTGATAAGGGAAAAGCTGCAAAGGCACAAGGTCGGTAGTTAGCTTTAAATGTCACAAGTAATAAAAAGAATTACACAAATCAAAAGGCTGCCATCATCACGCCCTCCCTTGCAAATCAGCGCAGAAAGAGTCTGTACTACATAATTTGAATGGTTTAACTGTTCACTTGCAGTAGCGCAACTCATGGATATGCTAGCACAGTGTTTATCAACCTAAAATAAACTAAAATAAATGACTTCCATATTCTGCTTTTGACTGCTACAAAAGCAGATTTCTAAAACTTTGAATAATTAAACCAAAGCTTTTAAGCAAAAAGGAAAATGGAAAAAGAACAAGAAGGATTAAGTGCAAACCGCGAGATTTTTGCGTAGATAACGCATCATATCTTCATAATACTCGCTTTCTTTACATGTTTTTCTTGCAAAACAATCACTCCACTGCAAACGTTTTTTTATGCAATGTTCTTTGATTCTGAAGAGATTCAACAGAATAAAAACTACAATCAATCAAAGGGCTCCATTGCATGTACAATATGACAAAACCAAACTATAATTAAAAAAACTGTAACTCTTTTAGCATTTCCCTCTGGTTTTATACTTACTCATGACTACAATCAGTCGAAGACAAGATATTACAAGAAATAACAAAACATTCTCAAATTATTGAATACACAAAAGCAACACCTTGTCACCCACATTTTAGAAAAATGTAACTAGTGTCAACAGATTTTCATACTTGGACATTTCCATGCTATATTGCCAACATATTTAATGAAACATAATTTTTCAAACAATGGAAGAAAGAGGAGGCAATACAAAGTTATGCGGCTCAGACAAAATTCACAGAAGATTAAACCAAAAATAGGTGAATCTCCAAAGTACCAAAAAATGAACAGATGCCAGCAAAAACAATATAATCTAACATCTGACAACAAAAATGTCAAAACACTTACTTCCTGTGCCATTCTTCTTTAGAAGATAGTATGATTTGAAGACGTTTTGGAAGAGTCTCCCATGTACATTCCTCCTGAATTGATTTTGCAATAATTTGTTCCTCTATTGTTGTTGGAACATGCTGCATTTCTTATGGTTTGCAATATATTAGCAGGGGATTTGAGAATGGGCCCTGCCAGCATTTTTCACAGCATAAATATCAAGCAAACCAATACAACATTCAAAATCTTGTTTTACAGAAGATACAAATTCATCTAGAAGCACAAGCAAAGAATTTTCTGTTCACGAAAGTCTAGTTGGCCAAGAAATGAAAGCTATGAATTGACAAAATCTATAAAACCTCCATACAGCATGTTGTCACCTAATCTGCACCTACGTGAGAAAAAGCTCAACTCATTGGGTGTGGCCTTGGGGGAAAGCTGAAGTTGGGTTGCAAATGCCACCACAACACTCAACCCCTCTATTTAGGCCAACTCTTAAACAAAGGCAAGGGAGGTAGACCTTAATAAAATAAACTAAGGATGAATAAACTAGGAGTTAATTGAAAGTTCAAAAAAACTACTTCAAAAATAAAGCACATAAATTAGATCTAGTCTAAGATATAACAATACTGCTAAATCTAGATCAACAACTCATAAGCATGTAAATTCCCCGCAAGGAAGATATTCAGAAGGACCAGTGCCTAAATTGGAAACAAATCTATGCTACAAGATAATCAAAAGAACAGAATGCTTAGATCTGTAACATCAAGTAAATAGCATGTATGAAACTTTGTAATACAAGGATTGTTTGTATGTTTTTATGTGAAAGATGCTAAATAAGAAAAGCACTTTGTGATTCCTTTTAGTTTTAACTAATTAGATTTAGTGAAATTGTAGCTGTTAGAAACCTAGACTAGATTGTTGACGCCCACATAAGTAATGACAAAAAAGAGAAAAATCTAACTATGAAAAGTAAAGGTGATTAGTGTTGTTGCCGCCTAAAACACACTTGACCACGGGTTTTTCACTTTTTTGGCATTTAGTGGCCATAAAATGACAAAAGCACTAAGTGACAAAAAATTAAAAAAAGTCAAAATATGATTTTTAAAACATTGGAAAAGTGGGGCATGGTTTGAAAGGAGGTGTACGACCATGTTAAAGTAATAGGCACATGCCAATTATTAGACATTGGCTTAAACGTGAGGTTTCTAAAGTAAGGATGACGTGAGCACATTCACGTGGGCATCATTTCGCGTGGGTTAAAGGTGCGAATGTAATGGTGGAATGGGCGAGTATTACAATGCTTGGGCGTTGAAACTTATGGAGAGGGGCGTCCCTCCCATGAGGTGGCTGCCACCTCTTCCATCACACCCACTCCAACTACCTTTCACGCTCCAAGCTTTGGCAATTCACGTGAATCTCTCCACGGCTAGCTCTCTCGCCCTCCTCATGACCGGGCCTCTCTTCAATTCGCATGGCTGCTCTCTTCTACTATAAATAAGAGACTCTTGCTCCATATTTGAGATGGATCTTTTGTGCAAAGAAACTCTGATAAAATTGTAAGCATTCTTTTGTTAATAAAATTGTTAAGACTTTGGAGGTCCATGCTGGAGCTATTGCCATTGTGGTTTCATCTTGCAATTTGGTGATATTCTCTCACTCTATCTTTCTTGTTGCAAATTATTATTCATTGTATGCCTTGTGAGGACTAACAATCTAGTACAATAGGCATTTGATCTAGTTTGTTGCTTGAGAATATTGTTTTGCAGAGATCATCAAAGGTGAATATTAGCTTGGGATCAAGCTCATCTTCATTGATCAAGAGTTTTTACTATTTAACGCCTTCATCTTGCAGGTTCTTCAAGTAATTTTCCATTTTAAGAAAGAAACACAAAGACATCAGGGACTTCTTATCTCTTCCATCAACTCCTTCAAACAATTTTTTCAAATTGGTTATCTGCCCTGCCCATCTAAACTGTGGAATTCTAAAAGCCCTACCATTCTCCAGGTTTGAGATCATAGCCTAACTAGCCTTTGGTTTGTGGCTTGTTTGGCTTTGCCCCTCTTGTTTTTCTCCTCACCTAGCTCTCGTCCCATTTGTCCACCTAGCTTCTCCCATTCGTCCATCTCTACCTTTATACAGTCTGCTGCCCATTACCAGCGTTTATCCCTGTCCATTGTTTGCATTTTGCAGCAGTATCCTTTCCCTGTTTGCCTGCCTTCTCCATCTCTGCTCTTATCCCTCTTATCCACTTCAAAATTCTGCCCAAAACGCTTCAAAAAAGAGACAGTCAACAGTTTGGTAAAAGTTTAGGCTTTGGTTTAGAGTTAGATCTGATTTATAGGCATAGATTCAAATTTGTTTTTTTTTTAAAGTTAAATTTATTTTATAGGCATAGATTCAGACTTTGTTTTAAAGAGTTAGATCCATTTCATACTATAGATCTTGTTTGTTTTGTTGCAATAGATCAGATCCCTACATAATTCTGCCCTAAAATACTTTTAAAAAAAAAAAAAAACAGTCAACATTGTGGTACGAATTTCAAGTTTGGTTAGTGCATATCCATTTCACAAGTAACAGGTTCAGATTTTGGTTTGAAGCATAATTTATTTCATTAAACAGTCAATATTTTGGTAAAAATTTCAAGTCTGGTTTAGAGCCTGATTTACTTTACATAACAGTCAACAGTTGGTGGTTAAAAGTTTGGTTAGTGTTACATCTATTCCATAGTATAAGTCTTGTTTTCTTTTTGCAATAAAATAGATCTCGAACGATTTCATCTAATAGTTTCTAGCTTATACTTTTAGATAATAGTATTAAGAGTTTTAGACCTTCTCATAAGGTTCAAAAGTTTGTATCGGACAAGATTATTGCACATAGGTTAGATCTTATTTTTGGCTTTAGTTTCAAAGTTTGTTTTTCGACTAACATTTAATGGGTGCATGGTTTCAATGATTGTGAACTTGTGTAGATCTTTTTTGAAAGAAGAGAAAAGTTTGATAAAGAGAAGTACTTAAACGAAGGGCAAAAGTGCATCTAAGGAGAAGATTTGAACCAAAGTAACAAACCTAGTTTACTCTCCTTTTTGTAATTAGCCATTAAGGGCTCATAAAGTATAGTTTTTGTTAAAGCAGTTCTTTTCCTCTCAAAAGACCTTTCAAGGGCTTCATCCCCAAAGGCACTTGTAAGCGTTTAATAAAATTTTCAAGTGGAGAAGGCTCCACTTTTTGGGTCTTCTTCCCCATTTGGGGAAGAGTGTTGGGTTTTGTTAATTTTGTTTAGCTTAGATCTTTACAGTTTTCATCTTAGAATAATTTGTTTTATTTTGTTACTTCTCTTCCAAGCCTTCGACCGGAAGTTGTATCCTTGGGATCCCATCCCAGGGGCAGGACCACATAATTTGTGGTTACTCTTCCTTCCCCGTCGGTTTCCTTGGTAGAGCTTCCAGCTAGCTGGAGGTTCTCAAGTGCAGGCGGTTCTAACGATTAACCTTGTTCGGAAGTTGATCCCACCTTTAGTGTAAAATCGCTTGGTAGAACACTAAATCCTTCATTTATTTCATTTTATCGTGCAAGTAGTATGTTAGCAGTATTTCCATTGATTTGAGCTATTACATGTTTTGAATATCGCAAAGTTTCAATATCTTGTTTACAAACTGCTTCTTGCTTCTTAAAATGAACAAAGTCTCTTGAACTTGGCCAAATCCAAGTCAAGAGCACTCTCTGTCGGAAAGCATCTTTTAGCTTGCATCTTTCCTTGCATTAGGCATTTTAAGCTTAGCAAGTCTCTTGAACTGTGGTCATAAGATCAAGTCAAGAGCGCTCTCTGTCGGAGAGTTGAACAAGGTTCTCTAATAATAAAATTTTCCACTCATACACCCCTTTAATTAATTTACCTTGGTTTCTGTCCTACACCCGTATGCTCTGCCAACCGGAAACGGTTGGGCTAGTACTCAGAAAGGTGGAAGACTTGTTAATCTACAAGCGAAAATCTAATTAAAATCTTCACCCACATAACCAACCAATCCGAAGTTGATCGATAAGATCATTTCAGTGGGTAATCTCTTAGTGAGGGCGCCGGGATTCCATGTTCAGCCTCTAGTTTGCTGGCTTGCATTGCGCGGCCTGGCTAGAGCACTGGGTGGCCCGACAGGTCCTTGAACGGAGGCACTTGATATTATCTGTTCCGGACTTTCTCTTGAATACCCTTGGTTTTAGCCCTAATAATCAAGACAATTAAAACTTTGAATTTACCAAGATAAGCTGCACAACGTTCTCACAAACTTTTCATTTCAAGCACTTGTGTCAAGTTTACAATCACTTTTATTTTCTGACTCCATAAGGCACTGGTCCTTCATCTTATATTTTGCTTGCTTAAGTATCAACAGTGGAGTATTTGCTTATATTTCCGTGAAGTGATTTATTTATTGCCCAAGTGCATCTTTCATCTTGTATTTGCAACGTGGATTGCACTATCTTGTCTTTATTTTAATTTTGCATTGTCTCTCATCTAAAAACTCCTAAAAAACACCCATCCGCATCACAACACCCAAAAAACACTATAAACACAAAGAGCCTTAGACAACTCTTTAATAGGGACTGCCCCCCTTGGCTTCGTTAGGAGTTTTGCCTAAACGGAGGAGCTGGGATTCAGGTGACAGCACCTGGCTCATTGCTTGCCCCCAAGGCCACACCTCTCCCCACTTTCCGGTGAGGGAGACAGCTTTCAAAAGATTTCTGCTGCTGGTGTGCAGATTGGCGGACAACAGGCCCTCTCTAAGTTTGCCCCTTTTTTAGTTGTTTGATTGCCCGATCTTTGCTTATGAACATTGATATTGTCAGATCTACAGTCAAGTTGTGTTAGGAATCCATAATCCATCCAGATCTACTCCTTGGGACCATTTCCCCTAATTTAAGTACATGTTTCCCAAGGCAATTGATTTTGATCATTTACCCTAACACTTATATCCTGTATTTGTCCTTAATTCTAAGCTATTGTAATTCAATTAATCAACTTTCATATCTCATCTTCCCTAAGCCTCTACAATAGCTCAATTCCTTAAATCTAGGGTTCTACACCCTTCACTTCACATTTATTGTTTGTTTTGCTTGATTTGGTGTTTGGGTTAGGTCTCTCTTTCTAAGAGTAGATCAAGGTCTCCCCCTTTGTTATCTATGGCTTGGATAACAAGAAGTGAAGAGTGCCTCGATTGGCGTGACAACCAATCCATCTTGGGAATCAAGGCCCTCTTAGGGTCACCGGTTAGTTTTCTTCCTGTACCATCTTGAATAGGACCTTTAAATTAGACAACTACACTCTGTGTGATAACAGGACCTTAAGAGCATATTTGACTTGGTTTTAGCATTAATTGATGGAATGCTTTCACATGGAGGGTTACTTGCATTCATATCTATGCCATTTTGGTGGACATTTGGCTGCAGAGACTTTAGGTCACATCTTCCTATGCTTTATTAAGGAGTGTTCCACCTTTTGGGGGCCTATTCATTGAGGTGTTCACCTTGGAGGTGTTCTACACAATTCCATACCCCATTTTGATGAGGTTGTTTGGTGTTGGAGGAGATCTAGGGGGTCAAACCCTAGAACTAGGGACCATTCATTGCTTTGGAGACCTTTTCTTTTGGAGCGCTGCCTTTGGATAGCCTTGGGGGGCTAGATATTGGATTTCTACTTGTCATTTGTCCTCATTTGATGAAGCCACTTCAATCATCCATCTTGGAGACTTGTACATGTGGCTTTGACCACCTTATTTTATCCATGTTGTTGGAGTAGTTGGAGTATTTTGGTTTTTTTACTCCTCCCTAGGCTAGATCTAGGAGTTTATTATTATTTTATTGTAGGAGGAAGATGAGCTAAAACCTATATAAGAGTTTGCTCTCTCCTTCATTTCTAATGGTTGGATTGTGGGAGAAATCCCCTAGAACCTTAATTGAATATATTTTGGTCTCCTTTGGATGGTGAAACAAAGCAAACTCTCTTGAATGGCCTTGTGTTGCTCATGCTTTACTTATGGATGGAATATTCAAATGGCAATGGTTTTGGGTAAATGAAGTTTCTTTCTTCTTCTATGTGATGGTTGTCAATTGGAAGTGATAGGTTGCGGTATGTCTCTCATGTTATGGTTATAGACTCTCTTACCCTTGCATGATAATTATCCTTCTAAAATAATTTGAAAGTATCTGCAATAGTGTTTTACCTTTGTAGATTTCTAAAATTAGCAATGCAATTAGAAGGTGGTTAGGGTTTGTAGTCTTGCTGCCCAAATCATTCTAATCAATTCTTTTAAACCCTTCATTGAGCCTTGGTTGACTCCATATTGCACAATAGATAAGACACCATTCCCTTATTCTTCCATCCACTTCTTTTATCATTACTAAATCAAACCATTTTGCTAGAGCCATCTCTTCATTCCACCTTGGACCTCATTGTGAGCTCTAGTAATCCTAACCTCGGGAAGCCTCCCTTGAGTTGGAGAAGGGCTAACCTAAAGAGCAAAAGAGGGTTTGGTGTCGTGACAGTGGCCTCTCTCTTAGTTACACCAAGACCATACCTTGAACTTTAGGACTTTATCTCTTGGGTGTGAGTTTGGGTGATCACAAGCAAGAAGAAAATTTATGTAGCACTTAGCTCAACAGAGGCAGAGTATATGGCAGCCAAAACTATTATTTGTGAGGCAATTTGGCTTTGCAAGTTACTTGCAAGACTATTTGATCAAGAATTGGATCTCATGGTGATTTACTGTAATAATCAAAATTGTATCAAACTCTTTGTGAATAAAACATTTCAAGATAGGTCCAAGCACATAGAGATCAAATATCACTCCATACGAGATAGGATTCAAAGGGGAGAAATAAAGCTCCAATATATTCCGACATATCAATAGGTAGCATATATTCTAACCAAACCCTTAGCTCAAGCAAGAAGAAAATTTATGTGGCACTTAGCTCAACAGAGGCAGAGTATATGGCAGCCAAAACTATTATTTGTGAGGCAATTTGGCTTTGCAAGTTACTTGCAAGACTATTTGATCAAGAATTGGATCCCGTGGTGATTTACTATACTAATCAAAATTGTATCAAACTCTTTGTGAATAAAATATTTCAAGACAGGTCCAAGCACATAGAGATCAAATATCACTTCATCTGAGATAGGATTCAAAGGGGAGCAATAAAGCTCCAATATATTCCCACATATCAATAGGTAGCGGATATTCTAACCAAACCCTTAGAAAAAGGGAGATTCGAAGCATCTAGAAACAAACTCGGATTGGTGCAGAATT
Source organism: Larix kaempferi (assembly GCA_027924585.1). Lineage (NCBI taxonomy): Eukaryota > Viridiplantae > Streptophyta > Pinopsida > Pinales > Pinaceae > Larix > Larix kaempferi. Next base: position 3,597,331 of record BSBM01000238.1, on the reverse strand, counting down.
CCTTCCTCAATAAGAGGGAGTGTTGAGAAATATAGCTCGATCAAGAACTTATGCACAAGTTTAGTGTGAACGTGCCAAAATTGGTTCAAGATATTTCGAGAAGTAATTCTATTTTGTCATTCACTTTAGGAAAAAGTGAAAAGTCTAATATTTAGTTGTTGAGTCTAATAAAGTGTATTTGCTACATTAATGACTTAGACTATCTTAGCTATACATCTTGTTACCAACTAATTTGTACATTAGTTGGATTTCTTGTGAGCCACCAGAGTTGTGCACATTTACAATGTTCAGAAGTCCAGAAGTCAGTTTCAGGGCCAATTTTGGCCTCCTTGTAATAATTGCATGCTTCATACCCCCTTGGGGATATTGTAAGAAAAGTATGGTCTAGAGGCGGAATTTGGCATGGGGATGCTTGTTTTCACACTCAGAGCGTCCTCATTACCCTAGGACCCACTTTATGGTCTAGAGGCGGAATTTGGCATGGGGATGCTTGTTTTCACACTCAGAGCGTCCTCCTTACCCTAGGACCCACTTTTACTATGTTTCGAGTGATTAAATTATCACTTAAAAGTGTTTTTTTCTCAAAAAGGCAAAAAAATGCTAAAAGTGACACAAAATGGCACTAAGAGACAAAGTTAGAAAATCGAGAAACATGTTTAAAACATGTGGGAAACGATGGCGATGTGGTCTCTTATGAAGGGCGACTTCCTTCCTAAGTCAAAAGCGTGTGATTTAAGTGAGTTTTGGAAGGTAGCGAATGTATTAGCTTTAAGGTTGCGCCATCCTTCATCACTTGGGCGGCTTTGTTGTGGTGGCTGTTGTCCACCAAACTGCACACCAGCAGCAGAAATCTTTCGAAAGCTGTCTCCCTCACTGGAAAGTGGGGAGAGGTGTGGCCTTGGGGGCAAGCAATGAGCCAGGTACTGTCACCTGAATCCCAGCTCCTCCATTTAGGCTAACTCCTAACGAAGCCAAGGGGGGTAGTCCCTACAAAGAGTTGTCTAAGGCTCTTGTGTTTTATGTGTTTTAAGTGTGAATGATGCAGATGGGTGTTGTTTAGGAGTTTTTCAAGGTGAGAGACACAATAATGCTTTGAAAATTACCAAGATAACGCAATCCACGTTGCAAGAGAAGATAAGAGATACACTGAATCAGATATAAATCACTCTTTATACGAAAACTAACACAAGTACTCCAGATTGATAATAAGCAAATAAAATATGTGATTAAGGACCAGTGCCTTATGGAGTCAAAAATGTCTGAGTGATTGAGTTGCTTGATACAAGTGTTTGAGAAAAACGTTCGTGAGATCGTTTTGCGACTTATCTTGGTAAATTAAAGATTTTAGTGGTCTTGATTATTAGGATAAAACCAAGGATATCAAAAGAGTGTCCGGAAAGACATTCTAAGCGGTTCCTTTAAGAGACATGTCGGACCTATCTGGATCACAGCGAGGCGCGCAATGCTAACCAGCCACTGTGTCACAGATTGGGCACTCCGGCGCCTCCCCTGAGAACTGCTTCGAATGATTTTTGAACAACGCCAGTTCGTTAGTTATGGGGGTGAAAGTTTTAATTAATTATCACTTATGAGCTTATCAAGTCCTTCACCTTTCTGAGTACTAATCCAACCGTTTCCGGTTGGTAGAGCATATGGGTGTTGGATACACAACCAAAGTAAATTAATTAAGGGGGAATGTGGATTGAAAAAATTTTAGTTATTAAGAGCACTTGTTCAACCCTCCGACAGAGGACGCTCTTGACTTAGTCTTAAGACTACAGTTCATAAGACTTCCTACTTTAAAATGCCTAATGCAAGGGGAAAGTGCAAATCTAACAATGCTCTCCGACAGAGAGTGCTCTTGACTTGGATTTGGCCAAGTTCAAGAGGCTTTGTTTATTTTAAGAAAAAGTAAAGCAGTTGTGAAAAATGAAACCTTATGGAAATAAAACATGTGATAGCTCAAATGATGCAAAACACAACTAGCATACTACTTGCAAAATAACATAAAAGATTTAGTGTTCTACCAATAAATCTAATCTAAGGTGGGATCAACCTCCAAACAAGGTCAACCTCTAAGAACCGCCCGCACTTGAGAACTTCCAGCTAGCTGAAAGCTCTACCAAGGAAACTGACGGGGAAGGAAGAGTAACCACAAATTATGTGGTCCTGCCTCTGGGATGGGATCCCAAGGATACTACTTCCGGTCAAAAGCGTGGAAGAGAATTACAAGATGAAATAAAAGACTACTCTAAAGCAGAAATTGAAAGATCTAACCCAATCACAACACTCTTCCCCAAATGGAGAAGGAAACCAAAAAGTGGAGGCCCCTCCACTTGAACTTTTTATTAATCGTGTACAATTTCCTTGGGTTTTAAAACCTTGAAGGACTTTTGGAAAAGAAATGAACTTGGAACAAAGATGAAAAGAAGCTTTATCAATAGCTTGTACAAAAGGAGATTGATGGTTTATTTGTGTATTGTTTCCTCCTTGTATTTTAATTGAAGCTCTTGTTACTTTTGGCTTGGATCTCTTCTCTTCAACTTTTTCAAACTCCTTATACTTCCAAAGTACCTACAAGAAAAGTTCAATCTCAAGGCACCCTTTAGCGTCAGAAAAATAAAATAAAGTTCGAAACTAGCTAAGTCTAGGTTTGCAAAATGAGGTTTAAACTATGAAAAAGCATGAGATTCAAATTTAAACTATGAGAAGTGTAAAACGGACCAGTGAACAACAAATGCCTAAAAGGTAATGGGAAAGAGATCTAAGGCATGAATTTTTTGTATGCAAAAATTTACTTTTTAAATGAGATTACTAAATGGAAAAAAGTGAAATGCAAGATCTAAATGTAAAATGAAAGAACATGAGATTTAACCACTAAATTTTGTAAAGCATAAAATGAAATGCCTAAGTGCTATTGTTCCAAAGCAAGATATGAGATCTAGATGATAAAAAGGTTAGAGGCAAGATTTAAATATGAGATGCAAAACTAATTAAAAGTGGAAATATTAGATCTAACAATGCCTAACTACTTAATTTTTGGAGAGAAACAAACTAACTACTAACAGAAATAAAGTTTGTTTTCTTTTTGTGTTTTAGGGCTGCTTTGAAGGTGGACAAGAGGAGGAGATGAGGGATGGAGAAGGCAACCAGCAGGGATGAATTGGGGCAGCGGACAGTGAGCAAAAGCTGGTTGCAAAAGAGGACTGAGATGACTGATTTTTTAGGGCAGCGAGTGGAAGAAAGTGCAGACAGTAAGGATTCAAGGAAAGAGCAGAAGAAGCAAGAAAGGAGCAGCAAATGGAGAGATGAAGATGGGACGAGAACTAGAGGGAAAGATCTAAAGGTCAAAGCAAGGAGAACTCAAGGAGCAAAGGTGGAAGCTTGAAGAAGTAAGCTTAGGTAAGGTAACCAAGATTGTTTTGAAAACTGCTTGATGGAGGAAGAGACCAAACCCTCTTAGTTAAGCGTTTCTTTTCTTGAAGTGAAGAAAAGACCATGAAGACCTGCAAGACAGATTGATTAGATGCCAATAACCACTGTTGAATGAAGAGTGACTTAGTCTTTAATAAGCCTTTCTCCACCTTGGGAAACCCCTGCAAAAACCTTGTTAATGAAACATGCAAGAACCGAAAGATATATTTTTAATCAAAGCTAAAACATACATCTAATATTGAAATTGCATGATCAATAGACAAAATGAAAGAGGTATCACCAATAGTGTGAAGTACATCCCAATTGCTCCAGCATGGACCTCCAAAGTCTAAACTTTATTCAATGTTAAACAGATATTACAACAATATTTTGGCAGAGTGTTCATGCTCAAAATCTCCATGAGAGAATGGCCAAAATGCCATCTCTTTATAGCAAACACTAGACAATACCTAACACCTAAGTCGAATTGGCATAATGGAAGCCAATAACACATGACATAAGTCGAATTTCAATCAAATCCAATCATAAATCAGTCCAACCAAACTTGGAGCTCGAATCCAACCCATAGACTTGAGTTGCATTGAATGAAGGGTGGGGAGGTGGCCTCCACCCAGGCAAGGCACCCCCCATCCCACTTTGGAAGTATCACCAACCAATACGAGCCATCCCACTTGGATAACACGTGAGCCTTCAAGATATGCGAGAGCTTTTGTATGAGAATTTATTGGGATATGAAACGAATGCTAATAGGAGCCAAGCCATGAGGTGGCTAAGGCGCCTACTATGGCATACATTACCTTCCCACCAATCCATTATACGATTGCCACATGACAAGCTCGAGTTTCAATCAAGGATTGACGTGAATGCATGCAAGGGCGTGAGCTTTGAAGTAGTTAGCTTGGAGTTAACTCGAAATATGTTGAGATTCTTTGGTGGTTGAGAGTGGGAAGTGGCCTACCATGGGCATAAATGCAACTTCAACGAACCTTTCACCACATGCCACATCACTAAATCGTGATCCCCATGTATCGAGCTCCCACGTGAAGGTGAAATCCGTACGGTCTTAATAAAATTAAAACTTTGACTTTTGTGCCATGGTTCAACTTTGTAATGCCATTGTACCTCTCCAAAAAATATTATATGCTTTTTCCATAGTTTAAAAAATCATATTTTTTTTTTAATTTTTTGTCCTTTGTGCTTTTGTCATTTTATGGCCACTAAATGCCAAAAAGGTGAAAAATTGCTCCCAGAGGCGATGAAATCGCCCAAAACCTTAGAAAAGTTTGCGCTAGGGTAAAGATGATGCTCTGAGCGTCAAAACGAGCTTCTCCACGCCCAATTCCGCCTCCAGATGAGGTTGTTATCACTTTTTGAAATTTTTTAATTAAACCATTAAAAAATGGTCTAATTTATGAAAAAAAATTATTCTTCTCGGAATCCAACGAAACTCCTAGGGGACCTAGTGCATGTTCATACTACCCAATCGATGTGGCTAACACATAAAAAATCCTAGACACAAGACTCTAATAACCACCTTAGGTTTTGACCACCATCGGAAATACTCCAGCTTTGGAGGTTTGAGTGAAAAACTCGGGGATTATACGCCACTGATGAGTAGCGCATAATTCCTAAGGAAAAAACACTCTAGAGTATCCCCTAAATGGCTAAACCTACGGATAGCCGAGCCTTTTATAAAAGGACCCCATTTAGACCAACATTTTACAAATTCCCCATGGGGGTATGAACATGCAGTTATTACAAAAGGAGCAAAATTGCCCTGAAATTGACTTATGAACTTCTGAATGCCGATGATGAACATGAATCATGTTCAATAAACTCGCGGCTCTTCAGATAATCCAACTATGGTACAAACAAGTTGGTAACAGTGGTAAAGAGTGGTTCATGGTTGGACTTTACGAGGTAGAGAGGGGCGCCCCTCTTATGAGGTGGCTGCCACCTCTTCACTTCACAACGACCAAGGCTTAGTTAAGCCTTAGTTCAATGCTTAGATATCTCCCTTAATCAAGGATGCACACCCTCTCTCAACCCTAACTCAAGCGCCCTCTTGCCCTAGATGCCTTCTAGAACTCGCCCTCTCTTGGTTCTTTCTCTATTTAAGCAGGCTCTTGCTCCCTCATTCTGGATGGATGCAAGGAACCTCTGCTAATATTGTTGTGTAATGCTTTTGCCTTTTATGCAAAGATTTTGAATAAAAGTTGAGGCTTTGGAGGTCCATATGGTGCAAAGGTCATGATTGGGAATGCTTGATCCACATTGAGGTGATGTTTGTCTATGCTTTGCTTCTATATTTACAATCTCATTGATCTATTCTAGCTTAGAAGATTATTGTTAATCCATAGGATAAGCATTTGTAGTTTCAAATTGTTTATTTATGTTTTGTATTTGAAGTCAAAGAGTAGCCAAAAGTAGTCAGTTATACTTAGGCTCTCCTAAATTTCTTTTATCAAAATATACTAGATTTGATCATGGGTTGTTTGTAGTTGTGAAGTTTTGCAGATCACCAAAAGCGAAGGAGGTTTTTAAGCTCAGATGCATTTTCTTACTCTTCGCAAATATTTCATGAGTCTAATGTTCTTTTGTCCTACATGAACCTCCTCCTCTTCAAGAGACTCAAGATTTGGCAGCCATTTCTTCTTCCATCTCTGAAATCTAAAATCTCTTTTCCCAGTTACCTTTTTCATTACAAGCAAACTAGATCTAAAAAGTTTTATTATTAATTATTTGCTTGTTCTTAAGTTAGATCTAGAAAGAGCTTCAAACTTGTTATCTTATACTTAGATCTAATCATATTTGTTTATTACTTGAACAAGTAGAATATTTCCTATCATTTGCAAGTACCAAATATTGTATTGTATTGTGATTTTAGCTAATCCACTAACAGTTAATCAAAGTATTGTTTGTTGGTTTTTGTCTTTTTAGGTACAGAAAAGCAAAGGAGCAAGGCATTTTTGGGGATCAAGAGCACTCTCTATCAGAGAGTTTAATATTGTAATAAGTTAATAAAAAGCAAGTGGGATTACGGCTCCCATACCCTTCTTCCCCCATTTGGGGGAAGCCTGTATCTGTCTATTGATTATTTGCTTTCTACCTGCATCGCATTAGAGTAGCGTTTTGTTAGATTAGTTTTGTTTACTTTAGCTTTAGTTTTATTTTTATGTTTGGAAAAACTGAATACTAACCCCCTTGCTCTCCCAAGTACGGTCTTCGACCTGAAAGAGATTCTTGGGTAGTAATTAGAAAACTTATGCTTCATTTACATTTTCTTTTATTTTACTTTTCTACAATTGGCAGTTGATTTCCCGAAGTACCACATTGTGCAAGGGCTTGCCCGATACAGCAACGTGTGGAAAAGAGATTCGTGCCAGTTAATCAATTTACTACAATTGCACTTGCACTTCTAAAATTGGAACAAACATTTGGCATGCTCCGTGTATGCTCTATCCATCGCAGGCTTGTTTGAGCTGTTGGACACAATGGCCACACTGAGAGGGAGGGTGAATTAGTGTGAAAGCAATTATAAACATTTTACCTTCTTTTAATCAATCAAAGGATATCAATCATGTCGTCAATTACATAATCAAATGCATCAGCTAAATCAACCATGAGTCATAAGCACAATCATCACATCAAGAGAGACACAAGAATATTTGTAATTTGATCTTTATTTATGGTACATGGAAGACTACAAGCTTCTCGATTACAATCAGCACCAACTGATCAAAAGAGCACCAACTCTTGTAACAGGACCCAGCCTGGTTTTCTTAACTCCAACTAAGAAAGGGTCGAGATGTCCAAACCTCAATTTGCAAGACTAGCTTGTAATTACATCACCACTCTACACTTCATCAATCATGTCACATGTCATCAACAAGTCTGTCTACTTGTACTGTCAAGTTGCTGTAGCTATCACATCAATCACTGCCAGGTCACCCAACTGTCACACATCACTGTTTGCTGCTCATTGTCAAATCTAACTGTCACTATCAACCAATGTCACTGTCGTCACAAATCACTTGCAACTCCTTAATATTTTGCATGAGGTTCACTCATCTCTACATGATCAAATCAATTAGTGCTGTAGAGAACAAACTTAATCATTTGCTTGATGTTTCAGAACATCTTCATTACTATCATACAGTCTTGTCTATACTTGAGCAATTTGTTTAAACAATTGAGACCCTTCACTTGATGATCAGAAAGCAAGACTTCTGTCAACTTTGTGCACCCTAATGCTCTTCATATACTACTTTAGCTTCAGTCAATATTTATGTAATCAATCTTTATACCGTAGCCATATTCAACCAATAATCAATCATCTCAATTGTATCTTGATCTACAAAATAGTTTTATTGCAGACTTGCAACTTCACCTTTATGTACCTATACTGTCATGAAGAACTTTGTCATCTTTTAAGTTCAAGCAAAATATGCTCTGTGTATGGTTTTGGATCTTCTTCAAATATTCGAGCAAAATACTTCTGTGGTTATGTCTAAAAGGAGATTCAACTGCAGATTCTTAACAGGGATCATAACTTCACATAGATCAGACTTCGAATATTCAATTACCTTTGTAGTTCAAGCCTTCGGATGAGATGACAGAGATCAGACCTTATTCACCCATGGCAACAGTGCTTTCATGGAAGAGTTCAGACAGAGAGAGAGAGAAATAATACATTCAAACTTGCTCCTTATGCTGGTGTTCTTTACTGCGGCCTCCTTGTCCTTCATGCTACTGCTGCTGTAGCTTTCACTGTGTCAAAAGTCAGACCAGAATTCTTCACCGTAATTTCGTTTGCCTTCATGACACCCTCCACTGCAGCTGCCTCAGTGATATAGTATCCCAAAATTCAGAGCTAAAATGTTCAGCACTTGCAGCAAAAGTTGCTCCTGTGGCTGCCTCAAAAATCAGTCTTAACACCAACGAAAATCTGCCTCAGTGATAGTCCGAAAATGAGAGATAATAGGGTTTAAAAATACTCCTGCTGCTGCCTCATAAGAGCTTCTGCTAACCCGAAATTCTCAGAGCAAAACACAAAGAAAAACTTGCTTGCTTGCCTTCATACTTCACCGGCTGTAATCTTGACTGTGGCTGCTACAGTGATCCAAAAATCTCAGAGCAGATCTGATTTTTCACTTGCAAAAATGAAGATATGACTGGGTATTTATACTCATTTTCCACAAAAATTTCTATGGAGCCAACTTCTAATAAAATCAATTTTTATTTTTATTTATTTTTAATCTTTATTTGGAGCCGACCTTGGAAATATTGTTTTTATTTAATAATTAAATAACATCCTTCATTCAAGGGTCAAACCCTACCATTTAAAAATTGCATGTAATCATTTCTTTACCACATCAACAAAGAACATAGGGTATCCACCACATCATCAACACCAAGGGTGTAGCAAGTGTGCTATCATGCCACCATATGCCTAAGTGTTGCATCAAGCCTCAAGGGCTTCAAAGAGGACCCCATCACCATCCACAAGCAACCAAATGTCCAAGGTGTATAAGTGGGTGCAAAGCTCAAAAACCGGATTCGTTGATAACCCTTGCCGTGTCCCGAATCGGTCGAATCGGACACGATTCGATTGGAATTCGTGTCCGATTCGATCTTGCATCGAATCCTAAATCGGGACACGAACTTAACCACGAATCGGACACGCAGTTGCATCGAATCCCGACTATCGGACACGTTTTTGAAAAACAGGACACGTTTTTGGCGGAAAAGGGCGTCCGGGTTCACTTAAAAATAGAAATTTGCCTTTCTTTTTGTCATTTGCAAGGAAGCATTTGGTTGAGAGTGAGTTGTATGTGCAGGTGAAGGAGATTTGAAGGAGATTTGAAGGCTATCCATCGTTTCCAAGCGATTCCAAGTGCATTCCGGTGGATTTGTGGAGAGGATTGCAAGCTCAACCATCACAAAAGAAAAAGAATGTCTCAATCAGCTAGGGCAGGAGGTAGGGGGCAAAGGAGAGGGAGAAATGCACCATCTAGGGCCTCCCCTCCTATTCCACCAAGCACAAGCGGTTCTCCTCCTCCGTCAAGTGCTCCATCGGCTGCTAGTGGAGCTCATTCTATGGCTCCACTTAACCCTGTTTTAGCAAGACAACAAGCCCAAGAAAAAAAATACCCTTTGTGGAAGTATGTGACAAGGAAAGATGGACCCGGGGCAAAGCTTGGTGGGGGAGGCAATGTGTCTTGGAGATGCAATTTTTGCAAGCATGAGTTCATGAGCACATATTTCCGGGTTAAGGGCCATTTGTTGGCCCTTCCTTCTTGTGGGATTTCTTCATGCAAAGCGGTGACTGTTCACCAAAGGAGGGATATGGAAAGAGAGGATCATGTTGGCTTAGGGAAGGTGGCAGCAGCAAGCAAGAAAAAAGAGGATGATCCTCTTCCATTCTTGAGGAAGTCCTCTAGCACCAAGCCTCCATTTCCACCTAGCATTCATGGGCATGGGCGTGGGCGTTGGGATACTTATCAAACAAGAAAGAGGCAATCTACAGGTGGTCCAATGGATAGGATTTTCCAAAAAGAGGCGCGAGAAGAGGTAGACCTTACTATTGCATTTTTCTTCTACCTCAACTTCATTTCATTCAATGTTGCACGGTCACCATTGTATTTTGATACGGTTAAAACTATCTTGGAACGTGCTCCAAATGGTTATGTGCCTCCTAGTTCAGAGAAGCTTAGAACCACATTGTTGGTTAAAGCAAAGAAGGAGGTAGATAAAATTCTTGAGCCAATTAGATCAACATGGCCCTCATCCGGTGTGAGTATTGTTTCTGATGGATGGACGGATCCCGCACGCCATCCACTCATCAATTTCATGGTATCTTCCCAAAATGGACCGGTGTTCTTGAAAGCGGTTGATGCTCTTGGCGAATACAAGGATGCACAATTTATGGGTGATTTATTCATCAAAACCATTCAAGAAGTGGGTGTTGAGTCGTGTGTACAAATCATCACGGACAATGCACCTGTTTGCAAGGCTGCTGGCATGATTGTGGAAGCTAAATATCCACAGGTATGTTCATTTTGGACACCTTTCATTTCTAATTTGCTCATTGTTTGAATTTGGTCATTGCAATGTTAGTGTTGTAGAGTCATTGATACATGCTTTTATTGCTCTTACAGGTTTTTTGGACACCTTGCATTGTCCATTCCTTGAATTTAGCACTGAAAGCCATTGCTTCGGATGTGGCATGGATTGACAACCTTATTGAGGATGCACGCCATATCCGTAACTTTGTACAAAACCACACAAATGCCCTCACCATCTACAAACAGTACACACAGCTTTCATTGCTGAAGGTTGCAGATACTCGGTTTGCTTCCTCATTCATCATGCTCAAGAGGTTGAGGGAGGTCAAAACCGCTCTTGGATCCATGGTGATTTCAGAGTTTTGGGCCTTTTGGAGAAAGACGGATCAGGCTGCTTCACAAAAGGTGAAGGACTTGGTGTTAAATGATGGTTGGTGGGACACGGTGGATCTTACTATTAAGATCATGGAGCCAATCATTTCTTTGTTGCGGTATGCAGACACGGACCAACCCATCCTAGCAGAGGTTTATGAGGGGTGGGATTCCATGGTTGAGTCCATGAGGTCCATTGTCATGGAGAATGAGTGTCCCGAGTATGGGACATCGGCAGAGAACTTATGGACCATTATTCGGGATATTCTTATCTCCAGGTGGGATAAGAATTGCACACCTTTGCATTGCTTGGCCCACTCCTTGAACCCCAAGTTCTACACTCAGGAGTGGCTCACTGGTGGATCGGGGGCCTCACACAGAGTCCCTCCTCACATGGATGCAGAGATTGCAAATGGGAGGAAGATAGCACTTAGACGGCTATTTCAGGATAGAGACATGCTTGAGGCGGTGGAGGATGGCTTTGTAGATTTTTCCACTGGCACTGGGAGATTTGGAGGCTATGATGTGCTTAGAGATAGGGAGGGTAAGACACCCTATCGTTGGTGGGCAACTCATGGGGCAACATCCCCTATTCTACAGAAGTTAGCCTTCAGGGTCATCTCTCAAGTTACATCATCCTCTTGTTGTGAGAGGAATTGGAGCACATATGGGAACTTGTACAGTGTGAAGAAGAGCAGGCTTGAGCAGTCCAGGGCAGAGTCCATGGTGTATGTGCACTCCAACCTTCGTCTTATTTACAGGAAGAGGGAGGAGTGGGTGAAGGGAAAGACAAAGATGTGGGATGTCTTTCCTGATGATATGGGTTTGGACAGCAGTACTGAGTTGGCATTAGCCAACATGGATCTTAATGATCCAGTGCTAGAGCCGGTCACTTTTGATGATAGTGATCATACAGAGGGGTCATCCTCCACAGCAGCAGATGCAGATCGTCAGATGGGCTTGGGCAGAGAGGAGGAGGAGGGGGAGGAGGATGAGGATCAGGGCAGTGGGAGTGGCAGTGGCAGTGATGAGTATGTTGATTCAGGCATGGAGGAGGACTACTGACATATGGGATTCTCCCATCTTGATCCACCCCTTTTTGTATTTACTATTAGTCTATTTGGCATTTGCCAGTGGCCCAGTGCCTAGTGGCATTCCGACATATATGTATACATTTTGATTTTGATGACTTAATGAGAAATATGGTTCCGACATGCATCTGTGTCTCATTGTGATTTGTGAATGACAAATGTGTTGTAAATCATGATTTGTGAATGACAAATGTGTAATCATTAATGTGTTTTTATTCTAATTTCTATTGAATATTTGTAAATGTTCTAGTTTCTAAATATTTTTGGATCTATATGTCTATATTTTTAAATTTTAATATATTTTTAAAAATATATATATATGTATATAAAACGTATCCTACGTGTCCTGATTTCGGGGGTCACCGTGTCCATGTCGGACTCTCGTATTTTCGTGTCCTACGTGTCCCGTGTCCCCGTGTTAGGTGACTTTGGTGCAAAGTCTTCCTTATGCCCTAGAACCATCCCCAAGGGTTCCAAGACCCCAAATGACCACATTATCTTTATCAAGAGTACAAGGACCTTTAAACCATCAATTGTGGGTCCAAAGGCTTTTTCAAAGTCTTCTTCACCATGGACAAGTCTTCATGAGCTTCTTCATCATACCAAGGGCATGTTCATGGGTTCCATAGCATGTCAAAAGACCATACAAGGTCATCATCATCATACAAGAGCTCCATGACCCCAACAAGGGTTGCAAGGTCATCAAACCACCAAGTGTGGGTCCAAGGACTTCTTCAAGGGCTTCTTCATCAACTCCTTCATAGGATTCTTCAACCACCTTAGGCACGCACGGGGACCTCCAAGGGTCAAGATCCATCATGACATCACTTGTGGGGTTGCTAGGCCTTCTCCTGTGGTACCATGACACCATCAGAGCATGAATGACCACAAAATGGGTCATTAATGCTTCTCCAACCCATCTAGGGATTCTCCATCATCTGCAAGGGCTTCAGCATCATCTCTAAGGTCTTCAGCATCGTCTACAAGGTGGTGGCTCCAAGATCCAACCTTGTGGGTATGGACCTTGTCAACTGGGTACAAGGTGATTCAAAGCACAAACCAACTCTGTGTGGGCTCCAAGGCACTGGATGTGAGGGTACTGGGATCATCCATACCTGTGCACTGCAAGAGGGACTTGGTGGCATCAATGACAACCTGTGGGGCTACTACAAGTCCATGTTGGCATCAATGACAATTCAATCAACATGACCTTTGGAATATCAAAAGCGGTAGTTTTGCATTTTGTAATTTCCACATTAAGTTAATCAATTCATTCTAATAAAATCAAGTTCGCCATAAACGACAAAAATCCAGCATCGTATCGATTTGATCGAAAGTGGGCAAATCCTGCAAAGAAAGTGAGAACCACTGGAAAGCAACCTCAGGGCACCGTTAGACTACATCCTTGTTGGTGTAGTGTTGAACACGCTCTCGAGACTCTGTTCCAGCCCACATGTTCTTGTGCGGAACCACTCAGACCAAAATCTGAACACATTCCCCATACCACAAGGTATATCGGGAATCCCCCTGTTCCCCCTAATCAACTCATCCACTCATCTAATTTAAAATAAACCAAGAACAATTGCAAAATATTTCATAGTTTACAAACAGCACTATTTACAAATTTACGACTCTATCGGCACTGGTTTTACTTCTTTCAAGCAACAATCTCTTTAATTTGCTTATTATCAATTACTATTCTTGTTTCAATTATGCTGATAAAATGTTGTTGGTGTGCTTAAACGAATTTGCAACAAACTTGGTCAATTTTCACTATTTCACTTAAAAACTCCTAATAAACACTCATTCCCATCCTTGAACACAAACTAAAAAGGCCTTAGAAACCTTTTTTTTAGTAGGCTCTACCCCCCTTGGCTTCGGGTAGGAGTTTGCCTAAACAACGGAGTCAGGATCAGGTGACAGCACCTGACTCGAGACTTGCCCCCAAGGTCACACCTAGCAGCTTAGAAAGATTCCTACTGTGTTTTCCCCTAGGTGTGCGTTTCGATGGCAACACATCTCACTGATAGATTAAGGTTTTGGTAAATTAGGGTTTCAACACGAGTATAAAGAAAAGTCAAGATACAAAGTTCAAACACATTTTTTGTCGAACAAGGACAATGATCGAGAGAGAGAGAGGAGTGTGCATCAGTTGGGAGGAGCCATGCAGTATAGCCATGTTGTACATCCATACAACAGCAGTATAACAACAGTTGTTGTTTTTCGTTTTTGGTGTAGGTTGTACCTCTCTTCAACAGGCCATACACCTGAGGTTAGGGTGGAGTTGCTTGTTGTGCAATTGCTAGGTTTTAGTAGTTATGGAGGTTGCCTTGTAAACTTTGACTACTTGAATGATAAGTTGATTTGAAGAAGAAATTCCCTATGTTTGTCTGTAATTGTTTTATGCTTCAGTTACGTACTTTCCATTTATGGTGTGATTGTTGCTCTTTGAAGAAGTTAAATTTTTGCAATTAAATAACAAAGTTGTTTGGTTGAGAACATAAGGACTACAGTCACCTAGGCAGAGGAAAATTTACAAGGAAATTATAATGTAATGTGTTCTATTTGAGGCATCCTATTTAGATAATTCTTAAAATATTTCAATAGATCTCTTTTTTCCACATTGTGATGTGGGTCCCTTTTTTATGTACTATTTTCAGCAGCTTCATTTTTAGGGACAACATGTGCCACTCATTGCACCGAGAGTAGCAAGGTGCTTACAACCCAATATGGGGGAGATGTTGTCACGTTGGTCACGTTAAGTAACACAATGTTCCCATGTCGGCTCATAACTTATCAAAAAAAAAAGTAATTAAAATATTCATGTCGGCTCATAAAATAAAAACATTAAAACCAACATAGATCCATCTTAAACCCAAATCTATTAAGCACCGAAAGGAATCCAATTTCTTGTGGTGTAAATATTTTCTTGACATGTAAAAAATTTAAGATAAAAAAAATTACACCTCAAGAAATTGGATCCCTAAGAAATTGGATCCCTCTCGGTGCTTAATAGATTTGAGTTTAAGATGGATATATGTTGGTTGTACCTTCAACCAACCTGCGTGCGTCAATGTATCTTGCTTCTATACCTCTATTAGAGGCCATCCTTACCAAGTTATGGAACTATGTCGAAACAAGAGATATGATGTTCACGGAAGATTATCTCTTCACTATATGGCCCACGTTCAACATTAAGGTGGGTAAGTTATGATGTAATGCCTTCTCTTGAAGGCCTCCTATTTAGATTAAAGGGGCATGTTGTGAATAGGGGCGGTCATATTTTGAGTTGGGTATCTATAAACCCACTTACCTTTGCATCTCAACCACAACCAACCCTATATTTGAGGTGGGTATCCACACACCCACTTTCAATTATATTTAATCCACTCTTGCTCCTAGTTGTAAGTTGGGTATCTATAAGCCCACGCTTGTATTGTATTCCAACTCTCTTAGTGGAATTCAAGCTCTCTCAAGTGTATTCAAGTTGGTTATAGATAAACACATTCTTAGACTGTATTCGATCCCTCTAGTTGTATTCAAGCTCTCTCAAGTGCATTCAAGTTGGATATTCATAAACCCGCTCTCAAATTGTATTCGAGCTTTTTCAATGGTATTCAAGCTCTCTTAAGTGTATTCAAGTTGGGTATCCATAAACCCATTCTCAAACTATATTGAGTTAGGTCTCTAAAAACCCACTCTCCCATTTGTATTTCATCTTTCTCCATGACCCCCTACTCAACCTAACAAGGGAAGTTGAAATGATGGTTTACTATTCACAGACAGCCATAGCAATCTCATTTTGTAATCATTATTATTGTGCATTAGTGTGTTTCTAGGGTAATAAACCAAGTCAACACTAGTCATTGTGTCGGCCCATAACCCCTTTTGAGGAGGGCACCCTACCTTTTGAGTTGTGTATACACACTCAAAACTCATTTGTAACAATATCTTGAGCTATTGCTTTCTTATACAAGTGAGTCATTCTTTTAGCCTACAGGAACCATATCTAGCATTACACTCTCTTTCATGGTGTGATCTATTGTGCAAGGGTTTTCTCTCAAGTGTTGTGCTCTAGTGTTCTTGGGTTATTTTTTCCTAAAGGCGCACTTATTGGTTTCTTCCATTGTCCACTAGTGCAGATTTATCATTTGCCCTAGTACTGGTTTATCTCCTCTTTGTGCAGATTTATGGTTTGTTGGTCAATCCATTGAATCCTTTCTCCCTCTTATGCATCTCAATGTTGAAAGCCATCACCCTCACAGTTGAACAACAACCCCATTTGTTCTACTTGCCCATAGATTGTTAACAAGCTGCACCCTAATAGTGCATACTTCCTCCACTATAGGAATCTTCCAATCCATGTCCATAATTGATCATTTGCTTAAAGGAGTGATGATATCTAAATGGTGAAAAGACCAAATTACAGCCACAAATGGAGAGTATCACTCCCAAGGGCCAAAACAAATGTACGTCTATATTATTTTTGTTGATTTTTGGGCAGCATCGAGAGCCATTCTCTAGGAGAATTGGCATCAACCTGAGGCTGAGAACCTGGTCAGGGACCAGCACGTTGATAACATGAGATCTCTCAGAAAACCTTTCTTATGATGAAGATTCTAGAAGACAAGTTGACCATTGAAAAGAGGACCAATACTTAATGGTTGAGTCACAAGGACTCAAGCCAGAAGGTTCTAAAAGACCCTAAGGCACATTTGACCAAGAGAAGAGTCTAAGACGACTTGGTTAAGGGGTTATGGTCATAGAAACCCAATGAAGGACCAAGAGCCCACTAGTAAAGGACCAAAAGTCCAAGATAAAAGTCAAATCCTTTTATGAAGGATTAAAAGCACAAATAAAATAATATATGTTTATTTTTTGAAAATAAATAAATAAAAAATATATATATTATGTATATATTGAAGAGTCGGCCTCAATTAAATTATTGAATGGAAATATATATATAAAAGGGTGCAGGTCGACCCCAATGGAAATAAAAAATTAAATAAATAAATTTATATATATAAAAAGGTGCAGGTCGGCCCCATATTAGTGGAATTATTTTTGCCACTCGTTCCATTATAAATAAGAAAGAAAACTCAACATTTAAAGTGACAACTCATGGTGTTTTGAGGACAACTCGTGAGACAGTTCGTGGGTATCATTTGACTGATCCAAAAGACAGTTTGTGGGTGATTTTTACTACTAGGTTCTCTCTTCACATTGTTGGTCTCTTACATTACCTGCAGATCTATTTCAGTACAGTAAGACAGGCCGAAATTTATGTCAGTGTGGAAGGGACAGTTTGAGATTTGTCTTGGGCTCTTTCTCTTGCAGCCAAGCCATAGTATGGGCTTACTATCTTCAGAACAGCTTTGTTAGGGTCGCACAGATCTGTAGCCCATCAAGTTCAGGCACCTACAACCAACAGTAACTCTTTCTCTGTCAAACTCAGACTCAAGGGCAATCAACAGAAGTTTGATATTTTTCTCCTTAGTCAGTGGAACACTTTTCAATTATTGAAGAGGCTTATTCTTAGCCTGCTGTTGTAAAACTTAGTCATCTCATTTTGAAGATGACTGGCTGGCAGAGGTCTTCAATTCAGTCAACAGTTGCCTTAGTTCAGTTATTGGCAGAAGTTGGGATTTGGATCAGTTTGACTGGCTACAGCAATCATCTTGTTCATAGTTAACTTCATCATCTAGCAGGGCTACTGCAAAGGCTATGAAATTTGATTCAGGCTATATTCATCTTGAAAAGGGCTGTCACAGAACTTCATCTCTGTTTCTCATGGCCTGATATTATCTTTGAAAGTGCTCTCTTCATGCTACAGTTCAGATCTTAGATTAGATCTGCCTTGTCTTGTATATGTGTGGATAAAGGTTGGCACCACATGTTGGAGAGATAGAGGCACTAGCTCCTACAGCGAGACAAGAAATTTATGATAGTCCTTAATGTGATCCAACATGGCAATGCAGCTAAATGTCCTAAATGAAAAGATAAGTACTTGGTCTCTCTATTTCTGTATACCCTTATGTGTGAAAGGGTTTTTGTTGTTCATGGTCATTTTATGTATACTTGTTCTTCTATCTATCATAAGAAAGGTTGCTGGGTTTTTTCCCTCTGAAGGAAAGAGGGTTTTCCCAGGGTAAATTATGGTGTCCACTGTGCATGATTGTTGTGATGTGATGTATTCCTGCTCTATTTTGTTTACTATTACATCTGGTTAAGTTATACTGCTCATACATATAGTTGATACTTTCATTATGCTAAAGAAAATTCTAAAATTACTCTCATAATTACCAATTTATGAAAGTAGCTAAAATTTCAACAATTTTTGCATAGCTAACACTTTGTAGGTGAAAACATAAGATATTCCATTTTTGGAAGGATTGTTTATGGTATAAAGTAACAGAAATAGTGAAAAGTGCTAGATTTTGTAGCTCGGACAGGTACTTTTACGTGGGGTGTCTAGCAAGTAGAAGTGGTCCGAGAAGAGACTCTCTAGACAAACTTTGTAAAATGTGAATTTTATAACACCTTATGTAAATTATAAAGGGTAACTTAAGTGATCCCAATGAGAGATTAAGTCGTAGCCATTGATCTATGACTGAAGTGATCTCAACGAGAAATTAAGTCCCAGCCATTGGATTAGATCTAAGGGTCAGTATTGAGCCAATGGTATTGGCTCATGGTATTGATAGGATGTCCCATGGTTTTGTACGAGGTTGAGGGTTATAAAAGAATCCTATGGAGAGTTGTATAGTACCACAATTGCAAGAATGAGTCATATCTCTTGTGTTGGTCAGGGATCAATGAGTGATCAGATCTGAGAGAGGGAGTCTCTCAGAGGCTTGGGAGTGAGGGATTCACTCAAGCCCGGGTTTGTTCATATTGCTGAGGATTTGGGCTCAGTTGCAACAAGGGGGAGTCAGCAGTCTGCGATCCGATGTGTCATATCCAGAAGCCTAGTGTTGTAAGTGTTGTTTAACAAATCTGCAATAAAGACAAATTGTTTGCTGGTTTTCCCCAGGGATTGGGGTTTCCAGGGTACATGTTGTGTTCGGTTTTCTCTGTGCATTATTGTTTGTTGGTGTGTTGCCATTTATCTTTTCAATAATTTGAATTATTGAGTAAAATTAATTACTGGGCATAAAATAAAACATCGAAATTGCAACCTGAATCGGGTAATCGATTTTTCACAAAAAGTCACCAGTGAAGGAATCTTGCCTTTCGCTGTTCCCATGGGAACCCCACATCAATTGCCTCAGATCATGTAAATGTCATTGCAAAAATGGATTGGCTAACTGAAACCGTCCTAGTATATTCCAGTCTGAAAACCAAGTCACTCCCATGTCTATATAAAACTATCCCCTCATATTAGGAAAAGAACCGGTAGGAGAACTTTACAATTGTTTTTTATTGGCTGTGAGACTGTAGACCTTCTACAAGTAATGTTGATTTCCAATTCACGTCCTAGAGAAATTATATCACCTTCTTAATCTATAATGACCACATCTGAACTCTCTAATTGAGCAGCTATAAAGGTATGCATTTCATCACATTATACCACATATCCAATTCAGCTTATATAACTGCAAACAACTATAGTGTATAAGGATGCACTGCCGACTTTCAAAGTTTCAAGCATCAATCTCCAGATGCTTGGCCTGAATCAGTCCTGCCCTTGACAGAATTTGATTCATCAAAACCACATGCCCATTGCAAGTTTTCCAACACCATTAATTGCTCCCTGAACAGGGCTGCGAATTTTGAAATGCCACCCAATCTTTTGCCCCATTTAGACATCAAGAGGTCATGAATTCCAGCTCCAGTTTCATTATAAAAGAAGAAGATTTAAAAGGTTGATGAGGTTTCCCTTATGCTGCGATAAAAATTTAACATAAAATGGTTATGATCTCCGTAGAACTTTATAGAGCATAAAGCAGCCTCCATTGTTTGCCATGATTGTTAAACAAGAATGTACATAAATAATAGTGCAAAATTCACAGAGGCTCCCATTTGAACATCATATTCTTTAACATGTTAGTCTCTCCACCCTGGCCCTTCGAAGACTATTCCTACCTACGGCCCAAACTATCAAATAAGGCACATTCCCCAAAAAAAACTTTTGTAAGGAGTTCTTCTGTTTTATTATACTATAATCCACATGTGCATATACGTATGAATGTTTAGGAGGAAAATCCAAGTGGCAAAGAAAGTATATCACTTCGCTCCTGCTCAATATCTACAGTGAGCATATCATTCTCTTTGGAAGATGCTTTAAGAAACAGCACCGAGGTTGAGGTCTGAACAAAATAACATGGGCTTCCCTCAGCTTAAGTACCGGGGCTGAGACTTGCACCTGCCCTTGACCTTTATGAGACATGCCATTCAGGCAGAATTGCACCTGCCCTTAACCTTTTTGAGACATGCCATTCAGGCGGACTGGACCATAATAAGAAGCAATCTCGGGGGGTAGAGCAGGGCAAGAATCTAACTCCAGTGGCCGACCAAATACTCTGCTGAGGAAACAAAGCCCCGTCAGTTGAATGTCATAATCCATCAAGAGCTAGTCTAATGGGCATAGTTCTTCGTGGTCATTCCCCCTCGTATGGATCAAAAAAAGCGTCAACTTAGCATCAAAAATGCTTACTTTTGCCCCGATAAAACTATACGATGAAAGCAAAACATATCTTTGACACCTAGATTTCACACCTGCATTTCTCAATTTTGCTAAATGTTGTTTCTGCGAAATGTAAACTGTGCTGATCAGCAAAACCTATGCACCTATAAGTCGTTTTAAGGCCATTATCGATGTTCTTCAATAATCCAAAAAACATGTTCTTCAATAATCCAAAAAACGGTTCTTTTACCGGTATAATGTATTGATGATTCCGTGGTGTCAGGAAATCATACCGGGTTTTTAAGCAAGGAGATGTTGAATTACTATTTCATAAGGCACTGAAAATGTAAATAGCTTTCATGTCATCAAATCAATAAATTATTACATACAAAAGAAAATAACCTGTACAGGGATGAAATTTAGGGCAAAAATGCAGAGCTTTCAAACAAGAACCAGATGTCGAGCTAATATTTTCCTAAGGTACTGAAACTACTAGATAGCTTTCATTACATCAAAATGAATTGAAATTAAAAGATAAAAAACCTGTTCCGAAATCCCTGGCTGCCTCGTGTTAAATAATGACAGTCTCTGCTGCTGCCCTGTTCTCGAAATTGTGGAATAAAATCCTTTAAACCCGGAGGCCCACCATTTAAAGCGGCGATTGAGTTTCCTGAATTTAAATCTGGGTTCGGGTCTTGGATCTTCTTACTTCAAATCAGAATCGAAATCCGAAGTTGACTCGTTTGCAGAAGAAAACTCCGCTCCATAGATCTGCGAAAAAAAGTCGTTTTTAACATTCTTCTGCCAACGTGATTTCGTCTTTGGCTCCTACAGTCAACGGAAGAATGACTAAAACCATGGGATTCGGCCCTTTATCTTTTCCCGGGTGCTTCTGATTTATTAACCGTAATTTTCAAATACGAATATTCGACTTTTACAAGTTTTTGCCAGGTAATTAAACAGGAGCACTAAAAATCACCAGGATGATGTGAACAGTGAAAGTATACTACTTCCCGCCGGTCCTAACGTAATCGGCATTATCGGTCGGTTGTTATTATTATTATTATTTATGTGATTGTATTGAGTCATACCTTTACGTGGTAGATCGTGACATGTCTATCTACTCCGCTTCTTTTTTAATCGTTCGTTGATAATCGTACAAATTGTTGAAGGTAACTTTTTTAATTTTTGAGGTTTTTTTAATTAATCGAAATTGGTTATTGGTCATGAAAACATTATCAAGAGAACGTGATGGATCATTGTGGTTAAGAAATAATGTTTTTCAAAGTTTAATTGTACTTGCATTTTTATATGTTTGTTTATCTGGGTGTCATTTATTTAACTTTGGTGTGATTCATTTAACTTTGATGGCTAAAAAGTTCTCAAAACTTATCATTTACAAATTGATTTTTTAATAATTTTTTTAAATTTACGTATTGAGAAGGTTTAACATATGAGATTGAAATTAATTTTGCAAAATAAGTTATTACTATTTTATTTTATTATTTTTTAATTATTTGTTAGTAAATGTTAATAATTAGTTAGAGTTGTTAAAAGGTTGTTGGATTTAAGAGATTCTTTTTAAGTATCTCTTTTATTTTTGGTGTGTGGTTGAGGTATTCTTTCAAGAGTTTGTTAGTGTGTCTCTATATAAGTGTATTTGTCGCTGGACAAATCGTTCTTACATCCAACATTAAGGCTGGCCCCGACCTAGGTTTACCGCTTGGCTAACTATTCACAGTGCTCTACTCCAGCTCTAGCTCCGCCGTGTGCAGCGGGCGGGTTTCCTGGTTGTAAAAAAAAAATATGTAGCATTGTTTGATGTTAATATTGAACATGAACTATCTGGTCTCGGCTTAACTCCTTCATGGGAGGGCCGAGGAACATGAGAGAGCCTTGAGAATTGATCTTCTATACATATATAGGATCAGCTTAGAGTGTGTGGATTAGTTTTCAATGAGAATAGATTGTTTATCGTGAGTGATTGCTACATTGTTTATGCATTGGAATTTTTTGAATGAGTTTCCATGTGCACAGAGTGTTGTGTTGTGAAGAAGATTGTCGCCCAGTGATTAGAGTGAGACTTGTGTGGAAGTCGCCTTTCGTTGAACATTTTAGGATGAAATGCTACCATTTGGGGAATAGAAGAGAAATATTACCAAGCAACCATTACTAGAGCTGTGATTTATGAAAAGGAGCCGCCCTTCCTTGGGGTTGTGGAAGAGTAGTCGCTACAATAAAAGAGAGGAAGGCAACAACTTGAGCCAAAATCATTCACCCATGTGCATGTAGCTCTATGACAACATTCAAACGAAAAAGTGATTGTGGCACGGTTCATGTTGCCGCTCTCGTTGAGGTATCACACCTCACATCCATCATCTGCAGGTATGAGTTGTCACGTAGATTACTGCGAGAGATTGCACCTTGTGATCAAACTAAGGTTGGCCAAAGTGATTTCCCAATGGAGGAAGCATTGGTTAGAGCAGCCATTATGGAGTTCATAGTTGTATAATGACTGGCAAATAGTCGTGGGGATTAGAAATTGGTGAGAGAGTTGTACATGGGATTGCAAATTGTTGTAGCATACAATCGTGGGCATTACGAATTGCAGAAAAGAGAATAGTTGAAGGATATGCCACGAAGAATAAGAGCAACATAGCACTTCACCCCAACGACTTTAGAAATTGAATAAAGTCCACAGGCCAACAACGAAATCATGGTATATGATTGAAATTGAAAGAATCGGAAGCGCAACATAGGCATTTGCATCTTCCAAGGGGGCTTTGAAATCAGACAAGAGATATTTTCTTCAACGGGTTTATTTCTAGTGGTTTCCAATTTGTCTAGGGCGTACATTTCAACAGTGAACTGCAACAGTCAAGCCCTCTTCTTGTACATGATCAAATAAAATGGTGCTCTCGTGATTTAAGAAGCTCACATTTTAAGAGGCTCACTCTTTGAAGATGGGGAAGGATTCAATGTAAGATAGATAGTTGTTCAAATAGTCTAAGATGCTTGTGGATCAAAGAAACTATACCTCATTAGGGTTGTGAGATAAGCATGTGGGGATAGCTAACCAATAGGTCCGGAGAGATCTAGGATCTAGATTTCAATGTCATACCTTTACGAGGGTTATGAGACATTGCAAGTGCTAATGGTGTCCAATGATGCTAGGAAACTTGGATAATAGCTAGGAGGCTATATTGTTTGGTCGCACAGAGAGGGAGCAACTTAAAGGAGTCTTACTCATCCAAGAAGTGTTTTCAAAGGATACAACTTCTGAAAAATGTTTGGTTATGTTTCTTGTTAATTCGGCATGTGTTTGATTTATGTGAGTTTTGTAAGGTAAGTCTTAAGAGGGAGTGTTGGAATGTAAGGCTAGCATTTATAATAAATTTATGTTCATAGTAATTGCTAGTAATTAGTTAGAGGAGCTCTTAGGAGGTTCTTGAGAAGGAGTGTTGGAATGTAAGGTTGGCATTTATAATAAATTTATGTTCATAGTAATTGCTAGTAATTAGTTAAAGGAGCTCTTAGGAGGTTCTTGAGACTTAATTGGATTTGAGAGATTCTCTCCAACCAACTCTTCTATTTTTGGTGTGTGGTTGAGAAATTGTCTCAAGAGTTTGTTGGTGTGACTGTGTAGTAAGTTTGTTAATGTTTATTATGTGAAATATTTAATGCTAAAGTCATTTCACTATGACCAATTTGTATGGCTATAATGACCAATTTCTCATAAGTTTGAATAGTCCATTTAATATCACTTTCAAAATATGTATTAGTAAGAAAGACTTTTGGAGACCGACACCCATACAAATATGAGCTTAACCATGGAGCTTGTCCATGTAATAAGTACGCATAGCTTGATACCTCATTTATCTTAGAAAAATACTCATTTATTTTAGAAAATTAAATATAAATTAAATTTTTAATGTGGATATTACACTTAAAAATATACATATACATATATTTTTTCTCCCCCTTATAAATAAAAAATAATTGTATCTATTTTTTTTCAAAAAAAACAAACCTTATACTAGTTCACTTAGAATGTTTGAATGTGCATAGAGGTTATTTTATGTTTTCACATATACTCTCTTTGATTTTACTAAATTTGGAAGATTATTAACTTGGAATTAAGTGTATGAATTGCTTTTATAATGAATTATACGTGCATAGAAGTTATTTTATGTTTTTACATGTACTTTTTTTTTATTTTACTAAATTTTGAAAATTATAAACTTGCAATTAAGTGTATGAATTGCTTTTATAATGAATTATTTTGATATATTATTTTTTAGATTTATTATGTAAAATATTTAATTTTAAAGTCATTTCATTATGTTTATTATGTTTAATTGTTAGTTTGAATTGTCCATTTAATATTAATTTCAAAATTTGCACTTAATAATAAAGGCTTTTCAAAAAGATAATCAATCTTAATATAACTCTAACTCAAACACACTTAACCATGAAGTGTGTTGTTAATATGCATAACTTGCCACCTCATTTACAAAATCTTAATAAATATTGTTTTATAAATTATTCATTTAAAACTCCCCTCTTTACTTAAACCTGTAAAGATGTTTTTCAATTTAACATTATGAAAAAATTATTGTTAAAATTTGATTATAAATAATATTTAATACTAAATGATTCATTATTACCATGTCTTGAAAAAACATTCACTAATAATTAATTCATTATAAAATTAATATTTGTCTAAACACTTATTATATTGATTAAGCAATATTAATTCTTTATAAAATTAATAATTGCATTAAGAAGAGTTAGATGTTGTTTTTAAAACCAATATATATTAATCGTAAATCCTCATCTATCAAACATCCTCTCAAATTTCTTGAGGTGTAAATTTTCTTTGAATATGTAAAAATTAAAAAAATATTACATCACAAGAAATTGGATCCCTCACTTGATAAATCTAAATTTAAGATGAATCTATATTAGTTTATCTAATATTTTTTATATTAAATCATATTCACTATTATCTAATCCTTTTTATATTAAATTATATTCACCAATATAACAATAAAAAATGGAATTAAAATTAACGAAACATGTAACATTCTTCACTCTATTTTATTTTGAAAATCATTTCGTCCTTTCTCTAGCTAAGCACACTTACCAAAAGCCGTCACCGTAAACACCTAGCCATTATCAAGTCTACGGAACAATATTCAATAAATGAATGATGTAAATTATGAAGTTAGAACTATTTATGTTGTTGTTTTAATGCTAGAAAAGCTATTCCATGATTGAATTGGATTGTTAGTGTACCTCCCGTAATTTATAATATTTTGTTCAAAGGAATAGCCGTAATTACATGGTAAGAAGCCACAAACGACATCACGAACACAAACACAAATGATATTACTAAGAGCCTCATGATACCACTTTAGCGAACACACATGGAATGTGATGATTATGACACCCTTACAAGAATATAAACAATAATAAGCATATTTACCAAAGCTTTTCGAAAGAATTTCACAGAAATATGAACCCAGCGAATCTAATTCTTAATCCATATTGGGAAGCATATTCACCAAAGCTTTTCGAAAGAATTTCACAGAAATATGAACCCAGCGAATCTAATTCTTAATCCATATCGGGAAGCATATTCACCAAAGCTTTTCGAAATTCTTAATCCATATTGGGAAGCATATTCACCAATGCTTTTCGAAGGAATTTTAAAGAGGCATGAATCGAGCGAATCTAATTCTTAATTGAAAGCGGGAAGGAAGCCGCCATAAGTGAAAATTTTCAAGGCATGAACGGAACGAATTTAATTCTTAAATGATATTTTTAAATGATAATGGAGTTAAATTTGATGGTTTTGCAACGGTTCTCATCTCCGCAGTCACAGTATTAAATGTTGCACTACGAGGTACTTATTGTTTGCCACAGTTTATTCTTATTGACCTGTTCTCTCTAACAAGACTATCCAAGTGAAACAGTGAGACCACTACCTAGGGATGTTATCCAACTGAAACAATAAGATCACTACCCAAAGATGTAAGTTGTTGGATTTGATCTAACAAGCAATCCAACGGCTCACATCCCAGGGTGCTTATTGTTCACCACAATTTACTCCCATTGAACTGCCCTCTCCAACATTAAGACTACCCAAGTGAAATAGCAGAACCACTACCCAAATGAAACAGTGGCTAGAGTTTCCACTAATTGTAAAAAAAAAAAAAAAATATATATATATATATATATATATATATATAAACCTCGCGAGCTACTCGCTTTTTCTTTTTCATCTTTTCTTTCTTTCTGCCCTAGTTTACTCCATAGGATTTGGAAAGTCATCTTCATAAACGGTTCTACTTAAATATCCTTTAATATTTAAAAAAGAAATTGAAAGGCGCTTCAAAGCCTAAATATCCCAGAATATTAACATAGCTTTTTTCCTTAGGGTTTGAAAAGTAATATTCATAAATGCAACCCAACTCAGTGTTGCATATATCCGCGATATATCGGAAATATCATATATATCGCCAAGATTTTCCCTTGTTCGATATATTGGATTGAAAATATTGCGACATTTCCGATATATTTAATTTATCGCGACACAATCCCAATATTTCTGATATATTCGAAAAAAATCACGAGTTAAAGGTATATATCGGACTGCTGAAAAAAATTGCAAAAAATCACCCAGAATTGTGTTTTAAGTCCGCAGGTTGGGTTTTTCTGGTTCATTGTTTGATTTCAAAAGTGTAAGAGAGCTAGAGAAGTACCCTCGACGGTGGTTAATAGAGACAACTACTCACAAATTTGAAGGCAATCATTTGGACTTTTGTTTAAATTAATCTTTGAACACCATGCTTCCTGTGTAATTCAATTGAATGGTGGCTTGATTGGAAACTGTGACTACTGTAATGGAGAGATGCAGGGCGTATTACAACAATGGCAGCATGCTATAGTGTATGCATCAAAATAGATAACAACGAATGCTAAATCGACACACAAAACCATTGAATAAGAGGAACAAACCCTAAGAAATTTGGCAAGTATCCTTCCATGACACTTTTTATGGTCAATGATCTGTGTTTAGAATTGTGGCTCTAGACCTACACTCAAACCCTTCTTTATTATATCGTAGTCAGTGGTTCCTAGCGTTTGATGATTTTATATGGTGGTGCAATGAACATATGAACTCAGTTAGAGCTTTCACTTCAATCTCACCCCAAGTACCTCCACAGCCACCTACTGCTTCTACAGGAAGGGTGGTGCCCTTTGCTCGTAAAAGGGGTAGAGGGAATCGATGATTCGGATTCCTATGATCTATCATTTTTATTTTATCATGTAATATTTAGTTTCTAGATGCCTCGTGATTATTCATCTCATGAGACATGTTTATTTTGAACATTTGATATCATTTTATATCATCCTATCATGAACATGTTTCAGAATTTTCTCATAAACATGTTTCAGAATTTTCAATTTAATAACGATATGTAACCACTTGACATCTTATGTATATTATTTATTAGTTGTATCATCATATTTACCTAGCAATATGTCTATTTAATGTTATTGTTACCTAAAAATAATATTTTTTGTATTTTTTTTTAGGTCTTGCGGCATATACCGCCCAGAAATTATATTCCGGACCCTCGCTGATATTTTCCCCTAGACGATATATGCAATATCGACCCACCTAACTTGAATATCCCATAATAAGTCATCGGATAAGAAAGTTATGACATACTTAGGTAGGGTTTCATCTTCCTGTCAAGATTTTCTTTCGGATTTGCAGTTCGAGGTCAAATTTTCAGGTCCATTTGCTTTGCATTTTCTAAAAGAGTTTGCAGTTTTTGCCCATCTTAATTGGAAAATATAAATTTATGACGGGGATTTGGTGATTTGATAACATCCCTTCACGACTCGAAAAGTAAGTTTGGTGATTTTCAGGTCCATTTGCTTTGCATTTTCTAAAAGAGTTTGCAGTTTCTGCCCATCTTATTTGGAAAAATGGAATTTATGACAAACGTAAGTGTGGTGATTTTCAGGTCCATTTGCTTTGCATTTTCTAAAAGAGTTTGCAGTTTCTGCCCTTATTTGGAAAAAAAAAATTATGACAGGGATTTGGTGATTTGCTAACCACCCTTCACGACTGGAAACGTAAGTACGGTGATCTCTAAATCTTAAAACAAAACAAGCCCATAGAAATTCACTCATGAAGGCCAACTATTTCAATTGGGATCACCTTAAACTTACATACAGCTTCATTTTATCAAACGTACCATTTAAGCAAACAAATCCCAAAAAGAACCGATCTCAAGGTGGGACAAACCAGGGCAAGAATCGAACCCCGGCTAAATACCCTGCCGACCTTATCAGAGAAACGAAGCTCCCTGGCATGAATATCACAATTGATTACACGCTACTCATAATACGCATGATTCTTCGTGGTCATTCAGGCTCGCATGGATCCAACAAAATAAACACAGCCAAAAACTATATTTGAGATCTGCATTTCCAAATTTTTCTAAAATATCGTTTCTGCTAAATTTAAACTGTGTTCATCGGCAAATGTCAAAAGCTATGCATATGTAAATCGTGATTGAGGCCTCTAGACATATTCTTTAATGATCAAAAAAAATAGTTCTCTCTATAATGATTCTGTAGTTTATGGGGAAAATTACAGGGCTTTCGAAGAAAACGAAGATGTTGAACTAGTATTACATAAGTCGCTGAAAATGTAAAGAGCTATCAATTCGTCAAATCAATAAACTATTCAATACAAGACAAAATGACTTCCAGGATGTAATTTAGGGTAAAATACAGATTTTTCAAACAAGAATGAGATGTTTAACTAATGTTTTTCTACGGTACCGAAACTCTAAATAGTTTTCATTATATCAGAACAGTTAAATTTAAAGGGAAAAAACGCAAAAACCTGTTCCGGGATACCCTGGCTGCCTTGTGTAAAACAATGGCGGTCGCTGCTGATGCCCCGGCCTCCAAATGGCTATTGAGATTTCCTGAATTTAAAGCTGAGCTCAGGGCCTGGATCTTCTTATTTGAAATCAGAGTCGAAATACGAAGCTTCTAGAAGATCAAGATTGCCTGCCTCGTTTGCAGAAGGCGGCTTCGCTCCACAGATCTGGGCAAGTAAGTCGCGTTTACAAATTTGCTGACATCATGCCTTTGCCTTTGCCTTCTATAGTCAACCAAAAACAAAAACGTGGGAATCGACCTGTTTATCCTCTCGCGGCTTCTTCTGATGGCTAGTTTTCAAATACGAATATTCAAAACACAATATCTTTTCAAAATAAAATGGAGTAGGGTTTATTGTCAACAAAGTAAAACTTCACATGGGATGTGGTATTTTAGCTTCATTTATGGGGGTAATGGCCAGGTGTGATATGTCATGATTTTATTTTATTTTCACTCTTGATAATTAAAAGCATATTAATTATTTAGTAAATAAATTGTTTTTATCTTTAATGATTCAATAACTTTTCTTTTTTCGATATGTGATACATTTCTTTTCCTAGTGGATTGTTATCTTTTTCATTTAAAAAAAATTGAAATGGACATACTATAATTTTACTTTTTCAATAATACAATTTGTTAAAATTGAAATTTACATACTATAATTTTACTTTTTCAATAATGCAATTTGTTAAAATATGATATCAAAATTTGTTTCACTTTCTAAAATTTTAATTTTTAAAAATATGATATAAATTTTTAAAAAGTTTTGTAAATGTATTCAAATTATTAAAAATGGATGCACCCTTTTAAAATAATACTTTTTTTTAATTAAATTTTATATAAAACAAATTCTTATAGATTGTTTAAAAAATACTTTTAATGTTTAGATTATCTAAAAAATTTAGTATATTTTATCAATCAAGCTGGAGTTTTGTTTTTGTTTTTTTAACAGAAACGGCTAGTAAACTTATATTAGATAAAAAGATGGAAATTACAAAATAGAGAATGATCAGATTGCTCCCATGAGAGGAAGACATCCATCACACCGAGTTCATCATGTTCTAATTGATAACTGTCATTGTATCTTTCAGTCCTATGAAAACTATAACTTCTTATGAACTGCCCTAGGAGGAGTATGCAGAAAAAAAAAATGAGGTTCTGCCTTATACAAAAAACTGGGTTTTGAAACTTTCCAGTATGCCAAAATTGCAGTTGATATCAGTTCTATGAGTTCTAAAAACCATAAGCAAATTACTGAAATACATAAAAACCAAAACATAGCTAAAGAAGCCCAACCCGAGACCCAAACCGAACAGCTACTGCAGCCCCGCGTCCATGGCAGCGCCAGCAAAACTCACTGCCCCATTCTTCTCCGTACTGAGGTCAACAAAGTTTCCAGCATTGGCCATGAATTTTTGCAGCTTCTCCATCTTCCTGTTGATGTCTTCAAGTTCTCTGCCCGAGACTTTATGCTTCCGGATCTTGTGAGGATAGGCTAGGCCCAAGGTCTCTTCAAGATGCTCCACTTTCTCAACAATGACCTATTGCTGTGCTTTAGCCTCTGTATGAGTAGCGTATGCAAGATTGTATAGGCAGGTAAGAAGTTTCTTCTGCTCCAGACTTTCACCTCTAATTAACCTAACTTGCAGCTCTAATTCCTGCAAACGGTCCAGGAATTCGACTTCGAATTTGGATATACCCCTATTTCCAGACTGGCCCCTAGAACTCCCAGCCCCGACATGCCTGCAGCAAGGGCCAAACCCTTGGTTACACTCAGCCTCTGCCGAGTCTCCTCTCTACTCCTCCTGTTGCATTCCACGACTACAGCCACCTCCAAGACCTCTCCCCGACTTGAAACGCCTTCTACACTTTTGTAATACTTCTCCCCTTCCCAGCGGCCGGCCAACACCATGATAAAACACGTCTCCCCCACCTTGTGGACACCCTACGCCATGAAATTCCATAATCCTATCAACGCAGAAGAGCACCGGAGAAACAGACAGCAAATGCAGAGAACTGGGGATGAAGGAATGAACGTAGAGAAGCTTCCAGGTGCGGTAATAAACCTCGGCAACCTTCACGCATGCCAACCAACTGGCAAGCAACATGACGGCTCCTTCTATCCTCGTAGGCCGCCCCTACATGCTTGTATTTATTGCTTGTATTATAAGAGGGATTCCTAAAGTTTGAAAAAAACAACCCCTTATCGTGATGAGACCAAGGAGGAGAGATGTGCCAAAAAGAAATGGCAAGGACCCGATCCATTAAGACTTGCCAAGGTCTATGGAAGTCATGCATTTTCCAAACTCTTATTGCTATAACTTAGCACACCATAGGAGAGCCTGACACCCCAATTGGCCATTTCATTAGCTTTCCCGTTTTGTCCTCGAAGAATATGCATAAAGATTATCTCATGAAAATCCCTGTTGATACAGCGGAGAAGATGATGAATTTTAGAGGTGGGCTTTCTTCTTTTGCCAACAATACTTCTAGCTTCTTTGATAATGATTAAGGAATCACCTAAGACCGTGAGTCTTGTTATCCCCAGGGAGTTGGAGATCTCCAACCCTTTGATGAAGCCAAGCCACTCCGCTCCATTATTGGTTTTCCTTCCTAAGCCCCAGGCAAATTCCTTCTGCTAGTTCCCCTTGGAGTCAAAAATTACTCCCCCCCGCACCTGCCAACCCAACCCTTAGAGTTATTTTTAATTAATGATATTAAATGTAAATAGGTTTACATTTTATTTTTTCTATGTGGTTTAGTTTTACATTAAGAATTGGATTTTTTTGCATAAATGAATCTATGTCTATTATGTATGTTAGTTTGTTGGAATATTCAATTCTTAATTCTATCATCTTTTAAGTTATCTATAAAGATACATTTCATTTCATATTAATTATGGTTTTTGGGTTGCTTTTCCAAGAGACTTTAACCTATGGAAAAACATCTATAGCATAGCCTATCTCTACACTTGAAATTAATGTTTTCATATTCTAATTCTTAGATTAATTGAAAAAATTTACACTCTATAACTAACACATTTGGTAGACAAAGATTTAGGTAAAGATCTATACACATTTGGACACAGGTATTAATTCATTTTTATACTTAGGAAATCAACCAATACTATTTATATTATTTACATTTCTTTATTGCATTAGCATAATGCACAATATCCAATAATGTTAACTACATTTATGATAGATATTATCACTCGGTTGAAAGCAAAGAATCATGATTTAATGAAAGGCATTGCAAACTATTGCTACAATGACATTCCTAAGTGGGATGTAGTTCCACATTAGTAATTACTATTAATTGATTAGTCTTACTCCTCTTGCTTCAAAGAGTCCATGTAAACATGCTTGTGTTTGTATTTCATATAGTTGGATAATATTTGATTAAATTTATTCTTCAAACTATTAATTAAAGTTAAAATGTGAAAGAAAAAAAATCAGACCCAAAAAAAAACTTGATATTCATAGTCGAATCAAAGTTACATCATCTCTTCAGTAAATTACACTAGCCAACGACCTCCATAGAAGGTAGCAATAACTACACAAAAATTACAAACCCAAATAAGAGCCAAACAAAATGATCTTAAACAAGAAACAAAAACTCTAATTGTTGAGAATAAGAGCAAAAGGAATGTGGTGGACCTGGCAGAGTACAATTGAGCATTAAGACAAAAATCCTAGCATTCTGGGGAATATCAAA
The DNA here is from genome assembly GCA_027924585.1 of Larix kaempferi. Lineage (NCBI taxonomy): Eukaryota > Viridiplantae > Streptophyta > Pinopsida > Pinales > Pinaceae > Larix > Larix kaempferi. The sequence goes on along the minus strand of BSBM01000238.1, from coordinate 3,564,050 downwards.
ACAAAACAAAATACTGTGCATATTTAAATACATAAAAGATCTTTTTTTTAAGTTTCATTGATCTAGTGCTAATCAATGTGAATTCAAAAAACTCCTCAAAAGAAAGCATGCCTTCACTATCTCCCACTGCCTACTTTGAAAGATCATCTACAAGAACATTGAGATCCCGGAAGATATGTTTGATGGAGAAGACATTAAACTTTTTTAAAAGGATTTTTATCCTATTGCACCAATGTTCCAGTAATGGGGCATGGAGAGAGGAGGTCCCATTTTCTCAATCCACAATTGCTTTTGAGTCGTCCAAAACGTTAATTTCCATAATGTTGATGTGTAAAGCAAATGATAGCAAGCCCAAAAAGCTAGAAGCTCAGTGCGAGTATTGTTGCCCTTACCGCATCCCATCTTCAAAAGAAAGAAATGATGTGGGCCCTTCTTTATGACCATACCGCCACCACATCGATTATCTTTGGACGCTCCATCGAAGTATCCATAAGGAAAACAAACGAAGATTTCTGGATCTTGCAACAATCTAGGCCTTTTGCTTGTGGGAAGTTTATAAAAAGCTTTGAAATAGTTTAAAATACACAAACTGACTGATAACGGAGATTGATACCTGTCATCAAATATCAGCCTGTTACGTGCTCTCCAAATGCCCCAAATGTTGAATAGAGGCATTGCTTTGAGGCTTGGGAAGGATTTAAACTAATAGAGTAGTAAGTCCTCTAGTAGTAAGTTGTGCCATTCGAAAGAAATGTGAACCTTAAATAAAATCTCATAGCATACATGTTTGTTGAAATCGCAATCTATAAACAAGTGTTGTATACTTTCACTATTTCTTCTACAAAGACTACAAAAAATAAAACATGTGATCATAATAACATACACAAATTAGAAATTGCCTTATTCTTGTTATATCTAACTTAGAACCATATAAATATAATTATGATATTTGCCAATAAACATTAATCTCTTGGAAATATGAAACGTAACTCTATAAAAAAATATTAAAAACATCTTACAAAATGAAAATGAAAAATAAAAAATAATATCTCCAACTCACAAAGTACTTGATTCATATCATTTTAATAACGTTATAAACAATAAAACCAAAAATTATTATAAAATTATATTTTCTTTTTATTATTTTAACATTTAAACAATATATGAATCTATACATTTGAAAAATAAAATAAAAACAAAACTTTATTAACATAAAATTTTGTATATAAAATACAAAAAACTTTATCAAATAAATGTATCAACATCTTAATATTTTGTAGGATTATCCAATTCAAATAATAAAAACAACACATTAAAAAATGCAATATATTAAAGAAACACCTCTATCCATAAATATGTGATATTAAATATTCTCTATATCAAATTTTCTGAACTTTTTCAACTCAAATACACCATATTAATCCAAATAAATTTAACTACTTAATTTTCTTTATGCGAGTAAAAAAATAACCTTTGCAATTAAATTAAAGAAGTGTTGAATATGTCCTTGCAATATTATCATTGACCAAATTTTAATTTTCTTTATGCGAGTAAAACAATAACCTTTGCATTAAATTAAAGAAGTGTTGAATATGTCCTTGCAATATTATCATTGACCAAATTAAGTAAATTGTTTATTGAACTACAAGGGTTTATGGTTTATGCTCTCCTACTATGGGACAAATTTCACATTTTACAAAGCATCAATGATTTGATGAGAGTCCTTTTCCATTCCTCGATGTAGAATACTTTATCCTTTTTATTCTTCTCAACAAAAACTGACAACTATTTTATATTTACATATTTTTTTGAGAGAAAATTCAAAATCCAAGGGATAACATAATGATGTTTGTAGTTTTGAGAGGAACTTCCGCACAAATTTAGTAGTAAAGTGTGTGAAGTTGTTCAAGTCAAATCTATTTTGTAATTCATTTTATTAAAGTGAAAATTTTATATTTGTTGATTCTAATAAAGTGTATTTTAATGTATTAGTAATTTTGACTAATCTCAATCGTAGATCTCATCATGAGATTAGCGTTTTGGTATATTAGGTTTTTAGCTAAAGTAAAAAAACAGATCAAAGTAGAGGATAATGACATATTCATTCCTTGCTTGAAGGTAAGTTGGTTGGAAGGTGAAGAAAATCAATAGAGGAACAAAGTTAGAGCATCAGAGAGAAGCCCAGTTGAACAACTAGGAAAATTTCAGCTTGCCGCTAGTAGAAACAGGTGATTCGTACAGTTGTAAAGATCCATATTGTCACAAGTTTTCATACAATCATTCAAACATGTTATGTACGACTAAGACATGTTCTTACAGTTGTACATATCATGTTTGTACAATTATACAAACATCTATATAGTAGGCCATAAGTCTGCATGTGAGTTTTCTGGATTCAATGGGTAGTTTTTTCTCAGTTTCAGTGGGCATATTTCTGTTGTAAGTTTGTAGATTTGCTTTGCTTAAGTGTACCGTACAACAACGCGGTCGTAGTTACTGAAGTAGGGAACCCCACTTTGAATATTGGCGGACATTTGTTTCCACCAGATTCACCTGCCTCTCATCCCACGCAGGATGAAGAAGCACATACCCCCACTTCTCAAAACCTTCCTCCCGTCATATCGGGAGAACCTAGATCGTTGGAATGGATAAACCAACCCCAGGACAACCCTACAGCAGTTGTTGGTCCATCAGCAGCTTACTGGACATCTTCTACAGACCATCCAGTGGCTCAGTTTGCCATTTCATCCTCACCCAGTGAGACTTCTCCAGAAGACACTTTAGCCTACTTTCGTGGCCAATTGGCTCACTTTCATTCCATGGCTGAAGAGTTTCAGCAGTCAAGTCTCCAAAGGAGGGTTCAAGACCCATCTTTACCTCCTTACCAACCCTTCCCAGTTCATTCGATCTCTTCAGATCACCTGAAGTACCCCACCACGTGACCACTAATGAGATTAGTCAACCTTCGCAAGAGTCCAGTCCTGCACCTCAAGTGAACCAATCAATGGAAGGACAACGGTCCAACACACCTGTCACTACCACGGTTACTTTACCATTTCCTCCCCCACCTCAAAATTCAAGGGGAGGATATTCCATTTCTACGGATTATCTTATTTGTAATGTTATTACCACGATAGTTAATCAACAACCTATGTTGGTTCAACCTCTGAATAGTGGTCAACCTGTTGTGGCTGGGGGGAAACCCCCGTTTCCTAACCAGAGTATAGTTGGTGGAGTCCCCAATGGGTCTTCCGTTGGACCTACCCAACCCGCTAGACCGTCCACCACGGGATTATCTCATGTTGGAGGGTCGTCAAATGTAACCCAACCCTCATGGAGTCAAGCATATCCAGGTTCTAATAACCCTGTGCCGGGTCAACCTAATCCCAGAAACGCATCATATGGGATACCTTATCCCGGAAGTTCAAACACTCTATGGGGGCGACAACCTCCTTTACAGCATGGACCCCAACCAGTTATCCCTCAAGTACCACCACCCCCGATCGGACCTCCTCCTGTTGGTGGCGGCGCACGCCCACCGAACACTGGTGGAGGGCCACCCCATTTTTCCTACAATTCGCCCCACCCTTCCGGTGGTGGCGGGAATGGTCCCCCACCCCCTCCAGGCGGAGGAGGCGGTGGACCACCTTATCATGGTGGAGGAGGACATTTCCCTACGGGTGGCGGAGGTGGTCCCCCACCCCCTCCAGGTGGAGGCGGCGGAGGACCTAATTCTTATGGTGGTGGCGGTGGTGGTGGAGATCCCCATCCTTCCGGCAGCCGAGGTGGTGGAGGCCCCCATCCTTCTAGCAGCGGAAGTGGTCCACCCCCTCCTCCCGGCAGAGGCAGCGGTGGGCCACCTTATTATGGATATGGACCCCCACCTCCTCCCGGCGGTGGCGGTGGACCTCCACCCACTCCCGGTGGCGAAGGTGGACCCCCACCTTACTGGAACAAACCACCTTATGGTGGCGGACCTACTTATGGTCCGGGCGGCACACCCCCCTATTGTCAGTTCTATCCGAGCACACCCTATGGTCAGTACAATCCATACACACCTTATCCATATTTTCAATACGCGCAGCCTAATCCACAGCTACCCTTTTTGGCTACCTTGGATTTACCTGACCTGTCTCGGTTAACCAACGATCCTATTTATCACGGATCTAACTGGCCACCTATTCCGGTGAAACTTCCATCCGATATACCCAAGTTTGACGGTAAGCTGGGTGAAGACTCGAAAAACCACATAATGACATACCATTTATGGTGTTCATCGAATTCCTTAATGGACGATTCAATTCGTCTTAGATTGTTTCAAAGGACTCTCACCGGTTCAGCTGCCAAGTGGTACATTGAGTTTCCACCACACTCTTTTCCTGATTTTGGCTCCCTTGCTATGAACTTTTTGACGCATTTCCAGCTGCCTATACGGTATGAGACTGGTACGGAACTTTTAACCTCGCTCTGTCAGAAAACCGCCACTCACATTTTGGATCATATCCACGAGTGGCGAAGGAGACGATGTTTCATTAAAGCTCCCATTCCAGATCAGCTCCTAGCAGACTGGTTTACGAAGTCACTCCTTCCTGTCATAGCAAAAGATGTTGCCATGAGAGGTGCTGTCACCGAAGAACAAGCCATCGCGAGTGCCCATTTGCTTGACTTAGTATACACTCAGTCCGACACTCTGTTCAACATTTTGCCTAACACACCCTGGGAAGTTAACGATCCCACGAAACCACATAAGGGACCCCAAGCTGATGGAATCATTGGTTCCCTTACCACCCAACCTGCTACTTGCACTGTTGGATCATCCAATCCAACCCCGGCTGGCCATAGCACCACCAAGTCTACCCCTCCTGTTGTAACTGAAGACGTGAATTTTGTTCAATCAGTTTCATCTCAAAAGATTAATGGCAAGAAGAAGAACAAGGGGAAACCCAAGAAATCTTCTGCCCAGCAGAAAACGAAGAGCACTCCCGAAGATACTAAGCAGAGAAGGAAACTAAAGTATCCTTGCTTACTGTGTGGAGAAGATCATTTCTCCAAAGAGTGTCCCCATAGAGACGAAGTTCAGAAGTTTCTTAGGGGTAAATCGACGCCCGCAGTCCTCAACGATCTGTTTCCTGATCAAAATCAGGAAATGATTGCTCAAACCCCCTTAGCACAGGGGGACTCATCCAATACCGCGCATGTTCTCATGTTGCGTAATGAGACGATCAATTTGAACTCTCACGCGCGATCCTACGAACAAGTCCTTTCGAAGGAACCCGCCGGAAGTAATACTGAAAAAACTTTCGACTCTCTGTCTGATGTCACTGTACCTTCGACTTCTCTTACTATTGAGAAGCCATCTTTGGATTCGATATTGCTTCCGCCCAAGAGCACGATTCGAAAAGCTGTTTTCAATCCTAATGCTCGCGTGGCACAGAATTACAATATCGTCGAATACTTGGCCCAAGCTCCTTGCGCCATGTCTACCTTGGAAGTTTTTCAAAATTGTCCCAATCAACGCAAAACTCTCCTTGCCGCCATTGGTGCAGTTGACCTGGATTCCTCGAACACCATCATGTTCTGACTTGACAACCTTAAGTCGAGGCTCTTACACCAACTCACATTCCAAGTCACTGTGAACATTGCTGGGAAGATGGCCCATCGCACCCTTCTAGACGAAGGTGCCTCTACCTCTGTCATGTCGATCGCCTGCTGAAGAGCCATTGGTTCTCCCGAATTGAATCGATCTCCTACCACATTGAAAGCATTCGACAACCGTGGCTTTCAACCTCATGGGCTCTTACAAGCTCTTGCAGTTGAGTTGGGTGGAAAGACCGTAACCATTAATGTGGAAGTGGTCTCGGTCCCGTTAGATTATAATCTCTTGCTTGGTCGCAATTGATTTTACACCATGCAGGCGGTAGCCTCCTCTGTCTTCCACATAGTACGGTTCCCCCACCAGGGACGAATTGTTACTATCGACCAACTCGATTTTTGTACACCAGACGCCACTACTCATCCTGGTGACCATATTCCTTCCATCGGACAGATGGTAAAACAGTATGAGAGTGTAGGGGTTGGCCTATTGAAAGATTCATCTCTCATGGGCGTTTATCCATCCATGGACCCCCCTAATCATGTCACGATGGTGAACATGATCTCTACAGAGATTTTATCTCACTCCAACAATGCTTGGCTTGTACCCGATGAAGCCACAACACATCTGTTTGGAGACATGATGTCTCTTTCACCCGCTGAACGCATTTATGAGGCGATCCAAATAGCGCTGGAGGACCATTCATCCATGGTTTCTCCTTCCTGTTCTTTACGACGGATGTCCTCTCTACCTGATCTCTTGCTTCGGATTTTTCATTCAGATGAGTCCATCATGGAAGTAATGAATGTAGACGATGGTCCATGGGATGATCTTCATCACAGGTCATCTTTTCTTCCACCATGGGAGTACATAGAGAATAACATACATACCCTCTTTTCACCGAATATCTACCCATCCGCTCATTTGCCCATTCTCACATGTTCTACGGACTCGGAGGGCAACTTGGCTAACATTGAGCCAACCACTGCGGTAGACATCTCGGTCATCTTAGTGAAACCAAGTATAGTGGAACACATTCTCATAGGTCAGAAGTGTTCCCCTGAAGAAATTGCTATTGGCACGACCTTATTCAAGCAATTTCGAGATGTTTTCGCTTGGTCCTATGAGGAGATTCCTGGGATAGACCCCGCGATTGTCTCGCACGAGATAAAAACCTATCCCAACATCAAGCCTGTTCGCCAAAAGTTGCAATCGGTACACCCTTGGAAAACTGAGGCAATAAAGGCAGAAATTGAGAAGCTCTTAAAGGCTGGCTTTATCTATCCCGTCCCATTGACAGATTGGGTCTCGAATGTCATTCCTGTGAACAAAAAGCAGGGCACCATTTGCGTCTGTGTTGATTATCGGGACCTTAATCGGGCATGTCCAAAAGACAACTACCTGACCCCTTTCATTTACCAAATCATTGACAACTGTGTCGGAAGCATTATCTTTTCGTTTATGGATTTCGGTTACAACCAAATCGATATCAACCCAGCCGATCAGCATAAGACGGCTTTCATCTGCCCATGGGGTACATTTGCTTATCGCAAGCTCCCATTTGGCCTTAAAAATGCTGGTGCCATGTTCTAGCGGGCTATGTCGTATGCTTTCCACGATATTAAGGACTTTGTGGAACCTTACTTGGACGATCTCCCTGCTCATTCAAAGCAGCGTGAGTTCCACATCGATCATCTGACGGCCATATTTATCAGATGCAGATGGTATAATATCCGTCTGAATCCTCATACGTGTATCTTTTGCGTCGATTTCGGGCGCCTCTTAGGATTCATTATCTCGAAAGATGGGATCTGCATTGATCCCTTGAAGGTGGAGGCCATCATCAACCTACCACCTCCTACTGATGTTACGGAACTTCAAAGTCTCCAAGGGAAGGCGACTTATCTACGACGTTTTGTCTGTAATTTCGTGGAGAAGACTCAGGGATACATGAAACTGCTTAAGAAGGACGTCCCGTTCATTTGGGACAACCAAGCTCAAAAATATTTTGACAATATCAAACATGCTATCATGCATGCCCCCGTGCTTCAACCGCCTAATTATTATCGCGATTACATTTTGTATCTCGTCGCTTCTGCTACCACTATCGCCATGGTTTTGGTACAGGAAGATCAAAATGCTCAGGAACATGTGATATACTATGCGAGTAAGGGTCTCACTGACATTGAAACTAGATACTCACATGTTGAAAAACTAGCTTTCACGGCAGTCATTGCCGTCCAGAAGTTCCGTCATTACATCCTGCTCCGCACCACCACCATCATCGTCGATTCGAACCCCATGTACCATGTACTGACACGTCAAGTACTTGGGGGCAAGTATTCACACTAGATTGTGATACTGCAAGAATTTGATCTTCTTTTCGAAAAGGCTAAGTCTAAGAAGTCTTTGGTGTTTGCTGATCTCATCTGCGACCTCCCCCGTTCTGATGTAGAAGTAGAGCACAATGATTCGTTTCCCGATGAAACATTGTTTTTCATCAGTACGTTTGACCCATGGTATGGAGATATCCTGTTATATCTTCAGACCCGACGCTTCGATCCTCAACTGTCTCGCGACGATCATCGTAAGATACGCCACCACGCAAAGTATTACTTGATCATAACTGATACTCTGTATCACCATGGCATCGATTCCATTCTTTGATGTCGTCTAACACACGAGGAAGCTGAACGCATTCTGAATGACTATCACGCTGGGGCATGTGGCGGTCACCTCTCTAGGATGGCTACTGCCCAGACGATTTTGCGTGTAGCATACTACTGGCCTACTATCTTTAAAGATTGTATTGAGGCTGTTAAGAAGTGTCCCCCTTGCCAACACTTCCATACGAAGAAGCGCACGCATCCCGCCCCGTTACATCCGGTTATTGTCGTTGGCCCATTCGCAAAATGGGGCATAGATTTTATGCATTGTAAGCCTAACTCGGCCGGGGGGCATAGTTACATCATCGTAGCTGTGGATTACTTTACGAAGTGGGCCGAGGCTATGCCTACATACCAAAATGACGGCAAAACCGCTGCACTCTTCATGTTCAACCATGTAATAGCACGGTTTGGAGTTCTTTAGGGTATAATCACCGATCATGGTTCTCACTTTCAGAACCATATGGTTGTTGAATTGAGCGACAAGTTGGGTATTCGCCATGAAAACTCAACTCCCTACTATCGGTAATCGAATGGACAAGTCGAGGCCATTAACGAGGTCTTCAAAACTATGATCCAAAGGATGGTAGGGACACAAAAGTCCAACTGGCACAATATGCTCTTCTCAGCATTATGGGCCTACCAAACTACCATTAAAACCGCCACAGGCTTCACTCCTTTCCAATTGGTATATGGATTGGAGGTTGTTTTACCGATAGAGTGCAAAATTCCGTCCCTTCAACTCGTTGTAGAACTTCTTCCTGACACTACTGCTGAGGAAGAACGACTCTTGTACTTAGCTAAGCTTGACGAGTCCCGCCGCGATGCTGCTCTTGCTAATGAACCACATAAGAAACGCATCAAGGCCCAGTACGATAAGTCAGTCGAACCTCGTATCTTCGACGAGGGTGACCTGGTCCTCACTTATGACTAGAAGCACGATAAGCTAGGAGCTGGGAAGTTCGAGTCCATGTGGCATGGACCTTATGTCATTAAATGTGTGTTGGAAAAAGGAGCCTACGAGCTTGAAGATTATGACGGCATCTCTTTGGGTGAACCCCGCAACGAGCTTTACCTAAAGAGATACTATGCTTGATTTCTCATGCATAGACTGACTTGTATATACTGTACATGGCGTGTTTTTGTGTGGTGTGACGCATTTTATTTTTTGAGTGTCTTAGATCTTGTTTTTCGCTTCTTACACCATTTTCTGTCTGCATGTGCAAATGGTGACGTGTTATGGATTCACGGACGGCGCCAGCCGACATACCCGTAACCTTGCTTTGGCATCCTGGGTACTTTATTCCCCTACAGGCAAGCTCATTAGCTCAGGAGGAAATTGTCTAGGGTTTGTGACCAACAATGCCGCAGAATATCAGGCTGTAATCGGAACCCTGACCGACGCCATTTCCTTGGGCCTGGACCACATTGTCATCCATATGGATTCTCAACTAGTGGTTTCTCATCTCAACCGGATTTACGCTATCCGTGATCCTACCCTACTCCGTCTCTTTATACGAGTATGTCTCTTGGAAAGGTCATTTGAATCCATTCAATACCTACACATTCCATGATAGTTGAACACAGTTGCTGACTCGATGGCCAATTTCATCATGGATTGGTACATTGCACACACATAACAATCATAATATGTAAAAGCATTCATAACATGTAAATATAATGTATAGAAGCAAACATGTAAATGAGATCACATCACTAATCATTTCAAAGACACATAATGTATAAATCGTCAATAATATATATAAATCGCTCAAAAGTAGTGCTGGTACAAAATTTGAAGCACGCTGGCTTTCAGTGAGTCTCTACATAAATCTAAAGCATCATAAGCTTTCAGTAAGTACAAAATCTGAGGCTTCTAAAGCTCTCAAGTACAAGTATAAAAGTGTCTGAGGCACCACGCCTGATCCGCACACCCCTGACTTGCACAACTCTCTGTCGCTGTGTAAGGAAGCAGTCCACAGTACGAGCCACCTTGTGGAGCAAGGCGTTGATGTGCATAGACACTCCAACCCCAAATCTTTGCATGGGCCTCGGAATGTCATCAATAGCAGGCTCTGGAACCTCCACAGTCAGCTCTGACAAGTTCCGGTACACCTCCTCCATCTCCTCAATGGCGGCATGTGCACCGGCAGGAATCACTGCTTCCCCGCCTCTGTCTCTCCTCACCAGAAGGGAGAGACCCACTGGTCGTACAAGGCCAACATTTGCACACACAATGTACTTGTCAGCACTACATAAAAAATAAATAAATAAATTCACAAAACTTAAAAATACAAGGGTTTTTGTTCTTACCGATATCACCCCATGCTGCACCCTCTAGCAACGCCAAGTCGAGATCCTCCCAAAAGTCTGTGCCACTGTAAGGAAATTCCTCCACCATGAGCATCTAGCCCTCTAGCCAGCTGAAAAACTCAAGACCAAAAGTGATGATAGGATCCCCACCATGGCAGGTCATCAACTCTGCCCACATGAGCATATGTGGATCTCTCAGATCCCTGTCATCCACTATCACCTGCGGGCGCAGGAGAGGAACCCATTCCAAGAGGAATGACACTTAGAACCATACCCGAACTGCTTGAGCTCCCCTCGCCGACACTTGGTCAACTGAGCTCGGATGTTTGCAAGGAGACCTTGTTCGGATATCCACATCATCTTTTTCAGGATCTTGCATGCAATTTGGGTTTGCATGGAAATTCTAGGGTTCGCATGCATCCCAGTCACCAGGTTGATGCCTCTAGCACCTTAGCCACCTTATTCTAGCACCCGGGAGCCACTTACTTTAGAGTTTTATCCCTCCTAGTCAGGAAGGCGCCCACTTCTCATCTACTTCCAGAGAAGGGCACACTTCTTCACCTACCACTGCACTTCCACTTCAGTTACACTCAGTTAGCTCCGATTCTCCCTAATTTGAGGCTAGTTTCACTCCCGACTGACTGTTTGACTTCCGTTGGACCTCTAGATTGACTAGATGACTTGTTCTGACTTCAATTAGCCTCCCATGCGCCCTCCATTGAGCGCACTTCCCTATATCAGTGCTACAAACTTCAGTTACACATGTTACACTCAGTTAGACTCATATTGACACCTGGATGACTGGTTCTTATGCATTGATGACCACTACTGATTGATGATGAAGACTCCTAGTTGGAGTCAAGCTACCCCATTCAGTGATTCAAATGACCTCCTTAGGAAATTTGAATTGCTCAGTCATTGTTACTGTATTCTATTGTAATCATTCACCCTTACTGGGATATTGAGCACTGCTACATGTTTTGCACAGTTTTACACCATATTTTCTATGTTCATTTGTTGTGATTGATTTACTTGTTCATTAGATCTGCTGTGACTAATTTTACATGGTATCAGAGCCATGGCAGGGACAAGATTTCTTTTCTACAGGTGTTCTACATGAAGAGAGAGCAATCTTTGCTCACCAATATATTTCAGCAGCAGCATGCAAAATCTCATGTGCATTCGCTGATGTGCATGCAAGGTTGGAAACATAGTGTTTGTTTGTGTGTGATTTGCAGGTTTCTTACTTCCTCCATGTGCATTCGCTAATGCAAATATGGAGACTTCTTCTTCACAAAATATTCTTACTCCATTCAACTATGATGAATGGAAACCAAAGATGATTGCATTCTTGAAGAGACAATGTCTTTTTGATATGTGCATTGGTAATACAAGAGATTTTGATTCCGATGAAGAGGAGAATGATTGGCTCAATGATTGTGACAGAGCTTTTGGAGCAATGTGTCTTGCTATGTCTCCTTGTATGTGCTACCTCAGTAATACTGCTGAAAATCCAAGTGATATATGGGTCCAACTTGACAGAGAATTTGGAAAGCAGGAAGAAGAGGATCATGCTAGCCTTTTGGAGAACAAGCCCAGTGAGATCTCCTTATGTGTTATTTCCAATCATGTCTTGGCCTCAACAATTGTTCAAGATGAAGAAGAAACTGTAGATTCAAAACTCACTCTCTCAATGTCTTCTATTTCAAATTCCGAGCAAGATAAACCAGCTCATACTCTAGATTTCGAAGAGAATCTTGAATCCTCTCCTTCACATGAGTTTGCCGGCATGCAGAATAATGATCTACTTGAAGTTTTGGAGGTAAAATATGATTTTGGAGGTGAAGCATTCACCCTCCTTGATTGCATTCCTTCTATAAACTTATGTTCTATCATTTGCAAAGTTTCTCAGAGTTTTAATGAAGATGAAGAGCACTACCGTTCGCTTGAGTTCAATTCTCATGCACTTTTTGCTGATTTTGGTTTTGATCTCACCCTTGTTGATTCAAAGGAGATCTCAAGAAACCATTCATCTATTTTTGGAGCTGATTTAACTTCTATTGATAAGAAGTTCAAGTTTCAAGATCTATTTGATCCGATTGGAGCTATTCCTACCTCACTTGGTTCGAATCACAGGTTCCAGGATCATCCTCATATTTTCAAATTTGTTCTCACCATTTTCGGTATGAAGAGCACCATGTAAAATGAACAAGTGAACAAGTAAATCAATCACAACAGATGAACATAGAAAATATGGTGTAAAACTGTGTAAAACATGCACAGTGCTCAATAGCCCAATAAGGGTGAATAATTACAATACAATAATCTGACAATGACTGAGCAATTCGAATTGCCTAAGTAGGCCATTCGAATCAATGAATGGAGTAGCTTGACTCCAACTAGGAGTCCTCATCATCAATCAGTGGTGGTCATCAATGCACAAGAACCAGTCATCTAGGTGTCAATCTGAGTCTAACTGAGTGTAACATGTGTAACTAAAGTGTGTAGCACTGATATAGGGAAGTGGGCTCAGTGGAGGGCGCATGGGAGGCTAACTGAAGTTAGAACAAGTCATCTAGTCAATCTGGAGGTCCAACGGAGTGAAACAGTCAGTCGGGAGTGAAACTAGCCTCAAATTAGGGAGAATCGGAGCTAACTAAGTGTAACTGAAGTGGAACTGCAGTGGTAGGTGAAGAAGTGCGCCCTTCTCTGGCAGTAGGTGAGAAGTGGGTGCCTTCCTGACTAGGAGGGATAATGAACTGATGTAAGAAGCTCCCGGGTGCTAGAATAAGGTGGCTAAGGTGCTGGAGGCATCAACCTGGTGACTGGGATGCATGCAAAGTGCATGCAAACCCTAGAATTTGCATGCAAAGTCCTGAAAATGATGACGTGGATATCCGAACACCCCCCCTCAAGCTAGACTATGATGTGCAAAAAAAAAAAAATGATAGGGCCCTGGTAACTGAGACCAAAGGTCACCCCAATACAATAATAATCCAAACTAATAACAGTCAATAAACCGAGGAAACGGGGAAAACCTCACGGGAAAAATACCCCCCCCCCAAATAGACTATAGCACACCAAAAGATTTAATTGCTCCAAAATCAAGTAGATATTTCTGGAGGTATCTTACTCTTGGGAGTAAATGGATCATGCTCCAAAAACATGTGCTTGAATTCTCCATCAATGGATCCAAGCGAATGTGGAGACTTTATGAACTTGCTCTTCATACCGAAAATAGTGAGAACAAATATGAAAATATGAGGATGATCCTGGAACCTGTGATTCGAACCAAGTGAGGTAGGAATAGCTCCAATCGGATCAAATAGATCTTGAAACTTGAACTTCTTATCAATAGAAATTAAATCAGCTCCAAAAATAGATGAATGGTTTCTTGAGATCTCCTTTGAACCAACAAGGGTGAGATCAAAATCAAAATCAGCAAAAAGTGCATGAGATTTGAACTCAAGTGAATGGTAGTGCTCTTCATCTTCATTAAAAATCTAAGAAACTTTGCAAATGATAGAACATAAGTCTATAGGAGGCATGCAATCAAGGAGGGCGAATGATTCACCTCCAAAATCGGATTTTACCTCCAAAACTTCAAGTAGATCATTATTCTGCATGTCGGCAAACTCATGTGAAAGAGAGGATTCAAGAACCTCTTCGGAATCTAGAGTATGAGCTGGTTTATCTTGCTTAGAATTCGAAATAGAAGATATTGAGAGAATGAGTGTTGAATCTATAGTTTCTTCTTCATCTTGAACAATTTTTGAGGCCAAGACATGATCGGAAAGAACACACAAGGAGATCTCACTGGGCTTGTTCTCCAAAAGGCTAGCATGATCCTCTTCTTCCTGCTTTCCAAATTCTCTGTCAAGTTGGACCCATAGATCACTTGGATTTTCAGCAGTATTACTGAGGTAGCGCATACAAGGAGACATAGCAAGACACATTGCTCCAAAAGCTCTATCACAATCATTGAGCCAATCATTCTCCTCTTCATCGGAATCAAAATCTCTTGTATTACCAATGCACATATCAAAAAGACATTGTCTCTTCAAGAATGCAATCATCTTTGGTTTCCATTCATCATAGTTGAATGGAGTAAGGATATTTTGTGAAGAAGAAGTCTCCATCTTTGCATTAGCGAATGCACATGGAGGAAGTAAGAAACCTGCAAATCACACACAAACAAACACTATGTTTTCAGCCTTGCATGCACATGATATTTTGCATGCTGCTGCTGAAATATATTGGTTAGCAAAGATTGCTCTCTCTTCATGTAGAACACCCGTAGAAAAGAAATCTTGTCCCTACCATGGCTTTGATACCATGTAAAATTAGTCACAGCAGATCTAATGAACAAGCAAATCAATCACAACAGATGAACATAGAAAATATGGTGTAAAACTGTGTAAAACATGCACAGTGCTTAATATCCCAATAAGGGTGAATAATTACAATACAATAATCTGACAATGACTGAGCAATTCGAATTGCCTAAGTAGGCCATTCGAATCACTGAATGGAGTAGCTTGACTCCAACTAGGAGTCCTCATCATCAATCAGTGGTGGTCATCAATGCACAAGAACTAGTCATCCAGGTGTCAATCTGAGTCTAACTGAGTGTAACATGTGTAACTGAAGTGTGTAGCACTGATATAGGGAAGTGGGCTCAGTGGAGGGCACATGGGAGGCTAACTGAAGTTAGAACACGTCATCTAGTCAATCTAGAGGTCCAACGGAGTGAAACAGTCAGTCGGGAGTGAAACTAGCCTCAAATCAGGGAGAATCAGAGCTAACTGAGTGTAACTGAAGTGGTAGGTGAAGAAGTGCACCCTTCTCTGGAAGTAGGTGAGAAGTGGGCGCCTTCCTGACTAGGAGGGCTAATGAACTGATGTAAGAAGCTCCCGGGTGCTAGAATAAGGTGGCTAAGGTGCTGGAGGCATCAACCTGGTGACTAGGATGCATGCAAACCCTAGAATTTGCATGCAAACCCTAATTGCATGCAAGGTCCTGAAAAAGATGATGTGGATATCCGAACAGACCTCGCACTAGTTGAAGACCATGGGGGACATACAGTCCTCCGCATATAACATTTGGGTCCGAGTACTTGTATGTGGAGCTTGGCTGCCTGCCACCCTAGTAATAGTAAGCAGTACAGTCCTCAGTGGATGACTCACTACATCTCGAATGAGTATCTTCCTGCTGGAGGGACGAGAAGTAGCAACACAGTGTTGTGACACCATGTCCTCGACAGTGCGGTCACTGGCTCGTGTCCCAGTGAGTTGTACCACGTCCCCTCTTCGGGACAAACCGGTCAGAAAGTATATGTCCTCAATGTCAATGTTGAGGATGTGCTCACCTATGACGAAGTATTGTTGGAATGCACCCCAACTCTGAAGCATGTGTGTCAAGAACGGCACCTGGGCTCTCATCCCCTGTACCT
The DNA here is from genome assembly GCA_027924585.1 of Larix kaempferi. Classification (NCBI taxonomy): domain Eukaryota; kingdom Viridiplantae; phylum Streptophyta; class Pinopsida; order Pinales; family Pinaceae; genus Larix; species Larix kaempferi. The sequence goes on along the minus strand of BSBM01000238.1, from coordinate 3,548,026 downwards.
GAAAGAATTTGAGCAACCCACAGTTTCGCAAAGTAGCCACACATTGTGGATCATTTGTGGCCTGCTCATCTTCCAACTCGTGTTCTCTTTCTCTCCACTCTAAACCCATCTTTGCTTGCTGGGAACCTGCCAAAAGGAGCATTTAAAGCATGCTGGGACTTCCTCCAATTGGAAACAAATTATTTTTTGGGATATATTTGATGTTTGGAATTGGAGTTTCCGCCGTCGCAGGCCACCATCAAATACAGCGCGACGTCATCGCAGGTCCCGTTTTCAAGACTTGCGACGATCTAGGCTCATCGCGAGTCCCGAAAGGGCCACTTGCGACGAGCCGAGGGCGCATTGGCCCCTCCCCAAACCGTCAAAAAACTCAAAAAATGCATAAAAATGGAAAAACTAAACCACTACAAAGTTACTGGCTGAGATTTAGGCCTACCTAGTCCGGACGACTGGTGAAATGGCGGATCGTAGCTCCCGGAATCGACAATGGAAGTTTTGGCTCCAAATTGGTATTTCTCCACCCAAATTGGCAATTTGAATAATGTTTCTATTTTTGGCCTATATTTCTATTTATAGAATGAAATGGAATATTCCTTTTCAATATTTTGATGCTTTTGGGCCATTTACTATAGTTTCAATCGTTTATCGTTATATTTGGGTTATTTGACACTTTTTCTAGTGTACAGGAGTCGTAAAAATAGTCTTTCATAACGTTTCTCGCATCACCAACGGTAATTACAGTTATGAACACCCCTTCATGTGTTTTGTCATTATTATTTTTGGTTAGTCGCATTAATTGCATGAGGATGAGTTTACTCTTCATTTGTTCTCGTACTCACCAAATCATGAGAATAAGTACTGAGTTATGATTTATCACTTTTCCGGGCTCGTTAAACTTCCACAAAAAAGGACACCCCCTGGAGTCCATAGTTAAGCTCTTTTCAGACTCCCCACAATTGAAAAGATTGCTAAGTGAACTTGTTGCGTTCACGCTTGTTAAAGTATTTGAATGGTCATCTTCCTGGCGATAGTTTACCCCTTTTTCGGACCAGGAGGCACTAATTACGAAAAAGGAATACTCCAGCCAATCATGACTGGAAGAGTCCTCTCCCGCGTTGTTTTACCCTTTTCCGGGTGATGAGGCTAACTTTACGAAAAAGGATCGTTGGAGTCTTCTTTAGTTCTTTTTAGACTCTGTAAATATGAAATGACGACCAAGTTTGCCTTCTATGGACTCGTTAAATTTTCACATTGAAGGGCCCGTCATGGGATGAATCCCTCCTATCCTAGGTTCAGAAAATATTTGGGATTGGACTCATCTATGAGATGAGCTATACCGAGCATCTGGTTACCCTCATCAAGCTCGTTAAAAAACACATGAGGCACTCATCATTCATGATGGGGAAAAAGGAAAGTGTTTGTGTTACATACCTTAGTGGAAGTATATAGTCGTTCTTGAACATGGCACTCGTTTGCATTGCATACAGTCCTTGGGTCATCTGTATGTCTATGAGTCCCCACTTACTTTCTGAGTCCTGTTACTCCTCTGAGTCGTTCAGAGAAAATATTCCATCATCAATTGCATTAGAAGTTTGCGTCATTCTCATGTCAATACTGCCAAGTCATTCCATGCCCATGTTCAAGAACACATTCATCACTCATCATTTTGCAGTCAGTACACACGTCGTCATGCCGTTGTTACTTTGTGTCAATATCACATGTTATTGTACCATCCGATCCACTCTACACATCTTTTGTCGTGTTTCGTTTTGATTGATGGGGGATTCATTATTGCCCTCCTTCGAAGGATTCATCCTTGTCGACTTCAACACATCATCCGAGGATTGAATATAGAAACCAACCAAGTACCTTGGCCCTGCATGCCTCAATGGCAGGTTACCTCGCTTTCATCATGAGTTTACATCATTGACTCTTGATTGAAAGATTTCATCTTGCGTTCGAATTCAACTCATTTATTCACGCTTGATGATATGTACTGTGATACCTTGGGAATCATTGACATTAATGATGATCTCCCTTGCACTTGTTAATGGTTTACATCAATGACCGGTAATAAAGTGGTTTCTACCATGTTCGACATCAAGACATTTGTAATCACATGTATAGATTCGTATCATTGCGGGTTCAGCTTGAAGACCCTGTGGAGTCATGTTTTTACCCAGGTTATGATGGAGTTTGTATTGAGTCATATCACACGGATCCACTTTTGTATTGGTCGTGGCTGTGTTATCATCTCATCATGGATCTACGATTGTGTCTAGTATCCATGATTGTGTTCAGTCGGTCATTACTACCATGGATCTACAATGTATCGATCGGTAGCCATGTTGTACTACATTTGAGATTGTTAGTTCAGAGTCAGTTGTACTGCAGTAGCATCCTTCATCTGACAAGCCTTTTGCCAATTTTTCTGTCAAAGCACTTCACCTGTACATCCTTAACAGCTTCATGCTTTGGGGGGCATTCTGTTACACCTAAAATCTACCCATCATCCTGATTTAGTGTGTACATCCCTGAAGTCACTTGGACTGATTCATCATTTGGGAGGATTGGTGCTCAGTTTTCACAACCTTTTGAGAGGTCGTTGCAGGTTGCACACTAGCAACATGCGACGTCGCAGGTTGCTCTTAAGCAAGGTGCGACAAGGTATGTTAATGGGAAAAAATAGCCATTTCAAGATTCTTCTCGAAACTTGCCTATGTGGGGGATTATCCCTGATCTCTTGGAGAGCTGGTACTCGACCCCTAACCTATTGGGAAGATCCCCTATCTCTCTCCTACCATCTCTCATCCTATCCTATCCATAACCTCATCCACTTAGTCCTATATATGTGAGGCTCACACCCATACCAAAGAGAGGAAGACTATGGTATCTACATGCTGGTGAAATCTCTCTTGGACACTTTCACTCACCTCTTGGAGACTCTCATGCTTCCTTGGAAGGGCTTGACAATTGGCTTGTGTGGAGAAGGGCTGCTACGTTAAGTCATTGGTTGTAGTTCTATATCTCTATCATGTACTCCTCTATTTGCAGTAATACAAATGCTTTCCACCAATATTGTCTCTTATGTATGATGATGTTGTGTTGTTTACCTGCTTAATTGTTTAAATAGATCTCTTTACCTGTTTCTCTTTTCTGTGTCTTAACAAGTCTTGCAGCTTGGATTTGACGAGCGTGGGACGTGGAGCAACATAACGAGAGAAAGGATAGCGAATCAAAGAGGTAAGACATCTAGTACTTGATCCTTAAGTAGATCTAGGAAACACATTTGTAGTATGTTTTATTTGTTCTAGACTCGCATTGAGTTAGGGAGATTCGGCTCGCCTCCGTTCGAGTGGATTATCCGTCAACACAATGCCTCCTTCACCTGGTTGAGCGAGCTCAATGCCCAATGCTATAGAAGAAGCATTGAAATGTACATGAAATGTTTTATTCCAATCTGGAAAAACGAGAATCAGCGCAGTGACCATTTTCTCCTTTAATGTATCCAATCCTTTTTGGCAGTATTTGGTCCATATGAACTTCGCTTCTTTCTTCAGAAGTTTATCCATCGGTGTGGTTATCTGCGCATAACCCTTGATGAACTTTATGTAGTATCCTGTATGTCCCAGTGTAGTGCGAAGTTGCTTTACTAAATTTGGTGCTAGTAGATTCACAATGACTGTGATCTTCGTAGGATCAACCATCAGACCTTGCTTACACACAATGTGACCTAGTAGGATACCATAGGGTACACAGAAAATACTTTTTTCAAGTTCAACGATATTTGATGTTGTCTACACTTTTCTAACATCATTATGATGTTTTCATAATGGTTCTTTAGTAAACCAAATACAGTCCAATCGTCAAAGTATACTTCTAGGAACTTATGGATAAACTCCTTGAATACAACAACAACAACTCTTGAAAATATAGTAGGTGCATTCTTCAAACCAAATCGCATAATTATGTATTGGAATGATCCCCATTCCGTAGCAAATGTAGTTTTATGTTTGTCTGTTGAGTCAATTATGATATGATGGTATCCAGAGAATCCATCAGTGAAGGAGTAGGCCTCATTTCCTCCAACATTGTCGAGTACTTCATCTGTGAATGGAGTAGGAAATGGGTTGTGTAGCGAGGAATCATTGAGATTCCTGAGATCTACGCAGATTCCGATTTCCCCTTTTTTTTTCTTATCATGGATAACCATAGGGCTTATCCATTCTGATTCTTCGACAGGCTCAATGATCCTTGCATGAAGCATCTTATCGCGCTCTGACTTCACTCTTTCCTTGTATTTGGGATTCAGTCGATAAGGCCTCTGCTTAATGGACTTCGCATCTTTCTTGAGAGGTATCTTCATGACTCCCAACTCACAAAAATTGTCTTTCATTTGGAGAAATTTGTTGGAAATAAATCCTCATACTCATGCAGAAGGTCTTCGATCTACGCGATCGTTTCTTCATCCCAGTAATCCCCAATAGATGCGAACTTTGGTTCTTCACTTGTGCCAATGTTAACTTTTCTTGTTTTGACAGGGCTACTCAGATTTGGAATTTCTAATGGAGGTCCTTCTACATCGCGCGCTCCCTCCGACTCAGGTATATTTGTTGGGCCCTGGAAATGCCCCTTTTTGACCATATCTATTACACCATTTTGCCCAGTTACATTCTACTTTCATAAACCATATACATGCCTTTTTCCAGATTAATCAACAATCTTAACAAGGTATATATCATTATTGTTTCAATTAATTAAATGCCTAAGATTGTTATAGTTTAGGATCCTAGTCTTTGAATTATGCTAACTTGTGTGGTTTCATTTAGTCAAAGTTAAAAGCACAGGTGTATCAGCTACCATGCCTTGGAAGCAATCATACGTGGTGCCAGTTGTTACTCTTTTAGCTCGATTCCTCATGTTTTCAAGGGACAGCGCATCTCTCCACGTGAGCTGTAACACGTGGCTATAACAGATTGTTGTAATAGAGTATAGTTGCGACAGACAGGTTGCCTTCCAGATTGCTAATCTGTTGATCTATGGCTCGCCAGCATAACAACATCTTTTATGATTAAACATCCTCATTCAATGTGGCTATAATAGTTAGTTGTGACTCAGCAGCATGTCGATCATAGATCTTCATTGCTGCTCGAGATTAGTGGATCACGAACTGCATTTTGTATGTATAAATATGGGAAGGCTTTCCATGCTTGGGGTTGGTTAATCATCAATTGTTGTACGGGTTGTAACAGAGATTAAGACTGTGAATTTCCATCTTTTAATGAAGAGCAGAGTTACTTCCATTTCTGTGTCTTAATTCGTGGTGATTCACGGTGTCTCTGTTAGAAGCCCAGGGCCCGCCTTCTCACAGAGATTGTCGATTTAGTTAGATAGTTAGATTTAGTCATTTCCTGTTGTGTGTTGTGGAATTTCATTAGGTGTATTTCTGATAGCTGCAACCGTGAGTTTATGATTTCATTCTTTATTGGTAGTTTATCTCCTGCATATGAATAGATGTAACTGCGTGGTGTGACAGTCGACTGTGTAGGTTAGTTTGATTATGCATGTGTGTTCAATAGTTGTGATAGCCAAGCTCAGCTCCATCCTTTCAGTCATTTATGCTTTCTAGGATTTCCAATAGTTGTCAATTTCAAGTTCAAGCTTATGTTTAATTTCTGGTTGCTATTGTATCTTCGATTAATTCATTAGAGTAGTCAGATTGTGATTGAGTAACAGTAGCTGCTAGATGGATCATTTTGGTAAAAATTGAATACTGTAGTTTGATAATTATAGGATTTAACTTCTTGCAAAAGTAATCTAGTTCATTTATATTCTTAGATCAATAATTGCTAGGTCGATTTATGTAGGAAGGTAGCTGCACTTTGATTTCCTAGATGTATGAGTTAGATTAGTTTTCTTATGGAATGAGTTTGGCTGAACAGATAGGTAGGATTGTTATCTCCAATTACTTGATCAACTACTGAAAGATGTTTATGCATAGATTGTGCTCATTGCCATTGAAATAAAAGACCTCCCTAGGTTTGACAATTTATATTGAGCATTATGTATGTTGGTTGCAAATAATTGACATATAGGGTGACCAAAAATATTGATATTGCATGGGTCTTCATCATCGCTTTCCTCTTCTTCTTCATCATCCAAAGCGAAGTTGTAACATTCAAGGGCATGTTCTATCTATCTTGTCCATTCTGGGTGCTGATATACAGGTATTTGTATGTCTTCAAATGTTTTTCTTTGATAATATGCAGAGCCTCATTTATGCTTGGACAATCATATTCGAAGTTGAAATTTCTTTGGAAGTTCACAGTCATGATAGACCAGTCTGTTGTTCCTCTGCGGAGCTCTGCGTCTGTTTACTAGTTCTTTGGGATCTGCTCTAATGTGTGTACAAATAGATGGACCCACTCTGATTGAGGTCTATGTTCCCATGTTTTCTTGCAGTTGTTTATGTGATCCCTTGGATAAGGTTGTCCATCATAATTAACTTGTACAAGCTCAGTTTCTTCCAGAAATATGATCTCCATCATGTGCTTGCACTGTTCCCATGTTTTTAGATTTTCCTTATGCGCGAGCCACCATCTAGCGGGTGTAGCGTGCAGTGCTGAATCTAATGCTGATAGCTTATATTCATCTGGAATCACAGTATATTCTTGAAAAAATGCATGAATGCTACTCAAGCCATCATAGGTAGGGATTGTACTTACCTCTTCTCCAACCCAGCATAGTGATTTTGTGATATGCGCACATCGCCTGGCAGATACTTTGTGCACTCCGCTTTGCCAATTCTCCAATCCTGTGTCGGAGTTTGATATGCAAGAGTTGCTGCAGCGCCAACTAAGTGTTCCATTACCCTTAGGATTGATGTGGTCCACCTGATTCGCATTCATCTTGTAGATGCGATCAAGGTCTTGTGCTCTGCATTCTTCTTGTATTGGTTCACTGTATCTTGGTCCTTGTGAAGGGTCCAAGGGTGCGATGATCCAAGGGTGCGATGACCCTAATATCATGTACTTCAAAGAGCATCTTTTTGGTTTTCAAATTGATAATCACGAGGTTATCCATCTCCCAGTCTATCCCCAGTGATGCGGGATATGGGTTACTATCGTCGATGATCTTGATAACCTCGAAGTCTGCTGAACTTCTTACTCCATCAATGTCCACAAGTACATTCGAGAGTCTTCCAAAGGGGATAACTTTCTGCTGATTAGCTAGTCTCAATTGGATAGGTGACCATGATAAACTTAGTTTCCCCATCTGTTCCCATGTCTGCTTGGTCAAGACATTCACTTCTGATCCCAAGTCAAGGATGATCTAGTCCATTTCATAATCTCCAATATGCACACTGAGCCTCATTTCTTGACCTGTTCTCTTCTAACTCTTTATATGGTGAACTGTGCTATGAACACTACTCGTGTAGCTGTGTTGTTCATAGTGGTTTAGTAAGTTTTGCAATTCCACTAAGGCATCTTCCTTTTTCAATAACTTCATACAGCTTCGTAGGAACTACGCAACAGAAGTCCCTGTTTCTGCAACGGTACATGTTTTATCATATGTTGTTGGTATATCCTTTGTATGCGTTTTTTCACTTCGCAATTTAATTCTTGGTTTCACGGGCTCTGATTCTTTGAAGGTCTCCCTTGCTTCTGTGAATACTTCTTTGCTTCTATCGATATTGAAAGCAAGTGCTTTCCCCGTTGCTTTTCTTATATAGACCCCTTCAGTAGGTGTCTGTTTAGCTTGGTAGTTCTCAGAAGTCGAAGCTTTTGCTCTTTGATCTTAACCTGTGGTAGCTCCACTTCACGTCACGACGTTAATGTTTGGATCTCTAGTTCTCTTCTCTGCTACGATCATCTGAACGTTCGTATTTGGTGCTTATGTTCCTCTCTTGCATTTTTTATTGCAAAACAGGGCATGCCTCAATGACATGATCAAAATACTTACAGTATCTACAGGTATTACAAGCATTGGTGCAGTCTCTGGAAAGATGTCCCGGTTGAGCGCAGTTATAACATATCATCTTCCCTCTTCCTCTTCCTTGGCCAGTGTTTCTTCCTCTTCCTCGGAATCCACCACGGCCTCTGTATGCGCCTTGATCATACTGCACATTATCATTATTCTGCAGTATTTCTTCTTGAACTCGGTAGACATCATGCTTTCTTTCCATCATTAATTCATATGCTCTACAGTTGGAATCTGTAATATCCTTGGGAAGATTCAACCAATATATTAACTCAACTCCAAAATTTTTTATGAACTTTACTAGTAAAAATATTGTCAATTTCTCGAACAGTGCAGGAGGTAAGTGAGGGGCACTTAGGCAAGGAATGAGGATGGTGGGATGAATATTTAATTTTGGAAAATGTATGCGGTTAGGTGCAGCAGCAGGTCAGGAGATCAGATCATATTTGTCTTATGCACAAGTTACCAGTACCATTCACTTTTCAACATAGAGCAAGTCTATGCCTACTTCGAGGCTTCCTAGGAAGCTGGCATATGCATACTGGATAGGTGGGGATACTGGAAGTTAATAGCAGAGGTATTAACAGTCAAATGAGTGCTTTTTATGTCCAGGAAAGTGTTCAAGCATATTTGGGAGATTTTATGAAGAATTGGGGTTTCTGGGCTCTCCTGGGATTGTCTAGCTAGTAATTTTCCAATATTTACAAACAGAGTCTAAAAGCTTCAAATTTTTGAATTTAAGGACTGATGACTAAGTTAATGACCTTCTCCAACTGGCAGAATGTAAAAATATTGCTTAGAATGGATTTGGCAGTAAAAGCGGTGAAACTAGTCTAGAAATGACATCAATCTAGCTAGTCTTGTATTTTAACTTGATAAACTGCTTTTATAAACCAAAAACTCTGTTCTTATGATTATTATAACTCTGATATGATATGTTCCATACATAAAAACATGAAATATAGCATTCAAAACATTTCCCCTTTATTTTATTGCTTGCTTCTCAAATGACAGTGCCTCACAAGCTAATTTCTTGTTACAACAGTGGGAAAATAGAGAAGATAAGAGAGAAGTTACTTCGGATATGTAATGGAGGTTATTATAAGTCCATCTATTGATTATATGGCTGAAATTTCTGCATTATTAACATGCTGGTCTTCAATGGATGCCATCTTCAACTGGTTCTCTCCTTTAGGAAAATCACCTCCAAAACTGGCTGAGGGAGAAGTAGGAGTAGGATAAGATTAGAGATTCGATCTGAACATTGATTTATGGAATATAGCAGAATCTAATTTAAGCAACATTCAGCTGATAGAATTCACTGGAGGTCCTGAGAACATCTCTCCATAATTATATTCTTCCACTGGTGTTCCTCCACTAAATCTAGCTGCAAATCTCCTTCAATGGTGGCCTCCTCTTCAATATGACATTAGATCTTCATGGCTGAACTGTACTGAATGTTACTAGCTGTAATATTGGTTGTTGGACCTGCATAACACTCTCAAGAAATTCATGGGGCCTTGGGGCACATCACCCAAGCATAACTTGTTGAGGCACAACACTCAACTTGGAGGGCTCAAAGCTCTCACTCACAAATTCCAATAATGATCAAAAGTTGTCAAATGGAGTTGGTTGGATTCTTTTATAAACTTCATGATGACCGGCTAAGCAAGTTCTTGGCTTGGTGACTTGTGAAAGTAGGTTACCCACTTGCTCATTCTACTCCAAAGCCATGAGGGCGCATTCCTTGAGGAGAAAGGAAACTTTTTCTGCTTTCTCCACTTTCCTACTTTTGCATTCCTTCACTGAATTGGAAAGTGCGCCCTAGGGAACTTTTTCTGCACTTGCTATTTTCCTTTCTGACTGCTTTTCTTGTTTTATTCCACTTTATTCACTTTCCTCTTTTCTGGTTTTGTCTGATTTTTCCATATTTTGTCAGTTTCCTTCTTGGTTCACCTTGCCAACTTGTCTCCATTAGATTCCTTAGCTTTTCTGAAGTTTATCACTTAAGCAATTGTGGCCTACTTGACCAATTCGAATTTCCTATCCAAGTCATCAACCACTTGGCACATTTATTAGTAATAAACATTTAAATGACAATAATACAACTCAGAACTAATTTAGCTAAGCAATTAATTAATCATCCAGTAATTAATTAACTACTATGGTGTAATTGCCTCAAAAATTCCCCAATTAATTAATTTCTCAATTAATTAATAAATCACCTTAGCACTTGAATTGGGGTTAATAACTTCATGGGAGACCCTCCTTATCCATTTAATTCCTCAAATTCACCCTTAGGAATCTTCCTTCATCCATCTATTAATTATTTAATTAATGCCAAGGTGACTTAGGCTAAAATCATCCCCATGGACCATAGGAAAATTTGGGAACATGACAATCCTCCCTTCCCAAGATTGCTTGTCCTCAAGCAATGTCAAGATCCCACCAAGCTTCTGCTGCACCAACTCTGATTATCATTGTCCCCATCCATTGAACAATCTGTAAATTAAACTTGGGCCTTCAGGAAAAAATGTCTATGTAAAACAAACTGCACTGTAATTTATATCTACCATTAGCCAACAAATGAACAGAATTTTAACCTAGTTAGGATAACTGAGTAGAATTCCTGGGTCCCACTGTTTCTCCTGCAAGGAGCATAATTCTCCTGTCATCTTTGGCAATATGTCACTCAAGTGTATGCCAGGATCCCAAAGTATCAACTGCATTTTCCCTATCATCAGAATAATTTTAAAGAATATGTCATCAAACATGTGCCTTTTCATTCGGGGAATAACTGCTAGGGCATGGCCTCCAACCAAACCAAGTGGGGAGTAGAATGTCTCTTCCAATGAAAACATCCAATGGCTTAACTCTCTACCATTGGAGAAAAATTTCAAGCATCCCTCCCAGTATGCAGATTCCCTCCACATAGGCCAACCTCTACAAGTAAAATGTTCCATTAATTTTACTTGGCAACTTGCCTGCTTAGCTGCCTTCCCTTGACCATAAGCATAAAAATTTTGCAAGGAAGTTTCATGCTTTCTAGGTAATCTTTCACCCAATCCATATGTGGATGAGTGACATCAAATGGCTGCAAAATATACTTTTGCTGCTGCTCACAATTCAAGACAATGTCAGTTATAATAAGAAATTTATTGCAGAAACAAGTGAACTTTTTACCTTCTAGATTTTCTTTTCTAGTGAGGCCTCTATCCATCCATCTGGTGGGTGAATCAAAGATCCTGCTTGCTGATTTATATGAGCTATAATCAGCCATCTCTTCTGCAATAGGATCCATCTCCCATGGGGACAGATCATGATCCTCCTGCTGAACATGTGACACAAACCAGAAAAATGTCTTCACCCACTGCTCATTCCCCATTGGTGTTGTTGAATCTAGGACATGTGGAAAAGAACTATGAACCTTCTTTGCATGTCTGCAACCTTTAGTAATCAGACTTATGGCTGCAAATTCTTCATTACTGGTTGTTGTTAGAAAAACAGGATCGCAGAGCAATAACAATAAACATAAATGCAAATATAATCACACATACACATTACAAGAAAGACACAGATATATCATGGTTCACCCCAAGATGGGATACGTCCACACTGAAGTTTCCAGTCCTTATTATTATACCGTCCAGCAAAGTGAAGGGATGCAACCTGCAGCGCAGCCTCTACACTTCCTCTTCACTGTCTCACAATCTCTCTCTCTGATCTCAGAGATCTTTACAATGCATAAAACCTAATACATCAACCCTAGCCATATTACAATGTCTTTCTTTTATAAGGGAAATACAATGGTAAAATACCACAGGTTACCCAAAACCATGGGCCCAAAAACTGTTGACGAAAATAGCCCCAAATTTTTTTCTCGGGGACGTTGCCCCCGAACTCCAAGGTGGGGGAATGAGTGTACAGTCCTTTGGGGTACATGGATAATAAAATATCATCTATGAGACTAGAATATCTGGCTCCACAACCAACAATTGTCCCGAATTGGGTGCTCTCATCCCACTCTTTCATGGGGGAGTGTTTGTCTTCAAGGAACAGCTCAAGTTCCCTTGGAAAAAACTTTCTTGCTTGGTTATCATCAAACTGTTCTGCACACTCTTCAAGCACATATAAAAATGAATGATCCTCATGATCCACCATCTCATGAGTTTCCTCCCTATGTTCAAGAATTCTTTCAACCGAATGAAGTTGACTGAATGGTGTGTAGGAGGGTAGGGGGGATCTTCGCAACTTTTCATGAAGCTGCAATATTTCTGGCTTGGATTCTTGGAGGGCACTTTGAGTGCTTCTTAAAGAATCTTGGATGGCCATTAATTCATCATTGAGCTTTCTGATCTCTCCATCATCCCTCAAGGATGTACCATGAAACAATTCCACAAGCTCCAATAAACTATCTCTATCAGAAAGAAGGTTCAAGAATTTACCTTTTATGCTTGCCATGGCTTCCTGAAATTCTTCCATGTCTCTCATGGAAGACTGCTCCCCAAATTCCAACAAGGTTATTCATTAAGGAATGTGTGTAATTGAGGGTTTGAAGGACTTCTTGGATCTTTTGTTCATCCATCTTTCCAGATCCTGCGAGAAGATGAGGTCCTTGTAGATGTTTCTCCTCTTCATTTCCCATCGCTGGATCAATTTCATGCAGTGCACTTGAAGTTTTGAAATCTGATGTATATGTTTCTGCTGCAATATTTTCATCTTTCAGGTCCTCAAAAACATAATTTGGGCTGCAACATAAGTGCTCATTCATCCTTGATTCAACAGAAAGATATTCGCTTAAAGTTTCAGCCTTCATACTGCTTTCCTTTTTAACACCAGAATTCTGAACCTCATCACTATGGGGGTCAACCATTCTAAATTTTTCAATGGAAATGGCTGCCATATCAGACTAACATAATGGCACATAAAAATCAGAATTTACTAATTCACCATGTGTCATTTTCTCCTCCTTATGTGGTGGAATTTTGATGGCTTGTTCATCCACCCATTTCTCTGCTTCACACCCTACTGAGATGTGCTCAATTTATGCTTCCTGGCAGGCCTCTAGGGGTGAGTGTAAATCTGAATTATCTTCTTCCTTTGGATCAGATCCAAAAGATGTCTCACCTTCATCAATCTATCCCATTTCTTCTGCACTTGTTTTGAAATCAACCATTAAAAGATCGAGAGTGATTTTACCTCCCTCATCACCCACAATCAAGTGTTTGACTGCTAGATCTTCTACTGTGCATTGACCTTCTTCATCCACTTCTTGGAGTAATGAGGCATCAACAAGGTCTTCTTGGCCATTTCTTTCCAAGAAACTTGACGTCTCTCCACATTGTGTGGTTCTCAAATCACAACCTTTGGACATCCTTCTCGAAGAAAAACCAAATAGTCTCGCAATGCTTGTCCCTGCAAGTGGCCTTGATGAAACTTCCTTCTTGATTCCTTTTCCCTGAGATTGGGATGGATCCATATGTAGGGCTGCAAATTCTTCTTTATTTTTTCTGGCTTCTTCTCCACCCAAAGAACTAGGTGGATCTTGGTTTCCTCCCTTGATTTTTCCTGGCTGTGTGGACACATCTTTATTCCTCCCTTCTATCTTAGCTCCTAGGGGTAAAGATATTGCCTTGGATTCTTTGCACACGCCCTCAACCATATGTGCAATCCTTCTTTTTCTATCACTATTGGAGGGGTCTTTTAACAAACTTTGAATTCTAAATCACAATAGTCTCTAAAGGTCAAGGACTTCTGAACCTCCTTCTTCAAGGCAGAGTACTCCATGAAGTACTCATAGGATTTCTTAGGGTTACCTATTTTGAGTATTCCATCATAATCCTAATTAGTCATAGGTAGGTCATTTCCTATGCTCTCTTCAAACATTTGTTCATTAAGGAAATCATGTTCAACTTTGTGCAAATAAGAATTTTCGATAGGGGTTAAAGGCTCCTCTTCATATGGCTCGAAAATAAATTCTTCTTCTTCACTGACTGGTAGGAGCCACATTTTGCCTCTATGAGAAGATCTTCAATCTTCCTTCCATCAGTGAGCTTCATTCTTTCCACATGGGTGGAGGAAAGTGCTCTGATACCACTGTAATATCCTTGGGAAGATTCAACCAAGATATTAACTCAAATCCAAAAACTTTTATGAACATTACTAGTAAAAATTCTGTCAATTTTTCGAACAATGCAGGAGGTAAGTGAGGGTACAGAGGCAAGGAATGAGGATGGTGGGATGAATATTTAATTATGGAAAATGTATGAGGTTAGGTGAAGCAGCAGGTCAGGAGATCAGATCAAATTTGTCTTATGCACAAGGTACCAGTACCATTAACTTTTCAGCATAGAGCAAGTCTATGCCTACTTCGAGGCTTCCTGGGAAGCTGGCATATGCATACTGGACAGGTGGGGATACTGGAAGTTAATAGCAGAGGTATTAATAGTCAACTGAGTGCTGGTTATGTTCAGGAATGTGTTCGAGCAGATTTGGGATATTTTATGAAGAATTGGGGTTTCTGGGCTCTCCTGGGATTGCCGAGGTAGTAATTTTCCAATATTTACAAAATGATATGGATATTATACTGAGTTAATGACCTTCTCCAATTGAGATAATGTAAAAATGTTGCTTAGAATGGATTTGGTAGTAAAAGCGGCGAAACTAGTCTAGAAATGACATCAATCTAGCTAGTCTTGTATTTTAACTTGATAAACTGCTTTTATAAACCACAAACTCCGTTCTGATGATTATTATAACTTTTATATGAGATGTTCCATACATAAAAACATGAAATATAGCATTCATAACATTCCTCCTTTATTTTATTGCTTTCTTCTCAAATGACAGTGCCTCACAGGCTAATTTCTTGTTACAACAGTGGGAGAATAGAGAAGAGAAGAGAGAAGTTACTTCAGATCTGTAATGGAGGTTATTATCAGTCCATATACTGATTAGATGGCTGAACTTGCTGCATTCTAAACGTGCTGATCTTCAATGGATGTCATCTTCAACTGGTTCTCTCGTTTAGGAAAATCACCTCCAAAACTGGCTGAGGGAGAAGTAGGACTAGGAGAAGATTAGAGATTTGATCTGAACATTGATTTCTGAAATATAGCAGCATCTAATGTCTGCAATATTCAGCTGATAGACTTCATTGGAGGTCCTGATAACATCTCTCCATAATTATTTTCTTCCACTGGTGTTCCTCCACTAAATCTAGCTGCAAATCTCCTTCAATGGTGGCCTCCTCTTCAGTCTGACATTAGATCTTCATGGCTGAGCTGTATTGAATGTTACTGGCTGTAATATTGATTGTTGGACCTGCATAACACTCTCAAGAAACTCATGGGGCCTTGGGGCACATCACCCAAGCATAACGTGTTGAGGCACAACACTCAACATGGAGGGCTCAGAGCTCTCACTCACAAATTATTCCAATAATGATCAAAAGTTGTCAAATGAAGTTGGTTGGATTCTTTATAAACTTCATGATGACCTGCTGAGCAAGTTCTTGGCTTGGTGACCTATGAGAGTAGGTTACCTACTTTCCCATTCTACTCCAAAGCCATGAGGGTGCATTCCTTTAGGAGAAAGGAAACTTTTTCTGCTTTCTCCACTTTCCTGCTTTTGCATTCCTTCACTGAATTGGCAAGTGCGCCCTAGGGAGCTTTTTCTGCACTTGCTACTTTCCTTTCTGATTGATTTTCTTGTTTTATTCCACTTTATTCACTTTACTCTTTTTTGGTTTTGTCTGATTTTGCCAGCTTTTGTCAGTTTCCTTCTTGGTTCACCTTGCCAACTTGTCTCCATTAGATTCCTTAGCTTTTCTGAAGTTTATCACTTAAGCAAGTGTGGCCTACTTGACCAATTCGAATTTCCTATCCAAGTCATCAACCACTTGGCACATTTATTAATAATAAACATTTAAATGACAATAATACAACTCAGAAATAATTTAGCTAAGCAATTAATTAATTATCCAGTAATTAATTAACTATTATGGTGTAATTGCCTCAAAACTTCCCCAATTAATTAATAAATCACCTTAGCACTTGAATTGGGGTTAATAACTTCATGGGGGGCCCTCCTTATCCATATTCCTCAAATTCACCCTTAGGAATCTTCCTTCATCCATCCATTAATTATTTAATTAATGCCTAGGTGACTTAGTCTAAAATCATCCCCATGGACCATAGGAAAATTTGGGAACATGACAGAATCATCATGGCCAACTGACTTACAGAATGTGCAGTATAAGTTCTTTGGTGTTCTCACATACTTTTGAATTAAGTAGAAATATTTTGTGCGATGTCCTCTGCACCAGAAAATTTCACACCATGGTCCTTGTTGTTGGTTCAGTGGATTTGGTGCTCCACTATCAAGGTAATCTTTGAATATTGGACAATGTTCTTTCGGGTTTCCTTCTCCTTTACACTTTGTACACCAGACTTCTTCTCTGATTTCTTTTCCTTTCTTAATGTCTTGCAATTGTAGTGTTAGGTTTGCTAGTTGGGTTTGTATCTAGACCATGTATACACTTGTTTCTCCTATGGGTGAAGCTTCTAGCTTCATGGCAATTTCCAAGGCTTTTGTCTGCAAAACAACCTTCTGTTGCATCAATGGAAGTCTAATGTGTGGAAACAGCGCGGCTATGAAACACTCTTGGTGTTATTGTGGTGCTATGTCAAAGCTAACCTGATCTAACAATGCTTTGAAATTCTGATCAAATTCCCATATTGACTCAGTCATTTTCTGCTTAATCTCTTTGAGCTCTGTGATACATTGTGACTCTGACTTAGGTTTCTTGAATTCTCTTAGGAGGGCAGCCTTGATATCCACTAGAGTCCTATTCTGTCTAACATAATACTTCATAAACCAATTCAAGGCTCTGTCCCTGAATGTAGTGACGAGGTGTGCTTTCTTAACAGCATCATCCTGGACTTGCTTAACGTTCCATATGGCTTCACACAGAAACCAATGTTGCTCAGGGTCTTCTAGACCTGTTCCTTTGAATATCGGCAGTTTGATATCATCTTTCATTCTCCTTCTAGGAGGCACAGTCTTCTGTGCCGTGTTAGGGATACTACTACTTGGAATGTTCTGAGTGCTTGCTCCTGCAGTGTTACTACTACTAATGTTCTATGGGTTAGCAGTACTGTCAACTGGCGGATTTTGTGGAGTGATGGGCTAATAGGTAGCTACTGGAGGTTGTTTTTCACTATCAGGCTCAACTTGTAACTCAGTTTCTATAGAGATGTGAAGTTCATTTTCATTCGGGTTTTTTCTGCACTAGACTTGTATCTTTTACCACTTCTTAGTGTATGAATGTGTTCTTCTGTATCACTGTCGTTAGCTCTGAACATTACAGACTCAAAAACTTGTAGGTATCTTACTGCATTTTTAAAACACCTTTTTCTGCTAACAACATTTTAATGTATAGGATAAGATTGTTTAGGTACTTACCTCTGAATCCTTTGAAGAAATTTGCCTCTGCTGCGCTATAACACTTCAACGTGTCGACAACAAATTCTGTACCGTAGCCTTCTAATATGCTATCCAACCAGAATTCTACTGCTCTTGATATTGGATTATCCATCGCTTTAAGTCTCTGAACTAGTTCTGGAGTCCACGCCATAGGTTCTCCTCCCTGATAGCAGGTTTTTTGTTCTGCTAGTCTCAATAACCACTCATATAGATCGCTGCTGAATGTTGTGAAGAAAATTTCATGGATATCAGAATATAGATATCTCTGCAACCATTCTTAATCAAAGAAGCGCGGATGTTTGTTCTCCTTTCTTTCAAACTCCTTATCTATATTGTCCACCCAGTTCTATATTTCTATTCTCTCGGGATGCCAATATTTTGAACACATCACCAGTTCAAGCACGACAATGGAACCATTTGCTGGCTTGTTTTATCGTTCTTTAGCTTTTAAATATTGACCCGAGTTTTGCGCGGTTCGAGGAACCAACAAAACCCCTTTTCACCGGCCCTTTCGGCAACAGTCTGCAAGCAGACTGAGGTCTCACCCAAGGTGAAGTTATGGGGAGGTTACGAAGTCAAGTTTCCACAGCCGGGTGATGCGCGGTTCGGACTAGCTTATGACACGAAGATCCTTCTCTTCCAGCTCTCTGACTAGCGAGCAACGCGTTACAGGACTTGCGCTGCAGAGGATCCAAGTATGCAAGGTAGCTGCACTACCTAGGACTGCGCGGCTGGACACTTAGATACTTTCAGCATTCGTCAAATCTATGCAATTATGTAACTTATGCCTTTATCCATACACATTACTTAGATTGCCCTACATTTGATGTCTTCTAAAATGAAATATGCATGCATTCACAAGTATTTACCGCTTGTAT
Organism: Larix kaempferi; assembly: GCA_027924585.1. Classification (NCBI taxonomy): domain Eukaryota; kingdom Viridiplantae; phylum Streptophyta; class Pinopsida; order Pinales; family Pinaceae; genus Larix; species Larix kaempferi. The sequence goes on along the minus strand of BSBM01000238.1, from coordinate 3,529,682 downwards.
ATCTGACTTAGAGCAAGATTACTTAGACTTTGATCTTGTCATTCACATTCCCGAAATATATCTAATAACACGAACATGGAAGAATAGATGTGCATAAGAAAATACAACATCATAAACAAAGAACATATTCACATAAATCTCATTACACAACACAAGATTTAACATGGTTCACCCACAGGATGGAAGCTACGTCCACAAGAACTGTTGTTTATAATAAATGGGAAGGGTTCAACAGTTCCAGTCTGCACACTCAGCTGCAAACTCTCTTCTCTCTTCAATGGGTCTCTGCGCACACAGCTGCAGAGCCTCTCTATAATAGTCTCTCAACGGAGATCAACAAAACTCAACAATGACCAAAAAGAAGACTAACAATCAATGATTAAATGCTTCCCTTACAAAAATTCCCTTTTTTATAGATCGTGCTCACAGGTAACATCTTTACATTCATGGTGGGCTAAAGCAAACCCTAAGGTACCCAAAATGGTGTGGTTACCCCGCTAACCAAATCTGTTAGTCTATGATAGCGACTTCATCGTCGTGGCCATCCTTTTGCATTGTCTCTGGCTTCTAGCATATTCAGACTATGTGTGATCACGTCACTTTCAACTTCTCTGTTGAACGCATGCCGATAGGTCGCTTTCATCCTGTTGTTCCTTCTCTAACGGTTTTGTGTGCCTGGTTTGCTCTGTGCTGCTTTTGCTCGTGTGACCGATCGCTTTACTTCTTCGCCACTCCTTACCCACCTATCGGGAATCTCAAAGTATCTTCCCCAAAATAGATCACCGATCAATCTTACCGGAACTTATATCGTTTTCCTTCCAAAATTCTTCCATGCTGGATCTTCGTGGAGCTGACACTTCTCAGTGCTAGATCTTCGTAGCGCTGTAACTTCTCCTTGCTAACGCAGCGTTGCGATGTAACTTTGCAGCTCTAAAAACTATCTTGTCCAAAATTGACTTAACTTGGGTCGCGCCCAACACCCTAACAAGCATGGAATTGCCTCTTCCATTTCATAGCTGGAGCAATTCCTTTTTTTATATGAGTTTCCATACTATTCCAATCACCTTCAGAAATCAGGGTCAAGTCCGACTTGGCCCTTCTTGGACTTCTATACACTTATCAACGCTACCCTTTGTTCAATGTCGATGCCCAGTCAAGGGCTAGATGTCTATATGGAATCGAATCAGTCTCTCTGTGCTGATCAGACAGTCCCTATTGGTTGTCGGGTCTCTCCCAGCGAGATACTACATGGTCGTTGGTGTCGGTCTCTGTTCTTTCGCAGCTCTAACAGGCTTGCAAGCTTCAACTTCGGCCCAAGCAACCCCAGTTCTATAACTTGGGCTTTGATACCACTCTAAGACATTCCCCAGCCACCCAGGTGTCCTTCAGTGGCGATGGGAGACCACTAATACATTTGTTTTCAACAATTAACCCCGATTTGGTACGCAACCGCAATGGCCATCGATACGCAATACACATTCCGCGATCTGTAATCCGCATGCGGAACTGGGGAATCGGATTTCCAAATTCAACTCTCCAACGAAATCGTGCTCTCGACTTCCGCAACCCATAATGCGGAAGTCGAAATCCAGAATTCAATTCACTGCCTTGGAATTACTTGTTTGACGCCCGCAATTCCACAATCCGCATGTGGAACTTGGAAACCTAAATCCTCCAATCGCCATTCTAGAGGATTTACTCATATGCAATTCCGCAATCCGCAACCTGCGTTGTGGGTGTCGGAAAGCGGAAACCTCATTTCGTATCTCGGGGAAAACCATCTTCCGCAATCCACTCTGCGAATGTGGAATGGAAGAAATCTGATGCGCCAACCCTGTAGAAATTGACCTCCCGACATCCGCAATTTGCATTCCTCTTTGCAGACGCAGAAAGTTAGAAATCCCACGTGCCATCTCTATGGAATTCTCCCTTCCGACTTCTGTAATCCACAATCCACTTTGCAAATGTGGAAATTCTAAAGTCTAACCATGCAATTCCAAGGGTCGGTCCCTGACCTCCGTAATTCGCAATCCGCATTGCGGATGCGGAAAGGTCGGGACCACAGACCTCTGCACCTGCCAACTTCTTGTGGTGATAACTCCTCCATCCTTGGACCAAATTGGACAAATTTGGGATCGTTGGAAAGCTCATGGAGAGCTCCATGCAGCTGCAGAGTCTTCATCCACACCTGAGGACTTTGTCCCTTCCCTTATTCCACTCCAAAATATGATTTAAAGCCCCATCTATGCCTCTTTACCACTATGTGAGGAAGCTTTGCTCCCTTCTGCTCTATCTTCTCTCCTTCATCTGGTCCACAAGATTCATGAACACCATAGGGGTGTCTATTCTATACATTTTCTAGACTTATCCCTATTCATCAAAACATAAGGTCATATAAGTACAAGGATAAATACAAAGATGCAGATGTGCAGGAGCATGATAAATGACTCATGTAGGTAGATTCATACATCAATAAACACAGGGGGACTGAAACATTATCCACCCACACATCTAACATGTATCCACCATACCCATAATAGTCATTAATTAGTTAAATCAGTGTATAAGTAAGATACACAACAAACTTAAACACAATTCATAGGCATACAGTCCTATTCATCAATGGACCATTTCCATAAGAAAATAGATGCATGCATATACTTAACAACTCTAGTTGAAGGCAGCATCATCCACACACAATGTGTCATGCATTCATCAATCAATATCATGCACAACAAAATGAGACATAAGGCATGGGCATTCAACCCTATTAATCAGTGAACAATTCATGGTAATTTGAAACACGTGTGGGCATAACTTAACACATAGAACACTTATATTTTGCATTGAACCTCCGAGAAAAATGGCTATGGACTACAGTTTTCCAACCCAACCATAGGTCTATTCCCATCCTGTACTATTTCAGCACTCAGAGACCACCCCCGAGCTGGGGCTATGTATCCACTAAGGAGGGACTAGGCAAGCTCACTCATAGCCTTAGGCATAGTCCTTCAAGGCATCCAGCAAACTGTTGATTTTTCAAGAAAACGGGGAGGTAGGTAAAGGTTGTCTAGGTCAATAAACTCATCCATGGGGATATAGGTATATCCTGATGACCTCAGGAAGTTCAGGCACCCCCATCCCCTCCACTCTCAGCCTAAGTAAGGTCCTCTTCTTTGCTGCACAGTCCCTAAGGCGCCCCTTCCCTTAGCACTAAACTGGGAAGGTGTGGTTGGTCTTAACTATTATATTAAGGTAAATGAGGAATTTATAACTCTATTGTGCATTCCAAACCCTCTTGGCTCCTTCCCACTGCAATTCCACACTCGGATCTCCTCAACGTTGCGGTTGAAGCTTTGCCCTGCGTCCATGATTTCGAATAACAGGTCTGGGTTTCTCTATGGGTTCTCAGGCATCTAACTCTCTCCAAAACACACCAAGGTTCGGTTCTATGGATATTATCCATGGTTTCTCTTCCTATGCAATTCTCTATGCGTCTTTGGCTCTGTAATTCGCAGCCTTACTTAGGATCGAGCTTCATGGTTTTATTCTTCTATGCTCGGTCTGCTGGGCCGCAAAAGGGTTCAACTGATGATTTTTCTGTTCAACCCAGGTCTGGGAGTGAGGAATAAGTCCTCCATTAGGTAGGGTGTCTTATGGGACAAGCAAGACAGAGCCCCATACCCTGCCTTACGGATTTCAGGGCAGTCCCATACTCCATCAACCTCATGAACAACGTTCTTCACCCACCTCATTACAACAGCATTCAATGGCAGCTAGGACAATCAAAGGGGTTCTCAAGGTGACATATGGCAGCCTAGGGTTCCATTACACACCCCCCACTCACAAGTCCCTAGTGGATACATGTTTCCCCCTCATGTAGTTGCATCCATAGCTAGCCCTTGGTATTTTATTTACATGGTATCGTTTACATCATTTACAATTTTTCCATGGCTTGCTAGCACATGGATAGCATAATACCAAATACGTGCCTCTTTAAGGTCAAGCATTCACTATCAAGGCCTTGGCCTTGAGCTCCATCCTAGGATCATACATATCATGCATACAATATTTACATTACAGTCAAAATATCCTAAGTGTCAAAACGAGGGACATTAAATCTTCTTCTTAGCCTTCCTTTTCTTCTTCTTCTCATCCACGTGATTACTAACGTCATAGCTTTCGATAGGTGAAGAGGAAGAAAGGGAAGCATAATCAACATTTGAGGAAGAAGGCGAAGGATAAACTTGAGGTTGATGCTCTTGTGGGGGAGGACTGTGATCCAAAACAATCGGTGCACTTGTGATAATCGGATTGGAGAACAACTATACTGGTAATCCTATATTCAATCCAGGAAGGCTAAATGTGGCCATGAAGGGAGGACCAACACTTCCACATGGGGGAGAAACAAAAGACATACCCTGAAAAGGGGTCTGTTGGTTGGTAGTCCCAGAATAATTTTCCATATCTAAACTCTCTAAGAACCTCTAAATTACCACACAAATCAAACACTACTCAAATCTAAAAGCAACAAGCAGTTTGTGAAAGGGATAGATAAATAGGTTGGATTCTCATAGGATTGTCAAATTTTCGTAACTCGTGATATATTGTAGGGTCCAATAGTTATACTCAGACCAATATTTTATAGCACTAACCAGGGAAGATTAGGACCGTACCCCCATCCGTATAACTTGACTACCTAGCAACACGTGCATAGCAATCTTCCTGATTGTTGTTCTCAGTGTATTGCAATAATAAGATGACCAATAGGTTTACTCATATAGTTCCAGGATAATAAAGGTGTCTCTCAATATACACAAGGTACGTGGGAGCTCAAATCTGTAGTAGTGATGTCTAATGCACAACCATACAAAAGGGGACTTCCTATATACCGTCGAGTAAGTGAAATAACCTTTCGATCTACCATAAAAGTATGTGAAAGGTCGTTTGATATACCAACGAGTACATGGAAGAACCACACAGACCCTGGAATGCAGTGCAGACAAATAACGACAAATCCTACACTTTAAGACGTCGGAACACGTCTCTAACCTATTATTGAAGTTGCTAAATATTTTAACTTAACTAGCGCTTGATTTTATCTTATGTGGTTAAGTGGAAGCATGAAGTGTAGACTTGTAAAGTAAACAAGATGCACCACTAATATAAATGAAATGCAAATCTTTCATTTTTCGATGAAGTCCTACTTAAAGAGAGAGTAAGAGGTTATTTTTCCCAAGTGAACAACCCTATGCAAATGCCATTTTAACGTTTTCAAACATGGTAGAAACAAGCCAATCCACACCAAAGAAAAAATTATTTGGAAACCTTAATATGGGTCAAAGAGACTGTAGGATGCATGATTCATGCAATTCATTTTACTTAAAAATGCATGCAAAATACTAGTTTTGACTAAAGGGGCCAAACATGGCTCCAAATCTCAAGAAGACCCAAAAAGGAAAAAAAATCGATTTAACAAATAATGGGAGAGTAGATATTTAATGAAAAGAAGAAGGGATCTAATCAATGTTTCCAAACAAGAAAGAACATTTTCTAACCCCTAACTATGCAAAATCTAAAAGTACCTTTCTTTTCTTTTCATAAAACTCAGATCTGAACCAAAATAAGACTAGCTAAAAGCAGAACTCTTTTTGGATTTTTCATAAATATTTCAAATCTAATAAAGAAAGCGAAAATAAAGTTCTTGATTTAAACTAAGATGGAAACAAAATATTTTCTTCTCTTCAACTGTAGAAAGCATAAAACACTGTACCAAGCCAGTCACAAACCAAGCCATAGGGCACTGAAAGGTCTGGGCAGAAATCAAGCCAAAAATCAATACGTCGACGAAGGATGAAGGTATACACTAGAGTGTTGGTGGGTAATCGACGCGGTCTGCTAAAGGGAAAAGCGCGGCAGCGACGTAGTCTGTCTGAAGGCAGAGCGCGTCAGATTGATAGTGACGCTCTATACATGAAGGTAAAGTGCGTCGGGAAACCCAGAAAATTGAAAAAAGAAATATTTTCAATCCAATCAACAGACTTCAAGGTGTGAGACCTAAAGGGAATTATATAGTTGCATATAGACATTCAGATCTACCAATTGGATGTGATATACCAATAGAAAATTAAGCCAGATCTAATAAAAAATAAGGAAAGCAATGAAATCTAAAACTTAAATAACTCGATCCCCAACGAAGTCACCATTTTTGTTATCAGACAATCCATCGGTGTGGACACCAACCGATCTCCCTAGTCCGAATGGTTTGAATCTAGAACAAATAAAAACAATAATGAAAACATTTCCCTAGATCTATCAAATTACTTGAATACAAGGATTCAAGTCCATACCTCGTTTATGATGGTCGTCCTCGTAGCTTGAATCTTTCGCAGTCCTGCTTGTTGATGAAGAGATTACCCGCAAAAGATTCAAAAGGACAAAGACAAGAGACTACAAGATAACATGATACATCTAAGCAATTGACCAAGGAGAACCACTATAAATGAAATTACACATCATTTATGGGAAATGAAGACATTGATGTATTAATGAAAATAGAATAAAGAATTACAACCAATGAAACCTTGGTGTTGAAGATCCTTTCCAATGTAACCTTGCCTCAATTTTCCAATCATGGAAGAATGGATTCCTGGCTCAATTTCTACAGCATTTGGCTACCCTTATTTCCACCCCCCTATCCCATGAAGAGGAGATTCATTTATAGGCCAAAAGAGATGAGGAGGAGAGGAGAGGATTAGGGAGAAGGATGAGGTGGGATCCTACTAAGTTGGGAGGCGAGTCAGATCCACCCTATATGGAAGGGACAGGCCTCCATGAGGATCTCCTTTGAGAGACTTCTTGAAACTTCTCTTTTTTCCCTCCGTACAGGCACCGACACACCCTAGACACTAGCAACATGCTTCGATGACACACTTTGTAATGGATCAAGGTGAATCTATCCTGAAAAGATGTGCCTTGCTATAAGACAAGGTGCATTGGCCTCTCTAAACATGGTTTTTACAGGGGAAAAACCTCATGGCTCATATTCCAAGGATTTTGGTCAAGTACTTCAGGTATTTAGGCAAGGATAAAGTGTACATGGTTCGTAATCACGATGAGTACAAAATTTCCATGTAACAATAATTGGTAATGCAACCCTTTTCTTTTCTCAGTGTTCTTGATTTACTCGCATGGATGAAAAGAAGGATATTAAATAAACATGAGAAAATAAGTAGATTCTTCTCAATATCATCCTAAGTTTTTCTTATCTTTCCAAGTTCTTTTCTCCTATACCTCTTCTCAAAGGGTTCAATAAAAGTGAAGACTGGATTATTTTATTTCCAATGCATCCATATGACATCATACCACGGTTGAGTTGACATGGTCGCGTGGTGCCTAATATATGCAATACTTTTCATCCAAGTGAAGAGAGTTTATGCATGCTCTCCCTAGAGCTCTATTGTCATCATATCACTTATGATTAAAAATTAAAATATATGATTTTGTTGTGTTTTGAGTGATTGACCGAGTTGAATTACATGATTATGAGACAAAAAATGCTATGAGTGGTTTGGGAATAATCTGGTTTCTTGGATGTGAAATGGAAATGATTGTGATTGTCATGTTCAATTTGCTTGTTTTTTGTATACTGGATTTTTTCCTACTTTTGCATTGGGTTTTCAATTGAGCGTGTTTCTATTTTATGTATGTGCATTCAGACTGTTAGTAATGTAGGTGGGTGTGTTTCCACTTTCTGCATATGTACCAATTTGTAAATCATTGTTTGGGTGTGTTCTAGATGGTGGAAATGTGTCCTACCTAAAAATGTCATAAATTGGGTGTGGTTTCAAAAACATCGTAGCTTGTTTCATCTTGGTTTCTATTCTTAGCTTGTACATGTTTGTGTCTTCAGCGGTGTAATGTTGTATTCCCATATTTTGATAATTGGGTAAGGCGTCATCTTTGTTGTCTTATCTATTGCACCATCACTAGGAAAATTTCTCAAGATATGAAAGATATAAACTTTATATATAAGCACAAGATGAAGTAAAGTACATACCAGATCCTTACGTCAAGGATAGTACAAAAATTCCAACTATCCAAAAATCCCTAGGTAGGGTAAATCAACAAGCCCAGCTAGATCCAATAAGAATATCCAATTTGGATCTATTCGATTCAGATTGTAATTAATAAGAAACTCTTCCCCTGCAATTATTGATTTAATGGTACATACAAAAACACGGTTTCCTTCACGCCACTCAAATATGCAATTGGTTGCTTAATTGTAGACCCTAGTTGTGTATTGTTTATAAACCCTGCAATATTCCTTGTAGCTTTTGGCCTTCCGTCAATGTACAACGTTGCTCCTTTATTTTGATCCTTGTCTTTCAGCTGTAAATAATTTGCTGACAATCCATATCTGCGCATACTTCGTGTATATTGGACTAGTCACATCCAATCTTTGTAGTTGTAACAGGGTCCAACATACTCCATCAATTCAATACATTTGTCGTAACCGACCTTTATGCCATCCATTCAAAACAACCCCAAACCATGTAATGACGATGGTGCAATTCTATATATCCTCTCGTTCACACAAAAATATGTGTTTAGTGGAGGAATATCCTTGGCTACCCATTGCTTCACTAGATGTGTGTACCTCAAGGGCACCTCGATGTCGCCTATTGTCTCATCATCATAGGAACATGACCCCCTTCAACGAGAAAAAATTCCATGCGTTTATGGAATTTTCTTCTGAATTTTTGACATATAGTTGATATAACTCTTGTAGACCTACTGTATGTCTCACTTTCCTCTAGTCTTCCTAAAATCCCCTCGCTCGAGGAAGACAAATCTGACAAATACTTGTTTGGTTCTACATGCACCATGGGAAAAAAGTTCAAATAGGACCTTGTTGGGTATGCATAATTCATATTAGAAAATTACAAGGAATTAAGGCATGCATTTTCCACTATCATCATACATAGTTACCATGCCTCCCCCAAGCTTGAAAATGCATATGTTGATTAGTAAGGGATTTTTCCTTTAATTGTCTTGCATGTTCAAAATTGGAAAAAATGGCCAAAATTAATTTTTGAATGCCTCAAGTTCGTATAAGAAGGAATCATCAAAATTTTGAGCCTGTGGGTTGATAAAATATGTGAGACATACTTTGGAATATAATGGAATATGATTTGAGATTGGATATAAAAAAATGGACATAAACTAATGGAATATGATTTGAGATTTGGATATAAAAAAGTGGTAATGTAGAGAGGTCAAGACAATAAGAGGAGACTGAGAATAAATTTGAAAATATTGTGATCTTAAAAAATTCCATTGATAAGACTGCAAAGTTTGCAGAAGATATGTTATCATGCAGACCTCGCACTAGAACTTGTACATTATACTTGAGATAATAACCATATAAGTTCCAAGTAAAAAAATATTGAATTTTTTCCTTTCTAGATGAATAACCATAGAGATTTTGATTAAATCTATAACAAATGTCATAATAAGGAGAATAATTTGGTGTGTAATTTTTTACTTTCATAAATATGCCCTACCTCATCCACTAATATGGTCTCCTAATCCTCATGTGGGAGATGTCTAGTTGAGGGGATTATATTCTTGGGTACAAAATGAGGAGAGCGGATCCATAAAAGCCTAGAGATAAATAAAAGGAACTCAACATGAGCTTATGGGTGAGGGTTGAAACTACTAAGATTGTAGATGTATTTAGAAACTATGTTAATGGTTTAGATATGGAGGTGATCCCAATTCTAAAAGAGGAACAAGACGAAGGCACACTGCAATATCAAAGCACCATGAGGAACTTATGGGATAGAGTGTTATAATTATGCAAAAATAAGTGGGAGGAGTTGACTGCACTCAAAAGAGAAAAACCTCTCTCCATAAGGCCTAAAAATTTCTCGATACAAATTGCAATTGTATGTGGACACTATCAAAAGATGAATCTGAATTAGAATGGACTAAGATTTAAATTCCCACTTTTGCTACACCCCACTCCATCATGGAAATATACTAATGAGATTATTGACTTAGAGAGAGAGAAGAAGAAGAGATGGAATACAATGGAAAATGAATTAGGATATCATGACAAAGACACCATTATACACTTTATGGCATATTAAGAACATAGGGAGATATGCAAGCATCAACAACTTGAAGATGAAGAATTATTAAAGCACGACACTAGCTTTGGGTTATTTTAATTCTATATTGCATATATGTATGCAATGTTCCAATTGGGGGGGTATGATGATCCCTTGGATTACCATATATTTCCCATCTTGTTTCTGTATATTATTGTTATATTATCCTCAGAGAGATAATAATTTCATAAGCACTCTAATTTTAATGGTCCATCTAGATATTGTTGACATATGCTTTTTAAAATGAATGTGGATGGCTTATTTTCAAAACAGTATGATAAATGCATGGTGTCTTAAATATTTTGAGTTGATTCGGTTGATTTGAATTATGTTCACTAGTGCTGATTGGAAAACGTAAGGTTTATTGTAGTGATGAATGAAAACCTTGGAGTTAATCCCATATTGGCCACAAATCAAAAGGGGGTTCAACCTTTGTATAACTATTACATCTTAAGAACTTTAGGAATATCTCAATTAAGGAACAAGAAAGGAACAAATAAAGGGATTCTATCACAAGATATAAATACTCATTCAATCATACTACTAAAAGGGCCGACCAAAACTCTATAGTCCACCCTCTATCTCTCCAAAATGGAGTTAAATCATCCCACCCCCAAGCACTCAAGTGAGACTGAAAATTTTGATACCATGCCAGATCTAATTGATCCACAAGAAGCAAAAATTTCACATGTGGGATTTGTACCTAAGTAGGGAGGATAAAATATTTTCCACATAACCACCCAAGCTAAATCTAATAGACAAAATGTTATTTGTTGTGTAGTGTATTGGTACAATAGTTGTGAAATATTGATGGATTGTGTATTACCTTATTAATGTGTTTGAACTTTTTATTTTTTTTATTGAAATTGCCATATGAACCACATTGACATTCCTAAGATGATAAGAGAACCATGACCTTTAGAATCTTGTGGAAATATGAAATAGATATAAAGATTCCTAATATGGTTAGGGAGCATTGGATAGGGAAGTGATTCCATATTGTTATTATCGCCCTTTGTTGTATTAGTTTCATGCATATGCACATATTTTCATGTGTATGTGCATGTACATACACATATGCAACTATTACAATGAAACATGGAATTCCCAACACTCTAGGGATTTCCTTCTCTTTAATACATGCCAACCACCCAATTCATTCCATGTTTCCTTATAAAAAGTAATCATGCAACTATTTCCAAGTTAAAATATCATTTCAACTCTTCCAACAATAGCACCGACCTTTACAACTTGTATTGGAGAGGAGGGACGAACTCATAACCCTAAAATATGTGGCTACTTGCTGCTTAGAGCACACTGGAACATATAAGGAGAGAATATGAACAACATCAACAAAGGCTACGCATTGAGCAATCCCCCAAAATCAACAATTCATGCTATGAACTCCAGGAAGTACATGGTTTGATATGCATATGTCACAAATGCTGATGTGATTGTGCAAATACCTTTGAATAATTTTCCTCGATCATTTCATGCAAAAATACATCAACATTGTCTTATTTCATTTATGACCCTTTCAAAAAGTCCTCAAGCTGGCTACACTATCTCCATTTCAACTCATTCCTCTGGTTTCTGCAACAATATGCTACAGGAATGTTGAGGTATGATTGCTAGTTGTAGAGTCATTCAAAATCCACCATGAAATGTTGACATCACATAAGTATGCAATGCGATAAATGTGTAAAGATTCCCCTTTATTCCAATCAGATCTAGGGTTCACAAACAAGGCTGAAAAGGAATCATCCTGCTACTCATTGATGCATTCCTTTGTTTGCATATTACTAATGATGGAAATGTCTTATCTTTTGGAGCGATATGATAAAGGTGCTATAGGTAGATGCCTCAAATTTTTGTCTTGAAACATGGGCTCAAATATATCTTCTTTTCCAAAGAATCACAATACCAATTATCTTGCATTTTTTCCATGTGTTGTTGCCACAAACCTAGGCCTAAAATTGCCATAACTTTTTATGCCAAGCCCGCATTGATTAAGGATGCTACATCACTTAGAGCTATTATGTTCATCTACATCCTTATCACCATTCTTAATTCTAGACCCTCACATAGTCCTTAATGTTTATGATCTTATCTTACATGGGTAAGGATTTACTAATAATCATATATAACTAAATTTGAAAAACTAATTATATGTGTGTGCTTACAATAAGACTTATAGATCATGTACTTTGATTTCATGATTATCACTACATTGAATAGTACATTAGTGCATATGAATAAAAGTCACACCACTTTAGGGGTGAATATATATATATATATATATATATATCTAAGAATTTAAAAAAAAAGTCTAGTTCTTATTAAACCTATAGAATCACTAGCGCATACCCTAACATGCACATTGCAATGAAAACACATATCTTCTGAGAAGATTTATTATTAGTTTTCCTTGGACCTATAACTACACTAACGCACAAGAATACAAGTTGTGCCACCATAGGGTTAAATTAAAATTCTTTTTCCATTTTAATTATTTAGGTCTAACACCCTAGATCAAAACCTTGCTCAATAATCAACTTAGGTCTTGAAACCTTTGAAATTGATTAATTTGGACACTTTATACATACTATCACATTGGTCAAGATGATTTTAAGAAACTGGGGATTGTTATTTAAAGGTCAAATTGAAGCATGAAGAAAGGGGTATTCACCTAGGCATGGAAGCTTGATGAAAGTAAGTGCACACATTTTTCCCTTGAAAACTATGATGACATTCCAAGGGCACCTTCCAACGCAGAAATGTGGACATAAATATGTAGATAAGTGCAACTAAACGTGAATGTATGCTACATGTGCAATATTTCCTCCAAATGTGTGAATACCCCTTAGCATGTGAAACAAAAGGAAAACATGGATCTTCATCACCACTTTGAAATGATTCATAGCATGCTCCAAAGTTCATATATGCAAGTGCAATGATTATTGAAATAATGCCTCTAAAAATGCAACTTGGACTTGAATTTTCTAGGTGGTAACAAGTCACATGGTGTACATCAACTTTTCCTTTAGGTACATCCACAATTTTTTCTGATATACATTACATTTGTACAACTTTGGGAAATGTCTTGGCAAGGTTATCATTATGGTTTACTATTGTTATGTTTCGTGACCTTAAATATATTTTTCACACTGTCAATAGTAAAGGTTGCTAACACATCAAAAAATGGACAGGTTTCTTAAAATCATCTTGACTAATGTGTGCATAGTAAGTATTCACTTTGGTTTCTAAAACACACATCCATAGTAAGTATGATTGGATTCTATATTTTTCATTTAGAACAACCATGATAGTGGTTCAACCCATTCATATGGAGTAACCATGTATGGGGGTTATCCCATGCACACAAATTAACCACACCATATTCCAATCCACATGTCTAGAAAATCATCCCTGGTCTCTAGCTTAAACATCCAAAGTAACTACGCATGGCTACTCGCCATTGTATTTCTCCATCCAATGTCAACACCTTGTAATGTGTTGCAAATGATAGATTTTTATGCTTAAGATTCTAGATATTGTTCCCCTCCTAGTGAATTAAGCCCCATTAAGTTCCTCTAGACCAATCATGTTAACTCAACGGTAGTCATGGCCAAATCATTCTTCTTGTTTCTAGTGAATTATTTTGTTTCCATTCAAGTTGCATAATTGCAACTAACTTGAACATTGCCACGTGAATAACACACCTCAATCCTAAATCTTGCAAACATTTATATTGCTAATATTCTAGTATTATTCAACCTATCCTTACTATTAATGGTGGCACTTCACCTTATCCCATCGCTTGTGATTGCATTTTCATTTGCAAGTTGTCGGGATCCGCATTTTGATTTTGATAGAAGACAAGTTGCAAATTGAGGGGAGGGCATGGTGGAATGGAATTAGTAGATAGAAAAGATACAAGTCACTCCACCCATATTGAAAATTGTTAGTAACATTATATAGTATTAGTCACAGAGGGAGACAAGAACTAAAATAGCGGGCGAGACTCCAGGTGATCAAGGAGTTGATTGGCGAAAGAGTGAAGATACTCGATTGGAGTAGAAGTAGATATAAAATAGTTATGGTTTATTGATTTTGAATGTACCTTCCCACCTTCATGTGTATCATTATAAATGTCAATACCTTGTCCTATCAAAGGGATGATTCTCTGTTGGTTATCTATATACTAGTTATTTGTTGTATGTATGTTAGTTACCTATCGATTAGTAGATTGTTATCTAAGTTATGAACTATGCTCATGTTATGATATCATGGCTTACGAATTTTTATGTAGTGATGTATTGGGTTGCATTTGAGATGCATGTGATCCCCATATTATGAATCAAATCTTGAGAGCCATAATTCCATGGAGATTGAACTTTGAAAAGCGTGAATGGTGGAAAAATGTAATTCAAAAAATATTTGAGTCAAAATCACTATTGGTGACTACATGAACCTCTACCTAACACATTAATCTCCTCTATTTGGTGATTGTGTAAGGACTTGGGTCCTATTTTTCAATATCCACTGAATTGGATCCATGGAAATGGAAAATCCATTCAAGTGTGGGATGACAAGATCCTTGTAAAACTACCTCTTTCTCATTTCTAAAATGTTAAAGAGCTCAAATTATGGCTAAGTGCGCAAGGAATCCAATCTCTCTTTAACATGTCAAGATGAGAATCAAAAGAGGATGAAAGATGGTTGGGATGGTAGCATATCCACCTTAAAATCATCTCCAATATCCCTTTTCCAATATTCTACATCATGTTAGAGGATCTACCCCGGTCAACAAGCTCATGCTGAAAAATAGAGGATGTAGAAACTATAAAGAACCATACAAATAAGTAGGGTTATGAAGATATTCTAGCATCTTACAATCTTCCACCACTATCTACCTTTTGGAAGTGATTCTAGAAAGGGGACTAACCTTGCCAAAATTCTCTTCTTCTATTAGCTAATGATGAAAAAAAATACTATTACATCTGAGAATCTCCACAAAAGAGGGATATATGGCCCTTCTTGTTGACATCTATGCCTTTCTGTAGAGGAAATGATAGTCCATTTTTTTTAGAATGCAAAAGCAATTTTGGTGTCATACTTGACAAATTTGGGTAATCAAACTAACAATTCCATGGATTTGAGATATATGATTAGTTTGTGGAAAACTTCATATGATGCACATGCTATCAAGAAATTTTTATTGGAAATGGTTTGGTTAGAAATCCAAAAAAAATTATCTTGAAAACTTTGTCTAGCTTGAAACCATGCTTTGTTTAAACAAGAAACCTCGTAAATGAAAAACGCAGCAGAGCAAGCTTGGTATCTTATGGAGTGTTGACCCAAATTTTGGGGAAACATAATGTAATCATAAAGCATTGCGACTTCTACTAAGTTGTGATAAAACCTTGGATAAATTGACATATGAGGAAGAGTCTCTCACCAATTTGGAGGACATTGCGTCATGGAAACCTCCTCAATCTCTCTTCCTCCTCTGCTTCCACTGATCCTATTGAGCCTATGGATCTGGGATCCTCTTAACCTCGCGAATATGTGTCCTCTGATCCTCTTGACTTCAAAACATTACCTCTCTTCCAGAGACCTCTGGAGCTCTCTTCCTCCTCCACTTTGCAACCTCAAGCTTGACTTGTTGAGTTGGTAAGTGGTCGCGGGATGGAAAATGGTAAGTGTCGCAATATGGTAAGTGAACCAAATAACCCCTCTGCTTTGCTACCTCTAGATATCTCTTCCTCCTCCCCTTTTCAACCTCAGGCTCGGCTCATTGATATGGTAACTAGTCGCGAGATGGAAAATGGGAAGTGGCCACGAGATGGTAGGTGAACCAAATAGTGGGAATGCTATGAATTATATGTTTTGAAGTTTTGTTTTTATTTTTTACTTTTCTATTATTTACTATTTTCTATATTTTCTATATTTTATTATGTTTATTATTTATACCCTTAGACTTGTTTTTTTATATTATGTTTAATATTTATTGTTTAAAATGCCCCTTAGACTTTCCATTTGCACACCAACATCACATTCATTCTCAACACGGTGTAGATATTGTGAATAAAACCTCATGGTCAATAAAACTTGGTGTTATTATCTTAATGATGCCCATATCCCACTGAGATGCTAATGATATGGTTTATATGGTGGTTTGAGCTCTAATTCAAGGAATGGAGCCCTAGAAGCTTATTTTCCTCCCCTAATCATGGTTAAGGCCTTAAGACCCATGCCTAAATTGCATAAAAACTTCTAATGACATCCCTATCCCATTCGTATGCAAAAGATCCCTTTTAGAGGACCTATGGTGTAGTTCAAATCCCTGATCGTGGCCCATTATCCCAAGAGTTTTAGTTTAGGATCTAATTCCTTGTATTTTTCCCTAAGCTATGGTTAAGGTATTAAGACTCATGATCATCATCATAGAGATGATGATGATGATGATATTAATTAGAAAAAAATCTTATCAATGAAGTCACAAGTACAAATTTGTGTGCATATAGAGGAGGTTGTGTGTTGCAACTTGTGCCCTACTTAGACTAGACATCCATAATTGAAATTGGAAAAATGAGGGCTCAATGAAAATATTGTACACAACAATATAGAGTTTGTCCATTGTTTTTTTTGTTAAAAGTGAACATGAGAAAATCTAATTACTCAAAACATGGATTACATGATATACATCATGGCATATGTCCAACTATGCCACAATAATAATTTTTAATATAATATTTAATCAATGACTTTAACCTCAATTGACATGGATCTTGCCCCAATCTTGACTAGGAAGGATGGAATAATACCATAGGGTTTAAAGGAATGGCCATCAAATGCTTTCAACATTATGGAATAAGGAACTATCTCAAAAAATCCTAGGGTACTTCAACATAACATGGACATAACACAAGTTCAATCCTTTCCATTTACCACATTTTTTAATATACTAGTGCCATGCAAAGATACCTACATATGAAAAGAGATCTGATGGGAAATTCTATGATTGGAGTAGTCCAATTCAAATGTTATCAAATGATAATTTGATGAATTAATCCCACCAATAACATTTAAAACTTCCTTCCGCTACGGTGGGAATATCTAAAGAAACTCTAAAGTGAGAATGATGCAAGGGGTCTAGGATAAATCTTCTACAATGTTGTAATTTTAAGTAGCCCAGGTATTTGGATTATGCATAAACCTTCACAAAATTCCATTGGGAGGGTGAGACATAATATCAACTTATGGGATCTTTATTTGGATATGACCAATATAATGTGATGCAGATGCTTCATTATCCCTATATCTAGAGGGTAGGCCATTGCAAGTATGATATTGTGTCGAGAGACTAGTTTCCTTATCACATGTCTTATAAGGTAGGTCTCAAATTATGATGCCACTTATGCCTTACCGAGCTTCTCTTTGTTTCAAGAATAATTTAATATTCTCTACTAAACAGGGCCAACCACGTGAAGGTGGAAGCTCATCTGACCCCCCCCCCCCTCACGTCACTCTCAATTCCCCATAACCCAACAAAATCTATGTACAGAAAAATAATTTATTGTGTTTTTTGTCATACTTAAGAAGCAATGTCTCTAATTATAACATATGCCAACATACAGGAAAATGGAAAAAACACTAAGAAACAATTAATTTATACGTACCAATAAAATTCAATAATTCTATCACAATATTAAATTGAAATATATAGAGTAGATATATTAAGGCATACCTCATACACTTCAATGGACTTTTCCTTTAGGAACATCCACAAATTTTTCTGATATACATTACATTTGTACAAATTTGGGAAATGTCTTGGCAAGGTTATCATTATGGTTTACTATTGTTATGTTTCGTGACCTTAAAGTTCTTTTTCACACTGCCAATAGTAAAGGTTGATGGCACATCAAAAAATGGACAGGTTTCTTAAAATCATCTTGACTAATGTGCATATAAATCAAAATCTTATAACCCTAACCACTTTCCCATATCACTTGGTTAGTGTAAATCATCTTTGTGCTTTCAACTACAAAAAATAGCAATGACCTAAAAAAATGTAGAAAAACTAAAAAACGACATGCATGTCTAAAAATGTAAAACCAAAAGAACGACATGCATGTAACCACACTAGAACTATAGGTTTCACTATGGAGAATTGATGAAGATGGTCCCTAGAAATATGTCTCACATTGACATGTGGTACAAATCACCATTTACTCCTCACTACTGACAACTAATGGATGCAAGTATATACGTCAAAGTTAGCACCAAGGTTAGAAAAGGTCTAATCCTAGGTTCTAACAATGGCTAGTCCCTACAAGGACAACATTCACAAAATGCAATGAACCTAAAAAATCTCTAGCTAAATGATTGAGCTTGGAAAATAAAATGCATGCACTTTTACTTGCAAAAGATACTAAAACTAAGACAAGAGAAAGGAACAAAAACTTAACTTCACCTCATGGAAGTTACAATGAGACAACGCCCATGATATAACTCAAAAACACACCTAAGGCATATTGGACATAATGCATATTGGAAAGAATGTCACTTAATTTTCATGGAAACTTATGTCACTTAATTGTTATGGAAACTTATCGATGGGAGGAATACCAAGGACAAAATTGCTAAATCCTTGTGTAACTAGAACATGGGAATGCAAGTGGCGGAATTCCTTCAATTCTACCTTGAAAAAAATGCAGTTTAAGGAATGCCTTCTATGGGTACTCTCTTGAGCTCTATCGAATTTGGAACCCTTCTCTTGCATTTTATATTTCTCATTTTCCCTCCAAGACCTTTCATTAAGAGAGAATAGTGTCTCCTTTATTTAGTGGGATCCTCTATGTTGAAGAATTGGTCATTAAACATGTTATTGTCAACCCTAACTGTACAATTAAACTTGTCCCTATTCCCATGTGTCATCATATGAATCTCATTGAGTTCCATCTAACTCATTGAACTTGAATAAGCTTTAGAAAATCCAATTATACTCAGGAGCATGATGATACACTTCTTTGTACTTGTTGTGGATGTGGGGCATAACCTCTTGCATGGGTACCCATGGTTGAATGCCATGATGGCCATGCCATGCAACTTATTTGAGAAATCATGACCTAACATGAAAGGAAATCCATTTCAATCAAGCATAGTGTTACCCAACTCTTGGCACCTCAAATGGAATTTTCATACCTATACATCAAATATCCGACAACAGTATCATGAATCTTTAATGGATTTTCCCATTAATGAACTATAGAAACCAATTATCTAAAACCTACACAACAAAATTTGAACCCAAAATCCGACGAATTCTGACGAAATTGACCGTGTTTGAGTCTGGAAACCCTCCCACATAGTCAATGCATGCGTCTAGTCTAACCATGCCAAATTTCAGTCCATAAAAGCACAAATTGAAAAAATTTCAACGTTGGCCCCGTGTAGTACATTAATTAATCTATAGGTATGGTTTTTTATTGTCCAATTGTTTGTGTCAGTCATGTTTGAGTCTGGAAACCCTCCCACATCGTCAATGCATGTGTCTAGTCTAACCATGCCAAATTTCAGTCCATACAAGCACAAATTGAAAAAAATCAACGCTGTCCTTGTGTAGTACATTAATTAATCTATAGGTATGGATTTTTATTGTCGAATCATTTGTTTCAGTCATGTTTGAGTCTGGAAACCCTCCCACACCGTCAATGAATGTGTCTAGTCTAACCATGCCAAATTTCAATCCATACATGCAAAATTGAAAAAAATTCAACGTTGGCCCCGTGTAGTGCATTAATTAATCTATAGGTTTGGTTTTTTATTGTCGAATTGTTTGTGTCAGTCATGTTTGAGTATGGAAACCCTCCCATATCGTCAATGCATGCGTCTAGTCTAACCATGCCAAATTTCAGTCTATACAAGTACAAATTGAAAAAATTTCAACATTGGCCTCGTGTAGTACATGATCAAGCACGCCATTTGGGTTAGCATGATAATTGTGCATTTCCTTACTGAGCTTATCTTTTTTTCGAGAATAATTTAATATTCTCTACTAAACAGGGCCAACCACATGAAGGTGGAATCTCATCTGACCCCCCCTGCCTCACGTCACTCTCAATCCCCCATAACCAGACAAAATCTATGTACAAAAAAATAACTTATTGTGTTTTTTGTCACACTTAAGAAGCATCGTCTCTAATTATAACATATTCCAACATACAGGAAAATGGAAAAAACACGAAGAACCAATTAATTTATACGTACCAATAAAATTCAATAATTCTATCGCAATATTAAATCAAAATATGTAGAGTAGATATATTAAGGCATACCTCATACACTTCAATGGACTTCATCATCTTATTCATCCAAGTCATCATCTGTATCATCTGATCCAGATTCAACATTGTAAGGATTGGCCATATCATCATCGTCATCGATGTCAGTTTCGATCATCATGTCATCGTCGATATCATCTTCATGGACATTGTCTGCTACATCATCTGATTCAACTAATTCTTCGACATATTCCTGTGGAACATGATCATCTTCAACGTCGTCTTCTTCTTCAAGACCCTATTCATTACCTTCCTCTACATTATACTTTACCGGCCTCCCCCTTGGATCATGTCTCGCAACAAATGACCAACTCCTCTACCTAGAACCTCAGAGTAAAATACCTGTTCACATTGGCTTGGAAGAACATAGGGCTTTGTTCCTGGCTCAAAAAAACTTGTATTGACCATGGTAAATCCATTATCATGTTCAATAATAGTTTTATTCGGATCACGTTGATTCCATCATAACCTGTACCATTTTACAATGAACATAACTACTTTAAAGGAGTTAAAGTCACACTGAAAAATATCTTCCAAATACCCATAGTATCGATTTTCTAAGAGTTCTGGATGTCTGTCACTTCTAGAGGAAACATTGGTCACCTCAAAGACTGCAAAAATCCCACAATCTGATGTTTTCTTCGTTTCATCCAACTTTTTGATGTGAAATTTACAACCATTGCACCACATAGCCTTATGGTGTTTTACCTACAACAAGCCATACACGTAAAGATTACATCATGAATTGATTATTAAGTGCATGTTTATGCCCTGCAAGGAAAAAAATCAATGTGTACATCAATATATTTGCAAAAAAGTAAACAGTATGGTTGATTAATATACTTGCCTACTTATCTTTTAAACCATATGCTAAATCGATTTCCCTTTGTGTAAGATTGGTATCTCCATTGCGATGAGATGCTTTAACTAATGAAGCCACACCTTCCCATGATATTCCATTACCAGATTGTTCACATAGTTCAATCCATACCTTCATCCATTCAAGATTGTTTGCGATGTATATATGAAGTGCATCCCACTCTCGACCAACTGATTAATGAAAATAAAATTAAAATTCAGTACAAATGTATATTCACTTAACACAGTATACACTTTTAATAGATGCATATTGAATATTAAAAATAAAATAAGTATGATATATATATATAAATCAATAGTCAAATGTACTATATTAACTAATCTCCACTAACTAATAATTACCTTTTACCTTCCTTGATCTACCTTTCCCCTTCAGTTGCTCCCCTTCGAAATTGTTATTGGAGTCAGGATCACAAATGCGACCAAAATTGAGCTTTGACGCTAATTTAGGAAGATATTCACTAATATACATTATGTTCTGGTATACCATATATCCCACCACCATGGAACCCTTAGGACGTGCTCGTTGTCTAACCAAACCATTCCAAATTTTCAAGTGCCTCCCAACCATCCACATGGACCTTGAGTGTACAGGTCCAAGCAATTCAATCTCCTCAACTTGGTCTATGAGGTAGTGTTCTTGTGCATTGAAAAATGCCGAAGGTAGATGCTTCTGCATTTCACACATGAGACGAGGAATTTCTCTCCTCCAATACTTTATACCTTCTTTATGGATTTCTTTAGATGACAACCATCTACAAGTGATGCAAACCAATCACGATATTTAACCAAAAAAACAGTATATTACATAACAATTAGTGCACAAATGTCAAATATAAGTTCTATAATGAATTAAACAAACACTAAGTGCATGCAAAAAATCGCTACTTACCTCATGCATTTCCCAATATTATATATAACTTGTTTGACATTGTTGTCAAATTTCTCCAGGAGAGATAGAGGTAGAACATACTGTAACAATATACAAATCGTTTCATTTTTTGTTTACAAAAAGTAGACAAAAAAATACCAACAATGTGCACTAGAATAAAAAAATATAGCAATTATATGCATACCATAATAATTACAGTGATGAAGATATGCCAATCATGCGTTTTCACCCCCGCAAAATCACCTTTCTTTGTTATGATATTCTTCATGTTCGAACAAAATCTGGTGGGAAATTTAATTTTTCGCATGACTTCTTTTACAACATTACTTTGTTGCTCCGTTAACAACCATGGAAGTGAGTTTATATTAATTTGGTCTTCGTTGCTATGGAATTGAATGACATCTTTCATTGCATGGTTGGATTCTTGAATGTCATTGCAAATTTTGACAATTTTTTCTTTGTCACTCCTTCCATCCAATATTAGCCATAATGTTTCAATCACATTCTTTCTGATATGCATTGTATCAAACAGATGAGAAATTTGTAGGTGCTCATAGTAGGGCATCCTACTGAATTGTTTAGGATAAATTTTTATTCCTCGTGGAAGCCCATTAATGCCTTCATGATCACACCAGCCATCATGAATCATAGTTTATAAAGAAATTACAGAAATCAATGTGAATTACAGTAAACAACACACAATAAAAAAAAATTCATAACATTTCATATACGATGATAGATAGACAATTTGATCTGTACGTACCTTGACAATTTCTATTATATTGCAACTTCCATAGGTGAGGTGTCATTCTCTGCGGTTTTAATGCAGTCTCTTGCTTCCCATTGAATAGATGTTTTTTGGTAGTGCGATCCCTATGATTCTTAGAGAGGAAGTTCCTATATTCATCAAACACCTAATTTCTTAAACTTTTTGAACGACGAGATTTGATCTTAGGACCACAAACTGGACATGCAAATTTTCCCTTTGTCTGAAGACCTGCATAAAGAGATGGATTAATTATGTCAATTATAATTGTATATAAAATGAATGGATTATTTAAAAACAAATGTGTGCATAATATATCAACTAGTTCATAAAAATAAATGCAATTAAATTGGAACTTATAATTAGAAACTGCAAAAATGGGTTAACCTTGGGGCATTGTGTATTGTCTATACAAGCATTGCATGGAATTGAAATTGCCTCTGTCGTATTGGTCTAGATACATCATACATAGTGATTCCATTCCAGAACTTTAGTAGCTCGTCAATAAGAGGTTTGATATATACATTCATATCTTTAACTTGGTACTTACCTGATTGATTTGAACATATAAAATATATAATTATTACAACCATTGAGATATATAAACCATACACAAGAGAAAAATAAAAATTGTTGTAGACACATACCTGGAATAATCATTGCCAACATTATGTGCTCCCTCTTTATTGACAACCATGGAGGAATGTTATTGTTGGTAACAAAAATAGGCCACACTGAGTAAATGGATCTCATCTCTGCAAATGGATTGACACCATCTGCTGCCAAAGAAATTCTAACATTACAAGGTTCTTCTTTGAAGTGAGGCCATTTTTCCTCCATATCTCTAAATGCAGAACCATCTGTAGGCATTCGAATAATGTCATCTTGAATTATGTTCCGTGCATGGCAATCCATAAATTGCGTTATGTTTTTGCACCTGAACAGTCGTTGCAAATGTGGAATAATGGGAATATAAAGAAGAACCTTGTGAGGCACCTTTTTTGTTACTTGATTTGTTCGATATCTACTGATATGACATTCCAGACATTCTATTTCAAATTCATGTTTATTATAATATATAACATGGTCATCGGGGCTTGCATCAATTGCTTCATACTACATTGCAATTTATTTCATGATGGTAGATAAATCTCGATATGTGAGAGGTAAAATATTTAACGGTGGTAACAAAAATTCAACTATCAAGCTACAACAAATTAAAATAAAAAAACTAGTTAATATAATATATAAATAATATTAATGAAACACATTTCATCCGTATTAATTTTACTTATGAATTAACAATAAAATTATTAGACGAACAAAGATAACCTTTAGCGCGATCATATATATATGATGGAATATATTACATACCTTAATATCTGTGTGATTGATGTGTTTGAAAGACCACTCATAACCTTCAAGTTCATTATCAACAATATAGTAGAGAGAAGATTTGTGTTGGAGCCCTCATAAAGGGGTTCGTATGCCTTCTTAAGAAGAGGTAAATCATGAACATCATCAAAGTCATCATTTTCATGATGATGATGATGATCATCCATTCTAAAATTAAATGTATCATGGATCAATGTATTTGTACCATCATCTTCAACTATGTTATCAGTATGATCATCTTCTTCAATATGATCATTAACTTGTTCTCCATTATTCATAGCTCCATGTTCCTTCGGTACTTGTTTTGAAAGCACATCCTCTGGGTGATATGCCGTAGGAGGTATTTGCTTTATAATTGCATGAAACCATCAATAGATATTAGTTAATATAATAAATATTAAAATGATACATACATTTACAAAAACGATCAATATAAAGACATATATAATGAAAAACTTACAAATGGATGATATTCATGTCCCCCCTCAGCGTGTCCATGTTCCCTACAATGTATTCTTGCTGTTGTAATCTTTATTCTTCTCATTTTAAAGCCCCTGCATTGACTATATGGACAATAACATTTCCCATCACCCTTTCTTTTCAGTTCATCCCACAATTTAGCAAGCAATTGTCGATTTTGTTCATCTAGATTAGGAATATTGTTATGTGACATTTTATCATAAAGACCTTGACTGAAGATTATCAATCTTAAAAAATAAAGCTCCACACTTCACTATTTTTAATCACAGTAACAATTGAAATAATTGTGTATTTTGTACAGAAAACGGTCCATGCGAAGAATATAATTTCCACAAATCGTCGCTTGTATAACCAACAAGTCGGAATGTTTCTATAATTTATAGTTTCTAAAATTAAAAGTTCATTGGAGATCTGACGATATTATCATAGTTACCGTTATAGTCTAAACGTCGCATATCTGACAAGTGTCATCAAATAACCGACTGGCATCGGATATTCGACAACTGCAGATATCAATTTAAAAAAAAATTAAGCAAAATTCATAATTTTAAAGGTGAAATCCGACGACACGATCAATTTCGTCAGAATTCGTTGGATTTTGGGTTCAAATTTTGTTGTGATAGTTTCCGAATGGATAGAAATCCTCATTGATGGCATCGAGAAAATCCACCCAAGTGGGGTCTATCTTGAATATTACAAACTCATCTATTGCATGCCTCTCGCAGTACCCATCCAACCAGTCTTTGATATCGGGAAGGGACTTAAGGAGCGCGAACATGATATTTTCGATGTCGAAATTTTTTTGAACAGAGAAGTAACCTTATAACAGATTTAACGAATCTCCAAAGCATCTGCATCTATCTTTCCTTCAAACAAGGGAATGTCAAAGTTAACTTGTACCTTGAACGGAGTCGCACCCTTGAAAAAGCTGCTTGTTGAAGGTGCATCCACTGTCGTCGGCGTTCTTCAAAGGATTTAGGCGAAGTTATCCATCATTTCGTTCCTTTGTCGCGCGAGGGCTTCCTCGATCAAAAGCTTAATAGGATCTCCTATTCTATCTTATCTCTTTTCTTCCCCCGCCATGTGAGCCTGCTTCGGCCAACGAGAGGGGTTTTCCCCAAGCTCAACTAGTTCGAGACCCAACTCTCGATATTCAAATCTCATTGGGGACATGCACTAAGAAACCACAAGAGCAGAAGGCTCTGATACCACTAATCTGGATTTATGTGAGAAAGAAATTAAAGAGTATATATATGTTCACGTACACGGATATATGGTAAGAAACACAGTAATACAGTAAACTCATATTCTATTAAAATGAATGAAATAGAACAAACTGTAAAACAAAAGCAGCTAAAATGGTGATAGCTATATCTTGAGAAGAGATGTGGCAACTACGCTCATTCGTGACAAGCTGAATACAAGAAGAGGCCGAAAAAGACTATTTATCATAAGCATGAGGGAAATAACCCTAAACATACAAAAACCTAACCCTAGAAGGTGAACTGTCATAAATTTTGCGACCCCAAGGTGGTTATTTGAACAGTCAACTTCCTGGGGTCATAACTTCTACATACGATCTCCATTTGAGGTGCTTGATAGCCCATTGGAAATGTCTATCCAAGATTTACAAATTTCGAATACATCTTAATTAATTCTTATAGAAATCATTTACCCCTCCCCATTAATTTCCAAAAAACGTCATTTAAGGCCTCAAAACGGCCCTAGAAGTTCGGGACCCGAAAAACTGTAGAAAAATTACTAGAAAACTGCCAAAATGGAAAATTGTTTTGAGCTAGTGCAATAGGTGGGTGGCCACCTAAATCCATCTGGATAAGTCCTCCCCCATTAGGAAGCAACGGTTTCCATTGCGTTGAGTTCCCCCATCAAATGGGAAAACTTATGTTGTTGGCAACCATTCGCCCCCCTGAATTTCCAAGAAACATCGTTTAGAGCCTCAAAACAACCCCAGAAGTTTGGGACCCTAAAAACTGTAGAAAAATTATTAGAAAAATGCCAAAATGGAAAATTGTTTTGAGCCAATGGAATAGGTGGGTGTACACCTACGTCCATTTGGATAATTTAGTTAGCAAACATTCTCTCTATAAAATAATTACATGCTTGAAATATATGCATTCTCAAATACTATTAGGTTTTTCTTAGTATGGGGTGAATAAGTCTGTCTTCCTCTAATCGATTGATAGTCTTGTGCAAACTATCATTGCTTGAGCTTATATATATGACATGGATGGTTGGATGTTGCCTATATTTAATATTACGGACCTATGCTTGAAGTAATAACTATGTTGGTAACAACTACATGGCATTGGTTGGAGGATACCATACTTGAATGCTAATGTTGGTAGGATATAGCATTAGACGAAGATCAAGAAAAAAATGTTTTTTATTGGGTAAGACACCATTGCTACCATGGTTTGAGGTTGAAGCCCGTGATTCGCTATACTTGTAAACAACATCGGCATGCATTATGGTTTCCCATATTTTATGTCATATGCCATAGTTTGAGGTAAATTATTTTTATTAGAGTTTCCCTTCACTCATTTGCATTCCATCCATCCCTCACCTTATGCACATTTTTGTCACTATTATATACCCTTGCTGCACTAAAATCAATAGTTATAGCATGCACAGTGTAAATTGATGATTGCAGTAGCTTAATGTTGCATTGATTATGATGTTGGAAATGATTCATATCAGGCTAGGAAGGGATTTGTTGTGTCCTTACCAACATTTCAAGGCAAGAATGATATTCTTGAGTGGATTTAGATTTATACTTGGAATGGAGACATCATTTTTATAAACAAGGTTCCCTACACTGATATTTATTATGAGATGTTTGTCGATGCACCTACTGTATCATTGACTCGAAACAAGTTTAGACATAAACATATATATTTTCGACTATAAAATATTTTGAGTTGCTTAATACAATGTTTTCAAAGTGCGCACAAACACACACACACATTGCTACTACTTATGTTTGGATGAGGATAAATAGATATTTTTCTTTATATTTTGCTAT
Organism: Larix kaempferi; assembly: GCA_027924585.1. Classification (NCBI taxonomy): domain Eukaryota; kingdom Viridiplantae; phylum Streptophyta; class Pinopsida; order Pinales; family Pinaceae; genus Larix; species Larix kaempferi. The sequence goes on along the minus strand of BSBM01000238.1, from coordinate 3,501,700 downwards.
CATATGAATGCAATTTATGAAAATGGAGAATTAAAGAAATATTATATGAATGAAGCTTTCAGACTTTTTGTTTAAGAATGTAACTTCGGAAGATATTCTTATTTGTATTTTTGTATTGCACACCCTATAGGGATTATTATTAATGTAATTGATCATGTAAAAGTCACTGAAAAAGTCAGTGTAAACCCTAACTCTTAGGTCGGCCCGGAAAGATCTAGAAAATAATATTTTAATGTAAATTGTAAAGGTCGTCCCAATTAGGTGAGTCAAGCCAACCATGTTTAGTAAAAAGGTCAAGTCATTTGTTTAGTATAAATGAAGAGGTCAACTCCTCATTTGGTCACCACACTCACTCATTGAATTCTCATGAGTAGAGAGATAGAGTCATAAAGAGTAGTTGCTTTTGGAGTCTTCTTGTTTTGGGTCTTGACACGAGGGATACTATTGTACATTCTGACGAATCTATATAGAAGAAGTTTGCTGGTTTTTCTTCCCTAAGAGGGTTTTCCCAGGATAAATTTGTTGTGAACTATTATTCATGTTGTGCTTGTTTATCATTCAGTGATCCATATTGTTATTGCACTTAAAATTTAACACTTTTTGCCTTGTTGACACTATAAAATATGCACATTGTTGATCAAGAAAATAGGACATTTTGAGATCAACCTTTCAACCTCCTGTGTGCTTAAGAGGGAAGAGATGAGAATGGTACCTTGGGTTTATAGCCTCTTGAGAAGAGATAGAATCCATGTGAAATGTCACACAAATCTAAACTATGGAATTTTCATGAATGATGCAAGCATGCGAGGAAGAATCCCATAGCTTGCATTCAACGAAATGCAAAACAAATAAAGATAGATCAATGTTGCATAACCCTTTGTATCCACTGATTCTTTTATGTTATTTGAATTTTTTTTAATAAGTATTTGGATTAATAGCTTTACATGCGAAACAAAATGCAAAACAAATAAGGATAAATCAATTATTTGAATTTTTTTAATAAGTTTTTGGATTTATAACTTTACACGTAAATGAACATAAAAAAACTAAAAACAAAGAGTGAACTAAAATGAATAAATATTTTTATTTTTATTTAGTGTTCACATATATGTTTTTTATGGCCCAAAGGGATCATATAGCGATCACGTTATGGAATTAGTTCCCGCCCGAGATCAAATATTTTCCAATAACCCAATGTTTTGGAGGGATTGATTTATCGTACGCGTCAATTGTTTTTGCAATTTTTCAAATCTCCTAAGTTTTGTCTATAGTCTAGTAGTGTTCATTTGATGGAGGTCGGGGGTTCCAATTAACACCTATCCCAAGCTAAACGTCGCTTGCAGTTGGTATGCTTGAAGTTGGCGCATTTAAGCTTGCATACAATACACATTTCCTCAAATTCATCTCTGAGCAGCCTAAAAAACCTTTCATTCATGAATCTCATGTCATGCCAACTACCGTTGCTGTCATGGTACACATTCCATTAGTGTTTTTCAACAATGTATGGTTCCCTCAGTATTGTTTGTGTGTCTTCGTGAGGGGAACTTGTCTAATACCATGCGCATCCTTTAGGAAGCATGAAGGACGTGGTGTGGAAGCCATTAACATCTATATTGACAATCTTTTTTTCGATTCTGGTCCATTCCAAGTTGAATTTGAGGTCCATACATATATCCCTATCTAGAGTCTGGCAATGAACCCCCCATCCACCCCTTTCTAGTGTTTTTTCAAGTGTCATTCATCCTTTGCTTGAATCAAATCATTTGATCTTCTTGACATTTTGATCTGTAGAACACCCTTCTAGAATACCTATCTTAGCACACCTCAACATCCAAAATGATCAATTTCCTTGAAATTTTGCTCGACATAGGATGATTTTTTTTTTTATTCTAATCCAATTGAGAAGTTGTCAAGCATCAAAGGTAAGGCCCTGGATTTGATCCCATTATTTGTCTATGTTCATTTATTTGGGCACTATGGAGCTCAAAATATTGACGAAATGTATTATGTAAGGTGAACATGATAAAGGCTCAAAAAAAGCTCAGACGCCACCGAGAATGGGGATTTTTTTTATTTAAGCAATGATTTTTCACTGGAGAAAACATCAAAAAGCATCATAACAAAGTGGGGGAGCTCAATGGTTTTGTTTGTGGTGGTATGGATATTTGCGTATAGAGTTTGTATAGAACTATGAGTTTAGTGAGCTTCAGGGCCATAGTGTAATCTTGATTCGCCATACAAAAACATTACTTACATTTAGTACAAAACCAAAGTCCTGGATTTTCTTTCCAATATTTCAGGTGCGGATCGAGAGAACACATAATGGAAGAATGCTACATTTATAGCTTGTGTAAGTTCAATCATAAAACTAATCTCATTGATTCATACTTTCTCCAATTGATCCTACTAACGAAAGCACAATTTCAGTTTTCAACATAGATGTGTAGCCTTGCTATGCATTTTGGGTATTTCGTATTTTTTATAACACCTTGTGGGTATTCCTAATTTTTTATAACGAAATTCACTGTCAGGCATTGTGAAAATCCTCACAGCAGATCTAAGAGATGATGTATACCTCACAGGAAAGTAATTGATTAAGCAAGAAAATAGAAGAAGAGTGGTCAATGCAATATAATGAGCAACATAATAATAATACAGTAGAACTCGGATAGAAGCAAAAATACTTCACACACACTAATTAATTAATCACAATATGGAAAATAAGTAGTACAATGCATGAGGATTCGAATGCCTAAGGTGGCAATTCGAATTAGCCTTCATGGAGTGATCAAAAGATCACTGGAGTGTCATTGGAGCACAACTAGTAGTCTATCTCATCATCGGTGGAGTCATCAATGCACAAGTAACTGTCAACCGTTAGTCAAACTGAGTCTAACTGAGTGTGGTAGGTGTAACTGAATGTAATTGGCACATGGAGACACTAACTGAATAAAGGAGGCTCAGTGGAGGGCGCATGAGGAGCTAACTAGAGTCAGAACAGGTAGTCATGTCTCATCGGAGGTCAATCGGAGTGATAACAGCAGTGAGGAGTCAGTCTGGCCTCAAATCAAGGAAAGATTGGTGGATAACTGAAGTAAACTGGACTGGTAGGTGAGAAAGGAAGAGTGGCTTCCTTAAATCAAGGAGGAAGGGCACACTAAGCTCTAGGAGGGCTAAAAATGATCTGAGAGAAGCTCTCAGGGGCTGGCTAACTGAGGGCTAGGTGCTGGACTGATGACTGGAATGCATGCAAACCCTAAATGATGCATGCAAACCCTAAAAGTGCATGCATGACTGAAAATGTAAATGATCAAAACACTGGTGGGACTAGGATGGAGTATAGGAATATCCTAACAGGCATTGGCATTTAAGGTCGTAATCTTAAGAGGAAAATCCCTTCACGGCCCTGTAGGATTGCATTAAAATCCATTGAATAAAATGGTAGATGCTTTGGATAACCTAGATTTTTGAAGTGCCATAAAATTCCCAAAACATTAAAATGTATGATATGATCGATGAATTACACAACATAAAATAGTTTCTCCTTGGATGATATGCCAAAGAGGATGTCGTACCCCATAATTTGTATGAATTGATGGGTTTCAATGGATTCCTCGGTGACTTTTACAAACCTACTACATATTTCCAAGAGGTCACCATGAAAGATTATAAGCTACATAAATATAGGTTCAATCCAACTCTACTTGCTAAATTAATATGAAATTCATTTGGTTTAGATACTACTCTGTGCTTTCTTCAGTCGAGCAATTTGTTAAGACAGGAAAAATTGAATTTCTTCATAGGTTATGTTGTTTTTTTTATCCTTTTCCTTAAAGTAGTTGATGACTTGTTTTCAAAAATTAGTTAGTAATCGACGTCGATGAAATTTAAAATTGTTATTTGGATTTTGTGTATCTGAATACAATTGTGCTTTGGTTGTACCTGAAAATAGTTGTGTTGATGACTTGCTTTTAAAATTAGTTAGTGAATAAACCAATGCCTCATTTAGCTCATTGTTTGATTTGCAAACCCAAAAATAGCCTACAGGGTCATTGCCACCTCGGGGTTCTTGTTTTTATTTTTATCACTTCGCAATAATAAAGATCACAAAGATTTTTGGTTGGTATTTGTTGTATGCAAGCTCTATTGTAATTGACTCATATAAGTTTAGTTGAGGATTTTAGGGGTTTATACCATATGGGATTATTTTTTTACTAGCTTACTACACTTGGGCTCGGTTTTTTTCTGGTACTAATTACGGATTTGGGGAGGATGTTGGTTGGCATCTATTTAGGGGCACAGTAGAATGGTATGGTTTTCTACCAGTGGTGGTAAGCCCGGTAATGGAGGTGCTAGGGTATTATACTTCTCCCTTTTCCTTTAGAGCAGTTGATTAAAGCTCATCATACGAGGATATGGGAGGTTTGGGGTTTTCTATCTTTTTTACTGGATAAGGGGGGGATATTGGCATCTACCCGGTCCTTATTGGCGGGATGCACTACGGTGCAACGTGTTTACTTGAGATTTATGTAATTCTTGGTTATATTCTCTATGAGGACCACTTGGCCTTCTTTTTCACCATGGATCACATGAACCCTCACATCGCGAAAGCCAATAATTACGAATATGTGATCTCAAATGAAATATGGGAGAGAGGTGGCATCATTCATCCCGACAATGTATAAAAGGAACTTTACTATCAACAACACCCGGAACTTAGAAGGGTAACTGGGAGTAAATATGTGATTGATGAAATCAAGAACTGGTTATCACAGGCACCGACCGACTCAGTGGCGGACAAAGAGGAAGTAACGCCAAACCCCATTGTGGGTTTACACAAGTCTGGGGGTGGACAGTACCAACGTGTGGGCGATATACCTTTGGAACCCTCAACTCATAACAATAAACAAAATGCCTCTAAGCATCCTATTAAGAAGAATACGGGAAAAACATTAGGGCATGGTGGTCAATACTATAAGAGATCTAAGCGGTGGAGAGCTCGCGCAGACGGGCGCAAGATGCCTCTCTTTCATTGGATTGGTAGGAAAATTTAATTATAAGGAAATGTGGTGAGGGGAGATTGGGGGTTGGGAAGAGTCAGTTTGGAAACCTCTCATAGGTTATTGACTTGATATTTCTATATTATTCAGGGGCTGGTATGGCTTTATTTTTCAACAAGCTGATCATGCCACCATGATTTTGAATAGGACATGGTTGAAAGGTCATGGTAGCCTCATGCTAAAAATATGGCACTCGAAATTTGACCCATGTACTGAAAACATTCGTTTTCAACATTTATGGGTCCTTATGCCAGACTTTCCCTCGGAAATGTGGCATCGGGAAGATTTTGAAGCAGTCGAGAACCATCTTGGAAGATTTCTCCATGCTGAGGATGAGATTCTTAAAGAAATGGATAAAAGGGTTGGTAGGATGTTAGTGGAGGTAGACATCACCAAGGGTTTATTGGATGTACTAGAGATAGAATGGAGGGGTAATACTTTTTACCAACCTCTAGACTATTGGGGGACACCCTTCAGGTGCACCGAGTGTCGGGAAGTGGGACATGTATGGAAAAACTATAGATATGTCGTCTCTGTTAACACCCCTATCAATGTTCCCGCCAAAGAAGGAAAGGGCATCCCCCTACTGGAGCCCCAAGCATGCCCATTGACCTCTTACGCCATAGGAAGAATCATAAAGCCCAAAAACTGGCTAAGTGTCAAGCAAATCCGAGCCAAACGATCAAGCCACATTGAAAAAGATGAAGAAATGGAAGTTTTCTACACTTAGGAGAAAAGGAATGGTCCAGATCGGGCTAAGGATATCGACGGAGGAGGGAGGATTTCGCTGGGGAAAGAGCTCGAAAGTTAATGTCCAAAGTGGTCGTAGAATTCTGGATCCGACGGCCCAAAACAGCTACGGAAGACCCATTTGCTCGACTGATCTTTCGCTTTCAAAGAGAAGATGAATAGTCAGGATTGAAAATAAGGGTCAAATCAATGGTTGGGAAGCGATCCGCAACGCTTCCGATCAAGATATTTTCCACTTTTCCGCTTTCCCACAGGTCCGACTTTCCAACTTTCCGTACATGCGTTGTGGATTGCGAAAGTCGGAACGGTTCTTTTTCAAGAGCGTAATGTGGGTTTCTGATTTCTGCAACCTGCATTGCGGAATGTGGATTGCGGAGGCATAATTTTTCCAAGGGCGCAAATTTAGGTTTCTGATATCTGCAACCCGCATTGCGGAGGTGATTTCCGCGAGGTTGTGCAATGGCTTTCCGAAATCCCCAACCCGCATTGTGGAATGCGGATTGCGGAAGTGATATTTCTCTAGAGGCATAAAGTTGGATTTTTGATTCCCGAAACCCGCATTCCGGGAGGATAATTGTGGATCTGAGATGTTTTACAGGGTAAATTGCGGCCACGGAAAATGAGTAATTTCATAGGGAAATGGCACGATTGGGAGCCGATTTGGAAGCCAAAGAGAAGCACATCCTGGTTATATGTCCAAATCATCCTAAAACGGCCCCAATCCAAAGGACAAACAGGTGGTTTCCAAGGCCCAAAGGCACTCTGACAGCGCACATAGTTTACCACCGACGCATCTAACAGACTTAGAGGCAGTTGGTTCGAGCAGTTCGACGTGAACGGCCTCATCCTTTCCAGTTCAAGACTAATGTCAGTAAGCGGCCATTTATGGTTGAGTTAGGTAGAAGTTGTTTGATATTTTGTAAGCATATAAAGGCAGATTCTGAAATAAACCCCCAAGGGTTGGATGTTTCTAGATTCTAAGAGATTAAAAGCTCTGCGTATGTATCAAAATCGACTTTTCAATTCATGAGGAGACCTGATTCTGGAGCAGAGATTCTTGTGATGAGTGTTTTGATGTACGTTACTTCATGTGCATGTGTTCTTCATATGTATTTCCATTGATTGTTTGCTTCTGCAGTATCTAGATCAAGACTACATGGTCTGAAATTCATATTTTATGCTTCATATGCATATGACTAGGTATTCCACCCTTTCTTCTTGAAGTTGCAGGTTAGAATTCATTTACAAATGCTCTAGCTCTGTGATGGAATTTGTTTCCTTTTATGCCTTCATATGCTAATATCTTTGAATTGAAAAAACCTCATCTACCTTGCCTCTGCCTCTTAAAATGTGGTCTAAATCAGTCATTTGTGACTATAAATCCACTGAAGTTTGACTCCATGCCCAATGGTGGTCTTGTCCTTAACCCCAACCAGTTGAAAAATCCCTATAAGTCATTATCTGAAGGTATAGCCACCACTTTTACCTATAACCAGCTTGTGCAAATAATATACTAAGTGTTGAGTGAATTGTGAAAGAGAAAACCCTCTCTGTGGTTGGAAAGGCTAGTTTCCATCCACCAAAGCTTGGTTTGAAATAGTTACCTCATGATTCCTTCTGCTGCAACCCAGGAGAATCTTGAGTGATAACATTTTGGCGACCATACTAGGGACTCAAAATACTTCTTTCCCATAACAAGAATTTCAAAGCATCAAATCATATCTCTGAGGGCAAACAGAGGATCAGAAATTTCAAGGTTGTAACATTTTCCCTAGCGACTCCAACTTTTAGATTGGTGAGTTTCTTGGAAGAATTCTAGATTCCAGAAGGATATCTACCAGAAGTCAGCCAGATCCTGAACTAGAAAAGTTTGTATCAGATCTAGAGAAGATCATCAGGAAAGCAAAGAAAGAGCAAATAGGTATTTTCCCATTAACTAGGTCTTTTTCTCTACCTAAAGAATAGGCACAGGCTATAGAAATTGTTTCTTGGCATTTAAAAGTTGAACAGTCCTCATTTAGGTCTAAATCTTAATCAAATCTAAAGAAAACCCTGTTTGACCAAAGAAAATTCCAAACACATTGTCTGAGTGCTTTGTGGGAAAATTCACAAGCTAAAGAAGAAAACAATGATTTACTTCTCTTCACCAAAGCTGCTAGCAAAAATACCCAAGTCCTTATCACTCCTCATGTTGTTCCAAGCCATACTTTTGTAATACTTGTTGTTACTCCTGCTATTTCAAGAATTCCCCCTACTCCTAAGGAAAATCTAAGAGCAATGGCTGTCATATTTTCTCCTTTAGATCTCCCTGCTAATATCCATGACTTACCTGTGGGCTATGGCTAATGCCTCATGAGATTTGATGGCGAAGGAAATGGTTCTACACAACAACATGTAGACCACTTTACTGATTTTATAGACCTAGAAGAGGTGGATGAAGATGATGTCAAGATGATTTTATTTTCCCAAAGTCTTGCAGGAGAAGTGAAGAAGTGGTTCAAAGCCCTTCCAAATGGAGAAATTGCTACCTATGAGATATTTGAACAAGTTTTCCTTACCAGCTGGAAAGATAAACAAAATCCTCTCCAAATTCTCACTCATTATGAAAACACAAAGAAAACCAATGTTGAGACTGTCCAAGAGTTTTCAGTTGGACTCATGAGAATGTATAATTATATCCCTGTGGACATAAAGCCTCTTGTGGGAGCAGCCAAGCTTCATTATGCTAATTGTTTTGACAGTGACTTTTCTCTTGTGTTGAGAGAAAGGAGATCTGCCACTCTACCTTATATGTTAAAAGATGTTGTAGAATTAGAAGCTAATTTGATGGCCTCGGGTAAACTGAATCACATAAATGAAGCTGAGAAAAAGAGATCTAATGGGGTAGCCCAAACCTTCCACATCCAAATCCATTGATACCAGATTTGAGAAGATGATGAGGACTATGGAAAGGCTAGTGGATAGGATTTCCCTTGACAATAGGTCTCCTTCTAGAGAAAAACTAGAGCCTCAAGCTCGAAATAACAATTATAGGAGACCTCCTGCCCCACGGGGAAGACCAAGAGAGCCAAGGGATCCTAGAAATGTTGAGAATCATCCAATCAGACCACCTTTTGCTGACAACTTAATAGCAAGAGAGGAAGAAGATGGAAACCCTGATGATCAAATCCACCTTTTTATCAGATCCAACCCCATTTCTATTTAACTAAAGAGGAACATGACCAATCCTCCCTGCAGTTAGATAGTAGCCAAGAATAATAAGAATTTGATCAATACCAAAGAGGCTTCCAAAATGAAATCTATGAATTTCAGAGGAAACATAATTTGAGAGGTAGGAAGGTAATAATATACCAAGGAAAGGCTATTGTTGAGACATCTTTTTCTCAGCCACAAAGAAAAGAATCCTCCAGGAAGGGTGACCCAAAAAATGTAACCTCTGATAAGGCAACTAGGAAGGGGGCAAAAGATCCTAAAAAGGGTCCAGAAGGGAGAGATGAAGGTAATGTAAAGACAATAGAAAGGATCCATTATGCCTTCAGTTTAGAGAATTAAATATCTAAGATTAAAATCTCAATTCCTTTAAATGAGTTGGACAAAAATTCAAACTACAAAGATCAGATTTTGAAAGTAGTGAATGGAGAAGAAGGAAAGCAGCCTGACACTCTCAACTTGCATGATGACAAACCCACTCTTCTATTTGGTCCCCATGTTGAAAGTGCTCCAGACGATGATGTTCCTCCCTTCTATATCAGTCTAACCATACATGATCATATACTACACTCTGTTATGTTAGATTCTGGAGCTTCACATAACCTCATGCCAAGGTCAGTAGTGGAAAGTCTGGGGTTAGAAATCACAAGGCCCTATAAAGTTTTGTTCTCCTTTTATTCTAGAAGAGTCCAATGTTTAGGGCTGATTAAAGACATGGTGGTCTCACTAACTCAAATATCTCAGAAGAATGTAATCATGGATGTGGTAGTGGCTGATGTTCCACCTGAATTTGGGATGCTATTATCTAGGTCTTGGGCATCAAAATTAAAAGGAACTATACAAATGGACATGTCTTATGCTACCATCCCTATTTTTGGGGAAAACAAAAGACTATACAGGGAGCATAGACTATCCTATGTAATAAGCAGTAAGAGTAAGCATGATAATCATCCCATTTTTTTTCTAGACATTGATATAGGGACCTCAATTTTTTGTTATGATCTTGGTTCAGAAGAGAAAGGTGTGAAAATTATTGATATGCCTGAAACAAATGATAAGTCTAGTAATGAGTAAGAGATACAATGCATTGACTTCTCAACAAACCTAGAAGGCATTGGTCAGCAAATGGAGAAAGGCCGTGATGAAAAATTAGAATTAGAAATGGAAACTACAACCACAGTCCAAAGAGAAGAGCATTGGATTATGAGCTTTGATGGAGCTGTGAATAAATAAGGAATTGGAGCAGGAGTATGGATCATCCCTCCAGATGAAGGAAGTGAATGCACCAGATTGCATACCTTCAAACTAATGTTTGACTGTTCAAATAATGTGGCAGAATATGAAGCCCTATTGTTGGGTATAAATGTACTCAAAGATCTAAGAGCTGAAAAGATCAAAGTTTATGGAGATGCATAGCTGATAATCCAACAGGTGAATGGAAATTATGAGAATAAACATCCCAAAATGAGGGCTTAATGAAATTTTGTATGGGATATGTTTGATAATTTATTCACAGAGCATGATATTTCTTTCATCCCTAGAGAGAAAAATACAATAGCAGACATTTTGGCCAGCTCTGCTAGCAGATTTCAACTCCCTGCCTATCCTACCAAGGCTTACATGATCAATATAAGGCATAGACCCTTTGTTCCAGACAATACCAAACATTGGAAAATATTTGAAGATGATCAACAGATCAAGAAATTCCTAGATACAACTGAGGAATTTGCCAACACCCAGATTGATCAAGAGAACTGTTCATGTGATGAATGGGAACCTGACCCACCAGAGCTCCTAACCACTTTGGGAGACAAAGAGATTCTGCAGCTGAAGAGCAATTATACCCAAAGTATTGGTGCGATTGGAAAAACTTTTTGATGAAAATGATGTGGCCAAAAATCACAAGGTTGCTCCAAACCACAATGAAGTGGAAGACTGTAACATTGGGAATGAGTAAGATCCCAAAATTGTCAAACTGTCAAAGTCTTTAACCCAGGCACTAAATATGACTATGTGGATTTAATGAGAAATTTTTCTAATGTGCTTGCATGGTGCTATGAATACTTGAAAGAATATGACACTTCTATCATCCAACATACCATACTAGTCAAGGCAGGGGAGAAACCATTCAGGCAGAAACTGAGAAGGATTAATCCTATGCTGCTCCCACTGATAGAAAAAGAGGTGAAGAGGTTGTATGAATCCAAAATCATAGTCTCCTTAAGGTTTTCAAAGTGGATAGCTAACATAGTCCCAGTGAGGAATGAAAATGGTGAAATCAAACTGTGTATTGACTTTAGAAATCTAAACAAAGTGTCCCTTAAGGACAAATACCCCCTGCCCAAAATGGACCACATTTTACAGAAGGTTGTAGGGGCAGCAAGACTGTCCATGCTTGATGGATTTTCAGGGTACAATCAGATTAAGGTGCAACCAGAAGACCAAGACAAGACAACCTTTACCACACCTTGGGGAACCTTCATGTATGCAAAAATGCCTTTTGGTTTGTTGAACGGAGGAGCTACCTTCCAAAGAGCTATGGACATAGATTTTGCAGAAGAGAAAGAAAAATGAGTGGTAATATACATGGATGGCATCTCTACGTATTCTAAGTCTGATACAGAGCATTTGAAACATTTGCATCAAGTGTTTTCCAAGTGTAGAAAATTTGGAATCTCCTTGAACCCCAAAAAGTCAAACTTTGCCGTGTAAGAAGGCAAGCTGCTAGGTCACATAATATCTAAGGATGGGATCAAAATTGACCCAGACAGAGTTGACACAATACATAAAATTGAACTCCCCAGGAGTTAAAAAGAGGTTCAATCCTTTCTAGGCACAGTGAATTTATTAAGAAGGTTCATCCCCAATTTTACAGAGATCATGAGATCAATCCCAAACATGCTTAAGAAGGACACTCAAATCAGGTGAATTGTTGAATCCAAACAAGCATTTGGAGACATAAAAAGGGAAATTGTTGAAGCACCTATACTAATCAGTCATGATTTTGACAAAGAGTTTCTTATGTTTTCTTTTGCCTCTGAGCATTCCATAGTTGGAGTGATTTTACAGAAAAATCAGGAAGGAGATGAGCAACCCATAGCTTTCTTTAGCAGATCTCTTAGAGATGTTGAGCTCAAATACAACATCATGGATAAGCAAGCATATGCCATGATTAAAACCTTGAAATATTTCAGAGTTTATGTTATGCACTCCCATGTGGTTGCTTATGTTCCTAAAGTTGTTGTAAAGGATATATTGACACAACCTGATCTAGAGGGTAGAAGGGCTAAGTGGATAGTTGTGCTCTTGGAATATGACTTGGAGATAAAACCTACAAAGCTTATCAAAGGACAAGGACTGGCCAGGCTTCATGGCTGAATCAAATTGGGATTCACTAAGTGTGAACCTGCTTTCACACATGCTGGAAGAAACTGCCCAAGACCCACTGTCACGAGTATCAAACAAATTCTTGTCTTCTCCTTGGTATTATGATATTATATATGTTTTGCAGAATTTACAAGCACCCCCTGAGATGGGTAAAATAAAATCTAAGTCAACCAAGATGAAGGATGCAAATTTTTGCATATTGAATAGTTTACTTTATTGGAAATACCCTGGAGGTGTTCTACTTAACTGTATAGTGGAATATGAAGCCAAAGTGACCTTGAAATATTTCAGAGTTTATGTTCTGCACTCCCATGTGGTTGCTTATCTTCCTAAAGCTGCTGTAAAGGATATATTGACACAACCTGATCTAGAGGGTAGAAGGGCTAAGTGGATAGTTGTGCTCTTGGAACATGACTTGGAGATCAAACCTAAAAGCTTATCAAAGGACAAGGACTGGCCAGGCTCATGGCTGAATCAAATTGGGATTCACTAAGTGTGAACCTGCTTTCACAGATGTTGGAAGAAACTGCCCAAGACCCACTGTCACGGGTATCAAAGAAATTCTTGTCTTCTCCTTAGTATTCTGATATTATATATGTTTTGCAGAATTTACAAGCACCCCCTGAGATGGGTAAAAGAAAAGCTAGGTCAACCAAGATGAAGGCTGCAAATTTTTGCATATTGAATAACTTCCTTTATTGGAAATACCCTGGAGGTGTTCTACTTAACTGTATAGTGGAATATGAAGCCAACGTAACCTTGAAATAATTTCACAAAGTTGTTTGTGGGGGGCATCATTACTAGAAGTCCACTGTCAACAAAATTCTCAAGGAAGGGTTTTATTGGCCCACCATGTTCAAAGATGCATAGAAGGAAATAGCTACTTTCCATGAATTCCAAATCTTTCAGGGGAAGAGGAATATCTTATCCTTTCCTTTGAAACCAATCTCTGTAGAATCCCCTTTCCAATAGTGGGGGCTTGACTTCATTGGTGAAATTTTCCCCAACTCCTCTAGACAACATAGGTGGATATTGACTACCACTGATTATTTCACTAAATGGATTGAGGCAATACCAACCAGGCAAGCCACAGACACAGTCACCATCAAATTTCTAGAGGAAAATATCATGTCCAAGTTTGGTTGCCCTGTTAAAATAATCACTAGCAATGCTCAAGCCTTCAAATCCAAGAAAATGGTCAAATTCCGTGACAAATTCCAAAGAAAAGTGGGCCATTCTACTGCTTATTACCCCCAGGGAAATGGACTAGCTGAGTCATCCAACAAAAGTTTGGTTAGGATCATCAAGAAGCTGCTGCAAGAAAACAAAAGGGCTTGGCACACCAAGCTGACCTTTGCTCTGTGGGCTGATAGGATCACCTCTAACAGATCCATTGGAACTTCTCCTTTAAAATTAGTATATGGAACAGAAGTGATATTTCTTGATTCCCTCAGAGGGCTTGCTATGAGGATGCTACAAGAGTTGGAAGAAGAACCAAACCTCGAGCTAAGGAGAACTAACCAACTGGTTGAGATACATGAAGTCAGAGACAGAGTACATGTTGAAGCTATGCTAGCTCAAGATAGGGTTAAAAAGACTTTTGACAGAAATACCAAGGCTGATGATTCCCAAGTAGGAGATATGGTATTGAAATGGGATGCTAGAAGAGAGGACCAAGCCCAAAAGTTTGATAACCTTTGGAAATGGCCCTATACAGTCATTGCCTTCCATGGAAACAACGTTTTCTTCTTGTAGGATGGGGATGATGAACCAGTTGGGAAGAGACCCGTTAATAGGTGTTTCCTGAAGCACTATCTCCAGTGAGAAATGTTGATGTATATGTAACTTCAGAATGTATTTCACTTGAATATTTTATATTGTATTCATATGACATTGTACTTCCGACAGAGAGGTTTCATTCCTTCGATTGGGAAGGTCATCATTATTATTTGATGGGTTATTAGACTTCTCTTGTGGGGCAGGCCCAGAGTTAGGGGTTAAAGGGTTATTAGACTCTCCTAGGAGAAGTCATCCCTGTAGGATAAAAAGGCAAGTTAAGTAAAGTATAAATAGAGAGTGAGACTCTCTCATTTTATTCATTCACTCACTTACTCATTGTGCATGAGTGAGAGAGAGACAAGTTTGCACAAGTGGAGGAGGAGGAGATGCTGGATTCTATCTCTTTGTTTTGGGGTTTTGTACTATTGCTCATTCTATCTCTGAGGAAGTTGCGGGGTTTTTCACCTTCTTGGTTTTCCCCGGTGAAATGCTTTGTGTCCATTGTCTCTTGTGATTGTTATGGTGTGCTTGTTATTCTCTTAGTGATCGTAGATAATATTGAATGAAATTATCGAAAATTTAACAAGAAACAAGCCCGTTAGCCCGTCCTCGTTGTACATTACCATTTTGTTTTAGCTTCAATTAGCTGTGTTTCAATTTTGTTTTACCAAAAGGAAAAAAGAAAAAAGAAAGGGGCAACTACTCTATTGTTCTTGCTACCTCACAAGGACGATAGCATCCCTGGTTGGAGACATTGTTAACAACCGTATAAATGTGCTTGCCAAAGAAGGAAAGGGAATCCCCCTACCAGAGCCCCAAGCATGCCCATTGACCTCTTACGCCAAAGGAAGAATAAAAAATCCCCAAAACTGGCTAAGTGTCAAGCAAATCCAAGACAAACGATCAAGCCACAATGAAAAAGATGAAGAAATGGAAGTTTTATGCACTCAGGAGAGAAGGAACGGTCCAGATCGGGCTTAAGAGATCAACGGCGGATGGAGGATTTCGTTGGGGAAAGAGCTCAAAAGTTAATGGCCAAAGCGGTCGCCAAAGTCTGGATCCGATGGCCCAAAATAGTTGCGGAAGACCCATTTGCTCGACTGATCTTCCGCTTTCAAAGAGAAGATTAATGGTCGGCATTGAAAAGTAGGGCCAAATCAACGGTTGGGAAGAGATCTGCAACACATCCGATCAAGAGATTTTCCACTTTTCCACTTTCCCGCAGGTCTGACTTTCTGACTTTCCGCACCCCCATTGCGGATTGCGGAAGTCAGAACGGTATTTTTCCAAGAGCGTAAAGTGGGTTTCTGATTTCCGCAACCCGCATTGTTGAATGTAGATTGCGGAGGCATAATTTTTCTGGGGGCACAAATTCAGGTTTCCAATATCCGAAACCCTCATTGCGGAATGCATATTGTGGAGGTGATTTATGCGATGTTGTGCAATGGATTTCCGATATCTGCAACCCGAATTGCGGAATGCACATTGCGGAAGTGATATTTTTCCAGAGGCATAAAGTTGGCTTTCCGATTCCTGAAACCTGCATTGCGGAATGCAGATTGTGGGAGGATAATTGCGGATCTGAGATGTTTTACACGGTAAATTGTGGCCACGAAAAATGAAGAATTTCACAGGGAAATGGAACGGATGGGAGCCAATTTGGAAGCCAAAGAGAATCACAGCCTGGTTTTCTGTCCAAATCATCCTAAAACTGCCCAATCTGAAGGACAAATAGGTGGTTTCCAAGGCCCAAAGGCACACTGACAGCGCACATAGTTTCCCACTTGCGTGTCTAATAGACTTAGGGGTAGTTGGTTCGAGTAGTTCGGTGTGAACGGCCTCATCCTTTCCAGTTCAAGACTGTTGTCAATAAACAGCCAATTATGGTTGAGTTAGGTAGAAGTTGTTTGATATTTTGTAAGCCTATAAAGGAAGATTCTGAATTAAACCCAAGGGTTGGATGTTTCTGGATTCTAAGAGATTAAAAGCTCTGCGTATGTATCAAACTCGGCTTTTCAATTCATGAGGAGACCCAATTCTGGAGCAGAGATTCTTGTGATGAGTGTTTTGATGTATGTTACTTCATGTGCATGTGTTCTTCATTTGTATTTCCATTGAGTGTTTGCTTCTGCAGTATTTAGATCAAGGCTACATGGTCTGAAATTAATATTTTATGCTTCAGATGCATATGACTAGGTATTCCACCCTTTCTTCTTGAAGTTGCAGGTTAGAATTCATTTACAAATGCTCTAGCTTTGTGATGGAATTTGTTTCCTTTTCTGCCTTCATCTGTTGATATATTTGACTTGAAAAAACCTCATCTACCTTTCGTATGCCTCTTAAACTGTGGTCTAAATCAGTCATTTGTGACTATAAATCCACTGAAGTTTGACTACATGCCCAATGGTGCTCTTGTCCTTAACCCCAACCAGTTGAAAAATCCCTATAAGTCATTATCTGAAGGTCTAGCCACCACTTTTACCTATAACTAGCTTATGCAAATAATATTCTAAGTGTTGAGTGAATTGTGAAAGAGAGAGCCCTCTCTGTGGTTGGAAAGGTTAGTTTCCATCCACCAAAGCTTGGTTTGAAACAGTTACGTCATGATCCCTTTTGCTGCAACCCAGGAGAATCTTGAGTGATAACAGTCTCTATATCGATAGTGAGGAGTCTATTGATAACTCTAGGGAATGGACATCAGAATATTGTGATACTAGCGACAAGTTAGAGGAGGCAGATACAACATCGACAAAGACTACTCATGTGGTGGATGGCAAATACTCTTCAGATTGTGCTTTGATTATTGGTAAGTTAAAATCAATAAACCCTACACTATTTCACAGTTAAGATGATGATGACATTAATCAAATATCTAGCAGTACATTCACTCTGAAGCTCCTCGTAGATATTGTATCTGATGGAGATACTATGGTTCCAAAACCACTTTCAGGGGGGTTCACAGGTGAGGACCCGTCATCTCATGGTGGGGATAACCTTAATCCTACATCAATGGGAAATGACAACCCCTGGTGGGAATTGATCAGGCCCTTGGAGAACCTATACTGGATTAGAAGGACATTACTGAAATTTCTTCATGGGATAAGGAAATTAATTAGTCGGTGGTTATCTCAGAGGGAGATTATGAAAAGAGATCTAATATTAGGGGGGATAAGGAGTCAGTAGGGAAGCTTGTAAATAACAACCTATCCCTATCATACCACACTATTGTCAAAAAGCATCATATTCCAGTTTTTGTAGGTACTATCCCAAAAGTGGATATGGGGATCCTACTTGAAGGGTCATTTAAAGACACCACAGTTTCAAATTTTCCACCTTCCATAACTGACAAGACACTAAAAAGGTGCCATAAAAGGAGGGTTAGCAATAGAAATTTCCCCATTAAAAAACAAAAGTGTTAGGAAGGGACCCACTGTGGCTTCACAAAGAACATCAGAGACAGTATCGCATGGGAAGCTATCTTTATCCAATGGACACGGGGCTCTTAGAGTAAACAAAGCCCTGGCGAGGGTGAAAAGATTATAATAATGTTACTTAATATCCATGGACTGGGGGGATACTCCAAAAAATTATCCCTCAAGAGGCTCATTACCTCACAACCACCTGATATTCTATTTCTGCAAGAGACAATGGTATCATGCGAGAAGGCTCAAGATTTTATTGCTAGCATTTCGCAAGGATGGGAAATTGCTACGGTCGATTCAGTAGGATTATCTGGAGGGATACTATCGGCATGGAATCCAAAGAGGGGTTGATTTACAACTTACAACACAACAGCATATATCTTAATTTCTGCGAAGTATGTAGGTTTTGATAATGAACTGAACCTTATCAATTGTTATGGGACATATAAGGAGCGAGATGCATTCTGGGGGAAGGTAAAAGATTATGGTTTATTGCAGCTTCCATCCTTGATAATCGGTGGAGATCTAAACTTGACCTTTGGTGCGGCGGAAATATGGGGTATCCATGCCCTATTAGATCCATTGGGGGATATTTTTAATCACTTCTTCCAATCAGCTGGTTTAGTTGATAACAGACAGAACTCATTAGCACCCACATGGAGAAATAAAAGAATGGGGGACGATGGTCTCGCGAAGAGATTGGATAGATTTATGTTATCAGAGACATTGTTGGACACCATGTTCAGCTATAGGACTTGGACTAAGTTAATTTTGATCTAATATCACTCCCCTATTTTCCTACAGTTGGATCCTACTAGACATCATACCTTTTACCCCTTTAAATTTAATCATACATGGAATAAGGAAACAAATTGCAAAGACATGGTCATATCGGAATGGCAGAAGATGAACAATATTACTCATACTTCTGCTATGAAAATATTGGTAAAGAAACTTCATGTCCTCAAATTTGTTGTGAAGAAGTGGGAAAGAGAGAGAAAAGAGGAGCTTTCTAAAGAGTTGATGGAATGTGAGAAGGAAATGGAGCAGATACATGCTCATTACATCAATGGACAAATGCCTCAATGGGTTATTTCTAGACTGACATCTTTGGAATCTTCATGTATGTATTGTTTACAACTTGAGGAAGAAAAATGGCGATTGAAAAGTAGAGCAGTTTGGATTGCTCAAGGGGATCAAAATACTAAGTTTTTTCATAGATTTGCTAATGATAGGAGGGTTCAGAACTCGATATGGGACATCAGAAAGGAGGATGGTACTTTGTTCACTGAAACACATCTCATTAAGGAATAATCTGCATGTCATTTCCACTAACTATTTTTTCACCCAGGCACAAAATCTATTGCTGACCAAATGCACATAGTTTAAAAATATCCAAGATTCTTCACAGCCCAAGAAGGTGTCTTTGCGGATGAACCAGTGAAACTAGATGAAATTGAATCAGTACTTAAGGGTTTTTCAAAATAAAAAATCTGGGGACGAACGAATGGACAGTGGATATTTTATTGGAATACTTTGATATAATGGGACCAAATATTCTTGAGGCAGTCAAAGAATCGAGGACATCTGGATTTATAAATGAGGCACTCAACTCTACATACATTGCTTTGATTTTGAAGTGTCAGTGTCCACAAACTTTCAATGATTACAAACCCATTTCCCTTTGTAACCTGATATATAAGTTGATTACAAAGATAATCGTGAGAAGGATTAAGCTTGATCTATCTAGACACATTTCAAGAGAGCAATTTGGCTTGTTAGAAAATAGGCAGATACTTGATGCTATCGGGGTGGCACAAGAGGCATTTCACAGCATAAAGACGAAAGGCATAAAGGCCATGGTTCTGAAACTTGACATGGCTAAAGCGTATGATCAGGTAGATTGGGGGTTTCTCGGACTGATACTACTATAGACATGTATGTCTCTCTCTGCTACCAATTGGATAATGGCCTGTGTTGTTTCAGCAAATTATCCAGTTTTATTCAACGACTCTCCAACCAACTCTTTCAAAAGGATCGAGGGGGGTGAGACAGGGTTGTCCTCTATCACCCCTTCTTTTTATCCCGATGATTGAAGGCTTAAGTAGGATTATTGGAGGGGAGAGGGATGTTGGGCATATTAAAGGGATTAAGGTAACATAAGTGGTCAGAATCACACATCTTCTATTTGTGGATGACGTTATGATCTTCCGGGAAGCTACAACTGAAGAATGGAGAACATACAAGCATTTGTTGAACATCTTTTTTCAAATCTCGGGTATGCACATTAGCGAGAAAAAATCTACTCTTCTACATTGTGGGATATCGGTGGACAAGTTAATATACTTTAAACATATTATACCTTACTGCACCCGGTCACTAGCAGATGGCATCAAATATTTGGGTTATTTCATAAAAACCAATAATTATGTAGTTAAGGATTGGTATTGGCTTATCAAAAGGTTTGAGGCTCGTATTAGCCACTGGTGTTTGTGGTGGCTATCATTGGGGGGAAGACTCACATTGATTAAATCGGTCTTAGTAAATCTTCATGTATATTGGATAGCTCTGTGCAAAATTCCAAAGTCAGTCATTCATGTTATAAATTGTAGGATATGTAATTTTCTATGGTTTGGATTCTGTGACAGAAAGAAGTTTCAATTGATTCGATGGGATAGTGTAGCTAGGCCCATGGTGTATGGTGAATAGGGCATTAAAAATATATTTATTTTTTTCAAAGCACTCATAGAAAAAATATTATGGAGAGCCTTATTTGTGGACAGCTTGTGGCACAAGGTCATCATTGGTAAGTATTTTAAAATTTTCACTATTGAGCAATGGATTAGATTCTGCAGGAAGAAAAAAAAGGGTGTGTCAAACTTTTGGAACGCTCTAGTATATTCGTCATCCATTCCGGAGGCATGGTTGGCTTGGATACCTGGTAGAGGTAACCATATACGGATTGGAATGGATCTGATAGCGGGTGGACCTAAGAATTACAAACTTTCAGAAGCTCTTTTACAGATATTACACGATTCTGGCATATTTACTTTGGACCATGTTAGGAAAGAGGGACAGTCAACTTACTTGGGGGACATATGGATTAGCCTTGATGAGTTGAATTTAATGGATGATCTTGATAGGGAATGGATACAGTATACTCTGGACTTGCAAAGAGGGGGGGTTAAGATAACTACATAAGAGGATACATCAGCATGGTCGTGGGATAGAGCGAAGGGTACTATTACAACAAAATAGGCTTACTTGGCTCTCATACAGGGAACACATGCAGAGATTAGTTCCTAGAAAAAAGACATATGGAGATGGCATTCACCTCTTAAATGTAAACTCTTCTTTTGGTTATCTCTAAGCAACAGAATACTTATACAGGATAATTTAGAAAAAAGAGGCTTTTATGGTTCGGAAATATGTCACTTATGCGTGCAGGATAGGGAAACAGTTATCCACTTGTTTATTAACTGTTCATTTGTGCGTGAGATCTAGAACATCTTGAAGGATAATCTGAAGACTATTGGGGAGTGGGCTAGCAATAATTTGGAACATTGCTTGATAAATTGGAGGAGCGGGAACTATGACTATGTTGAATTACCAGTATTAACTTGTTGGGAAATATGGAAGGCTCGAAACTAATTGATTTTTTATGACAAGCATTCACAATTGTACATGGTGAGCACAAAGACACTGGCATCCTTCAATGAATTGCACATAGCTGGTCATTAAGTAAAGGTACTATCTAATAGATCCATAAATCCTCCAATTATTCCTTATAATTGTTGCATGGGTTTCTTTGATGGGGCATCACAATTAGAATCTAGTGTTGGGGGGTGGGAGACATTATATGGATTAATGGCACTGACTGCTACGAACTCAAGATGCATTGTGGGGTGAGCACTGGCACAAGAAGAAAATTACTCGCTTTATGAATGCTATTATTATGTGCACAATCCATTGGTATCACCACAATTAGATTAATTGGATACTCGAGGACTACTATTGACTGAGAAAACAATAAAGGAAGATTACAAGTTATTGTTGGCACGGGTCCAGAGTGCACAAGCGTTGTACTACCAAGCGACGAAAGGGTCATCGACAGGAACAAAGCACTGGTTGCGAAGTGTAAACGAGCCAACAAATGCGGAATATTTGGTTAAGTTAGTTAGTAATGGGTCATTTGAACCATTTTGTAATGGCCAAGTGAGCCTATAAATAGGAGTATGATTGTAAGCCTAAGGGCATCTTTTGATCAATCTATTGGAGCATCTATCCGGTTTTGGTCTTTTTTATTTTTCGAATCACAATTGTTGTTCTGAGTTTGTAATGGTTTTGTGATGTATGAGACAAGTTGAT
Organism: Larix kaempferi; assembly: GCA_027924585.1. Classification (NCBI taxonomy): domain Eukaryota; kingdom Viridiplantae; phylum Streptophyta; class Pinopsida; order Pinales; family Pinaceae; genus Larix; species Larix kaempferi. The sequence continues at coordinate 3,479,724 of BSBM01000238.1, read as the reverse complement.
GAATAATGAGAATGATTGATTGATCTATGTATTTTTTCAAGTTATCGCAATATGCTTGAATATGCGTTGTCACAATGTTTAATGTCGCTCCATGGTTCTATACGTTTTCATGAATGAAATCGCAGTTATGTTATGTAGATCGGATCTGTTAAGTATACTTTGTCAACTATGAGATGATAATGTGTTGATGCGAATGAAGATAATGTTTAAGTAGATCTGGTTGATAGGTCGGTAATGTGATGTTCTGATGTGAATGTGAATCTTTGGTTTATGTTGCGAATGAGTGTGAGAGAATGCATGTCTTCTTACAACTACGGAAACTTGGTTCCTATAGCCCCCTTAGAAATCTCGGGTGAGACTTCACTCGCTCTACAGGTGTTGTTGGAGAGGGTAAAACCTTTCTGGGCCGATGTTTAAGGGAGTCTGTGTTGATGTTTCTTGACAGCATTGCGAAGTGAACCCTCGTCGATAGATTTGTGTCAAGAAATGGTTCTGTTTCCGGGACCTTAGTGCGAAGGAGAGAGGAAATGATGTGGCATCCAACAAAGCCAAATATCACATAATGGTTCCACAAGAAGACGAGAGAATTTGCCGAGGAAGAAAACCAGAACCCTGGATGGTCGACAATTGATTGGTTGCAGAAGTACATCTACTCTGATATCCACAAAGTAGTCTTCTGTGAGTTTCCTATACTATTATACGAATGGTTGGTGCAACTAAATTTTTCAGAAGAAGAATTTCCAAGGAGGCGAGCCTGAACACTGGACCCTAGAATTGATCCAACAGTTGAAATAGGTGAACAACAAAGCTTCAAGGGTTGTCGAGATTTGTGTAGACAGTATTTTGGAAGGATACATTACTGAATTTTCTATCAACACCATTAATTCATACACCGACACAGAAAGGAAATTTTTCAAGGGACCCAGAGGAAGGTATCTATTGTCGCTAAAACTGTGGATCAATATGCTCATTTATGAAAAGGGCATATTAAATATGAACTCCGATGAGTAAAGTTTGGGCGTGGGAAGGTTGTGGGTGTCGGGCAGATGCGGGTCCGATAGAATTATGTGGGGTAGATGGATATGAGGTACGACGAAATTTTGAGGGAAGCTATGGAATATTGTGGTCGCCTGAGAAGTGGGGTGAGGTTCCGACCGGAGAAGAAGAGGAGGACTGAGATAGAGAGAAAGAGTCTCCTAGCACGACCAGAACAGAGAACTGTGAAACGGGACCATAAGGGAGTAAGCGACCCTACTGTGATGAAGAGAGCGACCATGATACCCCTAAACTTGAGGAAGGACAGACCCAAAGCTACAACGTACCCACAACCCTGTGCACTGTGCAAAACTTCAGAGGAAGAAATATAAGATCTTCGCAGGGTTTTCATGCGTGTTAGAACAGTAGTAAGAGTAGCGGATCTACAAACACCAGTATGAAACCAAGGATGGAAGGCGACGACGTAAAGATGCATCTTTTTCAAGGTAACAGGACCGAGGATCCTGAACAATACTGGTGCATCTTTTTCAGGGCCATGCGCTCTATTGGTTTATGAATTTTGTGCGAGTACCTACAGGGAGTCCGCAGAAAACCTTGGCACAAATCAGAGAAGGATTGATCGATGAATTTAGGAAATCATAATCAGAGTTGCAGTATATCATAGAGTTGAAGGAAATAAAGCAATTTCCTAATGAATCGAATGGAAATTCAATCAGAGGTACAAAAATATGATGGCCAAAGTAAGTTTTGGAATGATCAACATGCAGCATAAAGAATGGTTTATTGCAGGATTGAAACCGCACATTCGGATGCCACTGATGCAGTAGAAGATTGTATCCCATGCGGAGGCATTGGAAATTGCGATGAAGCTCGAGGCTTCACCAGTTGGAGAAACAAGGATTGGCATGAACCATATCCAAACACAATTTGTGAACTTGACTATCCAACTACAGGATATCAAGAAGGGGGAGGAAGTTTGCAAATAAATATGGTGCAGTCTATGCAAGTCTGAAGGACACCATAAGGATCAGTGTCCTGAATTTCGTGAATATTTATAGTCCGGTGCACCAAATCCACTCAGTCAAGGAGGAATGCCCTGGTGTCAAATTTGTCAAACAAGGGGACATCGCTTAGAAGAATTTGTGTACTTATAGAAGATTGTGTCGAAGTCGGCCAACCTTTTTTGTAACTTCTTTCGATCGGTCGGTCATGAGGAGAAGGATTGTAGAGCATATGATTTACTCCAAGAAAGAACTGTAGATACATTTTTTATGAAGGGAGAGGAGCAACCTCTTGTACAACCACAACAACAATATAATCAATCGCAGCCACAGTATAACCAACCACAGCCACATTATAATCAATCGTAGCCTCAGTATAACCAACCACCACCGCAGTACAACCAACCGCATTATCATCCACTGTAATATAATCAGCAACAGTACAATCAGTCGTGAGGAGGATTCAGAGGAGGATTTTGCGGAGGTCAGGGTGAAGGCTTTGGTCGCAGAGGAAATTTCGGTCGAGATCGAGGACTGGTTACATGCTATAATTGTGTCCAGATTGGACGTTATCAGAGGGATTGTCTGAATCCAACTCTGTAGTGTACCTATTGCAGTGCAGCAGACCATAATGTCGAATATTGTCCTCAGTTGATTGCAAAGTGGTAGACTAAGAATGCGCCACAGCCACAATCCGCATAACCCTAATATGAATGTGCAGAAGATCTTAGTAGAGATAAGAAGTCAACCCGTGAATGTCGCAGTAGTAACCAGGGGAGGAGTTGCGACAGGAGAAGACAGGCCACTGCCAAATTTTTGGCCTGTAACGTGGAAACAATTTCGATTTGATGCGGAAGCAGAGAAGGAAACCTTTTTGGAAGCACGAGATGTGATGAGAAAGAATAATACTAAGTTGTCGCCTATGGGACATAAGGAACCTGTCTATCAGATGTCGCCGATATTCCATACAAAAAACTTGCAGAGGTCACCAAGGAAGGTCAGCACCCTGAGGAATTTTTTGGAAAGTTGTTTGACGTTAGCAAAGGATCAAGACGCACTAGCAGAGATAGATAGTTTATTGTATCGACAAGAGGAAGGGTGACGGGATCGGACAGTGAACCGATTTCACAGGAAGAAGATGGGAAGAGAAATGAGGATGAACACCGAGATTGGTGCATACAATGTAGATTATATCATTTTGGACCTAGGATCGGACATAAACATCATGACTAAGAAAACATGGGAGATGATGGGGAAACCGCAGTTGGTATGGTCCCCTGTGCAACTTCAATTGGAAAATCAGAGCAAGGTCACACCAATTGGTCTATTATCTCATCTTCCTGTCGAAGTAGAAGGACTGAAGACTTACGCAGACTTCAATGTCATAGAGATAGTTGACAACACAAGCCCATATCCAGTGTTGTTGGGAATAGACTGGGTAATGGAGAATCAGGCTGTCATCAATTTTAAGAAAAGGATGATGTCTTTTGAAAACCGTGACATGAGGTTAATCGCCCCGCTTGATCCACTCGAAGGGAAAATGTATGTTGAACCAATGAGGGATGAGTTTACAGAAGGATGGGACAATGTCTACAACGTTTCGAAGGATTACATCAATCCCACCGCTGACGGGGAATTGGGGTGGTGAAGTGTTGGTTCGGCATCGTCAGACTCCAACGAGGTGCTAGAAAACTGGCAGAATCAATTGCATGAGGTGTCATTCAGAAAGTGCACATGAATCACTCAGTCGTTGAGATGGGTAGCGACGGAGGTGTGTGATTTACCGACATATGAAGGATTACCTAATTTGGCTAAGTTCATCGCTAAATTCAAAGACAAGGTATCAGAACCACAACGACTGTTGACGCTTGAAGAAGCATTGAAGGCTACTCCATCAAGGTAGTGGGATGCACACAAGTTGTCGATAATGAGCTGGAAACTATGTCAACAATTGATGGAAGTTAGGTTTGGGGACATTGAATGCTACTACGGAAAGAAATACAATGGAATGGGTGATCCAAGAGATCATATGGGAGAGTGTTTAAGCACATGGGGAATGAGACTAAAGCGGGAATGGGTTCATGCATTCATCCATACGCTAGATGAAGTACCACGGAGCTAGTACATTGCAGCAGAATTGCGATGAGGAACACTGACATGGGAAGAATTGACCATTAGTTTCAGCCAGACTTTCAGATTCGTTGATGAGAATCCTTTCATCCATAGTGCCTTGCAGGAGATCCACGAAAAGGTACTTGAAACAGTTCAGACAGAAAGACCAATGGGATTACAGTGGACTGCGACACTAGAAATAATGATGGAATTCTATAATGTGTCAGGAGGACCTGACGACGAGGATGATCATAGATTCGTTTATGTCCCAGAGTGGGAGGGAAGCTGTGATGTCGAAGCACCAGAGATGCAATTCGACCAATTCCAACTGCCGTTGAAAATTAAGAAGGTTAATATTGGGTCAGAAGAAAATACCAAGTTCGCTAGCATTGGATATTACTGGGATGATTCAATAATTGGAAAGGTTACTGATCTATTGCATGAGTTTCAAGACTTGTTCCCAACAAAATTTCCAGAGTTGAATGGCAGTTTCGGGGACCTGGGTGAGATGAAGATTCCTCTCAAACTTGATGCAAAGCCAGTAAATCAACGACCATATAGACTGAATCCCAGGTACAATGAGCGAGTAAAGGCTGAGATAGAGCGAATGTTGGACGCTGGAATCATAGAACCTATCGAAGGGTCGGAATGGATCATCCCAATGGTCGTCCAAGATAAGAAGACCGGTGAAGTTTGTATTTGTGTCGATCTAAGGAAACTGAACGATGCATGCCTTCACGATCCATTCCCTACACCATTCACCGATGAAGTACTGGAATGTGTTGGAGGCCAAGAGGTATACTCATTTATAGATGGATTTTCAGGATATAACCAGATAAGGATCGCGAAAGAAGATCGACATAAAACAACTTTTGTGACAGAATGGGGCTACTTTCAATACACAATGATGTTGTTTGGTCTCAAAGATTCCCCTGCAATCTTTTCAAGGCTAGTTGTCCCTGCGTTTAAGGATTTCATTCATAAGTTTCCAGCAGTCTATATGGATGACTGGACCGTATATGAGCTGGTTAAGGACCACGTTGCAAACCTAAGGATGATGTTGGAAAGGTGTCGACAGCATCAGATTTTGCTGAATTTAAAGAAGTGTATTTTTTGCGCACAATTTGGAATCCTACTAGGACATATTGTATGCAAGGAGGGGATGTTGGTCGACCTAGAAAATATTGCAATCATTGTCTACTTACCACCACCAATGACAGTAAATCAACTAAGGGCGACGCTAAGACATACAGGAGATTACAAGAAATTCATAAGGGGATACACGACAATTACGGCACCAATGGAGAAGCTGTTAAAGAAGGATGCAAGTTCGAGTGAAACGACGAGTGCCAGAAGAGCCTCGACATACTAAAGGCGGAGATGGTCACAACACCGATATTAGTCTTCCCCGACTGGAAGAAAGAATTCCATGTCCATGTGGATGCATCATCAGTAGCGCTGGGAGTTATATTGGCCCAGCCAGGAGAAGGGTTGAATGACCACCCGATTGCATTTGCGAGCAGGAATTTGTCCACTATGGAGAAGAATTATACAACGATGGAGAGAGAAGGCCTGGAGATGGTATATGCGCTGCAGAAATTCTGACACTACCTGCTTGGAGGACATTTCAAAATGTTTACTAACCACTTCGCATTAAAATACTTAGTCAATAAGCCTATGTTGGGGGGGAAGATCTGTCGATGGTTGCTGCTATTCCAGGAGTTTGATTTTGAAATCATTATGAAACCAGGGCGATTGAATGCAGGACCTGATCACCTATCAAGGATTGAATTAGGTGAAGAACCAAGGAGCATTAATGAAGTCTTACCCAATGCACAGTTATTCAGGATTGGAATGGTCGATGACCATTACAAACAAATTATTCAGTTCTTAGCTACAGGAAGAGCACCTGAGGAGTTTGCTACCAGTCAGAAGAAGCAGTTAGTTGTCAGGGACGCTGATTTCCAACTAATCGCAGGACAACTCTACAAGATGGGACCAGATGAAGTTCTTCGTCGATGCGTCCTTCCGCATCAACAAGAAAGAGTATTGGCGGAAGCTTACGATGGGATCACAGGAGGCCATTATGGAGGGAGTGCAACTGCCAGGAAGATACTTAGGGATAGACTATGGTGGCCAACAATGCACGGTGATGCCACGGACTATGCTAAGAGCTGTAATGTATGTCAAAGGACAGGGAAACCATCGCGGAGGGATGAAATGCCACTAGTACCTCATTTGACGGTACAAGCCTTCGACAAATGGGCAGTGGATTTCGTGGGACCCATTAACCCACCAGGAAGAAGAACAGGTGTAAGATACATTATTACTGCGACTGACTACTTGACTAGATGGGTTGAAGCAGCACCAGTAAAGGGTTTCACAACTGCAACATCAGCGCAGTTTCTCTTCGACAACATGGTCACCAGATTCGGGTGCCCAAAGATATTGATGAGTGATCAAGGCACTCATTTCCTCAATCAAACTATCAGATCCATGACTGAGGAATTTCAAATTCAGCATCGAAGGAGTACCCCATATCACCCATACGCTAATGGCGCAGTTGAATCACTAAACAAGATATTGGAGCATGAGCTCACCAAGGTGTGTAATACAAACTGGGACGACTGGGACTTGAAGATTCCAGCAGTACTATGGGCCTACAAAACGACATGCAAAAGGTTGACAGGCCATACTCCTTTCAAGTTAGTATACGGAAAAGAAGCAGTGATGTCGATGGATTACATTGTCCCGAGTCTGCGCATCACAGTAGCGACAGGAATGAGTGACGCTAGAGCCATTGAAGAAATATTGGCACAGATCTTCCAACTCAAAGAGGATCGCTTCATCACAGGATTTCATCAACAGGTAGAAAAGGACCAACAAAAAGCATGGCATGATCACCACATAAAGGAAAATCACTTCCAGTGTGGAGACTTGGTTCTCCTTTACGACAACAAGTTTGTAAAGCACACAGGTAAGCTCCAAATGCATTGGCTGGGTCCATACATTATAAATTTTATTACTAACGGAGGTGCAGTGCAGCTGCAAAAGTTAGATAGAATGTTGTTGACAAATTTAGTGAACGGAAGTTGGCTAAAGCAATATCGGGATAGCCAGGCGCACATCGACTGAAAAGGTAGTTGAGTTGACATGAAAAAAAAAACTAATCACATTGCAAAGTTTGGGATTATGTCGACAACACTATGTATGTCGATGGAATATTAGAAAAGTTTGAAATAGCGACCAGATTAGGGGCCTGTCGACATCGGGCGAGGCGCAAACGGGTCAAATCCAGTAATAAATGCAGTAGTTAAGGCGCGGCGAACAACAACACAAGTGGATGAAGGTGCATTGAATGGCCAATGAGTGCGTAGGATTCGGTAATCGACGAAGGATTCGGTAAACCGACGCGGGATTTGGTAATCATTGTCCAAAGATCGACAAGATGGACGAGAAGCGGGAAATTGAAGTTATAAATATACACACAGATGGATAGTTCAAGTCATTGTGCATTGAGAGAGTTAGTGAAGAAATTGCAGAAGAAGAGTTAGAGCGAAGAGTAACAGTGAAGTTAGGATGTTTTGATGGCACATTTCATCTCTAGCACAAGCACACAAGATGCGCCAAGGGCGAGGATGAAAATTTTCCATGAGAAACCGGAGGTTGCATCGATGCGAATAGTCAGAAAGAAGAGAAGTTCCAGTCGGCCGGTGGATACCAACTGAAGGCCTAAGAGGGATACTCGTAGTTCGGCAAGGTCTATGATTGCAATAGGAGAAGCGAGCACATCAGGTGCCGCAGAGGATGAAAGAACAGCAAGAGGATGGCAGCACGACCCAACAATAGCATACATACTAGGGTATGTGTCGTCGCAGAAGGAAGGGGCACCAGCACTCCAGCTGGGGAAGAACGTGAAATACACCATCAAGGAGACGACGATACCAAAGGATGTCCATACCGCCAGAAACACAGTACAGCGACCATGACATTCTGGCGTATCCATAGTGAACTAAGGACACACATGTTGAGATAGCGCATGGAGAAGGAGATCCGATCACAAGAGAGCCAATGAATTGGGCATTGGGGATGAAGCAATCAGGACTTTTATCCATCATTCACATGTCACATTTCAGGATATCGGCAGAAGCAAATGCATGCATAAAGCAGCTACTGGGATGCTTTCATGGTGTATATTTGTGGTTGGCGACAAAGATTCCAATCATGTTCGATTTGATTTCGCGGATCACCGGATTACCCAAGGCTGGGGTAGATCCTTCCCAATATTTCCATGGGAAGGATAATGACAAGAATCTTGCTGCGAAGCTGGAGACAAAATATGGGGTGGAGAAGAACACCAGAGGATACCTGATCGACACAATCAATAATCGGGAGGTTAGGATTGTAGCAAAGTTGTTGGCAATCAAGATAGTAAGAAAGAATCGACCAAACCAATGTACATTAGGAGTGATTGCGTCTGCGGAGTAGTGCGCAGCGGGAGTTCAAATGAACTGGTCGCTATTTTTGTTGAACGAGTTGATGGAGGACGCGGTAGTAGCGTAGGAGAAAGGAAATCCATTTACATACTCATGGTTGTTAATGTTAATCATGTTGGTTGGATGGAGGGAACCATCGCAATATCAAGGGATGGACACAGAATTAGAAAAGGTGTGACAAGGGGCACGGTACAAGAACATGTGGGTGTTAAATGACAAAGAAATACAAACAGGTAATAACATCCAATTCTTTATTTATTTAGAAATGTTGAAAATAGATGCAGAAGCAATTCCGCGACTAACAGAAGAAGCAGCTCAAAAGTATAGAAGAGTCGCAAGGCTGTCGGTAGAGCCCCAGACGATTTTCATTCAGGCGTGTGCAGACCCACAGAAGCAGTGGCTGCCGACGCAATGCAAGCTTAGCAACACAGAACTAGATGCCATCATGGATGAATGACCAGAAGGGTGGAAGGTTCCAGTCAGTGAATACCAACTATCAAACTCGGATAATGGGAAACTGATAGATGGACCAAACGTGCAAGAAGAGACAAAGGATTCTGATGGAAAAGAGGAAGGTGCAGATGAAGGTGAAGCTGCGGAAGAGAAATCCTGCACCACAAGTAAGGATGATGCATCCTCGACAACTCCAACAGATTCAGAGCTCGTAACACAGTGAGAGGAAGCAAGGACGAAGCACAGGATGGAGAGAGGCGAGGGGAGTGCAACTGTTGACCTCCCTGGCGAGCAGGTGAACAAGCTAATGGAGAAGATAACGACGGTAGCGGAAGAAAACTGCATGAAATTCACACAGCATGCAACTGAGTATTTCCATCGGGTATCCCAACTGCTACAGACCCTGACCAATGCGGTCACAGAAACAAGGCTACCACAAGGAGAAGTGGCACCAAGTGCGTCAACAAGTAGAGTCGAGGTGCAAATCGGCACAAAGCAGAGGATAGTACAAATACTACCTAATGCCATCACTACCGGTGACGAACACATTGATGCCGCATTGCGAAGGCATGACTTGATCAGCACTTCAACATGTTGCCTATGGTTATGCTGCATCGTACTCATACCGCAGCAAGTGATGAAATCAGTGACTAGAAAGCTACATCGCATGATCAAATGGTAAACTACAAACGACAAGTGCGGAGCACCGAGGCGGAGGTTCAACGACTCTAGGAAGAGAAAGAGATGATTATGAATGAAACAACAAAGGCAATTGAGGACAAAAAATGGTTGGAACATGCCATCTCCATGGCATGCAAAGAAGCACCAGAAGTCGATAAAGATATGCAAGCGGAATCAAAAGCATTAAGGCTAGGCGCGGTCATTGCAAACCTGTGAAGAGAGAATGAGGAACTACAAACAAGGACGGTGCCAAGCACACCGCTGGAGCAAATTGAAGAGAGGAAGAGCACGATTGAAGAAGTTGCGACAGAGATCGCAACACTGGAGAAAACAACACAGACAATAGCAAAAGATGTAACACAATTTTGGGGAATCCTAGTACAGGATGAATAGTTGCACCAGCTAAACGTGCAACTCGACGAAGTAGAAGCACAGCTTGAGGAATTGAGGGGATGTTTAAGGAGATGCCCCTATTAGCACAAATGAAAAAGGCAACAGAGCTGAAAGAACTGCAGCATTGAGTCAACAAGGTGCGCACAAGGCAGCAAAGAAGAACAAAGCACTTGGATGAGCTGTAGAAAAAAGTTGAGCAGTTGGAGGTCAAAGCAATGGATGGAATGATGAAACTCAAAGAAGAGTTGGAGAAAGCGCAGTATATGGGTGGTGAACACTCGAGAGAACAAGAAGTGGAATATTGTGCAACACTCAAAGTGTCGACCAGGTTACGACAGCATATGACGACTTCAAGATGTAGGTAAATGCACCTGCAGTATCCAGCTGAGGTGGCTCGAGGGCGAGCCACAAGTTTTTGTTGGGGGCCTGTTGGCACGGGTCCAGAGCGCACAAGTGCGATACCACCAAGCAACGAAAGGGTCATCGACAGGAACAAAGGACCAGCCACGAAGTGTAAAAGAGCCGACAAATGCGAAATATTTGGTTAAGTTAGTTAGTAATGGGTCATTTGGACCATTTTGTAACGGCCAAGTGAGCCTATAAATAGGAGTATGATTGTAATCCTAAGGGCGTGTTTTGATTGATCTATTAGAGCATCTATCTGGTTTTGGTCATTTTGATTTCTTGGATCGCAACTGTTGTTCTGAGTTTGTCATGGTTCTGCGATGTATGAGACAAGTTGGAATAATGAGAACGATTTATTGATCTATGTCTTTTTTTGAGTTATCGCAATATGCTTGAATATGCGATGTTGCAATGTTTAATGTCGCTCCATGGTTCTATACGTTTTCATGAATGAAGTCGCAGTTATGTTATGTAGATCAGATCTGTTAAGTATGCTTTGTCAACTATGAGATGATAATGTGTTGATGCGAATGAAGATAATTTTTAAGTAGATATGGTTGATAGGTCGATAATGTGATGTTCTGATGCGAATGTGAATCTCTGGTTTATGTTGTGAATGAGTGTGAGATACTGCATGTCTTCTTACAATTGCGGAAACATGGTTCTTGCAGCCCCCTTAGACATCTCGGGTGAGACTTCACCCGCTTTGCGGGTGTTACTGGAAAGGGTAAAACCTTTCTGGTCCGATGTTTAAGGGAGTTTGTGTCGATGTTTGTTGACAGCAGTGCGAAGTGAACCCCTGTCGACATAACTATGTCAACAATTATTCATCTTAAGCAGTTGCAGCAAAAAATCAGAGCATTAATCGAGATTTTTGAGGACGTTTCGTTTACGCATATATATATAGTATTTAATGTTGTAGCAGATGAATTATCGAAAGAGGCACTGACGGTGGTTGAAGGCAATATTTTTTTATCAATAGTACATTGGGGGATCCACTACGGATCAAGGGGTAATCAATATTTTTCAACATCCGAGGTCCAAGGCTGACCAACACGATGCACTTGAGGTGTAACAGCAGTGGATCGGGTTCAAACTACTGGTTGAACCTTTTTTCTTTTGTAATTTTAGTCTTAAAAATTATTTTGGCTACTATCTAGTTCAACAAACAGCCACAGGGGCTCGCTATATACGTCATTCTCTTTTTTTTTGCTCACTGGTACTTTCTGTGTATATCGGGTTTCTGTACTCACTCAGTATGTTTATGTTTTTCTTAAGTCTATGGACAAGCTACAAGATTCAGTATGCCAATTTCTTTCAAAACTTGAACGCTGTAACTCTTTTGCAACAGAGAATCTGGACATATACTTTTAATATAGTATAGCTATTTTTTTCTTAAAAGAAAAAGATCCCAAAGCTTTTTAAAGGATTGAAATCTAAACAATACAACTATGTCAAACTAAAAGAGGAGATTATAATTTAGTTGATTAAAAAAATAAACATAAATTTGAGATGAAAAGCATGTGACTTAGAAATACGGTATAAACAAATAGACCATAGCCAAGGAGCAAAAGGAAGGGTGTGATCAGCAAAACCTTTAATTATTTACAAATCTTTTTTGGCATGACGCTTATTTTCTGACCTATGCGAAGGTAAGGAACAGCGAAGTGTTCAAGAAAGAAATAAGAAGAAGAAGAGGCTTCGACTGGAATAAATCGTTGACAACCGAGGCTTTGAATTACTTACTTCGTTTCAGCAATAATATCACAGATACTAAACTTTAACAACACCCACTTTCAACAATCGCTTTTTCGAATGCTTTGATTTCTTGCTGGAATGAGACTTTTGTTCGTAAGATTTTCAACCCTTTGTTTCATCCAAACTACACAGAGATGCGTATCCCCATTTGTAGCCTCTAACGTTTCTATCATCCACACTGTCTTTGTTTATTTCAATGGAATTCAGGTCACTATCTGCAGAATCTTCACCACCGGCATCTTGAGGTGCGCTTATAGCCCCATTCAAGTGATTGTCTACGAAACATATCTGCCCGCCCACCATCTTTCTGGTATGTCATCTCGTTCCTCAAGTTGTTGGATCTTTTGGCTTTCAAAAACGCCTCGAGTTCGGTTTATTCTATTCGAATGCTTTTTTCTCCTTAGCGGTTTCTCTCCCATCCAATTCAGGAATCACGACCAGGAAAGGCATCTTTGCCTTCGTTTCAGAGAGAATATTGAAAGCTAGGTGCACAACTTCCAATACCTGGTAATCAACAAAAACGACCTTTGCGTCGGAATGCCTTAAAAGAATAATTGGTTGAATCGATGGTATAGACGGATCCCACTCTTCCCTTGGAGAGCATCGAGATTAAAGTGGTCGAAGTAATGAATTCTTCCGTCAATTCTACTCTTCCTTTAGAGAGTGATGTGAGTACCGTTCAAGTTTCTTTATGCTAGTTTATAATCTTTTAAAAAGGGGTCACTTCAAACACTTACGTGTGTTCCCTTCAAACTTTAGGATCATTTTCTTTGATTGGAATAGTTTAGAGGGGAAACACCTTCTTGCTGGTTCATTAATGTGTGCTTGTAGTTGAAGGAGCTTCTTCTAGTATTTTGTCTTCATATTCTTGGAAAGGGTTCACTCAACTTTATGTCAATTATCAATTATTTGTTGGTCTTTGATAAAAGACCTAAAAGACCTAGAGTGAATTCTTGGGGATTCTTCCTTAATTTCCTACTTCATTAGGTTGGAAGAATATCTTAATTGATTTTATAGTTATGATAGGCCCATTGGACTTCAATATTCCATCACACATAGATTACACAACAATAAAATCAAACCCACCATAAACACAAATATTTTACCTTAGAAACCCACACCAAAAAACTAGCTTTGAATGGTTGCTCAATCTTCATTCCAGTAATCTCAAGTTACAATGTAACTCATGGCTCTATTGCCATTTGAAAATTTACATAACCAAGTTATGTGCATCCTCGCCTCTTCGCCAACAAGAAGCCCTTTGTGAGTGGAATTGCAATAAGATATAAGTAGAGTTGGGAGTAATGGGAAGGCAAAAAGACTTGAATTTTTAGTTCCCATTCCTAGCTCTCCTCTCCCATTTTCAGTTTTCGTTCTCATTTAATAATAATGTTCTAACTTTTATTTTCTTTTATTTTTTAAAACTTGCATTGTCCTTTTATTTTTTTATTTAAACCTTGTTAATATCAAATTGCTTTCATGTACTGTTGAGTTTTACAAACTATTCATCGTGTTTGGAGCCATTTTGGATCATGCAAACTGGGTTAGATTGTCAGAAACATCCTAACAACAATGGAAACAACCAATTGAACTAACCCTTGGGCTTAAGTAGTTGTAAATCTTTGCATGTATTAAAGAAAGAAATAAAACAATAAATAGAGAAGAATGCTTACCCCAAAACCACAAAACATTTTCATACTCATGTAACCACTTGAAAATATACCCATTACTACTAGACAAATAAATATTGGCCTTAATATGAGACATTACCTAACATTGTTTATTTTAACCTAAGAACTAGCATCCTTTAAGTTGCTTCCTTCCATGAAATATCTCATTGACGTTTTCAATGTTTTTAATATCATGGGATGTTTTGAGAAACTTCTAAGGAGATTTTTATGGTAAGGGTGCAAGCAAAACCAACAAAAGAAGTTCTCATTAGTACCATGGGAAAAAGGTGAAGCTAACTAAAAAATCAAGAGGCCTTGGTATTCGAGACAAGTTAGTTGTCAACAAATCCCTTGGGGGGAAAAAGTCATTTGGAATCTAATTTCTAACCCCCAATCATGGTGAAACGAGTGCATCTACAAAAATACTACAACATGTCATATAGAATAAGAATCACTAGGTGTTGGATTGAGACCTTGAACTGCTCTAGAGCATGGAAGGAAATGTGCCAAGGATTTCCTCTTATCAATGACTACCTCTGTTGGAACCCTCAAGGAGGAGCATAGATTTCTTGGTAGGATACAAGCTAATCAATGATTAACCCAATCGTCTTGGGGAGTGAATTTTCTCCTCAAATATTTCTTACTCTAACAAATTTAACTATATGTAAAGAAGAAGATGATCATTCTTAGAATGGATGGAAGATAGCTCAAGTTATGCTCCTTCCCTCTTCGCTTGACTCAAAATACAATCTTATTTTTTGAAACCTTAAAGGAAGGCCCCTTGTATCTAACCTTTTTTCTAGGATTCTTGAGCATACATGGATTCCACAAGAGTATATATAATAAAAGAAGGATACATGAAACTTAGAGATAAGGTTGAGGTAGCTCATCTATTGCTACGAACATAATAGTAGATTAGTAATAAACATAATTAATTGCACTTAAAGAGAGTGGCAATGCTACGAATATAAATGGCATATTAAATAAATAATAATTGTTAATCATTAAGTAGTTCATTATTAATGTGAAGGGACGTAACCCTTCACTACGAGTGCTCAAGCCATATATAAGGCGAGCTATGTTGTAATATTAAATCAACTTCTTATCTATTCAAATATTATAATATTCCAGGTGTTCTGGTAATATTTATTGTGTGAACAAATAAATATTCACTTCATTTGGTATGAGAGCCTGGTGCTTGTTTCCAGCCTTTGGCTTTCCTTTGGTTTTTAACCATAAGATTAGGGGTTCCCTTAAAATAAGACCTTGTCCTAAAAAGAAAAGAAAAAGTAAAAAGAAAAAGAAAAGAAAAGAAAAGAAAAAGTAAAAGTAAAAGAAAAAGAAAAGAAAAGAAAAAGTAAAAGAAAAAAAAAAGTAAAAAAAAAAGTAAAAAAAAAAGAAAGAAGTGGTTTTGTGAGAAGTGGGTTTGGTTTTATTCCCTAACAACAGACCAAAAGTGAGATTTGAACTTGGGTGGGGAAGGTAATAACCATTTCTCCCAACCACTCATTCTACACCATTTTACAAAAATTAGGGGGAAATTAAATTAGAAGAGCACCAACACAAATAATTTTTACAAGAAGAATAATATTGAACATTGTTATTAAAAATAAAAAAAAAATTCAAGGAGGATTCTTTCCAAAATTCAAAAGGGAAGAAGACAAAATCAAGGAAGACTCCGTTATCAAGAAGTCAAGTCAACGAAGACTAATTATTGTCAAAGTCGAGATCATGGAATCTGGTTTGTGATTACAAATAGGGAAATTAGAAGCCAAGTTAAAGCGTTATCGAAGAGACAATGAAGATTTATGCGACATAATTTCAAAAATAGAAGCAATAATTGAAATACATAAGGTGGAAGAAACGTACAAGGAACAAAAAAATTTCGACCAGAAAAATCGTATAGAAAAATTTTATGTGCTCAAATTTAGGAGTTAAAAGACGAAAACAATTTCAATCAGAGGTTGAAAAATCAAGATATAAAGAAAGAAATAAACGATTATGAAGCAGAAATAATACGCTTGAACAAAATCGTTAGTGACAAAGATGAAGAACTAACGCAGATACGACATAAATTAGAAATTCAAGAATCAGAGGTTGGCCAATCTCGACAACATATAAAAGTTCTTCAACAACAAAATGACGACTCTAAAAAGACACATAAGTTAGAGATTGCAAAGAGTAATAAAGTACTATCCAACAATTTTGAAGAAATTTTCAGATTAAGAAATCATAACAAGACATTAGTCACAAAAATTAAGAAGTTGAAAAATAGTTGGAAGACAGAACAATCTACGGAAGACATTGAAGGAAAACTTCTAGATAAGCATAAAGAAAATAGCTGAATCAGAAGTCACAACGAAGATCTTAAGAAACAACTTAAGAAGTCTGAAAATGACAAAAAATCGCAAGTAGAAGTGATTAAGAAGTTTCAAAATGATAACATGCAGTTAGAAAACAAGTTGGAAAAGATACAGAATGAAACCTTAAAACCTCAAGGGATGAAAATACAACTTCCAACTCAAATCAATACTCAAAATATGACACTCGTAAAGAAAATGACATTGTGAAAATTCCCTATCGACACCCCAACCATAAAAATCGATATTTTGAAAAGTGGGAAATGTCGAAAGATAATGGTACTAATGTGATCAAAGCTCCTGACGACATATCAGTAGGGAATCCCAACAGTCAGCAACAAATCAATTTGGGATGGATTGACCCATCCACATATCGGAAGTTATACTCTACACTTAGCAGTTTGTATCAACATGTTTCGTCGGCCGCGACATCGCAAAGAACAATGCGACAAAATTATAAGGCTTTGAGGACAAAGCCTTTCTAAGAGAGTGGCAATGCTACGAACATAATAGTAAATTAATAATAAACATAATTAATTGTACTTAAAGAGAGTGGCAATGCTACGAATATAAATGACATATTAAATAAATAATAATTGTTAATCATTAAGTAGTTCATTATTAATGTGAAGGGACGTAACCCTTCACTACGAGTGCTCAAGCCATATATAGGGCGAGCTATGTTGTAATATTAAATCATCTTCTTATCTATTCAAATATTCTAATATTCCAGGTGTTCTGGTAATATTTATTGTGTGAACGAATAAATATTCGCTTCATTTGGTATGAGAGCCTCGTGCTTGTTTCCAGCCTTTGGCTTTCCTTTGGTTTTTAACCATAAGATTAGGGGTTCCCTTAAAATAGGACTTTTTCCTAAAAAGAAAAGAAAAAGTAAAAAGAAAAAGAAAATAAAAGAAAAGAAAAAGTAAAAGTAAAAGAAAAAAAAGAAAAAGAAAAGAAAAAAAAAAAAGTAAAAGAAAAAAAAAAGAAGTGGTTTTGTGAGAAGTGGGTTTGGTTTTATTCCCTAACAACAAACCAAAAGTGAGATTCGAACTTGGGTGGGGAAGGTAACAACCATTCCTCCCAACCACTCATTCTACACCATTTTACAAAAATTAGGGGGAAATTAAATTAGAAAAGCACCAACACAAATAATTTTTACAAGAAGAATAATATTGAACATTGTTATTAAAAAAAATAAAAAAATTCAAGGAGGATTCTTTCCAAAATTCAAAAGGGAAGAAAACAAAATCAAGGAAGACTCCGTTATCAAGAAGTCAAGTCAACGAAGACTAATTATTATCAAAATTGAGATCATGGAATCTGGTTTGTGATTACAAATAAGAAAATTAAAAGCCAAGTTAAAACGTTATCGAAGAGACAATGAAGATTTACGCGACATGAATTCAAAAATAGAAGCAATAATTAAAATACATAAGGTGGAAGAAACGTACAAGGAACAAAAAAATTTCAACCAGAAAAATCGTATAGAAATTTTTTTATGTGCTCAAATTGAGGAGTTAAAAGACGAAAACAATTTCAATCAGAGGTTGAAAAATCAAGATATAAAGAAAGAAATAAACGATTATGAAGCAAAAATAATACGCTTGAACAAAATCGTTAGCGACAAAGATGAAGAACTAACGCAAATACAACATAAATTAGAAAGTCAAGAATCAGAGGTCGGCCAATGTCGACAACATATAAAAGTTCTTCAACAACAAAATGACGACTCTAAAAGGACACATAAGTTAGAGATCGCAAAGAGTAATAAAGTACTATCCAACAATTTCGAAGAAATTTTCAGATTAAGAAATCATAACAAGACATTAGTCACAAAAATTAAGAAGTTGAAAAATAGTCGGAAGACAGAACAATCTACGGAAGACATTGAAGGAAAAATTCTAGACAAGCAGAAAGAAAATAGCTGCATCAAAAGTCATAACGAAGATCTTAAGGAACAACTTAAGAAGTCTATAAATGACAGAA
This sequence comes from Larix kaempferi, assembly GCA_027924585.1. Taxonomy (NCBI): domain Eukaryota; kingdom Viridiplantae; phylum Streptophyta; class Pinopsida; order Pinales; family Pinaceae; genus Larix; species Larix kaempferi. The sequence goes on along the minus strand of BSBM01000238.1, from coordinate 3,461,410 downwards.
AATCGCAAGTAGAAGTGATTAAGAAGTTTCAAAATGATAACATGCAGTTAGAAAACAAGTTGAAAAAGATACAGAACGAAACCTTAAAACCTCAAGGGACGAAAATACAACTTCCAACTCAAATCAATACTCAAAATACGACACTCGTAAAAGAAAATGACATTGTGAAAATTCCCTATCGACACCCTAACCATAAAAACCGATATTTTGAAAAGTGGAAAATGTCGAAAGATAATGGTACTAATGTGATCAAAGCTCCCGACGACATATCAGTAGGGAATCCCAGCAGTCAGCAACAAATCAATTTGGGATGGATTGACCCATCCACATATCGGAAGTTATACTCTACACTTAGCATTTTGTATCGACATGTTTCATCAACCGCGACATCGCAAAGAACAATGCGACAAAATTATGAGGCTTTGAGGACAAAGCCTTTCTAAGAGAGTGGCAATGCTACGAACATAATAGTAGATTAATAATAAACATAATTAATTGTACTTAAAGAGAGTGGAAATGCTACGAATATAAATGGCATATTAAATAAATAATAATTGTTAATCATTAAGTAGTTCATTATTAATGTGAAGGGACGTAACCCTTCACTACGAGTGCTCAAGCCATATATAAGGCGAGCTATGTTGTAATATTAAATCATCTTCTTATCTATTCAAATATTCTAATATTCCAGGTGTTCTGGTAATATTTATTGTGTGAACGAATAAATATTCGCTTCATTTGGTATGAGAGCCTTGTGCTTGTTTCCAACCTTTGGCTTTCCTTTGGTTTTTAGCCATAAGATTAGGGGTTCCCTTAAAATAGGACCTTGTCCCAAAAAAAAAGAAAAAATAAAAGTAAAAGAAAAAAAGAAAAAGAAAAGAAAAGAAAAAGTAAAAGAAAAAAAAAGAAAGAAGTGGTTTTGTGAGAAGTGGGTTTGGTTTTATTCCCTAACAACAAACCAAAAGTCAGATTCGAACTTGGGTGGGGAAGGTAACAACAATTCCTCCCAACCACTCATTCTACACCATTTTACAAAAATTAGAGGGAAATTAAATTACAAGAGCACCAACATAAATAATTTTTACAAGAAGAATAATATTGAACATTGTTATTAAAAAAATAAAAATAAAAATTCAAGGAGGATTCTTTCCAAAATTCAAAAGGGAAGAAGACAAAATCAAGGAAGACTCCGTTATCAAGAAGTCAAGTCAACGAAGACTAATTATTGTCAAAGTCGAGATCATGGAATCTAGTTTGTGATTACAAATAGGGAAATTAGAAGCCAAGTTAAAGTGTTATCGAAGAGACAATGAATATTTACGCGACATGAATTCAAAAATAGAAGCAATAATTGAAATACATAAGGTGGAAGAAACGTACAAGGAACAAAAAAATTCGACCAGAAAAATCGTATAGAAAATTTTTTATGTGCTCAAATTGAGGAGTTAAAAGACGTAAACAATTTCAATCAAAGGTTGAAAAATCAAGATATAAAGAAAGAAATAAACGATTATGAAGCAGAAATAATACGCTTGAACAAAATCGTTAGCGACAAAGATGAAGAACTAGCGCAGATACGACATAAATTAGAAAGTCAAGAATCAGAGGTCGGCCAATGTCGACAACATATAAAAGTTCTTCAACAACAAAATGACGACTCTAAAAAGACACATAAGTTAGAGATCGCAAAGAGTAATAAAGTACTATCCAACAATTTCGAAGAAATTTTCAGATTAAGAAATCATAACAAGACATTAGTCACAAAAATTAAGAAGTTGAAAAATAGTCGGAAGACAGAACAATCTACGGAAGACATTGAAGAAAAACTTCTAGACAAGCAGAAAGAAAATAGCTGCATCAGAAGTCATAAAGAAGATCTTAAGGAACAACTTAATAAGTCTAAAAATGACAGAAAATCACAAGTAGAAGTGATTAAGAAGTTTCAAAATGATAACATGCAGTTAGAAAACAAGTTGGAAAAGATACAGAATGAAACCTTAAAAACTCAAGGGATGAAAATACAACTTCCAACTCAAATCAATACTCAAAATACGACACTCGTAAAAGAAAATGACATTGTGAAAATTCCCTATCGACACCCCAACCATAAAAACCGATATTTTGAAAAGTGGGAAATGTCGAAAAATAATGGTACTAATGTGATCAAAGCTCCTGACGACATATCAGTAGGGAATCCCAACAGTCAGCAACAAATCAATTTGGGATGGATTGACCCATCCACATATCGGAAGTTATGCTCTACACTTAGCAGTTTGTATCGACATGTTTCATCAGTCGCGACATCGCAAAGAACAATGCGACAAAATTATAAGGCTTTGAGGACACAGCCTTTCTAAGAGAGTGGCAATGCTACGAACATAATAATAGGTTAATAATAAACATAATTAATTGTACTTAAAGAGAGTGGCAATGCTACGAATATAAATGGCATATTAAATAAATAATAATTGTTAATCATTAAGTAGTTCATTATTAAGTAGTTCTTATCTATTCAAATATCAATATATATTTTCCTATTAATGGCTTATCATATTCCAGGTGTTCTGGTAATATTTATTGTGTGAACGAATAAATATTCGCTTCATCTATGGACTGAATGGGAAGCCATTGGGGATGAAAGCTCTCTACCAAAAGTAAATATTTGTTTTTTTCTTCTATCCCATAAAACACTTAAATATGGACAACCTAAGAGCTAGATGGATATCGGGACTCTTCAGGTGTCCTTTCTATAATCAAGCGGATAAATCCTTCGACCACAGACTCTTTAATGCAAAGTAGCAAAAAAGGTATAGACTCTAGAATTATTGGAAGCAAACAAGAATATTGGCACCATCAAAGAGGATAATGTATCCATCCCATTGAAATCCATCTATCTAAACACCCTTCAAGAATCCTCTTTTGATATATACTTGGGACATTCTACGAAGGTATATTCTTTAAAAAAAATTGTCTTGAGCACAACAATTTGGTTTAAAAACAAGCTAGTATTCACCAAACATATTAAAGAAGTTGTAAGAAATTGTTTTAGGGAGATCGACATTTCAAATTCAAAAGTTGAGCATATACAAACCCAATTTTTGAATTAGAAGCATGGATAAAGAAGTGTGGCTTGCAAGTCGAACCTGCTCCAAGGAGAGAAATATGCTTGAAGCAAAGTGTCCATCTTGACCCAGACATTGTCTCCTAGCTTAACTTCGTTGATGCATTCTCATTGCTCTTTGACGAGGTTGTGATTTATCAAGAGGGATTTATCTTTGGACTAAGAGGATCCCTTGTTGTATAGTATGCCAAGGGAATATGCAAAACCACCAATAAAAAAGAAAATATCGTTGTGACATGGAAAGGTGTTCAACAAGTAGAAGAGAAAACCCAAGCAAATCTTAGAATATTTCATTGTTTTTCTCTACTCATAGATGTAGTGAGATGGAAACCATTTTTCAAAGCTACAAGGCCTCGAAACTTAGCAAAAATAATTCATGTGCTTCTCAAATCCATTTTCAAGATGAGCATATATCATGTTTCTAGACATTACAATTCCCTTGTTGATGCTAACTCAAATTGAGGAGTCAACATGAGGAAGTGATAACTAAGGATAGATAAAGATGAAGACCAATTGAAGGTTGGAGATGCCCACATTCTAAGAAATGGAGCCAAAAGGAATTGAAATGACAAAGGTTCAAGATTCTTTAGGGATTGAGGAGGTATTGATTCCTCACATAAGACATATAACATTCATATAAATAGGGAAACACAAGTATTGTCAGTTGAAATGATATGATGTAGTATGTCTTAGTGTGGTCAAAGTGACAAGCTACACCTTTTGATGGACCTCCCACACCCAAACGTCCAATCTCAAAATAGTTATTTGATCATATTGTGAGTTGGACCCTTTGACGTCTAAGAGGATGCATTTGTTGATTTGGGGATTGTGTGTCCTTTCAATTTATCTTGGGAAGGATATTGAATGACCACAAGCATGGGATGTAAAGCATAATCAGGGATGCTCAATTAAATATGATATTTAGTGATCAAAACCCATGCGATTGTGAGGTACAAAGGGCCAAGCAAACATATCTCCATAGAAAAGGACACATATCTTGTGGGGAGATTACAAAATGGGTGCTTGGGTCTCTTTATTACCCATTCTAAGAATATGTGTATGTTGATTTGGGGCTGGGATGTCCTTTCAATATATCTTATGAAGCATCTCCTCTAATCACATGCACGGTGTGTAAAGCATAATCAAGATGAAAGATGGTCTTTGGTGGTCCTATCCCATGTGATCCTGAGGTATGAAGGACTAGATGGTCATATCTCCATAGCAAAGGGCATATAGATCATGGAGAGATTATAAAATGGGTACTTAGGTCTCTCTATTACCCATTCTTTACATTTTGTCTCCATATCCTTGGTTTTAGAAGGATTTTACATTAGTAAAATGCCACAAGTTTTCCCTCACATCCACATTGAAGAATAACATAATGATATAGCAAGGTTGCATGCTTAGTTCTTCAATGGTGAGCATGACCTCAAGTGCGATGTTAGGGATGTTAAAGAGAACAGAAAGAATAAGACTAAGACTAGTGAATCCCATGCTAACCTAGAGGCGATTCAAAGTTTTGTGGAAGAGCAAGAATGAACCCTAGCAACATGTGTTTAAGTAATTCAAGTGGCTCTTCAAGGATTAAATCAATGTGACAACTGGTGACCTTGAACAATTATGCCATATCAATAGTTTATATGCATCTGCAATGCATTGACAAAGTAGTGGAGAGAACTAAGTTCCCCCATTGCCTAAGTGACTTAAAACCCTCGCTAAAATCTAATCCTGCATTTCCATTGCCAACCAAAGTTACCCAACCATTAAAAAAAAAAAACTGAAAAAAAGAAATCATAATATTATTTTTATTTATTATTATTACTTACTTTATTATCATTTCTTTCACATGCATATATGCTTCTCTTAAAATTAAAGTTAAAATCCCCAATGGGAGGTTAGAAATTCCGTAATAGAATCTTTGCATATGAAAATCACGAAAGTCTACCTAATAACCTACATTATGATCTTAATATAGTCCACCAACGTTCTGAAATGATGGAAATATAATCTTTTTTTATTGTGTAATTTTTTTCATAGAATATTTAGGCTTGTTGGACTATTGTCTTGCAAGTTAAAGTGTGTGGTCTCGAATTGAGTTAAGTTAAAATCCCAACAAAGAGACTATGATAAAAGGAGAGAAAACAAAAAGCAAAAGCAAAATCGACATTCATAGGTCTCAACCAAAGTAATCGTGTTTAAAAAAACTAAAGTGGCTTTGGGATTCGCAACAAAGGAGATGCCTTTGCTTTTTACTCTTTATATTATTTGTGCCCGACGGGTACATACAGCGATCGAGCATATCATTAGTTTGTAACTTTGTTTTTTATATTAAATTTTATTTAAAATAAATTATTTTTTATTTTTTATTAATTGTTGATGATGTCTACCTTGGGCGTTGGTTCTTGTTTTGCGTGTCGATCGATCACCTGGGTGGTTGCATTTACGATCAGTGGACTGTACTTATGCTTTGCCTTTGACTGAGCTTCACGCCCGCTTGCCAATACTTTTCTTAGGGTTCTCACATGGACACAAAAAGTGGGCTTAAAGTGCGCTCAGAGTCTGTTTTAGTGTGATGATGACCACTTTCCAACAAGTGAGGTGCAGCCATAGTCGGACCCAAGGTTAATTTTCTGTTTCAATTTTGAAGACGGAAATGTACAGGTTCATTCAAAGCTTCGACTGGAAAATGCACATGAAGGAGGGCAGATTCAATCTCCATGTGCGTGAAGCAAGGGTTGTTAGAAACGGGTGACAACCGACTATGACGGTAACTATGTAACTGACTAACTAAATATGCAGTTATTAGTAACTGTGTAAGAAATGTATATGTTTCTTGTATTCTCGTAAGAGAAGATATTGGAGAGTTGTGAGTTGTTGTAAATCTTCAGATTCTGAATAATAAGATACCGATACCATTGCTCCGTGGATGTTTCCCTAAGAGAGGGTTTTACCACGTAAATCTCTGCGTATATCTCATGTGTGTGTATTTATTTTCTTTCTTGTTTTATTTGCTTCCGCTGCATATTGTATTTTGTGGCTGTTAGATCCAACAAGTGGTATCAGAGCTTGGTAGGAAGCCATAGAGAACGAGAAAGCCGAATGATCAAAATTTAAATTTATTTTACGGGTCAAAAGTTACCGGAAGAGAAAAGTTGAAGTCCTGTGCAAAAGAGCGGTAATATTAAACTACCGCGGTCTGAAGCTTAGTGGGGCGCGGCACTTTATGGCAAAGTTCTGAAATTAACTTTTTTTACGGACTACCGCGGCTGAAATTAAATTTTTACGGACTACCGCGGCCTGGGTTCATCGAGGAGAGCGGTACTGTGATCTTTTCATTTCAAGTTTAAGCGTGAAAGAAATTTGTTTTCACGTGGAGGTAAAGGGAGCCTTATTTAAAAGTTTATTATTTGTTTTCACGTGGAGGTAAAGGGAGGCTTATTTAAAAGCTTATTAAAATATATATTTAAAAGTGGGTATGTTTTTTTTTTTTAAAGGTGGGAGTTATAAGGGATGTTTTATAAAGGTTTGTTTTAACAAAGGCTTGAGGTGGGAGTTATAAGGTTTAATATATTTTGAGTATTTGAAAACTTTATATATTATTTTGAGTATTTGAAAACCTTTATTTTTCTGAAAAGGGTTTCCCTTATAAAGTTTTTTGACCTGGTGTTTTCTTGAGAAAATGACAAAAACGCAGAGTGTTAAGTTTGAAATTGAGAAGTTCAATGGGAGCAATAATTTCGAGTTGTGGAAGGTCAAGATGCGGGATATGCTCGTGCAGCAAGGAGTGGCGAAGGCACTGGCAGGAAAAATAAAGAAACCCACAGATATTTCAGATAGAGACTGGAGCGAGATGGATGAAAGAGCTCTCAGTGCTATTCGTCTGTGCTTGGCCGACGATGTTTTATTTAACATCGTGTCTGAAACTACAGCAGCAGGTCTTTGGACAAAGTTGGAAAGTTTGTATATGACTAAATCCTTGATGAATAAAATCCTCCTGAAGCGGCAGTTGTTTACCTTGCGTATGAAAGAAGGTACAAAGATTTCTGAACACTTGAATGCGTTCAATACTCTTATTTGTCAGTTGACTAGTATGGAAGATATTATTAAATCTGAAGACAAGGCGATTTTACTGTTGTGCTCTCTGCCTGAGTCGTGGGCACATTTTGTAACCTCTATCAGTTTTAGTTCTACTGAGTCTATTACCTTCGATGAAGTTGTTGGAGCCTTACTTTCTGAGGAAACTCGAAAGAAATCTAGTCTTGAAACCTCGACATCAGAAGTAATGGTGGCCAGAGGAAGAACCAGTGAAAGAGGACAACATTCAAAGGGTACATCAAGGTCAAAGTCGAAGGGCAAAAAGAGTAAATTGAAGTGCTGGTACTGCAATAAAGCAGGACATCTGAAGAAAGATTGTTGGAAACGCAAGCGAGCTTCTGAGGAGGAGGACTCTACAAAGGAGGCGAACGTAGCCGAGAATGATTCAGGTATGATCGATGAGGTATTATCTACCTCTACTGTTTCGCAATACCATTCTGATTAGTTAATTGATTCTGGAGCATCTCACCACATGTGTCTTCATAGAAATTGGTATTCCTCATACCAATCTATAGATGACGGGGTAGTTTATATGGGAAATAATGTTACATGTAAAACTGTTGGGGTAGGGAGTATCAGAATTAAAATGTATGATGGGACTGTTAGGACTCTAACAGATGTGAGACATGTACCTGAATTAAGGAAGAATTTGATATCAATGGGAGTTCTTGATGATGCTGGTTACAAGTTTACAGTTCAAGGTGGAGTTATGAAGATATCGAAAGGTATCTTGGTTGTTATGAAAGCAAACAGAGTTGGGAACCTGTATAGACTTGAAGGGAGGACGGAAGTTGATCACGCAACAGTAGCATCGGTTGGTGCAGCAGCAGACATCACTCGTCTATGGCATCAGCGGTTAGGTCATATCAGTGAAAGAGGTATGAAGGTACTTGCTGATCGAAAGTTGCTTCCTAGTTTAAAATCTGTAGATTTGAAGTTTTGTGAGCACTGTATTTATGGTAAATAGGCTAGACAAAAATTTAAATCTGGCAAACACACTAGTAGAGGTATCCTAGACTACATACATTCTGATCTTTGGGGTCCATCTCCAAAAATTTCTTATGGGGGATCATCATATTTCGTCAGTTTTATAGATGATTACTCGAGGAAAGTTTGGATCTATTTATTGAAGAGAAAAGCTGATGTTTTTGATATATTTAAGCAGTTTAGAGCTTTGGTTGAAAAGAGCACTGGCAGGTTCATTAAATGTCTTAGAACAGATAATGGAACCGAATTTACTTCGAAGGAGTTTGATAATTATTGCAAGCAGGATGGGATTGAGAGGCATAAGACCACTGTTTACACTCCGCAGCAGAACGGCGTTGCTGAACGCATGAACAGGACTCTTCTTGAAAGAGCAAGGAGTATGCTCAGTAATGCGAAGTTGCAGCAGGAATTGTGGGGAGAGGCACTGCTTACAGCTTGTTACCTGGTCAATCGATCACCATCAACAGCAATTGACTGCAAAATTCCAGAAGAGGTATGGACAGGTCAATCATGTGATTATTCTAATCTTAGAGTATTTGGTTGTGAAGCCTATGCACTTATTCCGAAAAATCAGCGTTCCAAACTAGATCCTAAGTCAAGAAAATTGATCTTTGTTGGATATGGTGATGGTGTTAAGGGATATAGGTTGTGGAATCCTACTGTCCACAAAATCATCATAATCAGAGATGTAAAATTTGATGAACTTTCTCTGACAAATTTAGATGTAAGTAATGATTTGAAACATGCTAATGTACCACAGTTTCAGCAAATTCAGTTTGATACTCAGTCATCTGCGAGGGGGACTCATGAGGATGTCCAGGAAGAGGATATTGAAGAGGATATTCATGAGGACACTCCTCAGGAAGAGGATGAGCAAACAGAAATAGAAGAAATACCACAACAAACTCTACGGAGATCTACGCGGAACAAAACTTTTCCAAAGAGGTATGATGATTTCGTTTTCATTTCTAATGAAGGAGAACCTAACAGTTATAAGGAAGCATTAGAAGTGTCTGACAGTGACAAATGGAAACGTGCAATGAAAGAAGAAATGGATTCTTTGGCAAAGAACAAAACGTGGGATATTGTGGAACTTCCAGAGAGTAGGAAAGTGGTTGGCTGCAAATGGGTGTACAAACTGAAGAAAGGAGCTGATGAAACTGTTCCGAAGTACAAAGCGAGACTGGTTGCAAAAGGATTTTCTCAGAAAGCAGGTATTGACTTTCATGAGATTTTTTCACCAGTTGTAAAACTTGTTTCTATCAGAATTTTGTTAGCACTAGTTGCTTTATATGATTTGGAGTTAGAGCAGCTAGATGTCAAAACAACTTTCTTACATGGAGATTTAGATGAAGAAATTTTCATGGAACAACCAGAAGGGTTCGTTCAAAATCGCAACAAGAGGTTTGTTTGCAAGCTCAAAAAATCATTGTATGGCCTGAGGCAGTCTCCCAGGCAATGGTACAAGAAGTTTGATTCTTTCATGGTGAGTCAGAATTTTACCAGGAGTGAGTATGATCATTGTGTGTACTTTAAAAAGTTGGAAAATGACATGTTCATTATTTTGGTATTGTATGTTGATGATATGCTTGTCGCAAGCAAGAGCATGTTTGAAATCAGCAGGTTAAAGGCTCAGTTGGCTAGGACGTTTGATATGAAGGATCTAGGAGCAGCAAATCAGATCTTGGGCATGCAGATACACAGAGACAGGAAAAATGGCAAGCTGTGGTTATTACAAAAGAAGTATGTAGAGAAAATACTTCAGAAATTCGGTATGGATAAGGTGAAACCTTCTAGTATCCCTTTAGCTTCTCATTTCAAGCTTTCTTCAGGTTTGAGTCCTAAAAATGATGAAGAAAAGCAGTATATGTCTCGTGTACCATATGCTAATGCAGTAGGAAGTTTGATGTATGCGATGATAAGTACAAGACCAGATATTTCACATGCAGTTGGTGTTGTCAGTAGATACATGGCAAATCCAGGAAAAGAGCATTGGGCAGCAGTGAAATGGGTGCTTCGGTATCTTAGAGGCACAAGTGACTATTGTATCACTTTTGATGGTTGCAGTAATAAAGTCTGTGGTTATGTTGATTCTGATTTTGCAGGTGATTTGGACAAGAGGAGGTCCACTTCAGGTTATGTTTTTACTCTTGCAGGTGGAGCTATTAGTTGGATGTCAAAGCTTCAGAATATTGTTGCTTTATCTACTACAGAGGCAGAATATATAGCTGCTTCACATGCTTGCAAAGAGGCAGTCTGGTTAAAAGGTTTGCTGGGTGAGTTAGGAAAGATTCAGAACTCTATAAATATTTTCTGTGATAGTCAAAGTGCTATTCATTTGGCTAAAAATCCAGCTTATCACAGTAAGACAAAACATATTCCTGTAAAATATCATTTTGTAAGACATGTTATTGATGAAGGTGGAGTGGTTCTTGAAAAGGTCCACACTCAAAAGAATAGTGCAGACATGTTCACGAAGCCAGTTACTTCAGAGAAGCTACGGTGGTGCTTAGCTTCTCTAGGCTTGCAGGAAAATTGATCAATAGAGCAATGAGCAATGGTATCAGGTAAATTGTTGTCAAGGTGGAGATTGTTAGAAATGGGTGACAACCGGCTATGACGGTAACTATGTAACTGACTAACTAAATATGTAGTTATTAGTAACCGTGTAAGAAATGTATATGTTTCTTGTATTCTCGTAAGAGAAGATATTGGAGAGTTGTGAGTTGTTGTAAATCTTCAGATTCTGAATAATAAGATACCGATACCATTGCTCCGTGGATGTTTCCCTAAGAGAGAGTTTTACCACGTAAATCTCTGCGTATATCTCATGTGTGTGTATTTATTTTCTTTCTTGTTTTATTTGCTTCCGCTGCATATTGTATTTTGTGGCTGTTAGATCCAACAAGGGTTTAAGCTACCCTTACGTCACACTAATGCGTGCTACAGAGGGGCTCACTTGCCTCCATGTGTGAAGTCTTACTAATGAGCCATACACTCATTAACCTTCCAAGACTGAACTTAGTGTACTTAATAGTACTTACATTGATGTGTTGAATACACTAGCAGAGTTCATTGTACTCACTCTGCAGCCTATTACAATTCACGAGCTCATAATTACCATAAAATTTACAGGTTTGAATATTAACACTCAGATTGTCGTTAGCTCTATGTTCTTTGTAAGATGTGTTATCAAGTCAGTAATAAGTTGTATGTGTTTTTCTTTCACGCTAAAAAAATTGCTATACTTTATTTGTGAAGTATATGAAAAGTTACACAAAGTAATCAGTGTCATCCACATATATAACCAAAGTCCAGCAGCCAACCATGGCCAAAACCCCAAACGGGACAAAATGGAAATATGAAAAAACCAACTTACCACAAGTTATACCAAGCTGCCCCCAGCTGAGAAGATCAAAGCTAAAAAAAAGAAGCAAGTATGCATTATTTTATTGACTAGGTAGGTGGTGTAATTGTTTAGAGTCGTCCCAAATTTATGTCAATATGAGTCGTTAAATGCTTAATCTAAATCAAATATTAATGCAAAGCTCTATCATATTACCCATTAGAGCAAAAAGAGTCTACTTGTACTTTTTTAGGTTAATCTATCCATGTTATTATTAACAAGCTTAGAAATAATATTGTTGACCCATGTTAACCTGATTTCTACTACTCGGGTGTAATCACGAATCTTGATGAATCGATTCTTTAAAATGCAGGTTCATAAAATGATAGAGATCTGTCTCGCTTTTCGTGGGAACTGAGGGTGTTTCCATGTGAGGTGTACACTTGGATGTCTGATTGAATGATGCACCTTCAATCGCAACTTAATATATTGTGTAGTTTCAAAAATTGCGTAGACTTCATAAGGTTCTGGTTTAATAGTAATTTATTGTAACCTCTCCTAAAGGACCAAGCGGTTAAATTGATTTACTGACAATGGGATAAATAGATTTACTGGCTCATTAAGATTTTGAGCCAATTTATATATTGGATTCATGAAGAGATGTGAATTCACAAATAATATTAAAATTTATAATAACCTAAAGTGAACTCATGGACTAATTACATTACGCCTAAGGTGTTGTTTAAGGGGTTGGTTTCTTTGGCGCGATCAAGTTTTTATGAAAATTTATTGTTTTATTTTTATTTTGCACCATTAAAAGCCAATGAGGCACTCAAAATTTCAGATTTTGAGAATTATAACAAGGATTTTTTAAAATTCCTTATGAATTTTTTCAAAATAGTGCCACAAAAATCAAAATTTTCCTTTTCAAATCGTAAAAGTTTTAGACTCCAGTTAGTTAAAACTAGATAGGAGATTTCTAAATAAATCTAAACTAAATAACATTATTAGTCCCTGCCGTAGGCAGAGACTATATGTTCGGCTTTTTTCAATTAATTTGACAATGATAATTGCTAAACTTCAAGTTTTACCAAGTCTCTAGGAAAAATAATATTTTTAAATAATTTTTATTACGTTTTATTTCAAAGTTTAACTCAACAATGACAATGACTTCAGATGTGACAATTTTTATCATTGTACAAATGAGTGGAAATTACAAAATAAAATAATATTCTAAAACTTTAGACTTCAGATAAATATTTGTGACATAATCTGATATAAACTTTTTTTCGAGCTTTTACTTTCCCGTAACACAAAGTAATATTTAGCTCATCTTCTTACCAAGTGGCAAACATGCTCAGCATCACTTTACCTTCCAGTAGAAATAACTCCTCACAGGTGGCAGACATGCTCAACATCACTTGACCCCCAATGTAAATAAGTTGTAAAGAACAAGAAACAACAACCTTGAACTGGTCTGGACACGCTGCAACCTTAGAAGGCTGTGAATACTGGAGCATCCGAGCTCAGTTTGGATTGCGATTTTCAATTCAAACTGGAGGTAAGCTTTACCTTGTTTTTTAATTAGTTATTTGAACTTGATTTTCTCTCCCACTTGGGCTGTGCTTATTGCATTGGAAGGAGGCCTGGCAAGTGGTATGAACCGCACACTATGTCGCCCACTAAACTTATTATTGATGTGAAAATGGTAGTCATGGGTATTGATTTGGGCTTGCATTTCTTGCGATCGTTATTTAATATGGCATTTTCGTATAAAATTTCGAGAAATGGGGAATTAGTAGTGTTATGTTAACTCATTATTTTTTAGAATATGATAGAAACAAGAGGTATGAGACAGGGTGCTCCTAAATTCTTGTTGAATGCTATTTCGTAGGAGTTCCTTGTTATTATTTATTTTTACTAGCTCTGGTTTATTTTTGTAGCGTAGTTATAAGAAACAAAGATAAAATCAGGCAAAGCACTGTGAGTACCTAAATCTGAGTTTCAGTGTTACAATTACTCCCAAAGACTTGGTTTACAATTCCATTACCTGTTGAAACAAATCTGTTGAAACTGGAAAGCCCCGTTGATTTTGAGATTTTTGAGTTCCTGGCCCTAGTAAATATTATTCCGACTAACGATGACCTTGTGTTTTGAAAGTTGGGCATGCCAAAGTCCTTTCTAGCATGGCTTTCTGCAGGCAGCCTAGCAAGGAATTGGTCTTCTTCAAACCAGAGAACGAAGCAGGCATTGTTCCAGCACCCATCTTGTCAACTACACACTTCAAATCACAGGTCCAAGTGATGAACAGGCTTTGCAGGTTGAATTTTTTCTGCCTTACGCTGATATATTGATGGGTATACACATGAATTGCTACAGAAATGCTACAAGAAAATGAACAGATGTTGCAGTCATGGCTACAAGGAATGAGATTAGACTGGATTAAATGCTGTGGTTTATGACAAATTTCATTCACAGTCTTGTGGTTTTAGAAGCAAATCTGGGTTTTTTTCTCATAGAGAATATGGGTTTTTTTGTCTCTTTAAAAGAATAAAATTATAGATTCCGGGTGTTTGCCACACATTCTGCGCTTGTACAGAGATTATGGAAGAGCAGAGCAATATGATTTTCATGTCCCTTTAATGGGGTTTTCCATTTTGTTAATTTTTTATTATTATTTAAATTATATAAAGGATAGCTTTGTTAATATTTGATGTGTTTTTTGGACTTTGGTGACAACACATGTGAAAACGGGATCTCTATTGGAACCCAGGAAGCCAGGCAATTTTCCAGCATGGAGGACAGCTATGAACAAGTTCAAAAGGTAAGTTTATTGTTGCAATGTGTAGATCCTTGTCGGTTCAAAATTCAGTAATCCTTGAACATACGGTAGAGTGACAATACATATTTCATGCATTGTTGTTGTGCACCTTTCATCATGGTTGCCGCATTTCTCTTTTTTTGTTCACGCTCAATCCAGATCCAAAGATGCATATTACAATAGTTTGGAGTTGAGCCTATATTAGTTCCATGGTCAAACAATAAACTTCTAAACTTCCATTTACGATTTGTTGTTAGTACTACAAAACTTGTAAATATATCAGATAGCTCGTGAATGACTGTCATTTTTGTTTCATTAATATGTACTAGTGGGCTCTCAAAATTTTGCATTAGTGTGAATATATAGAAAATTTCATGTAGTGCTGCATTAAGAAATTAACATATTGAAATAAGAACTGTTGAAATTTGTCAGTCAACTTGAGTTTAGTCATAGACATGTGCTATTCTATTCGACTCTTTTCTGGAGCATGACTTCCTGTATTAGTCAAATCGGTTTTATCTTTTTTTGGGTGAAATTATTTTTGTTCGATGTTTTAAAAGGGCTTTTTTTGTTAATGTAGTTATCTTTCTAGTAATTGCACTTAATAAATTAGTTTAATGAAAATAACGGTTTCCAACCAAAGGGATCAAATCTCCATACCCTTCAATATCCATCCATCTCTATGCAGAAATAACTGAATGTTTAGATATAGAATAAATAAAAAATATTAAATTCTCTTTTTTAAAGGATCAATTAAAATCTGTGATCAAAGCTCATTTTCTGGTTGTTTTTCCTGTGCTAGATCAAAAATAATGTTTATATCTGGCCTTTTACTGAAGCTGTATTTTAACACTTTCCACGTATATGATTATGGTAGGTTGTAATGTAAACTATAAATCCGAAAGAACCATTGCGCATTGCAGCTCTATAGCCTGATGAAAAATACTTGTTTGTATCCGTGCAGTAACATATTTACAGCACAACAATGGAAGCATCACATTATTCGAATTTGTAATGGATCGTGGTTTGTTGTATACACTCTTAGACTTTGAATTCTCTAAGGTCACTTGGATTTTTAGCGAAGTTATTGTCTTCTCATAAGTTTGTAATTTTTATGTTTTTTGGTTGTATTTAAGATGTATATTAGTGTTTAGATTTTAAGGTCGACATGATTTGCTTGGCTTTGGGGATTTTTTTATCTATACCCCTGTTTGATAGTTTTGTTATTATTTTCTTTATAATTATTGCAATTTTGTATATGAAAGTGTGCTTCCGTGGCCATATTCATATCTAAGAGAACAGTTTTCAATGAGGGTTGGTCTTTTATAATGGTATTCAATTTAACAAACAAGAGCTGGAGATTCATGAGAATATTTAATTGCTTGATTGAAAGTCCTTGATTGATTTACTTGAAAATTACACGTTCCAAATAGTTACCACTCGAAAGAAAAAAGTTGTTCATTATTCCTTCTTAGATAAACCATTGACTTCAAGCAAGTGAGCATCCTCTATACTTTCCTTTCACGTGAGTGTCTTTCTTAAACCCTTTTATTCTATTGCCTCGTTCGTAGTAATGTCTTTGAATCTTTGGTTCAAGCTAACAATTAGATGGAGTTTGATTGCAAAAAACAAAGATTGACATTGAATTTAATATGGAGTTTGATTGAAAAAACAAAGATGACATTGAATTTAATTGAATTTAATATGGAGTTTGATTGCAAAAAACAAAGATGACAATGAAACTAATAGAAAATAATATAACTGGATATTGTATTATATTGTATTATTAGGATAAGAATTTATATGGGGTAAGTATTTATATAAGTATTTCTTCAAGTGTTTTTTATTTTTTTTAAATTTTAGTTATCTTTAAAAGATAAAGATTTATTTTCAAGGATAATTTAGTAGACATAAGAGATATTATGTTTATCTTTTATGTTGAGATATTTAAAATTTACCAGAGTTAATAAACAACATAATCCAAAAATAAAAATAAAAATAACAATAATATGATTGAAATATGTGTTTGTAGAATTTTAATGACTCATTAACTAAACAACTATTTAAAATAGCTACTTTTTCCCCAAATTCTCCTTTAAAAACAATTTTGTTCTTACAAAGACATTTTTGCTATATTAAATAGTACTTTGGTCTCTACCACAAGGCATTTGTATTTGGGGAGGAAATGTAGTAAGAACTTTCACTTATAATTTTGGAGAGGTTTTTTTATCTTACACATGTGTCAACCCTATAAGATTTGATACTTTGATTAGGCATGATTGAACTATTTTAGCGGGTTGGAAGATGATAAAGGTTAGCTTTAAATTTTATATCGATCATACTTTCTAATAATTCACTTCCATATAAGTTTGTATTAGGTTTCACAACGACCACATCAACATAATTACATGAGGGATTACCTCACCTCTACCACTTACCGAGTTATCCTCATACCTGTTTACTATGTCAGGGAAATGCAGAATAACCAAAAGACTATGAATCTTATCCATGCATGAATACTATATGACTCCCAACTCCGACACCTCACCAAATAAGTAACTTAGGTCCCATTTCATCATTTTATTTAGTCAAATTGCACTTTATCAAGTGACATCAACCGATAGTTCTTTAACTTTTGCATATGGTGAAGTACATTTTATATATTGAGTTACTAAAATCTCCTTCCAAATTATAGATTCCATAACTTGATTGTCTAATAACTCCATTATACAGGGTAAATGATTCAACAAATTGTTATGGAAAATATTTTGGCAAATGAAAGGGAGAAGGTGTTCTTTATCTTTATTAATATCATAGGGTATTGCTATTAGTTTGACTAAATAATCAACACTATTTATCTTGAATGGTTAAGCACTTTTTATGCCATTATTTGTTTTGAATTAACTTATATGTCCACCCTTGCACTTAGTGGTCAAATATTATATTTAAGATGATTATCTTGCTATTCCAAATCATTGAAATAAGTATATGAAATCTATGAATAACGATGATTAAATCCAACAACATAAAATAAGAAGATTAAATTAAGAAGTTGATTAATGTATATGTTTTAGTGGGTCCTATATGTATATATAAAGAGATAAGACTAAGTACTGTGGAAGATGAACAATGCTAGGACACAAGCCTTAAACTATGAGGTTTGTCATCATCTAGCTTTCTTAACATTATTATGAAATGACAAATAATAATAATAATAATAATAATTTAATCTTAAAGTCACATCCTATCAAGATACCAAATTGGTGTGTGAAACCTCTTCATTTGGCTCACTCAAGTTTTACAAAATGGAATATGACAAGACACAAGCATAATAACCAAAGATATCAATGTCAAATGGAAATGGATTTGTGCATGAAAAAACAAGGCATTAACATATATTATTTGTAAAATACTAGTGCAAAATTCAAATCCATTCTTAATTCTATATACTTATTTATTCATTTTATAAATTAAAAATGTGGATTCCATATATTAATTTGTCTATTTATATTTAATATTTGACTTATCTATATTGTAATATATACTTTTAAATCTTAACATTTAATATAAATATATATGTGTAGCAATATAATGTTATTTATGTATATTTATTTTTTAAATTGTTTTTAAATTGTTTTTATATTTTTTATCTATAAGGCAAGGATTATGATGTATGGGCAAGTATAGAGAACTTTTTAAAAACTTCATTTTAATTAGTTCAATGTAGTATTATTTATTGTTTCAATACCAAAATTTTTGTAATGTTGAGTTACATTATGTATTCACTTTAACCAATATATGATATTCATTGGAAATGCAATAATATTTTGGAAAATAGCAAGAAAAAAAAGTACTTCAAGGCTATGCAAAATACGGAATTTGAATAATGTCAATTCATTAACTTTGTATTTATATTTTTGTGAAATTGAACAATGTCCATTCATTAACTTTGTACTTATATTTTTGTGAAATTGTGAATAACAAAATGTGAAAAACAAGTAAGAAGAGATAATCTATTAAATAAATATTATATGTTATCTAGCGAAATCCTAATATTTGATGGGGAATTCTACATAAAATAATAATAGAATAAAACAAAATATAATCATTGAGAAAAACAACAAAAATATCTAAACTTCAAAAAACAAAAAAATATAAAATGCAAAGTTTTTTACATTTCTTAGACTTAAGATATTTAAAAAAATGTTGCGTTTGCATTTCATTGAATTTTGAGAAGTGTCATTTCTAAATAGCTGGCAAGAAATTATCTGACTTATTTTCCAAAGAGTTGAAGGCCATTCACAAGAAAAGACATTAAAAGTAAATGGATTATGGAAAATAATTGAAAAATAAATAGAGTATTTTTAAACAAGACTTAAGAGAATTTATTTGAGGGGTAGGTACTACTTAAAAATGATTCTTCTCATTTGAAACTAAATTTAAAAAGAGAAGAATAAATTACAATCAAATATAAAATTATGTTTTCATATGTTGAACTGCAGAAGCCTCTCAACGCTTAAAAATAAGAGTTAAGGGAGCTCTAATTGAATACTTCTAAGGCGCAATACTTGCTAAGATTTTGCAAATGGGGTAGCAAGCTATGTGGGTCTTTCCAAGAATACATTCAATGGGTTGAGGAGGATGTGAAGGTAGAGAGGCAATTCATGTCCAAGGACGAGGTCAGGTGCATCATGGGTAATTAGGTTCTTAATAGAGGTACCTCTATTAGCAGGAATACCAAATATCTGAAAATTGTCACCTTGTATTGACACATGAAAGCCTTGATGGGTAAAGCTCCGTTGGAGAAACAAGTGGCAAACAATGAAATCCTGACTCAACTAGATGACATTCAGACAGAGCTAGAAAACCAATATGCGAAATTAGATGTGATGGCAAAGATTTCATGTGGAGCCCGCTCGATAGAAGAAACCCCAACTGAGCCCTCTGGTTTAAAGGTTCCTCCAATTCACCTTTCTGATGATGATTAAAGAATTTATCAGTTACTATGTTATTCTCTTTCAGGACTTTATGTTAGTAATAGTTGTAGATACTATAGGTTTTTCAATTATCCCTGGAATATTGATATTGATAGGAAGAAGGGCATTATAGGCTCTTATAGCAAACAAACAATCTTTCAAAATGATAAACTCCGATTTTGTATTTGGTTTGGTTTCCAATCTGGCAAACCAATATTTTGATGCTCTCTTTTGAATTAATATAATATAACTAGTTTTTAAAAAAATGTGGACCCCCAACTCAAAACTAAGGACCAAATTTCTTCTCAAGTCATAAAACAAAGTGGATGGATCCCTCCTCTTATTTATTTATTTAATTATAATAAATATCAAAGCAAAGTGTTTATTTAAATTGATATTTTTATATATATACTATCAAAATTTAAAGATTTTTCATTTTTTATCTTGTTTGGACTAGTTTTATGCTTTATACACATTATTATTGGTTTACTATGTTTGATTACACGTAGTTGTAGGAGTAATATATTATTATTTTATTATGTTAAATTATGTTAATTAAACTTCATAGTTTATTATACATTTTTAATTTTTAAATATCTAAAAGGCAGGGACTAAGCTATATATAGCTCTTGTTATAATATTTTATTGATTTCAATTTTTTTTTCTAATTTAAATTTAATTTTTCAAAAATTGATGCATGATATTTCTCATTTTAAATTTAAACTTTAAGTATTTAATCTCTAATCAAATATCATATTTATGAAAATTCAAATTAAAATGAGAAAAGGGTTGAAAAAAAATTCAAATTAAAATGAGCAAAGATTGAAAACAATAATATAGAAATGTGAAAGATGTTAATACAAAAAATACAGTGAAAGATTATAAATAAGAAAAACCAAAGAAGACTAGAGTTATTCCATTTTAATTTTAAAGTGAATATTTTTAAATATATATTTATTACGCTGAAGGCGTTATTTAAGGGGTCAATTCTTCTGGTCACTTTGTCGTCTATCAACGGCTTGTGAGGAGTTGCCCCCTATCATCAATCAACAAACATCGCATGTGCGGACTGCCTTACAGATGCACCTTTGCTACTTTGTGTCTACTTGATCTCAAACAAAGATATGCAAACAAAAATAAAAAGGGGGACAAAAGTTAAAAGAATAGTTTGTTTGCAACGTAACCTATGGAAGAAACGTTTTGTTATTATCCTCTTCATGCCTCCTGCTGATACCCTAATTTATACCACTGCACAACTTTTGAACAAACACAGAATGAATTGTTATGCAAACCTAGTTTTAATGCCCACATGACTACTTCTGATAGCCCATTTTCGTGGCTCGTAGTAGCCTTTGTTAGCTGGTCAAATTTTATTCAAAAATCATATAAATATTATACCTTTCGACATTGGTAAGTTCTCTAATTTAATTCCTTATTGATAATATAAATAATACATTTTGGGTTCGGGAAGTTCTTTGAATATTTTTCTTTTTGAAAATGATTCGCATGAAATACTTTTGGACTTTGATGCAGCATCCACATATGTTATTCACACTTGTGTCGCATGCAGTGTTTCCCATGGAACAACACTTGGAACATGTGTTCATCACTTGTATCATGGGCTCAAGCATTATCAGTGAGAACACAATATCTCATGGAGGTCATAGTCCACAGTTTACGAGGGACTATTTAAACCATGTGCTCCACCATGAAAAGAGTGACTTAATCTCTCTTTGAATCTATACTTCACTCTATTTTGAATTCCATCTCCAATTTGGATCCCAATGATAAGAGCATTAAGGGCCATTCACTTGGAGCTATGAATCTATTGCATGTAGGTTATCCCTTACATACAAATTCCTCACTTCATTGCAAACCAATGCATTATGGAAGCAATAGCGATAACTAGAGTGCTAATAATGCTAGAATCCATGACTTTGATGTTACAGAGGGCATATAACGACCACCATTAATGGAGGCCATGAGGAACAATGACCATAACATTCAAATGGGCTTGGGCTTGAATGAGGAAGAGTGTATATTCTAACTGTCCAAACCAGAAGAAGGAGTGTTGATCATGATCACTACTTGTGTTAATTGTGCAAGATTATTATTATGGAGAACAGGCAAAAATACTTATCAATGAGACTAAGGTGATGCTTAGTGGTGACGAAGAAGAATTAATGATCACTCCATCTGCTTATGACACATCATGGGTATCTAGGGTGCTTTCCATTGATGGTTCTTCTCCCCCACAATTTCCTCAAATAGTTGATTGGATTTTGAAAAACCCAGTTAAAAGATGGTCCATGGGGGACTAAGTTTCACTTTTTACTGTCCAACCGCATGTTTTCCACTCTTTCTTGTGTTCTTGTGTTGGGCGTGGCCCAAGAAGCGAAAGTTATGAAGGCAAAGTACAGTTAGGCAAGGCCTGACATTGACCATTTTTGGGAGAAAAGTGACTCCGAAAATCCCGGGAAGAGGGTATGGATTGAAGATCAGTCGAGAATAAAGGACATGTTCCCTTAGTAAAAACAAAGTACTAAGGACAACCAGAGGTGGTTGGCGCAATTAAGGGTTGAGCGACGACCGGAATGATACAGGAACAGGAAGTTATGAAGCGAAGTGGTGTAAAGTACATGCCACTACAGAAGCTACAGGTATGTTGTCAAAGAAAGCGCCAGATTCAACTAAGGCGTCAGAGACAGAGGAAGCAGTGCCAAAGGGACAACAAAGTTAAAGCTTAGCATGGTCTACAGGAGAACCATGGTGGTTTTTGGGTTTTGGGTACTATGGCGGTTGGCCCATAATTATTGTAATATGTGACCTTCAAGCACATTTATGTATAAGGGTAGTTTTGTATGAGGAAGGATTGGCTTTTGGGTTGGTGTTTTTGGTTGGATTAAGTGTAATATAAGAATAATGATAACAGAGAGAACATACTCTACCGTTGAGTGCATAGAGATCTGATTGTAGAGAAGAGTCTGCAGCTGAGTGTGCAGACTAGAACTGTCACCCTTCCAAGTTAATATAAGAACAGTTCCTGTGGATGTAGCTCCCACATGGGGGTGAACCACGTAAATCTATGTGTTTATGTATCTGAGTTTATGATGTGCTTTGTATACGAGTTTATGGTGTGTTTATGTATTTTCTCTCATGTGTATGTTAATGGTAATTGCATGATAAGTAAATGGGATACATATGTATGAATGTTATGGAGGAACACTTAGAATGATGAATGTGTAGTTAACTGGTGAATACAGTAGAGATTCAGCGTAGTTCTGTATATTGTTCATTAGCTGCGAAGTGCGAAGTCATTTGTTCATTCTATGTTGCTATTCGATGTAGAGAAGGATTTTAGCGAGGTTGTTAACCACATCTGCACATCGCCACAGTTACAGAAGCTTGATTCTGTAACCCCCCATATTCGCTTCGGGTGAGACTTCAGCATGTTTACAAGTTGATGTAGAAAGGGCCAGTGAAAGGGGTTTTGTTGATCGCACCTGAGAAAAGGAATGAAGATCGCAACATCCATGTTGTGACACAAAGTGGAGTTTCGATAGGAGATGATAGGACTAACAAAGCTTCGACTTCTGATAATCACATAAAAAAACCAAAGCCTACTGATGGATCATGGGTAAGGAAAGCAATTGGAAAGATACTTGTATTTGACCCTAACAAAGAAAAATAAGTATTCAAGGAAGCAAGGAAAATAAGTATTCAAGGAAGTAAGAAAAGAATTTCAGGACTTGGGAGCTTCAACTACAAGGATCCCTTTTCGAAGTGATCAGACACATGTACTAGGTATGCTAGTCTTGTATGATGAGTCGCGAACTTCGCCAGGACAGACAAGTCTTGTAACACAATTTCTACAAAGTTGCATGAAGATGCTAAGGCATGAGCATGCCTTAGGGGAACTACAAAATGTAATGGGCTATTACGAGCAGCGTAGTACATTAAACGATGCACATAAAGCAGCACATCACATCAAGAACCATAAAAGAACACAAAGAGAAATGAGGTTAAGCGCGCAGATTGGAGATTTTGAAATGAACCAGGTCATTCTTGATCTGGGTTCAGAGGTGAATGTGCTGACAAAACAAACATGGGAGCATATGGGGAAACCAAAGCTATCTTAGTCTCCTATATAGTTGATATTAGCTAACCAGCATAATGTTATACCTGTTGGGAGGCTATCAGGTGTTCATGTTGATATTGATGGAGTGTGAAGTAAAGCATATTTCGAGGTGATTGAGATCATATATGACAGTAATCAGTATCCTGTACTACTAGCGATCGAATGGGAAATTGATAACCTCGCAATTATCATCTTGAAGAAAAAAAAAATGATATTTGAAGTACGGGATATCAGGGTTATTGCACCTGTGGATCCTTCACAAGGAATGAGGTATGTTGAGCCAATAAGAGAGGAATACAGAGCGCAAGAACTAGATAACATATACAAGATGACATCTAATCAAGGAGATTACATTAATCCTACAGAAGATGGAATGTTGAGCTGGAGATGCGATAGTTCCTGCGTATCAGAAACAAACACAGGACTGGAGAACTAGCAGAGTAGAATGCATGAAGTATCAACTAGACGATGTGCGAGGATGACAAAGTCACATCGCTGGATTGGAACAGAGGTAAGTCCAATTCTTGTTTATGATGGTTTGAGTATCATACATTTATTCTTTCATGAATATCTAGCATCAGTTTTAGAAGAACATAGGCTATAATCTCTAGATATAGCATTGCGAGCTACACCTACTAGATGGTGCGTTGCGCACAAGAACAAATTGAGCACATGGGAAGAATGTAAGCACTTAATGGAAGTTAGATTTGTTGAACAAAATGAGAATATACAAGCAAAATACAATGGACAGATTGATCTCGGAGATCATGTAGAATCTTGCTTAAAAGCATGGAGGCATATACCAAAAACAGAGTGGGTTCATATGTTTGTGCACACGCTGGATCCAATAGCAAAGGACTGGTATATAGAAATAGAACTTCGACATGGTACAACAGATTGGCACATGATGACAAAGAGATTTCAACTGAATTTCAGTTTTGAGGATGGTTGTCCGAGCATTAATGAGGCTCTGCATATCATTAAAAAGAAAATATTTGATGATGTCCCATTGCTTGTGTATAGTCAACTAGATTGGGCAATACAGTTGGAACATTCCCTTGAGTGTTATAATTTTACATTGGATGAAGATGGAAATGAATACCTTCGTGATGTGAATATGCCAGAATCTAAAGGAAAACATGATCTATAAGTACCTAACTTGGAAATTCCAGATATGAGTAACCCCATTAAGACCAAAAAATCAGTATTAGCACGGATGAAGAACCAACGTTCACCCCTATTGGAGATTATTGGGATGAAGAAACAGACGGACATATCGCAAACCTACTACGCGAATATCAGGATTTTTTCCTACCAAGTTTTATGAAATGAAAGGCATTTTAGGTGACTTGGGAGTTATGAAAATACCTCTCAAACATCATGCAAAGCCTTTCAAACAAAGAACTTACGGATTGAACCCCAGATATAAAGAAAGAGTGAAACCAAAAATTGATAAAATGCTGGAGACAGGGATCATTGAACCAGCAGAAGATTCAGAATAGATAAGACCCATGGTGATTCAAGACAAGAAAGCTAAAGGAGAAATCAAAATTTGTGTGGATCTCAGAAAATTGAATGATGCCTCTGTGCATGACCCATTTCCAAATCCATTCACAGATGAAGTACTAGATAATGTAGGTGGACAGGAGGCATACTCTTTTACTAATGTATTTTCTGGCTACCATCAGATTAGAATTGTTGCGGAAGATAGACACAAGACTACATTTGCTACTGAATGGGGATCATTCCAGTACATTGTTATGCCTTTTGGATTGAAGAACACACCCGTTATCTTTTCAAGAGTGGTTGTAGCTGCATTTAAGGATTATATTCATAAATTCCTGGAATTTTACTTTGATGACTGGACAGTATTTGTCTTTTTGAAGGACAATCATGTGAACTTAAGGATGATGTTAGTGAAGTGTAGACAATATCATATTTCCTTCAATTTAAAGAAGTGTGTCTTTTGTGTTACTTATGGCAGATTGTTAGGGCACATAGTATGCAAACAAGGACTGGTGGTTGATCCATCGAAGATAGCTATCATAGTAAATCTCCCATCGCCTAATTCAGTTAAGCAGCTACGAACTACATTGGGACACACAGGATATTACAGAAAATTCATTAAGGGATATGCACGGATAACTGCGCCTATGGAGAAACTATTGAAAAAAGAAATGAAGTACGAGTGGATTGAAGATGGACTGAAGATCTCTAAAGAGGATTGGATACACTGAAAGAGAAAATGGTCACAACAACTATTCTAGTCTTTCCTCACTAGAATAAGCCATTTCATGTACACGTAGATGCTTCATCTATAGCACTTGGCATTGTACTATCACAACCTAGTGATGGAGGCATCGACCATCCAATTGCATTTTCTAGTAGAAAGTTATCTTCAACAGAAAAGAATTACACCACAACAGAGAGAGAAGGCTTACCCATGGTGTATGCATTGCAGAAATTCATGGATTATTTGTTAGGTTTGCACTTTTTCATCTTCACTGACCATGCATCTTTGAAGTACTTGGTCAATAAACCATTGTTAGGGGGAAGAATATGCAAATGGATTCTACTTTTTCAGGAATATGATTTTGAGATCATAGTGAAGCCGGGAAGATTGAATGCAAGACCTGACCATCTCTCAAGGATTGATTCAAGAGAGGAACCTGGTCATTTGGAGGATAATCTACCATATGCGCAGTTGTTTTCTATTCACATAGAAGATGACTATTTCAGAGACATTGTAGAATTTCTAATCATAGGGTTAGCACCTATAGAATTCACCACGCAGCAGAAGAAACAGTTTGTGATAATATCAGCTGAATTTACCTTGATTGCAGGACAATTATATAAATTGGGACCAGATGAAGTGTTGCGTAGATGTGTACTAGAGCATGAGAGACCTATCATACTTGTTGAAGCACATTCATGAGTATCTGGAGGACACTATGCAGGGAACGCTACTGCGCGAAATATTTTGATAGCAGGACTATGGTGGCCTACTATACATAAAGATTCAAAGTAACATTACAAGAGTTGCGATGTGTGCTAGAGAACAGGAAATCCATATCGTAGAGATGAGATGCCATTGATACCACAATTGAATTTACAAGCATTTGATAAATGGGCTATTGACTTTGTGGGACCTATTACCCCACCAAGGAAGAGAACTGGCTCGAGATACATCATTACAGCCACAGATTATCTAACCAGATGGGCAGAATCAAAACCAGTGAAGGACTGTAGCGCAGCTACAACAGCGCAATTCATCTTTGAGAACATCTTGACAAGATTTGGATGTCCAAATATTTTGATGAGTGATCAGAGAACTCACTTCCTGAACAGAACCATTGAATCCCTGACAGAAGAATTTCAGATATATCATCAAAAGAGTACACCCCATCATCCCCAATATAATGGCATTGTGGAGGCCTTTAATAAAATATTGGAGAATGCATTGACCAAGGTATGCAATACAAACAAGGATGATTGGGATCTCAGAATACCAGCAATATAGTGGGCATATAGAACAACTTGTAAAAATTTGACAGGTCATACACCTTCTAGGTTAGCGAATGGACAAGAAGCTGTCATGCCCATGGAATACATAGTACCAAGCTTGAGAATTGAAGCATTCACAGATATGGCTGATGCTAAAATGATGGATGAGAGATTGTTACAGATGATTGGATTGGAGGAAGACCGCTTCATTGCAGAATTTCACCAACAAGTCCAGAAAGCTAGAGAAAAGGTATGGCATAATAGACATATCAAACACAAGTTGTTCCAGGTAGGAGAACTTGTTCTCCTCTATGATAGCAAATTTTTGAAATTTCTTGGAAAATTTAAAATGCATTGGTTAGGGCCATACACTATTAAATATGTTGCTAATGGTGGTGCAGTGTAGTTAGCCACGTTACTTGGAAAAAAATTCCAAGGACATGTCAATGGGTTAAGGTTAAAGCCTTACAGGGATGGCCCTAATCCTACAACCAGAAATTAGACAACGCAATGTTGTTTAAGTGTCAAGTGCAGTTGAAATTGGACACTAAATAGAGAGCAGAGTCTGCACACAACAATTTTGGCATAATGCGAAGTTCACAGATTTGAAGATGTGCTGCGAAGCACCCATAGCAAGTCAAGTTGTGAAGTAAAGAAGGGGGTAGTGTTACGAAGTTCCATCAAGAGAAGGGGAATGTGAATTAATCTTCACCACTCGCCTAACCTTCGGTGAATCTAGAGAAAACTAGTCGTTACAATTTTTGTTCGGAAACTAGCCGCTATACAATACTTTCGGGAAACCAGATTTTTTCACTTTAAGGCATACTTGTCCGTTGAAGACACGTTTAATGTAAGGAAAGGACCAGGATCTAAGCTAGATTTGGACAATAGACACAACATTTAATGTTAACTTAATTGTTTTTGGGCGCGTCTTAGTTTGGGTTATGGCTATAAATAGTAAAGAAGCACACAGTTACATGTTTTACAATGATTATTATTTTTACCGTGAGTAAATTCTGATCTTTTACCAGTGGAGAACAGAGCATTGTGACATTACATGTTTGAGCAAGAAGAACTACAGGAAGTATAAATAAATTTCAATAGTCTGGTCTAGAAGCAGTCATGAAAACACCTGTTAAGAAAGCAACTCAAGAGAAAGGTGGGTCTTCTAGATCCTCACCTCGGCATGCACCAGAATCCAAGCAGAAAGATAAGAAAAAATTCCAAGGAACAAGAGAAGCCTCAGGCTGCAGAAATACCAATAGAACAACAGGAAAAATGACCTCGCGAGAGGCTGATTTTGTTGATACCTAAGTATATCCTACCGCGAAAAGATGGTGCACTAGCAGTAGTGATCAAGAGGAATCCGTAGTATGAAATTCCCATGACGCCAATGCCAAGCCATGTTCGGGAAAAGGACAACTTGCTAGGAAAGATCCCGGATGTGAAGTTCACAGATTACAATCTGCTGGATGCGAACAAGTATCCGCAATTCCATCCAGACAGATATATGTGCCGAAATTTTTATGAAGGCACTAAGCAGACAACTATACAAGCACAGGACTGGATTGCACCATTACAGTCTTCAAGATTGCTGAACCTTTTAAGAATTCTACACTTCGGGCGAAGTCCATAGCTAACAGTCGTCGTGCGCATGTTGTTGTCATGCACACACCAAGGATACTTGCAGCTAGACCGCAAGATAGATATCAATATCGATTTGATCTATAGGATCACCCATCTGAGCAAATGAGCTACTGACCCCGAAAGGGAATTTGTGGGTAAGAATAAGGATAAAGACCTCGCAAAGCAGATGAAGAGCGAGTTAGGACTAGTTAAAGGAACTCGGGGCTATCAGGCAGATCAAATTCAAGATGATGCCACGAGTTTCACAGTGCAATTGCTCGCAGGAAGAGTGTTAAGAAAATGCAGACCGACAAAAGTGTTGGCTGCTGCGATCTCCCTAGTTGCTAAGGCTAAGGAAGGGATACCATTCAACTGAGCAGGCTACATGTTGAATGAGTTTTTGGATGATGTAGCAGATGTACAAGACAATGGCTATCAATTTCACTACACTTGGATGAAAGTCCTCATCGCATTTGTGGGATGGACCGAGCCAAAGTACCAACACAATGTACCGATGTTTCCAGGCGACTGTCGCAGATATCGGTACACAAATATGTGGAGTAACGTGAGGCCAGAAAGACAAAGGTTGAACAATGTTCAACTATACACATTTTACCAACAGTTATGCGAGGTGATTAGGTGCACTTCACGTGTTCCAAAAGAGATAACATCAGTATATATCCGAAAGATGAGATTCAGGGATGACCTCCATTCAATTTTTATACAGCCTAGAGATCCAATGAAGCCGGAATGGTATGAGGGTCAATATCAGCTGGATGCGCAGAATATTGACCTCATTATTGAGGATTGGCTACCAGAATGGAAAATTGATGCGCCAGAGGCACTGTTGATGACATCTGATGATAACGCCAATGACAGTGATCAGAAAGAGAAAGATGGTGTTGAAGGAGGTGATGATCAGGAAGAAGAAGAGCAAGAGCAAGAACAACATCAGGATTGCTATCAGGTAATAGTAGAAAAGAGAAAGAACCCCGCCGGAAATGTGCCGGAGGGGTCAAAAAAGAAGAAGTAGAAAGCAAGTAAGACTCCGCTTGACGCAGAGTCACGAGATGATGACTATGACTGCATCGCAGCCAGATTTCATGCACATATTCAAGAAACACTCTCATAAAAAGATAAGAAGCAAGATCAGCTTCAAGCAAGCATGACAGAAAGCATCTCCAAGCTGAAAAAGTATGATGGAAAGAGTAGAGCAAGTATAGAGAGATATAATGAAAGAATCAGACTCTGAAGATAGATTAGAGGAGACAAGTGGAAGAAAAAGGAAAGCACCTGCACTAACGATGCAACGTCGGTTGGTGTGCATAGAGCCAACAAATGTCATATTCGCGCACTTAGATATTAATGTGGGAATGTTTCCTATAGAAGGACTGCATGACTTACATCCGTAGGTCGTAGAAGAAATCAAAGATAGGGACATGATAACATATAACTAGCATCTGAAGCTGGAAGAGAGATACAATGATTTGAAGACTAAATGCCGACTAAAGACGGATGAGCTAGTAGATGCTCGCGAGAAGCAGAAGAAGATGAAGAAAGCCGTAGAAGAATACTATGCGAAGATCGCAGTCTTCGACGAAGAACCAAAAGTAGAAGCGACTATAGCCAATATTGGTGTTGCATTCGACAATCTTAAAACAAAGATGGAGGACATGGAAATTGGATATAAAGAAAAGATTGTAGACTTTGGGGGCTAGACAACAACCTGGCACTCCACCAGAAGTAAAGGCAGCAAGAACATAAGAGCTAAAAACTTCGACAGAGAGCATCTCTGTGGAAGTTGCGAGGTGCCAATATTTATTAGAAGAAGTGACCAAGTCATGGCCATGCTTCAAGAAGACCCAAACTTACAGAAAATCTAGGGTGACGTCCAAAAGAAGCTTAAGGAACTCGACACAATGAAAACATCAATGAAGGACTTTATGTTGGTATTTGCGTTCAGCGCTCCCCGTGAGTTTCATGACATGGGTTAACCCCCTCTTGTGGATCCTAACTTTCGAGATTGTAGCAGAGATTAACACATGCAGGTTTTCATCTAGCGGCAATCGTGCTCCAACAAATGGTATCAGAGCGACAGGTCTTGAGTTCAAAACTCACCCAGGTAATACTGGGGGGAGATTGTTGGTATTTGCATCCAGCGCTCCCTGTGAGTTTCGTGACATGGGTTAACCCCCTCTCGTGGATCCTAACTTTGGCGATTGTAGCAGAGATTAACACCTGCAGGTTTTGGTCTAACGACAATCGTGCTCCAACACTTTCCGCCAAGGCTGAGAATACAAAATTTCGCAGAAACTAAGGAGCTTCAGAAAGAACTAAAGGCATTAAGGGAAAAGGAAGCAGAAACTTCAGCAAAGTTACAACCAATGCAGGAAGAGGCATTGGCACTCTTTGAAGAGATTAAAGTGAAGCTACAAAAGCTTCGCACAACAAAGAGCACAGTTGAGGAGCAGATGCAGGAACCAATATCTGCGATGTTGCTCGATACAGTTATGGAATATGAGAAGGAAACTAAGAAGGTTGTTGCGAAACTAAGTGCAACATATCAAGAGTTCGCAGCAAAGATGAAGATCCCAAGCAATGCGAAGACAACAAATACTAGTGTAAGTGGCTCGGGGGTGAGCCACAAGTAAGTGTTAGGGGCCTGTTGGGCGCGGCCCAAGAAGAGAAATTTATGAAGGCAAAGTATAGTTAGGCGACGCCTGATATTGACCATTTTGGGGAGAAAATCGACTCCGCAAATCCCGGGAAGAGGGTTGGGAGCGAAAATCAATCGAGAAGAAAGGACATGTTCCCTTAGTAAAAACAAAGTACTAAGGACAGCAAGAGGTGGTTGGCACAGTTAAGGGCTGAGCGACGACCTGACTGATACAGGAGCAGGAAGTTATGAAGCGAAGTGGTGTAAAGGACACACCACTACATAAGCTATAGGTGCGTTGTCAGAGAAAGTGCCAGAGTCAGAGGAGGCGTCAAATTCAAAGGAGGTGGTGCCGAAGGGACAATGAAGTTAAAGCTTAGCGTGGTCTACAAGAGAACCACGGGGATTTTTGGGTTTTGGGTACTATGGGGGTTGGCCCATAGTTATTGTAATATGTGACCTTCAGGCACATCTATATATAAGGGTAGTTTTGTATGAGGAAGGGTTGGATTTTGGGTTGGTGTTTTTGGTTGGATTAAGTGTAATAGAAGAATAGCAATAAGAGAGAGAACAGACTCTACAGCCGAGTGCGTAGAGATCTGATTGTAGAGAAGTCTGCAGCTGAGTGCGCAGACTGGAACTGTTACCCTTCCAATTTAATATAAGAACAGTTCCTGTGGACGTAGCTCCTTCCTGGGGGTGAACCATGTAAATCTATGTGTTTATGTATCTGATTTTAGGATGTGCTTTGTATACGCGTTTATGGTGTGTTTATGTATTTGCTTTCATGTATATGCTAATGGTAATTGCATGATAATTAAATGGGATACATATGTATGAATGTTATGGAGGAACACTCAGAATGATGAATGCATAGTTAACTGGTGAAT
Source organism: Larix kaempferi (assembly GCA_027924585.1). Lineage (NCBI taxonomy): Eukaryota > Viridiplantae > Streptophyta > Pinopsida > Pinales > Pinaceae > Larix > Larix kaempferi. The sequence continues at coordinate 3,429,250 of BSBM01000238.1, read as the reverse complement.
ACAGTAGAGATTCGGCATAGTTTTGTATATTGTTCATTGGCGACGAAGTGCGAAGTCATTTGTTCATTCTATGTTGCTAGTCGATGTAGAGAAGGATTTTAGTGAGGTTGTTAACCACATATGCACATCACCACAGTTACAGAAGCTTGAATTTGTAACCCCCTATTACCAGTTAAGTTGTACTTAGTTGGATTATCAAGCGAGTAGGCAAAGTTGAACATGTTACATGTTCATTTTTGATGATCTGATGTCCAGCAGGCCTTTTTAAGGGCCCCTTTTTTTAATTTTTTCCACATGTCCATGCCCTGCGAGGTTTGCAATAAAATGTACTAGCATGGTATTTTGTAAAGGACTTGGTTCCCTAGGAATTTTTGACTAAGTCGATTATTCCAAGGAGTTTTTTCACTTATTAATTATGTCTTGCATTCGTGCATAACATAATTTTTGAGTTTTTCTCCTACTCCTCCAAAGCTGGAATGCCTAGTGAGGTTAACGGGCCTTAGGGGGTTATTAAATTCCATAGGTCAATGTATATGAACATGCTAGGCATTATTTTGAGTCGTATGGAGATGTTCTAGGTCCCCCTAGGTTTTTTTTAATTTCTGGTGAAAAAAGTTTTTTTTTCATGTTTTTAAGCAATTTTTTAATGGTTTAATTAATTTTTTTGTAAAAGGTGTAAAAGTGTGGTCTAGGGGTCTTTTTTGCCATGGGGGTGCTCATTTTCTAACTTAGATCACCCACCATACCCCTAAACCCACTTTTTATAGTCTTAGACCCATTTATTTTTCACTTATGGCTAAAAATCCCCAAAAAATGAAAAATGGAGAGAAAAATAAAAAAACTCATAAAAAATCAAATCCCAATTTTGGGGGGATTGAGGCCAGAATTGTTTCAACACTATTTGAGGAGCATATTGGGATGATTTCTATGACATATGGGCAGCCCATAAGGTGGGCATGACTCCCTCATTTAGGGGAGGCGCATTCCCCAAGAGGGGGGTGCAATTCCCAACAAAGTGAGCTCCCACGTGTGGCATTTATGCATCTTGCTTGATGGCTGACATTTGGTTGAGTTTTGGTAGCGTGTAAGAGGGATTTTACAGCCCCATTTTGGTGCCACTAATTGATCCATCAATTATTCCACTCTCTCCACCCTTTCCTCCTTCACTTGGGCGCCCTCCCTCTCCTTGTTTTCTATAAATTGGAGCAGCTCTCTCCCATTTGGGTTAGTTGGAGTTTGGGAGTTAGAGCTTGCATTTGTAATTCGATTTTGTACTTGTCATGTTGTTTAATGAAATAAAGAGACTTTCGAGGTCAGTGATGGTGTTGGGCTTGTTATGAGTGGATGAATGTCTTGATTTAAACTGAGGTAACCTGTATTTATGTTATTTGTTTCTCTTTGCACCAAATCTAGCTTTGGGAAGGATTAGTACTGATTTATAAGGGAGGTTAAGTAATTTGTTTATTGTTTAATCTCTTGTATATGCATATGTAGAGATCTAATTTAGATGTGGCATTTGTTTATGAGCATTTTGTTTTGATTTCTTCTATGTATTTTTCTAGATTTGATCTTTGTGTTTCAAGTTGATGTGTTTTGCAGGTTGCTTCAAGTGGATATGTGGGAGATCTTGCTTGCTTATTCTACTTCTTTAACTTATTTTGCATATACAGTCCCTTAGCTCACCACCAAGAAGGATCCAAGGCTTCTTGAAGGAAAAAATTGATAAACTGATAAAACTCTCCATATCTCCTCCTCCTTTCTTGATATATTTTCTTTGGTTACTGGTTACAAACAAAGAGTAATAGTGGTTTGCATGTTGAAGTTTACATTTTGATATATTACGCACAAAAATCTGATCTATTTCGTTTACAAAGTCTTTATCTTTCATAGATTAGATCTCTTCATTTTTCAAGCATTTTATTTTTCTTAACTTCTCAAAAAATTGTTAAAATTTAAAAAGTTTGAAAAGTAGTGTTTAGATCTGATTTTAAAAAGTTTATTTGGCTATCATAAGAGCTTAGAAATTGCAGCTCATTGATTTTGCAAAGACTCTAAGGAGACAAGGAGACAAGCCTCACAACTTGTCTCACTTAGTTCTTTTTTTGCATTTTTACTTAGTGTTTTTTTGGGATTTTAGTAGGTGTCCCAAATTCACTCTTAAAGTGTTTTTGGCATCTTTCACTAATATTTTCTTGCTGGTTTGCAGCAATTGATGAACAGGTAGGAGGAGATGCTGGCCAAATTTTGAAGATCCAGGCCATCCAGAGCACCATAAACCTTATTTCTCAAAACCGGTTACTTTTTACTTCTATTATTGTAAGCCACTGAGTCATTTTAAAAAGACTGGGGCACTTCTTTCGCATTGTAAAGGACATATTAAATGAGAGCAAGTGGGCTAACCAACGCCCACACCCCATCCCCCCAGGGGGGAACTGTGTCGACTCATTTTCGTGGCGTGAATTTTTAGTTTAGTTTTTTCTTTTCTCCAATTAAATAAAATCAACTAGGGCTTAAAATTACTCTCATTGGTTAGTTCCATTGGCGGGCCACGAGTTCACTCAGGACATAGTTTTCTAACTTTTTTTTACAATCCAAAACACCCCCTTGCTTCGCCGAAGTAAGGTTTCAAGATAAGGGTGTGCCCGAGTACTGGCCCGAAAAGAGACTCTTGGGTATTTAAAAAAGTAAAATTTGTGTTCATAAAATCCTTAAAATTTCCAAGGCTTTTTCCCCATATGCTTTGTGGTCATTGCGGCTTAGTCTGAACATGTTGATCACACCAGAAAGGGGATAAGTGACTAGTAATAGGATCAAACACACCCCAATAAACCACCTAATTGTGAAAATCTGGCACAATCGATTATTCTTCTTTGGTGGGAAAATTTATCAAAGGACACGGGAACCATTGGGTAGCGACCTTTTGGAAACCATTAGACTATACCCTACTTTGGTATAGTGTTGAAAATCTCCCTGAGACTCCGATCCAACCCACATGTCTAAGTGAGCGGCCACCTGGTTGAATTCCATACATAATCCCAGTGCCTTTGGGTATATCGAGAATCCCCCAACCTTAATAAAAAGATCCATTACCACACTAATAATAAAATTAACCAAGAACAATAGCACAACATTGTCATTTCAGTTACAAGAACTTTTTTTACTCCATTTATCAGCACTGGTCTACTTATTTATTATTTTATGATGATGGATGTTTATATTATCAAAATGACGATGATGATGTTGAATTATAAATGATATTATCTTTATATGGTGCATTGCTCTTATTTTCCAAAAAATTCTCTAACGCCTAGATTATTTGTTTTGTCTTTCCTAGATTAAACATCTTAGTTTATTTTTTTTACTTTTTAGGGTCCAACCCCCTTGGTTTCACTAGGAGTAAGCCTAGACGAAGGAGTCGAGTTTCAAGTGACAGTACTTGACTCTGGCTTGCCCCCAAGGCCACACCAGCGGCTTTAAGACTTATGTCGTGTTTTCCCAGGTGTGAAACCAGGCGGCAACATTATGACGTTGTTGCCGGGGATAAGTCTTTTTATTCCCGGAATACGACTTTTGAGTTTTCCTTTTTGTTTTTGCCTTGTTTGATGAATATTTAGATTAGATTTTTAATTTTTCATCTGGCGACTCCACTAACCTTTTTTCCTTTTATAAAAGTTCAAAGAAAAGCAAAAACAGAATTCTTTGTGAGATTATTTCATATGCATATTTTTATTCTCACATGGTGACTCCATTGAAGGGATAAAACCCTTGTATCTCATAAATTTGTTGAGACTGCTTGTGTGTAGATGAGCCCATGCAACACTTTGAAAATCTTTGAAGCTCATTATTTTGACAATTCTACTGATTCGATACAAGATATGATTACATTCATACTTCAGATTTGGTGCCTCATGGTTTGAGATTATGGGTGTTGATAAGGAAGAACTCTGTGCTAGCCTGCTTGAAATATTTCCTCAGTTAGATATCTCAAACATCTATGGTTTTCCTAATCATTGCTATGGCCATGACAAGCTATTTAACATTGCTCCATAGTTGTATGGAAACAATGGTGATTCAGCCACCCGTCATATTGTTGCTTTCTTCAATCTGGTGGTTGATTTTAATATTTATCATGAGGATGATCTAATGACCATATTTGCTTGGACGTTGGACGGGAAGGAAAACATTTGCTTCAATATCCTTTATAAAAAATCCATAGCTTCTATGGCTGATTTTCTTAAGTGTTTCCTCTTGCGTTGGCATGAAGGAGAAAAGGCAGAGATTGAGTAGCTTGTTAAAAAATATAACTCCTTCCTTCCCTAAGTACAGCATGAGGAACCCGTGACTAGAACCCATGAAGCTCCCTCAATTGAAGATTCTATTGTGAACCATCCTATTGTCACCATAACTGAAAACATTGAAAATATGGAGTGTTCTCAAATCTATGAAGATGATCACATATGTATTCCAGATTTTCCTAAAGAGGAAGCCATTATAGAAGTTGACAAAGAAATTCATGAAGGGTCTTCAATGAAGATTTTTCAGAAGAGCTCCCTCACTTTTCCATTGAAGATTTGGGGTTTGAGGATTACTTCAGTGAAAATGATGATGTTTGTACTTCAGATTCACCTCTGGAAGAAACCATTACAAAATCCTCTAAAGAAACTTGTAATGAATTTTGTATGGTTTATGATGACACTCCTCCACTTTCTCCACATAAAGGTGAAGGCTTGGACATCTTTACACCTTGTAATATATTTCAAACCAATCCTTTTGAGGATGAGTATCCTGCTTATGAGAATTGGGAAAATTGGTTTCCTTGTGATCTCTTTGAAAGCACTCTTTTTGAAGATAAGGAGGATGGGTATAGCCAGGGATGTGGTGCCAATGACAAAGACTCCCCTTTCATTTACAAGGATGGGTATGATGATTATTTGATAGAATTAGAAAAACCCATCTTTGATATATCAAGAGAAGGGAGTGTTGATTTTGAGACCTTGGGGAGTTTTGATATGGAAGAGGAGCCTGTAGATACTTCTCATGATCAATCAAAGCCATTAATGAGTATTGGTAATGAAGACTTGGATCAGCAGTATAACGAAGAGTTGGATACGATGAAATCAGTGGAATGTCAGTTTCAGCCTTCATCAACACATTCAGAGGTTCCTTATGATTTGGAGCAGCTTAGGGCTTATACTTTCACAGAAATGAACTATCAAAAGAGCCCTTCAGATCAATATGATGAGGTAGTTGGTATGCCTTATCATTCCAAGTTTTTTCTCAGCCCTATCCAGTCATGGGTAGAAGAGGCCTGCATGAGGATTTACCATTGGGGGAAGCACTTCAAAGATCTATCATACACCTATGATCACCCATCCGACCCTCCAACCCAGAATTATCATGCAGGTTTGCATTTTCTGAATAAGGTATTCTTTTTTTGGCTGGTAACCAAACACAAGGTAAAAAGTTTTTATATTGATAAAATGTTAAGATGGTTGCATTGGATTTATCATTTTACTTAGCATTTTATTATGTTATGTTTAGAGTAGGAGAATAAGCTCATCAAAGTGAGCATTTACTTTCAGTACTTTCCTTTTATGTACTTATAATTTTTTATTAGTTAGTCTCGCTTTTTTAATAATGCAACTTATGGTTCATCATACTCTTATAAGAGCTTGTGCTCCTGAAAGGTTTGTTGTCAAGTTGAGATGTTTTCACAGGTCATAGAAACAGAGATTCTGGTGTTCTCGTATGCTCTCCTCGCCTGAAGACCAGATCAAGCACACGTCCCAAAGTTGGAGCCAGATGTTACTAGATAAGTTGTACTTAGTTGGATTATCAAATGAGCGGGCAAAGTTGAACATGTTACATGTTCATTTTTGATGATCTAATGTCCAACAGGCCTTTTTAAGGGCCCCTTTTTTTAATTTTTTCCACATGTCCATGCCCTGCAGGGTTTGCAATAAAATGTACTAGCATGGTATTTTTGTAAAGGACTTGGTTCCTTAGGGATTTTTGACTAAGTCGGGTATTCCAAGGAGTTTTTTCACTTATTAATTATGTCTTGCATTCATGCATAACATATTTTTTTAGTTTTTCTCCTGCTCCTCCAAAGCTGGAATGCCTAGTGAGGTTAATGGGCCTTAGGGGGGTATTAAAGTTGATGGGTCAATGTATATGAACATGCTATGAATTATTTTTATTCGTATGTACATGTGCTAGGTCCCCCTAGGTTTTTTTAAATTTCCGGCAAAAAAAGTTTTTCCGTGTTTTTAAGCCATTTTTTAATGGTTTAATTAAAAAATTTGTAAAAGGTGTAAAAGTGTGGTCTAGGGGTCTTTTTTGCCGTGAGGGTGCTCGTTTTCTAACTCAGAGCACCCACCGTACTCCTAAACCCACTTTCTATAGTCTTAGACCCATTTAATTTTCACTTATGGCTAAAAAAATCCCCCCCCCAAAAAAGTGAAAAATGGAGAGAAAAATAAAAAAACTAATAAAAAATCAAATCCCAATTTTGGGGGGATTGAGGTCAGAATTGTTTCAGCACTATTTGAGGAGCATATTGGGCTGATTTCTATGACATATGGGCAACCCATAAGGTGGGCATGACTCCCCCATTTAGGGGAGGTGCATTCCCCAAGAGGGGACGCAATTCCCAATAAAGGGAGCTCCCACGTGTGGCATTTATGCATCCTGTTTGATGGCTGACTTTTGGCAGCATGTAAGAGGGAGTTTGCAGCCCCATTTGGGGGCCATGAATTGCTCGATCAATTATGCCACTCTCTCCACCCTTTCCTCCTTCACTTGGGCGCCCTCCCTCTCTTGGTTTTCTATAAATTGGAGCAGCTCTCTCCCATTTGGGTTAGTTGGAGTTTGGGAGTTAGAGATTGGATTTGTAATTTGATTTTGTACTTGTCAATTTGTTTAATGAAATAAAGAGACGTTGGTGTTGGGATTCTTATGAGTGGATGAAAGTCTTGATTTAAACTGAGGTAACCTGTATTTATGCTATTTGTTTCTCTTTGCATCAAATTTAGCTTTGGGAAGGATCAGTATTGATTTATAAGGGAGGTTAAGTAATTTGTTTATTGTTTAATGTCTTATATATGCATATTTAGAGATCTGATTTAGATGTGTCATTTGTTTATGAGCATTTTGTTTTGATTTCTTCTATGTATTTTTCTAGATTTGATCTTTGTGTTTCAAGTTGATGTGTTTTGCAGGTTGCTTCAAGTGGATAGGTGGGACATCTTGCTTGCTTATTCTACTTATCTAACTTCTTTTGCAGATACAGTCCCTCAGCTCACCACCAAGAAGGATCCAAGGTTTCTTCAAGGAAAAAATTGATAAACTGATAAAACTCTCCATATCTCCTCCTCCTTTCTTGATATATTTTCTTTGGTTACTGGGTACAAACAAAGAGTAATAGTGGTTTGCATGTTGAAGTTTACATTATGATATATTACTCATAGAAATCTGATCTATTTTGTTTACAAAGTCTTTATCTTTCATAGATTTGATCTCTTCATTTTTCAAGCATTTTACTTTTCTTAACTTCTCAAAAAATTGTTAAATTTTAAAAAGTTTGAAAAGTAGTGTTTAGATTTGATTTTAAAAAGTTTATTTGGCTGTCATAAGAGCTAGAATTTGCAGTTCATTGAGTTTGCAAAGACCCTAAGGAGACAAGGACACAAGCCTCAGAGCTTGTCTCACTTAGTTCTTTTTTTACATTTTTACATAGTTTTTTTTTTGTTTTTAGTAGGTGTCCCAAATACACTCTTAAAGTGTTTTTGGGCATATTTCACTAATATTTTCTTGCTGGTTTGCAGCAATTGATGAACAAGTAGGAGGAGATGCTGGTCAAATTTTGATGATCCAATCCATCCAGAGCACCATAAACCTTATTTCTCAAAACCGATTACTTTTTCCTTCTATTATTGCAAGCCACCGAGTCATTTTAAAAAGACCGGGGCACTTCTTTTGCATTGTAAAAGACATATTAAATGAGAGAAAGTGGGCTAACCAGCGCCCACACCCCATCCCCCTAGGGGGAACTATGTCAACTCATTTTCGTGGCGTGCATTTTTAGTTTAGTTTTTTTTCTTTTTGGCAATTAAATAAAATCAACTAGGGATTAAAATTAACCTCGTTGGTCCGTTCCATTGGCAGGCCACAAGTTCACTCAGGACATATTTTTTTAACTTTTTTTACAATTTTTCACTTTTTTTTACAATCCAAAACACCCCCTTGCTTTCCCGAAGTAAGGTTTCATGAAAAGGGCGTGCCCGAGTACTGGACCGAAAAGAGACTCTTGGGGATTTAAAAAAGTAAAATTTTTGTTCATAAAATCCTTAAAATTTCCAAGGCGTTTTCCTCGTATTCTCTATGGTCACTACAGCTCAGTTTGAACATGTTGATCACACCAGAAAGGGAATAAGCGAGTAGTAATAGGATCAAACACACCCTAATAAACCACCTACTTGTGAAAATCTGGCACACTTGATTATTCTTCTTTGGTGGGGAAATTTCTCAAAGGACGCGGGAACCACTGGGTACCGACCTCTTGGAAACTGTTAGACTATACCCTCATTTGGTATAGTGTTGAACATCTCCCTGAGAATCCGATCCAACCCACATGTCTGAGTGAGAAGCCACCTGGTTGAATTCAGAACATATTCCCAGTGCCTTTGGGTATATCGGGAATCCCCAAACCTTAATAAAAAGATCCATTAGCACACTAATAATAAAATTAACCAAGAACAATTGCACAACATTGTCATTTCAGTTACAAGCACTTTTTTTACTCCATTTATCAGCACTGGTCTACTTATTTATTTTTTTATGATGATGGATGTTTATATTATCAAAATGACAATGATGATGTTGAACTATAAATTATCTTATCTTTATATGGTGCATTGCTCTTGTGTTCCAAAAAATTATCTAACTCCTAGATTATTTGTTTTGTCTTTCCAAGATACTTGAATTTAATCTTGGCGGAAAGTCGATCGTGTCCTTCCAGATCCAATAGGTGGACACTAAATTTATAGACAGAACATTTCACTGTCTTGGGCACAAAAGGAGCTCACACACGCGCTGGAGATCAAATTTCCACCTTCTGAACCTGTCGCAGGATTCGAACTGTGATATCTCAGGCCAAAAGGAGCCTCTATTTTATTTTCCAAAGATGCCTGAACAACCCTGAATCTTCAACGGATTACTCATGGTAGGGTTGGGTAAATGCGTTGCATTTGGTAGAGGTGGAATCTTCAACGGATTACTCATGGTAGGGTTGGGTAAATGCGTTACATTTGGTATAGGTGGAAGTATAAATTTGGCAGATGCAATTTTTTTATTTAAGTGAATATAAATATAAATGTATAGGTGTATTTATATTTGATTATATTAAGTAGATAAGGTTGAATACAAGGTATAAATTTATAAATTTAAATTCGTATTTATAAGATATTAGTAACGATGGATTGAAAATTCAGATAAAATATTTAATATCACTACTTTTCTAACATACTATTTCATAAATTTTAATGAGAAAGAAAGAAAGCAATTATTTTAACGTCCACGAGGCTAACAATAGCCTATGGGATAGATCGCTTCACCCCTTGATTTCTGCAACTCAGCCCTTTTCTTGTTCAACTCGATGATGAGTGCCCCCAATTTCTCCATGGTCCCCTCATTGAATAGGTTATCCCAAGAGCTAGCTGTCAGGATATTTGCATAGTTGGCCCTACTATCTTTGAAGGCTTCACACTCAAAAATAAAAAAAATAAAAAAAATTATGTTTCCACTTTCCTGAAGTGCAAAATATACACACCCTTTCTTCCCAAGCTTCCTTTGGTCTTTTCTAGCGTCCAATTTCACAACGGAGTTGATGGGAATTGGTTCTTAACTGAGCAATAAATATTTTGGCTCTACAAGGTATAGTGGCCCTTATGTATTTTTTGTGATGGTGGTTGTAGGTGGGGTTAAACTTTTCAATATAATACTCCTTCTTTTTCCCCAACCCTTTATCCCAAGCTCGCTTGTGGAACTTATTGATAACTAACTCCTTTATCTCTTTACTGTTCACAGGGCATATGTTCAAGTAAATATCCCATTTAATAAGCCATTTAATATTCTGTTGCATCCACATCTTCTTTCTTTCGCACAATGTGTCATTGAAAACGACCTTAGGCCATCGACTGTCCTCCATTTGCTCATTTCTTTTTAGATATCTTATGAGTCGCACCATAACAATTGCTTCGATAGGAGAAACCCCCATTTCACTCAACATGATATCATAAGGCACTGAACTTTTAATTTTAAACTTGTTTGTAATCAAGCGCTTTTGAATCTTTTCAATTTGTTTCCATTGTAAGTTAGATGTGTTGCTGGCCCATACTTCATAGCGATAGAGAATCACCAGAATCACTAAAATCCCAAAAAGAGTTTGTGTAGTCTTCCAATCCCATAGCTCTGCCTCTCTACACCTATTTTGGAAAGCATAGAATGCTTTCCAGCCTCCCAAAGTTCTTTTCTTTCACAAGTTTTCCCAACTTAAATTTTTGTTGAAGTCAATTACGAGATACTTGTAATGTGCCACTTCTTTGAGAGTGTTGCCTGCATAGTAGAACTGGTGTTGGTTATGTTTCTTTTGCTAGAGAAAACTACCACTTTCGTCTTGCTAGTATTGACTTGCATCCCCACTGTTCTACAACAGAGCTCAAGGGAAAGTAAATGTTCTTGTAACCCAAGAGCGGATTTAGCTATCAAAATAAGGTCGTCTGCATACAAAAGAAGCCTTATCACAAACTCGCCCCAAAGAGCACCCTCACCATCCTGTAGGTTTAACCACTCTTCAAGTTTGTCGATATATAAACCAAAAAGGGTAGGGGACAAAGGGCACCCTTGTTTGACCCCGATATCACTTCTAAAACTTTCAGAGATGCCAACGAATGTTCTGATTTTGACTTTAACCTTCGAATGATGAATAAGAAAAGTTAAAATATTTCATAAAACTTAATAATTGAAAGACTAAACTTTAAAAAATGAGTGAAAAAATGAATCACTAAACTCTGAAAAATGAGTGAAAAAATGAAGCACTAAACTCTAAAAAAAGAGGGGGGTCCTTACTCGTACGCCTCTTGCCGCGTGTCCCCCGCACCGGTCCTTACTCGTACGCCTCTCAGACTCTCCGAGAGCAACCTTTTCTCAGCGCCATTCCACGATCTGAATTAGCCAGTTGCACCCACTATGCGGGTAGACCACATGTACCCTTCTGCGAACAAGAATCCAAACTCTTACATAACGCTGATAAATTCTCTCTCTAGATTTAGAGGGTCCTCTAAACTCCAACAAACACATAAATTCCTCGAAGCCACCTCCGATGTCTTCTGCTATGCACGTGCATTTGTGGCCTCTCTCCATTTCTTCGTCTCCTTGGGATGCCTCCGGCTCTCTGTTTGAACAACACAACACAATACAATTAATCGAAGCAATTGGCGCTCACTGAACAAATATGGTGCATATATCCTAATCGAATATTATAGTTAGTAATACTCCATGGTGGGTGGATATTATCCTCCAATTCGGCAGAGCCTGCATGAACTGAAATGTAGGGGGCAATGCAAATAATGGAGTTGAATGTTGCATTATTACGGCAACATCTAATCCGGTTTGAAAGGAAATGTTAGGTGAACATCATGTCCAAATTATTTGATCATCTTGGGAACACATAACCGTAATGGATTGATGAAAAGTAGACTGTGAACATTCTCCATTCTACGGCATAACAATTTTCAATATTTAATTTTCCTTGGAGTATGGGTTACACTGCCTCTCGTTCACTGATTACAGTGAGGTTGATTCCATCCTTTTACGGCTTCCGCTCAGGACAATCTGGTAGGTGCTGAGACTTATTTGCACATGATCATTTGGTAGGACTGAAAATTATTTCCTCATTCTGCCACACATAAAGGGATCCACTAGCGTAATGGAACCCAAAGAATCTTTCATCAAGATTCCTTAGTAAGGCCTGAATGCTAAACCCTTGGTAAATAATAAAATTTGGTCTTCACTACATTTAAAGACTTGATCTCAAAAGCAATAACCTTGGCTTTGAACATAAAAGATTCTTCCAAAAGGATAATGAACTCAGCTTAAATAAACATCAAGCTCGGCAATGTAATTAAAGGGCTTGGCTAAATACCAAGCTCTCCACAATCAAACTAAAGGACTCGGTTCTAAACAGTATATAACAGTTTTAATATTTTAATGTGATAAAACTTTTAGTTTTAATAATCATAATTTATTGAACTTCCTCTTAAAATAAAATTTACTAAATCCATTGGCTTAACAATTTAAGCATTATAACATCGGATTTGAGTACTAATTCTTCGCTCTGCTAAACAAACAACGTAGATTTAAGTATAAAAAATTATCAACGGGTTAGGTCATTGACTCTCTGTTCAGGAACTGTGATTACCAAAATAATATCTTTCAACTATGGTATTGGCTCTCTGTCTAGAGGCCACCATGCATAAAGTAATGATGCTATGTTAAGATACTCTTTATTCTGCAAATTTGGAGAGCTATCTAAGTAGTAGATTCATGACTCTAAAATAATGCTTAACGTTGAGAGCCCCCGGTTCGTATTGTAAGTTATGTCTTAAATATTTTACTTCATGCAAAGATCAAAATAAAATATCTATTCATGTGTATACGAAAGAAAAGGGAAGTCAACTGAAGATTCTAGTTTACAAGATCAAAATTGAACAAAGTGCCAATGGATGAGAGATTTAATTCTCATAAAATATTTTAATTTTCGTCATATTGTCCTTGAATGTTTTCATTATACATCAAAAATTGACTAACGGGAAGCCCCACAAGGCTAGTGAATCATTAATTATTTCCTTAATAATCATATTTATATACCTACCTATTGATCATTAAGTAATTCCTTAATAAGCATATTTATACACCTAACTTATAGGGGTGGGAGCTTAGCACTTAAATGCTCTTCTATGAAAGGACTATCATTTTTTGAAAGACCCCACGCATGAATCATTTGATTTTATGTTTTGTCATCAATGGACTGAATGAACAATCATTTAGTGTGTTTTTAATAAAAAGTATATGTTGTGGAAACATACACTATACATTAGCACAGTCATTTAATTTGCGGTAGATATTGATAGGTCACAAGTTAAGTGGAGAATCAACCATAATATATGCTCTAATATCATTGCACAGGAGAATCAACCATTCATAGAGTGGTCATGAGGAATTAGAGGTTTCCAATCAGCAGTTGCACAACTACATATTAAGGTTGCGGAATGGGATTAGAAGAGACAGGTGCATCAACAAGCAGAAGCTGAAGTTGGATCTGTTTACCTTTGATTTATTGAGTTTTGGATGGAGTTGTGCCAAGGCCATGCAAAGCTACCTGGAGATGTTACAGGGTGTCAACCTATGCAGTGTCTTGAGCTTGTTACAGATGCCTGGAAGCACATGGTACAACACATGTCATAGTTGCAACAGTAGTTTGAGTCTATCCAAGTGCAAGAAGATCAGCAGAAGCAGGATCTAATGCAGCAAGTTCAACTCTGGAAAATGAACTCACTAATACTCGAGCATAATTGCATAGATCCATTGTGGAAAGAAAAACGATTTTAACCACTGTGCAAGATTGGATCGGATTATTAGAAAAGTGCAACCAACCCCTTGAAGAGTTGTGGGACAAGGTGAATGAGATGAACTGGGAAGTCCTTTTTTTACTAATCCTCTTGAACAGCAAGTCAAGTATGTTGAGATCTAGGAAGTAGATGGTCAGTTAGATGCTTTACATGAATTTGCTTAGCCAGCCAAGAAGACTCTTTGCAAGTTAAAGTCGTCATCCCAAGCAATGTATGCCAAGATGCATCAACATGACTCTTTTGCTGACTCAGAATTGCAGGCTCTTTCATAGCTTCAACCCACAGAACATGATAGTTGCATTCAATCTAATTCATTTTTCACTTTATCATGGACATTGTTGCTTGCAACTCTTGTTTTGTTTAAAATTAGGTTGGTTGTTCATCTTACATATTGTGAATTATAAATATCATGAAATTATGAACTTTGATCGTTGAAATAATAACAAATTAAAATGGTTTTGAATTTTGACATAACGGCTAGAATTTTGACATAACGGCTATCTTTTGTCGATAGTCTTGAATTTTGACATAACGGCTATCTTTTGTCGACAGTCTTGAATTTTGACATAACACTTCAGTAACCTTTCTCATCAAAATATAGACGGGATAAATATTCTTTCCAAGACCATGTAAATGAAAATGGTTACTGTTAGTGTGATACTGGGGGCGTGAAGCTTTAGGTAGAGACTATTAACTGACATAGGAACTTAGATGCTTAGTGTGTGAACGCTTTATGTAGAAGATATTCACTAACATAGAAAATCATAACATTGTATTTTCTTTTGCTTTTTCGTACTTTGTTAATTGGTGCAAATATTTTATATCATATAGATTATAGAGTCAAAATACATCATATTACAATGAACATACTTTTCAAATCTATATGTGGAAATGCTAAGGTGAATACATTAAATTACAACTAACATACTTTTTGAATGAGTAAATAGAAATGCTAATCTGAGTTGGGATTATCGGGTTCGAATTGAGTGGATGTTTGAATACCTTCCTAGAGCTTTGTTATCAAAGTTGTACGCAATGACTTCAAACAGTATTGGTGTAGAAATGCTTGGCCGAGAACAAGAGAGTGACATTCTCTTAAACATTCTAAATTCTCCACCTAGCCATGGTTTCATCCTCCACCTTCTAGGGTTGAGATCAATCACCACCTTCTCCCTCTTTGGAAATCATCACGGGACACCACCGTAAAATGAATCAGTAAAGCCTTATATTTTTATGAACTATGACATGCAAAACACCATTCTTAAGTTTTCTACATTTTTTTCTGTGACACTGTATACGTACAAATATTCATGAGAGAACCCTCTTTATTCACTATTTTTTGTTTGAATTGCATCACATCTCAATAGTTGAATTTTCTAACCTTCATACTCCAAGGAATTTTCTAACCTTCATACTCCAAGGCCAATTGTAATATCACATTTCCACAGTTTAATATTCTAACCTACATACTCTAAGGATGACTGTATCAGATAATAGACTCAACGCAATATCTCATCCTAGAATACTCTAGCAAATTTAATTGCAACGCAACTCTCCTCCTAGAATACTCTAGCGAATACATAAATTGTTTATGAAAATATTAAAAATTATATCATCAATGCTTGCATGCAAGCTATATGATAGTCTCAATTCACAAATGTTTTGGTGCATTTCTATATCAAGTGTATTAATGGATTGTTATAAGGTTGAATAAGTGTGAGTGTTTTCACTCTAGCTTCTAAATCCAATTCCAAAATTTTGTAGGTTTTATATATAGAGAGATAGTACACACACATTTACAAGAAAACATGAATCACATATTAGTAATAAAATGTGTTTGGTCTCAAGGAGTTGGTTTCCCTTCATCATCAAATGGGATTAACATATGTTCAACAAATTAATTTTTTTTAGTGGACCTTAATAAGATTATGTAAGTTTATCCTCTATCTTAGTAATGAGAATATTCCTCGATTGAATCCTAACGATTTGTTTTGACATAAGAAGCATATTGTTTTAGAGTACCTCACTTTTCTCGACACAAAAACTCTAGTTTCCAACAAAGAAATGATGTTATTCTAATAATGTATAACTATGTTCAAGAAACAATGAAGGTGATTTTAAGCAAAAAAATATCATCATTTCCCACCTTGAGCACACTCCAAATCAATTGTGAATATGGCACTTCTAACATTATATGTGAAGTTTAACGAACTCTATTACCAAAATGGATCCAAATGAGAATCCTCAATCATCTTGCTTGATGATTGAGCATTGCAATTGAGTTTATTATCCTCCATAATAGACATCCTAAATTTACCTCATCCTAGAATACTAAAATTTAACGAATTTTCAATTTTCACCTAGAGAATAGAATACTCTAGGTGAAAATAAATTGGATAAAATGACTCAAGGCTAAATTCAGGTAAAATTTTAAAAAAATTATTCAAGTGCGACTTTGCTTCATTAAAATTTAGAAAGAGGGCTTTTAGGAAACATTTTAGGAAAACAAGAATAAATATTGTTTTGTTCCGATAAATATTTAGGTCACGTTCAAAAAAATGAGTCAGGGGTCTGTGCTTCATTTAAATTTAGAAAGAAGGCGTTTAGGAGTCATTTTAGGATCATATCATGAGGGAAGAGGAAGCTGGAGCTGCAAGAAGTGCGGAATTCGAATTCAAGATTCACCAACTCCCGCCATGGAACATCAAGGCTTAGAAACGATTGATGGCCATGAGCAGCCTTACAGAAGATCTGAAGATTTATATTGATGAAGTGTTGATTGGCTTTGAATACTATTGAGAAATTAAGGAATTGGCCCTGAGGATGACTTTCTTGGATGCCTGCAACTGTGGAATTAAGATTGGGACTGGATTAATTAACACCAGCTCTAAATTCCTTTTCTCGGCATTATCCTATGCGGCTTTCCCTGCCATGGTTCTTGTATAGCAACACCATTTCGGCATTGAATGACCCTGTCTTTTCGTTATTGATTAGTGATCTACATTCCTTGATTCAATTGGTCGGTCCAAGAACCTGGAAGTTGGAATAACGGATTCTGAGCTATGTTGATCGAGGGCTTCTGATATCTGGTGTCATGTGGAGCAATTGATGGGGATCGTCGTTGGTTGGTCTTGCTATCTTAGCCATGGATGAGGGTGGGGTTTTTCGGGGATGTGTGGGGATCGATGAGGAAAGCGTGGTGATGTTTGCAGATTTCTTGGAATTGTGGATTGGAGGCCGGCCACTTTCTGTGTTTGGGTTTTTTTTATTATTTCTGGGGTTCCTGTCTTGTCAGCGGATCTGTTGCTTGACTGGTGCAAGGGATTGGCATGGTGGAGGATGTGTAATACACCTCGGTCGGAGTAGGTGACCGAGAGACTTTTGCATATGGTGAAGTTATTGCTGGGATGACACAGTCAGGGATATTGTCTGGACCCTCCATGACAGGCGGGGGGACAGAGGTAATTTCTGGGCTTGTTCCCAGGGCTTTATCTTCCTATGGTCATGTAAAGGATGCCAAGGGTGGTGGAGAATATTTTCCAAATGTCGAATCCCTACCTAGTCCCCGAACAGGGATCTCTGCTAAGGCTGACTCACTCAAAAAATCCGCTCAGACGGTTAAAGAACGGAAGAGAAAGGATCTGTTAGTGCTGGGGGTGGATGTTTCGATGGCAGAGGTGGAGGATTTCTCTCTCACTGCTGTGGTTGGACATGTTCGGGGCAGAAGATTTGGTCACGGTTTCCTTCAGCGTTGGGCGGCAGAGCAGTGGTAGAATTTCGTGTCATTAGCCCCTGAAGTCTGGGTATTGACAAAAGGATGGTTTTCCTTCATCTTATTGAACAAAGGGAAGGTAGATGCTGTATTATGACGAAAATGGTCGATGTTGGGAGTCCCTCTTGTTCTGAAAAGCTGGTCCCCCTTCTTCGATTCAAAATCAAAGAAAATTGATAAAGAACCGCTGTGGGTGAAGCTTCCTGGGTTTCCCATGCATCTGTGGAATGAAACGCGGTTTGCTGAGATTGGAAATTTTCTTGGTGAATATGTGTGTTCTGATTCCTCCCACTTTGAGACTGGCATATACACGGTGGCTAAGATATTGGTAAATATCGATCTTCGGCTGGGACTCTCTGCTGAGATTAATGTTAAATCCAAGGAAGGGAACTATGTTCAAATTCTGGATTATGTGGGTGTGCCGTTTAGGTGTCACTGCTGCCATGTTCATGGACATCTGGTAGCCAGTTTCCCTTTACCGTTTCGGACTAGTAAGCCCCTGACCGATGAAGATGCTGAAGTAGGTGCAGATCCTTTGTCGAAGGCGAGCTCTCAGGTGGTGGTGGATGATGGGAGTGGGTCTGCTATTGACAGGGGGGTGATCTTTGATTCTGTGGTTACATCAGATAAATGTGAGCATCATGGATCAGAGGAATTGTTGCCACCATTGGTGAACAATGGAAAGGAGAATATTGGGAGTGCGGATCCTGATACTGAGGGGGCGTTTTCAGCAACTCCTACTACTTGGGTCACTTCCAGTATGCTATCGGAGTTGTCCATTATTTGACGGGGTTCATCCGCGAAACCCTCGGGTAAGTCTCATTTCTTATCTCCTACTGTTTCCTTATCTGATGACTCTAATGTTTTTTTGGGGGGGGTAGGCTTGGGTCTACCCCACTAGCTCGTACGGTCTTACAATGTCCAACTGCTACTTGTCGTTTGACTGATGACGATAGTGTTTTCACGCCGTCCATTGTATCCACCAAACACTCTACTAGCTCTGAGGGTAGAAATATCCAATATGCTCTTCGTAGTAGGGAGATACCTGTAGATGGATCGGGGGGGAAGGGACTTCCTGAATTGGCATATAGTGTTGGGGGGAAAGGTCGGGGCCGCAAATCCCTTTTGTCTAAAGCACAAGATTAGGCTAAAGTGGATCTAGTGATGGGTACACAATCTTCTATTGAGTGGGTACTTAGAGCAGTGAAAGCCCAGGATGGGGGTATATTATGAAACTTATGTCCTTCAACTGTCGTGGGTTGGCGAGTCCCATTAAAAAATCGTCGCTTTGGAGGTTGGTAGACTTAAATCAACCGGATGTTTTACTGTTGCAAGAAACTTTGGGTGGCAGTGTAGATGTGGTACAGACTTTAGAATCATTGCTTCCTGGTTGGAAGTTTGTTGGAGTGGATGCTTGGGGGTGCTTTGGAGGGCTGGCATCGGGGTGGAAGGTAAAGTGTTGCAGATGTGATAGTTCTTGGGGAATCTCTTCTGGTATTGGTTTGGAAGTTTGGGATGCAGAGATCGGTCGGATGATCACTGTTCTCAATATCTACGGGCCCTATTTAAATAGGGTGGGTTTCTGGGACTCCTTGTTGGATATGGATCTTTTTGAAGGTAGGGATGTGATTTTGGGTGGGGACTTAAATCTTACTCTGGGGTCTTCTGAAGTGTGGGGGCCTCGGGCTGCTCCGGATACATTAGCAAATTATTTCATACAAGCCTTTGCCAGGAAGGATCTGCTTGACATCTTACCATCCAAGTTAACTCCGACTTGGAGGAATAAGAGAGCTGGGGAACATAGGGTGGCTAAAAGACTGGATAGGTTTCTGGTGGCTGATGTGTTGGCACTGGGTGTTGATGTTGTCAGATAGTGGGTAGGATCAGGTGGGATATCTGATCACTGCCCCATCTTCTTGGAGTTACGAGGTAGAAGGAAAAAACCTCCTAGCCCTTTCAAATTCAATCCTAGCTGGCTGAAGGAGGAGGATTTTCTTAAGATGGTTCAGGATCAGTGGGTTCATCATCCTCATGATTCTCTGTTGCATGCGGGTGCACACTTTCAACACAATCTTATGCGAATTAAAGAGGCCACTATTTCCTGGGCTCATGATAAAAGGGCGATTGATGAGCAGACTTTGCGGGCTGCTGAGCTGAATATTGATAGGATTCTTAATTGTCTGGGAATGGGATTTCTGGATGATCAGCAGAATGGCGAACTGATGGAGTGGGAATGACGCAGGAATGTGATTCTGTGTGAGAGAGAAGATATGTGGAGAATGAAAAGTAGGGCGATATGGCTTCAGTGCGGTGATGAGAATACAAAATTTTTTCAAACATATGCTAAGGGGAGAAAATTCAAAAACTCTATTTGGGAATTATCTTCAGCAGAAGGGGAACAGGTCTCCAGCTTTGATGGATTAGTAGAGTTGGGTGTTCGACATTTTGGAGATTTATTCACTGCTCAACCTGGAGCCTCCATTGCTGAGGTTATTCGGGTGACTCAGCTGTTCCCTCATTTTGTGGGGGAGGAAGATAATAGGCTGCTGATGGAGGAGGTGTTGCCGATTGAGCTCTCGATGGTAATGCAATCCTTTCAAAAAGATAAAATCCCGGGGCCAGATGGCTGGCCTATAGAATTCTTCTTAGGATTCTATGACTTCTTCGGGGAGGAGTTATTGCATGTGGTGGAAGAATTGCGTAAGGCTGGGTTTGTCCATGGCCCTTTCAACTCCACATTTATAGCTCTTATTCCGAAGACGGACAAGCCTGACAGCTTTGATGAATTCAGACCTATCTCTCTCTGCAATTGTATCTATAAGATCATCTCTAAGGTTATGGCGCGGAGACTCAATTTTTTTTTGTCTCAGCATATTTCTTGTGAGCAATTTGGCTTCTTGGAAGGTCGCCGAATTCATGAGGCCATTGGAGTTGCCCAGGAAGGATTACACACTCTGAAAGTACGGAAACAGAAGGGTGCCGTGATTAAGATTGATCTCTCAAAAGCATTTGACAGGGTTAGCTGGCTGTATATCCGGATGCTTTTAACTCACCTGGGGTTCTGCTACGAATTTATTCGCTGGATTATGGCCTGCATCACTACGGTGAGATTTTCTGTACTGATCAATGGTTCTGCTAGTCCATTCTTCCAAGCGGGAAGGGGTCTACGACAGGGATGTCCCCTCTCTCCGCTGCTGTTTCTACTTGTTGCTGAAGGACTCAGCCGTTTTATTTTGACTGCAAAAGCTGATGGTTCCTTTCGGGGCATATCCATTTCACAGGTATTGTTTATTGCACATCTCCTTTTTGTTGATGACATTCTGATATTTTGTGATGGCACGCGACAGGATATTGATAAGGTGGTTGAAGGCCTCCATTTAGTGCAAATTGCAGCGGGTATGTTAGTAAATATTGACAAATCTTCTATCACATGCTCGAATTTAACTGAGCAGGAGATTCAAAGAATGGCTAACATACTACCTTATAGGACTTTGGATATTGATGATGGATTAAAGTACCTTGGCTTTCACTTGAAACCGAATGCTTATCTGAAGGCTGATTGGAACTGGTTAATAGCAAAATTAGAACAGCGCCTACATGGATGGAGTCATAAATGGCTCTCTCGAGCTGGGAGGCTGGTCCTGGTTAAATCAGTTTTGGAAGCAATTCCGGTGTATTGGATGTCTCTTGCTTGGATCCCCATTGGAGTCCTGGAGCGGATTTGGAGGTTGTGTTTTGCCTTTCTTTGGAAGGGTATGGGTGAGCATCGTGCAATGGTGTGGGTCAGATGGGAAAAAATTGCTGTCCCTAAAGCATTGGGAGGATGGGGGTTAAATAATATTTTTCTGTTTGCAAAAGCCTTGGGGGCCAAAGTGTCGTGGCGTCTTATCCATACACAAAGTCTCTGGACAAGAGTGGTATATCATAAATATATTGCCCCACTTACTCTTCTCGAATGGATAAGGCTGGGAAATAAGTCGAGGGCAAATTGCTCAGTGGTCTGGAAAGTGGTGGTGCAACATTTTTCTTTGGTCAGATCTGGATTAGTGTGGAGGATAGGTAATGGGCGTCTCCTACGTATTGGGCTGGACCCTTGGGTTGGCTGCAGGGGAGGTCATGTCCTTCCTATGGAATTGAGGAATTATCTGGCTGCAAGAGGTTGTAATTTTCTGGCTGACATTGAGGATCCGGGATCATCTACACATTGGCATCAGGGGTGGATATCAACACAGCGACTTGAGATCTCTGAAGAACTGAAGGGGGCTTGGGAGGATTTTCTGCGGATCTTACGACTAACAAATATTCGATTGACCAATAGGGATGATGAACTTATCTGGGATCACCATCCCTCGGGCATATACTCACCAAAGAATGGATATATCCAGCTGAATGTGGAAATTCATAACAGGGAATTGGTGTGGTGGTGGAAATATCTGTGGAAGTTAAGGTGTCCGGGTAAAGCAAAATTACTCTTCTGGGCTATACTGGAAAATAAGGCACCTACCTGGGACATTCTGCAAAAATGATTCCTCCAGGGTCCGGGAATCTGTCCACTTTGTAGGGATGCAGAAGAGACCATTGCTCATCTTTTTGTTCAATGTCGGTTCTCACAGGCTGTTTGGGATGGTATTAGTATTTATATGGATTTTAAGATGAGGTGGAGGGGCGAGTGCGTCCTTGAGGCGTTCCAATGTTGGTGGACATTAAATAATTCATCTCCATTTCGGGCCTTCCCGTGTATCTTTGCCTGGGGCATATGGATGACCAAAAATACGATCATATTTCATGATAGCAGGGTTCCGTTGGAGTTTGTGGTGGCTCACGCTGTGGCGGTTTTACAACATTTCTTGGCTCCTGTCCAAGCGATTAGAACTCGACCTGTGCGAGTGGAATTGATTGATAAATCCATGCCGTGGGCCTTCTTTGATGGCGCTTCATTAGATCATCAAACGGTGTGTGGAGGGGGGGCAGTCCTTCACAAATCTGAGTCCCATTATTTTCATCTAGTGGCTGGTTTGGAGAGAGGATCAAATAACTATGCTAAACTTATGTCTCTTAAACTGCTGATGTTATTTGCACTTGAACAAGGCTGTCTATCTCTACAGATTTTTGGTGATTCCATGTTAGTTATCGACTGGGCAAAGGAGATAACACATTGTCATGTAATGGTACTATTACCTATCCTGGAGGAGGTGATCAGGTTAAAGCTGTCCTTTAATCACATCACTTTTACACATGTTTACCAGGAGAGGAATGGGATGGCCGATCAGCTCTCCAAGGAAGCGACGCAGCAGGACTTAGCACTTGGCACTTGGAGGATTACTATTCATTCACCAGGGGGCACTTTCAGCTATTATCACAGACCTTTTCATGGAGAAATTGAGGCACAGATTTGAGAAATAGCGCATCTTACCAATGATGGTTACGTTTCTTGTTACAGTATTTGTTTTTATGAAACCGGATATATGCGGTTGTATGGACAACAGTAATTTTGTTTTTGTTTTATGTATGGGATAGATATAATGTTAATATGGGATAGAAAATATGTGACAATGTAGGGATCTCAGTGATTCTACTACATGTGCAGAGTGTAATTTTGTTCATCTATTTGAAATAAAATTACGATTTTTTCCGAGGAAAAAAAAAGAAAAAGGAGTCATTTTAGGAAAATAGCACTAAATAATGTTTTGTTTCAATAAAGTTCTAGCATCTATTATCATCAAAGCCTCATAAGATACGCATGGACATTCTGGCTTCCTATCAACAAACGAGAAATTTAGACATCTTATTCCACACTGATTAATTATAAAATTTCAAATATATTGGTCAACTTTGTTTACTTAAAAAGCAGGCGATTATTCTAATTATATGCAAAGTTGGCTTGATGTTGTATACAAGGTATAACAAATGGGTTTCTGATTGATCAATTGTTTTCCTTTTGAATATTGGCAATTGGTATCAAATAAAAGTAAGCATGAGATGGGAGGATTCTCAAGAAGCTGCTCTTAGCATTCTTTCCCATGTGGTGCAGTATGAAGGTACATTTTCCCTGTAATGTTTGAGTTACCATAATAGTTGATTATTTTGAGATTTATTGGTATAAAGGATATTATCAAAACCGTAACTAGGGCAATTTCCAATAATAATATTGCATCTTAATGAATAATACTTCACGGATTTACCAGCATCAACCTCACCAACGAGGTGTTGGAGACTTCTTATTCATTTGTCTAGTTGAAAGGGAACAGTTATTATCCTCTAACGGTAATGTTATGTTATTGGGATGTAATCTTGACATAACAATCTATGATAAGAGTCCTCAGTTATGTACATTATTTGCTTGTTGAACAGTTTGTTCCACCAAATCTTGTGATATTTCTTCTCGCAATTGTAAAAACATTTCTAGGTTGGTTTGTAGTTTATTGCGATATTTTTTTCAACAAAGAAGTGTTTTCCTTAGGTTCTTTTGTTAGTTTTCCACCTATTTTAGAACAAGATATTGCTCTTCAATTCATTTTTTTCTTCGGCATTTTATTGCACTTTATATGGAAATTGCTAGTATTACATGTATTCATGTTATTGTATCTTTATAAATAGTATAGACAACTCTTTCATTACTTAGTGGTTGCCTTAAAACTATACTTGAAATTTGGAGTAACACTTAACATTTTATAATAACATTTCTTGATTTGTATATGGTCATTAGATTAATAAATGAAAAAAATATATTTATAGTTTGATGTGTGAATGGTGAAGTTTAAGATATTTGGCTAGTTTACATAGTGAAGAAAATATTTCCATAAAAGTGAACCTTAACCAATGTTTTCAAAATATATTTCAAACATAAATATTTAGAAGGCGGTCTATAGTCTAATATCGTATAGATGTTGTCCATGCATGCATGTACATATGTAAGTGACAACATCTAAAAAAAAGGAGTCATTCAGCGGCATTGCCGGGAAGAAAAATTGAAACCATTAGGGACCAATACTACGATGTTACAGTTTGTTTGGATTGTTCCTTGGAGTGTAGTTATTTTAGTGCGATTCTCATTCACATGTTAACTGCCTTCTTCTTTTCTCCCAAATATTGGTGCATTGTAATGCATATCAGTGTGGCACTTGGCACTGCCTTGCAATAAGAAAAAAATGTGTCATTTTACCTTGATCTCAATGGTCCAAATAATGCAAAAGGGCTATGAAACAAACATTCATTGAACATTAAATCTTAAATATGCCGTTGGGGACATTGCCACTTCGTAGCTCTTGTTTAAGATTGTCCCAATCATCACATCCGTGAGATGTCTAAAAATAAGTTATTATTGTTGTTTTAGTATTTGTCATCATATACATGACCATAACACATATCACATATAACTATACCAACCATGTTCATTAAGTGTATTTATAAATTTCAAATTTTTATATTATTTTGAATCATAAGTTTTTTCTTTCTCATGAAAAAACTTCGCAATTTCAAATTATATTAATCCAAAACCAATTTTTATATAGACTTTTCACAAGTCTTACAAGAATATAGCATATTTTTTATGATTCCATCAGTGCACAAAAAATAATGTTGAGATATACTTCTTCAGAAACTATCAGAAAAATTTCAAAGAAGACATGATCTGTCACATTCTTTCAAAAAAATCTAAGCAATAGATAAACATTGGTCCTATGAACTAACGAAACCCGAAAATATAGGAGAGTTGTGATGGCTATGCGAAGGGACAGCCTACCCTTCATCCAAGAAATGGTCCCGGATCCAATTCCATTAGAGTATCTCCATTCTTTTGCCATCTTTTCCAAGTGCCAAGGCCCATTTGTAGACCTATCTTTGAAAGACCATCTGCAAATTCATTCATTTCCCTATAGATATGGATAAAAGTGATCTCCTCAAATTCCCTTTGAAGAAGCTTGATTTCTTCGTAAATGGCTCCTAAGAAAATATTATGTGGGGGTGATTCAAACATAACCAATCAATCACCAATTTAGAATCCCCCAAAACCTACACTTTTTTGTATTCTCCTAGAGAGAGCCATGGTCAATAAAATATTGAGGGCTATCAACTCGGACCTAATGTTTAGGCTTTGTCCTATGGGTACCTGAAATTTTATCCGACTGTTACCCTCTTGAAATAAAATTCCTCCTACTCCTCCCATGATTTGAATACCCTGGGAGGCACCATCAAAATAGCCCCATGCTCTAAACCTGTCAATAATTTCCTATTGAATTCTCTTGATCTTCATAGAGTCATTGGATTGAGGGAAAAAAATTCGAGTACTAGACCGTTAGAAGCACAAATCCTTTGGGAAAATAGAGAATCTTCAAAAACTGCTTTATTTTTATTACACCATATTCCCCAAACTATAATAAGTGGGAGGGATAGATTTTCCTTATAATCATCATTTTGGCACCAATTGAATAAAGCCTCTTCTACATTCTTCCCATTCCAATTGAAGTTGATTCCTGAGAAGCAATTCTCTAGACTTCCCAATTATATTTATAGACAATAAAAATGTGATTGACACTTTCCTCCTTTCCACCACAGAGGGAGCATATGTTGGGTCCATCCCATAACAACTTCTATAGATTGTCCCAAACTAGTACTTCATTTTGAATGGCTAGTCAGAGAAAAAAAAAGAAAACTTGTTTTTGAAAGGGCAGTTGAACTTTCATAAAGCTTTATACCACCATTTAGGTTTGTTGAAATCCTCCTCTTCTCAAATAACTTTGTATCCCAATCGAGGAGAATAATTCCCTCCAGCCTCATTCCTCGACCATATGAGAGTATCTTCGTTATTTGTTAATATGATCTGACTTTTTTGAAGAGATTTGGTATTATTATGTTTCCCATTTAACCTTTTCCTCTCCTTAAAAACCAAGGTCCTCAGCTGGATTCCATTCATGTCTCATAATAGTAGTTAATCTTTCATCTCCTATCTGAGCCAATAGAACTTTTCCTTGATTCCTGAGGGAGTTTAATATATGGTCTGTTAGTCTATGAGATCCATCACTTCCCACCCAAGGTTCCAACCCTATTCACAATTTTATTCCATCTCCCACTTTCTATACAATCCAATCTGTTATCACATCGAATGCTAGTACCATTACCTTCCAAATAATTGATACATTCCTTAATGAATTATGTCTTTCCTAGAGCCATTTCTCTACAGTTAGAGGATCAATGTACTTCTATGAGACCGCTTGTTCTCATAAGCCATTCCCTTCTAGAATTATCCAAACACATTTAGTGGCCAAGGCTTTAGCAAAACATGGGAAATGCTTTAAACCTCGGCCCCCAAATTCTTTAGGGGTTGTCAATGCTTTAAACATATTGACGCACCCACTTCCTTCTGCCATTTTCTAAAATCCATTATATGCTTGGTTGTACAAATATCCGAATTATCTCTTACTATATTGTCTGGATTTATGAAATAACTAAAATTGAAATCCCAATTGGACCACCATGTAACACTTAACCCTTCAAATGTGTGTAAGGAGAAATGGAGTAATAAGATGCCGCCAATTCATGAATGCTTATCAATTTATAGAGGGAATAGTTACCAAGTCACTTATGCTATCTCCCATCATATCTAATAACACATTATGGGGGTAGATGAAAGGATGCCACCCATTTATATTTCTAACCCGAAGGTCTAAACCAGCACCCATATTTGCTTAATGATTTACCAAGGAGTTTTGATGGTGTAAAACATGAAAACAAATCAATTTGATTAAAAATATGCAATTTTAGAATATTTTGTTTATTGGATGAGTCAGGAGAGGTTCTATGGCCAGAGATTTGTATTGAATTTGCTTGAAGAACTATCAACGAGTCTCCCACTACGGATGCTTTCCTTGTCCCTTGAGATTTAAGGAGTAAGATGCCTTTGAAATGAGCTAGAGCTTATATTTCATTATTCGTAGCAATCCCAATTCCCCTTGCATACATAACTTCCTGATTTTTCTCCATGGTTAATAATGATTCCTTTGCATTTACCACCTTAGGTAAACAATATGTACATTACACATCTCGTCTAATTGAATTTTAAAGTGCACCTCACTTATCTCGATGCAATACATATTTTTAGGTTAATTTATTATTATTATGTTTACAACATGGTAATAATTGATTTATATATATATATATATATAAATTAAATAATTTTATTTATATATTATAAGTTTCAACATCTTTGTCATATTGATTTAGCCTTACTTGTGGTACACATTTCATCCGCATCGACCTATACAATGCACCTTGCTTCTCTCGGTGCAATTACATATTTAAAAAATGGAAAAAACATAAACATCAAGAATGTTTTAATGCGTAGAAGCAACATGGATATAGATACAATCATGTCAAAGGAGTAGACCTCTCTTTTTTAGGTTATCAAATTCAAAAATTCATGAAAAGGATGATGAAAAGGAAACATGAATTAGACCATTCATACCGTGGAAGGGAACTAGAACCTTCGACCAATCTAGAGGAAACATTGTAATGGGTGTTAATGGAGTTTGCATCCATGCCAAATCAATCAAATGAATAAAAGAAAGTATCAATAAAAAAGGGAAATCATATTAACATTCAAGATCCAATATATATAGGAGAAGCATAAGTAGGATGTATATCTATCTTTAACATTTGTAAAGAAACCAGTGTCAAAATATGACCTTCGTTGATTATAGTTTTTAAGTAGATATTTCGATGCAATACATATTTTTAGGTTAATTTATTATTATTAATTTTATAATATGGTAATGATTGCTTTTTTATATATATATTAAATAATTATATATATATGATAAGTTTCAATATTTGTTTCATATTGATTTAGCTTTAATATTAGTCTTACTTGCAGTACACATTCATTTATATTGGCCTGTACAATGTACCTTGCTTCTCTCGATACAATTACATAGTTAAAAAATGAAAAAAACATAATCATCAATAATATTTTAATACAGTTTTTTAAGTTATCAAATTAAAAAATTCACCAAAAAGACAAGATGAAAAGGCAACATGAATTAAACAATTCAGACCATAAAAAAACCATAACCTTGGACCAATCCATAGGAAACATTACAATGGGTGTTAATGGAGTTTCCATCCACGTTAAATCACTCAAATCGATAAAAGAAAGTCATCAATAAAAAGGGAAACCATATTAACATTCAAGATCCAATATATATACGAGAAGCATAAGTAAGATGTAGATCTTGTATATCTTTAACATTTGTAAAGAAACCAATGTCAAAACATAACCTTCATTGATTATAGTTTTTAATTAGATATTTATACTCTTATAAATTATACCTTCGTTGATTATAGTTTTTAATTAGATATTCATACTCTTGTAAATTATAGTTTTTTCTTAGATATTCAAACTTATATAAAGGATTGAAAATTTGATATTAAATTTCAAATATATGGTTCAAAAATTGAATTTCGAACCAAGAAAATAGGATTATATTGGTCAATATCAATATATTAATAAAAATATTTATTTAAAAAATATTTTTATAGAGTGCCAAATGATTGTTTAATATATCAATACAAATATTTATTTAAAAAAAATATTTTAATAAAATGTTAAATAATTGTTTAACATATCAATAAAAATATGTATGTAAAAAAATATTTTAATAGATTGTTAAATCACTGTTAAATGGTATTGATGTTATTTCAAAATTGACTAAGAAATTAATGAGATATTTACATTTTTAATATGAAGTAAAAGAAGGTGGTCTATCTTCTTTTATGTTTTTTATCTCTTTTTAATTTGTTATTATAAGAATTTGATTAGATAATTTTTGCAAAAATTACAATTTTTGCAAAAATTACAATTTTTGCAAAAATTACAATTTTGAATTGATGACATTATTCCTTTTAATACATAAATGGATTCAACATCCTAAAATAACTTTATAATATTAAAATCTTAAGAAAATTTGTAAATAAATAAATATGATTTTCATTTAAGAAGACTAAAAATCTTGGAGATTCTAATGCATCATTTAGAATATGAATGCCAAAGGTCACAAAAACTTTGTATAAATGCAATGTCTGGTGGATGAAATAAAGCATCCGGGAGTTATTTACCTTCATGTGGTATCAGAGTTGCGTGCCATAACTCTGCCATTGTTGTGATCATCAAATTGCCCATATTTGGCACTGAGTCCTTCCTCTGAGCTTAGAGCTTAGACTTGCATCCTGCTGCATGCAAGTCTGCCTTCTGCGCTCCTATGCCATTCTTAGTGTTGCATGACTGCCTCTTACAGTCGATCGTTTCTCTTCCGTTGAGCGTAAGATTCATGTGAGAGTGGGACTCCCCATCTGTGGTTTTATCTACTACACGAATCCTATGAAGTTGCTGCCAATTTTCTTTTGGAGCTGCTAATGCCTTTTGAGATCCGTGATTCCTCTTATAGATTATCTCTGCAATCTTTCCTTTGTGAATTTTGTGATCTTACTCCATGTCACCTTGTGGACTATGGTTTAGTGAAAGTTGTGCGGTCGAGTTTTGGTGAAAGAGATCACCCGCTATCCTGTTTGAATCTTCCAGTTCGTGGTTGAAGACCACCTCGTGAAGATTGAGTCTGCCATATCGATGTGCTACTACTCATTGTTGTGTGAAGTTATCGTAGACATTGCTACGTGAAGATAGAGATACAAGTTGCGACCTCGTTGAGACGTGCAAACAACAAGTGAACAGTTTTGATATTCTTCGAAGTTTCCAGTTCGTGGAAGGAAGAGCTGCGACTTGAGCAAGTGGAAAGACCTGTTCGTGTTCGTGAAGACTGTTATCTCGATTCCAACATGAATGTTGTGTAACTACTGTGAGTTCGTGAAGACCGTGAACTGCCCAATCGTGGAGCTGAGTGGTGCGACCTAAACTGGAATGTGATTGCATTTTGTGGAAGAT
The DNA here is from genome assembly GCA_027924585.1 of Larix kaempferi. Taxonomy (NCBI): domain Eukaryota; kingdom Viridiplantae; phylum Streptophyta; class Pinopsida; order Pinales; family Pinaceae; genus Larix; species Larix kaempferi. Next base: position 3,398,859 of record BSBM01000238.1, on the reverse strand, counting down.
TGAATTTGCTGAGTGGTGCGACCTAAACTGGAATGCTTTCTGCTGTTGCGCCCACAATTTTTTGTCTACATGGAGATGATAACTATATTTTGCGTTGGTTTCTCGTGGTGATGCTAAGTGTCGTGTTCAAGATTTGAAGAGTTGCGCCCTTGGTTCGTGATCACAAGAAGGACTTCTTTTGGAGATTGTGCCTCTCTGGTGAAGGTTGAGATTACGTGAGATTGAGTACTATGTACCTGATTTACAACGTGGAGCCTGTTGATGTGTAACCTGACATTCTCATCCATTGAGTTGCGACCTTTGTTAGTCTCAATCTACATGTTCTGAGCCTCATTCCTTCCGGACCACGTGATTATGATTCTGTTGCGTTGAGCATCATTCCTTCTAGAGAGTTTGAGAATGAAATTTTGTATAAGTGAGTTCATGTATTCAAGCAAGTAAACGTATTGAATCACAATGTACTGATTGTATTGTATTCTTTACAAAACATATTGTAATTTTTTTATTTATAAAGAGTTGAAGAGGTGTGTGAAGAAAATTTGTAGTGTTGCTGAATTGAGCGGCAGAAATTGAATTGTAACCTATTTGTAAAGAAGGGAGCAGAAACTCAATCTACGAACTATCTATTTTATGCCATACATTTTCCCTAATAAGTTGCAGGTTCAAAAGGAATTCAATAGCATCTGTGTTGGTGCTACACTCACCGGCAAAGATACACTTCCATAAAGGTGGAGGAAGATCAACGCTGTGTATTTCTACAATGACTTGTGTGACGACATTTGTAAAGGAAAGACTACTCTCAGCGACGAAGGCACCATCATCACTTCAACTCCAAAGCCTCCAACATCAGAGAAAGAGCTTGCTATTTGGCAATCCAAAGACAAGAAAGCATTAGCCATGATTTATGCCATGTCAGTGAAGAGGTGAGCCAGCATATTCTTCCTGCAAAGACATGTTATGAAGCTTTAAAAACTCTAAAATCTCTGTATGATTCACACTCTGAAATGGAATTCATCCAATTAATGTTAAAGTTGTTCAGTCTTGAAGTAAAAGATAATGACCACATTGTGGTTGCATCTAAGATAAAAGAAAGCATGTACAAGATTCAAGCCTAAGGTATGAAACTAGATCTTCCACTTGCATCATTTGTAAAATCTCTTTATCCTACTCACTCAAACTACCTTGAATCCTTGCAAGCAAGCGACAAGTTCAAAGACCTCACCTTTGGCATCCCGGTAGAGAAGATTGCAGACAGAGAGAAAGCTTTTGGAAAGAAGACAAGTGAGAGTACTGCAGAATCTTTTTGCTTTGCTTAGAAAGCAAAGAACAAGCCTAAAGACCCTTCTAAGGGAGATAGCAACAAAAGAGGTAGAGGAAGAAGAAATTTCAAAGGAAGAGGAGGAAGAAACAACTCTGGTAAAAGATCATATTTGAAGTGCACACGATGGAGAAAGAATGGACATCAAGCAGGTCAGTGTTGGGCATCTTGGAACTCCATCAAAGGTAGACATAATTAGAATAAAGAAGACAAGAATAAAACCCATGAGGGTGGTAAAACCCTTGATTCTGCTCATTGTATTGTTGCACATTGTAAGCTTGGAATTAGTGAAATGACTTCTCTTTCACCTTACAAAAATTGTTGGTTGCTAGATATTGGTGCAACATCTCATATTACTTTTAGAAAAGATTTCTTTGAAGAAATGGATGACATTGTGAATGGCATAGAGTACTTTATAGATAAATCTAGCCTCAAACCACAGGGAATTGGCTCAATCAGGCTTAAGTTGGTTGGATTCCCTGATTTCATATTAAAGAATGTTCTCTATCTTCTAGAGTTGCAGAGAAGCTTGTTGTCCTTTGTGTAGATTCAACAACAAGTCCATTCCATCCACATGTTTGATGGGATTGTGGAGATAAGAAAATCCTATGATAACAAGGTCATCGTGACTAGTTATGAAGATGGACATCTGTTAAAGTTGAGAGGCTCTTATGCAAGAGTTCAAAACTTTGCCTATATCTCTTAGCATCAAGAAGGTAATATGTCATCCAGTTTACTATGGCATGCTAGATTTGGTCATCTTAATTATAACAGTCTTAGATTGTTAAGAAAGAATGGTATATTTGGTTTTCCCACCATTCTTAAGAAAAATAACAAATGTGATGCATGCATACTAGGCAAACATAGTAAGCAACAATTTCCAGAGTCAAAATTTAGAGCATGTAGAAAGTTAGAACTGGTTCATTCTGACTTATGTGGCCCCATGCCAATTCCTTATCCAAATGGTAATAGATACATTATTACATTTGTTGATGACTATAGTAGAATGTGTTGGGTGTACTTGTTGAAGACAAAATCTAAAGCATTTCAAACTTTCAAGAAGTTTCATGCATTGATAGAAAATCAAGCACAAGCACATATTGGTACATTTGGGTCTAATAATGGTAAAGAATATACATCTGAGGTAATTGAAGACTATCTTTGCAAACATGGAATCACACATCAAACTTCAGTTCCATACAATCCCCAACAAAACGGTGTAGCAGAAAGAATGAATAGAACCTTAATGAATACAACACGACCAATGATGTTTTTCAAGAATGTGAATTTAATGTTTTGGGGTGATGTAGTCCTATGCATAGAATATTTGAGAAATATAAGTCCTTCTCATGTTCTTGAAGATAAGACTCCACATGAAATGTGGTTTGGCCACCTTCCTTTGGTTAGGCATCTCAGAGTTTTTGGTTCAACCTGTTATGCCTTAATACTAAAGGAGCAAAGAAACAAGCTTGGTGCTAGAAGCGTAAGATGTATATTCTCAGGATACTCATAAACTTCCAAGGCATGTGGTCTTTATGATGAGGTAAACAAAAAGATTGTTAAGTCCAGAGATGTCAGTTTTCTTGAAACTAATAAAAATGACCAGTCTATTGAAAGACAGCTTGATCGTCTGGAGAGGCCCTTGCTCATCTAAAGACATATTATGAATGTGATAATGAAATTCCACATCTTGAAGGGGGGATCCCTATCTTGGATCAATCCATGGAATTTCCATTTGAAGCAGCACCAACATCCCCTCATGAAGAGAATGGTGAAGAAGAAGAAGTTCCTGCCACTTCAACTGAACAAGAGACTCAATTGGGTGATTTGATTGAGAGGATTGGAAGATTGAACCTAGAAGAAAATGATGCACCACCAGTTGATCAACCCAGAAAATCCAGGAATATTCTGAAATGGGCCACAAAGACACTTGAAAGTGTCCATGCATATGAAGTAGGAAATATGGGAACAAGAAGCTCAGCTAGACAAGAAGATGGAGGAAATGCAGAGAACTCAGGTGATGACATGGATGTCTCATTTGATTGTGAATTGAATTTTTCTGCTAACTTTGAACCATCTTTCTTTGAAAGAGGCTGCTACTCGTGATGAGTGGAAAGAATCCATGCAGAATGAGTATGATGCACTCATAAAGAATGGAACTTGGAAGCTGGTTGATCCTTCAGTTTGAACCAAACCAATTGGAAGCAAGTGGGTATACAAAAACAAATACAAATCAGATGGCTCACTTGAAAAACACAAAGCAAGGCTCGTGGAAAAAGGCTATGCACAGAAAGAAGGAATTAACTATGAAGAAACGTTCTCTCCCACAACAAAATGGGGCACCATCCGTACTATAGTTTCCTTAGCTACACAAAATGGTTGGAAAGTTCATGAGATGGATGTAAAGACTGCATTCTTGAATGGAGACTTGAAAGAAAATGTCTTCATGTCTCAATCAGAAGGTTTTGTTGTGAATGGACAAGAACATAAGGTATGCAAACTTGTCAAGTCCTTGTATGGCCTGAAACAAGCACCTCGAGCATGGTATGAAAAGCTAACTGAGCATCTTCTAAAGTTGAATTTCAAACATTACAATCTTGATGATGCAACATTATTTGAAAATAAAGTTGGAAGATCTTTTGTGTTTCTTGTAGTATATGTGGATGTTCTTTTGATGACAGGGAACAATGAAAGTTATATGGCATCCATAAAGAAAGACTTAAAGAAAGGATTTGAAATGATTGATCTGGGACATCTTCACTATTACTTAGGAATGGAAGTGACTCAACATCCTAAGTACATATTCTTGTCTCAGAAAAAAGTATATTGGAGAAATGTTGAACAGATTTGGCGTGACAAATTGCAACCCACTCTCAACTCCAATGGAACAAAAGCTAAAGCTCACATCAAGTGAAGGAAAAGAATTTGAGGACGCAACCAATTACCGACAGCTTGTAGGAAGCCTTTTTAACCTCACTACTACCAGACCAAAAATTTCTTATGTTGTTAGCATTCTTTCACGGTTTATGCACAAACCTTGTGAAGGACATTAGTCTACAACAAATAGAGTTCTAAGATACTTGAAAGGGACTCAAGAATTTGGACTCAAGTATCCTAAGGTGGATGAATTCAAACTTATTGGATACTTTGATTCAGAATTCGATGGTGACAAAGAAACATGATTGTCCACTTATGGATACACGATGAGTCTTGGATCAACAGTTGTCTCCTGGAGATCACACAAAAAATTAGTTCCAGCAGATTCGAAAATAGAGGAAGAACATGTAGCTGTTGCAGAAGCAACCAAAGAAATTGTGTGGCTCGGGAAGATACTTGAATATTTGCAGGAGAAACAAGAGAACTCCACTCCACTTTTGATTGACAACTCTTCTGCAATCAAGTTGGCAGAGAATCCTAGATTCCATGATTGAACCAAACATATCAACACAAAGTATCATCTGATTCAACATCATGTAGAGTCCAAGACAATCCATTTACGTCATTGTTCCACAAATGATCAACTTGCAGATATCTTCACCAAAGCACTTGGACGAGAAAAGTTTGAAAGATTTAGAACCATGCTCGGATTTACAAAAACCCCTTCGAATTAAGGGGGGGAATGTTAGAATCCTAGGGGAATTTTTAAATAAATAAATATGATTTCAATTTAGGAAGACGAAGAGTCTTGGAGACTCTAACGAACCATTTGGAATATGAATGCCAAAGGTCACAAAAAATTTGTATAAATGAAATGTTTGGTGGATAAAATAAAGCATTCGGGAGTTATTTACCTTCATATAGAAATTGGATTGTGCAATGCTAAACATATCATATTTGCAGTTCCATCAATCCAAATTGATTCTTGCTAAATTTCAAACTCAAAATGTGGATTCCCCTCCCATTATTTTGAACCACCAAACAAGAGCAAATTCAAATAAGATTTAAACTACTACTTAAAAAACAAAACAAAACTCAAACCTAAATGTAAGAGACATAAGTTTTATTATTATTATTATTTGCTAGAATCTCCTTGACTTGTGGGAGTGGACTTTGGTCTAAGAAACCATGACCCAAGGGCATCTAAGCTGTCGAAATCCATGGGGATCACACCCGGCATGGGCCACACCAACCCCCAACTAGTTGGGTTTTGGGTGTATCCTCCCAACTATATCACCCCCAAAGGGAATTGAACCTGGGTCGCCCTGATGACGAGACCCACACCTTAACTTAATGAGCTAGCGGGATTTGATGTAAGATACATCGATTTCTATTGGGTTTTTTTATGTAAATTTCCTTACCGTGGTGAATTTTGTCCTTATGTTCTAAAATAAACAAACTTTACTTTGTAGAAATGAATTCTTAACTTAGCAATATTCACACACATAGTAATAAAATGAACAACAGAAGCATACAACAAATTACACACACATGTACTCCTTCAAATCATCTTTTGATAAATACTTTAAAGCTTATAAGGAAACCTCCACAACTGGCAATGGCATGCAACTGTATGGTACACACAAGCGAAGCAAATATGCAAACTTACATGAGAAATATGCCTACCGAAACTAAGAAAAAACTGCCCACCGAAACCAAAAAACTCACATGCACCCTTACGGCCTATTGTACAGTCGTCGATATGATGGTACGGACCCATTCATACAACTGTATGTGATCCACATGATTGTGTGGATATGGTCGTACAAATCTGTACAAATGTATGACTTGCTTGATTTTGCTAGCTGTAAGTTGAAATCTGCCTGGCTGCTCGACTGGGCTTCTCTCGGGTGCTCTAACTCTGGCCCTCTTCTAAGTGTCTTTACCCTCTACTTTGACCTTCCTTTATACTTTATCTGAAGACCCAATATACCAAAAACCTAATATCATGATGAGATCTATGGTTGAGATCAGCCTAAATCACTAATGCATTAAAATGCACTTTATTAGATTCAACAACAAAATATCATACTTACACTTTATTAATAAAGTGAATCACAAAATAGATTTGACTTGGACAACTTCATGCATGTTAGACGCTAAACTTGTTTGGAAGTTCCTGTCCGAGCTGCAAACATCAACACTCCCTCTTAGCGAGGAAATAATTATGCATCGATCCAAGTTTGTCTCTGAATGCTTCAAACTTCCCTTTTGTTAAGGGCTTGGTCAAGATATTTGCAACCTATTGATCCGTGGGTACATATTGGAGCTTCATTGCTCCCTTTTGAATAATGTCTCAAATGAAATGCTACTTGATCTCAATGTGCTTGGATCTATCATGAAAATTTGGATTCTCAAAGAGTTTGATACAACTCTAATTATCACAGTAAATCACCGTGGGATCCAAATCTTGATCAAATAAACCTAATAGCAACTTGTGAATTCAGATGGCTTCGCAACTAGCTCTACTCGTTGCCATATAATTTGCCTCTACATAACTATGTGCCACAGAAGTTTGCTTTTGGTTGAACAAAGATATCATTGTTGATCCCAAACTGAAGTAGAACCCTATGGTGTTCTTCCTATCTGATGCACTGCCTACCCAATCTAAGTCTATATACCCATTCAACTTCACTTCACCTTCTCCGAGATATCTCAATCCATACTCCACTGTTCCCCTCAAGTATCTGAGCACATGTTTTTTTGCTACCTAATGTTGTTTCCTTGGATCCACCATGATCTGGCTCAAGGTGTTCACTGCAAAACATATATTTGGCCTATTGTTGACTAGGTACATCAAAGAACCTCTCAGTTTCCTATACAACATGGGATCCACCATATATGAATATGAAATAGTGACCTTTTTCATATTAGTGATCATAGGCATGGCCATGGGCTTGTGGTCCTCCATCCAGAATCCCTTTGGGATCTCAACTGCATACTTACCCTACCCATGAAAAATCTCCCATGGTTTCTGCCAAACCTCCAACTCCAATATGTAATGCGTCAAGCCAATGTCCTTCATTTTGAAATCAGCTGCCATATCTAACTTGCACCCTACAATGAGCTTCTGTGAACCCGTGAAAAACAACTCATCTACATACAACACTAAAGTGAGTATATCAACCTCAACAGATATGATAAATAAGTTGGGATCCACTTCACTTTTGGTGAAGCCCATGCTTTGCAAGTATCCATCGATTCTAGAATACCATGCTTTTAGTGATTTCCTGAGTCCATAAATCCTTTTTCAGCCTGTACAGATGGGAATCCTTTCTATTGACCTCAAATCCTTGAGGCTGCTCATTGTACACTTCTTCTTGAATTATCCCATTAAGGAAAGTTGGCTTCACATCCATTTGATGTATCCTCCATCCCATAATGGAGACTAAATACATTAGTGCTATAATGGAAGTGTACCTGGCAGTTGGAGCAAACATATCCTCATAATCCACTCCCTCTTTATGGGAGAACCCTCTCACCATGAACCTTGCTTTGTACTTCTTTGTGTTGCCATATTGCGCATGCTTGATCTTGTAGAGCCATCTAGAATTCACCACTAAATTCCCCTCTGGTCTAGGCACAATGTGTTAAACATCATTCTTCATGATGGAGGTGTACTCCTCCACCATGGCGTCCCTCCAAATCTATTGGCTGATTGCATCCTGAAAATTGGAAGGATTAGAATCTATGATGTTGCTCATCAATGCCATGTACTTCATAAAATTATTTGGAGGTATACTCTCCATGAATGAACTCCTATGAGCCTCGACATGCTCGTAAGAATCCCTCAATGTCTAAGTGAACCATCGAGGTCTCCAGACATAATTGGTAGGAGTTGGTGGCTCCTCCTCTACATTTGAAGGTTGTTGCCCCGAACTAGAAGTCGCTCGTGGCCTTGGATCAACCTTTAGAGCTTCCTACTCCTCATCCTCTGTCACTGGTAATGGATCATGAGATTTCCTGTATGCAAAATATTTCTGGAACTTTACATACCTACTTAAAATGTCTTTCTCTCCCTGGAATATAGATCTTGTAATCCTTTGAATTCTGATTATAGCTAATGAACAAACCCTCCCTATTGGAGCGATCCAACTTGGTCCTCTTCTCCACTAGTATATGGATGTAAACTGGACAACCAAAGATGCAGAAATTACTCACCTCCGACTTCACACCAGTGCATGCCTCCTTTAGTGTCTTGTCCCCCAAAACCTTGTGAGTACACTAGTTCTAGATGTATACTACATCATTTCATGCTAACTCCCATAGAAACATCGACAAATCATGGTCATGTATCATGACCTTGGCAACCCCTATGATGGATCAAATCTTTTTCTCTACAACCCCATTCTACTATGGGTTGTACTAAAAATGAACTATCTCTTGATTCTTGCATCCATGCATAAATCCTCGAAAATCGTTAGGGGTATACTCAACCCCATTACCCAATCTCAAAATATTTATCTTCTTCCCTGTTTGGATCTCCACAAGAGCCTTGAAATACTGAAACCTATTGAAGACTTCATGCTTGGTATTCAAGAAGTAGATCCATGTTTTGCGAGAGAAGTCATCAATGAAGGAAACATAATACATGCTTGTTGCGATTGATGATATTGCCATTGGTCCATACACATTTGAATGCACTAGATCTAGGATCTCCTTAGATATGTGCTCATTGCTTGGGAACATAGCCTTGGCATTCTAACCAGGTGCACACCCTCCACACACACCCTGTTGCTCAATTTTGAACTCTAGAAGATCTATGACAATATCCCTTAGAATATGCAATGTTAGGTGATGGAGGTGCCCAGTCCCCTTGTTCCATAACTCGCACAAGTTATATGTGCTATGAACTAGGGCTCAAATAGTTTCACCCTGTAACATGTACATATTTCCTTCTCTAACCCCAATCACTTGAGTTGATCATGGGCTAGACTCATTCGTTATAATGAGGACTTGTTGGTTCTTTAACTATACTGCATAACCCTTATCTTCCATGATCGATACCAAAAGCAGATTCTTCTTGAGACTTGGAACAAATAACACATCATCAAAGTCTAACGAGTTACCTAACTAGAGTTGGAAAGGACTGGTACCGACTCATGCTACTGGATACTTGGAATCATCACCGAGCTCAACTTGAACTCCTGAGACGTGCTTTGTTATACTTGAGAATAGTTCTTGTGTGTTGATGTCATATGCCTCGATGCTCCACTGTCCACATTCCACATGTTCTTCGGAATTGTGTTGGAAGAGAGGCAAGATACCATCGAAAATCCTTCTTGAACTTAGAGACAAAATCGTTCTTCTAAGTTTAAATTGAGGCCGCTACTTGGTGCTTGATCTGAATCTTAGGGGAGCATATATTCTAAGTTCAAATGTAAAAAGTCATAAAGCCATTTTTTTAAAGTGTAAAAGGGAGCATGATGGACATGTAATTAATGGAGTTATTTATTCAAAGTTGACATAGTCAACAAGACACATTATAAAAAGGTAGCATAGAGAGAGTTAAAATCGAGAAGAAGAGGTCCTAAACCTGGCCTCATTGCATGTAATGGTTCCTCTTAATATAATCTTTCTTCTCCAACTCTCTCTTGTATTTTTATGGTCTATTTCATTTATCTATTCTTGTCCATGTTACTTCTATGAATTTTGTATCATATTTACATGTTTTCTCTCCTCTTCTCTTGGCATTCAAGCCTCCGGATCTCAACCCTCAAGATCTGTATCGTTGGTATCAGAGCAAGTTCCCACTCCATGGGAATGAGCGCTTGAAGCATAGTTAGATTCAAATATTTGTAGGAATCTCCGACCTCCTTTTGGCACTCTTGGAGTCTATTTGTTGGACCATACACTGTAAGCACCACAGTTAGTCCTTAGAAACTACACGATTTTTCTACCCTCACATATTTGTTCACCATCGACCTTAACCATTTTTAGAAATCTTACAGGGTTTCTATGCTGTAGTCGGAGGTTTAATGATCTCTACAATAGCCCATGTTGCTCTACAAACCTTGGCATCATTTGTGGCCCTCTACACTCTAACATTGAGCATTATTTTAACTTTATAGGTTTATGGCATAGATAAAATTTCATTTTGCATTGACTTGAAACTTGGACAACCTCATTCCATCCCTTTCTCAGCCTATTCGTAGTTGTACGATCGTCGTAGAAGCTCAATGAAGGACGGATTGGAGGCCAAACTGCTTTTGAAAACTTTAAATGGATGTTGTGACCTCTACATGGAATGTCAGAGGATCTATCATAGCTTGTACGAAAGGTCTCTTCATCATATCAAATGGGTATTTCACGGAATTTCATTTCATTTCCTAGTTTGAGAGATATCGTTGATTAAATCTTTGCATATATTTGTCTCAAGACGGTCACACACACCCTTAGTTTCAACAACTATTTTCTCACTCATCATGCTCATACAAAAGTATTCCATATATCAATGGAAATATCTCTTCAAGATCTCAAATGGGTCTTCAACGAAATTTGGTTTTGTTGCTTGTAGCCATATTTATGAACAAATTTGCAACCAAACATCAACTGCACCAAAAGTCACGAATTGTTCATGACTTTTTTAAAATTTTGGATTTATTAAATCCCATTGCAATTTTATTTTTACCAATGTAATTTACTGGGCATGTAAAGTTCCCTAACATTAATTCGATACCAAAAGAAATATTGATGTTGTCATTGCCAGCTCGGTTATGGGTCATCCACAAACCCACGGTTACGGGTAAACCACACAAAACTCTTATTTTCATTGGCAATTGACAAGCGTAGACATATTAGTAAAATACATAACAGGATCTCGTTTTTCTTGCCTGGTGAAATGATGGGGAACATTATTTATTAAGGGGGGAGGATTGATTTGAATCTTAGGGGGGAATATAGCCTAAGTTCGGATGTAAAAGTCATAAAGCCATATTTTTTTTAAGTGTAAAAGGGAGCATGATGGACATGTAATTAATTGAGTTAGTTATTCAAAGTTGACATGGTCAACGGGACACCTTATAAAAAGTTAGTAAGGAGAGAGTTAGAATCAGGAAGAAAAGGTCCTAAACTTGGCCTCACTGCATGTAATAGTTCCTCTTAATATAATATTTTTTCTCCAACTCTCTCTTGTATTTTTATGGTTTATTTCATTTATCTATTTTTTCCATGTTCCTTCTGTGAATTTCATAGCATATTTACATGTTTTCTCTCCTCTTCTCTTGACATTCAATCCTTAAGATCTCAGCCCTCAAGATTTGGATCAATGTTGTTGCTTCCCTTTACCCTTCTTCTTCTCTACACACTGTGACATGCATAATGGTTGTCCTTATGACATATGAAGCACTTGATTTTACTCAAGTTCGTCTTCCTTAATTGCTAGGCTAACTCCTCACTCTTTACCTTACCATTGTTGGGTCCTTTACCTCTTCCCTTGTTTGCTTGACTAATGAGGGAATGGTCATTGTCACCTCCCTATCTGCTGGCCTATCTACTAGCCTTTGAATCCATTCGAGTTTCCTCTTGGATAGAGTCAGTATTTCCCGTTCACAAACAACTTGGACAAAATGTTTCCCACTAAGGTAGGAAACCATTCATTACCCTATTTACCAACTCTTTGTATTCAACCTTCTCCCCAATTACTGCAAGCTGGTCATGAATATGCGTGACCTTCATTAGGTAATTAGTGACCGTGTCTGATCTAGTCATCTCAACAGATCTGAGCCTGTTGTGCAATATAATCTTCTAGTTAATGTTCTCACTCTAGTAAAGGATAACTAAGGCATCGTCCATCTCTTTCGTCCTCTTCTTCTCAGATATATGAGGGATCAAATGATCCTTTATAACACCCATGATCATCAGCTTAGCTCTCCCTTCTTTCTTCTTGTGAGATGCCAAAAGATGTGAATCTGTTGGCAAAGCCATTGCATCCTTGATGATATTCCAGAGGTCATTCTTTTATAATAGAAGAGTTACCTTGACTTTTCATGAAAGGAAATTCGAAGCACCATCCATTCTATCCTTGAACTCGAAGCTAGTTGATCCCATCTCTGATTTACACACAAAATCCTACTCTTATGATCTTTTGAATAATATTTGCTCTAATACCATGTAAAATTTCCTTACGCTAGGTGAATTATGTCCTTATGTTCTCAAATAAACAAACCATAATTTGCAGAAATTAATTTTTCACATAGCAGTATTCACACACATAATAAGAAAATGAATAGAAGAAGCATAAAACAATTTACACACACATGCACTTCTTTGAATAAAATTTTCATTAATACTTCAAATCTTACAAGGAAATCTCCATAGTTTCTAATGACATGCGCTAATCCATTCTTACCCTCGAAATAACCTCCGGATTAAGGGGAAATTCGGGTGGCAAGTTCAAGATCCTATGGGACCTTCTCCAGGGAAAATCCGCCAGAGTATCAGGAAAATCAGCCAAAAAGGCCGAAATAGCATCTCTCTCTCCTAAAGGTATTCTAAAAGAAAAGCAGTCCAAGAAAACCTACTCAAACTAAGGAAACAAGCAAACTTATGTGATAGAGTAGATTCAAAAGTCTGGAACCTCATGGGATTATCAAGGCATTGCAAACCGCGATATACTGCAGGGTCCAACAGTATGACGAGAGGATTGGGACCGTACGCTTGCCTGCATACCCGACTACCTAGACAGGACGTGTGTGCTAATATCCCCGAGTACTGTTCTCGGTGTATTGCTTTGCCAAGACGGCCAAATGGTTAACTCAGTTGGTTTCAAGAATCCTAATGGTGTCTCCTGATATACGCAAGGTACGTGGGAGCTCAAATCCGTAGTGGTGCTGTCTAATGCACAGCCGTTGGCACGAGACCTTCGGATATACGTGTCGAGTACGTGATACACCCTTCGATATACACCAAGTACGGATTATGGTACTTGGTGGGTACGTGAAGGAGCTCGATATACCGATGTATGTGGAAGACTACAATACCCCCGGACTACAGTGCTGGCAAGTAATGACAGCTGCCACGCTTAACGACGCCAGAACACCTCTCTAACTTACACACAAGTTACTAAAATTTTTACCTAGTTCTACCATTTATTTTATCTTGGACGGTTAGGTGAATGCATGAGGTCAGTACATAATCGGAAACATAATGCAAGCCCTAGCTACATGCACGAAATGATCTTTTCTTTCGATGAATTCTACCTATGGGAAGGAGAAAATTTTTTCCAATGATTTTGCCAAAACAAACTCAATGCAACACAATCTCAATTCATACAAATTTGACAATGAAAGTACTCTTTTCTTTTTCAACGAAACTCAAAAAAAATACACAACACTACTATCCAGATCAAAGTATTTTCTCTTTTCTTTTCTTTTGCTTTTCAAATCAAAACAACGCTAAGTAATGAAATGAAAGAATTCTGAAATGGAATATGCAAACTTTTCAGTTTCTCTTTTCAATGATCTAAAGGCAACAAGAAACAAAAATGCATCTAGCTTTCCTTAACATGGAACACCTTTTGCAAAAAATCGAAAGTACTTGAGTTTTTTCAAGAAGATGAATGATTCATAATTCAAGAAAAACACAACCAATTATATTTCATTCAACTTTTCCAAAAAACATTCCAATGCACAACAATCTTTCTTCAATAATTTTCTTGAGAAACAATGGGAAAGAAGCACTTTTGATCTTTCAATGAGTGTATCAAAGTAATGAACTTTAAAACAACTTTTGCTTTCAGATCTAAACAACTGAAAAGAAAATGCTACTTGTGGCACTCATACACTCAGAAAATTCAAGAAAATACAAGCACTCAAACCAAGCAAAAAGACACACTTGACTCAAAATCAAACAGCAGCAAGCAAAGCTCAAAAAAAAAGTAGATGAGGTCTAGGAGCTGATCTAATGTATTGGTCAGATCAGGGGTGGAAGGATGGTAATGCAAGAGTGAAATGGATGAAGGTGGAGGGGACAAAGACGCCCAACACTACCAGTTTCAGACTTGTCCAAAACGGAACCCAAGATCAATCCAAACAAACCAAACAAAGCACAAATGGGATCTCTGGCTGAATGATGCAGCACAAAAGAGAGTTTATACACCAAACCAAGGCTAGGACTGTCAAACAAGGGAATGGATGCTTGTATGCCAAGCATTGACTGATCGGTGCAGTCTATCTTTGCAGACAGTGCGACGTCACAGTTTACCTATACAAAAGGTGCGACAACGTCGCAGTTCACTAATGCACAGGTCGCGACGAGCAAGCTATAGTCACAGGCAGAAGCTCAGGAAAACACAGTGTCGCTCTGTTTTCATTGCCCAGGTGCGACAGGCGAGCTCTAGATTAAAAAATGAATTAGATCTCTCAAGGATGAACCACAAACAGGTTTGAAACTAGGTTATACAAACTCAAAGGAAGAAGATCATGATCTTCAATGTGAAGATCTGACAATGGAATCACTCCAAAGAAGGAAAAATGACAAAAATGATAACAAGGCTTGTGTCAAGCAATCAACTGAAAATGACTCAGATTAACGACTACTAGATAAAGAAACTCCCCAGTATGGTCGCCAGATTTGTTAACGGACAATCCACTCGACCGGAGGCGAGCCTGATCTCCCTAGCTCAATGCGAGTCTAGAACAAATAAAATAGACTACAAATGTGTTTCCTAGATCTACTTAAGGATCAAGTACTAGATGTCTTACCTCTTTGATTCGCTATCCTTTCTCCCGTTATGTTGCTCCACGTCCCACGGTCGTCAGATCCAAGCTGCAAGACCTGTCAAGACACAGAAAAGAGAAACGAGTAAAGAGCATCTATACAATAAGAGATCTATGTAAATAGTTAAGCAGGTAAACAACACAACATCATCATACATAAGAGACAATATTGGTGGAAAGCATTTGTATTACTGCAAATAGAGGAGTACATGATAGAGATATAGAACTACAACCAATGACTTAACGTAGCAGACCTTCTCCACACAAGCCAATTGTCAAGCCCTTCCAAGGAAGCATGAGAGTCTCCAAGAGGTGAGTGAAAGTGTCCAAGAGAGATTTCACCAGCATGTAGATACCATAGTCTTCCTCTCTTTGGTATGGGAGTGAGCCTCACATATATAGGACTAAGTGGATGAGGTTATGGATAGGATAGGATGAGAGATGGTAGGAGAGAGATAGGGGATCTTCCCAATAGGTTAGGGGTCGAGTACCAGCTCTCCAAGAGATCAGGGATAAGCCCCCACATAGGCAAGTTTCGAGAAGAATCTCGAAATGGCTATTTTTTCCCATTAACAGACCTTGTCGCACATTGATAAAGAGCAACCTGCGACATCGCATGTTGCTAGTGTGAAACCTGCGACGACCTCTCAAAAGGTTGTGCAAACTGAGCACCAATCCTCCCAAATGATGAATCAGTCCAAGTGACTTCAGGGATGTACACACTAAATCAGGATGATGGGTATATTTTAGGTGTAACACATTGATCACCCTATTGCATTTTCAAGCAGAAAGCTGTCTTCAGCCGAAAAGAATTACACCACCACAGAAAGAGAAGGTTTAACTATGGTATACGCACTACAAAAGTTCAAACAATATTTGTTAGGTGCGCACTTCTACATGTACACTGACCATTCAGCTCTGAAGTACTTGGTCAATAAGCCTGTGTTAGTGGGAAGAATATGCAGATGGATGCTACTCTTTCAGGAGTATGACTATGAAATTATTGTTAAGCCAGGAAGACTAAACCTAGGACCTGACCATCTTTCAAGAATTGAGTCAGGCGAAGAACCTACAAACCTTGAAGACAATCTACCTAGCGCACAGTTATTTTCCATCCAGATCGCAGATGATTATTACAAAGACATTGTAGAATTCTTGACTATAGGGTTGGCACCTACAGAGTTTACTATGCAGCAAAAGAAGCATTTAGTAGTAAAAGCAACAGACTTCACCATCATCGCAGGACAGTTATACAAGTTAGGATCGGATGAAATGCTGCGCAGATGCGTGCTAGAACATGAAAATCCATTTATATTGGTTGAGGCATATTCAGGTGTGTCTGGAGGTCACTACACAGGAAGAGCTACCGCGCAAAAAATATTAAGAGTAGGGCTATGGTGGCCTACACTCCACAAAGACTCAAAAGAACATTGTTGAAGTTGTGATGTGTGCCAAAG
The DNA here is from genome assembly GCA_027924585.1 of Larix kaempferi. Lineage (NCBI taxonomy): Eukaryota > Viridiplantae > Streptophyta > Pinopsida > Pinales > Pinaceae > Larix > Larix kaempferi. The sequence goes on along the minus strand of BSBM01000238.1, from coordinate 3,382,429 downwards.
AACAGGAAAACCATCGCGCAGAGATGAAATGCCATTAAGACCACAAATGACTTTACAAGCCTTTAATAAATGGGCTATTAATTTTGTGGGACCTATTAACCCACCGGGGAAGTGAACTGGTGTGAGATATATTATCACCACTACAGACTACCTTACCAGATGGCAGAAGCTAAGCCAGTAAAGGACTGTAGCGCAGTTACTGCCGCGTAGTTCATCTTTGAGAATATCCTTACCATATTTGGATGCCCAAAAATCCTAATGAGTGATCAAGGAACTCACTTCCTGAACATAACCATTGAAGCGCTAACTAAAGAATTTCAGATATATCATTAGAAGAGTACACCATACCATCCACAAGCTAACAGAACTGTCGAAGCATTTAACAAAGTGCTGGAAAATGCACTGACGAAAGTATGTAACACAAACATAGACGATTGGGATGTGCGCATACTAGCTGTATTATGGGCATATAGGATAACTTGTAAGAAACTGACAGGCCATAGTACACTGTTTAGGTTGGCCTATGGACAGGAAGTTGTGATGCCGATGGAGTATATGGTACCAAGCTTAAGAATTGTTGCATTCACATACATGGAAAATGAGGAGACATTGCAAGAAATATTACTACACTTGGTTGGCTTGGAGGAAGATTGGTTCATTGCAAGCTTTCACCAACAAGTGTAGAAGGACAGAGAAAAAACATGGCATGATTGCCATATCAAGCACAAATTATTTCAGGTAGGAGACCTTGTCCTCTTGTATGATAGTAAATTCATGAAATTCCCTGGAAAATTTAAAATGCACTGGCTAGGACCATATATTGTTATGCATGTTACTAACGATGGCACAGTTCAGCTAGCCACATTAGTTGGAGAAAAATTACCAGGTCTGATAAATGGAAGTAGACTAAAACACTACAGGGATAGTCCTACTTCGCCAAGCCCTCAGTGATCAGAAGAGAAGACATTCTAAGTGTCAAGTACAATTGAAATTAGGCACTAGAAATTGAACAGAGTCTGTACACAATTTTGGTCTGATATACGAAGCCCGATGAAAAGGACACATCTAACACGCAGTACTAGTAGAGAAGTGAAACTACGCAGAAGAAAAAAAAAGTAGAAGCGCGTAGATGCGAAGCTCAAAATGCAGCCGCGCAGATCAAATGAAACGGGACGGATGCAAAGTTCAGTAAGAAGAAATATAACACCATGTAGTTAACCACGCCGGGATTGATGACAACCCGTCCGTGTAGTTCGACGCAACACATCAATATAGCCGTTAGAACTGAAAAGTGACTGTTATACAGTGTTTTGGAAACTACCCATTTCGGCATTTAAGGAGGAATTGCGCGTTGAAGGTGTAGTTAAGGATGGAAAGTACACGGATTCTCCTAAGATTTGGCCAAACGGTCAAGGATTTTAATGCTAATCTAACTATTAAGGGATGCGGGTAAGGCTTCCAATGCCTATAAATACCGCAGTTTGCACAGTGATTCGGTTACCACGATTTTCCAGCTTGAGTATTAGAAAGGATTCGTAGACCTTCTTGAGTCCAGATTTGAGCTGTAAGTGAATGTCTGAAGAGTCCACTCTAGATGAAGTGCTGCATGAATTCAAACACACTCAGGTGGCGGGGTTGATGAGAACCCCTGCCAAGAAGGCCGTTCTGGAAAAAGGCCATGGTTCATGCTGTTCACCACGCACACCTGCAACAATGCAACACAAGGGTAAGGAACCTGTAGCTGAGACAACAAAATCGAAATTCATGGGTTCCAACAAACTAGAAACTCCACCAGCAGGAAAAGAGCTGCCTATATACTTAAGCCAGAGTATATCTCTCCATGAGCAAAGGATGCACCATCCCTCAAAATTGCCAGAAACGCCCGATATGAGATACCGCTCCCACCGATGTCTAGTCATGTCAAACCACAAGAAAATTTGTTAGGAAAGATCCTAGATTAAGTTTGAAGATTATGATTTACTACAACAGCTCAAGGATCCTAACAAGCTAAAATACCCTCAGTTTCAACTAGATAGGTACATGTGCCGAAAGATGGATGTAAAGAACAACCCACTGCTGGTAGCGCAGAGTTGGATTTCGAAAGTTGTGGAATCAGGACTTCTGAACCTGCTGCGGATTCCACACTTCGACAGCAGTCCTGAACTCAATGCGGTTGTGCGCCCATTGATATTGCACACACACCAAGGATACCTATGGCTAGACAGGAATGTTGATCTCAACATAGACTTGATCCATAGGATCACGGGACTAAATAAGCGAGGTGAAGACCCTCATAAGTTATTTGTGGGCAAAGCCAGGGACAAAGAGGTTGTTGTGCAGATGAAGGAGGAATTCAACATCGTCAAAGGAAAAAGAGGTTTCATCACAAATGAACTACAAGATGATGCCATGTGGTTTCTAGTGCAGCTGCTCGGAGGAAAAGTCTTACGGAAGGGTAGACCAGCAGAAGTGCCAGCCGAAGCAGTTCACTTCACTGCAAAGACAGCCCAGGGAGTAAAATTTATCTGGTCTAAGTATTTGTTGAACGAGTTCTTGGACAATGTCCGAGAAACTCAAGTCAATGGCGCCGCCTTTCACTATAGTTGGATAATCGTGCTAATCGCCTTTGTAGGTTAGAAGGAACCAAAGCACTACGTCGGTATCACCTCTCTCATCCAGGATTGGCGAGGACCTAGATACATAAATCTCTGGGCAAATCTGCAACCGAACCAACAACGCACCTCAAACAAAGTACTATTCACATATTACGAATAGTTGTGGGATGTTATCGTTCACACACCGCGCATCTCAAAGGAGGTAACAATAAACTACATCTGCACTCTGGATTTTAGAGCTGATATGCATTTTATTTATATCTCACCAAAAGTACAGAAGAAGAATCCAAAGTGGTTCCCATGACACTATCAGCTTGATGAAGCCGGTATTGACCTGATCATGGATGAATGGTTAGATGAATTGAAGGTCGAAGGGCCAATGGTCATCGAAATAGAATCAGAAGAAAGCACTTCGACCACGGTAAAGATCACGGAAGAATCCAACGATGACCAAGAAAAAGAAGCTGGTGGAGCTGAGGCTATACCAGGAGGAAAAAGGAATGAGCCAGAAAGCTCGGTACAGGAGAAAGGGAAGAAAAAGAAGCATAAAGCCACAAAGCTCCCATCGGAAGAAAAGTTGCATGATGATGGTTATGAGATCATCACGAGTAGGTTCAATGAACATCTGGAAGATGCGCTCACCCTAAAAGACAATAAAAAAAAAGGAGATTAAAGCTAGTCTACAAGAAAATCTCACCACCTTGCAGGGCATAGCGGCGAAGATCGAACAAGTCCAGCAAGACTTGGTTCAAGAATCTGATTTAGAAGGAAGATCAAGTGACACATCTCATCAAAAGAAAAAACCCCTAGCTCTAACCATGGCACCGCGAATGCGCATCGTCCGCATGGACCCGCTAAGTGTAATTTTGCCAAGCAATGAATTAATTGAAGGCGTGTAGCGACTAGCACATGTGGATATTGATATCGTGATGTTTCCACTAGAAGGCTTACATAATCTGCACTTGTAGGTTGTGGAGGAAATCCACGACAGAGATATGGTGACTTTGAGCCAACACCCGGATTTAGAAGCAAACTATAAACAATTGCAAGAAGAAAGTGCACAAAAGGATAAGGAACTTGAAAGTGCACATGAGCAGCACCGAAGAATAGAGGAGACCATTGCTTTGGTCAGCGCAGAGATACCAGAGTGTGACAAGCATCAAGAACTCGCAGATACCATCATTAAGATCGGCTCTCTGGTAAGCGATCTTAAGGCTGAAATGGCCGAAATGGAGACAAAATACAAAGAAAAGCTTACCAACATGGAATCATAGAACCTCCCTAAGACACCTCCAGATCAAATAGAAATTAGAGCAGCAAAACTGAAGGTTGTCGCAAAAAATATATCCAGAGAAATAGATAAGTGCCAGAAGTTACTGGATGAAGCAACCAGAGTATGGACTACGCTACAAAAGGACCCTAAGTTGCTGCAGGTCCAAAACAACTTACAACTAACACAAGCATAGTTAGATTATCTACATGCGCAGATGAAGACCCTGCCGACAATAGAGAAACTACGAAGATTTGTGGAAGTCAAGGAACTAAAGAGGGAAATCCAAGTTTTAAGATAAAGGGAGGTTGACACTGCAGCAAAGTCACAACCCCTACAAGAAGAAGCTCTTGCCATATCACAAGAGATTGAAGAGAAATTGCAGGAACCCTGCGCATCAAAGACGACAGTGCAAGAGTAGGAAAAGGAAGACCTATCACCAGATGTGGTGGAAACTGTCAAGGTAGTTGAATAGGAAGCTAAGGACACAGTTTTGAAGTTAAGTGGAACTTATCAGGAATTCACTACGAAGATATCTAAGCAAGAAGAAGCGCATCCCACTTAACCTACTAAAAGTGGCTTGGGGACGGGCCACATGTAAGTGTTAGGGGTCTGTTGGGCGCGCCCCAGGTTAAGTCAATTTTGGACAAGATAGTTTTTAGAGCTGCAAAGTTACGGCGCAACGCAGCGTCGAAAAGGAGAAGTTATAGCGCTGCGAAGTGCCAGCTCCGCGAAGATCCAAAATGGCAGAATTTTGGAAGGAAAACGTTATAAGTTCCGGTAAGATTGATCGGTGATCTATTTTTGGGTAGATACTCCGAGATTCCTGGGAGGTGGGTAAGGAGTGGCGAAGAAGGAAAGCAACCATTCACATGAGAAAAGGCAGCACTAAGTGAACCGAGCGCACGAAACCATTAGAGAAGGAACAATGGGATGAGAGTGACCCGTCGGCATGCGTTGAACAGAGGGGTTGAAAGCGGCGTGACCACACGCAGTCAGAAGATGCCAAAATCCAGAGACAGTGCAAAAGGATGGCCACGACGATGAAGTCGCTATCATAGCCTAACAGATTTGGTTAGCGGGGTAACCGCACCATTTTGGCTACCTTAGGGTTTGATTTAGCCCACCATGAATGTAAAGACGTGACCTGTGGGAATGATCTATAAAATAGGGCATTTTTGTAAGGGAAGGGTTAATCGTTGATTGTTAGTCTTATTTTTGGTCATTGTTGAGTTTTGTTGATCTCCATTGAGAGACTATTGTAGAGAGGCTCTGTAGCTGTGTGTGCAGAGACCCATTGAAGAGAGAAGAGAGTCTCTAGAGTGCGCAGACTGGAATTGTTGAACCCTTCCCATTTATTATAAACAATAGTTCCTTTGGACGTAGCTCCCATGCTGGGGGTGAACCACGTTAAATCCTGTGTTGTGTGATGAGATTTATGTGAATATGTTCTTTGCTTCTGATGTTGTATTTGCTTATGCACATCTATTCTTCCATGTTCGAGTTATTTTCTATATTTCTAGAATGTGAATGACAAGATCAAAGTCTAAGTAATCTTGCTCTAAGTCAGATATACAAGTGTTAAATACTTGTCAATGAATGCATATTTCATTTTAGAAGACATCATATGCAGGGAAATCTAAGTAATATGTATGGATAAAGGCATAAGTTACACAGTTGCACAGATCTGACGAATGTTAAAGTGTCTAAGTGTCCAGCCGCACAGTCGTAGGTAGTGCAACTACCTTGCATACTTGGATCCTCCACAGCGCGAGTCCTGTAACATGTTGCTCGCTAGTCGGAGAGACAGAAGAGAAGGATCTTCATGTTGTAATCCCGTCCGAATCGCGCATCACCCAGTTGTGGAAAATTGATTCCGCAACCTCCCCATAACTTCGCCTCGGGTGAGACCTTATTCTGCTCACAGATTGTTGTTGAAAGGGCCGGTGAAAAGGGGTTTTGTAGGTTCCCTGAACCGCGCAGAACCTGGGTCAATCTTGAAAAGCTAAAGAATGAGAAAAGAAGCCAACATAGGGGATTGGAAAAGGAGAAACTCTTAACCCCTGCCATGTTCTTGTATTATGAGCTTATATATACAGAAAATTAGGGTATAGGAATGCCAAAAATGCAAGTGATTAGATAGTTGAAATACTTATGCACTAATGGGCATATTGTTAGATAATGCATAGTACATGTGAACTTGCTTGTGCTTGCATGTAGTATTTCACATTGATAAAGGCTATTAATGAGGACATTGCATTACAATTTGAATGCACACCTAACAAGGATATGGAGAAAATATTTTTGAGATGCCTTGCTTACACTTTGCTCTGAGAATTGAAAAAAAAATGTTGTTTCTAGGGTTCTTCATTTCAGTAAGAGGATATCCTAGGTACCATGGCCATCATAACATATCCATGTTTGTTGGAAACCTCAACAAAAAGGACCAAGATATTAAAAGCATGGCCGAATATGAGGATGAGAATGATATTGCATGAGACCAACAACCTTGTGAAGGAAAGGTTGGAACACCAATCCATGATCAAGAGGTGGGTGGAAGGACTATGTAGCCTTAGTAAGAGGCCAACTGATGAGGTAACAACAATATGTTGATGGAAGCCATGCAGGTAATGTTTATTATGTTAATTGTACAAGTGTTGAGAAAGGATGGGTAAGAATCCTTAACCATGTTTTAATTATCATAAAAAGGGTATGCATGTAATAGTGAATGCATATATGTGAATGGCATCCCACATGGTATGGTGAGGTATGTGATAGTAAAGAAATGGGCATTATACCATGTGACTGTTAGATTTAGAATGCATTCATACGAACTTATATCATGCCATTTGCCATGGCCGAATATGAGGATGAGAATGATATTGCATGAGACCAACAACCTTGTGAAGGAAAGGTTGGAACACCAATCCATGATCAAGAGGTGGGTGGAAGGACTATGTAGCCTTAGTAAGAGGCCAACTGATCAAGTAACAACAATATGTTGATGGAAGCCATGCAGGTAATGTTTATTATGTTAATTGTACAAGTGTTGAGAAAGGATGGGTAAGAATCCTTAACCATGTTTTAATTATCATAAAAAGGGTTTGCATGTAATAGTGAATGCATATATGTGAATGGCATCCCACATGGTATGGTGAGGTATGTGATAGTAAATAAATGGGCATTATGCCATGTGACTGTTAGATTTAGAATGCATTCATACGAACTTATATCATGCCATTTGCATATGTTAGTTATGAGTTTAATAACCAAATCAAGTGAGGACTTATGGTCCTGTTATAGTAGTGCATGTTATGTGATATAGCCATGGTTAGGGCCATATGTGTTTGGAATGGTAGAATGCATGACATGATAAGTATAATATCCATGAATCAATGCAAGGTGGCATTGAGTGGATATGCATTAAAATATTTTGTAAATCTGTGGTTGCATGAAGTGAGTACACATTAAAAGATAATGTGAATGTTGTAAATGTGCATGCATGAGTGTGGGTGAACATGTTGTGATGCATTGCATGAATGCATGGTTGTGGTGTATGTTTTATTGCAAATTAAATAATGGATGAGATGATGAATTGATAATAATTCTGGAATCATTTCATGAGTTGCTATGAATGCAAGAGAAATATTGCCTGAAGGTAGTCATGCTTGATGGGCTTCTAGGATGCTTTGTGGAAGGGCAAAGTTGTATAAATGATATGGTTGTGAAGTAATGAGTATTTAAAGTTTCATTTAAGTTGCATAAATGATGTGACTGTACCTTGCAATTTTAGCATGACAATGATTCACATGTAGTAAATGTGTTTTGGTGATATGAGAAGTTAACAACTGGAAGTGTTGGGTTGATTTAAGTTTTCAGCTTTCAAGTGCATGACAGTGTGGGCAAGTCCACGATGAAGGATGGAATATACCATGTGCAAGAGCTAAACACTATAAGGATGGCCTTATGGTTAAAAAAATCTGATTTATGTAGTAGACATAGTTGCAAATTCATGTTGAATTAATTATTAATGCCATTGGTTGGTTATGGAAAAAAAATCAGATTTGAAAATTGATGGTGAAATTATGCCAAGAGGACATATGTGGGTTATGGAACGTGAAAGAGATTGGGAGGGAAAACCAAGGGACTGTTGACTCAGATAAGGGAGCCCCCATTCCTCATGAATGAAGAAAAGATACATCTGCAAAACGAATGAGTATTCTGTAACCCTAGTTAAGAATATACATGTATGATTATCATAATTAATGTCCAGGGCATGCTTTATTTCAGACTGTTGGGATGTGATTTTTTGTTTTTTTCCATGTTGTTTGAATGTGATTATGTGTTCTTATTTTAGACTATTTGAGTATGATTAGGGCCTACATGGCTCACATCAGAAAGGGGTGCACACCTTTTGGGCGTTGGGTTATGTTAGGGTTGTCAATATTGACTACACCCTAAAGGAATGGACGCATTCCTAGCATTTCAATATTTGATAGTGAATGCTATGAATTATGTTATAATTTCAGAACAGCAATACTAATGAGCTTGCTTATCCATCTTGTGTTTTCATCTTGAACAAATGCAATTTGGTGCTGCACACTAAAGAAGCAAAGTGAAGAGGTTGTTGTGAGGGGTTGTGGTGAAGGGTTGTTGTGTGTATGAAGGGTTGTTTCATGCCTATGGATCCATAGTAGAGCCTTAACCTAGAAATGGTCATGGTGCATTTTCCTTCCATTGGCCTCTGACCCAGACGGATGTGCTGGCTTGGCAATGGAGAGGGAAAACTGGGTATGGGACTGGTTTGGCACCATAAATGCTTGGTAAATCTAGTCGGTGAACTGGTTGGGCATTGATGTTGTGGAGAAACATGTGTGCTAGCCAAACATCCATCCCACTTGTGATCCAAGGCTTGTAAAGCAGAAAAAAAACCTGTGGAGTAGCGAGGAAATTTCCAATACAAATAAGTATTTAATTATCATCTAATACTTATTCCAAATAATGAAAGATTTCATGTACAAATCTTATAACAACCAAGCTGATACAGTGTTGTTTCTTTGTTGGAAACCTAGGTTATTACAGGAAGCAAGGACTACGAAGGAATCCTAAGGATGCATGTGGACATGTGACTGTTATAGAGAGCTCAATATGAGCAACAATGGAAGTGGTGCTAGTGGACTTGTGTGGGTCCTAACAGCCAAAGGTTCTATAGGAAACCATGGGGAAAGGTTCCCTGGTTGAAAAGCTTGAGACAGACCTTAGACACTAAGTGTCATAGCCAAGAAAGGGCAAGTTAAGCATTCAGATTGAAGTGAAAGAGGCTAAGGAGCATGGAACCACAATGGTGGTGTGATTCCGGATTGGAATAAGACTAAGAGGGGGAAACTCTTACTCTTCTCTTTCCTTTTTATTGATGCATTTAGAAAACATAAATTTGATGGATGCATGATATGGATGAAAGTGGATTGTATTTATTTGCTTGAAATAATTGTGAATGCTGAAATAGTTAATTCCTCGTGAAAGGATGAACATGAGTGAGTTCATATGTATGTTGGGAAAACATGAAAAGTATGGAAGTCTCATGAATAAAGCATGGACTCTTCCTGACAATTGAGCAAATAATTGACTGAATTTAATGTTTATACTATGCTTGGCCTAACAATAATTTCCATGATGAATTTCACAGGTGAGAAATTGAAAGCAATTGATTGCAACTATTACAAGCCAAGTGTTGCTAGTGAGAAAAGTGTGAGCTAGCTGTGCACATTGGCCATGGCAGCATGCCAAAGGCTATTGGATATGGATGACAATCTTCTTCAAACAATTGCCAAGACCCAAGAAAATCTTGGAGAGATGCTCAGGCTACAAAAGAAACTGAATGAGATGAACCACAAGGTTTTGCAGGACTCTGTTTGTTTGCAAAGGCAGGTAAAAAGAATTCTAGAAGCAACCATCAGTGGAAAGAGAAGTGGACCAATGAAGAGGCATTCATCCAAGCATTCCACTAAGAAACGTTCTAGGTGGGAAGACTCAAAGGAAATTGAACATGAAAAGATAAAGCAACCACTGAAATGTTGGAAATGTGGAGGAAATCATTGCCTCTGCAACTTCCCAACAAGGAACAACAAGAGAGATAGCAGCTATGAAGCTTCCAGACTTGTAGATCATCTGGAAGATCAAATCCAGTAGGAGCAGCTTGTGGAAGCCAAAGGACTTGGTCCTGAAAGTTAAAAGTAAAGGGTAAAATGCAAGGCAGACCTGCAACATTTTTGTAATTTTGAACATGTGTAGATTGTATATGTATTCCTAAGTATGGAACACTGAGGACGGTGTTATTATATGGGTGGGGAGGATGTAATGTCCCTTGTTTTGACCCTTAGGATATTTTGACTGTAATGTAAATATTGTATGCATGATATGTATGATTCTTAGCATGGATCTCAAGGCCAAGGCACTGCTAGTGAATGCTCGGCCTTGAAGAGGCAAGTATTTGGTATTATGCTATCCATGTGCTAGCAAGCAATGGAAAAATTGTAAATGATGTAAATGATACCATGTAAATAAAATACCAAGGGCTGGCTATGGATGCAACTACATGAGGGGGAACTATGTATCCACTAGGGAGTGGTGAGGGGGGGTGTGTTATGGAACCCTAGGCTGCCATATGTCACCTTGAGAACCCCTTTGATTGTCCTAGCTGCCATTGAATGCTGCTGTAAGGAGGTGGGTGAAGAACGTTGTTCATGAGGTCTATGGAGTATGGGGCTGCCCTGAAATCCACAAGGAAGGGTATGGGGCTCTATCTTGCTTGTCCCATAAGCCACCCTACCTCATGGAGGACATATTCCTCACTCTCAGACCTGGGTTGAACATAAAAAGCATCAATTGAACCCTTATGTGGCCCAACAGACCAAGCATAGAAGAAGAAAACCATGAAGCGTGATCCTAAGTAAGGTCGTGAATTACAGAGCCAAAGATGCACAGAGAATTACGTGGGAAGAGTAACCGTGGATAAGATCCACAGATCCGAACCTTGGTGTGCTTTGGAGAGAGTTAGATGCTCGAGAACTCACAGAGAAACCCATATCTGTTAGCCGAAATTGTGGATGCACCGCAGAGCTTCGGCTGCAACGTTGAGAAGATATGAGTGTGGAATTGCAGTGGGAAGGATCCAAGAGGGTTTGGAATGCATAATAGAGTCATAAATGGCTCATTTACCTTGATCTAATAGTCAAGACCATACACACCTTCCCAGTTCAGTGCTAAGGGAAGGGGTTCCCTAGGGACTGTGTAGTAGAGAAGGGGACCTTACTTAGGCTGAGAGTGGAGGGGATGGGGGTGCCTGAACTGCCTGAGGTCATTGGGATATGCCTATAGCCCCGTTGATGAGTTTATTGACCTAGAAAACCATTACCCACCTCCCCATTTGCTTGACAAATCAATTGTTTGTTGGATTCCATGAAGGACTATGCCTAAGCATGTGAGTGAGATTTCCTAGTCCCTCCTTAGTGGATATATAGCCCTAGCTCAGGGCTGGTCTCTGAGTGCTGAAACAGTACAGGCTGGGCAGAGACCCATGGTTGGGTTGGAACGTTGCAGTCCATAGCCAGTTTTCTTGGAGGTTCAATGCAAAAGATAAGTGCTCTGTGTTAATTTATGCCCACATGTGTTTCCAATTACCATTTATTGTTCACTGATTAATAGGGTTGAATTCCCATGGCTTATGTCTCATTATGTTGTGCATGTTATTAATTGATGAATGCATGACACATTGTGTGTGTGGATGATGTTGCCTTCAAATATAGTTTTTAAGTATATGCATGCATCTATTTGCTTATGGAAATGGTCCATTGATGAATAGGACTGTATGCCTATGCATTACGTTTAAGTCTGTTTTGTATCTTACTTTTGCACTTATTTAACTAATTAATGACTGTTATGGGTATGCTGGATACATGTTAGATGTGTGTGTGGATAATGTTTCAGTCCCCTGTGTTTATTGATGTATGAATATGCCTACATGAGTCATTTATCATGCTCATGCACATCTGCATCTTTGTATTTATACTTGTACTTATATGAGCTTATGTCTTGATGAATAGGGATAAGTCTGGAAAATGTACAGAATAGACACCCCTGTGGTGTTCATGAATCTCATGTACCAGATGAAGGAGATAAGATAGAGTAGAAGGGAGCAGAGCTTCCTCACATAGTAGTAAAGAGGAATAGATGGGGCTTTAAGTCATCTTTTGGAGTTCAATAATTCCAGGGACAAAGTCCTTAGGTGTGGATGAAGACCCTACAGCTGCATGGAGATCTCATCCAAGAGCTTTCCAACGGTACTAGAATTGTCCAATTTGGTCCAAGGATGGAGGAGTTATCACCCTCAGAAGTTGGCAGGTGCAGAGGTATGTTGTCTCAACCTTTCCGCATCCGCAATGCAGATTGCAGATTGTGGAGGTTAGGGGCCAACCCTTGAAATTGTGTGGTTAGAATTTTGACTTTCCGCATCCACAAAGCGGATTGCAGATTGTGGAAATTGGAAGGGATAATTCCACGGATACGACGCATGGGATTTCTGACTTTCCGCATCCGCAAAGCGGAATGTAGATTGCGGATGTCTAGAGGTTGATTTCCACAGGGTTGGTGCATCAGATTTCCACCATTCCGCATCCTCAAAGTGGATTGTGGATTGTGGAAGATGTTTTTCCCTAGGATACAAAATGAGGTTTCCGCTTCCTGACACCTGCAATGCGGGTTACAGATTGCGGAATTGTGGAGGAGTAAATCCTCCGGGACAGAGATTGGAGGATTTATGTTTCCGAGTTCTGCATGCAAATTGTGTAATTGCAGGAGTTGTTGAGTAATTCCGAGGTTTCGGAAGTCAGAAGCGCGATTTTGTCGAATAGGTGAATTTGGCAATCCGATTCCCAAGTTTCGCATGCGGATTGCAGATCAGAGAATGTGGATTGCAGATCGAAGGCCATTGTGTTTGCGTGCAAAATCAGGGTTAATTGTTGAAAAAAAATGTATTAGTGGTCTCCCATCGCCTCTGAAGGGAACCGAGGTGGCCAGGGAATGTCTCAAAAGAACACTAAGCAGAAGGTCAAAGCTCCAACCTATAACCATCATGTTGGAAACCCACCAGCCACTGATCATCATGCTGAGAGTATTGATGTACCTGTTTCGAATCTTTGTAAACCTACGTTCCCTTGCAGGCTTTGCAAGGGGCCCCATTTTATTAAGGATTGCCCTGGTATTTCCACAGTCTTAGAAATATGGTCGCAAGATTTGGAACGACCCATATCGTCAACCTCTGGACATCATACTGATGATACCTTATCAACTGATGACTCTTTGGTTAAGAGTCATACAAGTAAAGTCAAGAATCCATGCTTATTATGTAGAGACATGCACCGTACTTACCTTTGTCCCCGCAAGGATGAAGTTTCCCAATGATTGGAAAGTGTTTCTGTGTCTCAATCACAACCTCCAACGATTTGTAGTAAATTGCCTCTTGACTTTCCATCGGTTGATCAAGCGGTCGATCTAGTTTTATCCTCGATCGATCCTACTCCTCCCTTGAAGAGTGGAACCCAAATGGTTGATCTAGTTTCATCCTCGGTTAATCCCGCTTTCCCGTTAGAGAGTGAATCTAATATTTCTCAGGTTCTTCTTGTTAATACAGATTCTACCATGCACAGGGGCATTGCTCCTTCTATTATGGGACCTCCCCCAAGTAATGAGGCTTACGGTGTTCCACCTTTGGTTCCAAATTAGTCAATTTTTATCAATTGGAACAGACTCTCTGCACCTTGCCTTCCCTCCTATCTGCCTTTCGAAATAATTGTGTAGGTTGGTCATATAGATGTACCTCATATTATAGTTTATGAAGGTGTTGCAGTTATCATTTTTTCCTCAAATGCTTGGCAGGCTATGGGTTCCCCATAGCTTGTTCCCATTAGTAAGAATCTATTATATTTTAATAGAGGAATCAGTCAACCTCTGGGGTTTGTTCCTCAGTTGCCTATTTCATTAGGTGGAAAAATAGTCTTTATTGATGTTTTGGTAGTTCTGAGTCCGTTGGATTTTAATCTACTACTCGGAAGAGCTTATGTCTATGCGATGAAATCTCTTGTGTCCACACTCTTCCGAGTGTTGTCTTTCCCTCATGAAGGACACATTGTGAATATCAACCAACTTTCGTTTGTTAAATCTCGTCCGACTACCAATCATCCGACTTATGTCCATGCGGTATCTTACCTGCCACAGGTAAATTATGTGGCATTATATCCCATGCTTCCAACTTCCACTATACACGAGCTTCTCTTTGATTGCTCGTCTTCTTTAACCTCGGATTTGAGAGTTGACATGGTTTATATTCCTTCCAATGAGGACCTCTTAGAAGCCATGATTGGGGCTTATCCCTCAACGTGTATTCCTTCTGGAGCATCATCCTCTTGGAAGCAATGAAACCAGCTCCACGAGCATGGTTCTTTTCCTGTGTCAGGGTCGTTAAAAAATGAAACAAATGATTACAAACAGAGTTCCCTTTCTGTATCAAGCTCATTAAAAAATGAAACTGGCCATCATGAGCATAGTTTTCGTTCAGTTTTAAGCTCATTAAAAAATGAAATGAGTCCCTTCAAGCATAGTTATTTTCTGTTTCAAGCTTATGTAAAAATATAACAGGTCCTCTCAAGCATAGTTTGCTTTTGGTTTCGAGCTTGTGTAAAAATGAAACCATTCCCAAGCATAGTTTACCTTTGGTTTCAAGATTGCGTAAAAATGAAACCAGCTTCACGAGCATAGTTCTATTCCTGTGTCAATCTCATTAAAAAAAATAAAAATGAAATAGATGACCATGAGCATAGTTCTATTCATGTGTCAAGCTTGTTAAAAAATGAAACAATACCCCATGAGCATAGTTCTATTCCTATGTCAATCTCATTAAAAAATGAAACAAATTCCCTCCCCTTGAGTCGAGTTTTTCGCCAGATTTAATATCTGAACCTTCATTTCATTCACCTATGTTATTTCATCCTTTTTTTTCTCCCTCCACTGGTGAATGTATTCCTACTAGTAACCACGAGTTTGATTTGACGACGAAAAGAGTAGGGGAACGAAATGAAGCTTGGGGGGCATGTCTTCAGCTGTTAGCTTCTTATGTTGGGGGCAAACTTCCAAACTCTCGATATCATGTTGGGAAGAAACCTACCAATGGGAATTATACCGAGTATAGTTTATTTTCTGTTACAAGATCGTTAAAAAATTAAGCAGACATCATGAGCATTCTTTTCACCCGTATTCAAGCTCGTTACAAACAGTAAGATAATATTGAGCTTACTTTTCACTTTTTTCGTGCTCTGTTTGAAACATGAAAAGTGGTTTGATCTTAATTTTTACTTTTTCGTGCTCTGGTTCAAAAATTAAAGAGATTCCGAGTGCTTTTTAAACCATGTCCGTGATTGTTAAAAAGTGATTAAAAAGGTGTGTCTAAGGAGTATAGGTTTATCACTTTAACCGGCCTCGCTAGACTACTTACAAAAAAGGAATTGTGCCAAGTTTAATTTTTCCTTTGTCGTACTCGATCATCAACCATGACGAAGTTGTACATGGAGTCCTCTTTAAGGTCTTTTCAGACTCCCAAAATAGGAAAATATTGTTGAGTGAACTTCTTTCTTTCACGCTCGTAAAAGGATTTGAAAGCACATCTATTTGGTGATAGTTTATCCATTTTTTGGACCGTTTAGAATATTTACGAAAAATGAATACTCTAATCAATCATGATTAGAAGTGTTCTCTCTCACGTTGTTTTATCCTTTTTCGAGTGAGGAGACTAAATTTTACGAAAAAGAACCATTAGGAGTCTTCTTTGACCATTCCAGACTCTCTAAATGTGAGACGTCACCGAGTTTACCTTCTTTAAACTCTTAAAATTATACACAGAAGGACCCATTTTTGGGGGGACCAAACCCCTCCTTTCTCATGTTCGTAAAACATGTGATATTTGACTCACCATATGATGAGCTACATCGAGTGTTTGTTACCTTCTTCCAGGTCGTTAAAAAGAAAAGAGGCACTCATTCATCATGATGAGGAAATTAAGGGAATGAGAAGATGTATTTGAGTCTATATTAATGGCAGCTTAAAGTAATCTTTGAACATATCACCTGTCTGCATTCTAGTCAAACAGTTGGGTAGTCAGCTTGTCTTTGAGTCATACCAAGTCCATGATCATTCTACTCCTTTGGATACTATGAAGAATGCTTAAGTCATTTGTTGTATTATGTCTTGGTATCTGCTATGTTGAGTCAATGCTGCCAAGTCACTTGCCGTTACGTTAAATGTTCAAAGGAAGTCTTTGGTTGGAATAAAACTTTGCAGTCATTAAACCTTCTGTTGTGTCGGTCGTCCCTATTTACCATTACACCTTTGTGTCAGTTCACACTCATTGACATACCATCTTATATCACTTCCTGTGTCAGCCTCGTGTCTATGATGTGGGATGCATCATGGCCCTCCTTCGACGAGTCTATTCCTGTCGACATTAGCTTATCATCCAGGAATTAGACTTAGAAACTAGTTAGTACCTTGGAGCCTACATGTCTCAATGGCAAGTTTCCTCGCTTTAGACAGTAGGTTTACATCATTGACCTCTGATCGAATGATTCCACGAATGTTCGAATCCAACTCATTTATTCACATTCGTTGGGATGTACTAATGATGCCTTGGGGATCATCATCATAATTGGTGATTTCCCTCGCACTTGTTAACGATTCACATCATTGACCTGTAATCAAGTGGTTTCTACCATGTTCGACTACAACACATTGTAATCACATGGTAAGATTCATATCATTTCGGGAATGGGTAGAAGACCCTGGGTTGTTCTGATGTATTACTATTACACCCAGGTTGCGATGGAGATTTTTTAGTAGGTCCCCACATAGATGTTATGATGGAGACCTCATTAATGTACTGTCACACAGATCCACTCTTGTATTGGTCATGGCTGTGTTATTATCTCATCATGGATCTATGCTTGTATTTTAGTAGCCATGATTGTGTTCAGTCATTCAGATATGGATCCACGTTGCATTTTGGTGGCCATATCATCGGTCAGTATCAACATAGATCTGTAATGTGTTGGTTGGAAGCTATGTTGTGAGTTGTTGGGATGATAAAATCATTGTACTACAAAATATCATTGGTTATTGTTGACAGATTTCCAACCAACGGTTCCTTGCATCGATCCTTTATACTTTATCCATAAAATTATTTCACCTATCCTGTTACTCTAGCTTCATACTTTGGGGGGCATTCTGTTACACGGAAATTTTGTACTCATTGTGATTATGAACCATGTACACTTTATCCTTTCCTAAATACCTAAAGTACTTGACCAAAATCCTTGGAAGATGAGCCATGAGGTTTTTTTCCCTGTAAAAACCATGTTTAGAGAGGCCGACGCACCTTGTCTTATAGAAAGGCACGTCTTTTCATGATAGATGCACCTTGCTCCATTACAAAGCGCGACATCGACGCATGTTGCTAGTGTCTAGGGTGTGTTGGTGCCTATACAGAGGGAAACAATAGAAGTTTTGAGAAGTCTCTCAAAGGATACCCTCGTGGAGGCCTATCCCTTCGAGGGTATGGCATTATGCAAGTTCAACAATAAGCCATCCAATTTCAAAGCACTAATCCTATATCTCTGAATCGGTACTTATTGAAGCCCAAAAGTATCAAAAATAAAAGTTACATTATTGGATTTATGAATTTCATCATTCTCTTCTAGCTGCCCTGTTAAATTTTGAGCATTAATTCACAATACTCTAGGATCTTCACTGAGAGAATAACATATACAGTATATCAATGCATAACAATCACAATAATCATGACAAGCATCACAAGAATCAAAAGCATGAGAGACAAGAGACACAGAGTTTCTGTGGGAAAAACCCTAAGGTGAAAAACCCCACAACTTCCTCAGAGATAGAGAGAGCAATGGCTCAACCAAAGTACAACCAAAATACACTTGAGATAGTCTCCTAGTGGCAGATGATCCTCCTCCTCACTAGTGCACCACTTTCTGAGTGAGAGAAGTGTGACTTTCTGAATGATCCAAATAGAGATCTCCTGATATCTATTTATACTTAACCTGTTTGCCCAGTTACACTATGGGGCCGACTTGTCTATCTAGATACATCCACAATATAATATATATTTTAGGGCCGACCCCACACATGGTGGTCTAATAACCCATCGGCAAGTACACACACTTGTGACACTTGTCAATCCACATGACGACACTTCCTTATAGAGGAATAACACATCTCTAATAAGGGTACAATAAATATATATGAAATACATAGATGAAATACATTCCGAAGTTACATATACATCAACAATCCCTCTTAACTAGGAAGGTATTTCTTGACACAGATTTGCTAGACAAGTCTTCTTCTCGGGATCATCATCATCATCACTACTACTGCTATCTCAACCAATCTTTGACTCTACTCGTCATAGGAAGTTCTACAAAGCCAGTCGTTTTTCATACTGGATGTAGGCCCACCACCTGCAGGTCTTCGTCATCACTGGCCATACTGTGGAATCCTTAGGACTTATTATGTGCGTCACAAAACCTCGAAAGAGCATCCCAGGCTGTTACAAGCACACGGCTCTACCTATAGGATCTCCCAAGGCCATATTATATGTGACCTCACCACAAAACCTCGCAAGAGCATCCCAGGCTGTTACGAGCACACAGCTCTACCTATAGGATATCCCAGGGACAGATTATATGTGGTCACCACAAAACCTCACAAGAGCATCCCAGGCTATTACGAGCACACAAATCTACCTATAGGATCTCCCAGGGACAGATTATATGTGGTCATGGAAAAACCTCGCAAGAGCATCCCAGGACTTATTACGAGCACACAGCTCAACCTATCGGATCTCCCAGGGACATATTATATGCCATAGGACAAAACCTCGAAAGAGCATCTGCCAGATATCCCAGGGCCAGATTATATGCCATAGGAAAAACCTCGAAATACTATATGCAAATATCCCAGGGCCAAATTATATGTCCTCCCAGAGCAAAACCTTGAAAGAGCATTTCCTAGATGTCCCAGGGCCAAATTATATGCCATAGGCAAAACCTCGAAAGACTATCTGCAAATATCCCAAGGCCAAATTATATGCTCATCTGCACAACCTGATCCACGGCCATGGAGTATCAACCTAATTCTCACCATACATCATCCTAATGTACACATGATCATCCTGATCATCATCACTGCAACATCCTGCTGCATGTCATCTAGAGCAACATCCTGAAGCTCGTCATCCATGATCATCCTGATCATACAATGCATCTACTTGATGCATACCAAGTATCTACCTGATACATATCATCATACATGATCCACCTGATCATATAGTGTATCCACCTGATACAAATACAAATACATGATACATATTGTTGGGCCCTGGAATTGTCCATTTTTCATCACTTACCGGCATACCTTTCATCCATTTTCTTACCATTATTTCTCATTTATCATTCCATTTTTCATTCATTTGTTGTAGCTGCACGTTGAACAGCCTGCTACTTCCATTGATGTTTCAAGTGGTTAATAGTGATTATTTTCTTTTATCTTTGATGAATTAAAAGACTATTATGCATAATTTTACTAATGATGGTTTGTGGAGTGAGTTGTCACGTACAGGATGCTCATAGCCAGCTGTTACAGCCTTAACAAAAAACGCATGCCACATAAGAACACCCTGATTCGCATCTTGATTTGCGGACAGATGGAAACGAATCTCAAAAATCTGAGATATGGGTTTTGTGCGTAACATCCTCATTTACCTGACTCGCGAGGAAATCTCCCAAAAAAGCTACGGTTTGTGCTATGCAGGTGGTTCTTCGAGAGGGTATTTTCCAGATTTGCTGTTGCGGCCGGCTCCAAAGTTGCCAACAGTTACGGCCGTGTTCCAACTGTTGCAGATCACAAGCTGGGGGTTCAGTTCTTCATTTTCATGAGATAATTTTATGTATAAATATGTAATCAATCTCATTGATAGGGGGATAGATTGATAGAGATTAAGCATGATAGATTAGGCAGGATAGGAGATGCAAGATAGGAGAAAACACAATGTTATGATGTAGGATTTGATCCAGATCTGTTGTAATTCTTCCATTATGATAATACATGCTGGCAGTTTCTTAATTCTGGAGTTGTAGACTTTCATTGTGGAGATCCAGATCTGCTCAGTGGAGGAAGGGCCCTCTTCCCTGAGCAGATGCTGGTAGTGTTAATTGTAAGTGTGTTATTGTTTAGATCTGCTTATTATTTTGTTTATGCTTTCATTCATTAAGCTTATGATAGTTGTATGCTTTCATTCATTAGATCTGTCATAATCGTTGTGTTGATAATTCATTTGGTAAATCGTTGGCTAACATAACAATTCCTTAGATGTACGTAATCAGATCTTGTTTCATATGAATAGATCTTGTTTGAAGTATATTCGATTTACAGTTTTATTTATGAATAGGTTTGAGTATTGATTTATTTTCAAGCAGTTGTGACTTAGTTTACAAATAGTTTCGAGTGCATACCAATAGATAACAATGTCAGGTAGAAATTGTACTTGCATATATTTTGCACGATAGCTTTGAAATAAAAGACTTTCTCGGGTTGATAATTTATGTTTAGCACTCTGCATGTTAAGTTTTAATTAACTGACATATAGTGGGCACGACATTTTGGCGCCGTTGCCGGGGAAGTTATCAATTGTGCAATAGTACATCTGACATTTTTTTTGTAGATGCATTGTTAAAATAGGGCATGTAGGTTGCATGATTACATTTCAGTTTATTGAATTTATTTTGAGTGTTAATTTTTTTTTTTTTTTTTTTGTCTTTACATTCAGTTTTATTTCATTTTCAATCTTTGATTCATAAATCTTATCATTCTCCTTAGTGGTGTTGTGAGCACCACCCATTCTACTAACAAGTTGACAGGAACATTCGAAGGAGGATCCTCAAGATAGCACACAAAGAATCTAATGAAGAGATGGCAGGTGAAAAAGATGGAGAAGTTGTTACCTTCGAATTTCCCATCAGAGATTCGAGCGAAGTGGCACCAACAAAAAGAATTCCCCCACATGTTCTACCAAATTTTCACGGTTTGGAAAACGAAGACCCTGATGTATTTTTATTTCAATTTGAAGTACTTTGTAGAGGATATGGTTATTGTGCTAATGATCAAAAGTTGAATGTATTTCCCCTTACTCTAAAAGGAACAGCCCTCCGATGGTTCATGAGCCTCGGTGGGAATTGTATACAAACTTGGGAAGACATGAAACATGTGTTCTTGAAAAGGTACCAAGATTATTGCAGGGTCAATGAAGACATCTTCGAAATGACACAAGGAGAAGAAGAGAGTCTGGAGGAATACATAGAACGATTTCAATATAATCTCCAAAGATCCAAACAGAGGAAACTAGGGAAGGAGATCTTAAAAACACTTCTACTCAAGGGAATCCAAGCTGAATGTTTAGAAATATTGAATCTGATCGGAACAGGTAATGTATTTCAATTAGCATATGATGATATTTGTGAGTTATGCAGAAGGTATTCAAGAGGAAACTTCAAGACTGGTAAGAATTCTAAGGAACTTTTATCTTTATTTTTGGAATCTGCTGCAAAAACAAGAGGTTTACAAGCTGAAATTAGCAATTTATTTGACATTTCTAAAGCTAATTTACAATTGGGTGTTTTGCAGGATAAAGAAAAGCAAGAGGAGATAAGAGAAGCAAGGGATTTCCCTTTGGATAGTCTTGAAAGTTGTGGTATATGTGACTTGAATCACTCCACAGATCATTGTCCCTCCTTACCAAAGATGAAAGAAACATATCATAGAGATCTGGGAGTCGCAGCCAACTTGTTGCAACAGTCATGTCAACCATGGCCTACATCTATGGTTCGAAATTCTATCCCTCCATTTTCTTACTCTCATACTCAATCATTGAATACTCTTCCACCATGGCAATTGTTGCAGCCTCAATTTAACTCTTACTTACCTTATCCACAAGGTTGGAATGCCCCATCCTATGATCATATGGCCACTCTCCCTCATGCTGCAACACAAGTTGGTCCTTCAATATCAACCTCACAAATTAATCATCTACATCAGCCACATCTATCTTCTCATCAAACTCCTTGGTATCCAACACAATTTCCTGTCCAATCCACCCTCCACCCTAACCATAATAAAGCAGTACAGTATGCTTACAGTGCTGAACTGCAAAATGTTCTTACACTTCCCTCTTATTCTACCTCATCTACACCGTTGCAAAAAGGTTGTGCGTTGTTGCAGCAAATCCATACGAGGCCTGAACATGTTTTAGATCCAAGTTTTGCAGATGGAGTTTCTTCTAGTCCTCATAAGCAAGCAGACAAGATCAACAATACACACGTAATATTTGATGGAGAACAGCCATTGGAACCAAAAGCATCATTCACATCATTAGATCCAGAAATCTTATGCATTGAGGAAGATCAGTTTAATAAGGATCTTCATGGTGTAACATCCATGAGCAATCAAGGGAACAAAGACTATATTGAAGCTTGGTTTCAATCTGTAATCGGTCTGCAGCATCATTTCATACTTCACCAATTCTTGGCACCATCATTTGAAGGGAAGTTGATCTCTCATATCCTAGAATTCATAAAGTTATATTTTTCTATTAGGAGTATGAGCATACTTGAGTCACTTTTTCGAAAATGGCTCCATTGGAAATATGCATACACTTGAATAATTTTTTTTTTTCTTTTTCCAAGTAGAATAGGGTAGGGTAGAATAACATAATAAAACCATGCTTTTGTTTTTTTTAAGTTTTTATTTTTTAATAAGTATGCTCTCTTCCTGCGCCTTGTTACGATCTGGAAGATCAGAAAGTAGAAGTATGAGGAATGGGTATGAGATGTTTTCATGAATGCTTTGGAATTGTTGACTATTTGAACAAAAATGCTCAAGTCCTTTTTGTCATCAATTTCCTAATTTTAATTTGTTTCTATTTGTTACAAATAAAAATAAAAATATCATGAAAACAAAATTACAGTAATTCGAGAAAGTGAATGAAGGATCCACAGGAAAATGAGCCCATGATTATAGAACCCTTCAAGCTTGAAATTTGACATAAAGTTGTTAGCTGCAACAACCCAACTGTGAGTGATTACTCGCAGCTGTGATTACTCGCAGCTACAATAGTCAGCTGCAACATTGCCTGTGACAAGGAGATGCAACACCCAGCTGTGACTGTGCTACAGGTAAAAATTAATGAGTTTGAGATACGTGGGTGTTGCACATCATGATATGTCTTTAGTTTTTTTATTTTCCATAAAAATTCACATGCTTTATTTCAACATTATGTCATTTTTTAAGAGTTGCAGCTGTGGCTGCAACAAACTGTGTAAGTCAATCTAGGTGCTCAATGCTTGAAATTTTTGGTATGGATGTGTATTATATTTAAATTTACATCATTAAAATCATTCACACCTATTTTGATCAATTTTTGGGGGTTAAATTTAATTTATTGGATTTTTGTGACATTTTGGCTTGAAAATTTTACTGAAACATAGACGGGACAGTCCATTTTTGGGACACCAAATGAACTTATTTTTAAAACCTGTTTATATCCCAAGTAGCAATTTGAATCTAGTTTCCAAAACAATTTGAATTTTTACGATTGGGTGTCAAACGAAAATTTTATGGCCAAAATACTAACAGGGTGTCAAGCTGGCAGCTTAGGAACAGAGATGGGACAGTCAATTTTTGGATGCCTTATTGGACATATTTTGTAAACCTGTTTTATTGGTATATTCCCCTATGAATCTAGTTTACAATGCAATTTGAATCACTCCATTCCGATGTCGTACGCAAATTTTATGACCAAAATACCGACTGCCTGTCCCAAATCTGCATTCCTAAAACTCTATTTTCTAGACTGTTCATTGGCTTATTTGACCCATCAATTCTTGTTGGATTCAAAACCTGTTTCTAATGGAGATACCTACATGAATCTACTTTCATCTCTAATTGGAATCACATCAATCCGTTATCAAACGAAAAAGTTAATCCTAAAACCGTGATTGTTGGTCTAGTCCAGAATTCGAAAAGACACCTTGTCATGCAGGCTGTTAATGAGTGATTTGGAAGATCATTGCATAGAATTTTAAAAACCTGTTTCTAATGGAAATATACCTATGAATTTACTTTCATTTGGCTTTGGAATCACTCAATTTGGACAAGGAACGAAGAAGCTATGATCAGAATACCGTTGGTGAGTCTAGATGGACATTGCTCTCCTGCAGGTATAAAATGGATTTTGCTTTGTTCATTTTTCTTTGGATTTGTTTTATAAGTAATTGCTTGTTGTTTTTTTCATAAGTGTTGGGTGAAGAGAGACCAATCATCTCTCTTCTTCCATCATCTCATGTTTTATTGCAGGCAAATGCTAGGTTTTGTAGGTCCTTGGAAGAAGAAGGTCAATGCATGCACGAGTGACTCTTGAAGACTTTTTATCGATTTGCAAATGGATTGAGCACATAAAAAATATATATATATATATATAAATGGAGAGATTGATGTGCAAACCATACAGAGTCCAATGTTTCCGAAGTCAAGTCCCATTGCTACATGCTAAGAATCATTTTTAGACACCTGTCATCCCACTTGTTGCTGAAAGAAACCCCTCAAGAAGCCAATTTCCCTATGGTAGATTCATTCACCCTCCTCATTTCAAAACCCCAAAAATCCATTTATGTCGAAGTCCCATTTTCCACTGCTTATGTAGTCACCATAACCATTTTATTTCCCATCACTACTACATCATGACTTCACATATACTTTCCGCTTCTGAGTTTCATGTTGGTCCTATTTTTCACTATGATTCTTCACAATCATTTATTTTGTACTCGTATTGGATGATGTGGAATGCATTAAGGTCCACCTTCCAATGGTCTTGTCCTATCGACTCCGACACATCATCTGGGATCAAGATTAGAGTTTTTATAGTGCCCTGGTATCTGCATGAATCAATGGCAGATTTCCTTGTTGTTAATCATGGGGATTCATCAATGCCTCTTGATTGACAAATCTTGCAGGTGACTCGACTCCAGCACATCCATTCGTACCTGTCAAGATGCACTAAGGTACTTTAGAGCTCATTGTCATCAAAGGTGAGTTTCTTCACATTGGTTAACGGCATACATTAATGGCCGGTAATCCAATGATTTCTTTCCATGCTCGACTTCAACACATTCATTCGCATGGTAAGAATTGTACCTCGGGTTTGTAGCAGCTGAAGATTATGTGATCTAATGGTTTCAACAATGACTTGCAGCATCATTTGTTTAATAGTTTTGCAATTCCTTTCCATTTTCAGTTCAGCAGTTGATTTTCAGAATAAGAGAAAGGACTTTCTGCTTCTATGGTAGAATTTCTACTCATCAATTGTCTCAGCAGTTAGTTTTACATGCAACCAGCACAACATCATGGATCAAATTCAGTCTCATCCAGTTCCAGCTCTCATATACATATGTCTCAGCATCAGATCAGCCTACATAGCTCCAGCATACACCAGTCCATTCATGTCAACCAAGGCTTCTATGGAGGTAAAACTTGAGGTAAAATAGCATGAGTTTTTTATTTATTAAAGATTTGGGGAAATGTCATGAAGAACCACTAAGCATTAGCCATCTCCATTTTCTAAATAGCCTTTTATGTCCATCCATTCCCATCATTTCCCACTCAGTTCTAACACTTCATTATCCATGCACATCCACTTCAAATTCCAATCCAACATCTCACCAACCCAACTGACCAAGCATGAAAAAAAGGGATACCTTATTGTTGTCACATAAGAAGCAACAATAAGAAGTCTTGTTGCTGTCACACAAGAACCAGCAGTAAGAAAAGAAGTCTTGTTGCTGCCACACAAGAATCAGTAGTAAGGAACGGTGCTCTGTTGCCATATAAAAATAATGAGGAGAAATAAAGCAGCAGATACACATCTTGAAAAGAGAAGGATAGGCTAGACACAAGAACCTACAACATGAAAAGTGGAAGTAGAAGCCATTCCTTCTCAAGAGTATGCTATCACACAAGCACAATAGAAAACAAAGGCATGATTTCTTTGATTTGTTTGCTTTGTTCAGTGGTGCACATAATGGTTCACATCTTCATAATTCAAAATTATTGAGAGCCACATTTTATATGGTATATGGATTTTCCACCATCTTATACATATGGTATCTTTACCATCCACTAATGCCTACATTGGTTTTAGCCGTCATGAGCATGATACATGCACAATGGAAATCCTGTAGCAACCTTTTCAAGGTGTGATGTGAAGTATATCTCAGCAGCATGAAGGTAATGATTACTCTCAGCATTGGTCATTTGTCAAGTTCGACAGAATTTCTGAAATAAGTTTGATTGTTGTGGAATGTGCAAAAGAATGTTTGACATTATTTGAAGTGTTACAAAGCACTCCATGATAAGGGCATAATCAATGAAAATTCTAGCAGCCTTCATTCAACCATGAGAATGGATGAAATCTACTGTGGTTTATTGCAACAGAATTTGCCATGAATTTGATGAGAAAATGGTTCTAAAACTCTTTTATTTCCCATGAATAATAATTCCTGTAGTGAGTTTGGCTTGTGAAGATCACTGGTATTTTTTTTTTTGGCACTTGTGACATATGAAGGGTCTACAAATTCTATGATTGTCAGATGATATTTGAGCAGCTTGGGTCATCATAAAAGGAAATTTGCAAATCTGATCCCTTGCTGGTATGAAGATTTCCTGTGCATTGTCATTTTATTTTTGCAATACATTATGAGCACTTAACCACAACCATGGGGAATCAAAAATTGAGCTCACAAAGTGAATTTCAAATAGCATATAGTCATTTTTCAGGCAGCCTATAGTCATTTTTGTAAGTCAAAGATGTGTTTCCAGCTAGCACATATACAAAAATTGGATGTTGACAGTGATAGTGCAGATACAAGAAAACAAAAGTCCCAAAATCACTTGATTTCATGAATGGAAGGTAAAATACTCAGTTTGGGGGAAATGGTTGTTCACAACTAAGACGAAAACTCCTCTTTTGCATGAGGACATGCAACATATTCAGTTTGGGGGAGTGGTTTTTGACATTTTGTGCATACTGATTTTTATTCATTCACAGCTGGCAAAAATGAAAAATTTGATTTAAGGATATCTCACAAGCCACGAATTGGATCCTCACGAAATTTGGACAGGGAATGCATAACAACATGATGAACAATCGTGGTAAGTTTCAGCCCAATCCAGTGCACGGTTTTCGAGAAAATGACCATCATCACCTACAGCCAATTCGCATTTTTCTCGAAATCCGTGATGTGGGTTCATCTAAGTTTTGGTGAGGAGATGCACTATAATGGTATTTACCTGCTTGAAAAATTTCAGCCCAACCCAGTTTGTAGTTTTTGAAATATTGGCTCTGGAAGTTCAGCTGCAATACATTTTTTTATTCATGTTCAAAAGTGCAGAATTTGATTTGGGCATATCTTTCAATTGGTAAGTTAGATTCTCATGAAATTTGGACAGGGAATGCATAACAGCATGATGAACAACCATGGCAAGTTTCAGCTCAATCCAGTGCGCGGTTTTCGAGAAAATGGCCATAATCACCTACAGCCAATTTGCATTTTTCTCAAAATCCGTGATGTGGGTTTGTCTAATTTTTGGCGTGGAGATGCATTAGAGTGGTAGCTACTTGCCTGCAAAATTTCAGCCCAACCCAGTTCGTCGTTTGGGAGAAAATGGCTTTAGAAGTTTCCCGTTCAAAAAGACTAAAACGCCGTAAAATATTGCCGTTTCCCGTTTTCCAACAGCTGCAAGTCCACCAAATTTGCCGCTAAATTTAGCGCTATTCCGCCAAAATCTTCGCTAAAACCTTCGCCAAATTCTCTGCTAAAATAAGCTGTGACTTTGCCAATTTTCTACTAAAGAGCTGCGAATCCGCCAAATTTTCTGCTAAATCCTCTGCTAAGTGACTCTGCCAATTTGTGTTAAACTCTCTATTTCTTCTAGCTGCAGCTGTGCAAATGGTAAAATAAAAGAACAAGTGAATGACTTTTTTTTTTTCAAGTTGGATGCTACACAGGTATTGGGTTGCATGAGGACATGCAACAAGTTCAGTTTGGGGGAGATGTTGGGCCCTGGAATTGTCCATTTTTCATCACTTACCGGCATACCTTTCATCCATTTTCTTACCATTATTTCTCATTTATCATTCCATTTTTCATTCATTTGTTGTAGCTGCACGTTGAACAGCCTGCTACTTCCATTGATGTTTCAAGTGGTTAATAGTGATTATTTTCTTTTATCTTTGATGAATTAAAAGACTATTATGCATAATTTTACTAATGATGGTTTGTGGAGTGAGTTGTCACGTACAGGATGCTCATAGCCAGCTGTTACAGCCTTAACCAAAAACGCATGCCACATAAGAACACCCTGATTCGCATCTTGATTTGCGGACAGATGGAAACGAATCTCAAAAATCTGAGATATGGGTTTTGTGCGTAACATCCTCATTTACCTGACTCGCGAGGAAATATCCCAAACAAGCTACGGTTTGTGCTATGCAGGTGGTTCTTCGAGAGGGTATTTTCCAGATTTGCTGTTGCGGCCGGCTCCAAAGTTGCCAACAGTTACGGCCGTGTTCCAACTGTTGCAGATCACAAGCTGGGGGTTCAGTTCTTCATTTTCATGAGATAATTTTATGTATAAATATGTAATCAATCTCATTGATAGGGGGATAGATTGATAGAGATTAAGCATGATAGATTAGGCAGGATAGGAGATGCAAGATAGGAGAAAACACAATGTTATGATGTAGGATTTGATCCAGATCTGTTGTAATTCTTCCATTATGATAATACATGCTGGCAGTTTCTTAATTCTGGAGTTGTAGACTTTCATTGTGGAGATCCAGATCTGCTCAGTGGAGGAAGGGCCCTCTTCCCTGAGCAGATGCTGGTAGTGTTAATTGTAAGTGTGTTATTGTTTAGATCTGCTTATTATTTTGTTTATGCTTTCATTCATTAAGCTTATGATAGTTGTATGCTTTCATTCATTAGATCTGTCATAATCGTTGTGTTGATAATTCATTTGGTAAATCGTTGGCTAACATAACAATTCCTTAGATGTACGTAATCAGATCTTGTTTCATATGAATAGATCTTGTTTGAAGTATATTCGATTTACAGTTTTATTTATGAATAGGTTTGAGTATTGATTTATTTTCAAGCAGTTGTGACTTAGTTTACAAATAGTTTCGAGTGCATACCAATAGATAACAATGTCAGGTAGAAATTGTACTTGCATATATTTTGCACGATAGCTTTGAAATAAAAGACTTTCTCGGGTTGATAATTTATGTTTAGCACTCTGCATGTTAAGTTTTAATTAACTGACATATAGTGGGCACGACACATATCACCATACATGATCCACCAGATCATACAATGTATCCACCTGATACATAGACAGATACATGGTCCAAGCATGCAACATGATGCATATACAAAATACATACAAATGATCCTACTGATCATATCCAGCATCCAACATGATGCGTACATACATATAAATGATCCAACTGATCATATCCAACATCCAACATGATGCATACATACATATAAATGATCCAACTGATCATATCCAGCATCCAACATGATGCGTACATACATATACATATAAATGATCCAACTGATCATATCCAACATCCAACATGATGCATACATACATAAAAAAATGATCCAACTGATCATACAAAGCAGAAACCAAAATATCATCCTGATGCTCATCATCCAGCGCTTACATCCACAGCCATGTGAAGGATCCTCCTTCCAACATGCTTGGAATGGCTTCAGCAAATGTGTCCATCACTTCTTCCTCAAAGTGTCATCAATCCGAAGAACACCGAGCCTCTCTCTAAAGTACTCGAACTTCACCCTGGCTAGTGGCTTCGCCAGCACATCTACAATCTGCTTGTCCGTCGCAACATACAGGAGCTTCACAGCTCCTCTCTGCACCATATCCCTAATATAGTGATATTTGATCTCTATGTGTTTCGACCTATCATGAAACACTAGGTTCTCGGACAGCTTCACACAACTCTGGTTATCACAGAAGATACCAGTAGCATCCAACGGGAGATCAAATAACTCAGACAGTAGCTTTCGTAGCCATACTGCCTCACAACTAGTTGAACAGGCTGCAACATACTCTGCCTCAGCTGTACTCAGTGCTACGCAGGACTGCTTCCTGCTAAACCAAGAGATCACACCTGATCCCATACTAAAGCAGCACCCAGATGTGCTCTTCCTATCTGCAGCACTGCCAGCCCAATCTGAATCAACATAACCCTGCAAGTTAAAATTTTGATTCGCTTCATACTTGAGCCCATAATCCACTGTACCCTTCAGGTACCTCAGAACATGCTTTACTGCAACCAGGTGAACACTCCTCAGATCCGTCAGGAATTGGCTCAATGTGTTCACAGCAAAGCAAATATCCAGTCTTGTGTTCGTCAGGTACATCGAGGACCCAATCATCTGACGATACATAGATACATCAACCGGCTCAGATGAAGCATCACATATAAGCTTCAGATTCAATGCCATAGGTGTGGCCATGGCCTTGCAATCCATCATCCTGAATCTCTTCAGGATATCTACTGTGTACTTCCCTTGACCAAGGAAGATCCCACCTACACTTTGCCACACCTCCATACCTAGGAAATAATGCATCATTCCCAAATCTTTCATATCGAACTCGGTAGCAAGCTTCCTCTTAGCATCTGAAATCAATCGGTCATCTCCTGTTACAAATAAGTCATCCACATATAGGAGTAGAATCACAGGATTCCCTTCCTCAACCTTGTAGTAAAGGTTGGAATCCGCTTTACTCTTGGTAAAGCCCAAACTAGATAGGAAACTGTCCATCCTACCATACCAGGTTCTGGGAGCTTGTTTCAAGCCATACAAGGCTTTCTTCAATCTGCACACATATGACTCCCTGTCATGTATTTCGAAACCGAGTGGCTGCTCCACATATACTTCGTCTTCAACTACACCATTCAAGAAAGCAGTCTTGACATCCATCTGGTGTATTTTCCATTTCATTGCTGCAGCCAGGGAAAGTATTGTTCTGATGGAAGTATACCTGGCTACAGGTGCAAAATTTTCTTCATAATCTATTCCCTCTTTCTTAGAGAAGCCATGAGCTACGAATCTTGCCTTGTATTTCTCTACACTGCCATCTGCAGCATGCTTGATTTTGTAGATCCCTTTGGAAGTCACAATAGACTTCTCTTTAGGTCTTGGGACAACATCCCAAACATCATTCTTCATTATTGATTGGTATTCCTCAACCATGGCATCCTTCCATTCTTTCTTTTCCGCTGCTTCTTCATAACTGGAAGGCTCTTTGTTCATAATGTCACAGAGTAAAGCAACATAGCTGGTATGTGATCTGGTTCTCTTCTTTGCTCTGTGTTCTTCTTCTGGAATGCCAAATCTTTCTGCATCTTGAATGAGCTCTCTAGTCCATGCAGGTTTCCTCTTGTGAGAGTTATCCTCACGGGGTGGATCTACAGGTTCTTGCGGATCTTCAAACTCTCTAACAACTTCTGGAACTGCTTCAGTCATGGTAGTGTCTTGAAATCTAGTTTCCTTAGGTTCTTCATAAACTTCGATAGGTGCCTTCCTTGATTTGATGAATGCTGAGTTTTCATCAAATGTTACATCCCTGCTGACATCAATCTTCTTGAACCCTGGAAAGTATATTCTGTAAGCCTTCGAGCTTTCACTGTAACCCACAAAGATACCCTTCTTTCCTGAAGGATCTAGTTTAGTCCTCTTTTCCTTTGGGACATGAGTGTATACTGGACAGCCAAATATTCTGAGATGGCTAACTTCAGGTTTCTTACTAGAAAAGACCTCTTCTGGTGTCTTGTTGTCCAATATCTTGTGGGGTGTTCTGCTCTACACATATACAAATGTTCTAACTGCTTCTGCCCATAGATGCATAGGTAGATCCTGGTCATGCAACATTGCCCTTGCTACTTCCATGATAGTTCTGTTCTTCCTTTCTACAACTCCATTCTATTGAGGATTATAAGGAGTAGTCAACTCCCTCTTAATCCTTGAATCACTACAAAGCTTCTTGAAGTCACCTGAGGTGAATTCTCCACCATTGTCGAATTTGAATGTTTTGATCTTCTTGTCAGTTTGATTCTCCATCAAGGTTTTGAATTCCTTGAACTTATCAAACACCTCATCTTTGTTCTTCAAGAAGTATACCCAAGTCTTCCTGGAGAAGTCATCAATAAATGAGACATAGTAAACATACCCACTTAGAGAACTAGATGACATAGGACCACATACATCTGAGTGGATGATTTCCAGGATATCCTTTGCCTTGCTTTCACTGCTTGGGAAAGCCTTCTTAATGTTCTTACCTTTTGCACATCCTTTGCAAACACCTTCATGTTTGGTCTTGATTTCAAGAAGAACCTCTACAGCCTTACTTGCAATTGGAAGTGCCCTATAGTGCATATGAGCAAGTCTTCTATGCCAAAGTTCACTTGGCTCCATGGATTCATGCACCATGGCATGTTCAGGTTGTCCCTTCAATTTATACAAACCTCCCTCTTGCTCTCCAATCACTACTGCATCATCTATGGTCTTTCCCTTTGGCCACATTAGGACTTTGCCATCCACAAATGCAACCCTCATACCTTTTTCATCCAATGCAGAGATGGAGAGTAAGTTCTTCTTGAGCCCAGGTACATAAAGGACTTCTTTCATCTTCAAAGATTTTCCAGAATCTAGGTTGTAGGAGGGTTCACCACTTCCTTTGATTGGGTATTGATAATCATCCCCAAGTTTCACCTTATGGGGTGATTCATGTTCAGATAGGTTCACAAAAGATTCCTTAAACCCAGTCATGTGTTTGGAAGCCCCACTTTCAATTAACCAATCATTACAACCATGGGAGATAGTACCTGTGAGAGCAAAGATTAGAACATACTCTTCTTCACTTGACGATTCATCATTACTATCATCACTTTCTGCCCTTGCCGTCTTCTTGGGTGGTTCATCATCCTCGGCAGCATGAGCATGAAACCTTCTTTTGCTGCCCTTCTTCTTCTTGCTGGAGTTGTTGTTATTATCCCCTTTGTTCTTGGGACAATCTAAAGCAAAGTGACCCTTCTCCTTGCATGTGAAGCATCTTAGATCCTTCTTATTCTTTTGATAGGATCTCTTGTAGCGAGAGTGCTCCTTCTTGGGCTTGCTTGTTTTGGTGTGAGCTGCAAGAGCTTGATCTTCACCTCCCATCTTTTCCTCACGAGCTACAAGTCTAGCTTCTTCTTGAGAGCATTATTCCCACAATCTGTTGAAGGATACCAACTTCTTTCTTGCACAGATTCCTTGAATGAAGGAATCCCATGACCTAGGTAGGCCATTCAGAGTGGTCATGACAACTTCACCATTCTCCACCATTTCATCTGCTGCTTCCAATTGTTCCTTAATCTGGGAGACCTTAGAAAAATAATATTGAATGGTTTCTCCATTCTGAAACTTTACTCCTTTCAATTGGTTCCGCAGGGTCATCTTCCGATTTATGTTCTTCCCTTCAAATAGCTTGGTCAAAGAGTCAAACATCTCCTTGGGTGTCTTTAGAGAAGACACATGGGGTATGAGATGGTCTTTGATAGAATCAGCAATGATTCTCTTTGCCTTGACCAAGTTCTTCTTATGCAATACTTTATCCTCTTCATCCTCTGGGATAGGGATGTCTTCTTTTACATATGAGTCCAACTCATTCTCTTACAGGATTAACCCAATCCTATACTTCCAAGCTCGGAAGTTATCAGCCCCTTCAAGCTTATCCTCAAGCTTGGTGTGGTGAGACATCTTAAAGAGTACTTCAAATGGAAATAGAAAATATTTAGGTCTTACCACTTGAAATGCTAAAAACTGGATTTGGTCCCGGATTAGGGTTTGTCGAAAAAACCCTAAAAATTCAAAATGTGAATTTCAACTTTCTGAAAGGATAGAAAGATGCGCCTTGATGAGCCGATCAGCCTGGTGCATTCAGAATTTGAGATCAGCAAAGTTTTACCCTTCGGATTTGCCTTTTTGTCCTCCCGAGTTCACTAGGGAGAGTTCTGAATTAGGGTTTGAGTTTCCCAGAGATCTACCCAGCCAAAAATCTCGATCCAAAGCTCTAAAATTCGATTTTTGAAAGGAGCTTCCAGCTATGTCTTCAGATTCCAGAAATTCCTATTTTTGTGGAAACCCTAATTTTTAGGGCCAAATCTGAAAATGCTCAGAATTGAATTCTGATTGGACAGATGGATTCGCCTTGATGAGTAGAGTCAATCTACTATACTGCTTTTCCGAAATCTATGGAGAGAAACCCAATAAACAAGAAACTCAAGTTTCCGTCACCGCAAAATGTCTTCTTCTCAGGTTAGCTCTAATACCATGTTAAATTTTGAGCATTAATTCACAATACTCTAGGATCTTCACTGAGAGAATAACATATACAGTATATCAATGCATAACAATCACAATAAGCATGACAAGCATCACAAGAATCAAAATCATGAGAGACAAGAGACACAGAGTTTCCATGGGGAAAACCCTAAGGTGAAAAACCCCACAACTTCCTCAGAGATAGAGAGAGCAATGGCTCAACCAAAGTACAACCAAAATACACTTGAGATAGTCTCCTAGTAGCAGATGATCCTCCTCCTCACTAGTGCACCACTTTCTGAGTGAGAGAAGTGTGACTTTCCGAATGATCCAAATAGAGATCTCCTGATCTCTATTTATACTTAACCTGTTTGCCCAGTTACACTATGGGGCCGACTTGTCTATCTAGATACATCCACAATATAATATATATTTTAGGGCTGACCCCACACATGGTGGTCTAATAACCCATCGGCAAGTACACACACTTGCGACACTTGTCAATCCACATGACGACACTTCCTTATAGAGGAATAACACATCTCTAATAAGGGTACAATAAATATATATGAAATACATAGATGAAATACATTCCGAAGTTACATATACATCAACATGCCCCTCCAGAATAGTTAGTTCTTCTAAAGCATATATTACTTAATTATTGTGTAGAACACCAATCCAAAAAATGGGAAGATGACCCTTTCTTTGTAGAAACTCCAACATTAAACAACAAACCAGTACATAGCAAGAAGATTATTTTAAATAAATAAAATGACAAGGAAGCAAAAGAACTCCAAAGAATGAGTTTGATTCATCCCTCTTGTTCACAATATTTTTATGCTTGCTTTAAATTTTGTAACCATGCAGAATGAAAGCATGGAAAATAATGCTCGGTTATCAAGTATATTCCTTTAAATGCAGTTATTATTGATATAAAATGGCCACTACCAAATAAATATGAACTTATTCAAAGGGTGGCATTGAGAACTATTTTTTTTCCAAAATTTGAATGCAAATCCAGTTATCATCAGGTTAAAATTAAAGAAGATATTGGTAAAACAACCTTTTCTACTCTAATTTAAGGATGTTGAATATTGTGTCCAGTCTAATTTTACACTGAGTCTTGATGATGAACAAATTTGTAATGCCTTTCTCTTATGTCTAGAGATACAAGGAACATATATGATGTATCGATCATTCTATTGTTTTGTTGGTGCTCAGTGTACATTATGTTTGTAAAGCTAGTATTTACAAACATAATGTACATCGAGCAAGTTTGGAAATCAAAGCTAGTAGTTTTTTTTTTTAATTCCTGAATTACGTCACAAATCCGATGGCAACTCCATTAAATCCAACAACGTTTCCATACCTATGATGGAAAATGTT
Organism: Larix kaempferi; assembly: GCA_027924585.1. NCBI lineage: Eukaryota > Viridiplantae > Streptophyta > Pinopsida > Pinales > Pinaceae > Larix > Larix kaempferi. Next base: position 3,346,532 of record BSBM01000238.1, on the reverse strand, counting down.
GTCGTATTTTGTCTGATGTCTGTGGTTACCTCTGTCTCAACTTCGACACTGCCTTTGTCAGATATCCGACCGTTACTTATGTAAAATCTGTTGGAGATTCGACGTGGTCTTGGTCGGATATACGACTTATGAGTATGTAAATTCAGTCGGATATGTGATGTATTATTGGTCGGATATCCGACCTTATTGTATGTAACTTCTGCCGGGTATCCGACCTTGTCGTATGTAACTTCTGTCGAATATCCGACAGCAAATTGGTTGGATATTCGATGATCTGGAAAGTAATTTTCGTCGGTTATGCGACATGTATATTAAGATAAATGTGTCGGTTATTTGACATTTTAGTGTCAGTGATTTGAAAAGACCTTGTTGCTGTCAGATATTCGTCAAAGTTTCATCGACGTTTAAAAAAGAAAGGTTTGTCGGATTGTCGACGGAGTGATGTCGAAATTCAAACATATATGTCGTCGGATTTTGGGTTCAAATTTTTCCGTGTATGATGACCAGTACACCAGGTGGACAAATTTTCATGAGGATAGAGACAGAACAGTGCCAGAGTTTACCAACATATTCCATACCCTGCGCTCTAAAATGGGTATTAGAGACTCTGAATAGAACTTGGTCCTAAAGTACCGTAGCAGCCTCCATAGGTCCATTCTGACAGATATGGATTTCCTGGACATATCCTCACTAGGAGCATCTTATCGGTATGCTGTAAAGATCGTGCACAAGTTTAAGCAAAATAATAAGCGTGATTTTGGGTCTGCAAATCAACAGCAGAATCCTGGAAAATGTGTCCCTAATTCACAAAGAAAATGCTAGAGAAAGGACAACAAAAGCCCTGAAAACTAGCCCAAGCCACATGCGAAGAAGGGTAATGGGAAATCGAAGAAGGACATTGACAATTGGTGCGAATTCCACAAGATCCCTTGGCACAACACTGATGAATGCCGCTAAACAAAATCCTTGTTAGTTGAGACTAAATCCCCGGTTTCAGACTCCTATGATGTAGAGGCATAAAAGGGAAAGAAGATCATTGACGCGCGAAACCTAGTTTCACCGTTGCAACCGCAAATATCCAACCAGAAGAGTCAGAGGATCCAGAGGAAGGGGAGCACCTCTTACATTCACAACTGTGGGTGCATGGGACTCCACTACATTTCATTGTTGATAGTGGTATCCAGAAGAAACTCATCTAGGTCGAGGTCATCAAAAGGTTGAAGCTTCTAACAGTTCGACATCCCCAACCATACAACATCGGTTGGCTGAGACAAGGAAGAGACATCTGCGTCAGTCAACAATGTCTCCTTTCCTACAATATAGATCCCTTCAAAGATGAATTAATGTGTGATGTTGACCCGCTTGAAGTTTATGATGTTCTTTTACGACAACCATATATGTGGAAATGTCATGCTGCGTATGAGTCTAGACCTTTTAGTGTCATTATTACTTTGGGAAAGAAACTCTAGAGGATACCATAGACACTTCCCACTACTGCAGTGTCCCTCATCACAAGTAAGTAGTGCAGGAAGGTAATCTCCCAAATAGGGAAATTCATACTCTTCACGGTCCATTATGAAGGTGAACAAAAGATCGCAACAACATCCACCACCTCCACACAAAACCCCTCTATGCAGTAGAAACATGTGGACAATATCGTGGAATCATACAAAGACATATTCACCACACCTATTGGGGTGCCAGTACATTTCCAGGTCAAGCATTCCATTGATTTGATACCCGGTGCGCCTTTACCTAACGATCCAGTATACAAGCGTTCCCTCATGGAAAATGAAGAAATCAAATGCCAAATTAAGGATTTAATCCAAAAGAGGTACATTCGATAGCTCCTCACTGTGTGGGAGCCCAATTGTGTTGGTACAAAAGAAAGATGGGACATGGTGACTCTGTATTGACTACTGATATTTAAACAAGATCAGATTTCGGAATCAGTATCCCATCCCTAGGATCAACGACCTTCTTGACCATCTCAAGGTGCCAAATATTTTAGCAAGATTGATCTGAAGTCTGGCTACCATCAAGTGCGAATTGAGAACACTTATGTCTGGAATACTGCCTTCAAATCCTGCGAAGGCCTCTTCTAGTGGTTGGTCATGTCTTTCGGCTTGACTAATGCTCCAAAAATGTTCATGAGGATGATGGACGCTATCCTACGACCATTCACCAATTATTTTTTGGTCGTATATCTAGATCATATCCTCATCTACAACAGAACATGAGCGGAACATTTGCAACATATCCGCTAGGTCCTTAGTACCCTGTGGCAGCACAAGTTATACACCAATCTAGAGAAGTGCTCATTTAGGATGGAGAGGGTTCAGTATCTAGGATACAAGGTGGACGAACATGGTTTTCATGTGGATCCAACCAATATCCAATCCATTCACGATTGGCCAACCCTGAAAACTATCCAAGAAGGATTGTTATGCCACCTGGGCCATCTCTATGTTCCTTCAAGCGAGTGTGCGAAGATGATTTGGGAAGCGCATTACAGTTGTGTGGCAGGGAACTTCGGCACCAAAAAGATGGTGGCCATATTTCATAATAATTTTTATTGGCCCAAGCTCCGACAAGATGTTGGGAAATACATTAGATCCTGCACTGCTTGCGCCATCGCGAAACCTGCCATAAAAAAGAAAGAGTTGTACACCCCTCTGCCCACTCCTAATGGGCCATGGGAATTCATGTCCATGGATTACATGTCTGGACTACCTTCAACCAAGCATGGTAATGACTATGTGTTTTTGGTCATGGATCGCTTCTCTAAGATGGCCATTTTGATAGCTTGCAAGGAGAACATATTTGCTGAAGCCACTGCTAAGCTCTTCTTCGAGCTTGTTTGGGTTCATTTTGGGCTGCCACATACTATCATTTTCGATCAGGATAGCAGGTTCCTAAGCACTTTCTGGTCCATCCTATAGTCATTGATGGATACCAAGATCACTAAATCGACTTCCTTCCACCCCCAGAGCGATGGACAAACATAGGTAGTCAACAGGATGATTCTGCATATTATGAGAATGTACAATTCTAAGCATCCTCGCACATGGGATGAGAGCCTTCCTTATGTTCAACATAGCTATAATAGATCCCTTCATAGCACTACTCGCCATAGCCATTTTCAAGTGTGCATAGGGTTCCAACCACTGGCCCCAATCGATATAGTTATGCCCATTACATCCACACGGGAGGAGTATTCAGATGCTCAGACTGAGGCTGATAAAGCCACCAGATTTGTTGAGTGAATCCAGCACATCCTCCAATAGGTCCATGACATTTGGGAAAAGGAAAACACTAAGTAAAAGCAACAACATGACCAACATCAGGTAACAGGTTTGGTTGCATTTGCAGAAAGAGAGGCTCATAGGACCCCATAGAAATCTTCAACCACTTCAATATGGGTTGTACACCATCACCAAGGTAGTTGGTGAAAATGCATTTGAATAAAGCATTCCTCCAATCCTTGGAATGCACCTAGTATCCAATATGGATCTCCTTCGCCCATATTTTCTACCATTGTTGGATACCTCAGAGGTGGTAGAGCAATTAACACCTACAGAGTTTAATACTGACTGCATAGAATATGAAAATATTGACCAGATCATGGATAAGCAAGTTAAGGGAACCCACCAACAAAAGATCCAACTATACCGGGTTGTCAAAGCAGGGCAAGTACTCCACCAAGGAAAGTGGCTCACCAGGAATTATGTTCAACAAAAGTTTCCTTGTTTGATGGGGGCACTCAACGTAATGGAGACCATTTATTCCTAAGGGGAGAGGAATTATCCAGATGGACGTAGGTGGACATTTACCTATTCCACTGGCTCAAAACAGTTTTCTAGTAAATTTTCTATAGTTTTTCGGGTCCTGCACTTCTGGGGCCATTTTGAGTCCCTAAACGACATTTTTTGAAAATTCGGGGGGAGGGGGTGGGCAATGTTTTCCAATAACATACATTGTATTATATTAGAAAATTGTAAATATCAGATAGACCTTTCCAATGGGCTATCAAGTGTCCCAAACTGATATCGTATGCAAAAGTTATGTCCTCGGGTAGTTGACTGTTCAACTAATCACCTTGGGGCTGCAAACTTTATGATGGTTCATCTTCTAGGGTTAGGTTTTTGTATGTTTAGGGTTATTTCCCTCATGATTATGATAAATAGGATCTTTCAGCTTCTTCTTGTATTCAACTTGTCACGAATGAATGTAGCCGGCACATCTCTTGTCAGAGATATAGCTACCACCATTCTAACTGCTTTTATTTTACAGTTTGTTCTATTTCATTCATTTTAATAGAATATGATTTTACTGTATTACTGTGTTTATTTCCATATATCTGTGTATGTGAACATATATATACTCTTTCATTTCGTTCTCACATAAATCTGGATAAGTGGTATTAGATCCTTCTGCTCTTGTGGTTTCTCAGTGCATGTTCTTGATGAGATCTGAATATCGAGAGTTGGGTATCGAACTGGGTGAGCTTGGGGAAAACCCCTCTCGTCAGCCCAAGAAGGCTCACATGGAGGGGGAAGAAAGGAGAGATGACGGATTAGGAGATCATATTAATCTATTGCTCGAGGAATCTTTCACGTGACAGAGGAATGAGATGATGGATAACTTCATCTAGATCCTTCGAAGAATGCCGACGACAGCGAATGCACCTTCAATGATCAACCGTTTCGGGGGTGAGAATCCATTCAAGGTACAAGTTAAATTTGAAATTAACTTGTTTGAAGGAAAGATAGATGCAAATGATTTGGAGAGATGGTTAATTCTCTTAGAGGTTTACTTTTCTGTTCAAAATTTTTCTGACACCAAAAAGATCACATTCACGCTCCTTAAGACCCTTACCCATATCAAAGACTGGTTAGCGGGGTACTGTGAGAGGCATTCAAGAGATGAGTCTGAAATATTTAGGACATAACCCACTTAGGCAGATTTTTTTGTTGCCTTCAAGGAGGATTTCTACCTAGTCCGAAACTATGATGACCAGTACACCAGGTGGACAAATTTTCGCGAGGATAGAGACAAAACAGTGCCAGAGTTTACCAACATGTTCCATACCCTGCGCTCTAAAATGGGTATTAGAGACTCTGATGGAACTTGGTCCTAAAGTACCGTAGCGGCCTCCATAGGTACATTTTGATGGAGATGGATTTCCTAGACATATCCTCACTAGGAGCAGCTTATCGATATGACGTAAAGATCGTGCACAAGTTTAAGCAAAATAATAAGCATTATTTTGGGTTTGCAAATCAACAGTAGAAGCCTGGAAAAGGTGGCCCTAATTCACAAAGAAAAGGCTAGAGAAAGGACAACAAAAGCCCTGAAAAACCAACCCAAGCCACATGCAAAGAAGGGTAATGGGAAATTGAAGAAGGACACTGACAATTGGTGTGAATTCCACAAGATCCCTTTGCACAACACTGATGAATGCCGCTCAAAACAATCCTTGTTAGCCGAGACTAAATCCTCAAATCCAGACTCTGGCTAAGACTATGATGTAGAGACAGAAAAGGGAAAGCATATCATTGACGCGGAACCTAGTGCCACCATCACAACTGCAAAGATCCAACTAGAAGAGTCAAAGGAGTCAAAGGAAGGGGAGCGCCTCTTCCATTCACAACTGTGGGTGCATGGGACTCCACGACATTTCATTGTTGATATTGGTAGCTAGAAGAACATCATCTCGAACGAGGTCGTCAAAAGGTTGAAGCTTCCAACGGTTCCACATCCCCAACCATACAAAATCAGTTAGTTGAGCCAAGGACGTGACATTCGCGTCAGTCAACAATGCTGCCTTTCCTACAACACAAAGCCCTTCAAAGATGAGGTAATGTGTGATGTTTCCCCGCTTGAAGTTTATGATGTTATTTTAGGACAATCATATATGTGGAAACGTCATGGTGTGTATGATTCTAGACCTCACAATGTCATTATTACTTTCGAAAATAAACTCTACAGGATACCAGAGGCACTTCCCACTACTGCAGTGTCCCTCATCACAGGTAAGCAGTGCAGGAAGGTAATCTCCCAGACAGGGAAATTCGTCCTCTTCATGGTTCATTCTGAAGGTGAATGAAAGATCGCAACAACATCTACCACCTCCACACAAAACCCCTCTACACAGCAGAAACAGGTGGAAAAGATCGTGGAATCATACACAAACATCTTCACCAAACTTGTTGAGGTGCCAGTACAATGCTAGGTCAATCATCCTATTGATTTGATACCTAATGCGCCTTTACCTAAGGGGCCAGTATACAGGCGTTCCCTGAAGAAATCAAATGCCAGATTCAATATTTAATCCAAAAGGGGCACATTCGACCTAACTCCTCACCTTGTGGGAGCCCAATTGTGTTGGTACAGAAGAAATATGGGACATGGCGACTATGTATTGACTACTGAGATCTAAACAAGATCATAGTTCGGAATCAGTATCCCATTCCCCGAATCGACGACCTTCTTGGCTAGCTCAAGGGTTCCAAATATTTCAGCAATATTGACCCGAAGTTTGGATACCATCAAGTGCCAACTAAGCAGACTGATGTCTAGAAGACTTCCTTCAAATCCCGCGAAGGCCTCTTTGAGTGGTTGGTCATGCCTTTCGGATTGAATAATGCTCTAGCAACCTTCATGAGGATGATGGATGATATCGTACGACCATTCACCAATTATTTTGTGGTCGTATATCTAGATGATATCCTCATTTACATTAAAACATGGGCAGAACATTTGCAACATATCCACTAGTTCCTCAGCACCATGCGACAACACAAGTTATACGCCAATCAATAGAAATGCTCATTTGGAATGGAGAGGGTTCAGTATCTGGGATACATCATGGACGAACATGGTTTTCATGTGGATCCAACCAAGTTCCAAGCCATTCACGATTGGCCAACCCCAACAACTCTCACATTGTTTCGCATCTTCCTAGGCCTTTCCAAATTCTATCACATATTTGTGTTGGGATTCTCTAATATTGCTTGGTCCCTTAGCCAGGTGACCGAAGGGGGATATTGTTATCGGACAATCCACTTGAGCGGACGCGAGCCAGATCTCCCTAGCTCAAAGTGAGTCTAGAACAAATAGAACAGACTACCAATGCATTTCCTAGATCTACTTAAGGATTGAGTACTAGATGTCTTACCTTTTCCTACACAATCCTTTCTCCTGAATGTTGCTCCACGTCTCACGGTCGTCAGATCCAAGCTGCAAGACCTATCAAGACAAGAAACAAGAGAAACTAGTAAAATACATCTATACAATAAGAGACCTAAGTAAACAGTTAAGCAGGTAAACTACTCAATATCATTACACACATGAACAACATTGGTGGGAAGCATTTGTATTACTGCAAATAGAGGAGTACATGATAGAGATATAGAACCACAACCAAGGCTTAACGCTATAGCCCTTCTCCGACAAAGCTAATTGCCATATCCTTCCAAGGAAGTATGAGTTCTCCAATATGTGAGTGGATATGCTCTAAGAATGATTTCACCAGCATGTAGATACCATAGTCTTCCCCCCTTTGGGATGGGAGTGAGCTTCATTTATATAGGACTAAATGGATAGGATAGGTTGAGAGATGGCAGGAGAGGCTTAAGGGATCTCTCCAAAGGTCTAGGAACCGAGTGCCAGCTCCTCCAAGAAGTCAGGGATAGGGTCCCAAGTCAGCAAGCTTCGAGATGGACCTCGAAGAAGCTATTTTTGCCACTTGACTGACTTCATCGCACCCTATAATGGAGCAAGGTGCGACGTCGCATGTTTCTAGTGTGCAGCCTGCGACAACCCTTCAAAACTGAGCACAATTGGGTACAGATCCTCCTAGGATGATTACTTAGTCCAAGTATCCTCAGGGGTGTATACACTAAATCTTATGATGAGTAGATTTTGGGTGTAACAGAATGCCCCCCAAAGCATGAAGCTGTTGAAGATAGACAGGTGAAGTGCTTTGATAGAAGTAATGGAAACAAACTTGTCGGACGAAGGACACTGCTACAGTACAACTGAATCTGAACTGACAATCTCATATGAAGTACAACATGGCTGCCGACCAATACATTGCAGATCCATGGTAGTAATGACCGACTGAACAAAATCATGGCTACTAGACACAAGCGTAGATCCATGATGAGATGATAACACAGCCACAACCAATACAAAAGTGGATCCGTGTAATATAACTCAAATATAAATTTCATCGCAAACTGGGTAAAACATGACTCCCCAGGGTCTTCAAGCTGAACCCGCAATGATACGAATCTATCCATGTGATTACAAATGTCTTAACGTCGAACATGGTAGAAACCACTTGATTACTGGCCATTGATGTAAACCGTTAACAAGTGCGAGGGAGATCACCATTGATGTCAATGATTCCCAAGGTATCATAGTACATATCATCAAGCGTGAATAAATGCGTTGAAGTCGAATGCGAGATGAAATCTTTCAATCAAGAGTCAATGATGTAAACTCATGATGAAAGTGAGGTAACCTGCCATTGAGGCATGCAGGGCCAAGGTACTTGACTGGTTTCTAGATTCGATCCTCGGATGATGAGTTGAAGTCGACAAGGATGAATCCGTCGAAGGAGGGCCATGATGAATCCCCCATCAATCGACACGAAACATGGCAAAAGATGTATAGAGTAGATCAGATGGTATAGTAACATGTGAGACTGACACAAAGTAAACCGATATGGTGACGGGTGTACTGACTGCAGATGACAAATGATAGACGTGTTCTTGAACATGAGCATGGCATGACTTGGCAGTATTGACACAATGAGTACGACGCAAACTTCTAATGCAACCAATGATGGGATCTTTCTTTGAATGACTCAAAGGAGTAACAGGACTCAGAGAGTAAGTGGGGACTCATAAACAAACGGATGACCCAAGTACTATATGCAAATGCAGATGAGTGCCATGTTCAAGAACGACTACGTACTGCCACTAATAAAGTATGTAACACAAACACTTTCCATTTTCCCCATCATGAATGATGAGTGCCTCATGTGTTTTTTACGATCTTGATGAGGGTAACCAGATGCTTGGTATAGCTCATCTCATAGATGAGTCCAATCCCAAATATTTTTCGAACCTGAGATAGGAGGGGTTCGTCCCATGACGGGCCCTTCAATGTGAAAATTTTAATGAGTCCATAGAAGGTAAACTCAGTCGTCATTTCATGTTTAGAGAGTATGAAAAGAACTAAAGAAGACTCCAACGGTCCTTTTTTGTAAAGTTAGCCTCATCGCCCGAAAAAGGGTAAAACAACGCGGGAGAGGACTCTTCCAGTCATGATTGGCTGGAGTATACATTTTTCGTAATTAGTGCCTCTTGGTCTGAAAAAGGGGTAAACTATCACCAGGAAGACGACCATTCAAATACTTTAACAAGCGTGAACGTGACAAGTTCGCTTGGCAATCTTTTCATTTTTCGAGAGCCTGAAAAGAGCTTAACGGTAGACTCCCAAGGGGTGTCCTTTTCCATGGAAGTTTAACGAGCCCGAAAAAGTGATAAATCATAACTCGGTACTTGTTCTCATAGTTCTGTGAGTACGAGAACAAATGAAGAGTAAACTCATCATCACGCAATAATTACAGACTAACCGTTGCAAAAATAATGACAAAACGTTCAAGGGAGTGTTCATACTTGTGATGACCGTAGTGATACGAGAAACGGCACAAAAGACCACTTACAACTCCTGCACACTAGAAAATGTGTCAAATAGCCTCAAATATGACAAAAATGGTCAAAAACTATGATAAATGGCCCAAGAGCATCAAAATATTTGAAAAGGAATATTCCATTCTATTTATAAATAGAAAAATGGGCCAAAATAGATTTCATTGTTTCTTTTGCCAATTTGGTAGGAGAAGTACCAATTTGGAGCCAAAAATTCCCTTGCCGATTCCGGGAGCTATGATCCACCATTTCACCAACCGTCCGGATCAGGTAGGCCTAAACTTCATCCAGCAACTTTCCAGTGGATTAGATTTTGTTTTTAGGTTCATTTTTTGGGTTTTTTGATGAGTTCATGGAGGGCTACTACGCTTTCGGCTCGTCACAGTTGGCCCTTTCGGGACCTGCGACGAGACCGAGTCATCGCAAGCCTCAAATCGGTGAAGTGAGATGACATCACATGGTACGCAAACGTACAGTGCGACGGCGGAGTTGCAAATTCCAAACATAAAAAAGAATCCAAAAAATGGACTTGTGAAGGTTGAAGCAGGACTTGACAGTGTTTAAATGCTCTTCTTGGCAGGTTGCTTGCTAGCCAACATGGTTTTAGAGTGGCAAGAACGAGAACACGAAGTAGAAGATGAACAAGCTACCAATGATCCATAATGCGTGGATTCCTTGAGGAACTGTGGTTTTCTCAAGTTCTTTGAGATTCAGGGGATGAGATCCCAAATCCCATTGCTAGCACACATGCTACAGAGTTGGGATGCGACCCAACAGTATTTCGTGATTGGTGAGCACATCCTCATAATAGATGTTGAGGACATCTATTTTCTCACAGGTCTGTCCCAGAGAGGGGAACCTGTACATCTTACTAGAACACGGGCCAGTGACCTCATGACATGGTGTCACAGCATTGTATCGCTACTTCTCGACCTTCCAGTGGGAATATTCTTATCAGGGATGTGGTGAGATGCCCACTGCGTACCATATTGTTTACTATTACTAGAGCGGTGGGTATCCAAGCCCCACACACGGCTACTCGGACCCAGATGCTTTATGCGGAGGACTGCATGTCCCCCATGGTTTTCAACTGGTGTGAGGGTCTCCTCACAAACCTCCGAGCTCAGCTGACCAAGTGTCGATGGGGAGAGCTCAAGCAATTTGGTTATGGTTCAATCGTGGTATCGTTTCTCTTGGAGCGGATCCCTCTCTTGCACCCATAGGTGGTATTGGATGATAGGGAGCTTCGAGATCCTCACATGCTCAGATGAGATGAGGTGATGACTCATCATGGTGGAGGACCCATCATCAACTTTGGTCCTGAGTTCTTCAGCTAGCTGGAAGGCCAATTACTCATGGTCGAGGACTTTCCATACAGCAGCACGGAATTCTGAGAGGATCCTGACTTAATGCTTCCAGAGGGTGCAGCATGGGGTGACATAGGTGAGAACAAAACCCTTGTACTTTTAATTTTGTATATTTATCATTTTTTTGATGCAGTGCTGACAAGTATATAACATGTGTGTGTAGATGTGGGGCCCATACGACCGGTAGGACTTTCTCTCCTGGCAAGGAGAGACAAAGGTGGGGAAGCAGTTGTGCCCCCAGGTGCTCATGCTGCCATCGAGGAGATGGAGGGGGTATACAGGAACTTATCCCAGCTGACAGTGGAGGTTCTTGAGCCAGTGATAGATGACCTGCCGAGACCTATGCAAAGGTTTTGGGTTGGAGCGTCTGTACGCTTCAATTCCCTACTCCGCAAGGTGGCGAGGACCGTGGATTGCTTCCTCACTCAGCGATAGCGTGCCGTCCGTGCTAGGGGTGGTGTACAGGTCAGGAGTTAGGCCTGATGACACTATTATACTTGTACTGAGAGCTTAGAGGCCTCAGATTTTTACTACTGAACGCTATGATGCTTCAGATTTTTGTAGAGACTCACTGAAAGCCATCGTGCTTCAGATTTTGTACCATCACTACTTTTGAGCGATATATATATATATACTGACATTCTCGGCGATTTATACATTATGTGTTTTAAAATGATGAGTGATGTGATCTTGTTTACATGTTTGCTTTTATACATTACATTATTTACATGTTGTGAATGCTTTTACATATTATGAATATTATGTGTGTGTGATGTACCAATCCAAAATGAAGTTGGCCATCGAGTCAGCAACTATGTTTAACTCTCGTGGAATGTGCAGGTATTGAACAGATTCAAATGACCTTTCCATGAGACGTACTCGTCTGAAGAGACGGAGTAAGGTGGGATCACAGATGACATAAACCTAGTTAAGATGGGTAACCACAAATTGAGAATCCATGTGGATGACAATGTGGTTCATACCCAAAAAAATGGCGTTAGCTAGGGTTCCGATTTCTGCCTGATATTATGTGGCATTGTTGGTCACAAACCCTAGGCAACTTCCTCCTGAGCTAATGAGCTCACCTGTTGGGGAATATAGTACCTAGGTTGCCGAAGCAAGGTTACGGGTATGCCGGCTGGTGCCATCCGTGAATCCATAGCACATTGCCATCTGCACACGCAGACAGAACATGGTATAAGGAGCGGAAACAAGATCTAAAGACACTCAAAAAAATAAAAGCGTCACAGTACACACAAAAACACAAAAAACACGCCATGTATAGTATATACAAGAAAGTCTAAGCATGGCGAGTTTAGGCGTAATATCTCTTCAGGTAAAGCCCATTGCGGGGTTCACCCAAAGAGATTCCGTCATAGTATTCAAGCTCGTAAGCTCCCTTCTCCAAAACACGTTTGACAATGTAAGGTCCATGCCACATGGATTCAAACTTTCCTGCTCCTAGTTTGTCGTGCTTCTGGTCATAAGTGAGGACCAGGTCACCCTCGTTAAAGATATGAGGTTCAACTAACTTGTCGTATTGGGCTTTGATGCGTTTCTTGTGTGCTTCATTAGCAAGAGCGGCATCTCGGCGGGACTCGTCAAGTTTTGCTAAGTGCAAGAGACATTCTTCCTCGGCAGTAGTGTTAGGAAGAAGTTAGACAGCGAGTTGTAGAGACGGAATTTCGCACTCTATAGGTAGGACAACCTCCAATCCATATACCAATTGAAAAGGAGTGAAGCTTGTGGCAGTTTTGACGGAATTTCGGTAGGCCCATAACGCTGAAAAGAGCATGTTGTGCCAATTGGACTTATGTGTCCCTACCATCCTTTGGATCATAGTTTTCAAGACATTGTTAATGGCCTCGACCTGTCCATTGGACTGCGGGTAGTAGGGTGTTGAATTTTCATGGCGAAAACCCAACTTATCGCTCAATTCATCAACCATATGGTTCTGAAAATGGGAACCATGATCGGTAACAATCGCCTGAGGAACTCCGAACCGCGCTATTACATGATTGAACATGAAGAGTGCGGCGGTTTTGCCGTCGTTCAGGTATGTAGGCATAGCTTCGGCCCACTTTGTAAAGTAATTCACAGCTACAATGATATAACTATGCCCCCCTGCCGAGGTAGGCTTACAATGCATAAATTCAATGCCCCATTTCGCGAAGGGTCCCACGGCAATAACCGGGTGTAACGGGGTGGGATGGGTGCGCTTCTTCGTGTGGAAGTGTTGGCAAGGAGGAAATTTTTTTACGGCCTCAATACAATATTTTAAGATAATAGGCCAGAAATATCCTACGCGCAAAATCTTCTGGGCTGTAGCCATCCCAGAGAGGTGACCCCCACATCCCCCAGCGTGACAGTCATTGAGAACGCATTCAGCCTCATCGTGAGTGAGACAACGTCGGAGAATTGAATCAACACCATGGTGATACAAAGTATCATTGATGATTAAATAATACTTTGCATGGTGACATATCTTACGATGGTCGTTGCGAGAGAGTTGAGGGTTGAAGTGTTGGGTTTGAAGATATAATGAGATATCTCCATACCATGGATCGGTCGTATTGATGAGAAACAATGATTCGTCTAGAAAGGAGTCATTGTGCTCAACTTCTGCATCAGGACAGGGAAGGTCACAAATGAGCTCGGCAAACACCAAAGACTTCTTTGACTTGGCTTTCTCGAAAAGAAGATAAAATTCTTGCAGTATTACGATCCTGCGTGAATACTTGCCCCCAAGCACCTGACGTGTTAGTATGTGGTACATGGGGTTCGAGTCGGCGATGATGGTGGTGGTGCAGAGCAAGATATAGTGTCGAAAATTCTGGACGGCAATGACCGCTGTGAATGCGAGTTTTTCGACATGTGAATATCTAGTTTCAGCGTCAGCAAGATCCTTACTTGCATAGTATATTACATGTTCCTGGGCGTTTTGATCCTCCTGTACCAAAACCATGGCGATAGTGGTAGCAGAAGCGGCGAGATATAAGATATAATCTCGATAATAATTAGGCAGTTGGAGCATGGGGGCATGCGTGATGGCATGTTAGATACTGTTAAAGGATTTTTGAGCTTGGTCATCCCAAATGAAGGGGACGTCCTTCTTGAGCAGTCTCATATACCCCTGAGTCTTCTCCATGAAATTGCAAACAAAACGTCTTAAGTAAGTCACCTTCCCTTGAAGACTTTGAAGTTCCGTCACATCAGTTGGGGGTGGCAGGTTGATGATGGCCTCCACCTTTAAGGGATCAATATAGATCCCATCCTTCGAAACGATAAATCCTAAGAGGCGTCCGAACTCAACGCAAAAGATACACTTATGAGGATTCAGACGGATATTGTATCGTCTGCATCTGAGGAAAATGGCCATCAGATGATCAATGTGGAACTCATGCTACTTTGAATGAGCAGGGAGATCGTCCAAGTAAGGTTCCAAAAAGTCCTTGATATCATGGAAGGCATACGACATAGCCCACTGAAACGTGGCGCCAGCATTTTTAAGGCCAAACGGGAGTTTGTGGTATGCAAACATTCCCCACGGAAAGATGAAAGCCGTCTTATGTTGGTCAGCTGGGTTGATCTCAATTTGGCTGTAACTAGAAAAGCCATCCATAAATGAGAAGATGATGCTTCCGGCACAATTGTCGATAATTTGGTCGATGAAGGGGGTCGGGTAGTTGTCTTTCGGACAAGCCCGGTTAAGGTCCCGATAATCGACACAGACATGAATGGTACGCTGTTTTTTCTTCACAGGGACGACGTTTAAGACCCAATCCATCAATGGGACAGGATAAATAAAACCAGCCTTTAAGAGCTTTTCAATTTCTGCCTTAATTGTCGTAGTCTTCTGAGGGTGTACCGGTCGCAATTTTTGGCGTATAGATTTGATGTCGGGATAGGTTTTTATTTCGTGAGAAACAATTGCAGGGTCTATCCTAGGCATCTCCTCATAGGACCAAGCAAATACTTCTCGAAATTGCTTGAATAAGGCTGTGCCAACAGCTATTTCTTCAGGGGAACACTTCTGGCCTATGCAAATGTGTTCCACTATACCAGGTTTCACCGAGATGTCTACCGGGGTGGTTGGCTCAATTTTGGCCAAGTTACCCTCTGTGTCCGTAAGACATGTAAGGATGGGGGAATGAGGGAATGGGTAGATATCTGGTGAAAAGAGGGCATGGATGTTGTTCTCTATGTACTCCAAAGGAGGAAGAAAAGATGACCTGTGGTGGAGATCATCCCATGGACTATCATCAACATTCATAAATTCCATGATGGACTCATCTAAATGAAAAGTCTGAAGTAAGAGATCAGGTAGAGATGACGTCCGTCGTAGAGAACAAGATGGAGAGGCCACTGTTAAATGGTCCTCTGGTGCTGATTGGATAGCCTCATAAATACGTCAGCGGGTGAAAGAGGCATTATATCTCCAAGCAGGTGTGTTGTGGATTCATCCGGTACAAGCCAAGCATCGGTAGAGTGAGATAAAATCTCTGTGGAGATCATGTTCACTGTAGAAACATGATTAGGGGGGTCCGCAGCTAGAAAAACGCCCAGGAGAGATGAATCTTTCAAAAGGCCAACCTCTATACTCTCATACTGTTTTGACATCTATCCAATGGAAGGAATATGGTCACCAGGATGAGTAGTAGCATATGGTGTATGAAAATCTAATTGGTCGATAGTAACAATTCATCCTTGGTGGGGGAATTGTACTATGTGGAAGACTGAAGAGGCTACTGCCTGTATGGTGTAAAACCAATTTCAACCAAGCAAGATATTATAATATAACGGGGTAGAGACCACTTCCATGTTAATGGTTACGGTCTTTCTACCTAACTCAACTGCAAGAGCTTGTAAGATCCCATGAGGTTGAAAGCCACGCCCGTCGAATGCTTTCAACGTGGTGGGAGAACGATTCAATTCGGGGGAGCCAATGACTCTCCAACAGGCGATTGACATGACAGAAGTGGAGGCACCTTCATTCAAAAGGGTACGATGGACAATCTTCCTAGCAATGTTCACAAAAACTTGGAATGCGAGCTGGTGTGAGAGCCTCGACTTAAAGTTGTCAAGTCGGAACATGATGGTATTCGAGGAATCCGGGTCGACTGCACCAATGGTTGCAAGGAGAGTTTTGCATTGATTAGGACAATTATGCAAAATTTCCAGGGTAGACATGGCGCAAGGAGTTTGTGCCAAGTCTTCTACGATATTGTAATTTTGTGCTGCACAAGCGTTCGGATTGAAAACAACTTTTCGAATCGTGTTCTTGGGCAGTCGCAATATCGAGTCTAAGGAGGGCTTCTCAATGGTGAGAGAAGTTGATGGTACAGTGACATCAGTTAAGGAGTCAGAATATTTTTCAGTATTACTTCCAGTGGATTCCTTCGAAGGGACCAGTTCGTAAGATCGTGAGCGAGTGTTCAAATTGATCATCTCGTTACACACCATGAGAACATGCGCAGTATTGGATGGTTCCCCTTGGGCTGGGGGGGTTGAGCAATCATCTGCTAGTTTTGAGTAGGAAACAAATCATTGAGGACTGTGAGAGTTGGTTTTCCCCTAAGAAACTTTTGTACTTCGTCTCTATGGGGACATTCTTTGGAGAAATGGTCATCTCCACACAGTAAACAAGGATACTTTGGTTTTCGTTTCTGCTTGGTATTGTCGGGAGTGCTCTTTTTTGTTCCTGCTGGGCGGAAGACTTTTTGGGTTTCCCCTTGTTCTTCTTTTTACCGCTAGACTTTGGAGATGAAGTTGATTGGACAAAATTCACCTCTTCAGTTACAGCAAGAGGGGCTGGCTTGGTGGTGCTGTGGCCAGCCTGAGTCGGATTGGATGATCCAACAGTGCTAGTAGCAGGCTGGGTGTTAAGGGAACCAATGATTCCATCGGCTTGGAGTCCCTTATGTGGTTTCGCAGGGTCATTAACGTCACGGGGCGCGTCAGGGAGAATATCAAACAAAGTGCCGGATTGAGTGTAGACGAGGTGTAGCACATGGGCACTTGCGATGGCTTGTTCTTCGGTGACATCACCTCACATAGCAACGTCTCTTGCTATGGTAGGGATGAGGGATTTTGTGAACCAGTCTGCTAGGAGCTAATCTGGAATAGGAGCTTTAATGAAATGTCGTCTCCTTCGCCACTCGTGGATATGATCCGAAATGTGAGTGGCGGTATTCTGACGGAGCGAGGTTAAAAGCTCAGTACTAGTCTCATACCGTATGGGCAGCTAGAAATGTGTCAAAAAGTTCATGGAAAGAGAACCAAAATCAGGAAAAGAGTGGGGTGGAAACTCAATGTACCACTTGGCAGCCGAACCGATGAGAGTCCTTTGAAACAATGTAAGACGAATTGAATCGTCCATTAAGGAATTGGATGAACACCATAAGTGGTATGTCATCACGTGGTTTTTAGGGTCTTCACTCAGCTTGCCATCAAACTTGGGGATATCAGACGAACGTTTCACCAGAATCGGTGGCCAGTTAGATCCATGGTAAATAGGATCATTGGTTAAATGGGATAGGTCAGGCAGGTCCAAAGTAGTCAGGAAGGGCAGCTGTGGGTTAGGCTACATGTATTGATAATACGGATAAGGCGTGTAAGGACTAAACTGACCGTAAGGTGTACCAAGAGGAAACTGACCATAGGGAGGTGTGCCTCCCGGACCATAAGGAGGTCCGCCACCATAAGGTGGTCCATTCCAATAAGGTGGGGGTCCACCTCCACCACCGGGAGAGGGTGGAGGTCTGTCGCCACCACCAGGAGGAGGTGGGGGTCCATAACCATAATAAGGTGGCCCACCACCGCCTCCGCCTGGAGGGGGTGGGGGACCACTTCCGCTGCCAGAAGGATGGGGGGCCCCACCACCTCTGTCGCCAATAGGATGAGGGTCTCCACCACCACCATAGTAATTAGGTCCTCCACTAGGAGGGGGTGGTGGACCACCTCTGCCACCTGAAGGGAAATGTCCTCCTCCACCATGATAGGGTGGTCCCTCGCTGCCTTCGCCTGGAGGGGGTGGTGGACCATTCCCACCACCGTCGGGAGGGTGAGGGATGTTGTAGGTAAAATGAGGTGGGCCTCCACCAAGGTTAGGTGGGGGCCTACCGCCTCCAGCAGGAGGTGGGGGAGGGTCGATCGGGGGTGGTGTTACTTGAGGGATAGTTGGTAAGGGTCCATGTTGCAACATAGGTTGTTGCCCTCATAGAGTGTATGGATTCCCGGGATAAGGTATCCCATATGGTGCATTTCCGGGGTTAGGTTGGCCCGGCATAGGGTTAACAGAACCTGGATACGCTTGACTCCATGAGGGTTGAGTTACATTTGATGGCCCCCCAACATGAGATAATCCCATGGTGGATGGTCTAGCAGGTTGGGAATGTCCAACGGAAGGTCCGTTGGAGATTCCACCGCCTATGTTTTGGTTAGGAAACGGGGGTTGCCCCCCAGCCACAGTAGGTTGACCACTATTCAAAGGTTGAACCAACGTAGGTTGTTGACTAGCTACCGTAGTAATAACATTACCAATAAGATAACCCGGGGGAATGGAATACCCTCCCCTCGAATTTTGAGGTGGGGGAGGAACTGGTAAAGTAACTGTGGTAGTGATGGGTGTGTTGGACTGTTGTCCTTCCACCGGTTGGTTCACTTGAGGTGTAGGAATGGAATCTTGCGAGGGTTGACTAGTCTTATTAGTGGTCTCGTGGTGGGGTGCTTCAAGTGATCCGAAAGATATCGGATGAACTGGGATGTTTCCATTGTCAAATCTTATTTGGAAATGGCGATTTCAAAACTCTTCAGAGTGTTGCTTGAGACTTTTTCTTCGAAGCTCATCACCTCTCATACGTAACTGTTCCAAACGTTCATGGATGGGGCCGAAAATCTTGGCGAGTTCAGGCCTATAGTAAGGCCTAGAGAACTCTAGAGTAGTCCAGTTAGGTGGGGATGAGATGGAAAAATGAGCCACTGGGTGGTCTGTAGAAGATGTCCAGTAAGCTGCTGAAGGACCAACAGCTGCAGTAGGGTTGTCCTAGGGTCGGTTTATCCATTCCAACGATCCAGGTTCTCCTGGGATGACGGGAGAAAGGTCTTGTGAAGTGGGGGTTTGTGCTCCTTCATCCTGCGGGGGATGAGAGGTAGGTGAATTTGGAGGAGTTTGTGGCAACAAAAGTCCTCCAACATTCAAAGTGGGGTTTTCCACTTCAGTAACTACAACCGCGTTATGCTGATCCATTCTTACCCTCAAAATAACCTCCAGATTAAGGGGATATTCGGGTGATAAGTTTAAGATCCTACGGGATATTCTCTAGGGAAAATCCACTAGAGTGTCAGGATGATCAGCCAGGATGGCTGAAACAACGTTTCTCCTAAGGGTATGCTAAAAGAAAAGAAGTCCAGAAAAACCTACTCAAACTAAGGCAACAAGAAAACTTATGTGACAGAGGGGATTCAAAAGCCTGGAACCTCACGGGATTATCAAGGCATCACAAACCGTGATATACTGCAGGGTCCAACAATATGATGCGACAAGGAGGATTGGGACCGTACCCTTGCCTACATACCCGATTACCTGGACAGTACGTGCGTGCTAATCTCCCCGAGTGTTGTTCTCAGTGTATTGCTTTTCCAAGACGGCCAAATGGTTAACTCAGTTGGTTTCAGGAATCCTAGTGTTGTCTCTTGATATACGCAAGGTACATGGGAGCTCAAATCCGTAATGGTGCTGTCTAATGCACAACCATTCGGCAAGAGACCTTCTGATATACTACCGAGTACGTGATACACCCTTCGATATACACCAAGTACGAATTATGGTACTTGGTGGGTACGTGAAGGAGCTCGATATACCGATAAGTACGTGGAAGACTACAATACCCCCGAGATACAGTGCTGGAAAATAACGACAGCTGCCACGCTTAACGATGCCAGAACACATCTCTAACTTACACACAAGTTGCTAAAAATTTTACCTAGTTCTACCGTTAATTTATCTTGGATGGTTAGGTGAATGCATGAGGTGAGTACATAATCGGAAGCATAATGCAAGCCCTGGCTACATGCACGAAATATTCTTTTCTTTCAATGAATTCTAGCTATGGGAAGGATAAATCTTTTTCCAATAGTATTTCCAAAACAAACTCAATGCAACACAATCCCAATTCAAAGAAAACTTGACTATGAAAGTATTCTTTCCCTTTTCGACGAAACACAAAAAATCACAACACTACTATCCAAATCAAAACATTTTTCTTTTCCTTTTTCTTTTCAAATCAAAACGACACTAGGTAATGAAAAGAGAGGATTCTGAAATGGAATATGCAAGTTTTTCAATTTCACTTTCAATGGTCTAAAAGCAACAAAAATTAAAAACGCATCTATCTTTCCTTAGCATGGAATCAATTTTGCAAAAATCGAAGCGTTCTTTGAGTCTTTCAAGAAAATGAGCGATTCATAATGCGAGGAAAACACAATAGATCATACATTCATTCAACTTTTCCAAAACATAAACGAGAACTTTCCAATGCACAACAATTTTCTCCAATAATGTTTAAGAAATGATGGGAAAGAAGCACTTTTAACTTTTCAATGGATGCATCAAAGAATAAAATTGATAACAACTGAGCTTTCAGATCTAAATGATTGAAAATAAAACACTACTTGCAACACTAGTACACTCAAAAAACTCGAGAAAAGACAAGCACTCAATCAAGCTGAAAGACACACTTAACTCAAAATCAAGCAGCAGCAAGCAAACTAAGCAAGCAAAGCTCAAAACAAATGTAAACGATGTCTGGAAACTGATCTAATGTAATAATTAGATCAGGGATGGAAGGAAGGGAATGAAAGGGTGAGCGGATGAAGGTGGAGGAGACAAGAGTATCCACCATTACCGGTCTTCAAGCTTGTCCAAAATGGAACCCAAAATCAATCCAAACAAAACCAAACACTCAAAACACAACTCACAGGTGGGATCCTTGGCTGCATCTTGCAGCACAGAGAGAGTTCATACAACAAACCAAAGTCCAGACTGTCAAATAGAGAAGAGATGCCTGCATGCCAAAATTTGACAAATCGGCACACCCTGTGCTTGTACACAGTGTGATGTCGCAATTTGCTTACACGAGAAGTGCGACAATGTCATAGTTTGCTAATGCAAGGGATGCGACGAGTAGTTAACAAGTAAAGAACAGAGACCCAGAATGACACAGTGTCACTCTGTTCCCACTACCCAGGTGCGACAGGCAAAGTCTAGATTCAAAAATGAATCAAATCTCTCAGCAATGAACCATGGAGTGGTTTGGGAATGAGTTGTATAAACTCAGAGGAAGTAGATCAGAGTCTTTAATATGAAGATCTAATAGTGAAATCAACTCCAAGAAGTAAATGGCAAAAAATAAAAGGCTTGTGTCAAGCAATCAACTGAAAATGACTCTCAGATTAACAACTACTGACCAAATTCTATGTCTCCCTAGTATGGTCACCGGATTTGTTATCGGCCAATCCACTTGAGCAGACACGAGCTGGATCTCCCTAGCTCAAAGTGAGTCTAGAACAAATAGAACAGACTACCAATGCATTTCCTAGATCTACTTAAGGATTGAGTACTAGATGTCTTACCTTCTCACTACGCAATCCTTTCTCCTGAATGTTGATCCACGTCTCACAGTTGTCAGATCCAAGCTGCAAGACCTGTCAAGACAAGAAACAAGAGAAACCAGTAAAAGACATCTATACAATAAGAGACCTAAGTAAATAGTTAAGTAGGTAAACTACTCAATATCATTACACACATGAACAACATTGGTGGAAAGCATTTGTATTACTGCAAATAGAGGAGTACATGATAGAGATATAGAACCACAACCAAGGTTTAACGCTGTAGCCCTTCTCCGACAAAGCCAATTGCCATATCCTTCCAAGGAAGTATGAGTTCTCCAATAGGTGAGTGGAGGTGTTCTAAGAATGATTTCACCAGCATGTAGATACCATAGTCTTCCCCCCTTTGGGATGGGAGTGAGCTTCATTTATATAGGACTAAATGGATAGGGTATGGATAGGATAGGTTGAGAGATGGTAGGAGAGGCTTAAGGGATCTCTCCAAAGGTCTAGGAACCGAGTGCCATCTCCTCCAAGAAGTCAGGGATAGGGTCCCAAGTTAGCAAGCTTCGAGATGGACCTCGAAGAAGTTATTTTTGCCACTTGGCTGACTTCGTCGCATCCTGTAATGGAGCAAGGTGCGACGTCGCATGTTGCTAGTGTGCAGCCTGCGATGACCCTTCAAAACTGAGCACAATTGGGTACAGATCATCCCAAGATGATTACTTAGTCCAAGTATCCTCAGGGGTGTATACATTGAATCTTATGATGAGTAGATTTTAGGTGTAAAAGATATAAGGCCAAGTTCATCTAGTTGAAGCCACATCAATAAGCATTTGAGGAGCTGAAGCAATGGTTGTGTTCAACGCCCGTCTTTGCCTTACTAGATCTAAAACAACCTTTTGATATTGAGAAAAATGCTTCAGACTATGTTGTTGGTGCATTCCTCACTCAGCATGGCCATGCAGTGGCATATCACAGTGAGACACTCTTAGATACAGTCCGCAAGTACCCCACCTATGACAAGGAAATGTATTCCATTGTCCAAGCCTGTCACCAATGGAAGCATTAAATCCTTGGAAAGGAAATGCTCATCCACATTGATCACAACACTCTGTAGTTCATGAAAACCCAAGGGAAGTTACATAATGACCACCACCAGAAGTGTTCAACTTACTTGAAATAATTCCACCTGAAGATTAAATACAAGAAGGGAAACACCAATCGAGTCGTCTATTTCCATAGTCGACCTCCAATAGCAGAACTAACCAGGGTGCTCAACTCTTGTGGCCATGATACCTTCGGGAGGTCCAACTATATAACAATGATTCTAAATTTTCTCCCATCTATCAAGCCCTGTGTGCAGTCACATCCGTGGCATAATTTCATCTCCAAGAAGGATTGCCATGCCACCTGGGCCATCTCTGTGTTCCTTCAAGCGAGCAGGCGAAGATGATTTGGGAAGCACATTACAGTCGGGTGGCAGGGCATTTTGGAACCGAAAAGACGGTGGCCATATTGCAGAAGGATTTTTATTAGCCCAAGTTTTGAGTAGATGTTGGCTGATACATCAGATCCTGCACTACCTGCACCATCGTGAAACTTGCCATTAAAAAGCAAGGGCTCTACACCCCTCTGCTCACTCCTAATGGGCCATGGGAATCCATCTCCATGGATTACATGTCTAGACTACCTTCAACCATGCATGGTAGTGACTGTGTGTTTGTGGTAATGGATCTCTTCTCTGTAATACCCCAATTTTGACCCTTGTGGTATATTGGCTTTTATGTAAATATTTTGTACATGCGATGTATGTTTTCCTAGCATGGAGCTCAAGGCCAAGGCCCCGCTAGTGTATGCTCAGATTTTATTTAGAAAGGCAAGTAGTTGATATTTTACTACCCATGTGCTATTAAGCCATGAAACATTGTAAATGATGTAAATATTTAATATTTCAATAAAATACCAAAACTGGCTATGGAAGCAACTAATGAGAAGGGGCCATGTATATTCCACTAGGGAGTGGTGAGGGGGTTGTGGGATTGAACCATAGGATTCCAAATGTAATTTTGAGAATCCATTTGACTTTCCTTGCTAACATTTAATTCTGTGTAAGGAAGTTGTTGAAGAAATCAATCCATGGCTTCAATGGAGCATGGGCAGCCCAGAAATTTGTATGGTAGAGTATGGGCTCTATTTTCTTGACCCACAAGTCACTCTACCTCATGGGAATTTGTTTTTCCTCATTCCCATTCCATTGTTGAAGATCCCAACATCAATTTTCATCGATTACTCATGCCCAGCAGTGAGAAAAGCCAGAAATTGCAACTTTGCAAGAACCCGTATTTTGAAGTGCCATAAATGCCCAGAATTTGGTATTGACAGTGAAATCCAATGGGGGATCCATATATATGAACCTTGGGGCGAAATTGAGAGTATTATATACCTCGAAATCCATTGGAAAACCCAGTTTTTATAGCCCAGAAATCCAGTGACGGGATTGAGTTATTTGATGACAAAATTGTGAAAAATCCAAGTGTGAATGATTGAACAGAGGTTGGGTTTGCTTGATAAACCCAATGAGGGATAGAATCTCAAGGAATTAGCAGCTGGACCCTTTCTATGCCCACCTTGAATAGCACTAGAGGGAAGGGACGCCTGAGGGACTGTGCAGCAGAGAAGGGGACCTTCCTTGTGTTGGGTGAGGTAGGTATTGTGGGTGCCATGACTGTTGAATTCATTTGAGATTCCTGTAGCTCTGTGGTTGAGCTCATTGGCTTAGAATCCTCCTCCCTTGCTTATTGCATGCTTGATAAACCCAACTAGGTGTTGACTTAGCATGATTGTTTGAGTGAAACCATGGCTGTGAGTGAGCCTGTTTAGTTTCTCCTTAGTGGATGCACAACCCAGATCGGGGGTGATCTCTCAGCTGAAAGAATATAGGCTGGACAGAGGATCTATGGTTGGGTGGAACGTTGCTCTCACATAGCCAGTTGTTGGACAGTTTCATTTCAAGGATAAGTATTCTTTGTGGTTAAGTTATGTTATTTTTGTGCTCTGCAATGTTTTATTTAATGACTGTTGTTTATATGTTGAATGTGTGATGAAACTGTGTGTAATTCCGCTGTGTTTGTTGAGTATGAATATGTATACATAAGTTTTTATTTATCCTGAATTTCTTAGTAATGTATGGGGCTGAGATTGTCAAATAAGCCTGATATGTTTGGTCATGTTTCCTCCCTTGCACTGGATTGAAGGAAGGGGACATGACATTCTCTAATATGGCCAATCTGATAGCTTGCAAGAATAACATCTCTTCTAAAGCCACTTCTAATCTCTTCTTCAAGCGTGTTTGGGTTCATTTCGGGCTGCCACAAGCTATCGTTTCTGATCGGGATAGTAGGTTGCTATGCAATTTTTGGTCCATCCTATGTTCATTAATGGATACCAAGCTCACAAAATCAACTTCCTTCCACCCCCAGAGTGATGGAAAAATAGAGGTAGCCAACAAGATGATTGTGCATATTCTGAGAATGTGTAATTATAAACATCCATGCAACATGGGATGAGAGACTTTCTTTATTCATCATAGATATAACAGAGCCCTTCATAGCTCTACTGGCCACAAAACTTTTCAAGTGTGCCTAGGGTTCCAACCACTGGCCCTAATCAATGTAGCTCTACTCATTGCATCCACATGTGAGGAATATTCCCATGCAAGAACTGAGGCTGATAAGGCCACCATATTTGTTGAGCGAATCCATCACATACGCCAACAGGTCCATAACATTTTGGAAAAGGCCAACACTATGTATAAGTTGTGACATGGACCGTCATCGGGTTGCACACAAGTTCCAGGTGGGTGATAAGGTTTTGTTGCATTTGTAGGAAGAGAGGCTCACAGGACCCCCATCGCAAGCTTCACCCACTTCGATATGGGTCATACACCATCACCAAAGGTAGATAGTGACAATGCCTTCGAATTAAGCGTTCCTCCATTCCTTGGCCTGCACCCATTATTCAATGTGGAGCTCCTTCGTCCATATTTTCCACCATTGTTGGACACCTCGAAGGTGGCAGAGCAATTGAAACCTATATATATTAATCTCGACTGCATGGAACATGAAACTATTGATCAGATCATGGATACACAAGTTATGGGCACCCACCAACAGAAGATCCAACTATACCGGGTTGTCAGTGTAGGGAAACTACTCCACCAAGGAAAGTGGCTTACCAGGAGTAACGTTTAGCAAAATTTTCCCCATTTGATGGGGGAACTCAACACAATGGAGAAAATTACTTCCTAAGGGGGAAGGAATTATCCAGATGGATGTAGGTGGCCACCCACCTAGTCCACTGGCTCAAAACCGTTTTCCATTTTGGCAGTTTTCTAGTAATTTTTCTACAATTTTTCACGTCCCAAACTTCTGGGGCCGTTTTGAGGCCCTAAATGATGATTTTTTGAAATTTAGAGGGGGGAAGAATGATTTCCAATGGGTTTCATTGGACCCCACTTGAAATTTGTAAATCTTGGATTAACCTTTCTAATGGGATATCGAGCGCCCCAAACTGAGATCACATGCAAAAGTTATGACCCCAGGAATTTCACTGTTCAACTAACCACCTTAAGGCCGCAAACTTTATGACAGTTCATATTCTAGGATTAGGTTTTTGTATGTTTAGGGTTCTTTCCCTCATGATTATGATAAATAGGCTCTTTCGACCTCTTCTTGTATTCATCTTGTCACGAATGAGCGTAGCCTCCACATCACTTCTGAGAGATATATCTACCACCATTCTAGATGCTTTTATTTTACAGTTTGTTTTATTTCATTCATTTTAATAGAATATGAGTTTACTATATTACTATGTTTCTTGCCATATATTTGTGTATGTGAAAATATATATACTCTTTCATTTCGTTCTCACATAAATCCAAATCAGTGGTATCCGAGCCTTCTGCTATTATGGTTTCTTAGTGCATGTCCCTGGCGAGATCTGAATATCAAGAGTTGGGTCTCAAACTAGTTGAGTTTGGGGAAAACCCCTCTCGTTGGCCCAAGAAGGATCACATGGCGGGGGAAGAAAAGAGAGATGGTGGAGCAAGAGATCCTATTAAGCTATTGCTCGAGGAATCTCTCGCCTGACAGAGGAATGAGATGATGGATAACTTCTCCCAAATCCTTCGAAGAATGCCGACGACAACATATGCACCTTCAACAAGCAGTCGTTTCGAGGGTACGACTCCATTCAAGGTACAAGTTAACTTTGATATTCCCTTGTTTAAAGGAAAGATATATGTAGATGCTTTGGAGATATGGTTAAATCTGTTAGAGGTTTGCTTCTCTGTTCAATTTTTTTTCGACAGCAAAAAGATCACATTCACGCTCCTTAAGTCGCTTCTCCATATCAAATACTGGTCGTACGGGTCATGTGAGAGGCATGCAAGAGATAAGTTTGAAATATTAAGGATAGACCCCACTTGGGAGGCTTTTGTTGATGCCGTCAAGGAGGATTTATACCCAGTCGGAAACTATGATGATCGGTACAATAGGTGGACAACTTTGCGTCAGGAGAGAGACTAGACAGTGCTAGAGTTTATCAACATGTTCCATACCCTGATCTCTAAACCGGGTATTAGAGAATATGAACGACACTGGGTCCTAAATTATTGCAACGGACTCCATAGGTACATTCAGATGGAGATGGATTTCCTGGAGATATCCTCACTAGGAGTAGCTTATCAGTATGCCATAAATATAGAGCAAAAGTTTAAGCAAAAAAATAAGCGTGTTTTTGGGTCTGCAAATCAGTAGCAGAATCCTGGAAAAGGTGGCCCTAATTCACAAAGAAAAAGACAGATCAAGGACGGCCAAATCCATGAAAATCATCCCAAGCCATGAGCGAAGAAGTGTAATGGAAAATAGAAGGACACTTGCAAGTGGTGCAAATTCCACAAGAGCCCTTGGCACACAACTGATGAATGTCGCTTAAAACAATCCTTGTTAGCCGAGACTAAATCCTCGGATCCAAACTCTGATGTAGAGACAGAAAATGGAAAGCAGATAATTGATGTGGAACCTAGTGCCACCATCGCAACTGCAAAGATCCAACCAGAAGAGTCAGAAAATCCATAGGAAGGGGAGTGTCTCTTCCATTCACAACTGTGGGTGCAGGGGACTCCACTACATTTCATTGTTGATAGTGGTATCCAGAAGAACCTCATGTCAGCCGAGGTCATCAAAAGTTTGAAGCTTTTGACGGTTTTGCACCCCCAACCATATAACATCAGTTGGCTGAGCCAAGGATGAGACATCCATGTCAGTCAACAATGTCGCCTTTCCTATGGAATCAAGCCCTTCAAAGATGAGGTAATGTTTGATGTTGCCCCGCTTGAAGTTTGTGATTTTATTTTAGGACAACCATATATGTGGAAATGTCATGCTGTGTATGAGTCTAGACCTTGCAGTGTCATAATTACTTTGGGAAAGAAAATCTACAGGATACCAGAGACACTTCCCACTACTACAATGTCCCTCATCATAGGTAAGCAATGCAGGAAGGTAATCTCCCAGATAGGGAAATTTGTCCTCTTCATGGTTCATTCTGAAGGTGAATGAAAGATCTCAGCAGCATCCACCACCTACACACAAAACCCCTCTATGCACCAGAAACAGGTGGACAAGATCGTGGAATCATACAAAGACATCTTCAACACACCTGTGGGGGTGCCAGTACATTGCTTGGTCAATCACTCCATTCATTTGATATCCAATGTGCCTTTACCTAACGAGCTAGTATACAGTCGTTCCCTCATGGAAAATGAAGAAATAAAATGCCAGATTCAAGATTTAATCGAAAAGGGGCACATTCGACCTAGTTCCTTGTGGGAGCCCAATTTTGTTGGTACAGAAGAAAGATGGGACATGGCAACTCTGTATTGACTACCGAGCTCTAAACAAGATCACAGTCCAGAATCGGTATCCCATTCCCTAGATCGACGAACTTCTTGACCAGCTCAAGGGTGCCAAATATTTCAACAAGATTGATCTGAAATCTGCCTAGCATCAATTGCCAATTGAGTAGACTGATGTCTCGAAGACTCCCTTCAAATCCTGCAAAGTCCTCTTTGAGTGGCTGGTCATGCCTTCCGTCTTGACTAATGCTCCAACAACCTTCATGAGGATGATGGACTATATCCTACGGCCATTCACCAATTCTTTTGTGGTCGTATATCTAGATTATATCCTCATCTACAACAGAACATGGGTGGAACATTTGCAACATATCCACCAGGTCCTCAGCACCCTGCGACAACACAAGTTATACACCAATCTAGAAAAGTGTTCATTTGGCATGGAGAGGGTTCAGTATCTAGGATACATCATGGACGAACATGGTTTTCATGTGGATCCAGCCATGATCCAAGCCATTCACGATTGGCCAACCTCGACAACTCTCACAGAGCTTCACAGCTTCCTAGGCCTTGCCAACGTCTATCGCAGATTTGTGTTGGGATTCTCTAATATTGCTTGGTCCCTTAGCCAGGTGGCCAAAGGGGGATCTAAGGCCAAGTTCGTCTGTTCTAAGCCACAACAAAAAGCATTTGATTTGATGAAGCAACGCTTGTGTTCAATGCCCGTACTTTCCTTACCAGATCTACAACAACCCTTTGAGATTGAGATAGATGCTTTGGACTATGCCGTTGGTGCAGTCCTCACTCAACATGGCCATCCAATGGCATATCATAGTGAGACTTTCAGATACAGTCCACAAGTACCCTAACTATGACAAGTAAATGTATTCCATTGATCAAGCTTGTCTCCAATGGAAGCATTACATCCCTGGAAAATAAATGGTCATCACACTGATCACAAGCCTCTGCAGTTCATGCAAACCCAAGGGAAGTTACAGAATGGTTTCCACCAAAAGTGGTCCACTTACTTGCAAAAATTCCACCTGAAGATTAAATATAAGAAGGGAAGCACCAATCGAGTCGTTGATTGCCTCAGTCAACCTCCAGTAGCAACACTGACCACAGTGCTCAACTCTTGTGGCCACGAGAGCTCCAGGTGGCCCCAACTATATAACAATGATCCTGAATTTTCTCCCATCTATCAAGCCCTGTGTGCAGACACATCCATGGTAGGATTTCATCTCCAAGAAGGATTGCTATGCCACCTGGGACATGTTTGTGTTCCTTCAAGCGAGCGTGCAAAGATGATTTGGGAAGAGCATTATAGTTGGGTGGCAGGGCACTTCGACACCGAAAAGACGGTGGCCATATTGCAGAAGCATTTTTATTGGCCCAAGATTCGACAAGATGTTGGCCTATACATGAGATCCTGCACTTCCTGTGCCATCGCGAAACCTGCCATAAAAAAGCAAGGGATGTACACCCCTCTACCGAATCCTAATGGGACATGGGAATCCATCTCCATGGATTACATGTCTCGACTACATTCAACCAAGCATGGTGATGACTATGTGTTTGTGGTTGTTTATCGCTTCTCTAAGATGGCCATTCTGATAGCTTGCAAGAAGAACATCTCTGCTAAAGCCACTGATAAGCTCTTCTTCGAGCATGTTTGGGTTCATTTTGGGCTGCCACAAACTATCATTTATGATCGGGATAGTAGGTTACTAAGCACTTTCTGGTCCAACCTATGGTCATTGATGGATACCAAGCTCTCTAAATCGACTGCCTTCCACCCCCAGACTGATGGAGAAAAATCAATTGAGTCATCGATTGCCATAGTCGACCTCCGGTAGCAGAAATGACCACGGTGCTCAACTCTTGTGGCCACGAGACCTTCGGGAGGCCCAACTATATAACAATGATCCTGAATTTTCTCCCATCTCTCAAGCCCTGTGTATAGGCACATCCGTGGCATAATTTCATCTCCAAGAAGGATTGCTATGCCACCTGAGCCATCTCTGTGTTCCTTCAAGCGAGCGTGCGAAGATGATTTGGGAAGTGCATTACAGTCGGGTGGCAGGTCATTTCGGCACCGAAAAGACGGTGGCCATATTGCAAAAGCATTTTTATTGGCCCAATATCCGACAAGATCTTGGCCAATACATGAGATCCCGCATTGCCTGTGCCATCATGAAACCTGCCATAAAAAAGCAAGGGATGTACACCCCTCTACCGACTCCTAATGGGCCATGGCCAGAATCCATATCCATGGATTACATGTCTCGACTATCTTCAGCCAATCATGGAAATGACTGTGTTTTTGGTCGTGTATCACTTCTCTAAGATGGCCATTCTGATAGCTTGCAAGAAGAACATCTCTTCTAAAGCCAATGCTAAGCTCTTCTTCGAGCGTGTTTGGGTTCATTTCGGGCTGCCACAGACTATCATTTCTGATCGGGATAGCAGGTTCCTAAGCACTTTCTAGTCCAACCTATGGTCATTGATGGATACCAAGCTCTCTAAATCGACTTCCTTCCACCCCCAGACCGATGGAGAAACAGAGGTAGTCAACAGGATGATTGTGCATATTCTGAGAATGTACAATTCTAAACATCCCCGCACATGGGATGGGAACCTTCCTTATGTTCAACATATCTATAATAGATCCCTTCATAGCTCTACTGGACACAACTGTTTTCAAGTGTGCCTAGGGTTCCAACCACTGGCCCCAATCGATGTAGCTCTACCCATTGAATCGACACGAGAGGAATCTTCCCATGCTCAGACTGAGGCTGATAAGGCCACCAGATTTGTTGAGTGAATCCAATACATTCTCCAACAGGTCCATGAAATTTTGGAAAATTCCAACACTAAGTACAAGCAACAACATGACTAGCATCGGGTTTCACACAAGTTCTAGGTGGGTGATAAGGTTTGGTTGCATTTGCAGAAAGAGAGGCTCAGAGTACCCCATCGCAAGCTTCACCCACTTCGATATGAGTCATACACCATCACCAAGTATTTTGGTGACAATGCCTTCGAATTAAGCATTCCTCCATTCCTTGGCCTGCACCTAGTATTCAATGTGGAGCTCCTTTGCCCATATTTTCCACCATTGTTGGACAACTCGTAGGTGGCAAAGCAATTGAAACCTACAAAGCTTAATACCGACTACATGGAACAAGAAACTATTGATCATATCATGGATACACAGGTGAAGGGCATCCTCCAGTAGTAGATCCAACTATACCGGGTTGTCAAAGCAGGACAACTACTCCACGAAGGAAAGTGGCTCACCAGGAGTCATGTTCAATAGAAGTTTCCCCATTTGATGGAGGTACTCAATGCAATGGATACCATTGATTCCTTAGGGGGGGAGGACTTATACTTATGGACGTAGGTGGACACCCACCTATTCCACTCGCTCAAAACAATTTTCCATTTTGGCAGTTTTCTAGTAATTTTCTATAGTTTTTCGGGTCTCGAACTTCTGGGGCCATTTTGAGGCCCTAAACGATTTTTTTGGAAATTAGGAAAAAGGGTGGAGGGGGGGGGGGGGGTGCAATGGGTTCTAATGTCTTGCATTGGTTTCCACTCGAAATTTTTAAAGCTCAGATAGACCTTTCCAACGGGCTATCGAGTGCCCAAAATGGAGATCGTATGCAAAAGTTGTGACCCCAGGAAGTTGATTGTTTCACTAACCACCTTGGGGCCGCAAACTTTATGACGGTTCATCTTCTAGGTTAGTTTTTTGTATGTTTAGAGTTCTTTCCCTCATTATTATGATAAATAGGATCTTCCAGCCTCTTCTTGTATTCAGTTTGTCACGAATGAGCGTAGCTGCCACATCTCTTCTCAGAGATGTAGCTACCACCATTCTAGCTTCTTTTATTTTACAGTTTGTTCTATTTCATTCATTTTAATATAACCTGAGTTTATTGTATTATTGTGTTTCTTTCCATATATCTGTGTATGTGAACATTTATATACTCTTTCATTTTGTTCTCACATAAATCCAGATCACTATATCATAATCATGTACGAACAACATCTTCAAACAACTTTAAGAATATGTGTGTGTGTGTGTGTGTGTGTGTGTGTGTATCTCCAAAACCATTCTATGTATAAAAAGTGTTGTGTATTATCAAATGATCTTCACAACCATCAACTAACACATGCATTGATATCAAATGGAAATAGGGTCTAATTCTTGAAATAAATAAACAATATCGTTGTTGTCCAATACTTAATTGCAAACACCTCCAACATTTTCCATTCTAGGACTACCATTATACACAAGAATACAATAATGAAACCAATCCCATAGTGTCCCCCAACATATGCTACAAGAGAAGAGTCTTACTAAGATTGCACATACAAGGTTATGTGCATTGAATGAAATCATCAATACTATCCACTGCCAAGTAAAACCATTCAACCATAGCCATTAAGGTCATGCACATGTCCAAATAAATTGCTAAGGAGTGTTGCCAACAGAGCTTTGGGATAAAATTTTGGCTTTTAAGTATAGAGATGGAAGTCAAAAGGAGAGGAACCCCCCAGGTTTTAATATTATTCCACACAACAACCCATAACATAACATGTTTGACCCATAAGACTATTGATTAAGCGAATGAAGCAGAGCATGGGTAAAACAATGGTTTGGGGTTCAATCGTCACGGCCTACCCACTTATGTGTATTCCATCAAGAGCAGAGATAGCATTTGAGTGATGTGCTCATATCTATAACTAGCAGTGCAAGAAGTCAAGCATGGCTTCGCCTCTACATGCCATAGCATGCAACCATAACATTATCAACCATACAATGAAAATAGACCTCATAGGAAATTGTTCTTGAAGAGAAATAATGGAGTTCAGGAATTTATGTCTTGAACCTTGCCATTTATAAGTATATGCTTGAAATAATTTAAGCGTTGAACTTATATGGTATTCACCATAATTGTGGCATAGGACATTAGTGTAGTACACACACCAATTCATCAAATAAGGTATCCATTTGTTTTGCAAGTATACCATATCACAATGTCAGCAAAGTTGGAGGTTGAAAACCATATGAAACCACCCAACCACAACAAACCATCAATCCATGGTCAACACAACCATTCCATGTTATCATTGCTCAACATAACCAAGAAATATTGCCATTATTAATGCATTAATGCTCACATATGTATGCAGGTGCCCCGTGTTATCAATCCAATTTTGCTCCCCTATGTAATAAGAGCTCTTCATCACAACAATACATCATATCACATGCATAATCCATCATTATCAGTGCCTCCACCTTCCTATGTGCCCTCTCCCAGTCAAATGGAAAACCTCTCAGTAAAGTGGTCATCAAGAGGCCCCCTTCACCCAAAATAGGACCTCCTAATGCTAGCACAATCCTTCAGTGTGACATGGAAGTTTACTTAGAACATTTATTGGGATATTAAGGGCACTCCCAATGCATAAGACATGCCAATAAGTGTGCTACCCTCTTTTAGTCAAGATTGAAAAAATCCTTATTTTCCTCTAAAAATCATGGATTTTAATAGTCAACACAATAGCATCAGTTTCGAGATGAAAAGCCAAGGATGAGGAAAAATCCACATAAAATCAAGTTTTTCTCCCTAATTGAACATAAAACAAGAGAAGATTATTCTAGGTTTCAACTTCACAATTCCATAAGAAACCATGAGAGGGAACATCATTCACTAGTTCAACATTCATTCATTCCATCTTCCCATTGAGAAATTAACAAGGCCACTCCTTTCTACTTCTCCCATCCATCTTGCAAGTACCAAGGAAAGGACTGTAGAGCATTCAAAGAAGCAAAGGACATTCCCAATGTAGGAGCTTGGAGACCATCTTGTCATTTTCAAACTACTTCAACAGTGTAAACATTGTAAGCCTTTATTCATCGATAAATAATAAAGATAAATTCATTTTTTATATCGTTAAAATGTCTCCTTTATGCATGATTTGTGAGTATTTTATTGTATTTTGATGCTTTTATCATTGTTATATGCAGTTATATTTTCTTTGATGATACTAATGTTGTATGTTGTCTAATATTTCAGCCCATAGATAAGGTTTTTGCTCACCCTTGTTGCAGAAATCCACCAACATATTCACAAATCCACTTGGGAGTTTGATCCTCCATCATCTTCTCGATTGCATCAATTATATCATTCTCCTCCTTTCTACCTTCGTTCCCCTTCTTTTCATATTTAGGTGCCCTTCTGATCTTTGTATCAGGAGTTAGCCCTCCTAGCCTAATCAAAACCTAGAAAAATCCATGAAAACCCTCCTTTTATCCTATTTTATGCCAATAGTGCACATGCCAGCCTCTATTTTGTGTTATATGACACATATGTCCTTCAAAACAAGTGCGTTGCACCTTTTTCAGTAAAAAAATTCAGTTTCCTACTTAGCTTTTGCTATGAATCTATTGTTTTGTTGTCCCTTAGGTTTTGCACAGTCATTGGTGTTCATGCATTTCCTGTTGAACATTAAGTTTGCACATGAAAAGGGATGCCCATTGGTCTCCTGCTTCATTATTGCTTTTTGTTTGCTTGTAGGTTACATGGCGCTTTCAATTTCAGAGGAGTGGGTCATTAGGAGCATTAGATTCAAATCTTTGAGTTAAGAGCTAACATGAGAACTTCATTCTTGTTCTTAAATTGTATTTATTGATTTGAAATCGTATTTTACTGAAGCATTTGCTTTAACCCTTCGGATTTGAGTGAATGGTCATTTTGTAATTTGTTGAATCAATTTTTTGAAAACGTTATTTCAAGTTTCATTTTACTTTTTGTCGTTAGTTTTTAGTTGATCATTGTCAAACAAATCACACAAACTATATGTTTGGTTCATGCCACAAAATATCAGACTTAATTTTTTCTAACTTAAACCAACATTAACTCCATTTGGAGACTAAAAAGAATTATAGTTAGGATAAGGTTGTGGGAATAGGCATCCAAACAACTTGCCACAACCACTTTTCATTTGAAGCATAATTGTTGTCCATCTAGGGAGATAAAATCCTTTAGTATCATATATGGTTACAACCAATTTGACGACAAGCCCATCCTTTCAGGGTGGTATGTGCCAAGAACAAGAACGAAGGTCTATTTGGGTCATTTTTCCCTCTCGATGTCGAAGATCTCTACTTCATGGATTTCAACCGAAGGTCCAGGAAACTTTCGTACATATATGAGAATAAGGTATCCTACTATCAAATTTATAAGGGCTCTTTCTACGGGTGGCTCTCACAAGTGAGGGGGCACTCGAGACAAATTTTTGTAGGTCGTTGTGGAACTTCAACCCCTAATCCCTTACAATTATAATTGTTTCTCAAAAATTCATTCATTCACTGAAGCAAACCACTTTTAGTCAATTTTTGGAAGTACCTATACAAATTTTCTTCTTGTTTCTCGTGATGGATATAGGGACCATTTAGTTGACAAATGCTTGGAAGAGTTGTTCATGTTTGTGTGAATAGATTCCACAGGATAGTGTCATTTTAATTTTAGGGAATGCTTGATTGTTCACTTCAATCACACACATTTTTTCACCATTTGAGCACTTTTTCCTTTCAAGAACATGAATTTTGGACCTATAACAAAGTACAAAAATTGAGGGGAATAACCCCTAAACCCCCATCCTGTGGAGGTCCTCACAGATAAAATTGGGAAACACAATTTGTATTTCCTCATGATAACATCACACCATCATCTTCTTCCCAATTTATCCAAAATTGGTACCCCCATCAGAGTCATTATGGTCCTCCATAACTCAAAGGGAGTAAGCAGAAGACCAACTACCACAAGCACCCATCACATGGGGCTAGTACTAGTAATGTTGGGGGAACCCATAGTCCCTAACCAAACTCTAGTTGAACCAAACATACATGTACCACCCATACTTGGATTTACCCTTGCATTCTTTGTAATATTTATGGTCACCCACTCCATCAATGTCCTAATATCACCTTTGATGTAATACATGCAGTGCATTTAGAGCATGTGAAATGCAATAAACCCATTGGTACTCAACTTACTTCCTTCTCCCACTAGATCTACTCCATCGCTGATACATAGTCGTATAGATTAGGGGGAACCCATTCCACCTCTAGTGCCACAACATCCACTAGACCATCTTCTTCTAAAGGAAGTGAAAATTATTACAAACCTTGGTCAAAATCCATCATCCTTGATTGGGGCATCCTTACCCATAATCGTCTTCCATCTTCTACCTCGTTTCAAGTATGAACCATAATGAAATTTTTTACAGTTAATCGATGTAGTGTAGATGATGGAGCTGCCTCATGTGCTATGTCCCATTCAGCCTAGAGGTAATTTGGATCTCCCCCTCTCATTCCTGTAGTGAATGAGTTATGAGCCTTTGATGGTAGACTATGTTCCCCCTTAGGGATATTGCCTAATATTCTCATTGAGTTAGGTGGTAAGACCGTTATGGTCAACATTGGTATATTGACTATTCCAGTGGATTATAACATATATCCTATTGGGTCAAGGTTACATCTATTCCATGAATGGTGTGGTGTCTTCACTCTTTTGGGTCATGATATTCCCCCGTGAGGGTCACATTGTCACCATTGACCAACTTTCATAATGTGATCCCCCATCACATGTTTCCAAAAATAGAATTTCAAATTATGTCCCTCCCATTGATTCCATGCACTATATGTCCACTTCCATTAAATGTGCATAACCCATTGTATGTGAACCCATGGCTCTAAAACTACCTCCTCACCACTCCGATGAGGAGACTAGGAGGACTCACTCACCCTTGAAAACATACACACCTGTTTCATCCCCCATTCACAAAAGCAACCATGTATCCTCAACCACATTCTTCCTAAAAGACAAATAATCCTTTAAGGCCATCGTCATTCCTAGTGATAACCCCCACCTAGGTTCTCCTATTGAATGTATGAAGGGTCCTATTCCCTCCCTCGGTACACCTTCTAATTTCATCTCCCATGATGCTACCATGTTCCATCTAAAATAACATCATCTCTTAAGATTGATAGGGATTATGTGGAACCTAATTCCACATTTACTAATCATGCCCCCATACCAGATATTGTCAAATAGTTTATGGAGGTAAATCCTCCCATAGATTTCATAATACCTTATAGAAATGATACACTATTTCATATCCTCTTATGTGGGTCCCTTTATTAAACTAGGTTCTTTTTTACCTTTGGTCCATCATCTGGGTTATTTGGTAGCACCCTTTCCCCCAATATTCACATACTGATGCTGGGGGAAAGACCATTTCCCATCCTAGTCCCATAAGACATCATCTAAGACACAATACATGCCAACATTATGCTTCCATGTGTCTTGTGTCACCAGACATCATTCGACTATGAGCCAGACAACCTAATCGAAATGATCCACAAACTAGCTTCAATGCTTCATGTGGGGAATCCCATTCAACTTTTGTCTCTTTTGTTACCCCATCATATAGGTGATCTGGCCTCCTTTGGTAGTTCATTCCTTAGTAACTCTTGTTCCATGGCCTCCATCGGGATTTCCTTCCTTGAAATCGTTGTTCCTTCAAGATTTCCTTCCGTGGGAATCCTTGTTACCTGGTCTCCTTCAGGGGCAACTTCCTTAGGAACTGTTGTTCCATGGCCTCCATCAGGATTTCGTTCCTTGGGAATCATTGTTTCATGGCCTCCTTCGAGGACTACCTTCATTAGGAACTCTTGTTCCTTGGCCTCCATTAAGAGTGTCTTCCTTGGGAACCATTGTTCCCTGGCCTCCTTCCAAGAATTCCTTCCTTGGTAACCATTGTTCCCCGTCCTCCATTAGGAGTGCCTTTGTAATGTCCCTTGTTAGGAATTTTATTAAAATGATAATTTTTTCACTTTTTCCCCAATTTAGACCTTTGACTAGTTTTGAGCTCTAGGTCCCCAAATTGCTCCAATTGCTCCCAAATATTCTGATAAGGTATATGGATGATGTTAGAACATAAATATGTGTTTCAAGGATGCTTTTGGACCTTTAAAATACTTCTGCAAATCCTCTTTCAATTCTGACCAATGTAGGGAACTTTACTAGTAATTTCCCTTTGACTAGTATTGGTCTCCAAGTCTCAAATTGACTCCAAATGCCTTCAAATATTCAAGGAAGGTGTATGAATGATATTAGGACTTGAATATGATTTTTAGGGATGAGATATGGCCACCAAAATACCTCTGAAAACTCTCTTAATATTCTGGACCAAGTATGCAATTTTACTAGTAATTTGGGGTTCAAATCCCCCTGGGGTAAGTACTGAAAATGGCTTCCCAAATGCCTCCAAAACCACTCAATTTTCTTCAAAGATGTAGGGAATGTATTAGTGATGTTATTAAGGTATCATATTCACCATTAATTTATTATTATATTTGTTCCAACCCTCTCCCATTCAACTACAAAAATCACCCATTCGACCCCTGGGGAAATGACACTATTTCTTCTCCCAATGCAATTAAACTGAGTAAAAATACTTCAAATGCTCAAGTATAGTACATAAAACTTGTAAAATAAATCCATGGTAGTATATTAATCACAAATGTATCATAGAATCATCCATTCATTCGAAATCATCAGCATTACATTGGATCACAACAAGGTAGTGGGGAAATGGCACTGGTCTTCCATTAAAATTGATATTTACACATTTCTACTTGGAATTTCGACTTGAAAATTTTTGGATATGAGTAAAAGAGTATTTAATTCATATTAAAAAATAAATGGGGCATTAGAAGCTCCCCCAAAGAGTACAATATCTCACCAAAAACTCCCTCCCTCAAGGATCAAGAATATGCCATCAAAACTGGAAATCATTGAATGAGCTACAATAGAAGAAACCATGAGCTTCCATATAGCTTAGACCTGAAAACAAATACTCCATTAAAGCTCCAAATGAAAGGTCTGAATGGCCTTTCCAATTACCAACTTGGATGGGAATCTTTCACCCTCGAAATTGGCTAAGGCAAGAAACTAGTCATCCACTAGCTCTCCCTCTTCACAAATGAAATTGAAAATATCTCAAATCATAAAAAGTTGGTTTGATTCTTTTTTATTGACATTTATAAAGTTCTAATGTCCTCCGTGGGTCGAATTCCTTCCAAGATACTCATGCCAACTCAAGTTGGGAAGAGATTCCAAAGAACGCCACTTGTACAACAATTCCCAGTCTCCCACTTCCACCAAATCACATGTGGAAGCATATTAGATTCCCTAACACCCTTGAGCACCCTCTTGGAGTCTATTTTTAGCCCTGACATGTCATATATGTCATATGTAAGCCTTCAGGTCTGATTTGTGTCATAGGTGTCATAGCATCTTCATCATTGTTGTCATAGAGCTAGGGAATCTAGCCCAAGTGTCTCACTAGCTCCAAATTGCCTCTTAATCTTCCATGGGAGTTACTCTTCCTCTATATTTCAAAATTTGATGAGTCATGCCATGAATAATACCTTTTTTATTCCCCCAAGTATGTTACCATTCACCTTGAATTCGAATTGGTGAGAGAATGATGCCAAGTGTAGTGGGGAAATCTAGCCATATGTGGGTCCCACTTCCTCCATGTGTCTTCATGATCAAATGCCACTTTGATTTTCACTTGTATATATTTATTTCTCTCATTTATTAAATATTTATGCCATTTTAATGTTCAAACATCATTTATTATCTCCATTATTCCAAATCCCAAAGGTTCCACCCCAAACCTAGGAAACTAGTAATTTTCCTCGGCAATTATTTGACCTTTAGCATCAATTTGACAAAATCTAATGAATAGGGCCAATGTGATTAAGCCATTGTGACCCAACGCCAAATTTGGGACATGAAAAATCCTCCCTTCCCAATATTGCTTGTCCTCAAGCAATTTTAAACATGGGTGTTGAAGAACCTGCTTTCTGTATAATTATTTGAAGTTGCCATTGAATTGCCCAACCTTGAGTCTTTGAGTTTCCATGAAGATTTTAGAGAGGAACCACCATGCTTGTTTCTGCACTACTCTGATAAAAATCACTTTATTAAGTGGGAAATCCATCTCCCATACTTCTTGTTTCCCCAAAAAATTGAAACCAATGAGGCAAAAATTATTCCAGGGTCCCATTGCTTGTATTGCACCCCAACAATTAAGAGTGCTCTCCAACCCACACCATTAGATAAGAGGATTCCTGGATCCCATTTTCTTGTATGCATTCTTCCAAACATCATGAGTACAAAATATATCTCATCAAAGTACATAACAACATAATGAAAATGGACATCAAGGAGGTGCTTCATCAAAGAATCATGAAAGTGCTTATACCTCCAAGCAAGTAGACCACCATTTTCCAAGTGCATACAAGCTTCAAGTGACCAATCAAATCTGCTCCAATGGCATAGGTGAGGATCCCATGTTCTATAATTCTGCTCCAAAAGGATTTGATATGCATCAAAATATTCAGCCATGTATTCTTTCATCCAAGAAGTGAATGAAGAATCTCCACTAAAATCTAAACCAAATAATGAGCAGAAAAAACAAGGAGACTTCAAATGACTCAAAGAAGTATCACCCATATATCCCTAAATGTGAGAATCATAAAGATATAACAAATTATGTGGCTGCCAACAAAAATGTTCTCCAATCATAAATCTATTCACCCAAGTGTTGGACGAAGTTCCTCCAACATCAAATGAATCAAGTGTTGAGCAAGAAAAACCATGAGTCTTCAAGTGACTCAAATGCATAACATAGTTGCATCCATGTAGATGTGCATCATCATAAAGTAACAAAGGATGCTGCTGCAAATGTGAATAAGAATGTTCTCCAACCATATCATAATGAAAAGTAAATATAGGAGTTCCATACTCCTCATGTGGCACCATCAAAAAGAACCCTTTCACCCATTCTTCATTGAGACTAATGCTGCAAAACATGGAATTGTAGGATGTAGGAGATTTAACTAACTCACCCAAATGATCAAAAAGTGCAGAAGTTTCATCATGGAAAGGATCCATATGGTTAGTATCATGCAACTCCTTCAAAAGTGTGAAACCTTTGTTGGAGATTAGTTCCAATGTAGAGGAATCATGCTCTTCTTTAAAAATTGCATAACCTTCATCAAGAGACAATTCAAGTTCCTCTTCCACCACATCAAGTGTTTGGATCTCTTCACGTTCATCTTCAAACACATTAAGCACTTTCAAATTTCCACATTTCTCATGATCCACCAGAATCCTCCAAACAATCTACCATTTGACAATCTGAAACATAGGAGGAAAAACAAGTATCTTTCAACTTTTCAAGAAGTTGCTCATTTTGAATTGTGAGATTATGAATATCCTCATTATTCTTCAAGTATGCATCATGTAACAATTCATTAAGCTAAAACAAATGGTTTCTATCAAAAAGCAAAGACATGAAATTACCTTTGATGTGGCACATTGCTCTTTGAATCTTCTCCATGTCTTCAAGGAAGGATGTTTCCTCCAATGAAGTAGCTCTCCAACAAGAATTTGACACCAATGCTTGAGTGTCATGGAGAATGCTGAGGGACTCTTGGATCTTATTTCCATTCATCTTTAAGGACCCTTCAAGAAAATGAGGCTCTTGCAAATGAACCTCCTCATCTTCTTCATTTTTGCTTGGACCAACTTCATGAAGCTCAAGTGGTGATGGGGAAGTTGATCTTGGTTCTTCTTCAACTGCTACAAGGTCTTCATTATCATGCTTAATGGAACTTGGGCTTGCAGCAACACTTTCAAAACTGATCTCTATGTCACCAACATAGAGGTGCGAGCACCCATCAGTAGGTACTCCTTCATAGTTTAAGCATCCATCAGTAGATGCTCTTTGGTTCATGTCTAAGCTAGAGGGTGTCTCGAAATGATCTTCCATGTTTTCAATAGAATCTTCTTCATGCTCTTGTGATGTCTCTTAATTTTTATCCTTCAAGCAAGATGATGCATATTGCCCCTTGTTTTCATTATGATCA
Source organism: Larix kaempferi (assembly GCA_027924585.1). Taxonomy (NCBI): domain Eukaryota; kingdom Viridiplantae; phylum Streptophyta; class Pinopsida; order Pinales; family Pinaceae; genus Larix; species Larix kaempferi. Next base: position 3,303,890 of record BSBM01000238.1, on the reverse strand, counting down.
ATATCTTTGGAATCTCTTTTTGAAGAATTCCCAAAAGCTCTCCTCAAGTGGGACATAATTTCATGCACACATGTATGATACTCACTCCAAGGTTCTTTACAAGAAGGGCATAAACCTTTCTTTACTAACTCCACATCTTCATTTTTGGGCCTATTTTCAAAAATATGTTCAGCATAGTACTCAAAAGACATGGCATTTTGTGTATTTTTGCTCGAAGCAAGATATTCTTGATATTTTTGATATTGTTGGGGCAAGGTTTTATATTTTTCTCTCCATCTTTGGAACTCACTCATAGAATTATCCTTGGTTGGTGTGACACACTCATATTCATCAGATTCAAAGTCATAAGAATAATCTTCATTTCTCTTGAAATTGTAAGAAGTGTTGAATGATGGCACCTCTTCCTCGTACCATTCACATTCTACTTCATATTGCTCATAAGCATCTGCATATTCCTCATAAGAATTGTACTCATAGGATTCATCGTAATAGTAAGACATGGCTTCCAATTATTCTTGAATGTATGTACCTAATAAACAGGTGCAAGGACCATGCTCTGATACCATTGTAATGTCCCTTGTTAGGAATTTTATTAAAATGATAATTTTTTCACTTTTCCCCCAATTTAGACCTTTGACTAGTTTTGAGCTCTAGGTCCCCAAATTGCTCCAATTGCTCCCAAATATTATGATAAGGTATATGGATGATGTTAGAACATAAATATTTGTTTCAAGGATTCTTTTGGACCTTTAAAATACTTCTGCAAATCCTCTTTCAATTCTGGCCAATGTAGGGAACTTTACTAGTAATTTCCCTTTCACTAGTATTGGTCTCTAGGTCTCAAATTGACTCCAAATGCCTTCAAATCTTCAAGGAAGGTGTATGAATGATATTAGTACTTTAATATGATGTTCATGGATGATATATGGCCACCAAAAGACCTCTGCAAACTCTCTTAAGATTCTGGACCAAGTATGCAATTTTACTAGTAATTTGGGGTTCAAATCCCCCGAGGGTAAGTACTGAAAATGGCTTCTCAAATGCCTCCAAACCCACTCAAATTTATGAAACGAGGTAGGAAATGTATTAATTATGTTATTAAGGTCTCATTTGCACCATTAATTGATTATTATATCTATTCCAACCCTCTCCCATTCAGTTGCAAAAATCACCCATTCGACCCTTGGGGAAATGACACTATTTCTTCTCCCAATGCAATTAAACTGAGTAAAAATACTTCAAATGCTCAAGTACAGTACATGAAACTTGTAAAATACATACATGTAAGTATATTAATCAAAAATTTATCATAGAATCATCCATTCATTCGAAATCATCAGCATTACATTGGTTCACAATAAGATAGTGGGGAAATGGCACTGTTCTTTCATTAAAAATGAGATTTACACATTTCTACTTGGAATTTCGACCTGAAACTTTTTGTAGATGAAGAATAGAGTATTTAAGTCATATTAAAAAATAAATTGGGCATTATAATCTCCCCCAAAGAGTACAATAGCTCACAAAAAATGCCCTCCCTCAAGGATCAAGAATATGCCATCAAAACTGGAAATGGTTGAAGGAGTGAGCTACAATAGAAGAAACCATGAGCTTCCCTGTAGCTTACACCTAAAAATAAAGACTCCATTAAAGCTCCCAATGAAATTTCTGAATGTTGATGTATATGTAACTTCGGAATGTATTTCATCTATGTATTTCATATATATTTATTGTACCCTTATAAGAGATGTGTTATTCCTCTATAAGGAAGTGTCAACATGTGGATTGACAAGTGTCGCAAGTGTGTGTACTTGCCGATGGGTTATTAGACAACCATGTGTGGGGTCAGCCCTAAAATATATATTATATTGTGGATGTATCTAGATAGACAATTCGGCCCCATAAGGTCACTGGGAAAACAGGTTAAGTATAAATAGAGATCAGGAGATCTCTATTTGGATCATTCGGAAAGACACACTTCTCTCACTCAGAAAGTGGTGCACTAGTGAGGAGGAGGATCATCTGCTCTAGGAGACTATCTCAAGTGTATTTTGGTTGTACTTTGGTTGAGCCATTGCTCTCTCTATCTCTGAGGAAGTTGTGGGGTTTTTCACCTTAGGGTTTTCCCCACGGAAACTCTGTGTCTCTTGTCTCTCATGCTTTTGATTCTTGTGATGCTTGTCATGCTTATTGTGATTTTTATGTATTGATATACTATATATGTTATTCTCTCAGTAAATATCCAAGAGTATTGTGAATTAATGCTCAAATTTTAACATGGTATCAGAGCTAACCTGAGAAGAAGACATTTTGCAGTGACGGAAACTTGAGTTTCTTGTGTATTGGGTTTCTCTCCACAGTTTTTGGAAAAGCAGTATAGTAGATTGACTCTACTCATCAAGGAGAATCTATCTGTCCAATCAGAATTCAATTCTGAGCATTTTCAGATTTGGCCCTAAAAATTAGGGTTTCCACAAAAATAGGAATTTCTGAAATCTGAAGACATAGCTGGAAGCTCCTTGCAAAACTCAAAGTTTAGAGCTTTGGATCGAGATTTTTGGCTGGGTAGATCTCCGGGAAATGCAAACCCTAATTCAGGGCTCTCCCTAGTCAACCCGGGAGGACAAAAAGGCAAATATGAAGGGTAAAACTTTGATGATCTCAAATTCTGAATACACCAGGCTGATCAGCTCATCAAGGCGCATCTTTATATCCTTTCAGAAAGTTGAAATTCACATTTTGAATTTTTAGGGTTTTTTCGACAAACCCTAATCCGAGACCAGATCCGGTTTTCAGCATTTCAAGTGGTAAGACCTAAATCTTTTCTATTTCAATTTGAAGTACTCTTTAAGATGTCTCACCACACCAAGCTTGAGGATAAGCTTGAAGGGGCTGATAACTTCTGAGCTTGGAAGTATAGGATTGGGTTAATCCTGGAAGAGAATGAGTTGGACCCATATATAAAAGAAGACATCCCTATCCCAGAGGATGAAGAGGCTAAGGTATTGCATAAGAAGAACTTGGTCAAGGCAAAGAGAATCATTGTTGATTCTATCAAAGACCATCTCATACCCCATGTGTCTTCTCTAAAGACACCCAAGGCTATGTTTGACTCTTTGACCAAGCTATTTGAAGGGAAGAACATAAATCGGAAGATGACCCTGCGGAATCAATTGAAAGGGGTCAAGATGTCGAATGGAGAAACCATTCAATCCTATTTCTCCAAGGTCTCTCAGATCAAGGAACAACTTGAAGCTGTAGATGAAATGGTGGAGAATGGTGAAATTGTTATGACTACTTTGAATGGCCTACCTAGGTCATGGGACTCTTTTATCCAAGGGATCTGTACCAGAAAGAAGTTAATCTCCTTCAGCAGATTATGGGAGGAATGTTCTCAAGAAGAAGCAAGGCTTGTGGCAAGAGAAGAGAAGATGGGAAATGAAGATCAAGCTCTCACAGCTCACACTAAGAAGGGCAAGTTCAAGAGGAAGCCATCCCATCACAAGAAGAAATCTTCTCATCATTTTCACAAAGACAAGAAATATCTATGGTGTTTCACTTGTAATGAGAAGGGTCACTTTGCTTCAGAATGTCCCAAGAACAAAAGGGACAACCACAACAACAACAACTCCAGCAAGAAGAAGAAGGGTAACAAAAGAAGGTACCATGCTCATGCTGCCGAAGATGATGAACCTCCAAAGAAGAAGGCTAGGGAATAAAGTGATGATAGTAATGATGACTCATCAAGTGAAGAAGAGTATGTTCTAATCTCTACTCTCACAGGTACTATTTCCCATGGTTGTAATGATTGGTTAATTGACAGTGGGGCTTTCAAACACATGACTGGGTTTAAAGAATCCTTTGTAAATCTGTCAGAACATGAATCACCCCATAAAGTGAAACTTGGGGATGATTATCAATATCCCATCAAAGGAAGTGGTGAAGCCTCCCACAACCTAGATTTTGGAAAATATTTGAAGATGAAAGAAGTCCTTTATGTATCTAGGATCAAGAAGAACTTACTCTCCATCTCTACATTGGATGCAAAAGGTATGAGGGTTGCATTTGTGGATGGCCAAGTCCTAATGTGGCCAAAGGGAAAGACCATAGATGTTGCAGTTGTGATTGGAGAGAAAGAGGGAGGTTTATATAAATTAAAAGGACAACCTGAACATGCCATGGTGCATGAATCCATGGAGCCAAGTGAACTTTGGCATAAAAGACTTACTCATATGCACTATAGGGCACTTCCAATTGCAAGCAAGGCTGTAGAGGGTCTTCCTGAAATCAAGACCAAACATGAAGGTGTTTGCAAAGGATGTGCAAAAGGTAAGAATATTAAGAAAGCTTTCCCAAGCAGTGAAAGCAAGGCAAAAGATATCCTGGAAGTCATCCACTCAGATGTATGTGGTCCTATGTCATCCAGTTCTCTAAGTGGGCATGTTTACTATGTCTCATTTATTGATGACTTCTCCAGTAAGACCTGGGTATACTTCTTGAAAAACAAACATGAGGTGTTTGATAAGTTCAAGGAATTCAAAACCTTGATGGAGAATCAAAATGACAAAAAGATCAAAACACTCAGATCCGACAATGGTGGAGAATTCACCTCAGGTGACTTCAAGAAGCTTTGCAGTGATTCAGGGATTAAGAGGGAGTTGATTGTTCCTTATAATCGTCAACAAAATGGAGTTGCAGAAAGGAAGAACAGAACAATCATGGAAGCAGCAAGGGCAATGCTGCATGACCAGGATCTACCTATGCATCTATGGGCAGAAGCAGCTAGAACAGCTGTATATGTGCAGAACAGAACACCCCACAAGATATTGGACAACAAGACACCAGAAGAGGTCTTTTCTGGTAAGAAACCTGAAGTTAGCCATCTCAGAATATTTGGTTTTCCAGTATACACACATGTCCCAAAGGAAAAGAGGACCAAGCTAGATCCTTCGGGAAAGAAGGGTATCTTTGTGGGTTACAGTGAAAGCTCGAAGGCTTACAGAATATACTTTACAGGGTTCAAGAAGATTGATGTCAGCAGGGATGTAACATTTGATGAAAACTCAGCATTCATCAAATCAAGGAAGGCACCTATCGAAGTTTATGAAGAACCTAAGGAAACTAGATTTCAAGACACTACCATGACTGAAGCAATTCTAGAAGTTGTTCGTGAGTTTGAAGATCCGCAAGAACCTGTAGATCCACCCCGTGAGGATAACTCTCACAAGAGGAAACCTGCATGGGCTAGAGAGCTCATTCAAGATGCAGAAAGATTCGGCATTCCAGAAGAAGAACACAGAGCAAAGAAAAGAACCAGATCACATACCAGCTATGTTGCTTTACTCTGTGACATTATGAACAAAGAACCTTCCATTTATGAAAAAGCAGCAGAAAAGAAAGAATGGAAGGATGCTATGGTTGAGGAATACCAATCAATAATGAAAAATGATGTTTGGGATGTTGTCCCAAGACCTAAAGAGAAGTCTGTTGTGACTTCCAAATGGATCTATAAAATCAAGCATGTTGCAGATGGCAGTGTAGAGAAATACAAAGCAAGATTCGTAGCTCGTGGCTTCTCTCAGAAAGAGGGAATTGATTATGAAGAAACTTTTGCACCTGTAGCTAGGTATACTTCCATCATAACAGTACTTTCCTTGGCTATCGCAATGAAATGAAAAATACACCAGATGGATGTCAAGACTGTGTTCTTGAATGGTATACGTGGAGTAGCCACTCGGTTTTGAAATACATGACAGGGAGTCATATGTGTGCAGATTGAAGAAAGCCTTGTATGGCTTGAAGCAAGCTCCCGGAACTTGGTATGGTAGGATGGACAGTTTCCTATCTAGCTTGGGCTTTACCAAGTGTAAAGCGGATTCCAACCTCTACTACAAGGTTGAGGAAGGAAATCCTGTGATTCTACTTATGTACGGGGATGACTTATTTGTAACAGGCGATGACAAATTGATTGCAGATACTAAAAGGAAGCTTGCTGCTGAGTTCGATATGAAAGATTTGGGAATGATGCATTATTTCCTAGGTATGGAGATGTGGCAGAATTCAGGTGGGATCTTCCTTGGTCAAGGGAAGTACGCAGTAGATATCCTGAAGAGATTTGGGATGATCGATTGCAAGGCCATGGCCACACCCATGGCATCGCATCTAAAGCTTCTATGTGATGCTTCATCTGAGCCGGTTGATGTCTCTATGTATCGTCAGATGATTGGGTCCTTGATGTACCTGACGAACACGAGACCAGATATTTGCTTTGCAGTGAACACATTGAGCCAGTTCTTGACAGATCCGAGGAGTGTTCACCTGGTTGCTGTAAAGCATGTCCTGAGGTACCTCAAGGGTACAGTGGATTATGGGCTCAAGTATGAAGCGAATCAAAAGTTTAACCTGCAGGGTTATGTTGATTCAAATTGGGTTGGTAGTGCTGCAGATAGGAAGAGCACATCTGGGTGCTGCTTTAGTATGGGATTAGGTGTGATCTCTTGGTTCAGCAGGAAGCAGTCCTGCATAGCACTGAGTACAGCTGAGGCAAAGCATGTTGCAGCCTGTTCAGCTAGTTGTGAGGCAGTATGGCTACGGAAGCTACTGTCTGAGTTATTTGATCTCCCATTGGATGCTACTGGTATATTTTGCGATAACCAGAGTTGTGTGAAGCTACCTGAGAACCCATTGTTTCATGATAGGTCGAAACACATAGAGATCAAATATCACTATATCATGGATATGGTGTAGAGAGGAGCCATGAAGCTCCTGTATGTTGCGACGAACAAGCAGATTGCAAATGTGTTGACGAAGCCACTAGCCAAGGTGAAGTTCGAGTACTTCAGGGAGAGGCTTGGTGTTCTTCAGATCGACGACACTTCGAGGAAGAAGTGATGGACACATTTGCTGAAGCCATTCCAAGCATGTTGGAAGGAAGATCCTTCACATGGCTGTGGATGTAAGAACTGGATGATGAGTATCAGGACGATGCTCTAGTTACTGCTCTGTATATGCATCATATTGGATGCTGGATATGATCAGTTGGATCATTTATATTTATATGTATGTACGCATCGTGTTGATCCTGGATATGATCAGTTGGATCATTTATATTTGTATGTATGTACGCATCGTGTTGATGTTGGATATGATCAGTTGGATCATTTATATGTATGTACGCATCATGTTGGATGCTAGATATGATCGATTGGATCGTTTGTATGTATTTGTATATGCATAATGTTGGATGCTTGGACCATGTATCTGTATCAGGTGGATACATTGTATGATCAGGTAGATCATGTATGTTGATATGTATCATGTATTTGTATTTGTATCAGGTGGATACACTGTATGATCAGGTGGATGCATTGTATGATCAAGTTGATCATGATGATGAGCTTCAGGATGTTGCTCCAGATGATATGTACCAAGATGGTACAAGTGATGATGATCAGTATGATCATGGGCATCAGGATGATGCCTCGTGCGATGATAATCGATTGGATCATGAGTATCAGGTTGATACTTGGAGGTTAGAGATGATATGTGGCAGGTTGTGCAAATAGCATGTAATCAGTCCTGGGAGATCTTACCGGTCGTGCTGCAGCACATAAATGTTCCTGGGGTACTCTTTCCGGTATTGCTATGTAGTATGTAATCAGTCCTTAGATATCCGATAGGTTGAGTTGTGTGCTCGTAATCAGTCCTGGGATTAGGTATTACTACGGAGACATGTAATCAGTCCTGGAGATTCGATAGGTTGAGCTGTGTGCTCGTAATTAGTCCTAGGATGCTCTTTAGAGATCTTGTCGGTCGTGTTGCAGCACATAAATGTTCATGGGATGCTCTTTAAAGGTTTTGTCTATCCACATGTAATCAGTCCTGGAGATCTGAGAGGTTGAGCTGTATGCTCGTAATAAGTCCTGGGATGCTCTTTAGAGATCTTGCTGATCGTACTGCGGCACATAAATGTTCCTAGGATGCTCTTTAAAGGTATTGTGGAGGAGATGCATGTAATCAGTCTTGGGAGATCTTGCCGGTCGTGCTTAGGCACATAAATGTTCCTGGGATACTCTTTCTGGTATTGCATCCGCACATAAAATTAGTCCTGAGAGGCCACCTCTATCAGATCGTTCGCACAGATGATGAAGACCTGCAGGTCGTGGGCCTACATCCAGTATGAAAAAGGACTGGCTCTATAGAACTTCCTATGATGATTAGAGTCAGAGATTGGTTGAGATAGCAGCAACAGTGACGATGATGATGATGATGCATCGATGACAATGATCCCGAGAAGAAGACTTGTCTAGCAGAACTGTGTCAAGAAATACCTTCCTATTTAAGAGGGAGTGTTGATGTATATGTAACTTTGGAATGTATTTCATCTATGTATTTCATATATATTTATTGTACCCTTATAAGAGATGTGTTATTCCTCTATAAGGAAGTGTCGTCATGTGGATTAACAAGTGTCGCAAGTGTGTGTACTTGCCGATGGGTTATTAGACCACCATGTGTGGGGTCGGCCCTAAAATATATATTATATTGTGGATGTAGCTAGATAGACAAGTCGGCCCCATAAGGTCACTGGGAAAACAAGTTAAGTATAAATAGAGATCGGGAGATCTCTATTTGGATCATTCGGAAAGACACACTTCTCTCACTCAGAAAGTGGCGCACTAGTGAGGAGGAGGATCATCTGCTCTAGGAGACTATCTCAAGTGTATTTTGGTTTTACTTTGGTTGATCCATTGCTCTCTCTATCTCCGAGGAAGTTGTGTGGTTTTTCACCTTAGGGTTTTCCCCACGGAAACTCTGTGTCTCTTGTCTCTCATGCTTTTGATTCTTGTGATGCTTGTCATGCTTATTGTGATTGTTATGCATTGATATACTGTATATGTTATTCTCTCAGTAAAGATCCAAGATTATTGTGAATTAATGCTCAAATTTTAACACTAGATGGCCTTTCCAATTACCAACTTGGATGGGAATCTTTCACCCTCGAAATTGGCTAAGGCAAGAAACTAGTCATCCACTAGCTCTCCCTCTTCACAAATGCAATTGCAAATTCTACAAATGATCAAAATCTGGTTTCATTCTTTCTTATTGACATTTATAAAGTTCTAATGTCCTCCATGGGTCAAATTCCTTCCAAGAGACTCATGCCAACTCAAGTTGGGAAGAGATTCCAAAGAACACCACTTGTACAACAATTCCTAGTCTCCCACTTCCACCAAATAACATGTGGAAGCATCTTAGCTTCCATAACACCCTTGAGTGCCCTCTTGGAGTCTATTTTTAGACCTGACATGTCATATATGTCATATGTCATCCTTCAGGTCTAATTTGTGTCATAGGTGTCATAGCATCTTCATCATTGTTTCCATAGAGCTAGGGAGTCTAGCCCAAGTGTCTCACTAGCTCCAAATTGCCTCTGCCTCTTCCATGGGAGTTACTATTCCTCTATATTTCAACCTTGGATGAGTCATGCCATGAATTATACCTTTTGGACTCTCCCAAGTATGTTACCATTCACCTTGAATTCGAATAGGTGAGAGAATGATGCCAAGTGTAGTGGGGAAATCTAGCCATATGTGGGTCCCACTTCCTCCATGTGTCTTCATGATCAAATGTCACTTTGATTTTCACTTGTATATATTTATTTAGCTCCTTTATTAAATATTTATGCCATTCTAATGTTCAAACATCAGTTATTATCGCCATTATTCCAAATCCCAAAGCTTCCACCCCAAACCTAGGAAACTAGTAATTTTCCTCCTTGGCAATTATTTGACCGTTAGCATCAACTTGATAAACTATAATGAATAGGGCCAATGTGATTAGGCCATTGTGACCCAATGCCAAATTTGGGACATGATGTCCTTCCTTGGGAACACTTATTCCCTGGCCTCTATCATGAGTGCCTTCCTTGGGAATCGTCATTCTCTAGCCTCCTTCATCAATGCCTTCCTTAGGAACCCTTGCTCCCTACCCTCCTTACAGGAGTTCCTTCATTGGGAACTCTTATTCCCTGGAATCCATTAGGAGTGCCTTCCCTGGGAACCGTCATTCCCTATCCTCCTTCAGTATTTCCTTCCATGGGAACCCTCATTCCATGGCCTCCTCCTAGGATTTCCTGCCATAGGAATCCATAATTCCCTAGCCTCCTTTGGAGTTCCATCCTTGGGAATCCATCATTCCCTGGTCTCGTTTAGGAGTGCCATCAATCATGATTCTTCTGGGACCATTTGTTTTGTGGTATTTTTTTAATACATATATACCCATACTAACTCCCACTTGGGGCATTTTCTTATTATGTAAACAAATTTAAATTTCACATGCACCTTTTATGCAATGGTATTTGTTTACACGTGTGTAGGATACGACCAATACCACATGAAGCTACAAGCACCACTTCAAGTATCATTGTTAACATCGAAATATAGATATATCCCTCTCTCTACCTATAATGCATAAACCTTGTTGGAACCCTATGACATGAACCATAGGATCATCCCCATTAGGGAAAGTGGTTCCACCTCATTCACTTGTTGCATTAACCATTTCCCAGTGGTAGCTATCCACCTTCACATGAGTTCCTTAGTTTCATGACCCCTTTCCTTTTAGCACTCATGTTGTTTATCCCCTTTAGGATTGAGAGTGTGTAGTTCAATCCCCATATTTGAGCCTCATATCTCTCCTCATCATCTTGCATTGATCCTATCCCCGGAATCCCCAACAATGTTTTTCCATGGTTGGTATTTCACAATTGACATCATACAGTATCATGATCCCTCCATATAATCCATACTAAATCACTCAGTTTCATTTATCAACATTCATCTCATCAACCCTAAAGGAAATACCCATTGGTTCCCTACCCTTGCTCAATTCATGATATCATGTCCCCCATTTGACCATATGCACATGGCACTCATTTCCTTGTCTCCCCTACAAAAGATATTTCCCATAGGAAGACATCAAGTATTATCTAGAATAACATACGATTGGATTACTTTTAATTGTGTTTTTGAACACACCAGATCTCAACTTAACTATGCTTTTTAGAACAAACCTAGTTCATTCAAAATCTCCCTTGGTTCCATTGGTTCATATCAGCCCTGTTATCCTCCCTAAGAGTATACCCTAATGAAACCCCTACCATGAATTCACACACATATAATTCACACCCTTTTTCCTAGAGAAAGAATTCATACCTTCCAAGCTTAACACTGTTGAAATACACCCTTGTTATGACCATCCTCTACAATTTGGACTCCTATTTCCCCAAGTTGTCTGTCAAAGAAGCCAGGTCTTCCATGCCATTATGCTCTGAACCAAGGAAGTCTGATCCCCCACCATTTTTAGAACTTCCCAATTCATTTTTATAAGGCTTCCATATGCTTTGAATCCAGTAGACCTTCCCCTATCGACATCAACACCTTCATTCTAGGGGATGTGTCTAGAGATTAGCAGTGTGCCTTGGTGCCACTTCTATCATCGATAGTTCACCTCAGGCCAAGCAAAGAGAGACATCATTGCTCTTTGACTTGGTAGGTTGTCACGTGCTTGAATCAAACACCTTATCGCACCATTGAGAATTGTACATTTTGATGGTCCTATTATATAAGACATCTGCACATGTCTGATTCATTTCCAATCCTCGAAAGGGATTTTCCCTTCAGGTAGATCCTTGCATGTTGTAGAAGATGGTCCCAATTTGCACATCATGTTTTAGTTCCACCAATTTTAGGACACCCTCTTTTTCCATATAAAAGAAACAATGATGTATTTCGGTCATGCGATCAGTTCCTAACCTCATACATTAGATGGAAACTGTTATCAACCCAATCCTACTCCCCTGTGCAATAATATAGCTTCATCACAGTAATACATCACATCACATGCACAATCCATCATTATCAGTGCCTCCACCTTCCTATGTTCCCTCTCTCAGTCAAAGGGAAAAAATTCTCAGTAAATTGGTCATCAATGGACCCCTTCACCCAAAACATGACCTCCTTATGCGGACACAATCCTCAAGTGTGACATGGAAGTTTACCTAGTGCATTTTTTGGGCTATTAAGTGCACTCCCAATGCATAATACATGCCAATAAGTGTGCTACCCATTTTTAGTCAAGATTTGGAAAAATCGAGCTTTTCCTCCAAAAATCATGGCTATTGACAGTCAACACAAAGCACCGAAAAGCACAAAAGCATCAATTTTGAGATGAAAATCCAAGGATGAGTAAAAGTCTATAGAAAATCAGTATTTTCTCCCTAATTAACCTCAAAAGGGATGTTAGCACCCGATTTCTACGGCATAAGTATGGAGGTGGAATAAGAGGGTATCTCAAATTTTATACCTAGAGTATACCTTTTCCGTAAGTTATCCACTAAGGCCCAGAAAAGGGGTAATTCTATACCTAAGTGGATGTGCCTTCAGTTCCTTTAACGAGCTTGAAGAGTATAAGTTTGCTCGGCAATCTTGTTTAGGTTTAAATAGTCCAAACACTGTCTTAAAATGACTTAAAAGACAGCTTCTATAATCATGACTCATGACCTGCCAAGGACTAGGATCTCAACAAATAAGTTAGTATTAACGACAAAAGATTTTTAATGACATGAATTTCAACCATAAAGTATTTAATGAAGTCCTCCATTAAAGAAATTAAGTCATAATAAGTTGATGCTATGAACATTTAATGAAAATTTGAGAAATATAGGTTAGATTCAATTCATCAACATTTAGGGGTATTAATGATTAAATAGAACCATTTTTGTAGAATTTGAAACTATAGACTTTTCAAAAAAGTGGGTAAAAATAAAATTCAAATTCATATATGTAATTTCATTTTGAAAACTCAAAATATCACATTTGGAGATTGAAGAGGAAGTTTTGGAGCAAACCCTTGATTTTCATCCGTTCATAGCGTTCGAATCGGGCCACCATTCAACCTCAAACCTCTTCCAAGTAAGTTCTTTTCATCCTACCTTACATTTTGATGGTTTATTTCTCAATTTTCATGCTCAAAATCACCTACCACGCCATGCTCAACTCGTGAAGTTTGAGAACGTTGCTGTCCAGTGTGTATAGTAGCGTTTTTTATGAAGTAGAACGCTGCTGTATGGTGATAGAGTAGCGTTTTTGCTTGAAAATGGCTAAAAATGCTCAAAAAACTGAAAATTGGCCCTTGTTTTGGCAGGATGTCACTCATTTGGAGGGAGAGAGAGCATGAAGAAATGGATAGGGTGGCAATGCGTGATCCTACCACTCTCCATGCACTTAGAAGATGTGATTTGTTGAAATACTATTGAACCGTAAACATGAGGGCACTCAACCGCTTATTGCAAGAACTCATTCAGTTGTGGGATGTCGATGCAAATGTGTTTAGTATCCGAGGAGAGACCTTGGAAATCACAGTTGAGGACATATATTTCATCACAGGGATCTCTAGGAGGGGAGATCCTGTAAACCTGAAAGGAACTTCATGAAATGTGAGTGCCATATCTGTACAAGATTATGTAGATGCTTATTGTGTGGAAGGTACTGAGAAACGTGGAAGTCAAATTCTCATTTCTACTCTTGCAAGCTTCCCTCTGAAGGTCATTATTAGTATGTTGAACTGAATGGGAGGGAGTGATGCACATCACTTAGCCTCAAAGCACTACATATACATTGGTGTTCAATGCTTGCAAGGTCATGTCTATGATTGGTGCACAAGTCTCTTAGCAAACACGAAGCTTCAACTCTCAGGGTGTAAGATAGGGAGGATGAAGAACTTTGGTTATGGAAGCATCCTTTGTACCTTCTTTTTCGAGAGGGTACCTGCTCTTAGTTTGGGCATGCCTCTGCCCCCAGTCAGTCCTCATGATCCGATATTGGGCCGTTGGGGTGACATTTTCCTCCACCAAGGTGGTGGTGAGAGCCACTTTTTCTATCATACTGATGATTTATGGGGATGGTGGGAGAGACAATGGCCGACATTCGAGCAGTTTCCGTATGCTGGTTTAGACTTCCGTCATGATCCAGATCTGATACTTCCTCTAGGTGGTGCCTGGGGAGATATAGGTATTTTTTTGAAAAATTATTTCATTTTTTCAAATTTTTCAAGTATATGATTTTTATGACGAGTTGGAAATGCTAACAAAGTGTCATATGCAGATGTTGGACCGATCCGTCCTGAGGGACATCCTACTATTTTCGTAAGGCCAACTGATGTGGGTGCAATAGATACTATGCTAGGGGCCATAGAAAGGAAGATGAGTCGGTTAACTCATGATATTCCTCCATATCGTATTGAGTGGATGCCTCTTTCTATGCAAGAGGATGTAGTCAGTGTACTTCTAGCATGGATTAGGTTGCTACAGAAAATATCTAGGTTGGTCATATGTTACTGAGATGTAGTAGATGTCGATGAGGCCCTTCCTTCTCCATAGGAGAAGGATATTTTATGTATATTTTTGAGGCCATCGAGCCCGGTTTTTGTATCTTATGACATGACTTATGATAGACTTATGATCCAAAACTCATATTATAGTTTTTGATACAGTATCGGATATATATACAGTATCGGTTATTTACATGTGTGTGTGTTTAACTTTTATGTGTGAAATGCTATTTATGGAAATGTATGATACAAATGCCAATCTAAAACATAATTTGCAAATGAATCAGCTAATGCATTCAGATTCCTTGGAATGTGTTGATATATGACGGAATCAAACTGTCTTTCCAATAATCTAACTCGCAAAAACTGTCGTAACAAAACAGGATCTCTAATCTGATAAACACCCATTAACTGAAATACCACTAGTTGCGAATCAAGTCTTGCCTCCAAATGTGAAATGCCTTGGACAAGAGCATCTCAGAGAAGTTCTATAACCGCATTGTATTCAGCTACGTTGTTCGTAGTGGGACCCAAACAAACCCCCCCCGAAGAGAGCAGTTGGCCAGACGGTAAGTAAATGACCCAAGCTGCTGAGGCCAACTGTCGGGTGTGGCGACTGGCGCCATCAGCAAATCCTAAGAAATGTTCAGTCGACATCTGAAACACGAAGCGAAGACACACATAAGGCCTACTAACAACCACAAGCAAAACTAGCTCTACAAAATATATAGCTATGTTACAAGAAAAAGCACAATTGCCTAAGCGTAGTACTTCCTCAGGTAGAGCCCGTTTCTAGGCTCAGGCAGCTTATTACCTTCGTAATATTTTAGCTCATAAGCACCTTTCTTCGGTACCTTAGTAATTATACAAGGATTGAGCCACATGGATTTAAACTTGCCAGGACCTAAAGGTTCCTTGTCCTGATCCCAAAGTAGAACAAGGTCTCCTTCGAGAAACACCCTAGGTTTGACAGACTTGTCGTACTGTCCTTTGACTTGTTTCTTATGAACTTCATTTGCTGTGAGCATGTCGCGGCGCTGTTCATCTAGATGATCTAAATGCAACAAACATTCTTCTAGTGCTTAAGTATCTGGTAGTAGTTGAATAGCCAATTTCAACGAAGGAATCTCGCATTCAATCGGAACGACTGCTTCTATCCCATGTACCAATTGGAAGGGAGAGAACCCGGTAGCAGTCTTTACATTTTCTCGGTAAGCCCAAAGCACAGGGTATAGCATGATGTACTAGTTATTTCGACTGGCATTAATGGTTCTTTGCATAATTGTATTTAAAGTTTTGTTAACCACTTCGACTTGTCCATTCGCTTATGGATAATATGAAGATGAATGTTCTTGCCGAAAACCCAACATAGTATACAATTCGGTCATCATGCTATTCTGAAAATGACTGTCATGGTCAGTCACGATCTCTTTGGGTATGCCGAACCTTGCAATAATCTGATTAAATACAAAATAAGCAGCAGTTTCTCCATTTTCCTTAACAGTAGGCATTGCCTTGGCCCACTTGGTGAAGTAGTCGACGGCAATGATGATATAATGATGTCCTCCAGTCGAAATTGGATTGCAAGTCATATAATCAACCACCCATTTTGTGAAGGGACCTGCTGTGATCACAAGATGAAGAGGAGCTGGATGTGCTCTCATTTTCTTGGTGAAAAACTGACACGAACGACAGCGTTTCATAGCTTCCACACAATCTTTAAAGATTGTAGGCCAAAAATATCCAGCACCTAGTATTTTCTGAGCTGTTGCCAACCCAGAAAGATGACCCCCACAGGCTCCACTGTAAGCATCATTCAATACTGACTCTGCTTCTTCTAAAGTTAAACAACATCGTAAGATGGAGTCTATCCCACGTATGTACAAAGTATCAGAAATGATGAGATAGTTTTTTCGCATGACTTTTCAGTCTGCGTTGTTCATCTCTAGAAAAAGTTGTGGGACACCTCAAAGTCTGGAGATATACTAAAATATCCCTGTACCATTCGTCAAAGGAGGCTATAAGGAAGATATGTTCATCCGGGAATGATGACTCTTCCTCAGCATGCACTAAGTCACTCGGAAAATCTGAGATTAACTCAGCGAACACTAGTGATTTCTTCGACTTGGCCGATTGAAAAACCAAATCGAACTCTTGTAAGATTGCAATCCATTTATTGTACTTCCCACCGATGATACGTCGAGTGAGAACATATTGAAAAGGATTGACCTCTGTTATCACAGTAGTTGTTCGTAAAAGGATGTAGTGGAGAAGCCTCTGCACAGCATAGACCGCAGCAAGTGCTAACTTCTCAACGTGCTAATACTTAATCTTAGGAGCTATCAATGCACTGAGAGATAGTAAACAACATGCTCCTAGAGCGTGTCATCCTCCTGAACTAGGACTATGCCAATTGTGTATACAGATGCCGCCAGATATAACATGAAATCTTTTGTGTAATCAGGCGGGCTTAACAAGGGGGATGAAAGTAGTGCCTTTTTCAAGGCCTCAAACGATGCTTGAGCAACCTCATCCCACAAAAAGTAGGTATCTTGTTTAAGCAGTCTCATGAAACCTTTTGTGATTTTATCATATTTTATGATAAAGTGTCGTAAGAAATTAGAAATGCCTTGCAGACTTTGAAGTTGTCGCAAGGTGCAAGGAGGAGGCAGATTCACAATCGCCTCAACTTTCAACGGGTCGACCATTATGCCACGACTCGATACTATAAATCCTAGTAGACGTCCCGATTCGATGCAGAACACACACTTCTTAGGATTCAAACGGATATTATATTTTCTGCATCGTTCAAACACAAGTCTCAAATGAGCTGGATGATCCCGTCTCTTTCGAGATAGCGCCGGGAGGTCATCCAAGTAGGGTTCAACTATGTGTTTGATGTCGTGAAAAGCGAAATTCATTGCTCGCTGGAAAGTAGCTCCAGCATTCTTTAAGCCCAATGGCATCTTCCGATAAGCAAAGGTTCCCCACGGGCAAATAAAAGCTGTTTTGTGTTGATCTTCGGGTTTGATTTGGATTTGATTATATCCCGAAAATCCATCCATGAAAGAGAACATCTCGTGTCCCGCACATGCATCTATGATCTGGTCGATAAATGGTGTGGGGTAGTTATCTTTCGGACAAGCTTTATTCAAGTCCCGGAAGTTAGTACATACTCGAATGGTACCTTGCTTTTTATCAACCGGAACAGGATTCGAAACCCATTCCGTCATGTCGATCGGATAGATAAATCTGGCTTTAAGCAATTTTTCAACCTCCGCCTTAATGGCAGCCGCTTTTCGAGGGTTCACAGGACGGAGCTTCTGTCTCATAGGTTTTGCATTAGGGTATGTCGTGATGACATGCTCAACGATGGCTGGATCGATGCCTGGCATCTCCTCATAAGACCAGGCAAAAATATCGTGGAATTCTTTAAAAAGTTTGGTATACAGAGCGATCTCTTCTAGAGAACAGTCTACTCCAATAAAAATGTTTTCCACGACCCCAGGTTTGGTGGAAATGTTAATCGGGATGGTTCTCGATATATTAGCCATATTCCCTTCAGCATAAACAACTCTTGAATTAGAAGGAAAAGAGGACAAATCAACAAATCCACCGGGTCTCATAGAGTACTCTCCTCTCTCTATCCTGTCTAGGTTCGGAAGCAGGTAAGACCTATGATGCATATGTTCCCATGGCTGGTCCATGCCCATCATGGCTTCCAAAATGGCTTCATCAGAAAGAAACACCATGTCTAAATAGTCGAAAGAGTGGGTAGAGTTCACCGACCATGCAAGAGCATAGTCCATATCTGACTCAGCAGAGACTGGCGGAGTCACGATATGTTCCGTTGCAGCATGTTGTGCTTCCATGTAGGCCACTTCTGCAACGGATAAAGGCACAGATGGTTCTGATACAGTAGGAGGGATCCACGGATCAATCCTTAAACCAACAGTGAACGTTTCAGTAGATGTACCTACATCAGAATGCATAAAATGAAACTGGAGAGGGTAGGTCAAAAGTGCCTATTAATGACCCGTAAAGCCCTGCTCCTAAACTCTCGCTTACTGGGGCAAATTGATCAACTAAAGGAATAGTGGAATCTGATGAAGTCTGGTTGTTTTGCTGAGAGAACAAAAGTTGATCGACCGTGACGATCTTGCCTTCGTGGGGGAACATAACAACTCGAAAAAATGCCAATGCAATGGCTCGCATGGCATATGTCCAGCTCCTGCCTGACAACATATTGTAATCAAGCGGAGTGTCCAGAACTTCAATCTCTACAGCAACTGTCTTACAGACTAGTGTAATTTCAAACGACGGTAGAACTCTGTGTGGACGGAAAGTCCTGCAATCGAAGGCAGTAAGCAGCGTGTTAGAGGGGGCTAACTTAGGAGAACCCAAAGCTTTCCAACAAGAAATGGACATCACGCACGTCGACGCGCCCTCATCTATGACAGCCTGTCTAATGGTCATAGGACCATGAACCACTTCTATCTGTAGGGAAACATGGTACGGAAACCAATAGTTGATATTAGACATATCAAAGCGCGCAGTCATGTTGGATGATTCCATACTTCCAATCATTGGCAGAAGTGCATTTCGTTGTAATGGACAACTTTGTAAAACTTCTAAGGTGGACATAGCACAAGGGGTCTGGGCTAGATCTTCAACCACATTGTAGTTGGAAGCATCCCGAGCATTGGGATTGTGCGAGGCCCATTTCAAGACACCTTTCGGGATCTTGGGCAATGAATCTACTGGAATGTGGAGAGGAGTGGAAGATTCAGGAATCTCTTTATCCTTATTCTGCACATCCGAGGTATAATTTATTGCTCGCGTTTGCAAAAGTGCATCTGCACTAACCATATTAATGAAAGTTTGATCAACTGAAGCATGAGTAGTGCCCCCAACATTGAAGGTGCCAGAAGCTGAACCCTGCCCCTTAGGAAATGGATCTTTAAGTACGGCAGGTTTCTTTTCTTGAAGCAGCTTCTGGGCTTCTTCGATCAGAGGGCATTGGTGACTGAGGTGATCCTTCTTGCAAAGTTTACAAGGGAACTTAACCTTCTTCTTTTCTTTGTTACCCTCCTCGGCATTCTCTTTGCTCTTGGGATTTTGCTGCTTCTCCTCTCCTTTCTTGCCCTTTTTTTTGTTGTTGGGCTGCTGAGGGCCCTTTTGATTGTTCTGAACCTGGTTTACAGATTCAGAAGTAGAAGGAGAGGTTGTGACGAAGTTCACTTTTGCAGTCGATTGTTTGACGGATAAGGCATGAACCTGCTTAGCCAATGCTTCAAAAGCTGCAGAATCTACTGAACCCACTATGCCATTAGCATGTGGTCCAGGTTTAGGTCTTCCAAGATCATTGTTTGATCGCGGTGCGTCTGGTATAATCTCGTAAAGTAGCCCAGACTGTGCATAAACAAGGTCTAGCTGCTGGGTCCATAAGATAGCTTCTTCCTCTGAAGACACTCCAGAAGTAGTTACTTCCTTAGAAATATAAGGAAGGAGTGATTTCAAATACCACTCTAAAAGGAATTCTGGAGGTATATTAGCTTTAAAGAGCCTCTTCCGTCTTCGCCACTCCTGAATGTGATTAGATAAGTGAGTGGCCTTATTCTGTCTAAATGTAGACAAAAGATCTGTCCCAGCATCATACCGAACAGGAAGCTAGAAGTGGTTCAGAAAAAATGTCGCGAGATCCCGAAAATTAAAAAAGGTAGCTGCAGGTAACTCAATGTACCATTTGGTTGCAACGCCGGTTAAGGTTCTTTGAAAAAGTCTCAACCTAACGGAATCTTCGTTCAACGAGTTCGAAGAACACCATAAATGGAAAGTGGTAACATGATCACCAGGATCTTCACCAGTTTTTCCTTCGAATTTTGGAATGTCTGAAGGTAGTTTAGTGGGGATTGGTGGCCACATAGCATTATGGTACACCGGATCGTTTATTAACTTGGAAAGATCTGGCAAATTCAGAGTTGCCAGAAATGGTAAACGAGGTCTACAAGATGGCATTTGATAAGCTGGGGTCATAAAGGGGGAACCTCCCAAAGTCTGACCCATGAACTGCTAGTTGGGGTTGCCCCCAGCCATTTGCTAGTAGGGGTTGCCCCCAACCATCTGTTGGTAGGAGTTTCCCGCAGCCATATGCTGGAAAGGGTTTCCCCCAACCATCTTCTGGTAGGGGTTTCCCCCTGCCAGTTGTTGCTGTGTGAAAGTTTTGTTGAAATTTCCCCATCCAAATGAAAGTGGGTTGGTACTCTGTATGTTCGTCCACTGTGGTTGGGTGTTAGCCCCGCCATATTGTTGATTAAGGATGTTAACCCCTCCTCCAGAAAGCAAAGAAAAAGGGGTGTTTCTTGTAGGTACATTATGTTGATTCATATTGTAACCTGCAAAGGTATTAAAACCAGTGGTAGTCGAGGTGGATGGCGCAGTCATGGTGCTCATGACAGAAATAGTTGCAGAGGCATTCAACCCTACATTGGGTGTGGAAATCCAAGTGCTAGGTATATGGTATGACTGTTGAGTTATAGGAGGTGGAACGAGATTCATTGTACTACTGGCTCCAAAAGTAGGGGTAGAGGCGGATGTCAAAGTTGTTGAGATTGGCATGCCTAATGTACCAGCATTAAAACTGAAGGATGGAGTCGAAACAGAAGTTCTCTATGCCGAACTCAGTGTAGTAGTGGAAGGAGTATTTACAGTATTTGTATTCATACCTATTGTGGGAGTCTGTGGAACTCCCTGTTCGCCTCCCGGGTTAGTCATAATATGCCCAGGTGTGAAAAAATATGCACTATAACCAGGTTGTTGGAAACCAACAGGTACCAGAAGTGGATTGTTAAGTCCGGTCAGAGGAGGATTAAAAGGAGTATTAAACTCACCAAAAGTGAGATCCTCAATCTCGACTGTATTAAAAGCTTGCTGATCTGGAGTTCTAGGTTGTGGTTCACCAAGAACCTCTATTTCACCAGTAGTTTCAAAAAGACCACTGGAGTCTATCCTTCGTCGTCTTGGTGGCAGTAGTGGCTCCACTCTAAGTGGGAGAAGGTTTTGCAACCTTCGAGACCTACGAAGCTGTTGGTATTCCACAATTATATATAAAAATAAAACTAAGTAAAAACCTAGTGGCCACTAAGACTAAGGGGCAAACAACATACCACTAAAAAATCCTAAGTATACAAACCAGGAAAACAAGATGCCTTCCGGAGAAGATTCTGGGATGATGAGGGCTCAGAACATATCAACGAAGGAAGAAGAATAGTTACCCGGGGTCCACAATACAATGACTAAGGGTGCAAGCGCTGGAATCACCCAACCGCCCTCCCAAAGACCTACAAGGGATTTCCTCCCACGTCTGTCCTAGGTACAACAGATATACCCTCCGCTGTCACCTGTGTATGATCCTATGGTCAGATACTAAGGCTACCATACATACTAAATATCCTGGGGGGACAATCGTTAGCCTAGTCAAAACGCATGGGCAGGGTAGCAAAGCCCGAAGTCCGAAAGGACCCCCGTACGTGAATCGACTCTGGTTTATGGTCAAAAGGAATGTGAGGGAGGTATCCTCAATGATTCCGATCTTCCATGTCCTTGTGCTTAACTCTGGTTTGAGTAGAGCATCCCAAGGTTATTTGATATATATGGGTTTACCTATATGAAAATATTACTACGATTGTTGGGTAATGAAACTAGTTTCGAGCAGTTTAAGGTGTTTTAAGCTCGAAACTCTAGCCTAAGCTAGTTGGTGTTGTGTATTCCTAAAAAAGAAAATTGTTTCTAATTGATTTTATTAGAGTTCTTTTTAGGGTTACTTTTTACTCAACAGGGTAGTGCATTGTGTGGTGTGGTTGCAACAGAAAGCAAAGTGCATGAAATGAAACAACTTTCAACAACAAAAAGACTCTTTTTCTTTTTTCGTTTCTGCTCTTTCCAAAATGAATATTAAGCAAACCTAAACAAAGTTCTCTTTTTCATTTTCTTTTCAATTTCACAACAAAGTAAACTAGGCTACTCTGAAATGATTATAAGCCTTACTATTCTAATCTACCAAACTCATTTTTTGCTTTTTCTGTTATATGTGAAAGAAAAAGTACTCGAAAATGGAAGCAAGTAAGACCTATAAAAGCAATGTGAGTAAGGAAAAAAGACTCTAAAGCTCACACCAATCAAATTAATAACTTGATAAAGACTTGTCCTATAAATTTTTTATGACAAAAACTTCAAACTTGGAGACAAAGTGGAAAGAAAATGGGGATGAGAGACGCTTATGATTGGAAATCAAACTTAGAAGGTTGCTCCAAAGCACCAAACCCTAAACAAAATCACTAAGCCAAGTAGACGGTAGGTAAGCGAACTAAAGATGACCTTACTAACACAAATGGAAGCAAACGAAGCACTTCTACTTACTTGAAACTGAAACTAACAAAGCAATTAGGAAGTGTCTGGACTAAAGGAGCTTTTGAAAACACCTTAAGGACCCAACTTGGGATCAAAACCCTAAAACAAAGGACAAGATACCGTTGGAGTATACTAGTGTTGCAACAAACAACAAATGTTAGTAAACAAAAGGTTTGTAGATCTGCAACAAGTAACTGAGGTATGAAAAAGCAGCTTTGTTCAACAAGGAACAAGGCACGGTTTCCAAAAGAGTCACAAGCAAACAAGACACTTCAAAAGTACTCAAGTAAGCAAAAATGACCTAAAATGGTTAGGGAGAGGAAAGCAAGACTCAACAAAGGCACAAAGACCTCAAATATCAGTTAAGAAGCCAAGGCAAGAGGCTGGAAATCAAACCAAACAAGCGGAAATTCAATCCCAAAAGCAAACAGAGACTTACAGGAAAAAAACTCTATTGTGCAGTAGAGAACCAACGTTTTTCTGATGAAAAAATCTACTGTGTAGAGCAAAACCAACGTTTTTCAAGGAAAAACGCTACTGTGTTAAGCAAAACCAGCATTTTTCAAGAGAAAAAAGCTACTGTGTTAAGGTAAACCAGCGTTTTTGCCAAGGAAGGCTTAAAACAAGCTTCAAAACTTCAAACTGGGATGAGTCAAGTGAAGACAACAGGCTACTGTACCCTACACATCCTCTCAGATGATAAAAAAGTTCAAAAAGTACTGGAAGGAATGTTAAAAACAAGTCTCCTAGAACAGAAAACAATCGGTCCCCAGCGGAGTCGCCAGTCTGTCGTTTCGGGAAATATACCCTATAGTGAGGAGATGGACACTACCAACTTAAGGGGTGATAGGTAAATGCATTAATCATATTACATAGGCTTATACAAAAGGAAAGAGATCAAAATCATAGAAGGTGTACCTTGTTAACGAATTTCGATCCTAGCTTTCACTTGTTCTTTCGATCGATCCTCCACTTGATCTTCCGTTCAACGAACTTGCAATACAAAGATACCTTCCTCAGCGTATCTTGACTGATATAACGATGATGAAATTGAAATACAATTTAGACATCAAATACAATCAAGCATCAATCCAAACAAATATACAATCCATTAGACATTTGATTGGGACAGGAAGGGCATTTCAACCTTTATTGTCAAAAGCAAATAATCAGTACAAGTATACTTGATTGTTCAGAGTGCTGATGCAACCGGATCCTAGGCTCCTGCTCTTCACACTAACTTTGGAATTCCTCCAACGTAACAACCCTATGTGCATAATTTCTAGGTCCCTCTCTCATGCATCTCCCTTGCATTTATATGACAAGGTAGGTAGTTCAAATTGAGAGGTAGTTTGATTGGAAGATTGGGGAAGCTGCCAAACCAACTTCAACTAATCCCAATCCGTAAAATTAATATATTTTTTAATCACTTTTTGAGAAAAACGCTGCTTTTATGAGTCAAAGTAGAGTTTTTCTGATGAAAAACGCCCCTTTTATGAAGCAAAGTAGATTTTTTTAAGGGAAAACGCTACTTTTATGAAGCAGATTAGGGTTTTTGAAGGGAAAAACGCTGCTATAGGCTTGTAGAGTAGCGTTTTTTCTCAAAAAGTAGGAAAAAGGTGGGTTTTGTCAACTGAATGAGGGTAGGTCTAGGCCATTCATCATCTAGGGTCAAAATGATCTTCCATCCCTTTTGTCCTTTTGTGTGATCATCAGCTAAAGGAGATCATAGACGGAGAAGTGCAGTTTTGACCTATAACATCTCCAGAGAGCTCTAGGTCATGAGAGAGCCTCTTTTGTATATCCTTCACTAGATTTTGAAAATGTACATCCTCCTTTCACCCCTAGAGTTGATCCCATCCCTTCTTCTGAACCATGTAAAATCCATAACCAGCCTTGCGAATCCCATGAGAGTGAAGCTGATGATCCCCTCCCTGTACATACTCCTTTGCTTTCTAAATCTCAGTAAAGATATAGCCCTTTAAAGCTGCCCCCTGTTCTTCATGATTTCCCTCCCAAGTACCATAAGTACCTTCCTGTTTTTGATGGAGGATCCGAAAGTCTTACTGCTGAGAAACACCTTCAAGGCTTCAAACATTTCCTAGACCTTTTTGAAATAGGACATGATGATATTTGTATGAGAGCTTTTGCCAAATCCCTACAAGGAGATGTGAAAAGGTGGTTTAAGCATTTGCATCCTGAATCTATTGATACCTAGGAGGAGCTATCTGATGCCTTTTTGGGATTTTGGGGCAAAAGAAGTTCGTGGGACCTAGTTCTTTCAGAGTTTTACTCCATGAGAAGGTAAGAAGATGAAACCATGTCTAGCTTTAACAGGAGGTTTCCAAGCTTCTATTATGATATGCCAAAGGAAATTTAGCCCCTAGAGAAGGCTGCTAAATTACACTATGCATCTGTTTTTCCTCCTGATTTATCCTTTCATCTTTTGGAGAGAAGGTCTTCAAATATGCAGCGTATGTTCATTGACGCATTGGAGGTTGAAGACAATATTAGGATGTTAGGGAAGTTATCAAACCAAGATAACGATTGAAGGATTGAAGAAGAGATAAGATTCGAAGAGAGACATGAATAAGAGGAACTTGCCTTACATTCCAATCTTCCCCATAATGAGCAGGAACTTGATCGACCCGATGATGTGCCAAAAGAAGTTAATTCCGGTTTGTTCCATGTAAATTGCAATCAGGTTGCTGAAGTTTCTATTGCTGATGATTTTAGTGAATTTTTCAGTCCACCTAAGTATGATGAATATGAGGGAGACTGTTGGGAGAACTTCATAAGCTTCTTTGAAATAGAGGATAAAGATGAACCTTCGTGCAGCCATATTCACCAATTGGGAAGACTAGCCAAAGAGGGAAGGCCCAAACCATGAATGAAGAAAGCCATGAGACTCTGCAGGAGAGACCTTGCCATTATCCGCAGAAGGAAGAACTGGCGATCCAAGGTTCCCTGGGGATTCCCAGCAGACAGAGGCCTCTTTTCGGGTCAAAGTTGAAAGAGAGTATAGAGTCCTTGAAGAGGAGTATAAGAACCTCGAGGAAGAATATGTGATCCTTGAGGAAAAATATGAAATTCTTGAAGAAAGTCGTAGGCCCAGCGTGCACCTTCGACGGGCTAACCAGATTACTGAGAGATTAGAAGATGACCAGAGCGACCCGCGTGATTCTTATACGGAATCCACTTCTAGGGATGAAGACGATTATAGAATCCTTGAAGAGTTTTTCGGGTTTGGCCAATATCTCCAACCGGCTGACCAAATAATCGAGGTGCTTGAGGGAGGCCGGGCTAGGAAACATGGTGTTCGTGCAAGTTTTTCAAACCTGGTGTCCGGGTTTCGAGAAGAATGGTCATTTCTAGACCCTTTCGGGGGGGCAGGTGGAGTTTCTTTTGAAGTTCCAGAGTAGAACCGGGTTTTCAACCTAGGGATCACCAATAGCCCTAGAGGAGATGTTGTAGATATCTCTTGTGTGGGAGCAACCTTCCAAGTTACTGAGGGGCAGCCATGTCGCAGAGAGTTGCTAGAAGTTGCTCGTTTTGGTCTCACCAGGTCGTGTGGGGGTTTCAGTAGGTTTGATTTTCAGGTCTTGATTAGTGTTTTCCAAAGGTGCGCAATCCCTAGGCCTGGCATGAACACCTGGGGAAATGAATTGCCTACTTATAGCTCGTCTGAAATAAAATATGCTATGATGCAAGAGGAATGTAGAGCATACCTTGTTTTATATGATCTAGCGGCAGAGTATATGGAAAATTTCATCGGCCGGAGTGCACGGTTTGGGTTCGCCCAAGAGGTCCTCTCCTGCCATCATCGCCTGGTGCCATCGACCCCCGTTTTTCTGGCATTAATTGGGCGGGAGAAGAGAATCTGCTTGGGGTGTCAATTGCTGGACTAGTTACATTGGCATTTCTGTATAACCTAAAGTCTCGGCTTCTCGAATAGAGTAGGTTGTATATAAATAAGCCCAAGTTTTCGACATTTCCAATTTCAGTAGTAAATTTGAATTGTCAACAATTTCCATTTTGTTTTTAGAATGTACAGTTTTAGTTCTGGGCTCTGGCTTCGAGAATTTTTCAGTCTGCAGAAGAGCAGAGCATTTTTGGTTTGGGTAAAGCTTGCCATAGGGTACACCTCACAACAAAATTCCCCATATGTTTTCCATGAGTGCTTTTAGACAAACCCTCCAAGTGTTCTACAAGAAATATTATCTGGCATGGGCAGCCCAATGGATCAGGCACCTAGTCTACGAGGTTCTTTGATACCTCACAGGGAGGATAGCATCCCCAGTTGGAGCCAGTTGTTAGCACCTGATTTCTATCGCATAAGTATGGAGGTGGAATAAGAGGGTATCTCAAATTTTTCCCTGAAGAAATCCTAAATTCCCTTTATTTTTCATGGCCAGGTGCTAAGGCATAAGAAAAGTTTATATGGAGGTGTTAAATATAAGAGAGGTAAAAGGGATGGCAAAGGAAAACATTAAAACGCGGCCAAAATGACCAAAAAAGGGGCTAAGTCTATAGTTCGAGGCCAAATACTTCAAAGACTAAATATCACACAGATCCCACCGTTGATCGGGCACGAATGAAATATCAACATATCTCATTGATTGTCACATGGCCAATTTGCGCGGGAGGATACAAGAGGAAGGTGGTCGCGATGGGTAATACCGCCAAACAAGTGGTGGATGGAGGACGCATCGCATGGTGAGGTAAGCGGTAAGGGAAACATCCTCAGGAGCGTGCAATACCACCTAGGCGAAAAGGAAAGTGGTTGGCCACGTGGATGGCCTGGACGAGCCGGAGAAGATCCCACGGTTAAAGGCGGAGTTCGGAGTGGTGCAAGTGCAATGTGACGAAAGAAACGGTATAGATTGTCCTAGGAGGATCGACGGTCCTTGATGATCATCGTGTCGAGAGGTAGAAGGATGGATAGAGACGAATGGTGGTTGCGATAGGAAAAACCATTTTCCAGGTGTCAGCACCAGGACTTGTCGCAAAGGGGATGAGTGGTAATGGAAACCGCTTTAAGGAGACGTGACACCACTTTGTTGGTGCACGGTGCTAATAGATGGATGGTGAAGATCACGATAAAGGGACGATCCGACGGTGGATGTGAGGGGTTGTCAAATCAGCTAAAAAGGATTAGATCTGGACGGTCGAGATCAGTGCACAGGAGATCAACAGAGGAGAGAGGAGGACAACCAGCAAAGAAGACCAAGGTTTAAAGAGAGTAAGGTTATATATATAAAGGCGCATGTGTAGAGTTGAAATTTGCGTCTTGGAGCTGTCGAGGTCGGAAGCCTCTGGGCGTGTGGAAGACAAAGGAGATGATAGGAAGATTCATTCTTAGGGATTTCAGTGATAGGTAAGACCCCATAACCACAGTTCTTTGCAAACTTTAGCCTGTTTATAGTGATAGAATGAAGGGCAAACCGGTTTTTGGTAATGTCAGGGTTAAATTTGCCCTAGGAAATAGGGGTTTCGAGGTATTTGACCCAGGCGTTCGGCTGCCTGTACTGGGGATTAAGAGAAAATGGAGGGTTTCAGTTGTTTTTCTATCCTCTCTGTATTAGCCATTTCCTGCCCCTTTCCTAAGCTTATACCACGGTGTTCATCCGATTATTTAGAACCGTCAGACCTTTTCTTCAACTGCCTTCGTTAAGCCTGACCTAGAAGTTGAAGAAACCCCCTACCCTTTTGAATGTCGGCCCTTTTAATGGAAATGCCTCATTTGGTCCTCCCTTTGATACCTGGGAATGCAACATCATCCACTGGCCCACCTGAAAAAGACTCAATAGAAGCCCTCACCCTCGATGGTATGCCCGAGAAACTCTCACAATAGGGGACGGTGCACCTATGGATGGAGACAGTCGAGGTGAGAAAGCATTTAAGGGATAGAAGGTAGAAGAGACAGAGCAGCAAGTGATAAGGGTGTAGGGCATAGAATAAACTACTTGTGCAGGCTATCAGATGGCCTGAAGAGTTGCGAGCATGATGTGACCCACGTCATTTGATGGTCGGGAGGGAAATGAGGATAAGATTTACGGTATAGATAAGACCAAGTAGATAGGCGGCTTAAAGGCATCTCTACTACCACCGAAATGAATACAAATACAATGGAGGCCACCTCAGCGTCGTCACATACTTCTCCGTCTATCTGGAGATCCTTTCCAAGTGTGTTTCACGTCATCTCAAGCCTCGCGCATCATTGTTGCTAGACGAGGAGGTTCAGTCAGGTCATCATGGTGAATGTGACCACACACAGCTGTTGTCATCATCACGGCGGTTATCGATATGGTCCTGGCGTCCCCTGTTCGAGATCAACGTATGGAATAGGTGGTGCATCTGGCAACTTGAATACCTTTCAGTTAGAGACCATTCATGGAGGAGCAGGAATCCGAAGTGGTTTTTATGCCAGAACATGCGTGGTCTGAGGTGGAGGAAGAACATGCTCCTCCATCCCCTGTGATATTCGACCACATGGACACTAGCAGCACCGACGAAGAGGAAGAGCCCGAAAAGCAACATGTGTCTAAAAGAGTTCGACGTCGGAGAAAAGAGGAGACCCTGGAAGAGGAGTGGGATGTCCATCAAGGCATGGAGATTGTCCATGATTTCGTAATCCCCATTGAGGAAGCGACACCTCCCCCTCCAACAGAAGAGTCACAGGTGGACAACTCATTAAAAGTGGAAGACTTCTTTGACCCTCAGGGCCAATTGAAGACTTAGGAGTAAGGTGGCGTCCTACTTATGGTATTTTTGTTTCTCGTCTTAATCAGTCTGTTTTGAACTTGACACGTATGTAATATTGTGAAAATCCTCACAGCAGATCTAAGAGATGATGTATACCTCACAAGAGTAATTATGATCAAGTGGGAAGATAGAAGAAGAGTGGTCAATGCAGTGTAATGAGCAACAGAATAATAATACAGTAGAACTCGGATAGAAGCAAAAATACTTCACACACACTAATTAATTAATCACAATATGGACAAATAAATAGTACAATGCATGAGGATTCGAATGCCTAAGGTGGAAATTCGAATTAGCCTTCATGGAGTGATCAAAAGATCACTGGAGTGTCATCGGAGCACAACTAGTAGTCTATCTCATCATCAGTGGAGTCATCAATGCTCAAGTAACTGTCAACCATCAGTCAAACTGAGTCTAACTGAGTGTGGTAGGTATAACTGAGTGTAACTGGAACTAACTGAATGAAGGAGGCTCAGTGGAGGGCGCATGAGGAGCTAACTGGAGTCAGAATGAGCATTCAAGTCTCACTGGAGGTCCATCGGAGTGATACAGTCAGTTGAGAGTCAGTCAAGCCTAAAATCAAGGAGAGAACTGAAGATAACTGAAGATAACTGAATGGTAGGTAAGGAAGGGCGCCTTTTTCATGCAGTAGGTGAAAGGAGGGCTGAAACTGAGTGGAAGGAAGCTCCGGGGGCTAGCTAACTGAGGGCTAGGTGCTGGGACTGATGACTGGGATGCATGCAAACCCTAAATAATGCATGCAAACCCTAAAAGTGCATGCATGACTGAAAATGTAAATGATCAAAATACTGGTGGGACTAGGATGGAGTATAGGAATATCCTAACAAATATTCCCGAATTTTGGGGTTGTCAAGGTGGCAGCATAATTTTGTTTGTTTCCTAAGGACCAATTCGAGGTTGGGAGCCTATAAAAACATTGTAATAGAAGAACTAAGGGTTGGAAAATCATTTTTGGTCAAGGCCTGGGAGAGCCTGGTTATGTATTTTTTAAACTTCGTCTTTAAAAGAATCGCAGTGTTTGTAATGGGTGTCCCAACAGATATTCATGTGTTTCTTTGCTTACAGTCTGTTTATTTCATTTCTCAAATGTGATTGTGCTTCCTGTTATTCATTTCCGTTATGTTTTCTCTTTCATATCTGAAATCAGTGTATAGTAGTATAGAATTCCTAGCCACAGGCTCTAGCTACTGTTTCAGATGTTCACTCAACAGTTCAACTAAAGTCGATATCGAATTCATCTAAGTCGGACGCTCATATCGGTGGTCTGTCCTTTCTTTCTTCTTTTATCACCTAAAATTAACATTTCAACGGGAAGCGGGTGGCTACCTTGCCTCTGTTTCGGTATCTCACACTACAGCACTGTTATTTGATTTATGTGTTGTATCTTGACTCCATTGCCCACTTCTCTCCTATGGTTATCCCTCCAAACCTTAAACATTTTTTCTTTATCTGAAATCTGATCTTCTGTGTATGTTTTGATCGAATATCTTGGACTGAAAGGCTGAGTATTTCCTCGTTGATCATTCTTCGGTCTTCTATAGAATGCTGTATGTTTGTCATTGCAAAAATCTTGAAGTGTTTTCAGTATTTTACTAATATAGAGAGAGCCCTCTCTGTTTGTGTTGGGTCAGTAGCACAAGCTAAAGTGGTTAGTGGTTACCCCGATTCTGCCTCTCCACAACCCTGGAGGTACATTTTGGGTGTTAACAAGGGAGATGACTATTCTAGGTTTCAACTTCACAATTCCATAAGAAACCATGAGAGGGCACATTATTCACTAGTTCATCATTCATTCATTCCATCTTCCCATTGAGAAATTAATAAGGCCACTCCTTCCTACTTATTCCATCCATCTTGTAGGTATCAAGGCAAGGATCCCATGACATTCAAAGAAGCAAAGGACCCACCCAACGAAGGAGCTTGGAGACCATCCTGTCATCTTGAAACTGCTTCAATGGTGTAAACATTTAAACCTTTATTCATTGGTAAATAATAAAGACAAAGACGTTCTTTATATGGTTAAAATGTTTCCTTTATGCATGATTTGTGAGTAGTTTAACGTATTTTGATTCCTTTATCATTGTTATATGCAATTATCTTTGCTTTGATAATACTAATGTTGTCTTTTATCTAAGCTTGCTTCCCTTAGATAAGAATTTTGCTCACCCTTGTTGCATAATTAATTCACTAAGACCCTGTACCATATCAAAGTGCAATTATGCCTATATATAATCATCATTGTTAACAAGAATTTTCACACATAGTGTTATCATCAACATGAAATCATCATAACTGTCATCACCATGTGAGAAGCAGAGATAGACATAAAGAAAACATGAGCAAATTGTCATGATAAATAAGATTGTCATGACTAAGCACATATTGATTACTCCAGCACACTAGCTAGTGAGCCCTTTAGTATCCTATCTAGGAAACAATTCAAAATACAATTTCATCAATGATAAGGTCAAGTGACTCTGCTAGTTGTCCCTTTTAAAGTTTAGGGACTTGTTGCAAAAACATTATATCATCTTTATGTTGAACAAAAATGGTGTCAACATCTAACAACCCCACAAGCATGTTTCTTCTAGCAATGTGTGATGTCAATATGTTTGGTTTTGGAAATATAGAGGTTGGTCTCAATATGGACAAACATAGTCATCAATACATAGAAAACACAAATTATTTCTCAAACCAAAAACAAGCAAGAATATATATCAAAGTTCATGTTCATTTCCAAAAGAGGCAAAATATGAACAAAATGATAGCAACTGGTCTACATGAGGTTGAAGAAAGAGAAAAATTAATAATACTTGTGAAACACATACCTTAACTACACATCATTCAAGCTCACCCAAGTATAGCATTATGAGCTTCGGAAGGAAATTGAAATATGCTACCCTAACTACAACATCCTATCATCGAGTTAGACTAACAACAACAATGTAAATGAATTATGACATAAAACTTGTTCTAGGGTGGATTTGAACAAATTATTCAACATGATACTTCAATTTCATTGAGGCAAATAAAGGGAAAATAAAGAAAAGGATATAAATAAACTAAACAATGAATAGAAAACGAAGTGTTATAAGCAATACAAAAAGTAGGTACAATTAGACCAATCAAAAGAAAATAGCCATTTTTAAATGTTTTCTTACTCTCTTTTTTTGTTTTTACTTGGGTATTCGATGATGTAATAAGATTTTAGGGATTATCCATTGACTTTAACTCTTGCATGTCCTTCAATTTGAAGGAATTGTTTGCAAGAGTCTGAGTAATAGTGAAATGGCCAAGCCAAATATTTTGGAATGTTGTTGGCTTGTCTTTATCCTCATGGGTTGGGTTGAATCCCAAAGTAGGACTTTGTAATTTATATATATATATATATATTACAAAGTCCTACTTTGGGATTCAACCCAACCCATGAGGATAAAGACAAGCCAACAACATTCCAAAAGAATATATATATAAAGTGACCCATCCTAATTAAAGGACATGACCTTACCAAGGGACATGACCCATCAACTCTCATGACTAATCAATACTACAAGTATACCATCATATGGAATTGAATCAATCAATCAATTCTATCCTATATTGCAGGAATTGTCGTGCAAGCTACCATACTGAGCGTGTTTTGGTATAGAAACACATTCAATATGACTTGGAAACACATTTCTGATAATATATGCATCTAATGTGTGTGGAATGATTTTTGTGTGGTCAAAAACACATTTTCAAAAGCCAAAGTAGCATTCATACAACACATTTCCTTCTATAAATCCATTTACTTTGACACCAAAATATATTTGTTAGGATTCAACGAAATTGAAAACTTCCTACATATAAAACAAACTATCCCAAATGATTGAAATTATCTCCATGCTTTTTAGAATGAAAAGTGAAGTCATCAAGGTAAATTTGAATAACGATACTCAATGGGATCCTTGAAGATAATGTACATGGCATTCTAAAATGTAATGCCCGCATTGATTAACCTTATGGAAAAGGTGGTTTTAAATTGGTCTCTTAGTTTCACCTTGATCTGTTTATACCGAGAGAAGCCATATAGAAGAGACATCATTTCCAAACCAACACCTGTTGCAGTTGCAACCTCCTTTCCCATCCTTTCTTTTGAAATGATCGGGCCCTCCTTGTTTTTCTTCCACCTTGGACAAAGTTTGGACAAAGTTTGGTTTCCTTTAGGCTTAGCCAAGTATTGTTTGAAAACTTGCCCCCAACTGAGAGAGAAAACACTTAAACCTTTTCCAAGCTTTTATGTTTCGAGGAATTTTGCTCCGTTTCTGCATTTTGGCGAAAATCCATGAGTTGTTTTGTTTCGCCGAGTTGTTTTAAGTTCACTGATATGTCGGCCTTTTTCTTTCAACCTCACCGATGTTTCACCCCCTTGATTTATAAAACCCAAAGTGTCGCTCAACTCATATTTTTCCGCCAAAATAGTTCGAAGGATCTTGAGAAACTCTGTTGATACAATACTTAGCTTGTCGTCCGTGAAAACTTACCTAAATTCATCGAAATACTTCAATGAAACTCATCCAGAGTCGTCGAAACACTTTGGCGCAGTTTCTCCAACTCGCCAATGAAACTTATCCCCAACCGCCGAAACAGTCGGGAAGCTTCCTTTTCAGAAAAAACTGGTTTACAGCCGCCAAAACACTTTGATGAAACTTGTCAAAAGGCGTAGAAACGCTTCGACATGACTCTCTCAAATTTGCCGACAATTCAATTCACGCCTCTTTTTAACCACACTTTTGACTAAAGGTAGGAGGGGGGTAATTTCAAGGTCATAAATAATTCTCCACACACCTATTTTACCCATTGTTTCCATTTTTTCTCTTCCACGGTGAATATTTGCAAGCTCTACCCCGTCACACGGAGCCACCTGGATTGTGCAGAACAAGGTCATCGTCCGGCTACAATCATCCCTTCCCGGTCTCCTCCACCTTTCATCAACCAACCTATAAGTGCTTTTCTCCATTTTTTATGAATCTACAGTCCTTCCTTTGTTGTATGACTCATAAACCAAACCCTATCTAATGACCCAGGGCATCAGTACAGTGGTTTAGCAACTGAAGTTCTCATTCTCGGACCATAAGCAGTCTACATTATATGACCCCTGCAGCTCAACCCTCCTGGCGTTTGTTTGTCAAGCCTAACCCAGAACCCAAAACCTTGTTTTGAGCCATGCTTTCTATCCTTTGAGCATATTCTAATGTGCTATGGTTAACGCGTATGATCTTCCCTTCGATGGATTTCTCGCTTGATTTAAATGGACAAGTTTTGGCCCTAGTTTTCGGGATGCTCCCACAAAGGCCGCCACAATTCTATTGAACACTACTAACCTAGAATTCTTCGTCATTGGCCCTGGAAATCCTGTAATCTCCCCTTCATGCTTGACCCGCCTTATCGTGTTCCATTTTCCGTTAGAAGCCCAAGCGCGTCGAGAGGGACTGTTCCCTTTTCAATATTTGCATGGCCAGAAGTTTGAATGCTGAATTTGAATGTTTGAAACCCTAACTACTCACGTAGTTGGAAAAGCCTATTTTTGGATTTGTGATTCCTAGGAAACATATATTCATAAAGGGAGTTTATTGTTTCTATGGCTATTTTTTATGTTTTCACTTTCATTGACTGATCATAGTCTAGTTCATTTGTATATGATTGATTTGTGTCCTATGGAACTTGATGCTATGGATGCTGGCTTACAAGATCCCACAATGTCGTGGAGAACCACGAGACAACAATCTAAGGTAGTGGAGGAGATCCTCTCAGATGATGAGCAAGTTGAAGAGGTTCCATTGCAAGTTCAATATGATGACACTCATAGCAATACTGGAGTTGATCCAGAATACAAATGGGGGAAAAGATATCAAATTTTCAACGGTGAAGAGTATCAGGGTGCCAGTATAGAGGAGGTTCTTCTCTATCAGAACATCAAAAGATCCAGGCTTCACAAAGCGGCAGCAAGAGCCGAATTGTTCCTTTGTGCAGAGGTAATAGAATGGATTATACCTCATATTGACGCTCTGACACGGAAGGTGAAAGACGCTTCAGGAAAAGGCATTTCCTCGTTTCCTCCAGCACATCTAGCGAAGGCCTACCGAATCCCATTGGTATAAATCTACCTAACTGAGGAATGGATTGAAAGCATGTAGCTTGACTATCTTGATTTCATCAAGAAAATGCGGTTTCCTGGAAAGAAATTTCATCAGAAGGGGAGCAGATAATATGAAACCAAGCTATTGAAATCCCCTTATAGAGTTGTTGCAAATCTTTTGTGCAGGATATATGGAATGACCAGTGCTACACATTTCAAGCTCAATTGGACTCCATTTCTATACCACGTCACAATGTGTGCCGCGCAGCTTAACTGGGAAGATATCATTTCTGCGAACATGGAGGAGGCCGTAAAAATAGTACAAGCTGACATCCTTGCAAACAAAGCAAAGTTTCTCATGTCTTCCCATATAGAGTGCATCTACATCCTTCATCACTTTCCCAGTATGGTATGGAAATGGAATCCTAATGAAGTTCCTATACATGTGTGCTGCCAAGTGCTATGGGCACAAAAACACGCTAGTCACAACCAACAGATTTGCAAGGAATTCATTATTCACATGCACAAAATCATATATAATAGGGCACCTGATTACATGTCGGAATATGCAATTCGAATGGTGGCCCGGCTAGGAAATTGGTATTTAACAGATGAGGGTGCAGATTTGTGCATATACGAAGGATCCAAACCTCCATTCTTCTACACTAAGTATATCACAGACTTTATAGTCCTCAAGGAGATAGTGTGAGAAACCTTCATAAATGGTATCGAAAGTTTCTTAAAGAGTAATAAGAAGATGTCATGGCCTCCCTTGCCTATAACAATTGGGGAGTATAAGATGTCTAAATTGAAAGAAGCCACTGAGTTGATCAATGGTTTCGAATCCTTCCACTTTGGCGAAAAGATATTGATTAGAAATGACAGACATGGAAAGGAATCCAACCATTGCACATCTATCAAAATCTCTTATGCTTGTGCCAATCAATTCTGTGTCAATGAAGAAGTCTATTGGAGAGCCCGCAACTTTGAAGAGCTAGATAAGAGGAGAAAGCGAGGGAAAATCACTAAGGAAGTAGGCACTAGTAAACAAACTAGGGAGACAGTGGAATAAGTGCAACAAAAATTACTACAAGAGGCTTCCCGAAAGAAGGCTGAACTGGAGGCCTTACTAGAGGAGACAAACAAGAAAATACAAGAAAAAGAGCAAGAAAATAAAGCTCAAGAGGAGGAGAAAGCGAATAAATATGCATAAGAAGAAAGGAGGAAAAAAGAATTGATTAAAGAGCAAGAGGTTCCTTGAATAAGGGAAGAGAAAATTTTGCAAGAAGAACTCGAGAGAAAAGCGCAGGAAGAGTGCAGAAGAAGGCCATGAAACCGGAACAGGAACATGTTGAGTATTTGCAAGGTAGTGGTCCCCAGGACACAGATATCGATAATACCACTACAAGTACCCAGACCGACTCACTGGAGGTCATTTTCCATTCAAATAATTATTCCTTACCCCATACACGCCATCCAAAGAACATGTTGTGGCCAAGTTGGAGACTATAATATTTGACCCCAAAGGGAAGAAGATCATCAAAAGAATGGAAAAGAGACTCAAAGTCTCGTCGCTACCGGAGTTCGTCACCACTCAGGAAGTGCCAGTATTTGAAGGAATGGATCAAGAACCAGAAATGATTGCATCCTTGGGCGTAACTACCACTATGGAAAGTCGGGATAATATCCGAAAGCTATTGCAAGACATTGAGAAAATTAAGACAAAGATTAGCAAATTGAAGGACCTCCTCTTGCAGGCTAGAAATGAAGGGATTGATTTGAAACACCAGTGCAACACCATGGAGGTCGAAAAGTGGAATGCAACAAATTTGGCTCGAAGCTTACAAGCAGAAAAATATTCTCTAACCACTCAGGTTGAAGCAATCGAGGCAAAGAAAACAACCCTGAATGTGTATATAAGGGAGCTACAAGGTAAAGAAAACGAATGGGAAAAGCGAATCCATATTCTGACAACAGGAAATTTGGCTTTTGAGGCTTAGGTAGGAGCTCTGCAATGAAAAAAGGACTTGTTAACAATTGAATTGAGTTCTTCCAGAGAATAGAGGCAAGGTATAGATCATTTCCATAGTTGTGCAACTGCTCTATGGGAACAACTATTTCATTCTCAATAATTGCTTACAAAGCAGCTATTCGAGGTTCAAAAGATAGAAACCAAGCTCAAAGAAGTATCAGAGGCATCCAGGAATAGTAATCTCAAGATCATCGACGTAAAAGGGAAATTGAAAAATGTGGCAGCATGGTACAAACGACGTACAAAAATTCCACCTAATTTACCCAAGCAGAAGATAGAGGAAATGCAACTTGATTATGCCGCTTTGGATGATTGTCAGAAATATGAGCAAAAGTTACAGCAAAAGCTTGCATCCTCAATGGATAAGTGTTAGGAAGTGCATTAGAACATATCCAAAACATTTGAAAGGTGTCATATACCTCCTCCTAGAACATTTGAAGAGCCCATTTTGAAAGCTCATAGACTAGAGGAACTCAGGACAATCAAATATTAGGACTTGGGAGCCATTCAAGGCACCAACCAAATCACTTCACAGGTTTTATAGGAGCAAATTGGGAAGCCCACGTTGAAGGCTTAATATCTGACCACAACACACAAATAAACAACCAAAGGATTAACTAACTTGTCTAGAGAAGTAATAGTTCATGAAGTAGCTTTGTGTTTATTAGAGCCTCAACAGTTAAATGTAATTTCTTATTATTTTGAACTTTGGAATCAATTTATTCAGGCTAAAGGGAGTGCCCCACCTTCATAATGTAGATTTTGTTTTTTTATCTTGTTATATTAAAAGGTTGTAAATATAAAGTGACATGTGGGTGGGAGCTCAAGAGTTGTAACTTCCTTGAAGGTAGTTGAAGAGTCACCTAAGGGTATAGGGAAAAATATAAAAGGAAGATTGAGTAAAGAGAGAAGGACCTTTTTTTAGGGCTTAAAGAGTTTTGGCTACTAAGTCTATATAAGAACTATTTCTAAAGATGAATAGACCATTTCTTGACTCAAAATTGGCATTGGAATTTGTGTTTATTGTATGGATGGATGTTTTAGAATTGATTTCCTGTTCTCCTGTGGTGCATATGCAGTAAGATTGTTATGTTTATTTGTTGGATTACTCTAATGGTTCTTTGTTTCTTATTGTGTATGTGATGAATGCAATATTCTTTTTCTTTCTACGAGCTGTAAATGTAAAACTGGTTTTATGTTTCGTCTATCTCAATATTTAATCTCACTTTGTAGATGTGATATATTTTATGTTTGGTGGTTAACTGTTGTTGAAATGTATCCTACTTCATTTGTTGCTCATTTCTATAACTTTCACTCCTTGCAAGGATAGATTAGGTTAGTTTAGCTTGCACCATAGATTAAAGAATTATGCATCTCATTTAATAATAATAAAACCTTAAACGACACACTGGGACACAACCGATAAAATCCCTAACTAGTGAACGGTATCTGGACCAAAATCCGAAAGGGTTCCCTATTCCAAACGGTAAGAAGTCTAATTGGGATTTCTCATCAGGGAGAACCCCTACTGTCGATGCAAGGGTTTTTCTAGGCGTCAACAACACCATACAACAAAATTGCATCCATGTTATGTAAAGAGAATTATATTTATACTTTCCTACTTTAAAGCTCTAAAATCTACACAAAGGCATATCTCAACATTATTTTCCCAAATTGAAACCCAATTGAAAACCCAATTGGAGTGACATACTAAAAACATGGCATTGGCTTGAAGTATTTAGTCCAACTCTTTCCTAATTATGAGATCAAGGTTGGGAATGAAAGGATGTCATATTTTCCTCACTAGCTTAACATCCCAATCAAGAGGTATTGAATATTGTATTATACCAGGGTCAAAACCATGCAAGTATTTATAAGACTACGTGAACAAATCTCAAAAACCTATAAAAGGAGCTAGGAACTTCATATTTTCCTCATTGATGTATTTGACTCGTATATACATGATTTAATGATTTTCTTCAAAACCTATGTTAATTGGAGTAGTCTATCCAGATTTGTGTTTAGAATATCCATTGTTTCAGCTTGAGGTCTTAGGGAGACATTAGCAAAATACATGGCTTCCAAAGAAGCGAGTATTTTGTGGTTGTGGTTAAGATTTATTATGTCACTCCATAGGTTTTAAGAGCTATAGTCTCCTAATAATAACTATAATTTCAAGTATGGATATCCTTGAACCAATGCCATGCAATGATTACCAACAACCCTAACATTGTTATTACTTGAAGCATGGGTTTGTAATATTAAAATTGGCCAGCATGCAACCAAACCATGTCATCATATATATTGTAAGCTCAAGCAGTGATCTACACATGACCATCAATCAATTCAAGGAAGACGCAACTCTTTACCCCATATCAAGCAAAATGTAAGAGTATTTGAGCAACCTTCTATTTCTAGCATGCATATTCATTTATGATATCTTGCT
The DNA here is from genome assembly GCA_027924585.1 of Larix kaempferi. Classification (NCBI taxonomy): domain Eukaryota; kingdom Viridiplantae; phylum Streptophyta; class Pinopsida; order Pinales; family Pinaceae; genus Larix; species Larix kaempferi. The sequence continues at coordinate 3,263,705 of BSBM01000238.1, read as the reverse complement.
TGCTAACCAAATTATACTATCTTGTGCACGCAAGCTCTTTAAACAAATGTGTGTGTGTGTGTGTGTGTGTGTGTGTGTGACGTGATTGGTTTCATTGTTGTATGCTTGTGTATGATGGCAATTCCAAAATGACTATTAGAGCTGTTTGATAGTAGATATTGGACAACAAGTGTTTTGTTTCTTTACTTGAAGAATTAGACCCTACTTCCATTTGTTATTAATGCATCTGTTTAGTTGATGGTTGTGAATTCCATTTGTTATATATCCAAACCCTTATGTGTATGAACAAATGACATTCACAACCATCAATTAAATAGATGCATTGATAACAAATGGAAGTAGAGTCTGATTCTTCAAGTAAACAAACAATACGATTGTTGTCCAATCTCTACTATCAAACACCTCTAACATTTGTCATTTTGGGACTGCCATGGCATACACAAGCATACAACAACGAAACCAATCATGTCATGTCCTACAAAATCTACCATCAAGAGGAGAGCCTTTCCATGAATACACATACAAATTTATGTACATCAAATGCAATCATCAACACTACCCACTTCCAAGTAAAACCATTTAATGAAGGCCATCGAACCCATGCACAAATTGAAATCAATTGTTGAGTGTTTCCAACAATGTTTTGGGGTTGCTTTTATGCTTTGAAGTATGGAGAGGGGAGGCGAAATGAGAGGATCACCATAGGGTTTAATTTTATTCCACACAACAACACAAAATACAATAGGTTTGACCCAAAATACCAATGTTTAGGAATTTGAATTGAAGTGTAAGTAAAACAATGTTTTGGGGTTCAAGCCTCACAACCTACTCACTTACGTATATGCCATGAAGATAAAATATAGCACTAGAATGATGTGCTCATATATAGAACTAGCAGTGCAAGAGGTCAAGCATGTCTTGGCCTCTACATGCCATATCTTGCAACCACGATATTATCAATCATACAATGAGAATGGGTGCATACCCAAAGCAGGGATAAGAGAAATAAATTGGTAACAGAGTGTTGGACATGGAAAAAAGATAGCCCAGCTGCACATCCACTCACTACCATGCTAACATGGTGAAACATAAATGCAAGTTATTTCATGTCCAGAGCTTACCTTTCCCCCAACAATTGAGTTTAGTGACAATACATGATGGGCTCAACCTCCTTGAACAGATTGAGACCCTATGCATACATCTAGGTTGAAGTTGCCTCAAAAATAAATCACATGCACCCATGCAAGCTCTAGGTTATTCAATAGAGCTCGACTCTCACTCAAAGGCAGCAAGCTCATGAAATAATCAAAGGGTTGAGATTAAGCAAACAAACTAAGCCTCCAAGTCACTATAAGTACCAGTGCATAAGGTGCCTTCAAAACCCATCCAAAACCATGTGAATATGACAAAGTAGAACCACCAATTTAGCCACTAACCCAAAGAATGAGGCCAAAATGACCATCCAAACTAAGGTAAATGCCAATTAAATCACGAGCTTGACTTCCTACCACCGGATTAAGAATGAGCGTTGTAATATCTTTGTTGTTGCACAACCTAGTGGCCTCCTAATTAACAAGGAAAATAAAGTACTAACCCAACACAACTATTGGATTCCTCTCCCAATGTGTCACTATCAAAGATAAACCCTTCTTTTAGGTTTCCTAGACCTATAGGCAAGTATACCTAGACTAACCAAGGGAGAGACCCTAACTAGATTTTCCTTGATGCCAACCAACAAATGTTATTTGTCTCAAGTACTTACCTAGTTGCATTTTTGGAATAAAGGTGTGTCCTAGCTAGATTTAAGGGTTGAGAATATGACACATTCTAGGATATAGGGGGTTAAAGATACTTTCAAGTGTAAAACTTAGATACAATACCATTTTAGCCAATATGAAATTCAAGGAAACACATGGATATAGATATTATAAGTTACCATGAAAGTGGCATGACATGTTACATTGAAATATAGCTCATAATCACATGAATTAAACCAAGAGTCAACCATGAATAGTAGTCCCCAAAATAAAATGGCTCAGGTCATCAAGGGAGTGTCATGATACTGTAGCTCTTCGACATACCTATAAGGTACGTGAAGAATAATATTCCCAAATGTTTTTTTCGGTGCATTACAATAACAAGATAGACAAAGGCTAGTTTCAATATACCTAGGGGGACTTTCGATATACTCAAAATAAGTGGAAGTAAATCCATGCTCAAGTCTTATCTAATGCAATACTACTCAAAGGAGGTGTTAAAAAGAGTTACAATAGTGGCCAACACTATACCCTTCAAGGGAACAACTTGCGCTTATGTACCTATTGTATTCATAGTTAACAATGGTATCCTCAATCTAGAGATTTATAAGCCTAACGGAAGATAGCTGTTGTTATTTATAGACGTTGGAACATGGCTTCTGCTCAGTGATAAATATTCCCAAGTGTAGTTGAAGCACATGAAATATTGAGCTATAAGAATAACTTAAACAACATATCATTTACATTAAATCACTAAAATATAATGAAATAAAGATTTGAGCATGAAATAACATTAACAATTATCAAATATCCAATGAAGCGTGAATTGCAAATGTTGTATGAGAATATAGGAACCATGAAATATTATGTTATGCATAGATCAACCAAAATGAAAGTGAAATTCTACAAGAACAATATAATTTGATCTTAGAAGGAGAATCTCCTTGGAGTTTCCCCTTAGGGTTATTTCCTTAAGAGAGGATAAGTTAGCCTTGAGCAAAGATAAGTTTGTTAAAGGTCAAAGTCTTCTTCACTAGGCTAGCAGAATTATAGTGTTGAATTATATTAAGTTACTAGCAATAGTGAACACATATTTAAGCATAAAACATGGAAATGGAAAATACCCAAATACACAATGCTATTTAGGAGCTCATTAGGTCATTCAACACATGAGTAATTGTTGTCATTTCAGATATGAACATAAATGAATAAAAAAACAAGCAAAAATAACTAATAGTGCTGGAAATAAGAGTGTGGATTTCCTACTAGCTAGGTACTTCGCAAATCAAATAACGGAATTACCCAAGAAGCAAATAACCACAAGATCAATGAGTTATAAGGTGATTATTATTAGTACCTTTGAGTGATTATGTGTTTGTCCCTTGTTAAAATGATCTTATAATGTGCTCAAGGGAGAGCGAAATTTTTTCCAATTAGGTTCTTAGCGTTTTATTAGTTTAGATTATCAAGTACATGAAAAAGAGTTTCAACAATAAAATTTAGAATGGAAGAAAGTTGGAACAATAAACAAAAAATGATTAGACCAAGTGGATTTAATGAAATAAAAAATTTGGAATGGAGTTGAGAAGCCTCCCAATTGATGGCCAAGTCATCTCCAAGGAGGTCAAGACAAGCCCCCTCCTTTGCTAGCCAAAGGAAAAATTCAGTCTTCACTCCAACTCTTGACGAAAACCTGGAAAGAATAAGAAGGGCAAAGCAATCCAAATCCTACACTTGTTATGCATCAATTAAATCAAAATGGGAATGAAGGAGGTATAAGACAATCCAAACATATCACATAATATCAAATCCAAGCAAGAAGGTCTAAGCAATTCTAGACTTGCTTAAATTTAACCAACATGAAAACAACAATGTTAACTTAGATCCTTGTGAAGGGCCTCCTTCCACCAAGAGAGTGAATCCCACTCACATGAACAAAAATTGAAGCATGAGAACACTATAGAAAAATCAAAGAGTGATGTTATTCCCTAACATTTCGACTTGCACAATGGATTCTCTCTTCCCTTTTATAGACTAAGGGGGCGAATTAGCCAAAGTGGAGAATATCAATAGTAGTTACACAATGTGACGATCCCAATGGTATTAGATGATATATCAATGGTCTAGATTTCATCTTTTACAAAAATATTTATGAAATAAGTCAAATTGTCCTCCTTTAGAGGGGTGAATTCCTCTTGACCCTTTCAATAGTAGTAAAATAATGCCAAATACCATGTGTATTCTCAAAACCATGAATGAATACCATGCGAAAAGCTGACATGTGTCAATACCATGAGATATAATCCCAAGTCAAGTCATTGGTCAAACAAGCCTCATTGATCCAAGTTGTTGAATGAAACGATCCATGCATGAGAAGGGGTTGATCCATGTGAGAAGTAGTAATCAAGGAATGAGATCTAATCATCAAGTGAAATAGAGGAATGATGATACCAATAAGCCTCAACATGTGTGCAAAGGTGCCAAATCATCAAGAAATTCCTCAACATGTGTGCCCAAGTGCCACATAGGAAAATCAACCTCTATAGTAGTAATGTAGTAATCCTCAAGAAAAATAGTAAAGTGCACCTCAAAATCAAAATATAACACAAAGTGCACTCAAATAATCGCTAGTAATAATATTTTCCTCAACTTAGGAAAATAAACTATAAAAACCATAGTAATATCACGTATTAGTGTGACCAACCTATTGAAATATGCATGTAAACCCCCTTATTGGAAGAAAATCATTGAAATAGGAGGTTGTTGGGAAATCTAAGGGTATGGATGGATAAAATATCCAAATGGTTTCCCAAAAAGAAATCCAAATGGGTGACCAAAAATACCAAGTCGTTTTGCATCTGGAGTTTGGATCAAAACCATGCACCTCCATGAAATCTACAAATTGCTCATTAATATTATCTGAGTGGCCCATGTAGATCTGACCAAACTAGGGGAGTGTTCTGACATGCAACCCTATAAACTAAAAGTAGGGCCAAATGGGTATCCAAATCCATCAGTAGATCAATAAAATAATGAGTATATCAAACCCATGCATGTTCATGAAAGTTAGGACCGCATAACACTTAGCAATGTAGGCACCACCCTGTAGAAGTGATTGATTTATGGTAGTAGTGATCAATATGATGGAATATACCTTAATAAGTGGCCAAATGGGTATCCAAATATGTACTCAAAATGTACAGATCCCATGTACAACAAAATATATGATATTAGTCCCTTAGTGAATGGGACTAGCCAAGATATAACACTAACCAACTGGTAATGAATACAATAGATTTGAATAAGGCATGATGATATCTGTGTTGTAATGAAATGATGTTGTAATAACATTAGAAGGTGTCCCATATGGATGAGAAGTAGAGAATGTCCTAGATGGACCAATAATAATGATGTACATGTGTAGAAATGTACATAGAAATCGTGATGTATTTAATTGTTTACATTGATTCATCATATAACATATTCATGTGAAACATGATAATATTACCCATAATTATCTTCAATGAATTCATCGAATTAATGATTTAGGAACATACCATTATCATGTTAACACCAAATCATTTACAAGGACCAATTCTTCTTCAGGGGTGGATACATATGATGATCTAGGTTTGGACGAGTGAGGTGGGATTTAGTAGACTAATTGACTCAAGATAAAGGATAAATGGTTACTATGTAAATTTCATCAATAGTATGCACAATAGGGAAGTAAAATAACATGCGAGTGTGTTTTGGGGTACCCACTTTCCCCTCTGATTCCAACAATAACATTTCCCCTTATTTATTTTCCTTTCCTTTTCTTTTCTTTTCCTTCTGCAGAGGATTAGTGGATTGAAAGGTATTGGCCTTGGTTTTACACCTTTTTGGGTACTAGTGACGACATGGCATTAGCTTCGTTTTCAGCAAGCGTCGATAACCCATATGAAGTTTCCTTAGTAAAGAACATAATGCAAATATTCCTTTCCCCGCTGACAGTCAAGCGTCCATATCCCCGATAGGGATTACCTATCCTTCCAACCACTAACCATTTTATTACTAGGGAATTTTTCTTTTTGGGCCTCAGGAGAAAGCATTGTTCAATTATAGTTCTTTCTGACTATTAGCAGATGGCCATGGGGATCTACCTGAAAGCATTTTGTACCGAGGATTCACTTCAACACAACAAACCCAAGACATAGGGAAAACATGGAGGCACACATGGTGAAAGAGTTACAAAGGGTGGTAACAAGAGTCAAACTATAAATTTCAAACCTTTGGGATGCAAACCAAAATATGAAGTGATGTGGATGAAATGTGAGTGGCCAGGGATGGAATCGAAGAAGGGGGAATAATCCTTGCAAATCCAAGAGTCATCTAGGTTCATGGTATGTAGGTAAATTAGAATCACTTCACCCCCATCAACCTATTACTAGTACTACTTGATATACTCATGGTACTACTTGATATACTCATCAAACAATCAATACATCTTGTAGCAACAACAATATTAAGTATAACATCAAATAATATATCATCGATATACCATCGTATGACATGGTATAGTGGTATAAAATGACATGTAGACATGATCATCACATCACTGGAACCATATAGAAGTCCCAACATAAAGAAGAAATGGGCTACAATAGTTTGGAATACATCCCCATGTTGAAGCAAAAATAAGTTCAAAAATATATCTACAGAATAGAGCATAACATCTGGCTCCATGGGGGACAAGCTCACTAAGAAAGAGAGGACTTGAAAATCTCATCATCTTTGGTACAACAATAGTAAATGAAGTACCTACGAGAACACTATACCTTCCTCATAGACTAATTTATTAAAAATTCAAATAAAAGCAATGTACGATACTATCATAAGAAAAATATAATAACACGACTTAAAGGAAAATGCTTTAAAAACTATCAAAATATGAAAGCAAACATAAACAAACTAAGATAAAATAATGAAAACTAAGTTAAGAAAGCAAAATCACGAAATTGACAACTAAGCTAACAAATCCTAGTCTATCAAGGATCCAGAGGAAAATAATGTTTTAACATTCTGCGATTTATTGGTAATGACATTTATTCGCCATCCAAGGATGTTAAGTAGAATGAACCTTTTCTAGCTATACGGAAAATGCAGAAAGGACCTAACCATAGCTTTTCAAACTTATTATGATTACCTGGTTTTTCTTTAAACTTATCCCATAGTAAGACCACGTCACGAATTTTAAATTCCCTACTTTCGTCCTTTTGGTCGAATGTTCCTTTAGTTCTTTCTTGGCCTCATCGAGTTCAAACAACTTATCTATTTAGGCTTCAAGGGCTTCCTGATCTGATGCAGATTGTTGTAATACCTTGTAAACATGAATTTGCAAATTGATGGGTAGTTTGTAGTTTTGTCCATATACTATTTCCAAAGGAGACTTCACAACGGTTCTTTCATCGCATAATGAAAAATTTATCTTAGTATCCAAACTACACTTATTATCTCCTACCATCTTCTTTAATATGTTGACCAAATTTTTAATACTACACTCAGCTAGTCCATTCCCTTAAGGATAATAGTTTGAGGAATGAGACAACACTATACCATATTGCATGCACAAAGCAGACATTTCAATCATGCTAAAAACCTTGGGATTATCTGTTGTAATCTTGAGAGGGAATACAAGCCTTGTTAAAATGTTCTCCTAAAAAAACTTGATTACTACAACAACAATAGCGTTTTTGGATGGTATAGCTTCAACCCAATGGGTAAAATAATCTTTGCATGTTACAAAAAATTTGAAACCATTTCTAGATTGTCCTTGAAAGGACCAATGAATTCCATTCCCCATTTTTTTAAAGAGTGTTTCAACAATAACAGGTGTTAGGGGCTATGATGTGGGGGAGCTCCCTACCCCTTATCGCTTCACTCTCGAAGCGCGCTCCTAGAGGGAGCGATCTGGAATGACTCCTAGGAGTGTGATTCCTGATCACTCCCTTCTGGGAGCACACTCCTTGATGAAAAAAAATGCTCCCTAGTTTTTCAAGGAGAGGCCAGGGAACGACAAGGGAGCATCACTCCCATAGTGCTCCCTCATCGCTCTCTGGTCACTCCCATGAGCAAAAGAATGCTCCCTAATCGCTTCCTCAACGTTCCCAAGAATTCATGCGATTTTTTTGTTGTTTTGTTTTTGTTTTTGGAACCAATACATGGTTCCACTCGGATGTTTGGGCATGGTTAGGGTTCATTTAGGGGATTTATTCAATGGTATGTTAAATTCTTAAAGTAAAAGCGACATTCTCCTAATATTTTATTTTCTAACCTTTTACTTAAATTTTTAACATTACCATTAATTGTTTTAGGATGTTTGAGAGTGGTTCCAACCTTATCGGACTTCATATGAAAAAAAGTAGAATTTTAGATCCCATTCAGAATTCAACAGACTTAATAATCAAGCACATCAAGTTGGTGGTGTTGATTCCTAATTGTTGAAATTGTTTGAACTCCTCTGTTATGACCTTAATAATAATGTACCTTTCAATCAAGAAAAATCACTTATTAAGATGATGGGAAGCTTTTTCTACCTAAATTTTCCACTCCATGCCCTAACATATGTCCTTACACCAAAATAGTATTCTCCATCTTGGTTGGCCCAACTAGCACCTAGGGGTGGAGTTAGGAGAAAACCACACACAGATCCAGAGGTGCAGAATGGGTATATGCTTGCATTAGACAAGTTGGTCCCTAATGAGGAGGAGTGTGCTCAAGTATGAAGTGAATTTTGGAGCAAATACATTAGTGAACATGAAGCCTTTGGTAACATGCTTACAACCAAAGATCGATATAGGTTGAGTCCCATTGAATGGTGGAAAATGTATTGCTCCTCTACCACACATTTGCATAAGTTGACGGTGAGGGTGCTTTCATAGGTTGTTAACATTTATTCTGTAGAGAGGTGTTGGAGCACCTACAAATTCATCCACAACGTGAAGAGAAGTAGTTTGAATGTATATCAAACATAGGAGGAGTGTGCTCAAGTACAAATTTAATTGAGAAAATACATCAATGAACATGGAGGATTTGGTAACCCACATGCAATCAAAGATAGAGATAGGTTGATTCCTATCGAATGGTGGAACATGTATTGCTCCTCTACCACATATATGCATAAATTGGTGGTGACGTTTCTTTCATAGGTTGTTAACACTTCTTCTATAGAGAGGTGTTGGAGAACCTACAACTTCATCCACAATGTGAAGAGAAACAATTTGAATGTAGATCGAGTAGAAAGTTTGGTTTATGTGCACTACAACTTGATGCTGTTGTCCCATTATTGTGATGTGGCCAAGAATGATAGAACATATTTGACTTGGGACAACAATCTAGAGGAGGCCAATTTGGAGGATGGATCCATAGCATTAGAGCGCTTGGAGGCTGAACTATTGGCTGATCAGGATGGTAATCAAATTCATACGATAGAGATGACACACCCCCAACCACCAGTAGGTTTTCAGATGTAGGAGCTTTGCCTTTATCTTACAACTCTTTGGTAATGAATATGATGCTCTGTTTCATTTCAAGGTTGATGTTATCTGTTAGAATTTCTTGATTGCAAATATTTTATGTTGAAACTTGAAGCTTGATGTTGTTGATGATTGATCATTTGATGAAAATGTTATACGTTATAGCTCCTAGATAATTGATGTTATATGTGTACTAAATGATTATATCTATGATTTCATGTTTTCTATAGCTAATTTGGAATTCTACATGTTTTTGTAAATATATGCATCAAACTATATTAAAATATGTATTACATAAAAAAAATGCTCCCAAAGCGGAAGCTTCTAAAAATTTCACTTTTTGTTCCCGCTCTTGCTCCCCAATCCCAACATCCTTGGTTAGGGGTAAAGCAGGACGTTTGGGATTTTCCGCAAAAAATTGGTAGGGTTGACAAGATCAGACAAACTTGTGGACATCCTTAAACAAGGAAGTCCAATAATATTGAGATCTTATGATTTTTGCAGTAGTAGTTATGGGTGCAAAGTGTCCTCCGTAAAGACTGAAAAGCATCTCTTCCATGATTTTCATAGATTCTTCAGGGTTAACACATTGTAGAATTATTCCATCTGGATTTATCCATCCCAATCCATATTGGGTGATTATGTATCTACTTGCTTTAAGACAGAGGGGTTTGTTGTACAAAAATTAATCCTATGACCAGGACGATATCACCAATATACTAGACAAGGTTAGATTGACATTAAAGACTCTGTTGGCAGGGAAAATAGACTCACAAACAAACACAAGACCATATACAACAATAAAATATGATCTAAATAGATAGGAGAAGAAATATTTATGCACCTTATTTACGAAGGTTGATCCTAGCCACTCCCTTTGTCTCCTTTGCAAGATCTGCTCCTGATTTCCCAATGCTTTCACCTACAACACAAAACGAGAATACCTTCCTCAAACCAATTTGACTAAAGCAACAAAATTTATTGAATTGAAATATGCACAAAGTACATACGATTACTAAACAAATTTTCAAAATGTCAAACATTAATTACTAAATTGACACAAGTTTTAGGGAAGGGAAAGATGTCAAATCTATATTGAAGCAATGAATGGGTGTATAAGATATACCTTTCACTGCTTCGACACCTTTGACGAACCTGAGACTCTAGGCCTCTCTTGCTCACGTTATCCAACAAATCCACTCCAATCCACAAACATGAATAGGGAAGGAACTTACTTGAGGGAAGCATTTCCAAGATGTAAGGGATGATGTCTCAACAATAGGGATCATTGATGGAAGGAAGATATGGATATGATAAGGAGTGATTCCTCTAGCGTGACTTTGCTATCATAAGTATTGGTACCCTGCTTGGTCTATTATATCCCTTTTTATGTGAGAAGGGAATAGTTATGAATAGTTACCAAGTAGTGGGTTGCAAACGGGAAAAAATTCCTTAACTCCCCAATTTCAATTTTTTATATTGTTTTTATGAAATTACGGGGCATCTGCGCTTAATTCACAAGCAACATGCAAATGGTTCACTTCCTGTCAATGTGCAAGGTGTGAATTGTCAATTTTTTTTGCATTCACACCTTGTGAACTAGCAAAGTGCGAATGGTTCGTGCCCAATATACTAGCAAGGTGCGAATTAGTAGTGAATTTACGCCTAATGATCCAACAGGGTGCGAATTTGCCACAAAATGTGTTTGGGACTTTTTAAGGAAAATGGGAAGGTGTTGGGGTTTCACTTCAGGTGATTAGGTCCATCAAGAGGGGTCAAATCATAGGATGTTTCATCCATAACACCCTTTTTTGTGATCACACAATGACACTTTTAAGAATCGTCTTTTGAACTGTCGTCATGGGCAAAGATGTGCTGATTTGATCTATAATAGGGTCGTCATTGATGCTCAACTAAATAACCAAGGAAAATAAAAAAAAATTAAGTAAAAAGCAATATATTTATACCATTCATGATCTTCACTTATGATATAGACACTTAGAGTGTTGCAACCCACTGCTTCACCTTGTTCTATAACTTTCTCATTTCCTTTGGTTAATAACTTAACTAGACCTTGTCCCTTTATAATCTGATGGGTTTTATCTCCAAATCATATTCTTGCATTTTTTATATCCATTTTCCCCTTACCCTCAAGCCATCGTGCTGGGATAAGGCATATTTTACTGCAAGATACGAGATATATGCCATAGTTCTAGAATCTGCGATGTAAGTTTGAAATTACTTTAAAGATTTGTCCACCACATAAGCTTGTTTCTCAGTGATTTTGTAAATTAGCTCTACGTATCTCAAACTCCGACTCGCGAAACCAATGGGTTTCTCATGGTTATCAACATTCTTTTGTAAGAGCATATTGAATCTTTAGAAGATGAAAAAAATATTATGAAATCTTTGGTGTAATCGGGGCGAGTCAAAACTGGTGAAGATGAGATTTCCCTCTTGATGTTTATGAAGGCTTGTTGCCAAGGACCCTAAACATAGTCTGCATCTTTTTTAAGAGGTCATTCATTGGATTAACTAATTCAACGAAGCTAGAGATAAATCTCCTAACAAAATTTATTTTTTCGAAGAAAGAGAGAGGGGACTTAATATTATATAGAGCAGGGATAGATTCAATTGCTCGAAATCTCTTAGGATCAATGTGAATCCCCTTTTTAGAGACTATGTGTTCCAACCATTTACCTTGGTCAACCTCAAAAACGAATTTCTTAGGATTCAAAGAGATACTATATTGTTGAGATTTATCAAAACAATTATGTAAATGATGCACATGTTCTTCCCTTTCGTTTGAAAATACAGTTAAATCATATTGATAAATAGCAATTAGTATCGCAATTAAATATCTAAAGGCATGACCCATTGCTCTTTGAAAATTCGATCCATCATTTAGCAATATGAAAGGCATGCTTATATATTCATATGTTCCCTAAGGGGTAGTAAAATTTGTTTTAATCCGGTCCTCCTACTTTACCAACACTTGGTTATATCTAGAGAACCCATCCATCGTAGATAAAATTCCTGTTTCGATGACACTTTGTTATAAATTTTTCATATTAATCAAGGGGAAATTTTCTTAAAATTAAGCTTGATTAAGATTCCTTAAATATACATAGATTCTAACTTCCCCATTCTTTTTTCGAACAATAACTAGGTTTGAAATCCACGTGGTATATCTTGCTCGTTTAGTGATTCTGGTTGCCAATGTTTTGTCAATATCTTTCTTCACCAAAGGGGCTAACTTTGGGTTGATATTTCATAAATTTTGTCTATATGGCTTAGTTCCTTCTTTAAGAGGAATGGCGCGTTGAATGGCATCCCCTTTATAAGCCTTGAGATCATCATATGACCATGCAAATACATTTATACTCCCAAATCAAATCCTTAATGGCTCTTCTTTCTTCCTTAATAGTATTTTTACCAACCTTGATTATCTAGGCACTAATAGTTGATCCAATATTAATTTCAAACACTTCATCAACAAGTTCATCACATTTTTCCTTATCCGCATCATGTCTATTGAAATTCTTCTCTAAAGGATATACTATCTCAAAAACCTCAGTGTCTGGTCTGCAACCCAGTAGGGGGATGTGCAACTCCTTTCGTGCTCATCCTAGAGTTGACATGTGTCCTTTAAAAAAAATATAAAATATTATAAAAAATAACACGTCGACTCAAATTAGACTTAAAACATTTACAAAGACATATATATAAAAATACACAAACCAGATAAATTAAAACTCTTCATCAACATTTGCACTCTAAAAAATGGTTTGCACCTCGAGAGTTGAGACTTGGTAGATCCCCTTTTACGATGGATCTATGTTGGTGATTTATTTCACCATGCCAGCTGACATTGTTTCCCTGGAATTCACCCATATTTCTCAAAAAGTGTAATATTTGAGCATCATAGTCAAAGACTTGCCAATGACCATTGTTGTCAAGAATAGAGGGTCTAAAGATTACTTCCATTTTGAAATTATCCATAGAAAGGTTTTCAGGGACTTCTAAGATGCTAGAAGCTATAGCTAAAGAATCAACTAGAGAACTGCTTTCTCATGGAACTGCCTTTATGGAAAAAGCATACAAAATTTCTATTGAATACCAAACAACATTCCTATAGATGCTCAACCTATCATTCTTAGTCGAAAATTTGTTCTTTACTTGGCAGACAATTAAGTCAGAGTCTATGGTGGTCAAGCATTCGAATTTCATATCTCGAGCAATCTCCAAGCCTAACAATAAAGCTTCATATTCAACAACATTGCTTGTACAATCAAACTCCAATCAATAGGAAAATGTTTTCATCTCTCTAGAAGGTGAAGTGAATACAATCCCAACTCCAACACCATGTCGATATCTTGCTCCATCAAACTGCATTTTCCATACCTTATTGTCATCACAACTAATTTCACTCACTTTTGAATTAACCAACACCATGAAATTTCCCATGTCATTATCCACATGGATAACCTCATTATATGGTTCATCTGGATCCTCAACATGATATCCCATAGGAGGTTCATCGTGTAAAGTAATACAAGTTCCTTCTCCCACCAAAATGGTTGCATAGGACAAATCCATCTGGATACTCCGTCCAAGACTTGATTCCCATTTTCAAGACAAGAGCATAGTACCCCAAGCATCAGTTATATCAGATACAATTACATCCATAACCATGTTCATATCTGGGTGAACAACTAAATTCACATGTAAATCACGAATGAGACTGTGGAATTTTATAGGTTTAGAACCTACGCCACACATATTCCTATATGGGAAGGAGGTACTCGGCCTCAATTGTTCCATGATTTAAAGTGGCATAATATTAGTAGATGCCCTTGAATCAAGCATACAATTATGTAAGATTACTTTCATTTAGATTTTCATAGGTAAAAGACATTATTAGAGATTTGTATGGATAATCACGTGTAAGATTTTTGTACTCTACATACGTTTCAGACTGTAGAGTTGAGACCATCTTCGGGAGGAAATGAATCTCGGTGGAACAAGAGGCAAAGATATCTTATAAATATCAAAAACCTAATTTTTTAGTTAGCATATCTAAACCTAATGTCGACTAGAGGAAATCCAAACATATGGATTTAGTAAGATTAGTTAACTATTAGGTTTATATTATTTATGGATGTCTTATTTTGTAAGATTATGTATAATCGGTTTCCAGTATTTGCTAAAGATCAATCCATCATCCATGTTGAAGTTTTTTGGTATGTTTTTCAATCTCCACAGCTTCATGAATTTTTATTATGTTGTAATGTTCTTCTATGGCAATCACATTTGTGTCTTCAATGCATATATGATGGTTTAATTTATGAGAATGTTCGGCAACGACCGATTTCTTGGTTCTTTCATGCATGATATCTACACAATGTTCCTTTATTCTAATCATTATTGAGAAACTAGTCTCCCCTATGTATAGTTCACCACAAGTGCAAGGGATTGGATAAATTAAGTCCCTTAAAGGCTAGGATTGATTTGTTCTTTAGCTTTGTCTAGAAAATTTCTTAAGGAGCTTGGAGGAAAAAATATAGTCGTAATATGTTTCTTCTTTAAAACTTTGGCTATTTTGACAGTTGTCCCATGAATGTATGGGAGAACTACCATCTTTCTATCTTGTCTTCCAAGCTCTTTTCTTGGTTTATAGTCCTAGAGCATTGTGTGTCGAAAAATGTAACTTCAGAAAATATTCTTATTTGTATCACTTGTATTGTACTTCCTTCGGGAATTATTATTGATGTAATTGATAATGTAAAAGTCATTGAAAGAGTCAATGTAAAACCTAACTATTATGTCGGCCTAGAAATATCCAGTGAAAAAAAAAAAAAAAATTATTTATGAACTAGACAAGTCGGACCTATTAGGAGAGTCAAGTTGGCCCTGTTGGGAAAAAGGTCAAGTGAATTATTAGTATAAATGAGAGGCTCACCCTCCTCATTTGGTCACCACACTCACTCATCAAGTTCGCATGAGTAGAGATAGAGTCATAAAGAGTAGTTGTTTTTGGAGTCTTCTTGTTTTGGGTTATTGCACGAGGAATACTATTGACATTCCAACGAATCTATATAGAAGACGTTTGTTGGGTTTTTCTGCCCCACGAGGGTTTTCCCAAGATAAATTATTGTGTACTATTGTATATGTTATGCTTGTTTATCTTTATGTGACCTTGATTGTTTCTACATTTAAAATTATAACATGGTATTAGAGTTGCCTTGAAAGAAAACATTGTGCAGCTGCTGCTGCTACCGGAAGTGAAAACTAAGGTTTCTCTTTCCAGAGGTTTTTCTCCATAGATTGGATGAAAAATAGGGTCAAGTCAACTCATCCTACTAGGGTGCATATTTCTGTGGTCACAAAATTCAGATCCGAGAATTTTCATTTTTGGGCCCGCCACTGCAGTTCATAAAACTAGGGCATCAAGTCTTTGGAGGATCAGTCCACATATTTGGAAGAAAAGGACCTTTTCTCAACTTTCCTTAGGAGGGTGCATCTTCCTATGGATGCATATTCCAGATTTGAGAATTTTCAATTTTTGACCTACTTCTACAGAAACTGCAGAAATTAGGGTTTCCAATTTTTGGTAGTTCTGTCCTCAGATTTGGATGAAAGAAGGGTCTACTCAACTCACCTTGAGGAGGCACATCTCTCTCTCGAGTTAGTTTTTCAAGACTCCAAAGTTGAAAAATTAGGGTTTCTCTAACAAACCCTAAGTCATCTTGAAGTCAAATCTCAAAAGACATTGAAACAAGCACTTGGTTGGAGCATCTCATTTGGTAAGTTATACTATCTCTATTTCCATTTGAGGTTCTCATT
This sequence comes from Larix kaempferi, assembly GCA_027924585.1. Lineage (NCBI taxonomy): Eukaryota > Viridiplantae > Streptophyta > Pinopsida > Pinales > Pinaceae > Larix > Larix kaempferi. The sequence goes on along the minus strand of BSBM01000238.1, from coordinate 3,247,585 downwards.
TATCAAGTTTATCAAGATTACAAACCATATCAAGTTTGAAGATAATCTTGAATGAGAAGACAACTTTCGTGCCTAGAAGTATAGAGTGATGGTCATTCTAGAAGATAATGAGTTGGACAATTATATCAAAGAAGAAGTTGCGGAGCCAGAGGGAGATGAGGACAAAGTCAAGAATAAGAAGAACTCGATAAATGCCAAGAGGATCATTGTTGATTCCATAAAGGATCACTATATCCCCCACATCTCATCTCTACAAACTCTGAAAGAGATGTTTGATGCACTGAATAGTTCATTTGAAGGAAAGAACATCAATAGAAAAATGACCTTGAGAACTCAACTCAAGGGTGTGAATATGAAAAGCAGTGAAAGAATTCAATCTTACCTCACAAGGGTCTCCCATACCAAATATTAACTAGAAGCTATTGGAGACCATGTTGAGAATGCATAACTTGGAATGACCACCTTGAATGGTATTCCAAGATCATGGGAGTCATTTATTCAAGGAATATGTTCCAGAAAGAAACTTATCAGATTCAATGCACTTTGGGAAACTTGCACTCGGGAAGAAACAAGGATTAAAGCCAGAGAAGAGAAGTTGGGTGGAGAAGATATCAAGCTCTGGAAGCTCATGCTAAGAGAAGCAAGAAAAAAGATCATCATCACAAGTCTAGAAGATTCCACAAAGGTCAAAAACCTCCCAGAGATTACTCAAACTTCAAATGCTACAATTGTGATGAAATAGGACACATTGCAAGAAACTGTCCCAAGAAGAAAGGCAATGACAAGAAAGGAAATCGGAAGAGGCATCATGCTCATGCTATAGAGGATGATGAACTAGTAAAGAAGAAAGCAAGGGAGGATTGCTCAACTGATGAAGAATATGTCTTGAACTTTTGAAGAGAAAGAGGGAGGCTTGCTCAAATCAAGCATTGGTTCATGACACTATGGAACCAAGTGAACTATGGAATATATACAAGGCATTACCGATCGTAAGAAAAATGGTGACTAGTCTACCCGATATCCAGAAAAAAAATGAAGGCATATGCAAAGGATGTGCATGAGGTAAGAACATGAAGAGTTCATTTTCAAGAAGTGGTAACAAAGCAAAGGAGACCTTGAATCCAATACATGAGGACTAAGGGTGAAGATTTCAAAAAGTTCCAGACTAAACGAAGAAGAAGATCAAGGTCTTCAAAATCGGATGATGGAGCAGAGTACGCTTCCAGAAACTCCAATAACTTCTACAAGGAGGCAGAAACCAAGAGGGAGCCTACGAAACACATGAAAGATAAGTATTTACTGTCATTTTGAATTCCTGAGTATTTTGAAAAAATATTGCTCATTACAGTTACATGTATATCTGTGATACAGTTTTCTTTTAAGCACTTATATATGACTAAGGTTAACTAGCAGTAGGCTCATGTAGTGCATGTTATGGGTAAGTGACCTACAGTGTTGTACAACATCCCATGTGCCCCTGATGGAGCTAGTCTAGGATGAAACCTCTTTGCTAACATGTGGAGAGAAGTGCACGCTCTTAATAGTTCTAGTAGAGATGGAAGGGATCTAGATAGTTACCGTGTGTACTCAGGATATGAATGAGTGGTGTGTTGAAGCATTGGCTAAGATGCATTGGTTACATGACTGAGTACATTATGCATAAGAAGTTATCATTACATGAAATGATACTAATCATATGACTAAATTGGACTTGTAGGAAAGATCATGCGCTATGAACTACAAGAGAAGGATGATAAGACTTGTTTTAAAGAACGAGTGATGAAGGTTCAAGCAAATTTACAAAATCGGCATACTACAGAAGTACAAGGCAAGGTTCATGGTTTCTCTCAGAAAGAGGGAGTCGATTGTGACAAAAAAAAATTGTTCCTGTAGCAAGGTACACTTCAATTAGAGATATACTTGCGATAGCTATAGTGATGAAGTGGAAGGTACACCAGATGGACGTAAAGACAACTTTCCTGAATGGTGTAGTAGAAATGAGACACACAACAAGCAGACTCATGTGTGCAGAATGAAGAAGGCCTTGCATGGTTTCAAACAAGTACCCAGGATATGGTGTGGCAGAAACCAGAAGAGATATGAAGAAGAGATCTTGAAGAAATTCGAGATGATGGATTGTAAGGCTATGGCCACACCTATGGCATCGAATCTGAAGTTGCTATGAACTGGTGGATGCCACGATATACATGCAGATGATTGGTTCGTTGATGTACCTGATGAACACGAGGTTGGACTTATGCTTTGCGGTGAACACTCTGAGTCAGTATATGGTAGAGCCGAGACAAGTTCACCTAGTTGTGTAAAAGCATGTGTTGAGGTACCTGAGGGGTATGGTTGATTATGGTCTTAGATATGCATCAAATAAGAGGATTAACCTGCATGGTTATGTTGATGCGGATTGGGCTGGTGGTGTCACAGATAGAAAGAACACATCAGGGTGTTGCTTTAGTTTGGGATCGGGTATGATCTCATGGTTCAATAGGAAGCAGACAAGTGTGGCACTCAGTACAGCCAAAGCCGATTATATGGCAGCTTGTTCTACAAGCTATGAGGCAATGTGGCTTTGAAATTTGCTTGTAGGGTTGTTTGATCTCGAGTTAGAGGCGATTTGTGTCTTTTGTGACAACTAGAGTTGTGTGAAGTTGTCTGAGAACCCTGTGTTTCATGACAAGTCGAAGCACATCGAGATCATGTATCACTGTATCCAAGATATGGTGCGGAAGGGAGTATTGAGGCTCCAGTATATAGCAATAGAGGAGCAGATAACCAATGTATTGACAAAGCCTCTGTCAAGAGTGAAATTCGAGTACTTCAAGGATAAGCTTGGGGTGGTCCAAATCAAGAGGGAGTGATGAGCTCGAATGAGGTAGCAGGTAGTCACGGGTTATGTGACGTAATTGAGTCTCCTAGAATACAAGAAGATCTAAACGTGTGGTGAGGTAATGCAGGTGGTTGCGGTGTGTAATGTAATGGATGCTCTTGGTTTGAACCCACTAGATGGCTTGCTCGGTTCATGGAAGAGGAAAAATGCATCTAGTATGAAAAAGGACTAGCTCTGCAAGACAGTTGCATCTAGTATGAAAAAGGACTAGCTCTACAGGATAGTTGCATCTAGTATGAAAAAGGACTAGCTCTGCATGACAGTTGCATCTAGTATGAAAAAAGGACTAGCTTTACAAGATAGTTGCATCCAGTATGAAAAAGGACTAGCTCTTCAAGATACCTACATAAAGTATGAAAGAGGATTGGCTTTGTAGAGGTGTGCATCAAGTATGAAAAACGACTAGCTCTACAAGATAGCTACATCCAGTATGAAAGAGGTTTGGCTCTGTAGAGGTGTGCATCCAGTATGAAAAAGGATTGGCTCTGCAATATATCTACATCTAGTATGAAAGAGGACTGGATCTGTATAGGTGTGCATCTAGTATGAAAGATGACTGGCTTTGTAGAGGTGTGCATACAGTATGAAAGAGGATTGGATCTATAGGATAGCTACATCCAGTATGAAAGAGGATTGGCTCTATAGAGGTGTGCATCCAATATGAAAGAGGACTGGATCTGCAGGATAGCTACATCTAGTATGAAAGAGGACTGGCTCTGTATAGAGGTGCATCCAGTATGAAAGAGGACTCACTCTGCAGGATGGTTACATCCAATATGAAAGACGACTAGCTCTATAGAGGTTTGCATCTAGCATGAAAGAGGGATAGATTTGCAAGAGAGTTACATCCGGAATGAAAAAGGGGTGGCTTTGTAGAAAGTTACATCCAACATGAAAAAGGGTTGGCTCTATAGAAAGGCACATCCAGCATGAAAAAGGATGGCTCTATGGAGATTTGCATCCAATATGAAAAAGGGCTGGCGTTGCAAGGTTAGATACATCTAGCATGAAAAAAGGTTGGCGCTGCAAGGTTAGATACATCTTGCATGAAAAATGGCTGGCTATGTGAAACTTCTTATGATATATAGATTCGGGAGATGTCAAATGTCAATAGTCAAATTACATAAGTGCATTGGCTAGAAGATGATGGTGACAGTGTAAGAAGAATACCTTCCTTGTTAAGAGGGAGTGTTGAAGAATGTAACTTCGGAAGATATTCTTATTTGTATCACTTGTATTATTTGTATTGTACTTCCTTCGGGAATTATTATTGATGTAATTGATCATGTAAAATTCATTGAAAGAGTCAACGTAAACCCTAACTGTTATGTCGTCCTAGAAAGATCCAGAAAAGATTATTTGTGAACTGGACAAGTTGGCCTTGTTAGGAGAGTCAAGTCGACCCTGTTAGGAAAAAGGTCAAGTGAATGCTTACTATAAATGAGAGGCTCTCCTCCTCATTTGGTCACCACACTCACTCATCAAGTTCACATGAGTAGAGAGATAGAATCATAAAGAGTAGTTGTTTTTGAAGTCTTCTTGTTTTGGGTTATTGCATGAGGAATACTATTGTACATTCAGACAAATATATATAGAAGAAGTTTGCTGGGTTTTTCTTCCCCATGAGGGTTTTCCCAGGATAAATTATTGTGTACTATTGTCTATGTTGTGCTTGTTTATCTTTCAGTGATCCTTATTGTTTCTACATTTAAAATTCTATCATTCTAAATGTTTTCTTGATGTATCTCATCATGTAACCATTTTCTTGAAATACAAGCATCAGAAATTCTAATTGCTCTCTTGGCAGGAGTATGCAAAATCCCAAGCTTCTGAGAAGGATGATGGTGAGAGTCACCATCTAAGTATTTATCAATATAGGTTTTCTTTCGATATACCTGGTGTGAAAGAGAACCATATGTCTTCTTTGTGATTAAGACGTCTAGAAATGGAAGGCAATTTTTCACCTGGATTTCCATAGTGAATTTTATGTGATAAGACTGGTTGTTCAAATGTATAAGGAATTTATCCAAATTAAATTTACCATGTGGCCAAACAATATTCGTATCATCCACAAATATTTTCCATTCTTTGGGCTTTAGAGGAAAGGAGTCAATTGCCTTTCTTTCAAAATGTTCCATGTACAGATTGGTGACCACATGAGAGAGAGGGGATCCCATCGCAACACCATCTGCATGCTCATATAACTCACCATGAAAGATAAAATAGGTTGATCTCAAGAAAATATTAGCCATGTTTGTTGTTTCATCATTAGTGATTTCTCTTATGACTCTAATTGCATCATTGAGTAGAACCTTTGTGTAAAGAGAAACCACATCAAATCTCACTAATAAGTCATTTTCATCCATACATAGATTCTTGATGCCTTTGACAAAGTGAAAAGAATCTTTGATTAGGAGAATGTTTGTCCTACCGAAGGTTGTAGGGTATTTGCTATCAATTTTGCGAGCTAGTATGTTGGTGACCCAATTGTGTTCACAATTGGTCTTAGGGGAATTCCTTCTTTATGAATTTTAGGAAGTCCATAAAATGTGGGGATGATGGGGTTTCTAGGAATGAATTTTTTCTTACTATCCACATCCAATGTGGAGTTTTCAATGGTATTTTTAACCTCCTTCATAATTCTAGCACTTGGATATTTTTTTTAACTTTCTATAGATGCCACTTGTGGTGAGATGTTCGTACATTTTGGCCTAGTAATCCTATGCATCCATAACAATGGTTGAATTTCCTTTGTCAACTTTTAGAATCATTATTTTGTTGTTTGATTTAGTTCTCTTAGTGCCAGTACTTCCTTCTTGGTGATCTTAGGTTTTGGAGGTTTTTCTCTTTTTAATATTAAGGCACATCCTAGCCTTAATAAAAGGGTGGATAACCCTCATGTTCTCTCTCAAAATTTACACTATGAAGTTTGATGGGGGACTCTTTTTCAACTTGTTTGGTTTGTGGTTTGGGTGAAGAGTTATTTTGCCAATCTACTTCAAGGAATCATGCAACTCTCGTAAGTATAGAAGGTCTTTTCATCAACTCACTCAAAGGGACTGTAATATTTATTTTAAAAAATATTTCAACAACATCAAATGTATAAGGAGATTTATGAATTTCATACGGTTGGGGGCTTATATTAATCTTACAAATTTGACTAATCGTTTCTTGGCTTAACTTTGAGGAATTATTTTCAGCTAACTTAATGTGGTGATTTTGGAACTCTTCCAATTCAACTTTAGTAAAAGTGTAATTCCATTATAATTAGGATTGGTTTCTAATTGAGAAAAGCTTCTAGAATGATTCAACTTTTAGAGGAATGGGTCCATGATGTAATCTTTAGAATACTCAAAACCTGTGAAGTCACCTATTGGAGTTGCTAGGTGGAGGGTTATAAAACTACTATGCCAAAAGTGTTGAAAAGTTAATTTTGGAGGTCCTCCCATATTTTTGGTGTGGGTGTGATGTGGAGGACCAAAAATGTTTTTTGTCCTTTATGTATTTATGTAACAAAGTGACATTTATATAAATAAAGTGAAAGTGATTTTATAACTTTAGAAAAGTGGGTCACACTTAAGTGTTGTATTTAATAATTAATGTTTTAATTATTAAAAGTGAGTTAAATGTGAACCCTTGATTTTGTAATTAAATCTCAACCCTAGATTAGGTAGTTGATGGAGTTAGTTACAAAAGACAAGTATAAATAAAGTGAGAGGGACAAATGAAACACTCACCATCAGAGAGCAAGAGAGGAAGATTGAAGATCAAGAAGAGTTCCCTAGCAGAGAAAGGGCACAATTGCCAAGAGAAGGGAGCAGCACGGTTCCCCAGGAAACATGTGGAAGTCTGTACAGTGCATTTATGACAGTCACACGTGTGGGCTCGAATTCCAAGAAATGACTGTGCATTTATTGCAGACCGTATAGCATTAATTGCAGGCACCTATGGGCACTGAAATCAAGAGCAGAAAGTGTCCAGGTCGTACAGTACCGTACAACACGTGTGGCTAGCTGTACAGCAGACCGTACAGTACTTTTATGGCATAGATTTTGAGGTAGATCTTGTTGTTGTTTTGTTTTGAGAAATTTTGTCAATGAGGGTTTAAAAGAAAGAAAAATTCATTGTAAGAATTTTCTAAGTTTTGCTCTTCTTAAAGAAAAAATTTCTTCTTAGGGTTTTCCCCAAGCAGTGGGGTTTTTTCCGGTCTTTGACCAAAATAATTGTGTTCATGTGCTTAAAGATTGTTTCAGCATTTGGCAGTATTGTTTTTAATTACATTTTAGAAGTGTGGTTTTACTTTCTAAAAATCAAGTTAAAACCCTAGATTCTGAAAGTGTTTGACAAAATGTGAAAATGAGCCATTTCATTTTTTAAGTCAATTTTCTTCATGGTATAAGAGATGATGGTATCAAATCATAGTTTATCAGAGCCATACTGAAAAATAAATTCAGCAGGTGTTCTTTGAAGTTTCAAAAGAGTGTTAGAATTGTCTTTGAGTTATTTTTGGTTGCAAGTTATTTCCCATGATGAGCATTAGGTATGAGGATCGGTTGGATGGAGTATCCAACTACATTCCATGGAAAGTAAGAATTACTGTTGTGCTAAAAGAACTTAGGGTTTGGAGTTTTACTAGCAGTGTCATGACTAAGCCAATAGATAAAGATGAGCTTGTGGAGTTTGAAGCTCTTGAAGCCAGACCCTAGAGAGTTATACTGGATGGCGTTAAATACCATCTCATCCCACTCTTAGCAAAAAAGAAAATTGCTAAAGAGATGTGGGACACTTTGAACCAGTTGTTCGAAGCAAAGAATGAGAACCGAAATATGGCCCTAAAAGACAAGCTACACTGTATCAAAATGAACAAAGATGAGGGTGTAGCCTCCTACTTGACTCGTGCCACACAAGTTAAGGATGAGTTGACAGCAGTAGGAGAGACTATTCCTGATTCAGAGTTAGTGAGGATAGCCCTTAAGGGATTCACCAAGAAGTGGGAGGCCTTTCTGAAATGTATTGTGGGCAGAGAAAAACTTCTCAGTTGGTCTAGATTATGGGATGATTTTACCCAAGAGGAAATCCGAGATGGGTCACAGATTGGCCAAACTAGTGAGGATGCTGAGCAGGATGTGGCACTTGCAGCCAAATCAAAGAACAAGAAAAAGAAAGATATGAGTCAGATCAAATGTTATCATTGTGGTCAGTTAGGACACTATGCCACGAAATGTCCTGGGAAGAAGAAAGGAAAGTCATAGAAAGATTCAACAGCTACTGCAATGGAAGAGTTTGCAGATGAGTTTGCAGGTGAATTTTCTCTAGCCTCTTTTGACTCTAGTGTAGGTAGCTCAGTTTTCGAGCATGTCTGGATAGTTGATAGTGGGTCAACCAAACATATCAATGGAGTGTATGATGCATTCCAGATTATCACAGAGTTGGGACCAAGACACTACATTCAGACAAACCTTGACAATCAAAAGATATCTATTCGAGGGGTTGGAACAATCATGTTCCAACTAGACCTTGGAGAGGTCTTGGAGATACATGGAGTCCTCTTTCTACCTGGGATGAGATCCAGCAAAATCTCAGTGTCATCTCTTGAAGATGATGGTTATGGGATGTTGGTCCGGACGGTCATATCTTCATCTATTGAAGAGATGATCCTGTCAGGATTACTATCTTGCTTAGTGATCGCAGGGACAGATTATATATTTTGAGAGTACATGTTGTACATCCAAGGAAAGGTGGATGGTTGTCAGAGTCAGAGGATGGGGCAGAAGATACAGTTGATCAGCATGTTGTTTACATTTATTCTGATGAGGAGAGTGATTCTCTCCAAAGCACTGGCAGAAGACTCAGCCGGACAGATGATGGTGATGAGAAGGTTGATGAGGTTCAGGCTAAATCTCAGGAGTCAGAGTTTTTCAGTGGTGGGCACTCTTCTCCGAGAGACTTTCCAGAGCAGGAGGGAGCTGCATCAAGAGTCAGAGGCAGAGATTTGGATGGTGCCGAAAGGACCTCCCTCATTAGGAGGGAGTGTTGAAAAGTTAACTCTGGAGGTCCTCCCATATTTTTGGTGTGGGTGTGATGTGGAGGACCATAAAAAAAATTTGTCCTTTATGTATTTATGTAACAAAGTGACATTTATATAAATAAAGTGAAAGTGATTTTATAACTTTAGAAAAGTGGGTCACACTTAAGTAATGAATTTAATAATTAATGTTTTAATTATTAAAAGTGAGTTAAATGTGAACCCTTGATTTTGTAATTAAATCTCAACCCTAGATTAGTTAGTTGATGGAGTTAGTTACAAAAGACAAGTATAAATAAAGTGAGAGGGACAAATGAAACACTCACCATCAGAGAGGAAGAGAGGAAGATTGAAGATCAAGAAGAGTTCCCTAGCAGAGAAAGGGCACAATTTCCAAGAGAAAGGAGCAGCACGGTTCACTAGGCAACCTGTAGCAGTCCGTACAGTGCATTTATGACAATCACATGTGTGGACTCGGATTCCAAGAAAGCTGGTTTGAATCCCAAGAAATGACTGTGCATTTATTGTAGACCGTACAACATTAATTACAGGCACGTGTGGGCACTGAAATCAAGGGCAGAAAGTGTGCAGGCCGTATAGTACTGTACATCACCTGTGGGCAGTTGTATAGCAGACCATACAATACTTTTCTGGCACAAATTTCGAGGTAGATCTTGTTGATGTTCTGTTTTGAGGAATTTTGTCAATGAGGGTTTAAAAGAAAGAAAAATTCATTGTAAGAATTTTCTGAGTTTTGCTCTTCTTAAAGAAAAAATTTCTTCTTAGGGTTTTCCCCAAGCAATGGGGTTTTGCCAAGTCTTTGACCAAAATAATTGTGTTCATGTGCTTAAAGATTGTTTCAGTATTTGGCATTATTTTTTTGAAGTACATTTCAGAAGTGTGGTTTTACTTTCTAAAAATCAAGTTAAAACCCTAGATTCTGAAAGTGTTTGACAGAATGTGTAAATGAGCCATTTCATTTTTTAAGTCAATTTTCTTCAAAAAGGATATCATTGAAAACTTCCAAGGAACTCATTGCTTCCCCAACAACGACGCCAAAAACGTTGGACAACTTGGCAACTTCCTAATTAGCAAGGAAAATTAGCCACTAACCCAACACAACTATGGGATTCCTCTCCCAACATGTCACTACCGAAGAGAAACCCCTCTTTTAGATTTCCCAGACCTAGAGGCAAGTAGACCTAGACAAACCAAGGAAGAGACCCTAACCATATTTTTCTTGATACCAACCAACAAAGGTTAGTTGTCTTAAGTACTTATCTAGTTGCGTTTTTGGAATAAAGGTATGTACTAGCTAGCTTTAAGGGTTGAGATGACACACTCTAGGATATACGGGGTTAAGGATACTTGCAAGTGTAAAACGTAGATACAACACCCTTTTATCCAATATGAAATTCAAGGTAACAAAATTATTTAGATATTACAAGTTACTATGAAAGTGACATGACATGATATATTGAAATATAGCTCATAGTCACATGAATTAAACCAACATTCAACTATGAATAGTAGTCCCGGAAAATAAAAGGGCTTCGGTCATCAAGGAAGTGTCATGCTACTGTATTTCTTTGATATACCTATAAGGTACGTGAAGAATAATCTTCTTGAATGTTGTTTTCGGTGCACTACAATAACAAGATGGATGAAGACTGGTTTTAGGATACATAGGGGAACTTCCAATATACTCAAGGTATGTGGAAGTAAATCTGTGTTCATGTCCTGTCTAATGCGATACTACTCAGAGGAGGTGTTAACAAGACTTACAACGGTGGCCAACACTGGACCCTTCAAGGGAACAATGTGCACCTAAGTACCTACTGTATTTACAGTTAATAATGGTATCCCCAATTGGTAGATTTACAAGCGTATCGACAAATCCTTCTTGTTATTTATAGACATTGGAACACGTCTTCTTGCTGTTGATAAATATTCCCAAGTGTAGTTGAAGCACATGAAATATTGAGCTATAAGAATAACTTAAACAATAGGTCATTTAATAAAATCACCACAACATAATGAAATAAAAATCCGAGCATGAAATAACATTAACAATTATCAAATATCCAAAGAAGTGTGAATTGTCAATGTTGTACGAGAATACATGAACCATGAAAGATTATATTATGGATAGATCAACCAAAATGAAAGTGAAATTGCACAAGCACAAGTCAAGTTGATCTTAGAAGGACAATCTCTTGGAATTTCCCCTTAGGGTTCTTTCCTTGTGAGAGGATAGGTTGGTCTTGAGCAAAGATAAGTTTGCTAAAGGTCAAATCCCTCTTCACGAGGCTAGCAACATTATAGTTTTGAATTATATTAAGTTACCAGCAATAGTGAACATGTATTTAAGCATAAAACATAGAAATGGAAAATATTCATATACAAAATGCAAGTTAGGAGCTCATTAGATCATTCAACACAAGTAATTGCTATCATTTCAGATTTGCAACATAAATGAATAAAACAACAAACAAAAATAGTTAGTAGTTTTGGAAATAAGAGTGCAAATTGCCTACCAGCTAGGTGCTTAACAAAACAAATAACAAAATTACCCAAGAAGCAAATAACCACAAGATCAATGAGTTATAAGGTGATGATTATTAGGTTCTTTGAGTGATTATGTGTTTGTTCCTTGTTAAGATAATCTTATAATGTGCTCAAGGAAGGAAGAGTGAATATCTTCCCAATTAGGTTCATAGGGTTTTATTAGTTTAGTTTATCGAGTACATGAAAAATAGTCTCAACAATAAAAAAAAAAAATAGTATGGAAGAAAGTTGAATCAATACACAACAAATGATTAGACCAAGTGCCTTTAATGAAATAAAAAATGAGGCATGGAGTTGACAAGCCTCCCAAATGATGGTTAAGTAGTCTCCACGGGAGGTGGGAGGTCAAAGCAATCCCCCTCCTTTGCTAGCCAAAGGCAAAATTAAGTCTTCACTCCAATTCTTAATGGGAACCTGAAAAGAACAAGGAGGACAAAGCAATCCAAATCCTAAACTTGTTATGCATCAAGGGGGTTAGTAAATGATTAAATATAATTAAATCAAAATGGGAATGAACGAGGTATAAGACAATCCAAACATATCACATAAAATCAAATCCAAGCCAAAAGGTCAATACAATTCTAAACTTGTTTAAATTCAACCAACATGAAAACAATAATGTTGCCTTGGACCCTTGTGAAGGGCCTCCTTCCACCAAGAGAGCAAATCTGACTCATCTGAACAAAAAATGAAGCACAAGAACAATATAGCAAAATCAAAGAGTGACATTATTCCCCGGCATTCAACCCCCACAATGGAATTGCTCTTCCCTTTTATAGAGTAAGAGGGAAAATTAGCCAAAGTGGAGGAGATCATTAATAGTTACACAATGCGACGATCCCGATGGGATTCAAAGTTAGATCAATGGTCTTGATTTCATCTTTTACAACAATATTTATGAAACAGGCCAAATCATCTTCCTTTAGAGAGTTGAATTCCCCATGACCCTGTCAATAGTAGTAAAATAATGTCAAATACCATGTTCCTTCTCAAAACCATGAGTGAATACTATGAGCTATCATCCCAAATCAAGTTGTTGGTCAAACAAGCCTCCTTGATCCATTTTATTGAATGAAATGATCTGTGCATGAGGGGTTGATCCATGTGAGAAGTAGTGATCAAAGGTTGAGATTTAATCATCAAATGAGATAGAGGCATGATGATCCCAATAAGCAACATGTGTACCAAGGTGCCAAATCATTAAGAAATGCCTCACATTGTGTGCATAAGTGCCACATAGGCAAATCAACCTCTTAGTAGTAATGTAGCAATCCTCAAGAAAAATAGTAAAGTGCACCTCAACAATAAATATAACATAAAGTGCAATTAGATAGTCCCTAGTAATAATATTTGCCTCAATTTAGGCAAATGAACTATAAAAACCATAGTAATATCCGGTATTAGTTTGCTAACATGTTGAAATATGCATGTAAGCCCCCCTGCTGGCTGAAAATTACTGAAATAGGAGGTCGTTGGGCAATCTGAGGGTATAGTTGGATAGAAGAGCCAAATAGGTGTCCAAAAAGACCAAGTCGTTATGCATTTGGAGGCTGGAACAAAACCATGCAAGTCCATGAAATCTGCAGGTTGCTCGTTGATACTATCTGAGTGACCCCTATAGATCTAACCAAATTGAAGGAGTGTTCTGACATGCAACCCTGTAAGCTGAAAGTAGGGAGAAATGGGTATCCAAATCCATTAGTAGTGTTAAGTTTAGCCTAATTTCACAAGCAAGATCACTGAAAGAAACACAATCACAAGATAGACAAAGATTTACCCTGGGAAACCCTCACGAGGTAGAAAACCCAGCAAAGTTTTCCTCAATATAGATAATCAACCAATACAAAGATGTAGTCCAAGACTAGAGCTCCTTCTCCTCCTATGCAGACCTCTCTCTCTCCCATGCGCCAATCACAAGTGAGTGAATGAATGAGATAAGTGAGGAACATACCTCCTCTACTTATACTTGTTTCCCGACTGACTTTTTACCCTAATGGGGCCGACCTCTCCTAGGAGAGTCTAATAACCCCTAAACCACTAACTCAGGGCCGACCTCACATGGGAGATCTAATAACCCTAGTTACCACAACCTCTCGGAGGAATAAACATCTCTAGATACATAACAAAGTCCCATCGGAGGAATGAAACATCTCCTGAATAATAAAATACAAATATAATATTCTTAGAAGTTATAATATTTCAACACTCCCCCTTAATGAGAAGGATATTATAACAACATCTGTAGGAGCAAGGAGTCATCGACTACATGATACATGATACATCTATAAATCATTGGAAGCTTTCTTTATGCATCATCATTAGTAACTCATTCAGTTATTGGAACATAATCAATACTGGAACATCAGCATCGTTAGTATTGAGTCTTCATCTTCTACAACACTCAATCAGCTACAACATCATCATCATCGATCAACAGCCTTGTCGTTTGGATCTACTTATCAACATCATCATCTGGATCTCTCGATCAACAGCCTCATCATTTGGATCTCCTGATCAACATCATCATCTAGATCTCTCGATCGACAGCCTCATCGTCTAGATCTACCAATCAACATCATCATCTGGATCTCTCGATCAATAGCCTCATCGTCTGGATCTCTCGATCAACATCATCATCTGGATCCTCACGATCAATAGCATCATCATCTAGATCATCATGATCAGTAGCATCGTCATCTGGACCATCACGATCAACAACATCGTCATCTAGACCATCACGATCAGCAGCATCGTCATCTAGACCATCATGATCAACAACATCATCATCTAGATCATCACGATCAACAACATCGTCATCTAGATCATCACAATCAGCAGCATCGACACAATAGCATACTCTGCAATGCCCAAGATCCTATTACGGGATGATCAATCCCTCTCACTTTAGGACATAGGTCCAAGGATGATACAATCCTGATCTGCTTACGAGATTATTAGTCCCTCTCAATTTAAGACATCTCTCATGTCTATGGACGATGCAATCCAGATCAACTTACAGGATGATCAATCCTTATCCTTTTAAGACACCTCACCATGTCTAGGGACGATGCAATCCCGAATCAACTTATAGGATGATTTGTCCTTATCACTTTAAGACATCTCACCATGTCTAGGGACGATGCAATCCCGAATCAACTTACAGGATGATTAGTCCTTATCACTTTAAGACATCTCACCATGTCTAGGGACGATGCAATCCCAAATCAGCTTACAAGATGATTAGTCCTTATCACTTTATGACATAAGTCCAAGGACGATGCAATCCTGATCCACTTACGAGATGATCAATCCCTATCACTTTAGGACATAAGTCCAAGGATGATGTAATCCTGATCCACTTACGGGATGATCAATCCCTATCACTTTAGGACATAAGTCCAAGGACGATGCAATCCTGATCCACTTACGAGATGATCAATCCCTATCATTTTAGGACATAAGTCCAGGGACGATGCAATCCCAATAGTCCTCTTAGACAAAGTCTAAGTACCACTTCATCGACCTTATCGTCGGAACAGGCAACCTCATCATCAACCTCATCGTTGTAACATGTAACCTCATCATCAACGCATGTATCCTCATCAATACAGGTATCCTCATCATCAACACATGTATCCTCATCAATATAGGTATCCTCATCATCGACCTTTCTGTCGATACAGGCAATCTCATCATCGATATAGGTATCCACATCGATACCAGTATCTAAATATCATCATCGACCATATCACTCCCCCTTTCAAGGAGGGTCCTTCTGAACTACACCAAGCTTGTCTCGGAAATACTCAAACTTTACTCGAGACAGAGGTTTGGTCAACACATCAACAACTTATTCATCAGTGCCTGCATACTCGAGCTTGATAGCTCCTTTCTGCACCATATCCCGTATATAGAAATATTGGATCTCTATGTGTTTTGACTTATCATGGAATACTGGATTCTCTGTCATCTTGATACAACTCTGGTTGTCAGACAGGATCACAGTGGGGTCCATCTCTAAGTCAAACAATCCTGATAACAACTTCCGAAGCCATACCGCTTCACAACTAGCAAAGCAGGCAGCTATATATTCCGCTTTAGCTGTGCTGAGTGCCACACTTGACTGCTTCCTGCTAAACCACGAGATCATGGCAGATCCTAGACAATAACATCCACCCAATGTACTCTTCCTATCTGATACACTTCCTGCCCAATCAGCATCTATGTAGCCATACAATCTGAAGTCATGATCCCCATGATAATATAGACCAAAGTCTATCGTACCCTTCAGGTACCTCATCACATGCTTTGCAGCAATCAGGTGAACTCGTCTAGGTTCCACTAAATACTGACTCAGGGTGTTCACCGCAAAGCATATCATTAGAGAAATTTTGAGGTCAAAAAAGGGCCTCAAAACAAAGAAAATGTACTATAAAATACAACCAATCACATTCTAGTAGATGACATCATCCCCCTTGGTGAGGTGGCATTGCATGAGTTAAGAATGCTTATTTGTCAAATTTTCTATGGTGGATGAAAACACATAGTTAACCAAGGTAGTGGTGTAAGTACTTTTAAGTCATAAAGTAAAGTACTCATAATGATAGTCTTTTCATAAAATAATATTATTGTCATTTTCAAGTAAAGTACTCATAATGAATGTCTTTTCACACTTTCACATAAAATAATATTATTGTCATTTTCAAGTGAAGTACTCTTAATTCATAAAGAAAGTCCTTTCACATTTTTTTATAAAATAATATATTATCATTTTTATGTTTTTAATTTTAAATTATATATTCACTCCATTCTATTTAATAACATAATGTCAAACTAATAAAGAATAATAATAGATTTAATAAATAATAATAATAATAATAATGCAATGTGGATTATAATAATATTATTGACATTTTACATGTAAATAAATTCTCAATTAAATTACATTATTAAATTCTTGAGAAAAGTACTAAATATAAAAAGTCAACATAAAATTAAAAAAAAAGCTCTTTAAAATGTTTTTTATTATTTAATTTCATTTGCAAGTTCAAGACAAATAAATGTTAAAGGACAATACATTTTTGGGAATTTACAATGAATCTTAGTCACATCAATGTAGTCTTATTTTATTAATTTTATTTCTAGTGAATTTTGAAAAGTAACTCAACCATGGTTATTTATATTGTGCATAGAAAATAGTGTGGGAGGTGACTTGTCATATATACCTACCCCATAAAACCCCCAATTCATAATATTTTAATATATCTCATATTTTTGTAGTACATCTCTTAGGAGGCCCTTTTTTGACCTCAAAATCTCTCTAATGATTTGGCCTGGTATTCGTTAGATACATTAATGACCCAATAATCTGTCTGTACAGAGTCACATCCACTAACTCTGAAGAGTCATCAACTAACAGCTTCAAGTTGGAATCCATGGAGGTGGCCATGGATTTGCATTCCAACATATCGAATCTTTTCAAGATTTCCACAACATACTTACCTTGGTTGAGAAAGATTCCTTTTGGGCCTTGCCATAATTCCAGACCTAGGAAGTAGTGCATCAATCCAAGATCTTTCATCTCAAACTCTGAAGAGAGCTTCTTCTTGCACTCGATAATCTGTTTCTCATTTCCAGTCAAAAATAGATCATCCACATATAGCAACAATGTGACAGGTTCATCATCCATAACCTTGAGATAAAGATTAGGATCAGCTTTACTTTTGGTAAAGCCCAAGCTTGTCAAGAAACTGTCAATTCTTCCATACCAAGCTCTGGGAGCTTGCTTCAACCCATACAAAGCCTTCTTCAATTTGCACACATGGGTTCTTCCATCTTCCACCTCAAATCCTTGTGGTTGTTCTATGTACACTTCTTCCTTAATCACATCATTCAGGAAGGTTGTCTTTACATCCATCTAATGTAATTTCCACTTCATCATGGATGCAAGTGCCATGATGCTTCTAATGGAAGTATACCTTGCAACTGGTGCAAATGTTTCTTCATAGTCAATTCCCTCTACTCTAAGAAGAGAACCAAACAGCATAGACAATACACACATAAAGACAACAAGTTGATAACGGAGTTCGTCCAGGATGGACTACGTCTCCGGGCCTGCTTCTCAATAAGAGGGCCGATCTATAATCTCAGCATAAAGGAAAAATACATGGCAATGATACAATGATACCTTGGCGACAATGGCCAGGAAGAGAACCGCTGCCCAAAACACAACAAGACTGCTTTCAGCAACTTCGAAGCCTGAAGATGGTGTAAAACGAGTATAAACACTCGTACCTTCCTCCTGCAGAGCTACGCAATCTCCCTTCTCTCCTTTAGCTACAAAGTCTCTACTCCAAAGCATGAGAGGGAAATGGCAAATGAATGGGTTTATATAGCTTGTATGGACTCCTCTCACATGATCCTCATGGTTTCTCAAGTTACAACAATGTTGCCTAAATAAGCATAAGGTTACAACTTCTCCAAGTTGGTTTTTGGGTTATGGTTTCAACCACCCATATAAGTGGCATATTTCTTTTAAAACTTTGTTTAAACTAAAAACCAACTATGTGAATTAGTTTTATAAACCAAACTTTGTTATAAAACAGAGTTGGTTTAAAAACCCACGTTTACCCCATTTTCTATAGTTTGTAATGCGACATGTGCTGAAATATAGCGCGGGCTCCTGTGCTGGTCGGAGCTCCCGGTCACGTTGGAGGAAGAACCAAGGTCGGGGCTAAGCCCCGGCCCCTTTGGGGCTCAAAATACCACTTTAAATATATTCATTTCCATACACCATACAAGGAACACTACCAGCACAGTTGGTAAAGGCACAGAGATAAGGTATGGGAGGTCAGGAGTTCGAAACCAACGAAGCATCAATATTTTGGTGAACTTCAATCATTATTGGCCAATCCGGTGCTGCCACGTGGCAGTTTCGGATTGGTCCACCTCAACGCCCAGTCAGCTACCAACTCATCTGCCGTACTGCCAACTAAGTTGCGCAGTCACCTCGTACTGACATGTGTCGCATTCGGATTGGTCCATACTGCTGACTGGATTGCCACTTCATCGTCCGTACATGACACGTGTCGCATCCTGATTGGACCGTACTGCCACCTGTCTGTCCGTACAACTGCCACATCATCCGTCCGTACTGTACGGATGCCACATGTCACCCTGTCAGTGGTGCCACGTGGCACCTCTTTTTTGCCAATTTTGCCTGTTGACCTTATAGAACAGAACGCGATAACTTTTTCATACGGAGTCCGTTTGAGGTGAAACGAACGTCGTTGGAATCATCGCGACGAGCCCTTCGATCTGGTGTTGGTTTTGCTGAGATTGGAGGACTTCAAAAATTTTTCCTTCTTGGATCCTCCTGGATCATTCCTCCCCACTGAGAAGCTTTTGGCCTCCAAAAGCCTTTACTAATCAACAGATAGGTGAGGGAATTGCTCCCTCACTTTCTCCTTCTCGATCCACTTGGCTTTGCTTGGATGAGTGCCTTTGATGCCCACTCGAAGATACTCAACATCACCTATGCGAGAAGTCCTTGTCCTTCTGTCCAAGATGACATCTTCTTTTAGCTCATCCATGTACTCAGGAGCAAATTCATCAACTGATGGCAATGAGACATTCTCCCTTTTATCCATGATCATGGGAGGCTCATAGAGTTTCAAGTTCTCCACATTCACCACTGAGTAGATCTGCATGTATGGCGGTAGCTCTAAGCGAAAAGCATTTGTCCCAATCTTCTCCAAGATGGTGAAGGGACCATATCTAATGGGCTTGAGCTTCTTGCCTTCTCCTTTCATCCTCTCCTTGCTGATGTGAAGCCACACTTGATCTCCCACCTGAAACTGATGATCAACTCTATGCTTGTCATGGCGAGCCTTGTACTGGGCTTGACTCTTCTCCAACTGCTCTTGCACTGCCTGATGTACCTGTTGAACTCTCTGAATGAACCTACGGGCTTTGTATTCGTCCTTGGAAGCGCTTGAATCAACTTCTCTCCCATAAGTCAAGTCCAATGGAGTCTTTGGCAAGTACCCAAAGCATATCTCAAATGGTGAGCTCTGAGTGGAAGAATGTATAGCCCTGTTGTAGGCATGCTACACATACTGGATCTGTTCATCCCATAACTTAGGATGCTTGTTGCAATAGCCTCGAAGCAAATGGACAACTATCCTGTTGACTACCTCTGTCTGTCCATCAGTCTGTGGATGGAAAGCGGTGCTCCTCTTTAGCTTGGTGTCCATCATACACCATAATTTTGTCCAAAACTCTCCAAGGAATCGGGAGTCCCGATCTGAGATAATGGACGTAGGGAGTCCAAAGTGAACCCATACATGCTGAAAGAAAAGAGAAGCAGCCTGCTCTGCAGTGACCTGCTTTTTACATGGCATAAGAATACACATCTTGCTAAACCTATCCACGACCACATACAAGTAGTCATGACCCCTCCTAGACATAGGCAAACCCCCCACAAAATCCATGGAAATGCTTTCCCAAGGATGGGAAGGAACAGGAAGTGGTGAGTACAGCCCCAATTTTCTATTAGTGGGCTTACAAGTAGAGCACATCACACACCCCTTTACATATTTTGTTACAATGTCTTTCATGCGAGGCCAATACACAAGTCTTTGCAAATGAGCCAAAGTCTTACCTATCCCAAAATGCCCTGATATAAGAGAAGTATGAGCTTCTCGTATTACATGGACTCTTTCACTGATAGGAACACATGGCTTGCCCAAATGATAGAGCAACTTTCCCTGCAAATAGTAGTCTTCCACCTGTGTGCCATTGGTTAGCTTCTCATAAACCTCCTTGAAATCATCATCAGTAGCATACTGCTCAATATAACTTTCATGGGACAAAGAAGCATTTTTCAAAACAATAGATGCAACAATAGGAGGTCTAGCAAGCATATCTACCACTTTGTTACCAGTACCCTTCTTGTACTTGATAACTGCGGACAACCTGTACATGCCCACATTAGGAAGACGGGCATCCTGCTGAAGATGAATATCATGTTGAATCTCCCTTTTGGGAGGCAAACCTGTAGGTTCCTGAAATATATCATCATAGTTAGCCACAATATCAATCATAGCCTTTGTATGAGAAGGATCACAACCTTTGAAAGCATCGGATGCCTCAGCATCTTTTGCTCTCACAACCATGAACATGTATCTCTTGTTAGTGTTGATGAGTCTCTTCATCTGTCCTGCACTAACAAGAGTGGTGTTAGCCTTCATACTGTGAGCTCTCACAATGTACTCCACCCCATTTTTGGTGAGATGGTAGTTGTTCTCATGACGAAAGAATACTGCTTTTCGATCATACAAGTATGGGCTTCCCAATACGATACCACAGATGTCAAGAGGAACAACATCTAAGTCCACCTCATCAATCAACTTTGAAGCAATAGCAAACTTTAACCTGCATTGCTTAGTCACCTGCAACTTAGCATTATCACATACCCATCCAAGAGGATAAGGCTTGGGGTGAGGTTTAGTCTATATGCCCAACTTCTTAACAACTGATTCTGAGATCAAATTTACTTGAGAACCCGGATCAAATAATGTTTCAATCTTTGTATGCTTAGACACAACTCTGATGTGAAACAACTCACTTCTTCTTTTATCATTTTCTTTAGAAACATAAGTAGAACTTGAACCAGTATGAGGAGTTTTGTTACCTTGCATTCCCACGGCTGTAATCCTGGTTTCATCACCTGAGTCGGAACCCAAATCTTGTTGCGCTGTTGCAACGGTCTTTTTCTTCTTTTTGCCTCCAAAATGCTTTGGCCTCTGTTCAGGATGCAACTTCCAACAACTTTCTTCATCATGCCCATCAGTGTCACAATGGTTGCAATGGAGCTTTCCTCCTTCCTTCTTGGCAGTAGCTGTCTTCTTGCTCTTGTCTTTTTCCTTGATCTTGTGGTTGTTGTTGTGCTTGAAAGGCTTCTTCTGATGGTCTTCTTGCAAATGATCTCCCCTGCTCTCAAGATGAGTAGCCTGAACACTTGCTTCATCCACACTAGTAGGATTCAACAACAGCAAAGTATGGCGTAGATAATGATGAAGAGCACCAATGTACTTCAAAAGAGTTTCAGGAGAATCTAAAGCAATATTCAATTCTAAAGCTTTCTTTCTAAATTCTTCAGTAAAACTCTGAACACTCTGACCCTTGCCTTGTCTAAAACTTTGCCAATCCATCATTGCCTTTTGAACATAACCCAACGGATAAAATTGCTTACGTAAAGCAGAAATAAAAGCAGACCACGATGAGAGAAGATTACCCATTTGTTTGCTACCTTGCTGAAGCTTGCTTTCCCACCATACAAGTGCGGTGCCTGTCAGCCGAAGTGAAGCCAACTGAATCTTCACATCTTCTTCTTCAATCTGCTGGACTCGGCAATAGACCTCAATTTGCCTTATCCAATTGTTTAACTTCTCTGCATTCGCTTCCCCATTGAACATGGGCAAATCAAACTTCACATCGAGCTTCAACAAGGGCTTCTTTTGAGGCTCTTTGTGAGGAACCTTGGAATGCTGAGAATGAGATGAGGAAGAAGCACTTGAACTTGTACTTGAAGCTGAAGGTGAAGAGGGAGGCTCAGGGGGCTCTTCGCCACCTTCCCCTTGGTTAACTGAAGCGTTGCCTTCGTCCTTCACTTCTTTGTCTTCCTTCTTTACTTCACTGCCTTTTCTTTCTTTTGCCATGCGTTCTTCATAGTCTGCAAACAACTTGTCTACCTTGTCGGCCATCATATAGAAGACCTTGTGAAAGTTTGCCTCCATCTCGATGCGGGCATCATTAGCATCCATCTTCCTCCTTCGGTGTGCACGTCCGATCTCGGAATTGTAAGGCTCTAATGTACCCTCACCAGCTTGCAGTTTAGCCCTCGTGAGCATCCACACTCACAATCCAACGTCAAATAGACCTGCTCTTATACCACATGATCCGGAAACAAGATCTTTGCTACTCTATGACGTTAACATGAATTGCATAAAGAGCATGAATGAAGCTCACAAATCCATAAGAAGAGAACCAAACAGCATAGACAATACACACATAAAGACAACAAGTTGATAACGGAGTTCGTCCAGGATGGACTACGTCTCCGGGCCTGCTTCTCAATAAGAGGGCCGATCTATAATCTCAGCATAAAGGAAAAATACAGGGCAATGATACAATGATACCTTGGCGACAATGGCCAGGAAGAGAACCGCTGCCCAAAACACAACAAGACTGCTTCCAGCAACTTCGAAGCCTGAAGATGGTGTAAAACGAGTATAAACACTCGTACCTTCCTCCTGCAGAGCTACGCAATCTCCCTTCTCTCCTTTAGCTACAAAGTCTCTACTCCAAAGCATGAGAGGGAAATGGCAAATGAATGGGTTTATATAGCTTGTATGGACTCCTCTCACATGATCCTCATGGTTTCTCAAGTTACAACAATGTTGCCTAAATAAGCATAAGGTTACAACTTCTCCAAGTTGGTTTTTGGGTTATGGTTTCAACCACCCATATAAGTGGCATATTTCTTTTAAAACTTTGTTTAAACTAAAAACCAACTATGTGAATTAGTTTTATAAACCAAACTTTGTTATAAAACAGAGTTGGTTTAAAAACCCACGTTTACCCCATTTTCTATAGTTTGTAATGCGACATGTGCTGAAATATAGCGCGGGCTCCTGTGCTAGTCGGAGCTCCCGGTCACGTTGGAGGAAGAACCAAGGTCGGGGCTAAGCCCTGGCCCCTTTGGGGCTCAAAATACCACTTTAAATATATTCATTTCCATACACCATACAAGGAACACTACCAGCACAGTTGGTAAAAGCACAGAGATAAGGTATGGGAGGTCAGGAGTTCAAAACCGACGAAGCATCAATATTTTGGTGAACTTCAATCATTATTGGCCAATCCGGTGCTGCCACGTGGCAGTTTCGGATTGGTCCACCTCAACGCCCAGTCAGCTACCAACTCATCTGCCGTACTGCCAACTAAGTTGCGTAGTCACCTCGTACTGACATGTGTCGCATTCGGATTGGTCCATACTGCTGACTGGATTGCCACTTCATCGTCCGTACATGACACGTGTCGCATCCCGATTGGACCGTACTGCCACCTGTCTGTCCGTACAACTGCCACATCATCCGTCCGTACTGTACGGATGCCACATGTCACCCTGTCAGTGGTGCCACGTGGCACCTCTTTTTTGCCAATTTTGCCTGTTGACCTTATAGAACAGAACGCGATAACTTTCTCATACGGAGTCCGTTTGAGGTGAAACGAACGCCGTTGGAATCATCGCGACGAGCCCTTCGATCTGGTGTTGGTTTTGCTGAGATTGGAGGACTTCAAAAATTTTGCCTTCTTGGATCCTCCTGGATCATTCTGAGAGAATCCTCTGGCCACAAACCTTGCCTTATATTTTCAATGCTACCATCTGCAGCATGCTTTATTTTGTATATCCATTTGGAGGATACCACACTTTTGTCTTTTGGTTTGGGAACTATATCCCAAACATCATTCTTCATTATTGACTGGTACTTCTCAGTCATTGCCTCTACCCACTCTTTCTTATGAGATGCTTCTTTATAACTAGTGGGTTCTTGATCTACCAGATCATACATCAAAGCCATATAGTTGGAAAATGACTTTGGTTTCTTGCTCACTCTGGTGGAGCCTTCAGAAGCTCCATATTTTTCTGCTCCTAGAATAATGTCTCTTGCCCATGCTGGCTTTCTCTTTCTTGATATGTTTGTGATAGGGGGTTCTTGTGGTTCTAACATATCATGGTCTTCTGGTGTTACAACTTCAGGGTTGGGTGCAACCTCTATAGTTCTGGAAGGTGCATCTTTTTCATATACTTCTTCATACTGGCACTTCCTAGATCTCTTGAGAGCTGCTTCTTCATCAAATGTCACATACCTACTTATTTCCATCTGATCGAAACCTGGGATGTAAATTATGAATGCTTTGGATGCTTCACAATATCCAACAAATATTTCCTTCTTCCCAGAAGGATCCAACTTGGTCCTCTTTTCTTTTGGAATGTGAATGTATAATGGGCATCCAAATATCTTAAGGTGACTTACCTCAGGTCTCTTTCCTATGAACACTTCTTTTGGGTTTTGAAATCAAGAGCACTATGAGATAGTCTATTCTGCACATAGACTACTGTCATGGCTGCTTCAGCTCATAGGTACATAGGTAGGTCTTGATCATGTATCATTGTCTTTACTGCTTCCATAATAGTTCTATTCTTTCTTTCCTCAACACCATTTTGTTGAGGATTGTAGGGTGTGGTTAGTTCTCTCTTGATTCTAGCTTCTTTACAAAATTCTTCAAAATCCTTTGAAGTATATTCTCCGCCATTATATGTCCTGAGTATTTTGATCTTCTTTTCTGAATGATTTTCTATCAAAGCTTTGAACTCCTTGAACTTTCCAAAGACTTCATTCTTTCATTTTAGAAAGTATATCCAAGTCTTTCTTGAATGGTCATCAATAAATGTAAGATAGTATTCATATCCACTCAAAGATAGGGAGGGCATTGGTCCACATACATCTGAATGAATTAACTCCAAGGTACTCTTAGTCTTTGTTTCACTCTTTGGAAATGGGTTCTTGATATTTTTCTCTTTTGCACATCCTTTGCATGTGCCATCATGATCAATCTTTAAGTCTGGTAGTCATGTAACTACCTTGCTCACATGAGGTAGTGCTTTGTAGTTAATGTGAGCAAGCCTCCTATGCCATAGCTCATTTGGGCTAGTGGCTTCATGTACAAGGGCAGCTTCTAGATGGCCCTTGAGTTTGTATAGACCTCCTTCCTCTTCACCAATAACAATTGCATCCTCAATTGATTTTCCTTTGGGCCACATTAGTACTTGCCCATCTATGAATGCAACCCTATAGCCTTTCTTATCCAAAGCAGAGATAGAGAGTAAGTTCTTCTTCAAACCTAGTACATATAAGATCTCCTTCATCTTCAATGGGGTTCCAGAATCAAGCTTGTAACTTGCTTCACCAACTCCCTTGATGGGATATTGATAGTCATCTCCAAGCGATACCTTCTGTGGAGAAGTCTTTTCTTCAAGTTTTGAAAGAGTCTTCTTTTGACATGTCATGTGCTTTGAAGCACCACTATCAATGAGCCATGTATCTTCTCCGGGTGTTACTACCCCAGAGAGTGCAGAGAATAGAACATATTCTTCTGCATCTTCTTCTTCTTCTACTTTAGATCTTTTCTTTTGAGGCCTTTCCTCCTCTTCTTCTTCACTATCATCTTCTGCTAGATGAGCTTGATGTCTTTTGTGGTGAAAACCCATTTTCTTCTTTAGAGGACAATCCTTAGCAATGTGTCCTATTTTGTGACAAGTAAAACATTGAAATGAGGAGTAATCTCTTCTTTGATTAGTTCCTCTTCTCTTTTGAAATCTTTGTGGAGGTTGAGACTCCTTGGAACTATTCTTCTTGAAGTGGGATTGATTCCTTCTTCTCTTGGTGTGAGTGGCCAAGGCTTGGTCATCTTCATTGAGCAAGGCTTGGCAACCCTAGCTTCTTCTTGAATGCAATCCTCCCAAAACACATCAAACTTCATACTTTCTTTTCTGGCACACATAGTTTGGATGAATGACTCCCAAGATCTAGTGAGACCATTTAGAGCAGTCATGACTAGTTCATCTTCATCAAGGGTATCTCCAATAGCATCTAGTTGTTCCTTGAACTGGGAAACCCTTGAGAAATAGTCTTGAACAGATTCTCCTTTATTCATCTTGGTGCTTTTCAATTAAGCTCTCAGGTTCATCTTCCTATTGAGGTTCTTTCCTTCATACATTCTAGAAAGGGCATCATACATTTCTTTTGGAGTCTTCTTGGATGCCACTTGGGGTATCAAGTGGTCCTTGATAGAATCAACAATGATTCTCTTTGCCCTAATCAAATCCTTCCTATGCTTCTCTTTGGCTTCATCTTCTTCGAGTTCTGCAACCTCATCCTTGATATATTGGGCAAGATCATTCTCTTCAAGAATGAGACCAATTATGTATTTCCATGCCTGGAAATTTTCTATACCCTCTAGCTTGTCTTCAAGCTTAGTGCTTAGAGCCATCTTATCCAGGGGTCAAAGAGATTGAAGTTTCTCAAGAGATAGAATAACACTTACCAGGAGATGTGCTTGATTGAGTTGAAAGTTCTGGTGTGTTCTGCTTCTGGAAACTTCAACTTTTCACCTTCCGGATCTGCAACAGAATTTCTAGTTTTCTGGTCTTCTCTTTTCTGGTTTTCTGGTGCACAAGTTCGCAGCTTTTATGGTTCACTGGTGCACAGGTGCGCAGCTTTTCTGGTTTTCTGCACTTCTGGTCAAACTAGGGTTTGACTTTCCCAGAGTTCTACCCAACCAAAAATCTCGATCCAGGGCTCAAAACTTCGATTTTGAGGAGGGCTATCCAGCCATGCAATCAGAATCCAAAAATTCCAACTTTTGCAGAAACCCTAATTTTCACCAGAGGCGAGAGAGGTATTTTTGAAAGATGTCCTATTCACGCTAGCTCTGATACCATGTTAAGTTTAGCCTAATTTCACAAGCAAGATCATTGAAAGAAACACAATCACAAGATAGACAAAGATTTACCCTGGGAAACCCTCATGGGGTAGAAAACCCAGCAAAGCTTTCCTCAATATAGATAATCAACCAATACAAAGATGTAGTCCAAGACTAGAGCTCCTTCTCCTCCTATGCAGACCTCTCTCTCTCCTATGTGCCAATCACAAGTGAGTGAATGAACGAGATAAGTGAGGAACATACCTCCTCTACTTATACTTGTTTCCCGACTGACTTTTTACCCTAATGGGGCCGACCTCTCTTAGGAGAGTCTAATAACCCCTAAACCACTAACTCAGGGCCAACCTCACATGGAAGATCTAATAACCCTAGTTAACACAACCTCTTGGAGGAATAAACATCTCCGGATACATAACAAAGTCCCCTCGGAGGAATGAAACATCTCCAGAATAATAAAATACAAATATAATATTCTTAGAAGTTACAATATTTCAACAAGTAGATCTAGAAAATACTAAGTATACCAAACCCATGCATAGTCATGAAAATTAGGACAACAGAACACTAAGCAATGTAGGTACCACCCTATAGAGGTGATTGATTTATGGCAATAGAGATCAATATGATGGTATATACCTAAATAAGTGGCAAAATGGGTATCCAAATATGTGTTCAAAATGCACGGATCCCATGTACAACAAAAGATATGATATTAGTCCCTCAATGAATGGGACTAGCCACTATATAACACTGACCAACCGACACTTAATACAATAGCTCTGAAGAAGGCATGATGATATCTCTGTAGTAATGAAATGTTGAGATAACATCAGAAGTTGTCCTAGACGGACCAACAATAGAGAATGTCACAGATGGACCAATAATGATGTACATGTGCATAAATGTACATAGAAATCGTGATGTATTTAACTGTTTACATTGAGCATAGTCATGTGAAACATGATAATATACCCCATGATTATCTTCAATGAATTCATCGGTTAAATGATTTAGGAACATACCATTACCATGTTAACTCCAAAACATTTACAAGCACAAGTTCTTCGGGGTGGATATGGATGATGAACTAGGTTTGGATGAGTAAGGTGGGCTTTAGTAGAATGATTGACTCAAGATGAAGGATAAAGGGTTCTTTTGTAGGTTTCATCAATAGTATGAACAATAGGGAAGTGTCTTAACACGAGAAAGTGTTCTGAGGTAGCTTTCCCCTTTGATCACAACAGTAACATTCCCCCTTATTTCTTTTCTTTTTGCACAAGATTAGTGGATTAGGAAGTATTGACCTTCGTTTTACACCTTTTGGGGTACCAGTGATGACACGACCTTAGCTCCATTCCCAATAAGCATCCATAGCCTTGACCAAGTTGCCTCAATAAAGCACATAATGCAAATAGGCCTTACCCTACTACCATTCAATCATCCATAGCCCCATCGAGAATTACCTATCCTTCCAACCACTAACCATTTTATTACTAAAGAATTTTATTTTTTTTGGATCTCATGGGAAGGCATTGCTCAATTATAGTTCTTCCTAACTATTGACTGCCAGCCACAGGGATTTACTGAAAAGCGTCATGTACTAAGAATTCACTACAACACAACAAACCCAAGACACAGGGAAAACATGGAGGCACACATGGTGAAAGAGTTGCCAAAGGGGAGAGCAAGAGTCGGTTTATCAATTTCAGACCCTTGGGATGGAGACCAAAATATGAAGTGATGTGGATGAAATGTAAGTGGCCAGGGATGGATCCAAAGGGGGAATAATCCTTGCAAAGCCAAGTGTCATCTAGATTCATGGTATGTAAGAAAATCAAAACCACTTCACCCTCATCAACCTATGACTGGTACTACTAGCTATATTCATCAAGCAATCAATACATCATATAGCAACAGATATGAAGTACAACATCAAATAATATATCATCATTATTCATCATCTGACATGCTATAGTGGTAGAAAAATGGCATACATACATGATCATTACATCATCACATCATTGGAATCATATAGAAGGCCCAACATAAAGCAAAAATGGGCCACAATAGTCTGGAATACATCCTCATGCTAAAGAAAAAATAAGTTCAAAAATATGTCCACAAAATATGACATAACAAGCTCTATGCAAAAGCATGAACAAATGACATTGAAACCAAAGTGTTAATGCAAGATACCTCGAAGACAAGTGGCACCATTTGGTTCCATACAGTCCCAATGAAAATGTCATTTTCAAGTATAACAATCACATCACCTAGTATTTGTCAAGTCCCTATTTGGTATGGATATAATTCCTTGTTAATTATTGAGGCAAGGTCAAGACGTTAGGTCTTGAACCTAGCCATTTTACAAGTCTATGCTTGAAATCATTTAGGCCTAGAGCATATATGGTCTTCACCATAGTTGTAGCATAGAACACTAGTGCACACACGCCATTTCATCAAATCAACTAACATTTGTGTTGCAAGTATATCATATCACAATGTAAGAAAAAATGGAGGTCAACAAACCATAAATCCAATGTCAATACAACCATTTTATATTCCTGCTGCTCAACATAACCAATCAATATTGCCATTGTTAATGTATTGATTCTCACATATATACACAGGTGCCTTGTACTGAACCAGAGTGCAGTGAAAGCTTTATGTAATCATCATCATGAACCATAATGTGATCATCGACATGAAATCATCATAACCATCATCACCATTTGAGAAGTAGAGATAAGCATAAAGCAAACATAAACAGATATCATAGTAAACAGGACTGTCATGACTAAGTACATCCTTGTTACTCCAGTGCACACTAGTTGGTGGGCCCATTAGTAGCCTATCTAGAAAACCAATGACAAGGTCAGGCATTTCAGGTGGTTGTCCCTTTAAATATAGAATTAGGTGGTTGTACCTTTAAATATAGATCATATCTACGCTGACCAGAAATTGGGTCAATACCACCCACTTGAAAAGATTATTTTACAGAGGGTTTTCTTTCTACCTTTGGAAAATATATGAAGTTCAAGAAACAAGAGTTTGTTCAAAAAACTTATTTTACTAGAAAGGATACCTCAGTTTTTTACATTAATATTTCAGAAAATTGGATAGGATAATGTATTTAGTATTTTGAAGACATTCATTTTCAAGAGAAAAGTGCTATCCTCATAACAGATCAGCACTCTCCCCTGCAAAGTTTCGTAAATATTCCTGTATAGAATTGATGTTTGGGAAAGTCCGAGAGAAATTATTCTTTCCAAATTTAGGGAGAAAATATGTTTCTGTGTCGATATTACTCTTATTTCTCTTCTATTTTGCCCTTTTAGTATCTCCCTGCATTGTTGTTAGCCTAGATTGGTTACTTTTTTGAAGATGCACTAGGCACTCCAAATGTTGCTTTTGTATCAACCATACTCAAGTCCCATTAACCTTTTATTGGTCATGAGTGGACACTAATATAATTTCATCCTCGCATTTCATTTCTTTCACATTCTTAGATAAAAAAGCTGAAAGGAACCAAAGTTCTAACAAACGACATTTATCGAAATAGGCATGTCAAAACACACTCTTAACATGCCATTTACTGAAAAATGGATTATATAAATGCAGACCCCTATCTTGGTGGCATCCTTGGATATATGATCTGATCCTGAACAGGCTAAACACCACTGCTGAACCTACTAGCTCTGACTTGGAAGGAAATCAAGAATTTAAGGATCACCCCCATACCACAAGTATCTAGCAGCCATGCTTACATTTTCTTGCTTTAGCAGGTTACCCCTCAACAGCTAACAGAAAATTGAAATTAAACAGTCTGTTAGTTCTCCAATATTTCCAACATGGGCAGAAATGATATCCACTTCTAGGTTTTGTATGACTAAGCTGCAAGTAGTGATTTGCTTTCTCGCAAGCTGGAAGTAGATCACAAATTGTTACATTTCAAGTGATGGAAAAGCTTTTAATAATTTAAATTAGATTATGAAGTTTCCGAAAAGGAAAAACCTGTAAAGTGCAATTCTTATATTCTGCAAGTAAAGCATCTAGACTTGAAAATGTTTTTTTTGTAAGTATGCAAACCTTATTTTTCAGTACACTGTCCCGCTCTTAGGCTGTATTGTATACATCTTAGTCATAGGGAGACAATCTTTGCCATTTACAAAACATTATTTGTTACAGGAGGTGTCACTGTGGGGATTATATTACATTTAGTCAACTGATCACCTTCTCTTGACTTCAGTTTTAGTGCGAACCTCTAGCAGCTTCCCATCAGCACCATAGTCCCTCTCCATGACAAGGTTTGTGCCATCATCAGAATACCATCCAATGCCTATACTCAACACACCATCTTCTTTTGTCTCAACATATGCCGTAATTTGACCAGGCAACCAAAGAACTGTAACATCCTGCATGTCTAAGGCATCTTCATCAGCAAAATGCCCAGCGACTTCAGGAAGACTCCTCCTCTTCAGAGTCTCCATGCACAAGTACACAAATGAAGGTCTCTTTTCAGGTGTGTTTTCTTCCAAATCTTCTACCATAGCAGTAGCACTGATTTCAAACACCTTCCATGTTCCAACAAGATCTGATGGTGAAATCCGTTGTTGCTGTGAGATTGGTTCTAATGGGGTTTCTCCTATATCACTGCAAGAAAAAAAAACAAATAAGAAATAGAATATAAGTAATCATATAACGAAGTATTTTGGCAATTATTAATTTTTGTCTTCTACTTACATAACTTGCCTCCGTATAAGACAAGAATTAGAATTGGAAAATAGTAAACTTGAACCAAAATGTTTAAGTGGAAAGCTTCCTACAAAACAAAATAAGAATCCATATTGATTGAGCCTACAAAACATGATAATTAGATATGTGCACCCTCTATTGTAATTTCCGTGGGTCTATTCTGAATTAGTATGAATATTTACCTCATAGATTCTAAATGGCTTGGTCCTATCCATTCTTCCTTGTA
The DNA here is from genome assembly GCA_027924585.1 of Larix kaempferi. Lineage (NCBI taxonomy): Eukaryota > Viridiplantae > Streptophyta > Pinopsida > Pinales > Pinaceae > Larix > Larix kaempferi. The sequence goes on along the minus strand of BSBM01000238.1, from coordinate 3,215,536 downwards.
AACAGCCAGTCTCATAAGCTGCACTTCAGAACCACCTTCCTTTAGTGCAATAGTGTGCACAAGCCGCAGCCTCTTGTGACCTCTCACCAAGCACTGCTTTGGGAATACAGTAAGGGAATACTTAATATTGCAAATTAAATACACATCAAAGTTTATGAAGATGTCAATTTACAAAATTTCTCTAGTGTCACAAAATGGTGTCTGAAAGGGGATTAATGGAACAAGGAAGTTTCCCACAAAAGTAGACAGTATTAATTTCCCTTGAAAAAACCTAAACGATCTACATAAGACTGCCATATGTCATTTTCAGTGTTCAAGTTACCCAATGAAAATATAAGAGAAAAGGCAAAAGCATCCCAGCGTTTCTCAAGGGTAAATGCTAAATAAGAGAATTACTTGTTCTATCTTGTATGTTGGAGAGAGGTAGTAACTTGAATCATCTTCTGATCCTCCAACCCGCAACATCAAGGGGCCTCTAGAGTAGGAACCATCCTGTAAAAAAATGGAAATGAAAGGTACACATTAATTCCCTAAATCTAATCCCCAAAAGAGTTTGATGTGAAAACCACCTATATGATTTGACTTTATTGACAGTAAATGTTTTAGAGCTGTTGGATATATAAGGAAAAGAAAATCTTACCAGATGTTTTATTGAAATAACTTTCTTTTCTAGATGTCTAATAGTTAGATCACAATTCATCAATCTAGAGCGGCTATCTAGGTGGCAAAAAGCTGACAACATTGAAAGCAACAATATAAACAATAGACCTGGATGCTTACGGGGTTACTTTAAGGCTTCTGTATCACATCCAAAAAAATTAATACTAGATAAAGGATATCGAAATCATTTCAAGTTGGATGAATAACAAGGTTACCATATAAACAACCTTGTTTTTACATACCCCTGTTTGGACAGTAACAAAACCATGCCCAAAGACAAAATCAGCATTAATCTATGTTATGCCAAGCATGGGCAATTGGGAACTAGAAGACAAGATTTGAGGACCACTGGAGGGACCCCATACATTCAGAACATAGGGGATAGCAAAAAACACATTCATAAACATAAATACAAATAATGAATATAAAATTGCAATAAGACAAGTGAATTGATAGATCATGAACAAACTTGAAATAGGCAGATCATACAGCGAATGACTACTCACCAAGAGAAAGATGGCCACAAGATGAAGAGCATAAATCTCTAACACCACTTATAACAAGCTTTTAAGCTGTGACACACAAGTATTCATGAGAACTCAAGTGACCATAACTAAGTAAAACAACAAATACTGAATAACTGATAAGATATAATGATTATACAGTTCATGGTCTCAATGGGACGGGTGTATACATATACAAATATATGCAAGTTGAGCCCAAGGGAAAGCCCAACCAGCTGTCGCCAATGTTGCTGGGAATTGGGCTAGTTCCATGCCAACAAGTCCCCAAGTCAAATCCCCCTAGGTGAGGTGTACTAGTCTATGCCAATGAGTTTAATAGGTGTCACCTTCCGAACCTGCACTTCAAATGCGTAAAAGTCCAAAGCACAAAATGCAAACCCAAGGGTAACTCAGAGGGGCTTGTTAAGATTCAATATGCTAAGATAGATAATATCAGTATTCAATTCAATTTCACAACAATAGCATATACAAGATCACTGAAAGAACAACAAGCACAGCATAAACACAAGAGACACAATTTATCCTGGGAAACCCTCATGGGGTAGAAAACCCAGCAAAACTTCCTCAATATAGATGATCAAAAGTACAAAGACGAAATCCCCAAACAAGAGCTCCTTCTCCTTCACAGATATCTCTCTCTCTCTCTCCTAATGCGCAATCCACAAGTGTGTGTGTATCAAATGAGGAGCACACCTCCTCTATTTATACTTTATCTCTCACTTGACATTTTCCATAACTAGGTCAGCCCCTAACTAATTGACCTAATGCTAACTGGGCCGACCCCTCTAGGGACTTAAACACCCCATTACAAAATAACTCAAGGCGATCTATTGCCCTGACTTACAAGAGAGGATTTACCTCAATGACTTTACATAATCAAATATAATAATGACATCCCGACGGAGGAATAAAACATCTCCGAATAAATAATAATAAAATACAAATAGAATATTCTTCGAAGTTACAATATTTCAACACTCCCCCTTAACGAGAAGGGTATTCTACTAACAGCAGCAACATCAACTGAAGGAGCAAGGAGAGAGAGCATCATCAACAACATCAAGGTGATACATCTATAAATCATTGGAAGTTTTCTTCAATCATCATCAGCAACTGGAACAGCTGCTGGAACATCTTCAACATCTTCAGTACTAGAACATCAACATCTACAGTACTGAGTCTTCATCTTTTTGCAGCACTCAATCACTTGATCGTCTACAGCAACATCATCATCTAGATTTCTCGATCAACAACATCATCTGGATCTCTCAATCAACAGCATCATCTGGATCTCTCAATCAACAGCATCATCTGGATCTCTCAATCAACAGCATCATCAATATCTGGATCTCTCGATCAACAGCATCAGCATCATCTGGATCTCTCGATCAACAACATCATCAATATCTGGATCTCTCGATCAACAGCATCATCTGGATCTCTCGATCAACAGCATCATCTAGATCTCTCGATTAACAACATCATCAATATCTGGATCTCTCGATCAACAACATCATCTGGATCTCTCGATCAACAGCATCATCAATATCTGGATCTCTTGATCAACAGCAGCATAATCTGCAACACACATGATCCAATTACGGGATGATCAATCCCTCTCACTTTAGGACATAAGTCCAAGGATGACACAATCTTGATCCACTTACGGGATTATCAATCCCTATCACTTTAAGACACCACACCATGTCTAAGGACGATGCAATCCTAATCTACTTACGGGATGATCAATCCCTATCACTTTAAGACATCACACCGTGTCTAAGGACGATGCAATCCTGATCTACTTATGGGATGATCAATCCATATCACTTTAAGACATCACACCATGTCTAAGGACGATGCAGTCACGATCTACTTACAGGATGATCAATCCCTATCACTTTAAGACATCACACCATGTCTAAGGACGATGCTATCCTGATCTACTTACAGGATGATCAATCCCTATCACTTTAAGACACCACACCATGTCTAGGGACGATGCAATCCCCTCGTCAACTTAGACAAAGTCTAAGAACCACTCGCGAAGACACAAGTCTCTGGATTCATTTAGGACTAAAGTCCAAGGATGATGCAACCACTCATCAACTTAGACTAAGTCTAAGAACCACTCATCGACCTCATCGTCGGTACAGGTATCCTCATCATCGACCTCATCGTCGATACAGGCATCCTCATCATCGACCTCATCGTCGGTACAAGCATCCTCATCATCGACCTCATCACTCACCCTTTCGAGGAGGGTCCTTTTGAACTACACCAAGCTTGTCTCGGAAATACTCAAACTTTACTCGAGACAAAGGTTTGGTCAATACATCAGCAACTTGCTCATCAGTGCTCACATACTCGAGCTTTATAGCTCCCTTCTGCACCATATCCCATATATAGAAATATCGGATCTCTATGTGCTTTGACTTATCATGGAACACTGGATTCTCCGTCATCTTGATACAACTCTGGTTGTCACACAGGATCACAGTGGAGTCCATCTCTAAGTCAAATAGTCCTGACAACAACCTCCGAAGCCATATGGCTTCACAACTAGCAGAGCAAGCTGCTATATATTTCGCTTCAGCTGTGCTGAGAGCAACACTGGACTGCTTCCTGCTAAATCATGAGATCATAGCAGATCCCAGACAATAACATCCACCCAATGTGCTCTTTCTGTCTGAGACACTTCCAGCCCAATCTGCATCTCTGTATAACCATACAATCTATAGTCATGACCTCCAACATAGTATAGACTAAAGTCTATCGTACCTTTCAGGTACCTCATCACATGCTTTGCAGCTACTAGGTGAACACGTCTAGGCTCAACTATATACTGACTCAGGGTGTTCACAGCCAAGCATATATCTGGCTTGGTATTCGTCAAATACATCAACGAACCAGCCATCTGTCTGTAAACTATAGAAACCACTGTCCATCATCCCAGATCTCTACTTCACATTTTCCTTGGATAAGGAAAAATCTCATCTCATCTCAGCCACATATCTAATCACAAGAATCATGCCAAGATTCTTTAACTCTGAGATCTACTCCCTTTAAAGTGGAGTTTTCTACATCTGAGTATTGTCCTCCCTCTGTGACTGAACATCATTCACATTCTGCATTGAGTGATCTTCTGCATATCTATCCGTGCCATCTCCCGTCAGATGGGTCTACTGATATGAGCCTCGAGATCACTCTAACTCTATGGTGAGTTCCTTCTTGCATCCATCTGTATATAGAAACCATCTTCAACCTTGTCGCAAAGGTTGAAATCCGCATCACCCGTGGTGATCATCAAGCTCATCAAATGATTATCGATCCCGGGTACCTGTTGAACCCGTACAAATCCTTCTTCAATCATGTGATTCTCTATTGAATCCTGGGAGTTTGCTAGATATGCACTTCTTATTCAATTACACCATTCAAGAGAACGGTCTTGTCATCCATGGGTGTAATCTATCTTTGGAAGTGTGTCTAGCCACTGGAGCAAACATCTTGTCATGATCCTCTCCCTCTTTCTAAGAGAATCCTCTAGCCACGAGCCTTCCTTTGTACTTCTATAGTATGTTTGATTTGTAAGTCTTCTTGTTGAACAGTCATCACTTGTTCTTTGGAACAAGTGTTCATCATCCTTCTTTTGTAGATCATAGCACACGATCTTTCCTACAAATCAAATTTAATTACATGATTAGTAACACTTCATAATCATCAAATCATGTTGACATTTCAATGATAACCTATTATGCATACTGATATGATTCACGTAGTTATGCAACTATCTTGACCAATACTTTGGCACAACACTTTTCCATATCCTATATGCATACAGTGGCTATCTAGATGCCTTCCATCTCTACCAGAACATACTATCAAGAGTGTGCACAGCTCCCAGAATGTTAGCAAAGAGGTTTCATTCTAGACAAGCAACAATGGAATGTTCGTCCAACTTACCCATTATATGCATATTAGTAGTATACTGTTCAATGCCATATGAATGCTTACACTATGCATGATATATTCTAGGAATACAAATATGCATACAACTATTACGAGCAATATCATTAACTATTCATAGATTCAAGAAGTAATTCAAATAACAACTCAAATACTTATCTTTTATGTTTGTGTGGTTGCCTCCCTCTTGATCTCTATTTTTCCTTTTATGATAGCATCATGATTATATGTCTTTGAACTTCTATCCATCCTGGACCACTATGCATGCTTAAGTGTGCACGAGTTTCATCATTGTGTCATCCTATCTCATACATAATCATACATTCATTAGTATAATCTCAGTACTATCAAAACATTATGATCCTATAATCTTAACATGTATGGTCATGATCATTTCATACACAGGTAATTTATCACAAGCGTTAGTATTCAAGGTTTCAAGGAGTAATGCATATTCTTATTTGACCATAGGACTCTTCTAGTTTGTCATATCATTAATTAAACTAAGAAGAATAATATGCATAAACCCATGATTACTCAAACTTATAACTTCATGAATAATCATTATCAATCATACAAAAGTATACTTATATAAGACCCTAACACAAGGTAGAATTCTAACTCGATATAGGAAAACATACCTGGATTATCATGCTTGCTAGTTATGTCTAACATACCCAAACAATGTCTTCTTTGTTCTCTTCAAAGATTTAGAGGCCTTGTGCTAGTAACCTGCATATCTCATAAGTTAAGCATTGTAGAACCAAATTATACATACCTCGTAAGTAGAGCTTCTATGTGATCAATGAATATGGATGAGTCTTTGTCTTCATGTCATTATGGTCATATATTCTTGATCTAGAACTTGATTTGTCTTTCTTGATGTACCTTTCATGTTAGCAGACAACATCATCCTCATACAACACCACAGTGCATTAGTACAATCATAAGTGTCATAACCCTAATCAATTAATGTCTTTTATCATTCACATGCATTCATACTTTTAATAAGGTGATCAGACAAGTCTAAAATTAATCATGATTGTACTAACCTTAATAATATGAAGACAAACATATCATGAACTTAATCATCAAATAAATGAAACAGATTTCAAAACATACTTGCATCTCCTCAAGTCATACCTGTCGAGATTGCTCGTAGTCTTTTATAGAAGGGTAAAACCCTAATCATCCAAGGTAGATCACTTGTAAACATATTATATAGGTTCATGGTGCTAGGATGATAGAATACTAGTTCCATTTAAACCTCCTTCATTGCTGCCCTATGAGTCTCCCAACCTTGCTAGGGTTTCTTCTTACTTGGAAACCCTAATTTTCAATCTCCTTCCTCCCACAACATTTTGATGGAATATTAATATCTATGATGAATGGATCCCAAATCCATCTTCAAAGTTTCCAATGCTGCATCAGGTGTCTCCAACATTGTATCAGGTCCTTCCATACCTAAAAACTGAAAACCCTAAGTGAGAGCTTCTTCCTCCTCTTCTTTGATTTCCTCCGTTGAGCGATTTCAGATGTGTCGTATTGTTTCTGGTGTATCTCTGAAATTTCGGATCCTCAGGGTCGGAAACTTCGGCCTGTGGTATCCTGACCTGTCATCTTTCCAACCCCACAGGTTTGAGCTTCATTGGATTCCTTATGAGAGAGATATGATAATTTTCCCAACATGACCTGTTTATGGGATGAAACAGCATATCGAACTTGTACGGAGTGCCACGTGTCACTGTTTCAACTTCGGCCTCTGATACTCGCACCTATGAAACTACAGTCTGTGCCCTAACTATCACTTTTGAATTAATTCCATCTAAAGCTTCCTACCCTGAGATATGACCTTTTTACCTAGGTCATTTGTTTATGGCTTCATTCTGGAAGAGGCAGAAACCCTAACCTGTACGGATCATATCTCAGAAAGTACAACAAATCTGAGGCTGAAACTCGAACACAAGGTAAAGGAAGATGTCATCTTCGGCCTGTCCAAGTTTCAGATCCTGAACCTTCACCAAAAGTGATTTATAGCGAAAGTTCCACGATGACTAGGTTTTGCTATACAAAGCCCTAACTTTCAAATTGTCGTAAGTGCCATACATTGCCTTCCTTCAGGCTAGCTCTGATACCATGTTGAGATTCAATATGCTAAGATAGATAACATCAGTATTCAATTCAATTTCACAAACAATAGCATATACAAGATCACTGAAAGAACAACAAGCACATTATAAACACAAGAGACACAATTTATCCTGGGAAACCCTCATGGGGTAGAAAACCCAGCAAAACTTCCTTAATATAGATGATCAAAAGTACAAAGATGAAATCCCCAAACAAGAGCTCCTTCTCCTTCACAGATCTCTCTCTCTCTCTCCTAATGCGCAATCCACAAGTGTGTGTGTGTCAAATGAGGAGCACACCTCCTCTATTTATACTTTATCTCTCACTTGACATTTTCCATAACTAGGTCGACCCCTAACTAATTGACCTAATGCTGACTGGGCCGACCCCTCTAGGGGACTTAAACACCCCATTACAAAATGACTCAAGGGGATCTATTGCCCTGACTTACAAGAGAGGATTTACCTCAATGACTTTACATAATCAAATATAATAATGACATCCCGACGGAGGAATAAAACATCTCCGAATAAATAATAATAAAATACAAATAGAATATTCTTCGAAGTTACAATATTTCAACACTCCCCCTTAACGAGAAGGGTATTCTACTAACAGCAGCAACATCAACTGAAGGAGCAAGGAGAGAGAGCATCATCAACAACATCAAGGTGATACATCTATAAATCATTGGAAGTTTTCTTCAATCATCATCAGCAACTGGAACAGCTGCTGGAACATCTTCAACATCTTCAGTACTAGAACATCAACATCTACAGTACTGAGTCTTCATCTTTTTGCAGCACTCAATCACTTGATCGTCTACAGCAACATCATCATCTAGATTTCTCGATCAACAACATCATCTGGATCTCTCAATCAACAGCATCATCTGGATCTCTCAATCAACAGCATCATCAATATCTGGATCTCTCGATCAACAGCATCAGCATCATCTGGATCTCTCGATCAACAACATCATCAATATCTGGATCTCTCGATCAACAGCATCATCTGGATCTCTCGATCAACAGCATCATCTAGATCTCTCGATTAACAACATCATCAATATCTGGATCTCTCGATCAACAACATCATCTGGATCTCTCGATCAACAGCATCATCAATATCTGGATCTCTTGATCAACAGCAGCATAATCTGCAACACACATGATCCAATTACGGGATGATCAATCCCTCTCACTTTAGGACATAAGTCCAAGGATGACACAATCTTGATCCACTTACGGGATTATCAATCCCTATCACTTTAAGACACCACACCATGTCTAAGGACGATGCAATCCTAATCTACTTACGGGATGATCAATCCCTATCACTTTAAGACATCACACCGTGTCTAAGGACGATGCAATCCTGATCTACTTATGGGATGATCAATCCATATCACTTTAAGACATCACACCATGTCTAAGGACGATGCAGTCACGATCTACTTACAGGATGATCAATCCCTATCACTTTAAGACATCACACCATGTCTAAGGACGATGCTATCCTGATCTACTTACAGGATGATCAATCCCTATCACTTTAAGACACCACACCATGTCTAGGGACGATGCAATCCCCTCGTCAACTTAGACAAAGTCTAAGAACCACTCGCGAAGACACAAGTCTCTGGATTCATTTAGGACTAAAGTCCAAGGATGATGCAACCACTCATCAACTTAGACTAAGTCTAAGAACCACTCATCGACCTCATCGTCGGTACAGGTATCCTCATCATCGACCTCATCGTCGATACAGGCATCCTCATCATCGACCTCATCGTCGGTACAAGCATCCTCATCATCGACCTCATCACTCACCCTTTCGAGGAGGGTCCTTTTGAACTACACCAAGCTTGTCTCGAAAATACTCAAACTTTACTCGAGACAAAGGTTTGGTCAATACATCAGCAACTTGCTCATCATTGCTCACATACTCGAGCTTTATAGCTCCCTTCTGCACCATATCCCATATATAGAAATATCGGATCTCTATGTGCTTTGACTTATCATGGAACACTGGATTCTCCGTCATCTTGATACAACTCTGGTTGTCACACAGGATCACAGTGGAGTCCATCTCTAAGTCAAATAGTCCTGACAACAACCTCCGAAGCCATATGGCTTCACAACTAGCAGAGCAAGCTGCTATATATTTCGCTTCAGCTGTGCTGAGAGCAACACTGGACTGCTTCCTGCTAAATCATGAGATCATAGCAGATCCCAGACAATAACATCCACCCAATGTGCTCTTTCTGTCTGAGACACTTCCAGCCCAATCTGCATCTCTGTATAACCATACAATCTATAGTCATGACCTCCAACATAGTATAGACTAAAGTCTATCGTACCTTTCAGGTACCTCATCACATGCTTTGCAGCTACTAGGTGAACACGTCTAGGCTCAACTATATACTGACTCAGGGTGTTCACAGCCAAGCATATATCTGGCTTGGTATTCGTCAAATACATCAACGAACCAGCCATCTGTCTGTAAACTATAGAAACCACTGTCCATCATCCCAGATCTCTACTTCACATTTTCCTTGGATAAGGAAAAATCTCATCTCATCTCAGCCACATATCTAATCACAAGAATCATGCCAAGATTCTTTAACTCTGAGATCTACTCCCTTTAAAGTGGAGTTTTCTACATCTGAGTATTGTCCTCCCTCTGTGACTGAACATCATTCACATTCTGCATTGAGTGATCTTCTGCATATCTATCCGTGCCATCTCCCGTCAGATGGGTCTACTGATATGAGCCTCGAGATCACTCTAACTCTATGGTGAGTTCCTTCTTGCATCCATCTGTATATAGAAACCATCTTCAACCTTGTCGCAAAGGTTGAAATCCGCATCACCCGTGGTGATCATCAAGCTCATCAAATGATTATCGATCCCGGGTACCTGTTGAACCCGTACAAATCCTTCTTCAATCATGTGATTCTCTATTGAATCCTGGGAGTTTGCTAGATATGCACTTCTTATTCAATTACACCATTCAAGAGAACGGTCTTGTCATCCATGGGTGTAATCTATCTTTGGAAGTGTGTCTAGCCACTGGAGCAAACATCTTGTCATGATCCTCTCCCTCTTTCTAAGAGAATCCTCTAGCCACGAGCCTTCCTTTGTACTTCTATAGTATGTTTGATTTGTAAGTCTTCTTGTTGAACAGTCATCACTTGTTCTTTGGAACAAGTGTTCATCATCCTTCTTTTGTAGATCATAGCACACGATCTTTCCTACAAATCAAATTTAATTACATGATTAGTAACACTTCATAATCATCAAATCATGTTGACATTTCAATGATAACCTATTATGCATACTGATATGATTCACGTAGTTATGCAACTATCTTGACCAATACTTTGGCACAACACTTTTCCATATCCTATATGCATACAGTGGCTATCTAGATGCCTTCCATCTCTACCAGAACATACTATCAAGAGTGTGCACAGATCCCAGAATGTTAGCAAAGAGGTTTCATTCTAGACAAGCAACAATGGAATGTTCGTCCAACTTACCCATCATATGCATATTAGTAGTATACTGTTCAATGCCATATGAATGCTTACACTATGCATGATATATTCTAGGAATACAAATATGCATACAACTATTACGAGCAATATCATTAACTATTCATAGATTCAAGAAGTAATTCAAATAACAACTCAAATACTTATCTTTTATGTTTGTGTGGTTGCCTCCCTCTTGATCTCTATTTTTCCTTTTATGATAGCATCATGATTATATGTCTTTGAACTTCTATCCATCCTGGACCACTATGCATGCTTAAGTGTGCACGAGTTTCATCATTGTGTCATCCTATCTCATACATAATCATACATTCATTAGTATAATCTCAGTACTATCAAAACATTATGATCCTATAATCTTAACATGTATGGTCATGATCATTTCATACACAGGTAATTTATCACAAGCGTTAGTATTCAAGGTTTCAAGGAGTAATGCATATTCTTATTTGACCATAGGACTCTTCTAGTTTGTCATATCATTAATTAAACTAAGAAGAATAATATGCATAAACCCATGATTACTCAAACTTATAACTTCATGAATAATCATTATCAATCATACAAAAGTATACTTATATAAGACCCTAACACAAGGTAGAATTCTAACTCGATATAGGAAAACATACCTGGATTATCATGCTTGCTAGTTATGTCTAACATACCCAAACAATGTCTTCTTTGTTCTCTTCAAAGATTTAGAGGCCTTGTGCTAGTAACCTGCATATCTCATAAGTTAAGCATTGTAGAACCAAATTATACATACCTCGTAAGTAGAGCTTCTATGTGATCAATGAATATGGATGAGTCTTTGTCTTCATGTCATTATGGTCATATATTCTTGATCTAGAACTTGATTTGTCTTTCTTGATGTACCTTTCATGTTAGCAGACAACATCATCCTCATACAACACCACAGTGCATTAGTACAATCATAAGTGTCATAACCCTAATCAATTAATGTCTTTTATCATTCACATGCATTCATACTTTTAATAAGGTGATCAGACAAGTCTAAAATTAATCATGATTGTACTAACCTTAATAATATGAAGACAAACATATCATGAACTTAATCATCAAATAAATGAAACAGATTTCAAAACATACTTGCATCTCCTCAAGTCATACCTGTCGAGATTGCTCGTAGTCTTTTATAGAAGGGTAAAACCCTAATCATCCAAGGTAGATCACTTGTAAACATATTATATAGGTTCATGGTGCTAGGATGATAGAATACTAGTTCCATTTAAACCTCCTTCATTGCTGCCCTATGAGTCTCCCAACCTTGCTAGGGTTTCTTCTTACTTGGAAACCCTAATTTTCAATCTCCTTCCTCCCACAACATTTTGATGGAATATTAATATCTATGATGAATGGATCCCAAATCCATCTTCAAAGTTTCCAATGCTGCATCAGGTGTCTCCAACATTGTATCAGGTCCTTCCATACCTAAAAACTGAAAACCCTAAGTGAGAGCTTCTTCCTCCTCTTCTTTGATTTCCTCCGTTGAGCGATTTCAGATGTGTCGTATTGTTTCTGGTGTATCTCTGAAATTTCGGATCCTCAGGGTCGGAAACTTCGGCCTGTGGTATCCTGACCTGTCATCTTTCCAACCCCACAGGTTTGAGCTTCATTGGATTCCTTATGAGAGAGATATGATAATTTTCCCAACATGACCTGTTTATGGGATGAAACAGCATATCGAACTTGTACGGAGTGCCACGTGTCACTGTTTCAACTTCGGCCTCTGATACTCGCACCTATGAAACTACAGTCTGTGCCCTAACTATCACTTTTGAATTAATTCCATCTAAAGCTTCCTACCCTGAGATATGACCTTTTTACCTAGGTCATTTGTTTATGGCTTCATTCTGGAAGAGGCAGAAACCCTAACCTGTACGGATCATATCTCAGAAAGTACAACAAATCTGAGGCTGAAACTCGAACACAAGGTAAAGGAAGATGTCATCTTCGGCCTGTCCAAGTTTCAGATCCTGAACCTTCACCAAAAGTGATTTATAGCGAAAGTTCCACGATGACTAGGTTTTGCTATACAAAGCCCTAACTTTCAAATTGTCGTAAGTGCCATACATTGCCTTCCTTCAGGCTAGCTCTGATACCATGTTGAGATTCAATATGCTAAGATAGATAACATCAGTATTCAATTCAATTTCACAAACAATAGCATATACAAGATCACTGAAAGAACAACAAGCACATTATAAACACAAGAGACACAATTTATCCTGGGAAACCCTCATGGGGTAGAAAACCCAGCAAAACTTCCTTAATATAGATGATCAAAAGTACAAAGATGAAATCCCCAAACAAGAGCTCCTTCTCCTTCACAGATCTCTCTCTCTCTCTCCTAATGCGCAATCCACAAGTGTGTGTGTGTCAAATGAGGAGCACACCTCCTCTATTTATACTTTATCTCTCACTTGACATTTTCCATAACTAGGTCGACCCCTAACTAATTGACCTAATGCTGACTGGGCCGACCCCTCTAGGGGACTTAAACACCCCATTACAAAATGACTCAAGGGGATCTATTGCCCTGACTTACAAGAGAGGATTTACCTCAATGACTTTACATAATCAAATATAATAATGACATCCCGACGGAGGAATAAAACATCTCCGAATAAATAATAATAAAATACAAATAGAATATTCTTCGAAGTTACAATATTTCAACAGGGCTACCCATTGTCACCTCAGTAACTCCCTCTCCAACTTTAGGTTGGCTCTTCTCCAACACAAGGGGGGGTATCTCTAAGATAGGATTGCTAAGACTATGACAATGAGGCTTAAGGTGATGTGATAGCTTAGCAAAGCATTATATTTTTGTAGTATAGAAAAATGGGTGATGGAAGATAAGGGACATGTCCAATATAAGGCAAATGGAGTCAAGGGTCATCAATTTAAGAGAGCAATTTTACAGTGTTCCACGGGGACATGTCCAGCAGGGCTAGAGGGGCACCCCCTGCGTTTCCCATGCCCTTGGGACGAGGATGCTCTTGTCGAAATTTTTCACCACGCCACCCATTTTGCGAAGCGTGCCAAAATGCAAAGTGAAATGTCTCACCAATGTGCGAGACACATTTCTCAAAATGGAGGGCTTATGGGGGGGCCTCCCAAAAAGGATACGTTTTGCAAAATTGGGGGCTTGTGGGAACCCTCCCCTCAAAAAGAGGGACTCTTGACCACCCCCCCCCCAAAAAAAAAAAACATAAAAAGTATAAAAAACATAAAAAATATAAGAAAACAAAAAACCTAAGTAATAACAATAGTGATTGATGAACCGTGCTTGTATTGTTTCACCATTTTGAATTTAGCATTTAAATTGAACAATGATGAAATTACATGGGATGAATTGTTATATTGAGATTTTTCTATATTTTTTATAATTTTGGAGATGGGGCCCCTTATGCAAAGAACCTCGACGTTGCCTCATCCGCCATGAATTTTCTTAAAATTTGGGGGGTATCTCCACACATCCTCCGTATGCATTTCCCCACTCCCATGCCCTGAAAACTTTGTGGAACGCTGCTATTTTATGAATGGATAAGGTAAACAAAGCTGATATACATGCCACAATTCACCTTAATTTGTTGCTAAATAATGTTGAAATAACTTGGAGGGACCCTAAAAGGTGTCACACTCAAACCAACTGATGGTGTGTCATACAATGAAGTGTTAAGCCAACAACTCTTAAAAAATATGATAGATGTGAGATAACACATTCGGAAATAAGACATCAAATCCAGAAAAGAGGAAAACTATCCTCACATGAAACCCCTTCCATGTAGTAGATATACTCTTCTTTTTGGCCCCTCGAGCATTTCTTCGTAATTACTCTAGCATACACCAAGAACAATTAGAATCCCAAAATATTTGCTTCATATTAAAAGAGAGAACCCAAATATTTTCATAAGCCTTCCATTAGATATTCAACAAATCTCCAAGAGGAAAGAAATCCTGACAAATCAACCATGACTACAAATGGAGAGAATGAGGCCTTTTATAGGCTTATAGCTCCATCTCCACATACAATAAACAATGAATTGTTTTCCTAGATCCACTAATCTCTCTAAGGAATACAATAAAACTATGTTGCACGAAACTCCTAAAATGCCCACGTATCGGTACCAAAAACTCACGGAAACTCATAAACTTCTTGGAAACTTCTGGGAAACCTCCAAAGTCCCATGAACGACTTGGGACCAATAGGAATTCTAAAAACCCCTAGTTTATGGAAAATGAAAACAAATTAACATCTAAATCGTTTCTAAACCTACCTACAAATTAACTTCTCATTCTTATTTTATTGTGAGATGATGTGTTATTAAAAAAACTATATATATAAATATATATACTGTGTTTCCCCTGATGTACCCATTTTTGGGGGGTCATGTTTCCAAGTGTTCCCATTTCCGAAACTTGTACACGTTTCCACATTTTGTGCAACTTAGCAATAAAACATCCAAGAAAAACAATACAATAGTGAAACTAAAAATCCATAACCACCTCAAGTGACAAGGTCAAACAAAGATAGAATAATGAGGAGGCTATGTATGAGCATGTGTGCAAATAACTCCTTCAATAGGTGGCCACCCTCCTTTAGTTGGTTGGCCATGTAACAAACTCCTAAAATGACGTGTGGACTCTCCATTTGCAACATCCCATCAAGGTGTATTAAAACGTGTGCAAGAGAGCTTCTAGAGGTGGAGTGCCTTACTTCAATTGTCAAGACGACCCTTTCCAGCATTCTTTCACGTGTGCCATCATATGGGTTGAGATGTGGGGCAGTGAAAACTTCATATAAAGGCAGCTCCATCTCAACTTGTGGATGAAAACACACATCATCATAAAAATGTCTCTATACAATAATCAAAGGGGTCGGCCCGTGTTAAATAATGTCCACCACTATCATGCCATAGGATCCATGAGACGACCCTACCTCGCAACTTAGGGTATGCTCGAATCCAAACCTGTGATTTCATACAATGTCTTAAACTATGACGAAAGGGGTCGTCCCCATTATCACATCATGTCAGGAGAAATATAGAAGGCAACTTCTCATCATATGTATGCTTCCAATATAATACTTTTATAATATGCCATAGGGGGCAGCTCTATGTGATGAGCAACTCCATTAAGATGTAAAGTGGTTTGAAACTGTTGACCACCAAAACCGACTTGGTGGACAACAGTATACCTTGCACATGTTGAATGTGCCTTGAAGATGAGAATGGAGTACTTAATGATTATATCAAGCGAGGCAGCTCATTTTCTTGTCTTCTCTCCATGAAATTTGCGTACCCCTGCGGGGAATTTTGTAAGGATATGTCAGCATGAGGGTCTAGTTTTGCGTAACTTAGTCACCTAGGACTTTATCATTAGGGAAGTCCTTTCATCAAGTGTTTTTTACTTGGATAATTAAAATTTCTCTTTAGAGGTTTTAATTATTTGAGTTTTTCACTCAAAAATACCTCCAAAGTGGTGAAAGGTGTTCTAGTGATCGAGTTCATGGGGTGATTAGGTCCTAGGAATGTTTTATATTACCATGCTAGACATTATCCAAAATCTTGTGGAATTTCATTAAGTTTTACATAAGATTTTTTAACTTTTGGTCATTAAAAATTGTCACTCAAGACAATTTGTTGTAATGTAAAAGATGGTTAATTGGCCCATTTTGATGTTGTATAGGGGTATGGGTACTCAAAGTAAATGGCATGATACCCCCTACACCCTTGGACCAAGTATGAAGTCATTCGGACAAGTATTGCTATGGTTTTGGTCACTTTTTCCCAAGTCAGTCATGGAAATCAGGAAATTGAGAATTTAATTAGAGAGCCAAATTTTGTAAAAGTGACTATAGTCACTTGGGGTGACCAAGTAAAGGTCCTAAACCTTATGTTATGTACCCTACATGAAAACTAAATCTTAAGGGGGCACCCCAAGCAAGTATTTTGAGTGTGGTGAAGTGTCCACTCTAAGGGGGTGCACCATCCTCTCTTTGATTGGTTTGGTGAGTAAAAGTCAATGGGAAGGGCCCCACTATGGTGGTTTCCTCACCATTTGACATAGCAATAAGGTTGGGAGCATTAAAATGGGGGTTTATCTCCCCATATTTGAGATCTCAAACCATGGTTTTGCCCTCCTTGAGCAAATTCGCCCCCCTCTCTCTCTTATGACACTTGTCTAGCATGCAAAGAGCCTCTCTCTTTCATTTGTCCTATTTAAGGAGGGCATTCCTCTTCATTTGGGTTACAATCTCTCATGCTCTTGCGTCATTTCCATTTCTCTCATTCTCTTTCTCTCTTCTTGCCCCATTGTTGGGTCATTGTAATTTTCAGCCATTTGGCTTGGTAATACAAATTCTTTGGAGGTGATTTGGTGTTGTGGATGCTCTTGGTGGTGCTTTGCTTCAGATCTTCATGCTATTCAACCATTGGGAGGCCAAACAAGCAAACTATTTTGCTTTGGTGAGATTTCTAGTAATTTTGTTAGTTATTTTATGAGTTTTTCTATTTAGCTAGTTAAGATCTCCATATTCTTGTTGGTTGAAGTTTATGATCTCTTAGCTCCTCTATAGGTACTCACCTTTCATTTCAGTTGTACAGCAATATCTTACAAGTTGCAGGTCATTAAGCTTTGATAGTGGAATTCTTTGGTCAGATGCCCCACTCCTCAAAGCATTGGATGAGCAAAAGAGCACTATCTTTTCATTTATTTCCCATTTAAATTTTTTGCATTGTATTCTATATCTTTTGCATATATAAATCAAATTTGAATCATTGTTTACATGTTATTATCTCATCAAAATTTGTTCATAAATTTTCTGTAAATTTGTACATTTTTGTATGATAAATTAACATTGTCCCAAAGTGATTTTGGGCATTTTTCTGTGACTTTTTGTTTGCTGGTTTTTAGCAGGTCTGCACACTTTCAAGAAGGATATGCTACCCAAAATCAGCCATCTCCAAGCATAGAAGGTCTCCACAAGTCACTACTTCAAGCCCTTCACAAAAAACGGTCAAAATCACTATTTTCTCTCTATCTTCCTAATAATAATAAGTGTTGGAAAATACATCATTGTAACAAGCCCAAGGGAGTCTCTTGGGCTTGAGCTTATTGGGTTTTACTTCAAGCATTTAGTTCTTAGTTGGTTATTTTCTTAGTTGCATGCAAGAGAAGAGGCTTTGCCCATCCTTGCATGGTGTTGTTAGTTTGCTTCAAGTTAGTTATTTGCTTTAAGTTCTTTATTTGCCCGCACCTTACAAGTGAGAGGCTTTGCCACTCCTTGTGAAATCGCGCTTGGCTTGCAATTTCCATTTCAGTAATTTGTTTTAAGTTTTTATTTGCTCGCACCTCACAAGTGAAGTGGCCCTGCCACTCCTGTGATATCGCGCTTGGCTTCATCTTGTTTAAGTAATTTTATTTCAAACATTTCCATTTTGCCCGCACCTCACAAGTGAGTTGGCTCTGCCACTCCTGTGATATCGCGTTTGGATTGTATTATTTTAGTTTAATCTTGCTTATAAATAAAATTTAACTTAAGCCTCGTTTTTGCCCCGTAGCCTCTCCCCTCACCGGTTAAACCGAACTTGGGTGACGAGAAAAGGCAAAGATTTGTGTTGGCTAGATTAATAGGCACCCAGTTACATATATTCACTAGAACGGAGAAAAGAAGGCTTGGCCTATGGAGCTAGTGGGTAGACACCGTGGGGGGTCTCGTGGCACTTTGTGTCCTCCAGTTGAGCACACAACAAGTCTTAAGTTTGACTCGTGGAGCTAGTTGGGAACCTTGTGTTCTCAGGTTGAGCACCCGACATTCTCTCTCTAATCGAAGGAGATAATCTCTTGGGGTAGACATCTAGATTAGTTTCATTTCTTTGCAACAAACACATTAATCCCCTAAGTAAAAGAGAGACATTAAAATTTGCTAAAATTTAAAGGACCACTTGCAAAACATTGTTACAATCTTTTCTATTTTGCAAGCATTTCACTTAGCTATCTTGTTCACAACATTTGCTTCAAGTACTTTATTTTCAACTCAATATTGTTACATGTATCCTTGATTCCATAAGTTGTTAATAATCTTCACTTCAATGCTTTATGTGATATATTGATCATCTTGTTGCAAGCATTTCATTTACTTGTTCATTTACTATAAGTGATTATTCATTTTTGTATCTGTTGAAGTGAATGAGTTAACACTTTGGGAAAGTACTTGTTTAAGTTGATTATTGTGACTCCATAGCTCGAGTAGTGACGGCACTGGTCTTGTTAGTTGGTAAATTGTTTCTCTCTTGCATTTCATTATTTGGTTGATCACTAAAGTGTTTGCTTGTCATTGAAGGATTTGCATAATTGCACGCTGCTTGTCATTTTTTATCTTTGCAACTTACAATTCCAACAAAAAACATAAATAAACTTAGTAATTAGGGACATCCCCCCTTGGCCTTTAGGAGTTGTGGTCTAAACGGAGGAGTTTAGGACCGAGGTGGCAGTGGGTTCTTAACTCATAGTTGCCCTTAGGAACACACACAACGGTTGGGAGACTTACCAGTGTCTAAGTGTGTTTTAAGCGGCAACATTTTTGGCGTCGTTGCAGGGGACAAGTCTCTTGTCCTTCGTTAATCGACTTTTGTTTTCTCCTTTTTTGTTTTTGCTTTGTTTGAAGAATGATTAGAGTAGATCTTTATTTTTCATCTGGCGACTCAACTGAACTTTTGTATTTTATAATTTACAAAGAAAATATAAAAAAAATAGTTTTTAGTGAGAAATTTTTTTTAATGCAAATTTTTCTTCTCACTTGGCGACTCCACTGAAGGGATAAAACCTTGTTACTCATAAAAACTGTTGAGACTGTGTGTGTGTGGATGAGCCCATGCAACATAATAAAGTCTTTATAGCTCATTGTTCAGTACAGAATGTGTGATTGATTCAAAGTATACTATTGGTAGCCGCTATGGATGATGAAGAGTCCGAAGATGAAATTTCCATAACATATCCTCCCATAGATTTCTCAGGCATCCCAGGCTTTCCCAACCATGAGCCTTTTTTCTCATGGAAGGGGTATGTCGAGCTTCCCATGTTTTTTGGAGATGGTGATTCAGCTGTTGTTCATGTGATATCTTTTGTTAAAACGATTCAAATTGATCTCAACATACTTCATCAAGATACTATGATACGGGCTTTTGTTAGATCCTTGAGGGGGGATGTCAGGATGTGGCATCACGGTCTTCCTAATAAATGCATTAAGTCCATTAGACATTTCTTTGATATATTTTTAGAGACTTGGTATAATGGTGAAGAAGATATGAGAATTGTTCTAAGCAGGGGTTTTGATTATATAGAAAAGCTAAAAGAAGCCAAGACTCCCACTATTAATAATGATCTTAAAGAAGAAGTTTATCAAAGCCCAAACATTGTTGAAGACTCTCCTCATATCCCCATAACAGAGGATATTGAAGATTGGAGATGCTTTCATGATTATTTCAGTGATGATGATCACGCTTGTACCCTAAGATCTACCTCAAGAAGAAACCATTGCAGAAGTATATCACGAAACTTATGATGAAATTTGTAATGTGCATGATGACATTCTTTCTTGTTCTCCGTATAATGATGATAGTTTGGAAGGGTTACTGACTTGTGACCTTTTCTCCGAAGAAGATGACAGTGATCAGGATGAGGACAAGTATAGCAAGGGGGATGATACTAGTGATGCAGACTCCCTTATGTCTGATCATGTTGTTGATGAGGATTAAGTACTGAATGATGATTATATCAAGCGAGGCAGCTCATTTTCTTGTCTTCTCTCCATGAAATTTTCACACCCCTGTGGGGAATTTTGTAAGGATATGTCAGCACGAGGGTCTAGTTTTGTGTAACTTAGTCACCTAGGACTTTATCATTAGGGAAGTCCTTTCATCGAGTGTTTTTTACTTGGATAATTAAAATTTCTCTTTAGAGGTTTTAATTATTTGAGTTTTTCACTAAAAAATACCTCCAAAGTGGTGAAAGGTGTCCTCGTGATCGAGTCCATGGGGTGATTGGGTCCTAGGAATGTTCTATATTACCATGCTAGACATTATCCAAAGTCTTGCGGAATTTCATTAAGTTTTACATAGCATTTTTTAATTTTTGGTCATTAAAAATTGTCACTCATGACAATTTGTTGTAATGTAAAGAGGGTTACTTGGCCCATTATGATGTTGTATAGGGGTATGGGTACTCAAAGTAAATGGCATGAGACTCCCTACACCCTTGGGCCAAGTTTGAAGTCATTCAGACAAGTATTGCTATGGTTTTGGTCACTTTTTCCCAAGTCAATCATGGAAATCAGGAAATCAAGAAATTGGGCATTTAATTAGAGAGCCAAATTTTGTAAAAGTGACTATAGTCACTTGGGGTGGCCAAGTAAAGGTCCTAAAGGAGCGGAACACAAGACTAGAGTCAAGAACTTCAAAACTTGCTTTTATAAATAGCAGTAGCTTATATTACAAAACGCACTTCAGCTCGTCTTCGGACAACGAAGATCGTCACTGAACAAACTGGTATACCTCTGCACTACGTACTGAGACCATTTATCTTTCAAACATCAACAAGCTGAAGTCTACTCGAATGCTCTTGGGATTCTCAGCATACGCAGACTAGCATAGACACACTAGGGAACTCAAGAGTGTCGAAGCAAACTCTTTGCTCGTTTCCCACACTCAAAACTCAATACAGACTCAGACTTAATACAAACTCAAACTCTTGCGCTCAAATTCCGAATGATCAGAATGAACCCTCAAGCACTTATTTATACAAAAAGAAGAGTGCATCGCAAGAAAGGAATCAATGACTCATTATTTAGAACAGTTAAACAGTAGAAGCTGTCGGTATCTAAAGTTGTGACTCATGGACCACGGAGATGCTTTTTTTTTTTTAATTGACAAGGCATCTTCGATTCTCGGGTAACTCACGAAGAGACATCCGCACCATGAGATGACCTGTGTGTACAATGTGGAGATTCTTTTCAAAGAACCCACTAAAGAAAATCATAAAGTAAGATACAAAATTAGACATGATCTGTTAGGCAGATTTATACAAAGTGGAGATTCATGAAAGAACCCACAAAAGACAAAATTAAACTTGTTAACCATAGTCAGGCGGACTATGATCTGAATCAAATCCCTCGGACCCAAATCCATCATGGTCAAGTTCATTGTCTTCTGAAGAATCTTGTAGAAAGTATTGGCGGTGATAATCAGTACCATAATGTATTACATCCTCCATCCAGTGAGGGGCATATTCTCGGAAACATGCAAAGAAAGGAGACTGCCTGAAAAGTTCAGGTCTCATGTAGCTGGGAACAGAAACATCACCAAAGAAACGGTGTTTGATAACAACCCTGAATTCTTGTCCTGGAGTAACTGAGGGGTGGACAGTAGCACCTTTCCAAAGGATGTCGAACTGGAAAATACCATAGATGAGAGAGGCACCATATATTTCATCTTTCAGGACAGGAATGAAAACTTGGGGAGAGGCATGCTCTAAGGCTGAGATTCTGGGAACATATAAAAAGAATAAAATATTCATCCAGGGACTCCACTGGCGAGTATGAAGATCATCACCAAAGAAACATACAATAACTTTGCCATTTGCTCTGGCAAGCTAGTGAATGGCATAAAAATCTATCCATCTAATAGCAGGGTCAAATATAAACAAAAAACTGTTGTTCTCCTGAAAGCAAATGAAAATGCCCAATAATCATATTAACATGGTTGATTCTGAGAAGAGGATTATTAAAATTGATATTGTAGCTGCAGCGTCCCTCTGGAGAATTTAGCCGATCTTGGAGTATTTGCTATTGGATTTCAAAAGGAAGAGTTTGGATCTTGTTGTGAAAACAATCGTTGCAATAGCAGTAAATGCATTCATGACAAACAAGGACTGAATTATCTATTGCTACTGAGGACGAAGACTCTCCTTTTTCAAAAACCTTAATCTCTCGGCACTGTGATCCTTCTCGAGTGAGCATATCAGCAAGATGGTTATCTTTGCCGGCTTTGTAGACAATCTCAAAGTCAAAACCTTGAAGCCAGACTGCCCATCTTAGAACTCTGGCATTGCCATGTTCTAACAATCTTCTATTAGCGAGCATGCCCTTCATGTGCTTGAGATCTGTCCTTACTGTGAAACAAACACTCTTAAGAAAGAGTCGAAAACAATGAATACCTTTCTTGACTGCTAAAATCTCTTTATGCGAAGATGGATATTTGAACTCTGCTTCAGAAAATGTGCCTGATGTGTATGCACATACTTCTTCTTTTTTGGAATGTTTTTGCAGCAGAACTACTGCCCAAACCTGATCTGAAGCATCAGTCTCTAGAATGAATGGGAGATCTGGAACTGGAAGAGATAGGGGAGGAAGCTTCTGAATATTTATTTTGATTCTTCTGACTATATCAGTCATTTTTTGTTGTCCACTCTATTCCAGGCTTTAACCTTTTCTGCAACAACTTTGTGTCTTTTGCCTGTGCTTGATAGAACTGTCTGATATAGTTCAAACAACCAAGAAATCACTGTACTTGCTTAATATCCTACAACTTATCAGGGAATTCTAAAAGTTTTTGCAAAACATGCGGTTGCAGAATTATTTTCCCTTGGGAAATCTGGAGTCCTAAGAACTCAATAGATGTTTGTGCAACAACAAACTTATCTGAGGCTGCTGAAAGAGCAATCCCATGTTTAAATACAAATTTATAAAACTGCTCTAGATGCACCTTATGCTCTGCAACATCCCTACTAAAAATGAGTAAATCATCAATATATACAATAATAAAATCTAAATGGCGAAAAATGTCTTCCATCCTTTTTTGGAATTCTGATGTAGCATTTTTCAGGCCGAATGGCATGACTATCCACTGATATTGGTAAAGCTCCTAGAGACAGGTATAAGACTGCAAATTTTTCTCTTGGTAAAGCAGTTGAGTCCCCAGAGACTGTTTTCAGTCTCTGGGGACTCAACTGCTTGAGATATTTATGAGACTCGAAACTAGCAAAATGATATCTAAATTTATAGCCTTCTTGATTTATCCAACTATAATCTGGGGGAGAAGGAGGAGATGGGAGAGTTGTTTGTAGATTTTCAACAGACTTAGTAATGATATCCAGACTGGACTCAATTTCTAACAGTTGAACTGTTTTTTCTTTTTGTTGCTGGACTAATTCATCAACAGTCTCGGAGATGTGGTTTATGGAACCATGCAATGTTTGGAGATGTGCTTTAAAGTCCAAAACATCTCTGGCCACATCATCTAAGTTTTGGGCAATGCAAATAGATTGAAAGTTTACATAATTCTGCAGCTTGATTTGTTCTGCAAGTTCGGGATCATTTGGACTTCGTAACTTGAGAAATTGGAGATCTGATTGGATTCCTTATTTGAAAGCATGACTGGAATTACCAGTGTCGAGACGTCGAGGTGAAAGGTAAGACAAAGCACCCTTTTCTCTAGGAAGAGATAAACTTTTGATTTCTCAAAATAACGATGAACAGTTAGGACAATTAGAATGTTGGCCTTTATGTTCAGAAGAAGTAGAAACTTCAGTAGAAGATGAACCATCTAAAGACTGAAAGGTTTTTGGATTTTTTGCAACCTGTTTATCTTTACAAAATCTACAAGTGGCCGAAGGTAGCTGGCTATGGCTGACCATGTGCTGGTGGAGCTGATCATTATAGGGCTGCATGTGCATAGAGGAACGTAAAGGACTATGTACTGAACGGGGTAAAAATTGAGAATGAGAAGCGGATCTAGATAGGGAAGACAAGGGGGTCAATGACTGTGCAGAACCAAACTTAAGAGAAGTGTTCCCATCAGGATTTTGTACAATACGCAACTGTTTAGCAGAGCTATCATGGAGGTCTGGATATTTCTTGGATAAGGGTTGGTATTAACTGTTCCATTCTTCAACCAAGATAACTTGTGAAAAAACAAGCTGAAGGGGAGTGGTATTTCCTGGACCAACAACAACTCCTTCATGTAATGCTCTTTTCTGCAATTTGGGATTAATTGCAAGCATGGTTGTTGACACAAAACGAATACAGATAGAACAATGTAATTGAGCGATCTGGGATTGTGGGGCAACATCAAAGCCTGAAAACTGGATATAGGCTTGCAAAAACTCATTAATATATAGATCTGTAAGAGAAACTTGATATCGGGGAACAAGAGATGACCATGCAGGGCCATTGTTCAGAGGACTCTGAAAACCACCTAACAAAGCATCTTCAAATTTGTTAAGACGTGAATCTAGAACACATGATAGACAAGAAGTATTTAATCCGGGACAGACAAGAGGGTTGATACCAAACTGTATTAAACCAATATGAATATGTTTATATTCCTGTTCTAATCCCCAAGCAATATCTTCAGATTTGATTAACGGGATCTGAAATACAGACTGACCAACAGATATAGGAATATTCACAGAAGTGAAACAAAATAACTGAGCGGCACGAAACTTAAACATAGGAAGATCATATATTTTATTGACATCAATCTCAGGCAAAGACTAGTTTGGTTGAGGTTCATATTCTTGAGACACAACAAGAGTATCATATAGAGTATCAGAATCAGTCTTGTTTAAATATTTATTTAACCATGACCATTGCTTAGTATGTTTCTCTTTTCTAGAAGAAGCAGATTCAGGGAAGTAAAAACTGCTATTTGAAGAATCCATAATGGAAGAGATAAATTCAAAATATTACCCTGGAGAAATGTAGCACAGTGCTGAAGAAGAACGCCTGAATACTCTTGATGGCTGATAGCGTCGAGCGGGTGAATGCGTATACCAACGATGTGCTAGTTACTAGACTGAAAGGTTTTTGGATTTTTTGCAACCTGTTTATCTTTACAAAATCTACAAGTGGCCGAAGGCAGCTAGCTATGGCTGACCAAGCTGAAGGGGAGTGGTATTTCCTGGACCAACAACAACTCCTTCATGTAATGCTCTTTTCTGCAATTTGGGATTAATTGCAGGCATGGTCGTTGACACAAAACGAATACAGATAGAACAATGTAATTGAGCGATCTCGGATTGTGGGGAAACATCAAAGCCTGAAAACTGGATATAGGCTTGCAAAAACTCATTAATATATGGATTTTTAAGAGAAACTTGATATCGTGGAACAAGAGATGACCATGCAGGGCCATTGTTCAGAGGACTCTGAAAACCACCTAACAATTCATCTTCAAATTTGTTAAGACGTGAATCTAGAACATATGATAGACAAGAAGTATTTAATCCGGAACGAACAAGAGGGTTGATACCAAACTGTATTAAACCAATATGAATATATTTATATTCTTGTTCTAATCCCCAAGCAATATCTTCAGATTTGATTAACGGGATCTGATATACAGACTAACCAACAGATATAGGAATATTCACAGAAGTGAAACAAAATAACTGAGCGGCACGAAACTTAAACATAGGAAGATCATATATTTTATTGACATCAATCTCAGGCAAAGACCAGTTTGGCTGAGGTTCATATTCTTGAGACACAACACGAGTATCATATAGAGTATCGGAATCAATCTTGTTTAAATATTTATTTAACCATGACCATCGCTTAGTATGTTTCTCTTTTCTAGAAGAAGCAGATTCAGGGAAGTAAAAACTGCTATTTGAAGAATCCATAATGGAAGAGATAAATTCAAAATATTAACCTGGAGAAATGTAGCACGTGCTGAAGAAGAACGCCTGAATACCCTTGATGGCTGATAGCGCCGAGCAGGTGAATGCGTATACCAACGATGTGCTAGTTACCAGACTTTGAATATAAAAAACCCTATCTAGATCCGCTTCTCATTCTCAGTTTTTACCCCTTTCAGTACATAGTCCTTTACGTTCCTCTATGCACATGCAGCCCTATAATGATCAGCTCCGCCAGCACATGGTCAGCCATGGCCAGCTGCCTTCGGCCACTTGTAGATTTTGTAAAGATAAACAGGTTGCAAAAAATTCAAAAGCCTTTCATTCTTTAGATGGTTCATCTTCTGCTGAAGTTTCTACTTCTTCTGAACATAAAGGCCAACATTCTAATTGTCCTCACTGTTCATCGTTATTTCGAGAAATCAAAAGCTTATCTCTTCCTAGAGAAAAGGGTGCTTTGTCTTACCTTTCACCTCAACGTCTTGACACTGGTAATTCCAGTCCTGCTTTCAAAGAAGGAATCCAGTCAAATCTCCAATTTCTCAAGTTACGAAGTCCAAATGATCCCAAACTTGCAAAACAAATCAAGCTGCAGAATTATGCAAACTTTCAATCTGTTTGCATTGCCCAAAACTTAGATGATGTGGCTAGAGATGTTTTAGACCTTAAAGCACATCTCCAAACATTGCATGGTTCCATAAACCACATCTCCGAGACTATTGATGAATAAGTCCAGCAACAAAAAGAAAAAACAGTTCAACTGTTAGAAATTGAGTCCAGTCTGGATATCATTACTAAGTCTGTTGAAAATCTACAAACAGCTCTCCCATCTCCTCCTTCTCCCCTAGATTATAGTCGGATAAATCAAGAAGGCTATAAATTTAGATATCATTCTGCTAGTTCTGAGGCTCATAAATATCTCAAGCAGTTGAGTCCCCGGAGACTGAAAACAGTCCAGCACGATGCTACGTTAGCAAGAGTCCCCAGAGACTGAAAACAGTCCAACACGGTGCTGCGTTAGCAAGAGAAAAGTTTGAAACATTAAAGCAGCGAACAGCCTCTCTTGCCTGTCATGATATCAAAATGGCCTCATCTACTATTTCTATGGATTCAGAAATGGGTGAAACCTCTAACCCCAAACAAAATTGAGTCGAACCTCATTTCTTCCAGAATCAAGCACGAAGGGTTTCCGGCAAAGACATCAGCCATGATAAGTTCCGCAGTGCATTCACCAAATGGACAAATGAGTTAAAGAATGTTGATATCCAGATTGACTCCAAAGACCTGTCCAAAGGCTTTGGAAATACATTGATTATAAATTTTGATTGCATGGAAAATGATCAAATTCTAAATCTGTTCCAAAAGATTAATGCTTGGGCATTTCAGCAAAAAGCAGAAACAAAAGCATCATGGAAAGAAATTGCTACACAGCTCACATGGTCATTCACCGGTATTGCAAAGCTATGGTGGGAAAAATTATATGAAGAAGAAAAAGCACATCTTCTTGAGGATAACGATCCTTTAGAAGCTCTTTTTCAAGCCTTAGCTCATGAGTTTCTAGGAGCTTTACCTCCTGATGCATCCCATACAGCCCAATTGTTTATGTCTCAGAAGCTTTGTGACATTAATCTCCTTCAAGAATATTTCTGCACTATGCAATCTATGCTGTACAAAATCACTGATCATCAAAATGTAGCTTATCTCCGCCATTATCTTGCCTCTCTTCATGGTAAGATTCCAATTCTTGTCAATACATATTTATCTGATCATCAGGTAAAGATTGAAGACCTCTCCCTTGCTGGTCTACACCAACATATACTGACAGCTCTCCAAAAAGAATGTGTCGCCCTAAAAACACAGAAAAATCTCAAAAAACAAATTTTTGTTTCCCAGTCTGCCTGTCAGTAGTTTTGTGAAACTGCCAGTTACAGCTGTTTCAAACCTCGTCCTCATAAGGCATCTGCATCTACATGCAATTGCCATTCTAAGAACTCCAGCAAAAACTATTCACAACACCGTCTTAAGTTCCAGTCCTCCTCTCGAAAAATTTCCTCTTACCCAAAGAAACCTTTCTTTCCACATAAACAGAATAGGTTTGTTTTCAAAAAAAGGACTCAGCCACTTAGAAAGTCTACTTGTTATATTTGTGGCAAACCAGGACATTGGGCGAATAAATGTCCCGATAGAAAGACAAAGTTTCAGAATAAGCTTTGTGAGATTTTTACCACTGAATATAATCCTGCTGATTGGGATTTAGTCCCAGCATTGCAAACTAATGATGAAGGTTTCTCTATCCATGAGTCAACCAGTGACTCTGAATATGAATCTGACTCAGATGAGTTAGATATCCAAAAGCTTTCTATTAACTCTGACAATTCTGATGATGACAGAAGTTTTATCAGCAATTGTTTATGTTCTCGATTGCTTCTATAAAAAGTCAGATAGAAGAGCTAGAAGAAAGAAAGGCAAATCTCTCACCTGACCTCATCATCATTAGGAGAAGAATACAAGAAAAGATTGATAATTCAGTCCTCATCAACAACAGATAATTCAGTCCTTGTTTGTCATGAATGCATTTATTGCTATTGGAGCAATTGTTTTCACAACAAGATCCAAACTCTTCCTTTTGAAATCCAACAGCAAATACTCCAAGATCGGCTAAATTCTCCAGAGGGACGCCGCAGCTACAATATCAATTTTAATAATCCTCTTCTCAGAATCAACCATGTTAATATGATTATTGGGCATTTTCATTTGCTTTCAGGAGAACAACAGTTTTTTGTTTATATTTTTGACCCTGCTATTAGATGGATAGATTTTTATGCCATTCACCAAAGCAAATGGCAAAGTTATTGTATGTTTCTTTTGTGATGATCTTCATACTCGCCAGTGGAGTCCCTGGATTAAGATTTTATTCTTTTTATATGTTCCCAGAATCTCAGCCTTAGAGCATGCCTCTCCCCAAGTTTTCATTCCTGTCCTGAAAGATGAAATATATGGTGCCTCTCTCATCTATGGTATTTTCCAGTTCGACGTCCTTTGGAAAGGTGCTACTGTCCACCCCTCAGTTACTCCAGGACAAGAATTCAAGGTCGTTATCAAACACCGTTTCTTTGGTGATGTTTCTGTTCCCAGCTACATGAGACCTGAACTTTTCAGGTAGTCTCCTTTCTTTGCATGTTTCTGAGAAGATGCCCCTCACTAGATGGAGGATGTAATACATTATGGTACTAATTATCACCGCCAATACTTTCTACAAGAGTCTTCAGAAGACAACGAACTTGACCATGATGGATCTGGGTCCGAGGGATTTGATTCAAATCATAGTCCGCCTGACTATGGTTAACAAGTTTAATTTTGTCTTTTGTGGGTTCTTTCATGAATCTCCACTTTGTATAAATCTGCCTAACAGATCATGTCTAATTTTGTATCTTACTTTATGATTTTCTTTAGTGGGTTCTTTGAAAAGAATCTCCACATTGTACACATAGGTCATCTCATGGTGCGAATGTCTCTTCATGAGTTACCCGAAAATCAAAGATGCCTTGTCAATTTAAAAAAAAGCATCTCTGTGGTCCATGAGTCACAACTTTAGATACCGACAGCTTCTACTGTTTAACTGTTCTAAATAATGAGTCATCGATTCCTTTCTTGCGATGCACTCTTCTTTTTGTATAAATAAGTGCTTGAGGGTTCATTCTGATCATTCGGAATTTGAGCGCAAGAGTTTGAGTTTGTATTAAGTCTGAGTCTGTATTGAGTTTTGAGTGTGGGAAACGAGCAAAGAGTTTGCTTCGGCACTCTTGAGTTCCCTAGTGTGTCTATGCTAGTCTGCATATGCTGAGAATCCCAGGAGCATTCGAGTAGACTTTAGCTTGCTGATGTTTGAAAGATAAATGGTCTTAGTATGTAGTGCAGAGGTATACCAGTTTGTTCAGTGACGATCTTCGCTGTCCGAAAACGAGCTGAAGTGTGTTTTGTAATATAGGCTACTGCTATTTATAAAAGCAAGTTTTGAAGTTCTTGACTCCAGTCTTGTGTTCCGCTATTTATAACAGCCTGAGTGGTATTTAGGTATCAGCAAGCCTCATTGTAATATCTTATCATCTTATACTAATATATTATCATTTTATTATCAATCATGGACAACGGACTCGCTTCTTAACCCCCCAACCAGACCCAATTGCTTCATTGGTATCAAAGCTTTCGCTCCTCCCCTCAGAGCTCGGATTCGGCTCCTCATTCCACTCTTGCGCCATCACAACCCCTCATTCCACCGTAGCCTGCCTTCCATCACTACTGTCCACCACCGCCTGCACCTTCCCTCTACTCGCGTGCCCCACACCTGCCTGCCCGTCGTTCTCCTTGCAACACAACCTCCCCACAGCCCTGTGCTTTTCCCCTATGCACCCTGCCACCCGTCATCCACACCGGCCACGCCCCCATCTCACACCGCATACCTCCAGTGCCCCGTCATCCTGCTCCACCACGCAGCTGCTTCGTCGCCCCCTCTCGCCTGCGCACTCCTCCATTCCTCCCGCCATCTCCTCATTGCCTGTCCAGCTACTGTGGGCTCCCTCGCGATCCCCTTCCACCGCCTCCTTCCCGCTCCACGTGAGCCCTACACAGAATCACAAAATATATATATATATATATATATATTATAATAATAGTAATATTATTATAAATAATTTTATTAAATTAATTTTTAATAATAATAATAATAATATATATTATTATTATTATTATTATTAAATTCAATAAATATAGTAATAATTATTATATTTAGACCTTCACAACAAGATTCTGGCGTGGACTAGATCAATGGCAGAAATGAAGGACCGACTAGAAAAATTAGAAAAAGATCAAATCCGAGATTTGAAAATCATTGAAGGTCTAAACTCCAAAATGGATAAACTTGACACAGAGTTACGAGAAGGAAAATAAGAGCTATCACGAAGTGTGCAATATGAAGTTGCTGGAGCAGTCTCTTGGGAAATGAGGAAGGTACAAGATGAAATGAAAACATACTTTGATGAAGGGTTAGAAAGAATCATGCAGTACTTCAAGGATAGAGATGATTCTAAAAATGTCGAGTCACCAAAGGAAGACCACTCATCTCATGATTCAGTTGATACCAATAATCATCAATCAAATCCCCTCAAAGTGGAAATCCCAAAAAACCATAAAGATCACAATCATTAGAAATCATATTGGGCTATAATGCAGTCGATGAGGGGATACCCAATGAGACCCAAATTGGAGTTACCCAAGTTCGATGGAGAAACAAAACACAGTGTGGCGTGGGTGAACAAAGCAGAAGAATTCTTCTACATTCACAAAATCTTATCAAATGATGAAAAAGTTAAATATGCCTCCATGCAACTCGAAGGTCGGGCATACAATTGGTACATGTGGTGGAAGAAAACGACAAATGTATGCGCCTATAGTTGGGACACATTCAAAAATGATTTTTTTAAAAGATTTGAAAATGTGACATAGAAGGAATTTTTCGCTAAAATCACTAAATTACAACAAGAAGGCGACGTGGAAGAATACACCTACGAATGGGAAGCATTAGCGATGCAAGTACCAGAATTAACAAACGGTCAACGACTCCAGACATATGTCTCTGGTCTTAAACCATATATAAGATAAGAGTTCGAATTACATAACGTATCCAATCTGGATAAGGTCAGGAGCAAGGCAAAACTTATTGAGGAAAAATTTAAAAAGTCAAGACAAGGGAACCCTAATAAGGCATATCTACGACAATAAGACACACAATGTAGGCATTGTGAAGATATATGGTCACCCGGTCATCAGTGCAACAAATATCAGTCATATGGCTATGGAGTTGAAAAGGGTTCAAAAACATCGACCAGTCGCTCCGACAGTGACAGAAAAAAGAAGAAGAATACTTGTCGTCGATGCGGAGAAGATTGGATCCCAGGCCATAGATGCAAAACCAATCACACAGTACACTGCAAAATCATAAATGGGAAAGAGAGGAAGATATAGCCGATTCAGATATAGACACAAGCTCATCCGAAGTATCATTTGCGACAATTACATGTATTCAACAAGCTTGTAAGGAATAAGGGTTCAAGACACCTAAGACATATTACACCCAACAAAAGGAAATCCAATCACTCATAAGGAAATATATCCCACCTCAGTTAAGAAGTCGTGACATCCTTAAAGATGAACAACTCCTATTTCGAGTAACAAAATCAAGGAAGTCGGGGCCAAAGAGATTACAACTTACTAGGACAATTAAAAATAAGGATATCTCAATTTTGGTTGATTCTGGTAGTACCCATAATTTGATTGATATCAACAAGGCAAAGGAACTTAATCTTTTTTTGTTCCCTGCAAAAGGGCTTAAGGCCTCAACCATTGCTAATCAACACGTAGAAGAAGTGGGAAAATGTCATAAGGTGTTGTTGCACATACAAAACTTCACCTACAACTCAATTGTATTGCCTTACCACTCAAGGAAGTAGACATGATGTTAGGCGCCGACTGGTTAGCATCGCTAGGGACTTACTCTACCAATCTACAAAAATAGTACATGGGTTTTAAATGGAATGGAAGTAAGTGCCGATTGTATGGACCGAGAAGTTCGCCACCCAAGCAAGAAGAGTCGCGGCATAAGAAGGACCCAAGCCTTCTTCAAGATATAGAGATTAATCCAAATCGCTTAGCTGAAATCAAGAACAAAGGACGATGCCAACAATACAACTTTGAGGACAAAGCTCCCTTTAAAGGGGGTGGCAATGTTATGAATATTTAAGTAATATATTAATTATAAACAATAATTTATTATTGACTAAAGTGAAAGGGCGTAACCCTTCACTATGCATGCTCAAGCCTATAAAGGCGAGCCTCGTTGTAATATCTTATCATCTTCTACTAATATATTATCATTTTATTATCAATCATGGACAACGGACTCGCTTCTTAACCCCCCAACCGGACCTGGTTGCTTTAGATTCCATGTTTTTATTGTGTCTCGGATCTAGAGTGTGTGGCTGCATGGTTAGACCTGTCTATCCACTTCCTCTCAGTTACCCCTAATGTTGAGGTGTAGGTAGGATTGTGTTGTCCACCGGGTTGCCTTCCACTAGTCATTGAAGCAAGTTAGCCTATCATCATTGCATGCATCAGTGTGACACTTGCTATATCAAAAGAAATGCAAGCCAACAAGCCTTATGAAAGTAAAAGAAAAATCAAGCCAAAAAGGCTAAATGTGAAAGAGAAAAAAGCCAAAATAAAAGCAGATGAGGAACAATTCAAAATCAAAATGACTGTTGGCCATTGTTATCAAATAAAATGTAATGATTATTCCTCGTGGAGCCCAAAAAAGCATGGATGTGAGATGGAGTAAGGGACTACTAATTCTAAGAGTCCCCTAGAACCGGAGTTTAAAGTTACAATTGATTGTGCACTCAGCACAATGGTTCTAGAAAAGATCCTCATGGAGACTGAATCAGGCTTAGAAGTGAATTATAGGTTACTTGTTAAAGTCTAGTGGAGGCAGCTCAAGCACTCTACCCATTTCGAAGAGGCCTCCTTTCCCTAGTGTTCTCCATCATGCATATGTCATTGTGGCTTCCTTTTCGTCCCTTATTCTCTGAGAGATCATTTTGTCGAAGTCGAATAAGTCAATCCCATTAAACCTTAGCCTTGTTGCATCCGCTTCGCCCAGCATAGCAATTTGGTCAGTTTTGTAAGTGAGCATATACCTAGGAATTCTTGAAGGACTGTGAAGCTACTCTATTGTAAGTCTAATTTTATCATGCTTGATCACCATTGTTTATGACACTTATGTTTTAGTTGGCTACTAATATAGATAATGAAGCATCATGTACCCCTTATACATGCAAGATCAGTTTCTTATCAGCTCAATCATTATTTTGACCAGTTTTGACTTGATAAAACCAGTTTGACCATGGTCAACAGGTGGTCCCAGGTGACTTTGGGTCCGACAGTTCTATTTTGTGTTTTTGACACCTATTGGTACCCACTACAGTGTCCCATGCTTTAGTTGGCCATTATATGCTCCAGTTCATGGCTATTTTTATTATTATCAGTTATTATGGGCCATATTTTATATATTAGACATGGATGAGCTTACAAATTATTCTATAGGTGAATTCATGGAGTGCTAGTAGTCACCTATAGTGGATTTGAGGTCTTTGATTTCATTTGTGCAATGAGATTGGTGATCCGAGCAAAGGAAAGGCATGATATGGGCATTTTTATTCGCTCATCAGTATTACAGGAAAATTAATTCACTAAAAAGTGACCATAGCCTAGCCAAGAAATCGATTTGGCTAGTGAGGGGCAAGGAAATGACTTGGGATGATCTTGTATGATGCACAAAGGCTCTATTGACCATTTTTTATGTGTATATCACTTGTTGGGTCCATGTTTTATTTTATCCTCCTAAGGAGGCATCTTTCCCCATGGGGGATGCACTTGATGTGGAGATCATTATGTTATTACATTATATCATTGTATTGTTGTAAATGGGGGCACCTTAAGGGAGATGTAGACCCCTTGGTGACCTCCCACCTCATGTTATGACGTTATGTTGTATCCCTTAGTGACTACCTTGGGTGCTCTAGAGCAGTCGGCCCCCTCTTGATGTTAGCTCGATGTGACTTGAGGGGACTCTATCCACCATCGATTTGATTAGTTGAGATTTGATCCTAGCCCTCCATCATTTTGGAGCTAGGGATTTTGCTTTGAGAGTTCTATTTATTCATGGACTCACTCATTGTAATGGACTTTTGGCTCTTGGAGATTTCTGCTAATAGAAAAAATATCTTTCAACAAAACTTGTGGATCTTTTGTATGATGTTCTTGCATAGTGATTACATTATCTTACACTGTGAACACTGGTGAAATCGTTGTGGTTCTTGTTAGCATTTGTTGTGGTGACTTTGTGACAAGGTAGCGATTTTGGAAGGGGGGCGCGCTATTGTGGAGAGCGTAGCCTCTCTCTCTGGAAATTGTTCCACATCAGGAAGTTTTCATTTGTGCATTTTATTTGTCAAGTGAAATGCTTTTTGTTTATCTTGTTGCATTGGTTTATCTCTCTTGGATATCATATTGACATTCGGTGTATGCTTGTGCAAGAGAGGGGCACATTAGCCACATTCGGCATTTCGATTTGGGTAAGATCTACCCCGAGGCTTCGCCAAATTGATCATAGTTGAGGAAGAGTATCAATATCTTGGCATCGGCCAAGATTCCAGGTACGATTTCAATCTTTCTCTCTAGTTTAAATTTCTATTCCACTTGTCAGCAAATTATTCTAAGTATAAAACCCTCGTTCCATACAAGTAGTATTTACGGTGACCATTTGCTTTCACGATTAAAAACCCCAGTTGGAATTTACTTAAAATCCTTAGAGACCAAGTTTGGCTTAAATCTGACTACATTCACCCATCCTGTAGCATTGGTCCTCCTAGGGGCAATTCGTCCTCCTTGGGTAGTCTCACGATTTGATCATTGGGTGACTTGGGTGTTGCTCGAACCACTTCTAATTGTCATTGTTGTCCGCCGAGATGCACACCAGCAGCAGAAATCTTTCGAAAGTTGTCTCCTCACTACAAGTGGGAGAAGTGTGGCCTTGGGGGCAAGCAATGAGCCAGGTACTGTCACCTAAATCCCAGCTCCTCCGTTTAGGCTAACTCCTAACGAAGCCAAGGGGGGTTGTCCCTAACAAAGAGTTTTCTATGGCTCTTGTTTTTTAATGTTTTCAAGTGGTGAAATGATGCGGATGGATGTTGTTTAGGAGTTTTTGTGATGAGAACACTGTAAAATACGCAATCCACGTTGCAGTTACAAGACATAATTGCAAGATGAACAATATATGATGACTTAAAGTTTAAAAGAGCATCCACAAGATAAATTTAAACAAATGACGAGGACGTATGGTCCAGATTTAGGTGATACATATAAGTTTCAAAGACCAATGTCTTATGGAGTCAAAAATAGTGCTTGGATGTTGAAAAGTGTAAGTTAAAATGCGATGTTCGTGAGATCGTTTTGAAATTGTTCTTGGTAAATTTTTACGTATTTTAGATGTTCTTGATTATTAAGGCTAGAAAAAGCAAGGTATGTGTCCAATCGGAAATAGTATAACTTCAGTGACTCCGTTCGAAGACATGACGGACCTGTCTAGAATCACAAGCTAGGTGTTCAGAGAATTTAACCAGCGAGTGTCCAGATTGGGTTGCTTGGCGCCCACACTTGGAATTTCCCCACTACCTGAGTATTTCTCGAAACAACGTCGGTTCGTTGGTTATGGGGGTGAAAGTTTTACTATGGTTATCAGTTGCAAATTTAACAAATCCAATCACCGCTCTGAGTACGAGTCCAACTTTTTAGGGTCGGCAGAGCATACTTGGTGATGGAAAGCAGCGAGATAAATTTTATAGGGGATGTGAGTTTTGAAAGTATTTTATTAAAGAGCACATAGTGAAACTCTCCGACAAAGAGTGCTCTTGACTTTGTCTTATGACAGAAGTTCAAGAGACTTTAACTAATCTATATGCTTCGATGCAAGGAAAATGCAGTGCTTATGCTCTCCGACAAAGAGTGCTCTTGACTTGTATTATGACAAGTTCAAGAGTCTTTGGTTCCTTTTTTTTTTAAAAGATCAAGCAGATTGTGAACAAGAAACCAAATTATAGCTCAAATAAATGATGAAATAATGAAAGACAGTATAGATACTACTTGCAAAATTGAACTAATCTAGCAATTAGTGTTTTACAACAAAATTGAAGCTAAACTACTTGCAAAAGTAAACTAAGCTAAAACAAGAAAGCAAACACACAATGACACTACAAGGCTTTCCCAAACAGGGGAAGTGAATGTGGGGGCTTAAAAACCCCACTTGCAAGCCTTTATTATGAAAGTACAATATTTTGGATTTTCAACCACTTCGACACAAACTTTAGGAAATATAAAATGGAAGAAAACCTTAGTGGCTTTTACAAAAAAAAAAGGAGTGTTTGGTTTTGTCTTCCTTGGTTCAAAAGATCCTCCTTGGTTTATTACTCTTTAAAGGTTATGATCTTCCTTCTCTTCTTGATCCTTTTTCTCAAGTGCTCTTTTTTCAAACCTACAACAAATGCAAAAATACACTACAAGCACCCTTTAGCATTAGTCAAAAAAGGATGAAACTTGAAACTATTTTGGGACTAGGCTTGTAAAGTGAAAACTAATGCACAAATGACATGAAACTAAACTTTGAAATTTATTAAAAAAGATGAAAACAGACCAGCAAGCAAACAAATGCTGGAAATGCTAGGAAAGAGATCTAAACTATGATAAAAAATGAACTATTTTTGTATGCAACTTTTATCTTTTAAATAAGAGATCTAAAATGCAAAAATGTAAACTAAATACAAAGCCTAAAATGAGATCTATACTATATGCAAACTAGCAAATTTGAAACAAAATGCAAGGTCTAGTTATCAAAATGACATGCAAAAGTATAATGAATTTAAGATCTAATTATTTACCAAAACTTGAAACTAATGCAAGGCTAGTAATGAGACCTATTCTAAAACAAATGGATAAACAAAACTAATTATTAATCAAGATAAATCATAAACTTTTTAGGTATTTTTAAGAGGGTTTTCTGAGTATGAATGAATACTAGGATGGCTGGAAGAAGCGAACTGTGACAAGGGTGAGCAGAAGTCACTTATTAGTCACTGTTTGTGGGACAGTGAGCAGCAAAGGAGGGAGCAGCAAAAGGAGTGAAGGATGTGAATGAAATGAAGGATGGAAAACCTTGGAATGAGCGAAAGCTAGGGTGGCTGAGTTAAAACTTAAAGTTTTGGGGCAGCAAAGTGAAAGTGTAGCAGACTGAGTTTAGGACAGTGGATACAAAAGGTTGGCTGCAAACAGAGGCTAGAATGGGGCGAAAGGGAGAGAGCCAAAAGATAGGAAAAATGCAGATCTAGGCTTCTCAATGTAACCAGTAACAAGGGGTTTATAGTGTCTTTGAACATGGATCTTCAAGCAAGCTTTTCAAGCCTATCTTTGCAACTCAGATTCGATTTTGGAAAGCCTTGAAATGCCAAAATTGTTAGAGAAAGTAATGCTGAAATGGAGGAAGATACGACCGAGTTCAAACTCCACTTTGCTACTTGGGGATCTACGCAAACACAACTCAAATAACGCTTGATCAAGCTTATGTATACTAAATAAAATGGGACAAGAAATACATCAGTATTACCGACTACAATTTGTACTTCTAAATCACATAAAACTTAGCATAAATGAACAAATTGTACCTTCAAATGATCATTCTATGGACTTGAAAAAGACTTCTAAGCTAAAGAGTGATCAAGCATTAATAAAAAAGAGTAAATGTAAAGAACAGTATCACCTCATCATCTTGAAAGCATTTCTCATGAACACAAAAGGCACACCATGTAGACCTCCAAAGTCACTTTTTATTTCAATATAGCAATTGCTATGAGCCGTTACAAAAATGCCATAGTAATGTTGCACAAAAATTCCATCCTAAGAGAGCCCAAGGGCCTCTCATTTATACAAAAACTAAGTACATAAAACCTAGATCGAACTTGGCATGATAGAAGGAGCCAAAAGATGTCGAATTCCAATCCATGATGAGCTTGGAGTGTGAACATGGCATTGGTTGTTGTGATTGGGGTTGGTGGGGGATGAGGTGGAGCCTCTCTCCATAGTATCCAACGCCCATCACTTTGGTTTGAACGCCCATTCAAAAGATGAACACGCATGTGGAGGAGCCCATGCTTAACAAAAGCTCACGTCATCCCTTCCATCAATTCGTAATCCAATATTTCATTATGGCATGTGCATTAAACTTTTAAATATCATATGAAAACTAATGCCACCACCTTGGAGCCTTCACTCGCACAACTCATAACCTTGATGATGTGGAGTAAGAGGCCCACATGAAGTCCGTACACTTCAATTTAATCCCACTTTCATCATATGACTTTTATAACATAAGCTTTAATCCTCCAATGTGATCGTACACTTCAAATAAATCATATGCCCCACTTTCATATAATTTCTATAATCATTTTTGTCCTTTTTTTATTTTTGGACTTAGTGCATTTTGTGTTTTTCTGGCAATTAAATGCCAAAATGATGCATCTTTTGCCAAAACTCCCCCAGAGGTGGCGTAATCGCCCAGAAACTGAAGAATGAGGGTGCTAGAGGTAAAGAGGACGCTCTGACCATCAAAACGAGCCTCCCCGCGCCAAATTCCTCCTCCGGATGAGTTTTTTATCACATTTTGAAATTTTCTAATTAAACCATTAAAAAATGGTTTAATTTATGGAAAATTTTATTTTTTTCGGAATCAAACGAAACTCCTAAGGGACCTAGTGCATGTTCATACGACTCAATCGAGATGGCTAACACATAAAAAATCCTAGACATAAGACTCTAATAACCACCATGGGAAATACTCCAGCTTTGGAGGTTTGAGTGAAAAACTCAGGGATTATACGCCATTGATCAGTAGCGCATAATTCCTAAGGAAAAAACACTCTAGAGTATCCCCCAAATGGCTAAACCTACGAATAGCCGAGTCTTTTATAAAAGGATCCTGTTTAGACCAACTTTTTACAAATTCCCCATGGGGGTATGAACATGCAGTTATTACAAATGAGGCAAAAATTGCCCTGAAAATGATCTCTGAACTTCTGAATGCTGATGATGAACATGAATCATGTTCAATAAATTGGCGGCTCACAAGAAATTTAGCTATTGTACAAAATAGCTGGTAATAGTCATATCTATTATCAAGCAACCATTTGGAGTACTAATAATCCACTCAAACACCAATTTGTAGCCACATTACATTTTTATGCTTAAACCCTAGCCAGATCAAATTGGGTATTGTTGTCACATATATAGTAGTCGGGCTACCATACATTCTTTTTCAGATTCCAGAGCACTATTCAGCCAGTTCCTTTGCATTTGAGATGCTGAGATGAGCATCTATTATGGATCACTATCAGATTATGGACAGCAGATATATTCGCCATGCCATGACTGAGCTTCAGGACACTCAGAGAGAGGACTGATGTAGCCATTTAGCCATTTATACGGAGCAGTCAATAGTGCCCAGAGTTACAGCAGCAGTTTCAGAGGACAGATGTTGGTTCAGATGATTGAGCATTCAGGTATATGACTCAGTAGGTATATTTTGGTGTTATGGTTATGTTGCTTTTATATCCATTCTTATAGCATGTCTTAGCATTTAGTATCATGATCTGGCGATCATATAGATATGTGGACCTGGTTGTACTTTATATATATCATATTGTCCCTACTCAGACTTAGAAGTTCTTGACCTATACTCATCGGTTTTACCCTCCCTAGGGAGATTAGAGGTGATCATTCCCACCATACTTTGGTTTGCTAGTGTTGGTCTCATTATTCATTGACTTCATCCATCCATTACCTACCCAGTTTGTTCATTACTTTGATTTACTATTTGACTCGTGGCATGGAGGATCTTCCCCCGTTGTAGCCTCTGTATTGGATAAGCTTCCATGTTTATTGTGTCTCGGCTCTGAGTTGGTGACAAAACTTGCTTCAGTAAGTTGGATTGTAGGCCTAAATCATTCTAATCGGTTGCCCTGATGTTTGGCACTGGTCGAAGTCCCCCTAGTCACTAAAGATGTTGGCTAAACCTTAAACGGATAGTACTGCCATGAATGCAAATGAAATATTGTGAAAAGCCAAATGAACCTGGCAAAGAAATATCAAATGTTATATCTATTGTGAAAGAGCCAAATGAACCTGGCAAAGAAATATCAAATGTTATATCTTTTGTGAAATGTAAAATACCTAAGTAAACAAGTTGTCTGTGACACACCTAGAAGTGCTCAGGTAAGCAAGTGCCTTAAAAACACACCTACAGCAAGAAGCCTAAAATAAATGTAAATCTATGCAATGTGTTTGTAAACACACATAGATCAAAGGCTATGGAAACTCAAGGCCCAAAAAGCAATGGAACTTAAATTCTATATCAACAAGATTGATGGCCTTCTTTGTATTATGGATTGTGCGCATCTGCTAAGGTGAATAAACACTCTTTGAACAACTTACCCATTTGTGAGACACCGCCATTCTCTATGTTATCGCTTGTCCATTATATGCTATGGTGTGTATTCCCTTTTCATATCCAAAGTGTCACAATGTTGAATCAGTAAGTCATCCCTTGGCCTAGCCACTTTATTTCTAAGCCTTCACCCTTCACTAGCAAATTGATCACAATTATGAAGTGAGTATGGTCTTGAAAGTCTAGTCTGAGTAATAATAATAATTAATGACCTTATATATTTGGATTTAGATCACCAGTAATGATTGCTACCTATTATAATTGCTATATGAATGGATTGTAAAGCATG
This sequence comes from Larix kaempferi, assembly GCA_027924585.1. Lineage (NCBI taxonomy): Eukaryota > Viridiplantae > Streptophyta > Pinopsida > Pinales > Pinaceae > Larix > Larix kaempferi. The sequence goes on along the minus strand of BSBM01000238.1, from coordinate 3,173,528 downwards.
TTTTAACCTTTGACACCTTGCAACAGCTTGATGACAGTTTGAGTCATATTTTGGTCATGTTGACTTGGTCAAACCTCAGTTTGACCAAAAGTCAACCACAGGGCATGAAGTGGCAGACCTCAGATGTTACAGATAGATGATATATGGTCTGGTACAGGCCACCATGGTGGGCTTATGCAGTGGTTTCAGACTTATGATGATGATTTGGGCTTTTGAGCATTTTTTACAGATTATTATTATTTGGTCTACTGGATATGATGAGCATTTATTTTGGACCATGCAGAGGTTTATATGGTGTATGAGTACACATCTTAGATAGATTTGGACCTTCTGAGCCCAATGAGATAGTCTGTTTTCAGTTCCAGGCAGTTACAGTGATGATGGAACCTCAGTAGCCTATCCTAGTGCAGTTTTGGTCTGTCAGAGACCTTGTCAGAGCAGTGATGGGATTCACTTGGTTCACCTAGGGCGCTGTGCATGGAGGGGGTGGTCCAGCCACTTGTTATTACCATATTACCCCCCTCCTAGACTCATTGGTGAGCTCACCTTGACAGTGCAGGCACTCCAGGAGGCAGTTTGGGCAGTTTCACACTTCCCGAGGCAGTCCAGAAATGGTAAAAATGGCTACCGAGGAATTCGATTTGGGCTACTGAGGCAAAGTTTTGGCATGGGATGATCAGTGATGATGAGTGGGATGTCTTCCACACCTTCTCCAGTAGTTACAGCTTCATCGGGACCCACATCCATCACTTATGGTACTTTCTGATGATTTCTGGAGCCTCCTAGGGCTCACGATTTGTCCATAGAGGCACGATTCGGTACTTTGATGATTATTTTATTGATATTGTGCTATGGGGATTGACCAAGGGTGTCTAAAATTACCCTTTGGACCCACCATAAGCTAGATCTATTATTTTGTCATCATGATTTGGTGGGATCCCCTCTCCTAGGGTGAATTTGTCCAGTTATTGTTATATTTTATTATTGATCCATGTATTTTATTGTTGAGCTCATCTCAACCATTGATTAGATCTTTTGATCTTTTAATCTTAGCCACTCATTCAAAAAGTGGTTAGGATTATGGCCTCTCTCCATCCTATTTAAGGAGAGAGCTTCTCATTGTAAAATCATCTAGAGAATTTGGCTCTTGGCTCTTGGAATAAAATTTCCATCTTTTGGAGTACATGCTTGGGTTTGGAGTGGATGTTGGTTGCTTTGATTGTAAATGCTTTTGTCCATTGCACTGGAGGATCTATTGTAGCTATCTTGCATATTTTTCCATATCTTTTTACAGGTTAAGAGGACGTTTTTGACAAGTGCGAATTGGTGGGGAGGCTTGCCCTCCAAGCTTGGAGGAAGACGTTTTGGTTAAATAGGGAGTGGCTTGTATCTACCTTCAACATGTTAAACTGATTGATGCTTTGCTCCTTGGTTTTGATAGGTTAGAAGAACACACATGTGGCTTGGAAAAATCGATTTGGCAAGAGGGCTTCAAAAATTCTTCATTTGATCTTTGGCAAAAGTAATCCTCATCTCAACTAGCATTCATCTCTTCATCCAAGTATGCTCCAAAGGTATGGTCTTCTTCTTCCTTGGCTTATCCATAACTTCTAGATCATAAAAACCCTAATTGATTAGAACCCTCATTTTTACTTTTTCTTAGATCTACTTGGATCTAACCTAGCATTTGGAAAGATATTGAAAACACACCTCTATAGTATCCACAGCAATTCGGATCTATATTTTGGTGGTGATTGGGTTCCATTTGACACACTTTTCAAGGCAAAGTAGCTCTCTTGAGGCAAATCGCACCCCTTGGGAGAAGCTAGCTGGGTTAGATTTAGCACATGGGTAGGTGAGATCCCACTTGATTCACATTCTCCTCACTTGATAACCTACCCCTAGTGCTTTACCTTGTTGATTTTTGCCTTGTGGACCCCATTCCTCATTTTGATGGTTGTGCCCCACTTGGGTCAATTTGGTGAGGCACTTTCAATCTCAAATCTATGGAGATCTAGCCATTGGATGCCCTTGATTTTCAAGATCCACATTGACACTTGCCTAAACTACTTGGATCTATAATTTGGTGGCCATTGGACTTGATTTGACACACCTTGCCATGCTTTTAACCCTCCTTGGGCAAAGTCGCACTCTTTGGGTGATTTAGTTTGCCCACTTCTAGAACCTGGGTAGTTGAGATTCCATTGGATTTGGAAAGAGCATACCTTGAAACCTACATCTAGTGTCTCATTTTGTGAAGATCTGCCTTGGGGGTAGCACTCCTTGTTTTAGGGGATTGTTGTCCACTCGGGTTACATCATGAAACATTAGATCTAGTAAGATCCAATCATCACATCTCAATTAGCCCACTTGATTTGCATCCTAGGTGTCCCGATCTACAAATTGACTTATCTTTTGACTCCATTAGCCCATCCATCAACGCACTAGTCCACTTAGGGCAATTCACACTCCTTGGGAGTTGTGTCAAGTCTTAGATCCCATATGTGGGTATCTCTAATCTCATCTTAGATCCTTAGATCTATCTCTTACATACCCCCTGGTACCTGTTATCACATATATAGTAGCCGGGCTACCATACATTATTTTTCTGATTCCAGTATACTATTCAGCCAATTCCCTTACATTTGAGATGCTGAGATGAGCATCTATATTGGATCACTATTAGATTTTGGACAGCAGTTGTATTCCCCATGCCATGACTGAGTCTCAGGACACTCAGAGAGATGACCGACGTAGCCATTATACCATTTGTACAGAGCATTCAGTAGTGCCCGGAGTTACAATAGCAGTTTCAGAGGACAAATGATGGTACAGGTGATGAGCATTCAGGTATATGACTCAACAGGTATATCATTGTGTTATGGTTATATTGCTTTTATATTTATTCTTATAGCATGTCTTAGCACTTAGTGTCATGATCTGGCGATCATATAGATATGTGGACCTGGTTGATCTTATTATATATACTATATTGTCCCTAATCAGACTTAGAAGTTCACTATTCATACTCATTGGTTTTACCCTCCTTAGGAAGAATAGAGGTGATCATTCTACCATACCTTGGCTTGCTAGTGTTGGCTCCATTATTCATTGTCTTCATCCATCCATTGCCTACCTTTTAGTTTATCATCCTGACTTACTACTTGACTAGTGGCATGGAGGACTTTTCCCCACTGTAGCCTCTGTATTGGATGAGCTTCCCTATTTATTGTGTCTCGGCTCTGAGTTGGTGACAAAACTTACCTATGGTGAGTTGGAGTTCCTTGGAATTCCCCCTAGTCACTAAAGTTGTGTTGGCTAAACCAGAAACTTTTAGTGCTGCCATGAATACAAAATCTGGAAAAAATGAAATGCTATATCTTGTATGAAAAGCCCGTTCATGCAATGTGTTTCTAAACACACATGAATGAAAGGCATGCCAAATGAAAATGGCCATGAAAATAAAATGTTATATCTTTTGGAAATGTAAAATACCTAGGTAAACAAGCTGTCTGTGACACACCTAGAAGTGCTCAGGTAAACAAGTGCCTTAAAAACACACCTGCAGCAGAAAGCCTAAAATAAATGTAAATCTATGCAATGTGTTTATAAACACATATAGATCAAAGGCTATGGACACTTCAAGCCAAAAAAGCAATGGAACTTAAATGCTATATCAAAACAATTGCTGGCCTTATTTGTATTATGGATTGTTCGCATCTGTTAAAGGTGAATAAACCCTCTTTGAACAACTCATCCATTTGTGAGACACCGCCATTCCCTGTGTTGTTGCTCATTCAGTATATACTACGGTGTGTATTCCCTTTCCCTTTGCCAAAGTGTCACAAAGTTAAGTCAGTTAAGTCATCCCTTAGCTTAGCCAGTTATTTTAGCCTTCACCCTTCACTAGCAAATTGATCACAGCTATGAAGTGAGTATGGTCTTGAAAGTCCGGTCTGAGTAATAATAATAATTAATGACATTATATATTTGGATTTAGATCGCCAGTAATGATTACTTTGTGTTATAATTGTTATTTGAATAAGTTGTAGAGCATGCATTAACCTTTGACACTTTGCAGCAGCTTCTGATGATAGATCTGAGTTATATTTGGTCATGTTGACTTGGTCAAACCTAGTTTGACCAAAGTGAACCAAAGGACATGAGATGGTTGGACCTTGTGATGATATGGATTGATGATATATGGCCTATGTACATGTACATGATGATTCTATGCAGCAGCTACAGGGTTATGATGATGATTCATGGTTTACAGCATTATTTGATCATTTACAGATTATTATTATTTGACCTGTTCCGGTATATTGGATATATATTTTGATCATGCAAAGATTCATATGGTGTATGAGTACACATCTTGCATAGATTTGGACCTTCTGAGTCCAATGAGACAGTCTGTTTTCAGTTCCGGGCACTTACAGTGATGATTGAGCCTTAGTAGGCTATCCCAGTGCAGTTTTGGTTTGTCGGAGACCCTGTCAGAGCAGATGTGATTTTTATCCGGTTGACCTAGGGCGATGTGCTTGGAGGGGGTGGTCCAGCCACTTGTTTTTACCATATTACCCACCTCTCGGACACACTGGTGCCCTCACCTTGACAGCGCAGGCACTCCAGGAGGCAGTTTGGGGCAGTTTCACGCTTCCCGAGGCATTTCAGGATTGGTAGAAATGGCTATTGAGGAATTCGATTTGGGCTACTGAGGCAATGTTTTGGCATGGGATGATCGGTGATGATGGGTTGATGTCTTCCACACCTCCTCCAACAGTTTTAGCTTCATCGGGGCCCGCATCCATCACTTATGGCACTTTCTAATGATTTCTGAGGTCTTTTGAGGCCTACGATTTGACCATAGAGGCACGATTTGGTATATTGATGATTATTTTATTATTATTGTGCTATGGGGATTGACCAAGGGTGTCTAATATTACCCCTTGGACCCACCATAAGCTTCCTATTATATTTTGTCATCATGATTTGGTGGGATTCCCCTCTTCTAGGGCGATTTTGTCCACTTATGTTATATTTTATTAGTGATCCATGTATTTTATTGTTGAGCTCATCTCAACCATTGATTAGACATTTGTATCTTTTAATCTTAGCCACTCATTCAAAAAGTGGTTAGGATTTTGATGCCTCTCCTTCCTATTTAAATGAGAGAGCTTCTCATTGTAAAAGGGACTGGTGGCTCTGGATTATTGGAATAGAAAATTATTATTGCATCTATCTCCAGTGTTGTGGTGAATGTTTTTGGTGTTCGTTCGTAAGATCTAGCCATTGGATTGCCTTGAAATTGTAGATCCATACTCTCACTTGCTTAAACCACTTGTATCTAAAGTTTGGATGCCATTGGACTTGTCTTGACCCCACTTATCCCACTTTTAGGCCTCCTTGGGTAAAGTCGCACCACCTTGGAGAAGTGAGTTGTCCCACTTCTAGGATACGGGTACATGAGATCTTTGTGTATTTGGAACGGGCATAATTCAAAACCTAGGTCTAGTAGGTCACCTTGTCAAATCTTGCCTTGGGGATAGCATTCCTTGTTTTAAGGGATTGTGGTCCACTTAGGGTAAAACATTAAATCTCTAGATCTAGACCTATTCATCCATCAAGACTTTAATTGCCCACTTTTCTCATGCAATAGGAGTTCTTAACCACAAGTTAACCTTACTTTGACTCCATTATCCCAATTCCCAAGGCACTGGTTTCTTTCCAAGTCAATTCGACTTTCCTAGATTGTTGGATTAACTTGTGGTTTGACCTTTGTATGGTGAACTAAACCCTTTGATGTCCTCATGTATCATGATCAAGCTTGTCACTTGTACTAGTTAGCCCCAATTCAACCCCTAAACTACCCTGCATTGGACACGGTTCCCAAGGCAGTGGATTTTCTCACATTGAACTAGTACTTTAATCCTGGATCCTATCACAAGTCACTCTCGAATCAATAATGAACCAAAGCTATACTCACTAAACCCCTCATTTGTCTTGTGACTTAATCCTAAGGTCTAGGATAAACCATACACCTTACTTCACTTAGAATTAACTTGATTTGGTGTCTTGGTTTTGATCTCTCCTGTCGGGAGTAGATCGGGTCTCCCCCTTTGTTGTCTGAGCTAAATAACATAAAGTGAAGGTTGCCTCGACTGGCGTGACAACCATCTATTGGAGGTCGAGGTGATCGTGGTTGCACCTTTTGAGTTGCCCTTCCCTATTACCATCCATGAGTGGATACATCCATAGGGGTAACTACAGTTTAGGTGATAACATTTTGGCGCCGTTGCCGGGGAGGCAATAGCCTACCTTGGTTCGACATACCTTTCTTAAAGCCCTCTCATTCTCTTTGCCTAGCATTTTGGGTATTGAAAGGCATAGGGCTTACCTCGGACAAACTAGTAGTCATTATTCACTCTCTCCTGCATATACAATGACACATATCTTGGTAGAGGAGTTTAAATCTACCTGGCGACTCCCAATCGTGACTTCGCTGAGGAGAGAGCTCATTTACATCCTTACAACACCTAGAACTATGCCTTGCGCCACTTATTCAAAGAACGATATGATTTTGAAAATGATGACTGAAATGAGTGGTCTAATTCGAAACCTGAATGGGGTAGTTCTCAAAAAACAAAGTGAGAACATCAAACGCCATGAACCTTTCTATAAAACCTCTGAGGGTGTGTATACCAATGAATATCTTCAAACTAGGTCTACAAGCAAGCTTCTGATGGTCGAGTAGTAACTAGGTCTCAAGCAAAGAATAATTTGAAAGATATAGATAAGAGCAAAACTACTGTGAAAGGAAATTCCCTTGACCAAAGGAATATCACTCGTAGAGTCCCAACTCAAACTCCAAACATTCCTCCTAAAGAAATTCTAAAGAAAAATGATCAACCCAGAAGGTTGTCTCCTCAAGTCACCAAGAAGGTAACAAGTTCAAGCCCTGCTAAACCCCAGGCTAGGGAGCCAGTGCAAAGAAAGCAAGTGAATACTCCTAGCAAAGAGGTTTCCCCTATAACACAAGAAAAGCTGAATTCAAATATATTGGGAAAACTCTCTGGATCCTCTGTCATGTTATCTTTGAAAGACTTGGTAGTTATCCCTTCTGTTAGAGCACAGGTAATGCATTTATTGGGTCTAAAAATAAATACCAAGGATCAAGAAAAGGCTTGCAACTTAAAGATTGACTTGAGTAACTTCTTATCCAAACCCAATATCCCTGTGCCCTTGGAGGAACTTTTGAAAATCCCTTCATACTTTAATCAAGCAACTAAATTCTTAGGAATCGAGCCTAAAGTCAAGAATCCTGTGAAATTAACAACTGAGGATGACCCCCCCATTATGATTCAAAGTGTAATTGATAAAGGTAGGGGTCACCCCCCTTTTTATATTGCTTTGGAGATCAATCAATTGATATTACATAACTATATGTTAGATTCAGGAGCAGAAGTAAATATTATGCCTCTAAAGGTCATGGAACAATTGGAGCTAAAACCATCCAGAGAGTATAGAAATGTGTGTGGGATGGATTCTAGGCCTGTTAAGTCAAAAGGTATGATTGAGAATCTCAAGATGAAGTTGGCTGCTTATCCTGCAATTGAGATAAATATGAATGTTTTGGTTTTAGATATTCCCGACGCATGGGGGATGTTGCTATCAAGGGAATGGGCTGCCAAATAAGGAGGAAGTATCCAAATGGATTTATCTTATGCAACCATTCCTATTGGGGGAAAAGCTTCTTATAGATTGATGAATGAAAAACCTATGACAGAGCATGTAGAAACCCCCGACTATTTGTTTGAAGAGGCTATGCGTCCCACTGAGGAAGTTGGAAATTATATGGTGATGGCTAACTTTTGGGAAGAGCCCCGGCAACATCCTTTTCCTCCTAGTCAAGTTTGGAAAATGCATTTTGATGGGGCTAAATCTAAGCATGGTGCTGGAGCTGGAATTGTCCTTACATCGCCTTCTGGGGAAGAAAAATTATTTGCATATCGTCTTGAATTTGAGTGCACAAACAATGTAGCTGAGTATGAGGCATTGCTTCTAGGGTTAGAGATTTGCCGCGAACAAAAGATTAAATGTCTAAATGTAACAGGAGACTCTGATTTGATTGTGTCCCAAGTGAAGAACCAGTTTGCAGCCAAAAATAATAGGCTTAGGGATTACCGAAATGCTGTTTGGGATACCATAGAAATGTTTGATGCCTTTGCAATACGAACGGTCCCAAGAGAAGAGAATACCCTGGCCGATCCATTATCAGTAATAGCATGTACCTTTGAAACTCCAGATCATCTCAGGGATAAAGAGTATAAGGTTGAAGTAATATTTAGACCATCGGTTCCTGATAATCAAGATCATTGGCAAATCTTTGATAATGATGCACAGATCATTGCATTCTTGCAAAACACTGAAAATTTTCAGAATTGCAATGTGAATTTGGAAGATAAATTTAATGGTTCTTCTATTCAAAATTTTGATGTTATGAAATTAGCAATATCTCTAGAGAAAAATTTCAACAGGCATGATGAATACAAAGGTAAAAGAGCTGAACCGATAGATGAGGTTATAGAGATAAATATTGGAACCTCAGTTTCTCCCAGAATGATTAGGATAGGAAAGAATGCCTCCCCAGAAGAAAGAAAGGCGATTGTAAACCTAATTAGGAAGTATAGAGATATTTTTGCCTGGGCATATGATAAACTCAAAACTTTTGATCCTGAAATTATTGAGCATACTATCCCTTTGCATGAAGGAGCTAAAACTTATAGGCAAAAGTTAAGAAATGTCAATCCTAAACTTGCTCCCTTGATTAAGAAAGAGCTTGAGAAAATGTTGGCAGCCGGAATTATCCAACCTGTTTAACACACTACTTGGGTTTCTAACCCAGTGATTGTAAGAAAGAAAAGTGGTGAAATCAGGGTATGTATTGATTTCAGAAACCTAAACCAAGCATCCCTTAAGGACAATTACCCTTTGCCAAATATGGAAAATTTGTTGCAGAGTGTTACTGGGGCAGGTATGTTGTCAATGTTGGATGGTTTTTCGGAGTATAATCAGGTACGTATTAGAAAGGAAGACAGAGATAAGACAACTTTTACTACTCCATGGGGAACTTTCCAATATATAAGAATGCCATTCGGGTTATTAAATGCCGGTTCCACTTTTCAAAGAGCTATGGATCAAGCATTTAGTGATTTGATTGGGAAAATCATTGCCATTTATCAGGATGACGTAACAGTGTTTTCCAAGGAACGAGGAGACCATATAGAACATTTGAGAAGAGTTTTTTAGCGTTGCAGAAAGTTTGGCATATCTTTGAATCCCAAAAAGTCAACTTTTGGAGTAGATGAGGGTAAGTTATTAGGACATATTGTGTCAAAAGAAGGTATCAGAATCGACCCAGAACGTGTCCAGACCATCAATGCTATTGCAGCACCCCATAATGTGGCCACCTTGCAATCTTTCTTTGGTAAAATAAACTTTGTCTGAAGATTCATTCCAAACTTGGCAGAATTGGCCAAACCATTAAATGCCCTTCTTAAAAAGGATGTGAAGTTTGTATGGGATAAAGAGTGTGAATCATCTTTTACCAAGCTTAAAAAGGTCATTTCGACCTCCCCCGTGTTAGCTTGTCCTAATTACAATAAAGAGCTCATGATTTACTCGTATGCTTCGGAAGATACTATTGCTGGTGTGTTATTACAAAAAAATGATGAAAACCATGAACAACCTATAGCCTTTATGAGTAAAAATTTGAGAGATGCTGAACTGAAATACACCACAACTGAAAAGCAAGCTTATGCCTTAGTTAAAGCCTTGAAACATTTTAGAACTTATGTGGGATATTCCAAAATTAAGGCATATGTACCTTATCAAGCAGTAAAGGATGTTCTATCACAAGCAGATGGTATAGGTGTGAGAGGAAATTGGATTTCACGTATACAAGAATATGATTTAGAGATTAAGCCAATCAAGATTGTGAAGGGTCAAGGGTTAGCTCAACTTTTAACTGAAAAGGGAGACAACATGGTAAATATGATAAGTGAAAAGGATCCTTGTATTTTAAACATTGATGAAGAGCATGAATAGTACAAAGATGTTGTATATTTCTTGAGAAACTTGTCATGTCCTGATCACCTGGTAGATCATCAAAGAAGGGCATTAAGGCTAAAAGCTTAAAAGTATGTTTTAACCCAGGATGGATTGGGATGGAGGAATCCTGATGGGATAATCCTGAAATGTGTTAACCTGGAAGAGCCCAAAACCATTATAAACGAGATGCACTCAGGATTATGTGGTGGTCATTATGCTCCAAGAACAACTGCTGCAAAAATCATGAGAGCAGGGTATTACTGGCCAACACTCTTTAAGGATGTACATGCTTATATTAGGGTATGCCAAGAATGTCAATTTTTCTCAGGAAAACCAACATTGCCTGCCTTACCTTTAAATCCGGTAGTGGTTGAAGCTCCTTTTCAACAATGGGGTATGGATTTTGTAGGCCCTTTTAATGAAAATTCAAGCAATGGATATAAGTACATGTTGACCTGCACGGATTACTTTACTCATTGGGTAGAAGCTATTCCAACCAAGAAGGCCACAGCCGAAGTTGTTGTGAAGTTTTTGGAAGAAAATATTGTGTCAAGATACGGTTGCCCTGTAAAACTAACAATAGATAATGCCCCAACTTTCAGTAAAATAGAAATGTCTACCTTTTGCATGAATCATGGAATCACCCTCTCTCATTCTTCAAACTATTACCCACAGGGAAATGGTCTCGCCGAATCAAGTAACAAAAATCTAATTAGGCTGTTGAAAAGAATGGTGGGTGAAAATAAGAAAAGTTGGGACGTAAAGTTAAAATATGTTTTGTGGGCAGATCGAACAACAGTGAAAAGGATTACAGGAAAATCTCCTTTTGAGTTAGTATATGGACAAGACTGTAGATTGCCAATAAATTTGCAAATACCCGTTTATGAATTATTGCAGCAGTGCACCTCAAATACAGAAGCAATGCAAGGTAGAATTGATAAATTAGTTGAACTAGATGAAAAGAGAAGGAATGCACTCGATAAGATGCTCATAGAACAAGAAAGGGTAAAAGGTACATTTGATCAAAATACTAGAAGTACTACCTTTGGTATAGGAGATATAGTTTTATTATGGGATAAGCATAAGGAGAAACCAGGAAATCACACGAAGTTGGAAAGTTTATGGAAAGGTCCATATAAAATAAGTAGTCTGGCTGGAAAAGGGTCTATTGTCCTTGAAACTTTGGATGGAGATGAAGTTGAGTTGCCTGTAAATGGGAGGATGTTGAAACATTACTTTCCTCCTATCAACCTTGAATGACCAAGTCTTGCCTTGCCTGATAGATTAGAGTAGGTAGGAAACCAAATAAGCCTACTTGGGCAGTAGTTAGTCTTTTCAGCCATTGAGTCTGGCACCTTGTTTATTTCTAAGCTCCTTTGTAAGCTCCTAGTTTAATTGAGTAACTGTCATTTTTCTTTTTCCTGCACAATAAATTTCAAATTTTGCAAATTATGTTAGTAGTTTAATTTACTTTCTGCATTCATATTTCTGACATAGAATAGATTTTTTTTCAATTGGTTCTATATTTTTCCCACACATGCGGCATGAGGTATTTTTAATGTTTGTGAATGCAGAAATAGGTGGCCTAAAAAAAAAGCTGGAAGCAAAATGGTAGAGTGCTGGATCGTGGATTCGAGTAGCAGAGTTCGGGGACTAGAGATTCTGAGGTTCTCAAGCGCTCATTTCAGCAGAGCACTTGTCCCAGCCGGAGCCAGATGTTATCACATATATAGTAGTCGGGCTACCATACATTATTTTTCTGATTCCAATACACTATTCAGCCAGTTCCCTTACATTTGAGATGCTGAGATAAGCATCTATATTGGATCACTATCAGATTTTGGACAGCAGTTGTATTCCCCATGCCATGACTGAGTCTCAGGACACTCAGTAAGATGACCGACGTAGCCATTATACCATTTGTACAGAGCAGTCAGTAGTGCCCGGAGTTACAGCAGCAGTTTCAGAGGATAGATGATGGTACAGGTGATGAGCATTCAGGTATATGACTCAACAGGTATATCATTGTGTTATGGTTATATTGCTTTTATATTTATTCTTATAGCATGTCTTAGCACTTAGTGTCATGATCTGGCGATCATATAGATATGTGGACCTGGTTGATCTTATTATATATACTATATTGTCCCTACTCAGACTTAGAAGTTCACTATTCATACTCATTGGTTTTACCCTCCTTAGGGAGAATAGAGGTGATCATTCTACCATACCTTGGCTTGCTACTGTTGGCTCCATTATTCATTGTCTTCATCCATCCATTGCCTAACTTTTAGTTTATCATCCTGACTTACTACTTGACTAGTGGCATGGAGGACTTTTCCCCACTGTAGCCTCTGTATTGGATGAGCTTCCATGTTTATTGTGTCTCGGCTCTGAGTTGGTGACAAAACTTACCTATGGTGAGTTGGAGTTCCTTGGAATTCCCCCTAGTCACTAAAGTTGTGTTGGCTAAACCAGAAACTTTTAGTGCTGCCATGAATACAAAATCTGGAAAAAATGAAATGCTATATCTTGTATGAAAAGCCCGTTCATGCAATGTGTTTCTAAACACACATGAATGAAAGGCATGCCAAATGAAAATGGCCATGAAAATAAAATGTTATATCTTTTGAAAATGTAAAATACCTAGGTAAACAAGCTATCTGTGACATACCTAGAAGTGCTCAAGTAAACAAGTGCCTTAAAAACACACCTGCAGCAGAAAGCCTAAAATAAATGTAAATCTATGCAATGTGATTATAAACACACATAGATCAAAGGCTATGGAAACTTCAGGCCCAAAAAGCAATGGAACTTAAATGCTATATCAAAACAATTGCTAGCCTTATTTGTATTATGGATTGTTCGCATCTGTTAAAGGTGAATAAACCCTCTTTGAACAACTCATCCATTTGTGAGACACCGCCATTCCCTGTGTTGTTGCTCATTCAGTATATACTACGGTGTGTATTCCCTTTCCCTTTGCCAAAGTGTCACAAAGTTAAGTCAGTTAAGTCATCCCTTAGCCTAGCCAGTTATTTTAGCCTTCACCCTTCACTAGCAAATTGATCACAGCTATGAAGTGAGTATGGTCTTGAAAGTCCAGTCTGAGTAATAATAGTAATTAATGACATTATATATTTGGATTTAGATCGCCAGTAATGATTACTTTGTGTTATAATTGTTATTTGAATAAGTTGTAGAGCATGCATTAACCTTTGACACTTTGCAGCAGCTTCTGATGATAGATCTGAGTTATATTTGGTCATGTTGACTTGGTCAAACCTAGTTTGAACAAGGTGAACCATAGGACATGAGATGGTTGGACCTTGTGATGATATGGATTGATGATATATGGCCTATGTACATGTACATGATGATTCTATGCAGCAGCTACAAGGTTATGATGATGATTCATGGTTTACAGCATTATTTGATCATTTACAGATTTTTATTATTTGACCTGTTCCGGTATATTGGATATATATTTTGATCATGCAAAGATTCATATGGTGTATGAGTACACATCTTGGATAGATTTGGACCTTCTGAGTCCAATGAGACAGTCTGTTTTCAGTTCCGGGCACTTACAGTGATGATTGAGCCTTAGTAGGCTATCCCAGTGCAGTTTTGGTCTGTCAAAGACCCTGTCAGAGCAGATGTGATTTTTATCCAATTGACCTAGTGCGATGTGCTTGGAGGGGGTGGTCCAGCCACTTGTTTTTACCATATTACCCACCTCTCGGACACACTGGTGCCCTCACCTTGACAGCGCAGGCACTCCAGGAGGCAGTTTGGGGCAGTTTCACGCTTCCCGAGGCATTTCAGGATTGGTAGAAATGGCTATTGAGGAATTCGATTTGGGCTACTGAGGCAATGTTTTGGCATGGGATGATCGGTGATGATGGGTTGATGTCTTCCACACCTCCTCCAGCAGTTTCAGCTTCATCGGGGCCCGCATCCATCACTTATGGCACTTTCTGATGATTTCTGAGGTCTTTTGAGGCCTACGATTTGACCATAGAGGCACGATTTGGTATATTGATGATTATTTTATTATTATTGTGCTATGGGGATTGACCAAGGGTGTCTAAAATTACCCCTTGGACCCACCATAAGCTTCCTATTATATTTTGTCATCATGATTTGGTGGGATTCCCCTCTTCTAGGGCGATTTTGTCCACTTATGTTATATTTTATTAGTGATCCATGTATTTTATTGTTGAGCTCATCTCAACCATTGATTAGACATTTGTATCTTTTAATCTTAGCCACTCATTCAAAAAGTGGTTAGGATTTTGATGCCTCTCCTTCCTATTTAAATGAGAGAGCTTCTCATTGTAAAAGGGACTGGTGGCTCTGGATTATTGGAATAGAAAATTATTATTGCATCTATCTCCAGTGTTGTGGTGAATGTTTTTGGTGTTCGTTCGTTGGTTTTTCCTTTGCACTGAGTTATTGGAGATCTTGTTTGCCATATCTTTTGTACCACATTTTTGCATCTACAGGTGGAGGCCGATTTGCTTTAAGGAGGAAGTATTGGTAGGGGAAGACTCTCCCTACTTCTTCTTTGGATCTCTTCGTTGGTAACAGGGAGTATTACTGTCCCAGGACCTTCTATTCTATGTTATCATTGCATTTTACTTGTATTTCCTCCATACTTGACCTCTCTGATTGAAATCGATTTTCCTTGGATTGACAGGTAGAGGAGGGCACACTTGTGGGCTAGGGCATCAATTTGGCCAGCAAAATCAAGAATTTCTCATTTGATCTCTCCGGGAATCTTCCTCAACATCAAAGCATCTCTCTTTATCACTCAGGTATGATCTCAAGGTAAGTTCTATCTCCATGATCTATCCACTTGTCTAAAATATTTAAAACCCTAATCAGTCAAAACCCCATTTTTACATTTTTTCAGATCTACTAAGATCTAGTGGCTTCTTCGGTAAGATATTGAAAACCCACCTCTATAGTATCCACGGCATCCCGGATCTATAGTTTGGTGAGGATTGGCCTCCATTTGACCCTCTTCCCAAGGCATTTAGCCTCTCCAAGCAAGGGCGCACTTCCTAGTTTGGTGGGTTGACCTAGATCTAGTATGTGGGTAGTTGAGATCCCGCTTGATTCATGATCTACACATCCAATAACCTACCCCCAGATTGTCACTTTTCTGATTTCTACCTTGTGGGCCCTATTCCACATTTTAAGGGATTTAATCCCCATTTTGGACCACTTGGTATATTCAAACTCAGATCTAGTAAGATCTAGCCATTGGATTGCCTTGAAATTGTAGATCCATACTCTCACTTGCTTAAACCACTTGGATCTAAAGTTTGGATGCCATTGGACTTGTCTTGACCCCACTTATCCCACTTTAGGCCTCCTTGGGTAAAGTCGCACCACCTTGGAGAAGTGAGTTGTCCCACTTCTAGGATACGGGTACATGAGATCTTTGTGTATTTGGAACGGGCATAATTCAAAACCTAGGTCTAGTAGGTCACCTTGTCAAATCTTGCCTTGGGGATAGCATTCCTTGTTTTAAGGGATTGTGGTCCACTTAGGGTAAAACATTAAATCTCTAGATCTAGACCTATTCATCCATCAAGACTTTAATTGCCCACTTTTCTCATGCAATAGGAGTCCTTAACCACAAGTTAACCTTACTTTGACTCCATTATCCCAATTCCCAAGGCACTGGTTTCTTTCCAAGTCAATTCGACTTTCCTAGATTGTTGGATTAACTTGTGGTTTGACCTTTGTATGGTGAACTAAACCCTTTGATGTCCTCATGTATCATGATCAAGCTTGTCACTTGTACTAGTTAGCCCCAATTCAACCCCTAAACTACCCTGCATTGGACACGATTCCCAAGGCAGTGGATTTTCTCACATTGAACTAGTACTTTAATCCTGGATCCTATCATAAGTCACTTTCGAATCAATAATGAACCAAAGCTATACTCACTAAACCCCTCATTTGTCTTGTGACTTCATCCTAAGGTCTAAGATAAACCATACACCTT
The DNA here is from genome assembly GCA_027924585.1 of Larix kaempferi. Lineage (NCBI taxonomy): Eukaryota > Viridiplantae > Streptophyta > Pinopsida > Pinales > Pinaceae > Larix > Larix kaempferi. Next base: position 3,157,393 of record BSBM01000238.1, on the reverse strand, counting down.
ACTTCACTTAGAATTAACTTGATTTGGTGTCTTGGTTTTGATCTCTCCTGTCGGGATTAGATCAGGTCTCCCCCTTTGTTGTTTGGGCTAGATAACATAAAGTGAAGGTTGCCTTGACTGGTGTGACAACCATCTATTGGAGGTCGAGGTGATCGTGGTTGCACCTTTTGAGTTGCCCTTCCCTATTGCCATCCATGAGCGGGATACATCCATACGGGTAACTACAGTTTAGGTGATAACAGTACCATTTACACCCCTTAACTCCACCTTGTGGGTCCTATTTGAACCATTTCCATATCCCAAGGAAGTGGGTCCCACATGTGTACTTCATGGTACTAGATCTTGTCATCTTACTTCATCATGTGGCCTAAGTCATTTGATGGTTGAAATACTAATCACTTCTTAAGCCTCCTTCAACCATACTTAAACTTCTAGGTCCACCTAACCTTGCATTGGTTTCCGTAACTTGTCATTTACATATCCCTAGGAACCTTTGTTTGGGTCCAATCATCTTTGATTGGTTATAGGGTCTCCCCCTAGGTCTTGATTCATCTTGATCTAAAGTGAAGAGTGCCTCGGTTAACGTGACTCCCAGCTTGCATTGGGAACCGTGGCATCTCTTGGGTCACCTCTTTAGTTGTCCATCTCCTCTACCATCCCGGATGGGATACCACTAGGGACAACTACAAGTTGTGTGATAATAGGTATTTTACATCAACACGCAATTCACCTTGGATCTAGCATTTTCTGATTTTAGTCATTGGGATATTTTCATTGGTTGATAATCTTCCATCAATAAGCCTCTCAACGTGTTCTTTAACCCTTATCTCAGTGGCCATCTGTTAGAAAAGTTAACACTGGAGGTCCTCCTTGTGTTTTTGATGTTTTGACATGGGGGGGACTAAGTTGTGTTTCCTAGGTGACCTTTTTAATGTAAAGTGATGTTATGTTATTAAAGTGAGTTTATACTTTATGACTTTAAGTTGTGGGACCCAATGTATTTAATGTGCATTTAATTATTAATATGTATTTATTAATATGCATTAAATGTGAACCTTTGATCATGAGATTAAATCCTAGCCATTAATGAGGTAGTTAGGAAGTTAGGGTTAGTTTGGGAAGAAATGAAGTATAAAGGTGAACCTAGGGAAAGGAAAAAGACATCAAGGAAGAGAGATCAGATTGAAGAAGAGTCTTTTCAAGATAGAATTATAGCACATTTCTCAAGAAACTCAGTAGATATAAGTGTCTTGATTTCCAAAGTTGTCAAACTATTTTTTGCACATTTCCCAAGGCAGATTAACAGGGTCGTACAACAGCAGCAATCTGGCATGTGGCACAGATTCTAAGGCAATTATGGGCGCATTTAATGCCAGTCTGATAGGGTCGTACAACAACAATAAATCTGGCATGTGTGGCACGAATTTCGAGGCAACAATGCATTAAATATCAGTTGGACTGGGTTGTACAACAACGGGTTGGCATATGTGAGAGGCCGTACATCGGTTTATGGGCACAAAAATCGAGGCAATAGTAATGTCTGAGATAAGTTGTCTTGTATTTGCTAGTTTGATTCTCCAAGGGAAAAGTTAAATTTCTGTAAGCAAACTTTCAGATTGCTCTTTATCAATCAAATCATCTCTTTGGGTTTTCCCCTGTGGGGCTTTTGCCCTAGGCATTGCCCTAAATTGAAGTGTTCATATTTCTAACAGTGGCCAAGTATTTCTTTTGCTTTCGTGTTTACTATTCAAGTTAAAAATTAGAGTGTTGATAAGTTAACTAAGAAGAATAATAAACCCTAATTAAGCTAAGTGTTTGATTAAATGTGTCAATGAAGAATTTACTATTTTAATCAAAATTTCTTCGTGGTATCAGAGTAGGGCAATAAGTAGAGGGTTTAATTGCAGTGATTTCAAGGTTGAGCATATTGCTTGTGATAGTTGCATACTTGAATTTTGGGGTTGTTAGACTTCTTGTTATTTTTTGGTTGTTGAAAGGGTTTACTGAAAATGATAAGCATTAGGTACGAAGATAGGTTGGACAGGGTGTCCAACTACCTTCAATGGAAGGTCAGAATGACAGCCGTACTTAAGGAAAACATAATCTGGAAGTTTGTCAACACTACAGTAACTAAACCCAATGACACAGATGAACTTGGAGCCCATGAAATGCTTGAGGCTAGATCACAAAGAATCATCCTAGATGGAGTGAAAGATCACTTGATTCCTCACTTGGTAGAGAAAAAGACTGCCAAAGATATAATCGGCTATTTGAAGCTAAAAATGAGAATAGGAAGATGGCACTCTGTGACAAACTACATAATGTTAAAATGACTAAGGATGACAATGTTACCTCTTACTTAACTAAGGTTGCCCAAGTCAGAGATGAATTAGCTGCAGTAGAAGTCATTCCAAACTCGAAACTAGTACGGATAGCTCTAAGGGGTTTTACAAAGGAATGGGATGTGTTTGTCAAATGTGTTGTTGGGAGAGAGAAGCTTCCTAGCTGGAGTAGGTTGTGGGATGATTTTACCTAGGAGGAGATTCGTGAGGGATCTCGGACAGATGTTGACACAGAAGAGAATGTTGCTCTTACAACCAAAGCAAAGAACAAGAAGAAGAAGAAGAAGAAGGACTTAAGCAAAGCCCGTTGCTTTTCGTGCAACCGGTTTGGTCATTTTGCATCCAACTGTCCTGAGAAGAAAGAAAAGAAGGATGTAGCAGCAACAACCACAGTTGAAGAGTATGCTGCTCAGTTTCAGAAAGAGTTCTCTTTGGCATCTTTCGATTCCAGTATAGGTAGTTCCGGTGCTCAAAGTGCCTGGATAATTGTCAATGGATCAACTAGACATATAACTGGTATGTGGAGTGCATTTCAGAGTATTATTGAGACAGGGCCTAAATACTTTGTGGACACAGGTATGGATCTTCCTCAAGTAGCAGTCAAAGGAGTTGGAACAATCAAATTCTGACTTGAGTTAGATGAATTCCTGGAGTTAGAGGGAGTTCTCTTTGTTTTGGGGCTTAGAGTTGGTAGACTCTCGGTAACAACCCTAGAGGATGTTGGATATGGGATGTTTGTCAGGTCAGGTCATGTATTTCTATATACAATGGGGCATCCAGACAGTTCTTTTCTGATTGGTGGTAGAAGAGACAGGTTGTATATACTTCGTGGCGAATTGATGTATGCAGAGTCCATATGGTTATCAGAGTCAAAGGATGAGGCGGAGGCCGTAGGTGTTCAGTTTATGCTTCCAGGTGAAGAGAAGAATTCTCTTTAGAGTACTGGCAGGAGACTCAACCAATACGATGTTGATGAGCAAGTACAGGACAGGAGAGCAAAGTCTCCTCAGAGTTCAAAGTTCACAGTGGTCTTCAGGCACTTATCTCCAAGTCAGATTCCAGAGCAACAGGGAGCAGTGACCCAAGCGGAGGAGATTCAGATGGTGTCAGAAGGACCTCCCTTGTTAGGAGGGAGTGTTAGAAAAGTTAACTCTGGAGGTTCTCCTTATGTTTTTGATGTTTTGACATGGGGGGGACTAAGTTGTGTTTCCTAGGTGACTTTTTTAATGTAAAGTGTTGTTATGTTATTAAAGTGAGTTTAGACTTTATGACTTAAGTTGTGGGACCCAATGTATTTAATGTGCATTTAATTATTAATATGTATTATTAATGTGCATTAAATGTGAACCCTTGATCATGAGAGTAAATCCTAGCCATTAATGAGTTAGTTAAGAAGTTAGGTTAGTTTGGGAAGAAATAAAGTATAAAGGTGAACCTAGGGAAAGGAAAAAGACATCAAGTAAGGAAGAGAGATCGGATTGAAGAAGAGTCTTTTCAAGATAGAATCATAGCACAGTTCTCAAGAAATCATCTACCTTATCCAAGGTACTAAGTCAAGATACCATTGTATGCATTAGCTGATATTCAGTGCTTGTATGTCTTGTCTGTAGAGTTAGTATCCCCAGGCTAGCTAGGGTCTCCCCCTTGGTCTTGCTTTTAGCTTGATCTAAAGCGACAAGAGCCCATCCGACGTGACAACTACTCCAACAGTAGTGGATGAGGCCCTTGCAGTGTCACTTGATTTAGTTGCCTTTCCTCTACCATCCTAGATAGGATCCCTCTTAGAAGCAGCTACAATCTAGGTGATAACATGACCTCTTTGTTAGAATGGCCTCCATGTATACCTCTGGTGTCTCGGCTCTAAAGTGTGTGATAAAGCCTTCTAACCCCGTTAATCTCCTTCTACTTGTAGTCCCCTATGGATTGAGTGCGAGCAAAGGTTGGCCTAATCACCAGAAGTGTTCCCTTGAGTCTTGAAACAAATCTTCCCTTCCATGAAATTGGTTAGTGGCTGGGTGGGTAGGTACTCCTTGAATTACGAAGTTAAGCCTACGTGCTCCAAAAAGGCATTAATGTGGCAACTTCGTCGCACCTATGGACAATGGCTGGAAGCGGTACTGTTATCACAAACATTGTAGCTGGAGCTACCATGATGCAGACCTGATTTTTCCAGTCCATTGAGCCAGTCCTGTGGTTGAGATGAGCCTATTTTTCAGCAGTGATGTATATTTCTGAGCCAGCAGCAGCAGTTTGCCCCCTTGTTATCACTAATCCTGCATGACCCCATTGAGAGGATTCTGGTGTAGTCATGGTTCATACAATGCAGAGCAGTTAGCCGATGATGTCCTTTGCCCATGGTCGTTAAATTTCATACATTCATAGCATAAAAATTCAATTGCATAAACAGGATCACTAGAAGAAAGACAAAGCACAAAACAATAACAACAGAGTTTATCCTCGGAAACCCAACAACATTCGTATAGAGATGATAATTCTGAGATCAGAGTACAATCATAAAAGAGAAAAGATGGAAATGCTTTCCAAAAGTAGAAACCCCAAAATAGTCTTCTTCTCCAGCAAATGTGAACTTCTCTCTTTCCAAGTGATGCGTGTTACCGGCTGAATTGCACATCAGCTCGACTTCAGTGAGCCGCCAGTATTGCACAATTATTTGTGCTTATCAGAGTTCAAATGTTCCATCCTTGGCCTATTATAGGCCATCTTTTTCATTTTTTGTAATGCATGACCATGCCCCACGGGGTTTGTAATAACGTGTGCTAGCATGGTGGTCTTTGAGTGACTCGGTCCCCTAGGACTTGTCAACCAAAGAAGGTATTCCACGGAGTTTTTTCCCTTGTCGATTATGCTTTTCCTTTAGCCGAGTATAATCGATGAGGTTTTCTCCTGCACCTCCAAAGCCGAAATGCCCAAAGTGGCGGTTAGGCCTTAGGAGATTATTAGAATCCATTTTGTAACATTTATAAACATGCTAGATGCTAAAATAATGTCGTTTGGTCATGAACTAGGTCCCCCTGAAGTTTTAGTCAGTTCCGAGAAAAATAATTTTTCGCATTTTTAAACCATTTTTAATGCTTTAAATGAAAAAATTCAAAAGGTGATAAAAGTGTGATACGGAGTCAAAATTTGGCGCAAGGATGCTCGTTTTCAAGCTCAGAGCATCCTCTTTACCTTGGATTCTGGTCTTCTTATGTTTTGGGCGACCAAAAACGCCCCGTGGAGCAGTTTTTCCTATCAGAGCTACAAAGTGGCATTTTAATGCTAAAATGCATCAAAATGCACCATTATCAAAATATTAAAAAATTAAAAATTGGTATTTGGCACATGCCAAATGACATGGCATGAGGTCATGAATGGTAGGCGACTAAGTGAAAAGGTTAAAGCATTACGTAATAAGTCATGTGGTGGGCTATTATCTTATATCCAAAGTTTGTGAGGTTAAGTGTGCGCCCTCTATCTTCACGTGGGCATCATCCACAAGGGCAGCTCGCGATTGGATATGATGGAGTGCGCCTACCTCATGAAGAGGTGGCGCTAGGTCTTGGGCTTGGCTTCCAATCGTGGGCCAATCAACGTTGGAACCTCACGTCAACCACCTCATCAAGCCATTGTGCCATCCTTCACGTGGGCCATTCTTCTCCACACGGCAGCCATCTCTTGGTTGTGGTATTAACGAGGAGGGATACGCCTACCTCTCTTGACGTGGTGCATATCCCTTGGCTTGGCTATGCAATCAAATGCCAATCAACACCAACAAACTTTTGTTTAACTCCCTCATCAGGAATTCGCCCTCCTTAGGGTTTTGTTCATTCCTTTGCATGTAAATTGTTATTTAAGCAAGCTTATGCCCTCTCTTTCACTAATGGGTGTTAAGAGGCAAAGCTCTGCTCTTGTAATATTTTTGAGAACTATCTGAGAATAAAGAGACTTTGGAGGTCGAAATTTTGTCTTTCTGTTTGATGTGTGGATGCATGGTTGATGTGTTAAACGAAGGAGAATTGTAGCAAGCTACTTATCCACTTCCTACCCAGATCTTGGTTTACTGTAAGGACAGCTATCTGTTTTGTAATCTTAATTAGTTAAGTTTGTTTACTTCTCTAATTATGTTGTTTATATGCGAAGAAATCAAACTTTAAAGTATTTCATTTGTTTATGAATATTTTGGTTGTGTTTTCTTATTTATGTGCCTTCCAGATCTAAGGTTTTGTGTATGAGTTGATGTAAGCTGCAGGTATTCTTTTGGTTGAAGGAGAAGAGGACTTGCTTGTACCTCTTTTTCTTTTCTAACTTCTTATTTCAGATCTAGTCCCTTGGCAATCCAGAAGGTCACCTCCAAGCCTCGAAGTCTCATATTGAAAGAGTTCTTTCCTCTTCCCCATCTCTTCTTTCTAAGCTATCATTGGTTACGGTTACCTTCGTTTAAAACTCTTACTTTCTTTCTCAAAGTTATCTATCTTAAGAGTTTGTGAAGTTTTAAATCATTTAAGATCTAGATCAAGTATTCAAAGTTAAATTTTAAATTTCTAGATCCACAAGCTTTAGATTTTTTTTAGTGCAAGTTATCATTTTTGTTAAAAAATCCTAAAAATTTGTACTTTCTAAGTCTTAAGCTTCCTAGTTCTTAGTTTCATATTTGGCAAGCAAAATGCCTTTCATTATTTGGGCTTAGCTTTTTCAAAGCAAGCCAAAAATCCTAAGGAAAGTAGCTTTTTAGCTCACTTTCCTTAGTTATTTTTTTACTCCATTTTGCCAGTTGTTAAAGTAGATTTTTTCCATTTTTGCACATAAACCAAACATACTCTTAAAGTGTGTTTCGGTAGATTTTAAGCATCTTATTGTTCGCTGTTTTTTTGCAATTAAATATCAGTCCTAACATTTACAATAAATTAAAAATTAGTTTTAAATGCAAAAAAGTGCCCAAAAAACTTTGTTTTACATACTAGTTGTTTTCTAGTTCAATTTGGCAATTTGTAGTGTTGTCAGAACAATCTTAAAGTGTTCTGATCTGATTTGTCATTTTGATTAACTTTTGTTCGCTGGTCTGATATTTTCATTTAGCAGGTTGAACCCAAAGAACCAAGAAATTTACCATATCGAAGTTCCCTGAACATCTTCAAGAATGAGCAGTTCAAGTGTTGATCCATTTTTTCCAATAAATTGTAAACTGACTTGTTTCCTAAGCATAAAGGGCAAGCAATATTTCATCTTTAGTTTCATTTTGTAAAAGCAAAAAATAAAAAGAGCCAGCAGGCAATTCCAGCGGCTGAACCCCAATCCCCCCAGGGAGGATTCGCATTTTTTACTTTTTTTAGTTTTTTGCATTTTTCTTCTTTCCTTTGTTTTAGATTAGTTTACTTGTAATTAGTAGTTACAAAACATTCATAAAGCACACAAGGCGTCCCAAGGGCACTTACAATCTTTCACCTAAGTGCTACAAAATAAACTACGATTGTTCTAAAAAACTCCAAACTAAAATCAACCCCCATTGCTCTACCGAAGTACTCCACCTTTGGTGGAAGAAAAGATACTCTTGGGGTTTAGTGTAGATTAATCATCCATTTCAAATCTTAATAAAATGGACCAACACCCCAAACCCAAAGTATGCTCTTAACCTTTGCAGCTCAGTCTGAACAATAGGGTTAACCAGAAACGGGTGCAAGGTACTTAGTTTTAATAGGAAAATCTATTAGAACAAAATTCTAAGAACTCGGGAAGTTGCATGGGCGGAAACTATAGAGTCAACAGGCTACTTTAAGTAGGTTTATCCTCGCCTAGTTGGACACTTGGTAAAGCTGCTAAAGCACTCAGTTCGAAGGGTTAGGTTTCTTTTCGGCCAAACCAAGAATTAACCCACTCCTTAATCCACTCATTTAATAATCTTAAAATTTACCAACCGAGACACTACAATACTTTCACCGAGACCATAGAAGCAACCCTCTCAAGCACTCCATTTTCATCGACACTGATCTTTAATTTTCCCTTTTGTTTAAGTTAATCTTTACAAATGTCATCAATGGTGTTGTATCTTAAAAGCTATGGATTTTCATCTCATATTGCAGTGACTTATGGTTTATTGTTAAGTGATTTCATCAAACTCCTAAATTAGACTTTTATTTCTGTTAATAGATTAAAAAGCCTTAGATTTATTTTCATAGGGACCACCCCCCTTGGCTTCGCTAGAAGTAAGCCTAGATGGAGGAGTCGAGTAATTAGCTGACAGCACTTGACTCTCACTTGCCCCCAAGGACACACCAAGCGGCTTGAAGGTTTCCTGCCGCGTCCCCCCCAAGTGTGTATTAGGCGGCAATAATGCGAACTTGAGTGAATGAGTGAGTGTAATAATGAGGTGACTTTACCTCTTATTTATACAAGTGCCAAAACTGGCTTTTACTCTAGCTAAGCCGATTTCTCTAATTGACTGGGCCGACTTCACTTGGGGGCAATTAAATAATTTGATTTTAATCTTTTCTTTTGCTTCTTTCACCCCAAGGTTTACATTGATTCTTTCAAGGGTTTACATAGTTAATTACATGAAGTTCATCTCCCTTGGAAGGTACAATCAAGTACAACAGAAATACAATAAATAATATCTTCCGAAGTTGCACAAAATCCAACACTCCCTCTCAACGAGGAAGGTATTCTTCTGTCTTCATCAACGTCATGATCATCTGGGTTTCATCTGTAAATCTATACTGTCTCCATCATCTCTATACATATTGAAGGTTGTCAACACAGTCTCAGTCCTTCGAGAAGTGTCTTCATGCATCAACTTCACTAGTCCTTCGGTGAGTCTAAGAGAATCACTCAATCCTGGATATCTGAGATATCAGCTATACCATCTCTGCTATACCATTTGCTACCTGTCTGTCTCATCTGCTGATGGGATTTCACCCATACCTGGCCGGGATCCCAGACGAGCAAATGGGCACGACGATCTACTACCTGTTCTTCTCATTTGCCGATGGGGCACTCCCATACCTGGCTGCGAACCTGAACGAGTAGAGCTACATGTGCAATCACACGGCCATCTACTACCTGTCTGTCTCATCTGCTGATGGGATTTCTCCCATACCTGGCTAAGAACCTGGACGAGCAGAGGCCTGTGTGAAATTTTGGAATCTTCAGAAACCAAGTATACCAGCATACTCGCCTCAATCAAGTGCATCTATCTATCCAATCAAAAGTTCCAAATTCCAAATTTGAATAATTAGGGTTTCTCTGACGAACCCTAGGCCAGCTCCAGAACCAATTTCGACAACTTAAAGTGGTAAGACCTAAAAGCTTTTCTATTTCCATTTGAAGTTCTCATTAAAGATGTCTCACCACACCAAGCTTGAGGATAAGCTTGAAGGGGCAGATAACTTATGAGCATGGAAGTATAGGATTGCACTTGTCCTTGAAGAGAATGAATTGGACACATATGTGAATGAAGAGGTTCCAGCACCAGAGGGAGATGAGGCTAAAGCCTTACATAAGAAAAACGTGGTAAAGGAAAAGAATCATTGCAGATTCTATTAAGGATTATCTCATCCCACATGTGTCATCCTTGAAGACACCTGTTATCACACCATAGTAGCAGGGCTACTATTCTTGTACAGCAGATATCTGCACATTCCAGAGCTTCATTTTATTCCAGAGCTTGGCTACATATATTGGATCACTCATGATCAGAGCAGTACATTATTCAGATATTGTATGACCTTGTGTCAAGGCTGAGCCTTGAGAGTTCAGATTTGATGACTGATGTGACCACTTATCCCATTACAGTTTCAGTTCAGTGCCTAGAGATGTATTTCAGTAGTGTTTCAGATGATGCATGATGATTGCTATTATGATGATATTGTATGATCTATGGATATTGTTCTCACTGACTGTGGATTATTAGCTTGTTGATTTAATCATGATTATAGCATGTGCTTGGTATAAATCCTGATGTGGCAAACTATTTAAAATGAACTGTAAATCTTAAATGGACAATTGCTTGCACTTTTAGGTCATCTAACAAAACTTACTGGTATTTCACCTTACATAGGCATGGTCTTTCCCGACACCAGTTGTCTGCTAGTATAGGCTTCATATCCACTTGTCTCCATCCATACATGACCTTCCTGTTTGACTTTAAACCCTGACTTGTCTCATTTGACTTTCTGATACTGAGGACTTCCCCATTTTTCTACCTCTGTGTTTGGACCGCATCCCTGTTTATTTAGTGTCTCGGCTCTGAGTTGGTGACAGAACTTGCCTTTGGTGAGTTGGATTGTAGGCCTACATCATTCTGGTCGGTTGTCCCGATGTTTGGCATTGGCTCGAACTCCCCCTAGTCACTTGAGATGTTGTTGGATAAAACTGAAAGCTCATGTTCTACCTATGGAAACTTAATAAATTCGCCCATGGAAACAAAAAAGGGCAAGAGCAATGAAAAGCTAAAAATACTCCTCGAAGAGTATAAGAAAGGTCCAAAAAGCAATAGTTCTTAAAAGCTATATCTAAACAATTGCTGACCTTGTGAAAATGTGAAAAACATGCCCTGGATGCAAGCTGCAACTAGTTGTGCTTCTCAGCACATCTGAAATCCGAAGGGTTATGTAGGCCAAAAAGGCCATGGAAATAAATTGAATGATCCTAATGAACTTGGATCAACTTGATGTAGACATGATGCCTAAGTGGAATAAACACTCTCTAAACAACTTATCCATTTGTGAGGCACAGCCATCCCCCGTGTTCTTTTGTCCAGCACAGAGTTTGTAGCTTCCCCCTTCTCCCAATTCAAAGTATTTTTGAGTTAAGTCAGACAAGTCAAACCCTTGGCCCAACCTTGCTCCTAGCCTTCATCCTTTACTAGCAGTTTGACCATGTCCAATGGGTAAGTTTGTCATTTGAACTATGGTGCAAGTAATTTTATATAACTACGGGATATGTTAACTTAATTATTGCCACTGAATGGAATTTATACTTTGAGCTTAGCTATGAAGTGATTAAAGAAGCATTGTCTTAGTCTACTGATGTGATTTATCCTTGATTATATATATTCTTGGGATCCGTGATGATGTGGACCATGTATGATGATTATTGGTGATGATTTATGGTCCCACATGTTTGATGATGATATCATATGATGGACATATGATACAAATGATGTTTGATCCAGTACAGCAGGTTATTATTATTACAGATCAGCAGATTATACATTGTCCATATATGGTGGACCCTACAGCTGGCCCATTAGGGCAACCCAGGGTGTATGAGTACTCATTCCTAGTGGATTTGGGTCTTCTGGATCCATTGAGACACTTATCTTTCAGTTCCGGGCACTTCTGACAGTGATTGATGCAGTTTTACACTTGTTGACCAGATTTGGGGCTGATTTCCCAGCCTGAGCAGCAGGGGCCCCGAGAGGCCAGTTCACCTAGGGCGCTGATGATGGAGGGGGTGGTCCAGCCACTTGTTATTACCATTTATCCCCCCTCCCGGAGAGCCTGGTGGGCTCAGATGGACAGCGCTAGCACCCTAGGAGGCAGTTTTGGCACTTTCACAGTTCCCGAGGCAGTTAAAAAATGGGATAAAGTGGTCACTGAGGAAATCGATTTGGGCAATTGAGGCAAGGTTTTGGCATTTGGTTTTCACAGAGGTCTTCCAGGTTGATCTCACTATCTTCCAGTCATTTTTTACCATGTGGGTATCTCCAGATTGATCACAGGAGGACATTTACTGCTCGACTGTCATGGATTCTGAGGACAGTTTTGGTCATTATTATTATATTGGACATATTTTTATTATTTCATTGTGCCTTGGGGTGAGCTAGCAAGGATTTATACCTCCTAGCCCCACCATGTGCTTATTTTATCATGTCCTAGTCATCATGAGGTGGATCATTGTACTTTATACCCCTCTTGTGGGATGACGTCACCCTCTATTGTACCATTTAGTGAGGGCGCTATTGTTATGATGAGTGATCCATGTGATATTATGTTATGGATTCATCTTAGCCATTGATTATGTTGTGAGATCTTTTAATCTCAACCACTCATTTCAAAAAAGTGGTTTTGAGATCTAGGGTTTTGGTCTTTATTATCCTATATAAGGAGGAGACCCCCTCATTGTAAAATTCATCTAGAGATTTTTGGCTCTTGGCTCTTGGAATAAAATTTCTATCTTTTGGAGTACATGCTTGGATTGGAGTGGATGTTGGTTGTTTCGATTGTAAATGCTATTGTCCATTGCACTGGAGGATCTATTGTAGCTATCTTGCGTATTTGCCATACTTTATTTGCAGGTTGAGAGGGCGACTTTGACAAGTGCGAATTGGTGGGGAGGCTTGCCCTTCAAGCTTGGAAGAAGCCGTTTTGGGTTTGACAGGGAGTGGTTTTGCCTTTGTGTCAACTATTCTATGTTTTTCTCTCTCTTGCTTGCATCTACCTTCAATTTGTTAAACTAATTGATGCTTTGCTCCTTGGCTTGACAGGTTAGAAGGAATCACATGTGGCTTGGAAAAATCGATTTGGCAAGAGGGCTTCAACAATTCTCCATTTGATCTTTGGCAAAGTAATCCTCGTCTCAACTAGCATTCATCTCTTCATCCAGGTATGTCCCAAGAGGTATGATCTTCTCTTCCTTGAATCTTCCATAATTTCTAGATCACAAAAACCCTAATCAAATTAAAACCCTTGTTTTTGGATCTACTTAGATCTAGCCCTCAATTTGAAAAGATATTGAAAACCCACCTCTATAGCATCCACCCCTAGTTGGATCTATAGTTTGGTGGTGATTGGCTAAGAATTGACCCATTTTCTAAGACAAAAAGCTCTCCTTGACCTAAAGCGCACTTCCTTGAGGGAGGCTTGTTGGGCTAGATCTAGCACATGGGTATGTGAGATCCCGCTTGATTTGACAACTAGACACTTGATAACACATACCCATATCCTTACTTTGGTGAAAACTACCTTGTGGACATCTCTCCATGTTTTGAGGGGTTGAAACCCCCTTTTGACCTCATTGGTAACTTAAAACTTAGATCTACTAAGATCTACCCATTGGATTCACTTGAAACTTTGAACATGCATAGATCGGGGTACTAGCATCCCGGATCTACATTTTGGTGGCCATTGGACTTGGTTTGGTCCACCAAACCCCCCTTTTGCCTCTCCTTGAGAAAGTCGCACCCCTTGGGAGTTTTGAGTTGGACCACTTCTAGGAAGTGGGTGTTGGATATTTTTGTGGATTTGGAATGCCCATGCCTTGAAACCTAGGTCTAGACTATCCTTTTGTCCCGATCCACCTTGGGGATTGCATTCCTTGTTTTAAGGAATTGTGGTCCACTTTTGGTCTTTACCTAAAAACCTAGATCTAGTAAGATCCGCCCATTGGATCTCATCCAAACCACTTGACTTGGCTTCTAGGTGTCCCGATCTACACTTTGACATCTTTCTTGACTCCATTAGCCCACTAAACAAGGCACTAGTCCTTCTCCAAGCAAGGCGCACTTCTTGGGATTAGTGTCCAACCCTAGATCTAGCACATGGGTAATCCTAGAACCAACTCTAACTTGTAGATCTAACTTAGATCTAACCTATAGTACCATCTTCACACTCAACTTCACCTTGTGGACCAATCTAGAAACATTTCACACTTCCCAAGGCAACAAGATCCACTTGTATAAACACATGGTACTATACTTAATAATCATACCCCATCAAGTAGCCTAAACCATACATAGTTGGAAACACTAGCTATCCATGATATCACCTTCAACCATACCTTAAAACAATAGGTCTACTTAGCCTTGCATTGGTTTCCGTAACTCATCATTTACCTATCCTTAGAAACCTTTGTTTGGGTCCAATCAACTGTGATTGGGGTATAGGGTCTCCCCCTTGGTCTAGTCATACCTTGACCTAAAGCGAAGAGTGCCTCGGTTGATGTGACTCCCGCATTGCATTGGGAACCGTGGCATCTCTTAGGTCACCTCTTTAGTTGCCTAATTCCTCTACCGTCCCGGATGGGATACCTCTAGGGGCAACTACAAGTTGTGTGATAACATTTTTGGCGCCGTTGCCGGGGAGGTAGGGGCCTACCTTGGTTCAACACATCCTTGTGTATCACTACCTTTCTGCACTTTAAACGACATACCTCTTGGTAGTAGAGCTTGAAAATCTACCTGGCGACTCCTAACCGTGACTCCGCTGAGGAGCGAGCTCATAGTCATCCTTACAACACACGAAGTAAATCAAATCCAAATCAATTGGAAGGAACCCCACTCACATATCACAAGAGAGATCCTAGAACTCAATCAACTAATTTCTTGTGGAAACTTGTTAACTCAGGTTCTCCAAACCGTGTCTTAGGATCCCCTTTGTTCAATCCGGTTTCTCCTTTAACACCTAATCATAACTCCAGTTCAAACCCAGTCAACCCAATGGCTGGACAAGGTCAATCAAACTCCGGTGTAAACAACCAAAACAACCCTCCTGTTGCTCGGGCTTTTGGTCATAAAGCTAGAGCTTCTCCTTTAGACTTCTCTCAGATTTTGGGTGCTCCCCATAGTATGCCAGACAAGTACTTTGAAAAGATCCCAAAATTCAATGGCAATTGTGCCACCTCTATTGAGGACCACATAGACAATGTTTGGGCTCATATGGAGGCATATGGGGCTGAGGAGGAGGATGTGTTTATTAGGGGTCTATTTGCATCCTTGGAAGGTGATGCTCGCAAATGGTTTGACCGTTTGCCTCCATCATCAATCAATGGGTATGATGTATTCACCGATAAACTCAAGCAAGAGTGGTCAGTCAAGTTAGATGGGCGTTTCCTTTTACACCAACTTTTTGACATCAAAAAGAAGGAGAATGAGTCTGTCCATGAGTTTAACCAACGCTTTGATAGGACTGTTGCCAACATCCCAAGTAACATAAGGCCCCTTGACCAAGCCATCTTGATCCATTACCTTAATGCTTATGAAGGTTACCTGGGTTACCACCTAAAGGACAAAGACCCTAATAATTTGAAGGAAGCACAAGACAACGCCAAGAAAGCTGAGGCAAATGCTGCCTCCATGGGAAAACAAAACTTCTTTGACCTAATTAGTGGACCTTCTTCCTCCAGATCTGAACCTAAGTTTAAGAAGAGTAAGGAACCTAGCAAAGAGCCCAGTGAAATGATGGAGAGTATGCATGAAATGATGAAAAACTTAACTCTCCTAACTAGGGACCTAGCCAAGAACAGAGAAGGGGATAGATATAGGCAGCCCTATGGTCCTAAACCTTATTGGAATCAACAAAAGAAACCTAATGAAGGAGATAGAAGAAACCCTATGAATCAAGAACCTCCTATCATAAACCGGTCTGAAGAGCAAAAGTTGGAAGATCCTGAGTATACCACCCATGGTGATGATACTCCGGATTCTCCAAAGAACATTAATTGGGTTGATGACTTAAAATTTGACAAAGACTTCGGAAGAATCCTGATTGATCATGAAGAAAACACCATAGAAGAAACAAACCCTAGTGGTCCCATCTATGCTACTGAACAAGTTAACCATGACCAAGCTCCTTTTAAAACTTATCAACGAAGAAAGGATGGCCCAAAGCCTACCCCTTTTAGTGAAAAGAAAAACAAAGAGTTGCCTAATCCAGTGAGTGAACCAATCCCTTTGCCTGAGTATGACTTTGATATCAATATCGAAAGAGAGTTAGACAAAGTTATGCATAACATTCCACTCACTGAGTTAATGAAAATCCCTTCCATAAAGGAGCAAGTGGTAGAGTTTTTCGAGAGTATCCCTGAGACTGCCACGACTAGTGGTGAGGATCCATCTTCTCAAAACCCAGCACCTTGTGATGTGGTTGAGGAAGAGGATGACCCTCCCATTAACATCCAAACTGCCTTATATGAGAGAAAGAATGGGGGTCATCAACCATTTTACCTTACACTACGCATAGGTGATCTCCTCCTTCATAACTGTATGTTGGATTCTGGTGCCTCCATGAATGTGATGCCTTTACAAGTCATGGAAGCTATGGGACTAAAAATAACTAGACCTTATGGGAACGTTTGTGGGATTGACTCTAAACCAGTAAAAGTCTTTGGCTTGATCAAAAACCTGAGAGCTGACCTGTTTTCATGCCCCGATATATCTATGCTGATGGATATAGTAGTCATAGATCTCCCTCCAGCCTATGGCATGCTCCTTTGTAGGAAGTGGTCCGCTGGGCTAGGGGGACATCTTCAGATGGACTTGTCATATGCTACCATCCCCAACTCTGATGGGTCTTTGGTTAGGGTGTATCGGGAGCCATTTTATGATGGACATCTTGAGAATTATGAGGATGGCGTGAGAAACACTTTTGGTGAGGGTGAGTTATTACCAGAGGGTATCTTTATGGTCATGGGTGGTCATGATGATGATCCTAGCATGGTAGAAGAAAGAATTATTGAAGTTGATCCTAGGTCCATTCAAGTGTCAGAAAACCTTAGGATCTCGAACCAACCCAATGGTGTAGAACCAAACATTGACCAACCTACACCTCCCATTCAACTAAACACTTCGGAGGATAACTTTGACCAAATTAGAAGGGGTGAGTACATACCTAGGACAGTACATGAGTGGCTTTTCCTAGTTGACCTTAACACAGAAAGAGGAAGACAGGGTTTACCTCACATCACTCCTTGGACAAATAACAATGAAGGAACACACCTTCCCTCACCTGAGGGGAATGATGAAGAACTAGTTGATTATCACTTCTCTGATGTGCCTGATCACTTGTCCCATTTGTCCTTAGAGGATGGGGTTTTAAGGCAAGTGAATGACAACTCTATGAGTTGGCAAGAACATGCCTTGAGCCATGATGCCCCTGAGGAAGACTTTTCTTTGAACAATCTAGCCCTTTTTCAAGAAGAAGCCACTGACTCACACTTACCCCCTTATTACCCTAGCTTCCTCCTACCTAGTGAGTTACTGAGTAGTGAAGAGGATGTTGACTCTACACCAGCACCTTTGGATACGAGTGATCACAATGCACCTAGCACAGTTCATTTTCCCATTTCTGCTGACCATCTGGAACTCTTAGAAAACATGATTGTGCCTATCCCATCAGGAGAAGGTAGTAGCAGAAGTAGTGAAAATCAAAGCCCTCCACCCCTAACCCAAGCTAAAGTTTTGACCATAGGGGAAACACCAAAGAATACCATACACCCGCTAGAAGAAAGTCCTCCTAGGAGAACCGTAGGAGAAGTTTTGATTGGTAACATAGTTGTACCATTAGACGGTGGACTTCCCAGATTTGATAAAATTCCTCCTAATAGGAATTCAAGTATAGTTACACCTCAACCTCAGTGCACTTCTGATATCCAACCTTTTCCTGAACATGTTATTGAAGTCATCCCTCAATCTGTAAATCACCAAAGGTTTGAAATTGGTGATAAGGTTGTAATACCTAATGATTTATTTTATATACGATCCAGGGGATCAGGTGACTTTTGGGTTGGACCACTTACTGTTGAGCGCTGCATTGATGAGATGTGTTTTCTCACCACTGGGACTGGCCAACGCATCTTACTCCCTATCAATCAAAGGGAGCTAAGGGATTATTATCCCTGACCTTCCTTGCCTTGCCTTGCATGTTTAGATTAGGTAGGTTCTGAATAAGCTCACTTGAGCAGTAGGATTTGTGTGATTTTTCTTTTTCTGTGTGCTGAGTATTGTCCCGTTTTCTTTTTTCTGCCTGAGTTGAGTCTTGCTCCTTCCTAAGCTTTTCTCTTCTCCTGCATGCATTTAAGAAATTATAGTTAGCATTTATATTGTTGGCTGCCTGTGCTGGTTGAGATTTGCCTATGTACTCTTTTTCCTCCTGCACAGTGAATAAAAATGATAATGATATATGCCATGTTAGTTTACATTTTGATGCATTTCAGTTCAGTTTTATTTTATTTTTATCCCATACATGCTCCATGATGGTATTCTAGTTTTTGTGAGAGCAGGAACAGGTGCAAGATAAAAGCTGAAAACAAGGATGGTGCAGTGCTGGATTGAAGATTGATGCAGAGCAGTTCGAGGCCAGAGATTCTGAGGTTCTCAAGCGCTCTCTCCCTTAGAGCACTTGTCCCAGCTGGAGCCAGATGTTATCACACCATAGTAGCAGGGCTACTATTCTTGTACAGTAGATATCTGCACATTCCAGAGCTTCATTTTATTCCAGAGCTTGGCTACATATATTGGATCACTCATGATCAGAGCAGTACATTATTCAGATATTGTATGACCTTGTGTCAAGGCTGAGCCTTGAGAGTTCAGATTTGATGACTGATGTGACCACTTATCCCATTACAGTTTCAGTTCAGTGCCTAGAGATGTATTTCAGCAGTGTTTCAGATGATGCATGATGATTGCTATTATGATGATATTGTATGATCTATGGATATTGTTCTCACTGACTGTGGATTATTAGCTTGTTGATTTAATCATGATTATAGCATGTGCTTGGTATAAATCCTGATGTGGCAAACTATTTAAAATGAACTGTAAATCTTAAATGGACAATTGCTTGCACTTTTAGGTCATCTAACAAAACTTACTGGTATTTCACCTTACATAGGCATGGTCTTTCCCGACACCAGTTGTCTGCTAGTATAGGCTTCATATCCACTTGTCTCCATCCATACATGACCTTCCTGTTTGACTTTAAACCCTGACTTGTCTCATTTGACTTTCTGATACTGAGGACTTCCCCATTTTTCTACCTCTGTGTTTGGACCGCATCCCTGTTTATTTAGTGTCTCGGCTCTGAGTTGGTGACAGAACTTGCCTTTGGTGAGTTGGATTGTAGGCCTACATCATTCTGGTCAGTTGTCCCGATGTTTGGCATTGGCTCGAACTCCCCCTAGTCACTTGAGATGTTGTTGGCTAAAACTGAAAGCTCATGTTCTACCTATGGAAACTTAATAAATTCGCCCATGGAAACAAAAAAGGGCAAGAGCAATGA
Organism: Larix kaempferi; assembly: GCA_027924585.1. NCBI lineage: Eukaryota > Viridiplantae > Streptophyta > Pinopsida > Pinales > Pinaceae > Larix > Larix kaempferi. The sequence goes on along the minus strand of BSBM01000238.1, from coordinate 3,138,060 downwards.
AAAGCTAAAAATACTCCTCGAAGAGTATAAGAAAGGTCCAAAAAGCAATAGTTCTTAAAAGCTATATCTAAACAATTGCTGACCTTGTGAAAATGTGAAAAACATGCCCTGGATGCAAGCTGCAACTAGTTGTGCTTCTCAGCACATCTGAAATCCGAAGGGTTATGTAGGCCAAAAAGGCCATGGAAATAAATTGAATGATCCTAATGAACTTGGATCAACTTGATGTAGACATGATGCCTAAGTGGAATAAACACTCTCTAAACAACTTATCCATTTGTGAGGCACAGCCATCCCGCGTGTTCTTTTGTCCAGCACAGAGTTTGTAGCTTCCCCCTTCTCCCAATTCAAAGTATTTTTGAGTTAAGTCAGACAAGTCAAACCCTTGGCCCAACCTTGCTCCTAGCCTTCATCCTTTACTAGCAGTTTGACCATGTCCAATGGGTAAGTTTGTCATTTGAACTATGGTGCAAGTAATTTTATATAACTACGGGATATGTTAACTTAATTATTGCCACTGAATGGAATTTATACTTTGAGCTTAGCTATGAAGTGATTAAAGAAGCATTGTCTTAGTCTACTGATGTGATTTATCCTTGATTATATATATTCTTGGGATCCGTGATGATGTGGACCATGTATGATGATTATTGGTGATGATTTATGGTCCCACATGTTTGATGATGATATCATATGATGGACATATGATACAGATGATGTTTGATCCAGTACAGCAGGTTATTATTATTACAGATCAGCAGATTATACATTGTCCATATATGGTGGACCCTACAGCTGGCCCATTAGGGCAACCCAGGGTGTATGAGTACTCATTCCTAGTGGATTTGGGTCTTCTGGATCCATTGAGACACTTATCTTTCAGTTCCGGGCACTTCTGACAGTGATTGATGCAGTTTTACACTTGTTGACCAGATTTGGGGCTGATTTCCCAGCCTGAGCAGCAGGGGCCCCGAGAGGCCAGTTCACCTAGGGCGCTGATGATGGAGGGGGTGGTCCAGCCACTTGTTATTACCATTTATCCCCCCTCCCGGAGAGCCTGGTGGGCTCAGATGGACAGCGCTAGCACCCTAGGAGGCAGTTTTGGCACTTTCACAGTTCCCGAGGCAGTTAAAAAATGGGATAAAGTGGTCACTGAGGAAATCGATTTGGGCAATTGAGGCAAGGTTTTGGCATTTGGTTTTCACAGAGGTCTTCCAGGTTGATCTCACTATCTTCCAGTCATTTTTTACCATGTGGGTATCTCCAGATTGATCACAGGAGGACATTTACTGCTCGACTGTCATGGATTCTGAGGACAGTTTTGGTCATTATTATTATATTGGACATATTTTTATTATTTCATTGTGCCTTGGGGTGAGCTAGCAAGGATTTATACCTCCTAGCCCCACCATGTGCTTATTTTATCATGTCCTAGTCATCATGAGGTGGATCATTGTACTTTATACCCCTCTTGTGGGATGACGTCACCCTCTATTGTACCATTTAGTGAGGGCGCTATTGTTATGATGAGTGATCCATGTGATATTATGTTATGGATTCATCTTAGCCATTGATTATGTTGTGAGATCTTTTAATCTCAACCACTCATTTCAAAAAAGTGGTTTTGAGATCTAGGGTTTTGGTCTTTATTATCCTATATAAGGAGGAGACCCCCTCATTGTAAAATTCATCTAGAGATTTTTGGCTCTTGGCTCTTGGAATAAAATTTCTATCTTTTGGAGTACATGCTTGGATTGGAGTGGATGTTGGTTGTTTCGATTGTAAATGCTATTGTCCATTGCACTGGAGGATCTATTGTAGCTATCTTGCGTATTTGCCATACTTTATTTGCAGGTTGAGAGGGCGACTTTGACAAGTGCGAATTGGTGGGGAGGCTTGCCCTTCAAGCTTGGAAGAAGCCGTTTTGGGTTTGACAGGGAGTGGTTTTGCCTTTGTGTCAACTATTCTATGTTTTTCTCTCTCTTGCTTGCATCTACCTTCAATTTGTTAAACTAATTGATGCTTTGCTCCTTGGCTTGACAGGTTAGAAGGAATCACATGTGGCTTGGAAAAATCGATTTGGCAAGAGGGCTTCAACAATTCTCCATTTGATCTTTGGCAAAGTAATCCTCGTCTCAACTAGCATTCATCTCTTCATCCAGGTATGTCCCAAGAGGTATGATCTTCTCTTCCTTGAATCTTCCATAATTTCTAGATCACAAAAACCCTAATCAAATTAAAACCCTTGTTTTTGGATCTACTTAGATCTAGCCCTCAATTTGAAAAGATATTGAAAACCCACCTCTATAGCATCCACCCCTAGTTGGATCTATAGTTTGGTGGTGATTGGCTAAGAATTGACCCATTTTCTAAGACAAAAAGCTCTCCTTGACCTAAAGCGCACTTCCTTGAGGGAGGCTTGTTGGGCTAGATCTAGCACATGGGTATGTGAGATCCCGCTTGATTTGACAACTAGACACTTGATAACACATACCCATATCCTTACTTTGGTGAAAACTACCTTGTGGACATCTCTCCATGTTTTGAGGGGTTGAAACCCCCTTTTGACCTCATTGGTAACTTAAAACTTAGATCTACTAAGATCTACCCATTGGATTCACTTGAAACTTTGAACATGCATAGATCGGGGTACTAGCATCCCGGATCTACATTTTGGTGGCCATTGGACTTGGTTTGGTCCACCAAACCCCCCTTTTGCCTCTCCTTGAGAAAGTCGCACCCCTTGGGAGTTTTGAGTTGGACCACTTCTAGGAAGTGGGTGTTGGATATTTTTGTGGATTTGGAATGCCCATGCCTTGAAACCTAGGTCTAGACTATCCTTTTGTCCCGATCCACCTTGGGGATTGCATTCCTTGTTTTAAGGAATTGTGGTCCACTTTTGGTCTTTACCTAAAAACCTAGATCTAGTAAGATCCGCCCATTGGATCTCATCCAAACCACTTGACTTGGCTTCTAGGTGTCCCGATCTACACTTTGACATCTTTCTTGACTCCATTAGCCCACTAAACAAGGCACTAGTCCTTCTCCAAGCAAGGCGCACTTCTTGGGATTAGTGTCCAACCCTAGATCTAGCACATGGGTAATCCTAGAACCAACTCTAACTTGTAGATCTAACTTAGATCTAACCTATAGTACCATCTTCACACTCAACTTCACCTTGTGGACCAATCTAGAAACATTTCACACTTCCCAAGGCAACAAGATCCACTTGTATAAACACATGGTACTATACTTAATAATCATACCCCATCAAGTAGCCTAAACCATACATAGTTGGAAACACTAGCTATCCATGATATCACCTTCAACCATACCTTAAAACAATAGGTCTACTTAGCCTTGCATTGGTTTCCGTAACTCATCATTTACCTATCCTTAGAAACCTTTGTTTGGGTCCAATCAACTGTGATTGGGGTATAGGGTCTCCCCCTTGGTCTAGTCATACCTTGACCTAAAGCGAAGAGTGCCTCGGTTGATGTGACTCCCGCATTGCATTGGGAACCGTGGCATCTCTTAGGTCACCTCTTTAGTTGCCTAATTCCTCTACCGTCCCGGATGGGATACCTCTAGGGGCAACTACAAGTTGTGTGATAACATTTTTGGCGCCGTTGCCGGGGAGGTAGGGGCCTACCTTGGTTCAACACATCCTTGTGTATCACTACCTTTCTGCACTTTAAACGACATACCTCTTGGTAGTAGAGCTTGAAAATCTACCTGGCGACTCCTAACCGTGACTCCGCTGAGGAGCGAGCTCATAGTCATCCTTACAACACACGAAGTAAATCAAATCCAAATCAATTGGAAGGAACCCCACTCACATATCACAAGAGAGATCCTAGAACTCAATCAACTAATTTCTTGTGGAAACTTGTTAACTCAGGTTCTCCAAACCGTGTCTTAGGATCCCCTTTGTTCAATCCGGTTTCTCCTTTAACACCTAATCATAACTCCAGTTCAAACCCAGTCAACCCAATGGCTGGACAAGGTCAATCAAACTCCGGTGTAAACAACCAAAACAACCCTCCTGTTGCTCGGGCTTTTGGTCATAAAGCTAGAGCTTCTCCTTTAGACTTCTCTCAGATTTTGGGTGCTCCCCATAGTATGCCAGACAAGTACTTTGAAAAGATCCCAAAATTCAATGGCAATTGTGCCACCTCTATTGAGGACCACATAGACAATGTTTGGGCTCATATGGAGGCATATGGGGCTGAGGAGGAGGATGTGTTTATTAGGGGTCTATTTGCATCCTTGGAAGGTGATGCTCGCAAATGGTTTGACCGTTTGCCTCCATCATCAATCAATGGGTATGATGTATTCACCGATAAACTCAAGCAAGAGTGGTCAGTCAAGTTAGATGGGCGTTTCCTTTTACACCAACTTTTTGACATCAAAAAGAAGGAGAATGAGTCTGTCCATGAGTTTAACCAACGCTTTGATAGGACTGTTGCCAACATCCCAAGTAACATAAGGCCCCTTGACCAAGCCATCTTGATCCATTACCTTAATGCTTATGAAGGTTACCTGGGTTACCACCTAAAGGACAAAGACCCTAATAATTTGAAGGAAGCACAAGACAACGCCAAGAAAGCTGAGGCAAATGCTGCCTCCATGGGAAAACAAAACTTCTTTGACCTAATTAGTGGACCTTCTTCCTCCAGATCTGAACCTAAGTTTAAGAAGAGTAAGGAACCTAGCAAAGAGCCCAGTGAAATGATGGAGAGTATGCATGAAATGATGAAAAACTTAACTCTCCTAACTAGGGACCTAGCCAAGAACAGAGAAGGGGATAGATATAGGCAGCCCTATGGTCCTAAACCTTATTGGAATCAACAAAAGAAACCTAATGAAGGAGATAGAAGAAACCCTATGAATCAAGAACCTCCTATCATAAACCGGTCTGAAAGGTCCAAAAAGCAATGGTTCTTAAAATCTATATCTAAACAATTGCTGGCCTTATATATGTATAAACATGCCCTGGATGCAAGCTACGATTAGTTGTGCTTATCAACACACCTGAGATCTGAAGGGTTATGTAGGCCAAAAAGGCCATGAAATGAAATTGAATGATCCTAATGAACTTGGATCAGCTTGATGTAGACATGATGCCTAAGTTGAATAAGCACTCTCTAAACAACTTACCCATTTGTGAGGCACAGCCATCCCCCGTATTTATTTTTGTCCAGCACAGAGTTTGTAGCTCCCCCTTTCTCCCAGTCCAAAGTGTCTTTTAGTTGAGTTTAGACAAGTCACCCCCTTTGCCCAACCTTGTTCCTAGCCTTCATCCTTAGCTAGCAGTTAGACCATGTCCAATGGGTGAGTTTGTCATTTAAGCTATTGTGCAAGTGAATACAAATAACAACGGAATGAACAAATATGTTTAATGCAACTAAATGATGTTATATACTTTAAGTTGAGTTGTGAGTATGATTAGAGGAACATGTCTTAGTCTATGGATATGATTTATCCTTGGTTGTATATGGACGTAGTCAAATCTAGTTTGACTATGGTCATTTCTTGGGATCCATGATGATGTGGGCCATGTATGCTTATGGATGATGATTGATGGTCCCACATACTCTTGATGATGATGCTATATGATGGACATATGATTTAAATGATGATTGATGCAGTTCAGCAGGTTTTATTATTACTTCAAATCATCAGATTATGCACTGACCATATATGGTGGACCCTACAGCTAGCCCATCAGAGCAACCCATGGTGTATGAGTACACATTCTTAGTAGATTTGGGTCTTCTAGATCTGACGAGACACTTATCATTCAGTTTCGGGTACTTCTGACAGTGATAGATGCAGTTTTCCACTTGTTGACCAGATTTGGGGCTGATTTCCCAGCCTGAGCAGCAGGGGCCATGAGAGGCCAGTTCACCTAGGGCGCTATATGAGGAGGGGATGGTCCAGCCACTTGATATTACCATTTACCCCCCCTTCTGGAGAGCCTGGTGGGCTCAGTTTGACAGCGCAGGTGCCCTAGCCGGCAGTTTCAGCACTTTCACAGTTACCGAGGCAGTCCAGAAATGGGATAAAAGGGTCACTGAGGAATTCGATTTGGGCAATTAAGGCAAGGTTTTGGCACTTGGTTTTCACAGAGGTCTTCCATAGTGAACCCCCTATCTTCCAGCCAGATTTCATCACTTGGGTGGGTCCACAGAGGCCACAGGAGGCCTTTTACTGCATGTCTGTCACAGATTTTGAGGATAGATTTGATCATTTGTATTTATTTTGGACATATTATATTATTTTATTGTGCCATGGGGATGAGCTAGCAAGGATTGATGCCTCCTAGCCCCACCATGAGCTCCATGTGTCATGTCCTAGTCATATGAGGTGGGCCCATGTACTTTTGCCCCCTCTAGTGGATGACATCGCCCTCCATGAGTATCTTTTAGCTATGACGTCATCATTATTTGAGTGATCCATGTGTTCTATTATTATGTTTCATCTTAGCCATTGATCATGTATTGAGATCTTTTAATCTCAACCACTCATCTTTTGTAAAGTGGTTTTGAGATCTAGGGTTTTGGTCTTTATTATCCTATATAAGGAGGAGACCCCTATTGTATAGCTCACCTTTGGGCTCTGGAAAACTTGGAATGAAAAGAAATTTTGGAGATCTACTTCTTGGCTTTGATTGGGTTACTCTTGCATGTGTTCTTGGATATCTTGCTTCTAGACATTGTTTGCTTTTCAGGTGAAATCGATATCAATTGAAGGGAGGCCGAATTGCTTGAAGCTAGCTACGATTTGCTTGATGGACAGATTGTAGGGGGTTGCTCACATCCCCCATGGGCAAAACGTTTTCATCTTGAGGGAGTTTTTCAATTGTGCTTTGTCCATTGATTGCTTTCTTGATATGACATGCTTAGATCTTATGGATTTGTGGATCAAATCTAACTTGATGTAGTTTGATTTGCAGGTTTTCATGAGACGTCTCTCCTCCTAGGGTTTGGATGCTTTTGGTTGAAGACACTTGGATCAAGCTTGGAATTGTAACTAGGGCAAGAATTCTCCATATGCTAAGAGGCCGCAAGCTTTTGAGGTAAAATCTACAAGGTACGTATTGATTTCGCTTGCTATCCACCCCATTGGTCAAAAATTACATTAAAATCAAATCCCTCATTTTTTGTTTTTCTTGGATCTACTTGGATCTAGCTTGGCTTTTGAAAAGATATTGAAAACCCACCTCTATAGTATCCACAGTGATTCGGATCTATAGTTTTGTGTGGATTGGATTCCATTTGACACACTTTTCAAGACAAAATGGCCCTCTTGAGGCAAATCGCACCCCTTGGGAGAAGCTAATTGGGTTAGATCCAACACATGGGTAGGTGAGATCCACATTGATACTTGCCTAAACTACTTGGATCTAAACTTTGGTGGCTTTTGGACTTGATTTGACACACTTTACCATGCTTTTAGCCCTCCTTGGGCCAAAGTCGCACTTCTTGGGTGATTGAGTTTCCTTACTTTGAGAAACTGGGTGGTTGAGATCCCATTGGATTTGGAAAGAGCATATTTTAAAACCTACATCTAGTGTCTCACTTTGTGGAGGTCTGCCTTGGCGGTATCATTCCTCATTTTGGGGATTGTTGTCCACTTGGGTCACATAGTGAAATATTAGATCTAATAAGATCCAACCATCACATCTTGGGTAGCCCACTTGATTTGCATCCTAGGTGTCCCGATCTATAATTTGACATCCTTTTGACTCCATTTGCCCATCCACTCAAGGCACTAGTCCACCCAAGGCAATTCGCACTCATTGGGATTAGTGTCAAGGGCTAGATCCCATATGTGGGTATCTCTAATTTCACTTTAGATCCATAGATCTACTCCTTGCATACCCCTTAGTACCATTTGCACCCCTAACTTCACCTTGTGGGTCCCATTTGAACCATTTCCATATCCCAAGTAAGTGGGTCCCATATGTGTCTTTTATGGTACTAGATCTTGTTATCATGTGGCCTAAATCATTCATTGGTTGAAACACTAGTCACTCCTTAAGCCTCTTTCAACCATACTTCAACTTCTAGGTCCATCTAACCTTGCATTGGTTTCCGTAACTCACCTTTCACATTTCCCTAGAAACCTTTGTCTTGGTCCAATCACCTTTGATCGGCTATAGGGTCTCCCCCTTGGTCTTGATTCATCTAGATCTAAAGTGAAGAGTGCCTCGGTTGTCGTGACTCCCAGCTTGCATTGGGAACCATGGCATCTCTTGGGTCACCTCTTTAGTTTTTCGTCTCCTCTACCATCCCGGATGGAATACCTTTAGGGACAACTACAAGTTGTGTGATAACAGGCATCTAGAAAGTTACGGGATATGGATGAATGTTGTATTGAAAGCATCGGCTAAGATAATTGCATTACTGTATGACCTATGTCTTTATGCATAAGAATTTGTCCTGAAAACTATGAGATCTTTCTAATCATGCAATTGAACTTGACTTGTAGGAAAGATCGTGTACCATCACCTACAAGAGAGACTTGTTTCGAAGAACAAGCGAAGAAGATCAAGAAAACTACCTATTGAAGATATTGAAGAACCTGAAGTTCCCAGGATCAGAGATACAGCAATAGAAGAAGCGATTCCAAAAAATAATGAAGACCGCGAGATGGAAGAACTTCAAGAACCTATAGATCCACCTCGCGAGAAGACCTCCCACAAGAGGAAGCCATCATGGGTACGAGAGGCAATACAAGATGCAAAGAAGTATGGCGCGCCAAAAGGGATGCACAAAGAAAGCAAGAGAGCTAGGCCATACTCCAGCTATTTAACCCTATTGTGCGACATCATTGACAAGGAACCTGCCAACTATGAGGAAGCGGCAGAAAAGAAAGAATGGAAGGATGCCATGATCGAGGAGTGCCAGTCGATCATGAAGAATGAAGTCTGGAGGTAGTTTCGAGACCAAAAGTGAAGTCTGTTGTGACTTCCAGGTGGATCTACAAGATCCAGCATGCTACAGAGTGGCAGCATAGAGAAACACAAGGCAAGGTTGGTGGCACGTGGCTTCTCCCCAGAAGGGAAGGCAAAGATTATGAGACATTTTGCACCTGTAGCTAGATACACTTCCATCAGATTAGTACTTGCAATGGCTGCAGTGATGAATGGAAGGTACACCAGATGGATGTCAAGACAGCGTTCTTGAATGGTGTAGTAGAGGAGGAAGTGTACGTGGAGCAGCCACTCGGATTTGAGACACATGACAGGCAGACTCGTGTGCAAATTGAAGAAGGCCTTGTACGGATTGAAATAGGCACCCAGCATGTGGTACGGCAGGATGGATAGTTTCCTGATGAGCTTGGCTTTACCAAGAGTAGAGCAGATTCCAACCTTTACTACAAGGCTGAAGTGGGAAATACAGTGATACTTCTACTCTATGTAGATGACCTGTTTGTAACAGGGGAGGATGGGCTCATTGAAGATACGAAGAGGAAACTTGCCACAGAGTTCGAGATGAAGGGACTCTGGGTATGATGCACTATTTCCTAGGCATGGAGGTGTGGCAGAATGCAAAATGGGGATCTTCCTTGGGCAAGGAAAGTATGAAGTACAGATTCTGAAGAGATTCGGAGTGATGGACTGCAAGGTTATGGCCACACCTATGGGAATCGAACTTGAAGCTATTATGTGATGCTTCACCAGAGTCAGTTGATGCCACGATGTATCGTCAAGATGATTGGGTCATTGATGTACCTGACGAATACAAGACCAGACATATGCTTTGTTGTGAACACATTGAGCCAGATCCTTACGGATCCGAGACATGTTCACCTGATTGCTGCAAAGCATATATTAAGGTACCTAAAGGGTACAGTTGATTATGGGCTCAAGTATGACGCGAATCAAAAGATTAACCTGCAGGGTTATGTTGATTCGGATTGGGCAGGCAGTGCCGCAGATAGGAAGAGCACTTCGAGATGCTGCTTCAATATGGGATCCGGTACGATCTCCTGGTTTAGTAGGAAGCAGTCATAAGTGGCACTAAGTACAGCCGAAGCAGAGTATGTTGTAGCTTGTTCGGCTAGTTGTGAGGCAGTATCGCTTAGAAAGCTATTGTCTCATTTGTTTGATCACCAATTACAGGCGACTTGTATATTCTGTGACAACCAGAGTTGTATGAAGTTGTCCGAGAGAACCCGGTGTTCCATGACAAGTCGAAGCACATTGAGATCAAGCATCACTATATCCGGGGATATGGTGCAGAGAAGAGCAGTGAAGCTCCAGTATATTGCGATGGACGAGCAGATAGCCGATGTGTTGACCAAGCCGCTAGCCAGAGTGAAGTTCGAGTGCTTTAGAGAGAAGCTTGGTGTTCTCCAGATCAAGGTTCCTTCCAAGAGGAAGTGATGAGTCCAGAAGACGCAAATGCACATGGGCCATTCTCGCATAGTGGTAGGAAATTCCTCCTATGTTGGTAGATGTAAGGGTCGATTCTTTCCTGAATGATGGTAGGAAATTCCTCCCATGTCGATTGAACTAAGTGTCGGGGCATTTCCTGAATGGTGGTAGGAAAGTCCTCCCATGTCGGTTGATGTAAGTGTCGGGGACTTTCCCGAATGTTGGTAGGAAATTACTCCCATGTAGGTTGATGAAAGTGCAGAGCCTTTCCCGAATGGTGGTAGGAAAGTCCTCCCATGTCGGTTGATGTAAGTGTTGATCCTTTCCCGAATGGTGGTAGGAAAGTCATACCATGTCGGTTGATGTAAGTGTTGTAGTCTCACATGCTGGTAGGAAGTCCTCGCATGTTGGTAAACTGGGTCCTTGTATGGTGGTAGAAAGTCCTACCATACTGGAGACATTGTGATGTGCATCTGGGGCTATGCTCCGTGTGACAATGAGATGATCTGAAGACGATGAGGCGACAGTAGGTGTTTGCAAAGGCAATGTAACGACTGGTCCTAGGGCTGTACCTACTTGATGGCTTGCTCGCAGAGATGATGAAGACCTACATGACAGCTAGGCCTACATCCAGCATGAAAAAGGGTTGGCTTTGTAGAACTTTCTATGACGAGTAGATTCGAGAGATGTCACCCAATCGATGACCGACATGATGAGGATTGCAACAGCAGCGACGATGATGTTCTAACATTAATGATGATCCAGTGACGAAGACTTGTGTCCAGATGTGTTGATGACTGTGTCAAGAGAATACCTTCCTAGTTAAGAGGGAGTGTTGATGTAATTATAAGTTCGAAAGATATTCACTTGTATTTTATATTGAATTATTATTGTATTTTATTTGTACCTCCGACAGAGATGTTTATTCCTCCGGTTGGGGATGTCATTATTACATTTGGTCATGTAAAGTCATTGAGGTAAATCCTCCATTGTAAGTCGGGGCAATAGATCCCCCAAGAGTCAGTTAGAATAGGGTTAATGAGTCCCCTAGAGAAGTCAGCCCAGTCAGGTACAACTGGGGCCGACCTAGTAAGTGAAAAGATCAAGTGAAAGATAAAGTATAAATAGAGAGTAGAGCTCTCTCATTTGGACAACACTCACTCACAAGTTCCCATTAGTGAGAGAGAGGACAAGTTCGCATAGGAGGAAAAGAAGAGGAGTTGCAAAAGACCATCTATGTTTTGGGGTTTTACTTTTGTGATATTGTATTGGTGACGATTCTATCTTTGAGGAAGTTGTGGGGTTTTCCTCCTTTATGGTTTCCCCTAGGAAATTCTTTGTCTATTGTGTTATGTTGTGCATGTTATTCTTTCAGTAAGATCCTAGATAAATATTGATTAAAAGTAGAAAATCTAACACATGCTAGGTGCACAATATTGATTGTATGAAACCCCTGAAGCACTTGCTAGATGTGATAATACCCTTCTAGCCCAGCTTTTACTGTGGGCGTTGTTAGTTTTTCTACTTTTAATCAATATTGTCTAGGATCTTAACTGAAATAATAGCATGCATAGCATAACACAAGAGACACAAAGATTTTCCTCGGGGAAACCATAAAGGAGAAAACCCTGCAACTTCCTCAGAGATAGAATCGTCACCAATACAATATCACAAAATGGAAAACCCCAAAACAAGATAGTCTTATGTAGCTCCTCTCTCTTTCTCCTATGCGAACTTTTCTTCTTTCTCTCACTAATGCGAACTTGAGTGAGTGAGTGTGTGTTCAAATGAGAGAGACTAGCTCTCTAGTGAGTGAGTGTGTGTTACAAAGTTACAAACAGGTCATCTACATAGAGTAGAAGTATCACTGGATTTCCCACCTCAACCTTATAGTAAAGGTTGGAATCTGCTTTACTCTTGGTAAAGCCTAAGCTCATCAGGAAGCTATCCATCCTGTCGTACCACATCCTAGGTGCTTGCTTCAATCCATACAAGGCCTTCAATTTGCACACATGAGTCTGCCTGTCATGTGTCTCAAATCCCAATGGCTACTCCACGTACACTTCCTCTTCTACTACACCATTCAAGAACATTGTCTTGACATCCATCTGGTGTACCTTCCATTTCATCACTGCAGCCAATGCAAGTACAGATCTGATGGAAGTGTATCTGGCTACAGGTGCAAATGTCTCTTCATAGTCTATGCCTTCCTTCTGGGAGAAGCCACATGCTACAAACCTTGCCTTGTGTTTCTCAATACTACCATCTGCAGCATGCTTGATCTTGTAGATCCACTTTGAAGTCACAACAGACTTCCCTTCTGGTCTCGGAACTACCTCCAAGACATCATTCTTCATAATCGATTGGTACTCCTCGATCATGGCATCCTTCCATTCTTTCTTCTCTGTTGCTTCCTCATAGTTGGAAGGTACTTTTTCAATGATGTCGCACAACAAGGCTACATAGCTGGAGTATGGCCTAGGTCTCTTGCTTTCTTTGTGCATCCCCTCTGGAGTGCCATACTTCTCTACATCTTGTATTGCTTCCCGAAACCATGCTGGTTTCCTCTTGTGGGAGTTCTTCTCACGAGGTGGATCTACAGGTTCTTGTGGTTCTTCCATATCACGGTCTTCATGATCTTCTGGAGTCTCTTCTTCCATAGTTGTATCTCTGATCCTGGGAACTTCAGGTTCTTCAGTCTCTTCAATAGGTAGTTTTCTGGATCTGTTGTATGATGAGTCTTCGTCACTTGTTCTTCGAAACAAGTCTCTCTTGTAGGTGATGGTACACAATCTTTCCTACAAGTCAATTTAGTTGCATGATTAGAAACATCTCATAGTTTTCAAAACAAATTCTTACGCATAAAGACATAGATCATACAATCATGCAATTATCTTAGCTAATGCTTCAATACAACATTCATCCATATCCTGTAACTTTCTAGATGCCTTCCATCTCTACCAGAACATTGTTAAGAGTGTGCACAACTCCCAACATGTCATCAAAAAGGTTTCATTCTAGATAAGTAGTAATGGAATGTTGTACAAATACCATAGGCCACTTACCCGTTACTTGCATATTAGTAGTATTTAATGCAACTTTTCTAACATGCATAATACACATCCTAAATCTAGGAACATAAGTATGTATATGACTGAACAATATCATTTAAATAATTTGATATACAAGAAATGACAATTCAAATACTTATCTTTGTTTGTTTGTTGGGTGGACTCCCTCTTGATCTTTACTTCCTTGCAGGAACAACTGGAGTCTCTGACAGTGTGTTCTACTTCATCGTCTGATTCTGAGGTCTTGTGCCTTTCTTGCTTATGATCGGAAATGTTTAGCAAGTATTCTACATTGTAGATCACTTGTTCTTTTTACTGGAACAGACTTTGTGTTCTCCTTCTTCTGCATCTTTAACCAATGCCGAAATGGATGAGAGGTTCTTCCATAGAGCATTTGATCCTTGTTTGTTTTCCGGAGTCCAACTTTGTAGGAGCTTTTCCTACTTCTTTCATGTAATTCTGAAAGTCATCTCTAGCTTCACCTTATGAGGTGGAACCTTCTGAATGAACCCTCATAACTGGTTACCTTCATTACAATACCTATTCTTCATCACTTGAAGAATCTTCTCTTTCTTCTTCTCTGGTTCTTTTCCTTGCGGGTTCATCATCTTCAGCGGTGAGAGCATGATGTCTCTTCTTGTTTGTCTTCTTGTTGGAGCCTCTGTTTCTGGGACAATCTCTGGAGTCCCTTCTCATCACATGCATAACATCTAATGTTGGATAGATCTCTTTTGGGTTTTCTTTGTCTATCGTAGTTCTCCCTCTGATTTTGGTGGTATCTCTCCCTCTTATTGTGATGATGGTGCTCCCTCTTGTTATGATTCCTTCTGGTGTGTGTTGTGAGAGCTTGATCATCATTTGTTCCCATCTTCTCTTCTCGAGCCACAAGTCGAGCTTCTTCTTGTGAACATTCTTCCCATAGCATACTGAATGTGATTAACTTCTTTCTGGCACATATCCCTTGAATGAATGAGTCCCATGATCTTGGGAGACCATTCAAGGTGGTCATCACAATCTCTCCTTCTTCTACCTTTTCTCCAACTGCTTCAAGTTTCTCCTTGATCTGTGAGACCCTTGTAAAATAGGACTCCATGGTCTCTTCATTTTGAATCTTCACATTCTTGAGCTGGCTCCGCAAGGTCATCTTCCGATTGATGTTCTTTCCTTCAAATAGTTTTGTCAAAGCATCAATCATTTCCTTAGGTGTCTTCAGAGATGACACATGTGGGTGGGATGAGATGATCCTTAATGGAATCTGCAATGATTCTCTTGGCCTTAACCAAGTTCTTCTTATGTAAGTCTTTAGCTTCATCTCCCTTTGGTGCTGGAACCTCTTCATTTACATACTTGTCCAAGTCATTTTCTTCAAGGACAAGGGCAATCCTATACTTCCATGCTCGAAAGTTATCAGCTCCTTCAAGCTTATCCTCAAGCTTGGTGTGGTGAGACATATTGGATGAGAACTTCAAATGGAAATAGCAAATCTTTTAGGTCTTACCACTTTTAGATGCCCAAACTGGTTCTGCAGCTGGCTGGCTTGGGGTTTGTCAGAGAAACCCTAATTTTCCAAACTTCGAATTTGGAACTTCTGATTGGACAAGTAGATGCGCCTCCTCAAGGCGAGTTGTCCAATGTACTCACTTCTCCAAATTTGTGACCAGAATCCCAAAATTGATGATGCCCTAGTTTTCCTACGGCAGTAGTGATGGGCCAAAAAATGAAAATTCTCGGAATCAGATTCTGCTTCAACAAAAAGATGCGCCCTCCTAGGGCGAGTTAGCCTAGCCTCCTTTTCTTGATGATCTGTGGAGAGAAGACCCCAAACTTCGAATCCCTAGCTTCTCGCGGCTGCGCAATGTCTTCTTTATAGGTTAACTCTGATACCATGTTAGTTTTTCTACTTTTAATCAATATTATCTAGGATCTTAATTGAAAGAATAACATGCACAACATAACACAAGAGACACAAAGATTTTCCTCGGGGAAACCATAAAGGAGAAAACCCCGCAACTTCCTCAGAGATAGAATCGTCACAAATACAATATCACAAAATGGAAAACCCTAATACAAGATAGTCTTTTGCAACTCCTCTCTCTTTCTCCTATGCGAACTTGTCTTCTCTCTCTCACTAATGCGAACTTGAGTGAGTGAGTATCTGTTCAAATGAGAGAGCCCATCTCTCTATTTATACTTTACTTTCACTTGACCTTTTCACTAGCTAGGTCGGCCCCAACTAAACCTGATTGGGTCGACTTCTCTAGGAGACTCAATAACCCTAATACATTTGACTCTAGGGGGATCTATTGCCCCAACTTACAAACAAAGGAGGATTGACCTCAATGACTTTACATGACCAAATGTAATAACGACATCTCCGACCGGAGGAATAAACATCTCCGTCGGAGGTACAAATTGAGAAACACACACACAACACTAAGAGGGGGGGGTGAATTGGTGTTGTAGTCACTTATCTAAATTTCACTGATGAACTGATCTAATATAAAAATTTCAATTCAAATACATAATCACTGAAACAATAATGACACCAATAATTTATATATGACAAAATTATATTTAGAACTCTGTGCTCCAACACAGTTAAATTTACATTCAGAAATCTGTGCTCCAACACAGTAAGAATGTACCAGTTGCAACTGGTATAAGAGGCTTCAACTGAATAAATTACAATAGGCTTCAACCTGTTGTCACCCTTGCTCCATCCTTCCACCCTAATGATTTGTTATGTTGAAACCACCTTGTTTGCTGCTGAAGAAAGAAACAAAAACACCCTCAGAACTGCTCCACTTCCTTGCTGGACCTAACACCTTGTTTGCTGCTGCAACTCATTCTTCACTTGACCAGAATTTGCATCTCCTCTCCACTGTCCACCAATCCGCACCTCCTCTCCTCAGTCTACCCCCGAACCATTACATCCTTGTGCGTACTTGAAGATTCTCTCCACTTGTGTGTTTATAGACTTTTTCATAAGTTATGGAGGCCGACCAGTCATTGTATTTTTTTTTATTTTTATCATTACATCATTAAATAAATCAAATTTATTTAATCAATTTATCTCCATGTTTCAAGTATATTTATTTTATATTTTTTGTCTTCTTTTCCATATCAAACTGCCCCTCAAATATGCCCGCATGGGCTTAGTAGAATGCCCGCAAGGGCTTTGGAAATGTCTGCATAGGGTTCCATCATATGCCCTTCCAATATGCTCGCAAGCTTCAATACAATGCCCGCAGAAGCCTTAAAAAATGCCTGCAAGGCTCTTAAGGAGTGTCTTCATATGCCGGCAGGATTGTCCTCCAAAATGCCCGCACCTGCCTTATTAAAATGCCCGCACAGCCTCCTAAAATGCTCGCAGGAGCCTTATTTAAAATGCCCGCAGGGCTTCATAACAATGCCCGCAAGAGCTTGTTAGAAATGCCCGCAAGGGCTAGGAAAAATGCCCGCAGTGGGCCTTTCAAATGCCCGCAGAGTGCTCTTTAGATGCCCGTACATGCCTCTTTAGAAATGCCCGCATGGGGGTTTTTAGAAATGCCCGCAGGCTCATGTCAATGCATGCAGCTGTCCAAAATATGCCCTCATAGCTGTGATTGGGGCAGTGACAAATTGACATCCTATTGCAAGCTGAGTCTTGCATTCGAGGGTTGGACTCCTCACCCATTCTCAGTTGGAGCTAAGGAAACCAAGCTGGGTCTTGGATTGAGAGTTGGTGCTCTTTGTATCAGTTGGTGCTGATTGTAATCATGAAGATTGTTGTCTTCCACCAAACAATATAAAAAGCTTACAATATACATCATGTGTCCTTCTGTTACTATGCTTTTATGATCAATATACTTGATAAATATGAATGAGATGTTTGACTGCTTTTGGTAGATGTTCACAATAATATTTATTGTTGGAATCAATAGTTGAAAGGAAGACAAATTGTGAAAAAGTTACCTACACTGATTCACCCCCCCTCTCAATGAATCTCGTGTGTTCAACAAGCCATTCCAATTGATGGGGGTCCCCCATGCTTTGATGCAATACCTTCTCAAAGGTACTAGAGAGGAATTGTCCCACGTACCCAAAGTAATGTTGATGTTTCTGTTATGCCTATTCGTAATATTGAAGTCATCTCTTCATCTGTCAATCGTCATAGATTCTCTAGTGGCGATAAGTTAATCATTCTGAATCATTTATTTTATATCAGAACAAGGGGATCTAATGAATTTTGGGTGGGCCCTCTCACGGTAGAGCGTTGTGTTGCCGCTGGAAAGACACCTAGCGGGGAAACGCAGCAGAAATCTTCAAGCTGCTCGGTGTGTCCTTGGGGGAAAGTCTCGAGTCAAATGCTGTCACCTGATCCTGACTCCTCCGTTTAGGTTGAACTCCTAACAAAGCCAAGGGGGATAGTCCCTAGAAAAAAGTTGATAAGGCTCTTATTAGTTTATTAGTTGTGGATGGGATTGTTTTTTAGGAGTTTCGAAATGGATTACTGGAACAAGCTATTGGAAATGTGGAATTTGTATGGCATTCATAACATATTTGACTGAAAGCAAATAATGATAATAAAATTGTACCAGTGCCAATAAAGTCAAAATAACAAAATGCTGCTGAAAAATAGTAAATGTTTTGCAGTGTACTTGGTCGGTTTTAATTTATTAAGATGGTGAGTGGATTAAGGGGAAGGGGATTCCCAATATACTGTGAGGTACTGGGAATATGTCCGGATTATGACAAAGGTGGTTCTGCACTTGGAAATGTGGGCTGGATCAGAGTCTCTAAGAGGTGTCCAACACTACACCAATTGAGGGTGCAGCCTGACGATATCCCGAGGTCACTATCCAGTGGTCCCCGCTTCCTTTGAAGAATTTGCCCACACAATATCAAAGACTGATACGTCGGATTTTCGTAATGTATTGGGGAAGTTGTTTTTATTAAGGTGAGTTATTTTTTACATGTGGAAAGTTAAAAAGTGCACACTTCTACTTTTGGTTATCCCAAAGATCAGGGTGAACCTACGATGGGCAAGGGCATACACAGAAGGGCGGATTCTTTATTCCAATTGAGATTGTAAATGCAAAAAAGGAAAGTGTGAGACTAATTACTATGGCAAAGAGTATCTTTTCCCCAATAAAGCAAGCTCTCTTTGGTAGTTCGGTAGAGCAATGCCAGGTTAGTATTCGTTACTTTACAAAAACCATGCAAGAAAAGTTAAACTAACCAAAGCAAGAAAAAGAAAACTAATCTAAAGCAAAAAATAATGATACAGAAAAGCAAACCATCAAGGAGGCAACACGAATCCCCACGAGGGGTATGGGGTGCGGGTACTTGGAAATCCCACTCGCTCTTCTTAGTATTATTATATTACAAGTGAAAAAGATGGCTGCCTTTGGTCCTTACAGATCTAGATCGAAAGGCTTACAGGTTCATAGAAATGAAGAAGAAATAAGAGTGTTGCTCTGGGAGGCCTTGGATGGCCTAGATCTTCAATTCTTCAGCAGCACTTCCTCTTTTCATGGTGAGAAAAATGTAAAACCAGCCACCCAAAATGCACCAAATGTGCGAAATCAAACGTTAAAAGCATAAAAATATAAGTACTTGAATGATAAACAATAAGCTTAAGTACTTAGTCAATCTAGATCTACGAAAAATAAAGCTTTCAGATTATCATCTAGTATTGTACTTAAATAAATCAGCCTTTGAATGTTCTTTTCTCAAAAGGGAACTAATTTACTTAAGCATATTCAAAGTAACCGGAACCAAAGAGGAAGTTTAATTATAAAAGTGAAGGAGAGAAGGAAGAAGGAGTTGCTCAAGTGCTCAAGTAGAATGCCCAGATCTAAGGAGTCCAACGGTGGGAAGCGGAGGTACTATGTCTTTCTTGAAGTGCTTGAAGAATGGTAGATTCAACCAAGATCATCCACTCCAATCAAGCTAGGAAACCTCCATCACTAACAATACTTGCACAAAAGGGGATCAAATATGGTATTTCAACAAATAAAGATTGAGAGAGCATAAGTACAACCTAGTACAGTCTGCTACTCCTAGATCTTTACAAGAAGAGAATAGTAAATGAAATCAAACTAGAATCATTTACCCTATATGTTAACAACAATCTTAAGGCCAGATAGATTACCGCAAGAAGCAAAGCAAAAAAAAAGGGCAGCAATACAATTACCTCATAATCCGGTGACAATATTCATCCACACACAAATTCAACACACCATGGACCTCCAAAGTCTTTATATTAATCAAAACAGAGTTATAGTACAAAGCTTCATAGCTTGGGCGGAGCCTTCGATCCTCTAACCATGAGAAAATGGGAGCAAATCCCATGCTTAAATAGATGAAAGAGGAGAGGGGACACATTCACTCCAGAGGAGAGGGGACACATTCACTCCAAGAGATGGCGCATGAGCTAGATGAGGGATCTAACTTGAAGTGTAATCCTTTGATTGTGGGCTGATTGGATTGAGATCTTATGGGAGTGCGCCACCTCTCCATGAGGTAGGCGCCTCCCTCCTTGGTTCTATCACCTCAAACCACAATATGCCATGTGGAAAAGTCGCCCTCCTTTAGAGAGGGGCGCATATCCCATTTGATTTTTTTAAACGTTGACCTCTAAATCTTTCTCAAATCACACGCTTTAGTTAATGAAAGTACTCTCCCTCCATAAGAGACAAACATGCCACCTCATTTGGCACATGCCAATAGCTTTTTTATTATATTTTTATTTTATTGTTTGGGTCATTTTGTCACATCTTTAGCATTTCCTTGCCATTCTATTGCCTCATTAAGAAAAAATGTTCCAAGTGATAATTTAATCACCCAAAACATAGGAAGAGCGGGTCCTAGGGTAAAGAGGACGCTCTGAGCGTGAAAACAAGTATCCCCGCGCCAAATTCCGCCTCCAAACCATACTTTTATTACAATTTGAAATTTTTCAATTAAACCATAAAAATGGTCTAATTTAACGAAAATTTTATTTTTGCCGGAATAAACTCAAACTCCTACGGGACCTAGTGCATGTCCATACGACTCATTATTGATGGCTAGCATGTAAAAATACATAGACAGTTAGGCTTTAATAACCTCCCAAGGTTTGACCGCCAAGGTAAATACTCCAGCTTTGGAGGTGTCAGTGAAAAACTCAGGAATTATTGCACCGAGTGAAACGAGTTGCTCTACAACCCAATATGGGGGAGATGTTGTAACATGTGTGTGTGTCATGTAACATTACTAACAAAATAATTAAAATAATTCATGTCGACTCATAAAATAAAAAATTAAATTATGGAAAGTATTCAAAAAAAATCCATGTTTGTTCATAAAATAAAATATTATGAAAAGTAATTAAAAAGTAGATGTTCGTTTATAAAATAAAATTTAAAACTTAAACCCGGATCTATCAATCAAGAGAGATCAAATTTCTTGAGTTTAAATTTTAAACAAGAAATACACTCAAGAAATTGGATCCCTCTCGGTGCTTGATAGATACGGATTTAAGATGGATCTATGTCGGTACGTCACTAAAGCGCAACACATAATTCTTACGGAAAAAACACTCTAGAGTATCCCCTTGACAGATAAACCTAAGGTAAGCCAAACCTATTACAAAAAGACCATGCTTAGATAAACTTATTACAATTCCCCATGGGAGTATGGACATGCAATTTTTTGAAAAAAGGGCCAAAATTTGGCCTGATGAATCTCGGAAAACTAATGATGAACAATTAGATTGTTCAAGTCTTCGATGGTTCGCTCGGAATCCACTCAGTGCAATTTAGTGGATGACACGTTGTAATGGAGATATGTGTTTTCTCTCTACCAGAAGTGTTCCCTTGAGTCTTGAAACAAGTCTTCCCTTCCTTGAAATTGGTTAGTGGCTAGGAGGGTAGGTACTCCTTGAATTAAGAAGTTAAGCGAATTAAGAAGTTAAGCCTACTTGCTCCAAAAAGGCATTACTATGGCAACTCCGTTGCACCTATGGACAGTGACTGGTAGCGGTATTGTTATCAGTATCACATACATTGTAGTTGGAGCTACCATGATGCAGAACTGATTTTTCCGGTCCATTGAGCCAGTCCTATGGTTGAGATGAGCCTATTTTTCAGCGGTGATGTATATTTCTGAGCCAGCAGCAGCAATTTTCCCCCTTGTCATGACTGATCCTGCATGACCCCATTGAAATGATTCTGGTGTAGTCATGGTTCATACAGTGCACAGAGCAGTTAGTCGGTGATGTCCTTTGCCCATGGTCAGTTGCAGATGTTCTAGAGACAGGTATATGGTGGAGCAGAGATATATATTTATTGCATTTGGATGTTTTAGTTGCTCTATAGTTTATTTTAGTGACTGTGACTATGCATGGTCTACTGACAATGGCATTCTGAACTTCATGGTTTGAAACCTATGTCGTGAGTTGTTAGAAGAGTCCCAAGTGTAAGGTCATTACCTATGCTTGTTAGTATCTCCTGCCTTACATGACTTAGCCCTACTTTTGCTTTGATGGCATCACCTTTCACTTTTCTTCACTCATTCGTCTCTTCCATTATCTAGTTTATTCTCGACTTGTACTTTGACTAGTGAGATCAAGGACTCCCCCCACTTAGACCTCTTTGTTGGATAGACTCCATGTTTACCTTGTGTCTCGGCTCTGGAGTGTCTGGCCTAGGTCACCGGGATGTTATCCTTTAGTCCTCGAAAGCAAGTACTCCTACATAAGCATCGGATCGCATAAGTACAATATCTAAACGGATGCAAAAGTCAACTATAGACAGTGTTGCTAAACACTAAGCAAACAAAAAGTCTTCCGTAGCTAGTCAGTGGCCAAGGGACAAGCACTCATCCCTTGTATGATGTAAGGTCGTTTTTCCCCACAGGGCAACAGGGTGGTAACTGCACCGTACCTGTTATCACACCATAGTAGCAGGGCTACTATTCTTGTTTAGCAGATATCTGCACATTCCAGAGCTTCCATTATTCAGAGCATAGCTATGATGATTGTATATTTTGTGATCACTCATGATCAGAGCAGTGTATTATTCAGACTTATGTTAGACGTTGTGTCAAGGCTGAGCCTTGAGAGTTCAGATTTGATGACCGATGTGACCCTTTATCCCACACAGTTTCAGTTCAGTGCTTAGAGATGTATTGCAGCAGTGTTTCAGATGGTATATGATGTTTATTACTATGATGATGTTGTATGATCTATGGATATTTTATCATTGACTGTGGATTATTATCTTGTTGATTTAGTCATGTTCACAGCATCTGCTTGGTATATTATTCCTGATGTGGCAAACTGTTTAAAATGAACTATAAATCATAAAATGGACAATTGCTTGCACATTTAGGTCATTTAACAAAACCCACCGGTTTTCCACCTTACATAGATATGGTCTTTCCTGACACCAGTTGTCTGCTAGTGTAGGCTCCATATTCACTTGACTCCATCCATACATGACTTTCCTATTTGACTTTAAACCTTGACCTGTCTCATTTGACTTTCTGATACTGAGGATTTCCCCATTTTTCTACCTCTGTGTTTGGACCGCATCCCTGTATGTTCAGTGTCTCGGCTCTAAGTTGGTGACAAAACTTGCCTTTGGTGAGTTGGATTGTAGGCCTAAATCATTCTGGTCGATTGTCCCGATGTTTGGCATTGGCTCGAACTCCCCCTAGTCACTTGAGATGTTGTTGGCTAAAACTAAATGCTCATGTTCTACTTATGGAAACTTATAAATTCGCCCATGGAAACAAAAAGGGCAAGAGCAATGAACAGCTAAAAATACTCCTCGAAGAGTATAAGAAAGGTCCAAAAAGCAATGGTTCTTAAAAGCTATATCTAAACAATTGCTGACCTTATATGTATTTGAAAACATGCCCTGGATGCAAGCTGCAACTAGTTGTGCTTATCAGCACACCTGAGATCCGAAGGGTTATGTAGGCCAAAAAGGCCATGAAATGAAATTGAATGATCCTAGTGAACCTGGATCAACTTGATGTAGACATGATGCCTAAGTTGAATAAGCACTCTCTAAACAACTTATCCATTTGTAAGGCACAGCCATTCCACGTGTTATTTTGTCCAGCATAGAGTTTGTAGCTTCCCCCTTCTCCCAGTCCAAAGTCTTTTTGAGTCAAGTTAGACAAGTCAACCCCTTGGCCCAACCTTGTTCCTAGCCTTCATCCTTCACTAGCAGTCTGACCATGTCCAATGGGTGAGTTTGTCATTTGAACTATTGTGCAAGTAATTTTATATAACAAAGGAATATGCTAACTTGATTAATGCCACTGAATGGATATTATACTTTGAGCTTGGCTGTGAGAATGATTAGAGAAGCATGTCTTAGTCTACTGATGTGATTTATCATTGGTTGTATATTATTGGGATCCGTGATGATGTGGGCCATATATATATACCTATTGATGATGATTGATGGTCCCACATACTTGATGATGATATTATATGATGGACATATGGTTCAGATGATGATTGATGCAGTTCAGCAGGTTTTATTATTACTTCAGATCATCAGATTATGCACTGTCCATATATGGTGGACCCTACAGCTGGCCCATTAGGGCAACCCATGGTGTATGAGTACACATTCCTAGTGGATTTGGGTCTTCTGGATCCAATGAGACACTTCTCTTTCAGTTTCGGGCACTTCTGACAGTGGTTGATGCAGTTTTACACTTGTTGACCAGATTTGGGGCTGATTTCCCAGCCTGAGCAGCATGGGCCAAGAGAGGCCAGTTCACCTAGGGCGCTGTATGAGGAGGGGGTGGTCCAGCCACTTGTTTTTACCATTTACCCCCCCTTCTGGAGAGCCTGGTGGGCTCAGTTGGACAGCGCAGATGCCCTGGGAGGCAGTTTTGGCACTTTCACAGTTACCGAGGCAGTTAAAAAATGGGATAAAGTGGTCACTGAGGAATTCGATTTGGGCAATTGAGACAAGGTTTTGGCATTTGGTTTTCACAGAGCTCTTCCAGGGTGATCCCACTATCTTCCAGCCAGTTTTCACCATGTGGGTAGGCCCACAGCGATCACAGGAGGTCTTTTACTGCTTATCTGTCACAAATTTTGAGGACAGATTTGATCATTTATATTATATTGGACATATTTTATTATTTTATTGTGCCTTGAGGATGAGCTAGTAAGGATTGATGCCTCCTAGCCCCACCATGTGCTTCTTATGTCATGTCCTAGTCATTATGAGGTGGGCTTTGGTACTTTTACCCCCTCTAGTGGATGACATCACCCTCCATGATTATTTTAGACTATGACATCATCATTATATTGGGTGATCCATGTGTTATGTTATTATGGTTCATCTTAGCCATTGATTGTATATTGAGATCTTTTAATCTCAACCACTCATTTGATGTAGTATTGTAAAGTGGTATAGGGTTTTGGTCTTTATTATCCTATATAAGGAGGAGACCCCCTATTGTATAGCTCACCTTTGGAGCTCTGGAATATTGGAATAGAACACTTCTTTGTGGAGCATATCTCTCTTGTCTTGTGGATTCTCTTGCATCTTAGGTATACAGTATCTCTTCTATGTATCATTGTGGATTTTGGTGCTTCTACTAGTTTTCTTGCAGGAAAGTCGAATTGGTGGAGAGGAGGGCGATTTCTTGAGGGTTATTGTTGGAGGGATCCACATATTCTCTCTTGGGTTGATCTTGTGAAAGGGAGTATCATTATTGTATCTTCGTGACATAGTTGATGCTTTCTATTACATCTTTCTATCATTTTCATAATCATCTTACTTGACTTGTTTCTTTGATCTTGTCTTGTAGGAGGAGGACGATTTGGCTATCTTGGAGGAGGACGTTTTGGTTGGAGCTCTTGGATCTCACTCTTGAATATACACATAGGAGAATGCTATCAATTTGCAAGGTGGCCACAAGCAATTGAGGTAAGATCTACAAGGTATGTGCCTCTTTCCATCCATTCTCTCTTCATTGGTCACAAACCCTAATTAATTAAAACCCTCATTTTGGTTTTTCTTAGATCTACTTAGATCTAGCCTTGCTTTTGAAAAGATCTTAAGAACCCACCTCTGTAGCATCCACCCCTAGTTGGATCTATAGTTTGGTGGTGATTGGGTTAAAATTAACACACTTTTCAAGGCAATATAGCCCTCTTGAACCAAATCGCACTTCCTTGGAGAGGCTTGTTGGGTTAGATCTAGCATGTGGGTAGGTGAGATCCCACTTGATTTGCAATCTACACATTTGATAACCTACCCCTAGGCTTTTACTTGGGTGATTTCTACCTTGTGGGCATCATTCCACATTTTAAGGGATTAAAACCCCCTTTTGAACTACTTGGCACCTTAAAACTCAGATCTAGTAAGATCTAACCCTTGGATTGGATTGATTTTCTAGATCCACATAGATCGGTGCCTAAGCTACTTGGATCTACAATTTGGTGGCCATTGGACTTGATTTGACCCACCTTATCCACCTTTTAACCCTCCTTGAGCAAGGTCGCACTTCCTTGGGTGACTGAGTTTGCCCACTTCTAGGGCCTGGGTAGTTGAGATTTTAGTGGATTTGGAACGGGCATACCTTGGAACCTATATCTAGAGTATCATTTTGTGACGATCTGCCTTGGGGGTAGCATTCCTTGTTTTAAGGGATTGTGGTCCACTTGGGCCATTTCATGAAAACCGAGATCTAGCAAGATCCAACCACTCTATCTCAATTAGCCCACTTGTCTTGACCTCTAGGTGTCCCGATCTACACTTTGACATATCTTTTGTCTCCATTAACCCATCCAACAAGGCACTAGTCCTCCTTAAGCAAGTCGCACTCCTTGGGAATTGTGTCAAACCTTAGATCCAATAAGTGGGTACTCCTAATTTCAACTTAGATCCATAGATCTACTCATTATATATCCTCTAGTGCCAATTGCATCCCTTAATTTCACCTTGTGGGTCCATTTTAAGCCATTTCACATATCCCAAGAAAGTAGGACCCACTTGTGTAACACATGGTACTATACCTTGTCATTATAACTAATCATGTGGCCTAAATCATACATTGGTTGAAACACTAATCATTTCTCAAACCACCTTCAACCATACTTTAATTTCTAGGTCCACTTTACCTTGCATTGGTTTCCGTAACTTACCATTTACTCATCCTTAGGAACCTTTGTTTGGGTCCAATCATCTTTGATTGGTAATAGGGTCTCCCCCTATGTCCTGTTTCACCTTGACCTAAAGTGAAGAGTGCCTCGGTTGACGTGACTCCCACCTTGCATTGGGAACCGTGGCACCTCTTGGGTCACCTCTTTAGTTGCCCATCTCCTCTACCGTCCCGGATGGGATACCACTAGGGGCAACTACAAGTTGTGTGATAACAGTACCTATGGACGGTGGTGGGAAATGGTGGTAAGACCGAGTCATTATCTAAGGCCCGCAAGGCTATTCAAGGCACCTGCTCTTGGAGGCTGACAAGTGAAAGATGATCTAAATGTCAAATGTTAAATGTGAAATGTGCAAAAGCTTATAGTAAATTAAATGCAAAAGGTTGCTTGTCTAGAGTCTATTGGAAGCATTCCAAGCACTCTACCCATTTGTGAGGCACCGTCATTCCCTAGTGTCTTCTATCTGACATATGTCTACGTGGTTTCCCTTTCTCTCTCTTGTCTAAGGGATCACAATGTTGAAGTATCAAGTCCTTCCCTATTATCCTAGCCTTGTTTTCCACTTCACCCATCCTAGCAGTTTGTCTACGTCTGTGAGTGAGCATATGTAGGGAGCTTCATGAAAGACTTGATAGTTTCTCTCACATAGGTATATTTTATTTGATTATGTGACCACTGATACGTATTTCATGTTTTAGTCTGGTTACTAACATAAACTTGTGAGCATTATTCATCTAACATGCATACAGGACTATCCAAATTATTGCTCTACCTTCAGTTTGCGTACTTTGACTTGGTCAACACGTTTCTCGAGGTAGTGACTGCAGTGTTCGAGATTGCTAACTTCTCCTCCAGATGTATCCAATACACCATTTCCATACTCAGTTTTCAGTTTGAGGCCATTCTGCATTAGTTACAATGATTATTATTATTTTTATGGCCATTTTTATTATACTGGATGTGGTGTTGGGCTTCAAATGCATATTTTGATGGACATATGGAGTATGTGTAACCACTACTAGTGGATTTCATGTCTCTGATTCACTTGGTGCACTTAGATGATGATTTTGGGCAAAGGAAGTGGACCTAATGATGAATTTATTCTCCATCATGATGAACCAACAGTTTTTATTCTGAAAAAATGACCATGGCTTCACTAGGAAAATCTATTTGGTTAATGCACATGAGGAAATGGCATGGGGATGGTTGATGATGATGAGATATGGCTCTAGATGCATGTTACATGAATTTGCTTCGTCCGGGATTGATCCATGCAATGTAAAAATAAAAACATATCCACCGTTGATGATCTCTATTATATCTTTTAATCTCAACTGCTCATTTAAAAAGTGGTTAGGGTTTTGGTCTCTCTCGGATCTATTTAAGAGAGAGGACCCCCTCATTGTAAAGGGACTTTTGGCTCTGGATTATTGGCAATGAAAGAAATTTTTGGGGAAATCTTGTGTCTTTGTTGAAGATTGTTCTTGTGCTTGATTGTAGATATAATAGCCTAAGACGTTCCAGCTATATGATGATGTTTCCATGCTATATATGCTAGAGATAGTGTGTGATTTGCAGGAGGGCAACTTCACTAGGAGAGATTTCGTGGGCTTTCTCAGGATCTATCCGTTGAATGAGTTCAACAATTAGGGAGTAGTTTGCATTGCATCTTTGATCATTGTTTATGCTCTTTGATTTATCTTGCATCATTTACTTTTCATCTTGTGAATCAAATCTCACAGTAGCTTGTCTTTGCAAGAGGGAGGGTGCACTAGCTCAACTTGGGCAAATAGTTTTCACCTTGGAGCTCATCAAATTGGTCGAAAATTGATTCAAGGGGGTTAGAGCATCATTGCACTTGGGATCTACAAGACATAGAGGTAAGTTCCCATCTATTTTCTTTTGTTTCAAGTTCTATTCCACTAGTCTTAGCTTAGATTTACTTCAAAACCCTAACTCCGTAACTTACAAAAATTCTTTGGGTCACACAACTAAAAATTTTGGCAAATCCTTTCTGGGTATTTCTACTTGGCCTTAACCCAAAGAGGTTCTCAAGGGCATCACCCTTGGAGGACTCCATCACCCTTATCCAGAAGGCATTGTTCCTCAACCCATTCGCCCTCCTAGGTTTGCTCATCCTTCGATTGGCCTGTGATCTGGGTTTTGCTTGTGAGTGTTGATACTGTCAAATCTATCACCAAGCTATCTCATCAAAGTGCTAGAAAGCCCTAATCTCTTATAGATCTACTACTTTGGTCACTTTCTCAAAGATCTACCTTCAATCCCCTAGGGTAGTAGAATTGATCATTTGTGCTAGCAACTAGATCCTAGATCTTTCATCTAATTCCTAAGTCACTTAATTTAACACCTTGGGTTGATATTTCATTAGTCATAAGCCTCTCAACTCAAACATAAACCCCATAATGGCTTCATCCCATAGATCTAGGGTTTCATCTACCTGTCACCTTACGTATTCTATCCATATAGTTTGATATGGTGATTTGGTTTGTATCTATCATGTCGGGTTAGATCAGGGTCTCTCCCTTTGCTACCTTGGGCTTTGGTGGCATAAAGCGAAGAGTGCCTCGATTGGCGTGACAACCGATCCATCCAGGGATTGAGGCCCTCTTATGTCACCTCTTTAGTTGCCTAGCTCCTCTACCATCCTAGACATGATGATTCATTAGGGGCAACTACAAGTTGCATGATAACAGGTACTAAGGCCATGTCATAACTAGTGCCTAGAAGGCAATCCAGAGCCACTACCTTTTAGTCATTAGCCAACTAAAGGAGTGCAAACAAAGAAAAGTGCTTCAATGAAATATCCAAAGAAAGAAAGAGAAAAGGCATCAAAGAGAAAATTGAAAATGAAAAATCAAAGTGAAATAAAAGAAGGGCTTGCTAAAGTTAAAAGAGAACCTTCTAGCACATTATCTCTCCATCTGTGAGACACCCTGCACCCCAATGTTTGCCAAACTAACTAATGTCACAGAGGCCCCTGATATCCCCTCTTCTCCAAGAGTGACTAAAGTCTTCCACTGATCAAACAATTTACCTGACTAGCCTATTGACTACCTGACCATCCACTCCACCCAATGAGGAAGGTTGATCTTTGTAATACTATGTGATGACATTGTTAGAGGATAACATGTATATAACTCATTTACTTGTACTCTATGTTTTGTTATATTTCTGTGCTATGAAGACATGTCATGCAATGAGTCACATGGTGATCACAGGTTATAGGATAGGACCTTATGCTTAGTTGTTCAATGTTCATCAATACTTCACATAGTTAGTGTTTGCACTCATCAATACTTCACATAGTTAAGTGTTTGCCTTCACCAATCCCCTTAATGGCTCTGCTAGTCCTTCTGTAACAGTGTAAACAACAATACTAAGCGAGCATTTGAGATGTCTGTAACCATCACTGCAATCTTTTGAAAATCTGAAATATGGGCTTCTGATGTGCCTATCTGCTTCAACTGGGCCAGCTCTCTTAAAGGCATGATATGTACTTGTACTACATCTTGAGCTTATATATGAAGGTTTCAGCTGTCCATATCTTGTGCCATTTGCATATTTGAATTTCCAGTGATATGTTCTTTATGTTTTTCTATTTACAGTGATTTGTGTCTTGCTGATTGGCATAAGTAAAAGAGCAAATTGTTAAGTGACTTAACATCTGAAGGAAGAATACAAGGGGCTGGATTTACTGTTGCTATACTGCTGTTAAAATACAGGTTATTGGCTTTCCGTTTCTGTTTTATACACTAATTTACAGCAGTCCTAACGGCTGAAAAGTCTAGGGCTAAGATCTGAGAAACCTTCTAAGAAGAAGGTGAAATTTCAGTTTTACATTAATATCCTGATTGCATGAAATTTCCACAACACACAGGGTATTATTATAAAATTTGTTCAACCATTCCTATTGCATTATGCAGAAAATATCAAACTGGACACATAACCAGCAAAGTAACATAATTTGACGAAGATATGTTTTCAAAGATAATGCCTGTGCACATTAGCCACCCTTTTTAACTCCCTGGCAACCAAAGCTTGAGGGTTATCAAAATGAATGAGAAAAAATTCACCAGTGCACACCAAAAGAAACAATGATCATCCCTGATTATTAGCATGCATGTATGGAAATCTCTACAGCTTGACCATCAAGAAATGTTTATATTCATGAGATAATCTAAGAACGAAAACATGTGAACTAGAAATAAATATTTATCACAAAAATTGGAGGAAGAAACAATGTAGAGAGTCCAGACTGCATATAAATAAACACACCTCAAAAAATACAAGCCCTGGCTCCAGGTCCATCGAATCCTCCTCCATAACATTACTGGACAATGAAACTTTTGTTTCATAGATAGGCAAATCTTGCTTCTCTTTGAGACTATGTGGTACTGTTTTCTCTTGGTTTACTTGAGTTGGAGTCCCATTCGCATCCATAGCATGGTCCAGGGGTTCAGACATGTCTTCCTCAGCCTTTATGAGACCATCTTGGATAGTCAACTCTCCCTGTCCTTGTTCTCCAAGGGGATTTGCAACAACCCAATTTATTTTCCTGTGAATTTTCTTATCGCTCTGTTGTGAAGGGTAACCGACTACTCCCACCTTGGACAGAGTATAACAATCATACAGATATTCATTTATTTTTCCCAGGGAAATTGGCTCCATTTCTCCAGTTATTGGGGAAAATACTCCTCCAACACCCTGCCAAAAGCCACTGATGCTACTTGCAAACGTGTCCCATATTGGTATTATCACAGGTTCCTACAGTGCATGACGCTTTTTAATTATCAACAATTTTATCACCCTTCTTATGCTAAAAATGGACATGAGCAATAAAGTCAATGATATCTTACTCTAAACAATAGATAAAATCTCCATAATCAGCAATTAATCAACAAGGATTCCAAAGAGATTAAACCAGAAATAATCGGGAAATAATTGAAAATTACAGGGAAAATTTGACAAGCATTAAAATATACAAAATTTTCAGTTTATTTTCAACATATTTAAAATATAAACCAACAGAAACATCAAATAATCACATTGCCACATAAATACGAAAAAGACGTGTATATAAGATGTATAGGATGCCAAAAGATACATCAAAGTCAATACTAAATCCTAATAGTCCAATCAAGGACACAAAACAGAATAACCAATATAAAATTACATCAAATAGATATAAAATTTATCTCCTCATGATAAGTGATGTACAAAGATCAATCTAGTAGCTAGCTATCAATTTCCTCTTCCCCTTTTACTGGAAAAGGTAAGGGCCCATTTGCCACTAGAAGGCCCTATGGCATCAATGAGACGATTGCCATTGGGTTCCTGAGTATGAATATGTGTATAGGTTGGTGATGAGGCTGATTCATAAGCCTCCTCAATCCCAATGTCCTCTTGTTGGACCATCTCCTTCCCCGAGGGTGGGTCATCCAAATCCTCCCCTACCCCATGCACATGCTCAAGTTGTTCCTCCTCTAGCTCTAACCACAAAGGTGCCTCCTCCATAATAGGCATTTCAAACTCCACCCTCTACTTAGTCAAGGTGTCAATGTTTTTGTGCCAAGGAGGTGCTCAATCCGCTCCACCCACAATGGGAGATTGTAGTCAACATAAACCAAATAAACCAGGCATTGATACTCAGAAAGTCGTAATTGACTCTTGATGGTCATAACAAAAATTAGAGGATCATAAATTATAAAAATTGTAATTGCTAACCTATTGCACCTCTTTATGTGTATTATTCAAAAGCACCCTAATTGCATTACAACCTAGAGCACTATAGGTTTGTTGAAGCACCCGAACAACAAATTTCCATAAATCATAATTTCTCCACCAAACATCAACAAATAAGAAAACAAAGAGAAAAGACTTAAATTACATTTCAATCCAATGAAATCCAAACACCAATGACAAAACAAATAAAAGTTGTAATTAAAATTCAAAGTTAAAATTGCTTACTTTGCACTAAAGTATTCCTTACTTGGATAGTAATGTCAAAACCAAATAGTCCAATGGCATTCCTTTTACCTTGAAAAATAATTCCTCAGGAAACTTCTGAGCACTTCCCTTCATTCCGAGGATGGTACCCAATGTAAAGCGAGCAGTGCCTAAGTTCCAAGCACCTCACCCTGATAGAATCGAAAAGAGTCAAACCTGTGACCTCCCCTATCTTAGGGGGATATATCTCACATCTAGCTCATGACCACTCGAGCTAACCCTCAAAGCTATCCAGTGATGTTCTTATATAGCTCCACTCTCTATTAATGATTATGTGGTCATTCGCAAGGGGAATCGTACTCTAGACATTTATGGAACCCCTTTGTAACCTCGTCGTCAAAATCAAAACTACATGGATAAGAAAAGACCAAGTTAAGGACAAGTGTTGTTGCATAAATGGGAGGATGGATCAACCCATTCTATCAATCTCTTTGAACCCGCGACTCCCCTATAACAAGGAGAGAGATTTCACATCTGGCTCATGACCACTTGAGCTAACCCTCAAAGCTATCCAGTGGCGTTCCTATCCATCTCCACTCTTCATTAATGATTATGCATTGTTTGGAAAGGGGGACCATACTCTGTGTTACATGGTACCAGTACCAGCACATGTTCCAGATGTACCCCAGGGAGTGGCAGCATTTTTTTTTTAATTGGAGGGTGCAATGTAGCCACATTTCATAGGTGGGGTCATGGCCAGATCCTTTGGCTCCCTCCTGGGGGTACTATGGCTTAATGGCACTGTTGACTGCCTCATAAAAGGGTTTGAAACCCTGAGGTTGGTGACCGGGGCCCCCAGGGAGGGTTCATTGGACCACCTGACTTCCCCCATTACTTTTACACTGGTGGCGTGCCTTTCTTCAGCACTGGGGCCCATGCCATAGCCCTAGGTCTTCTCCTACACCCTCCTGCTGCTCCAAAGCTCCAACGCCAGCTCTCCCTGGCATCCATAGAGGATGACGTCATCCTTCCTTGGCTGCAGTGTGCTTGCTCTGAGGGGGGGTGTTGAGGGCTTTTCATTGTTTTCTGGGGTTAGTAGGGGTATGACGACCCCCCCTCCGCATCTCAGCCTTCAGTTCAGTCCGATGTGGCCATTTTCAGTCATTTTAGACAAGCAAGGGTGAATGCTGGGGAAAAAGTCCCAATTCACCCACTCAGTTGATTATTTTATATTATTTTAGTTATATTTTTAAGTTGACATTTTATAAATTTAAATTGACATTTAAAAAGGCACGTCAACCTAGATTTATTTTATTTTTGTAAAGTGAGTGTGAGAAAGGTATAAAATTATAAATAACCTTCTCCTCACTTCATTTTAATCATCAACTTTTGGGATTATACTATCTATTCTGATTTTCTACCCTCCTTGGGCATTCTGAGGCATGCACACTTCTTGAGGATGAATGTATGAGCTTGTTTGGGGATTGATCATTGGAGCATCTTTGTTCTTGCACATATGCTTGGGTAATGCTAAGAGTTGTTTGCTTGACACATGCACAAGAAGGTATCTAAGTCTTCTCTCTTGATGTCTTTTTGTTAAATGTTGAAATCATGCTTGTCTATGTTAGATTTTGTACAACTTCAGAAGATATTATTCATTATATTTTATTGTACTTTCATTGTACTTGTTTGTACCTCCTAAGGGAGATGAACCTTATGTAAACACCTATGTAAACACATGAAAGAATCAATGTAAACCTTGGGGTGCAAAAGAAGAAAAGAAAATTATTAAAAATACATTATTTATTGCCCCCGGGTGAAGTCGGCCCAGTTAGGGTATTTTTTATATCTGCACTTGTATAAATAAGAGGTTAGTGCACCTCATTATGCTCATTCTCACACTTGACAATTGCACATCACTTGGGAGAGAGCAGAATTCGCACAAGCTAGTGGAGGAAGCATTTTTGGGGTTTCTACTTGTGGAAGACATTTTCACATTTTCTCTTTTATTATTTGTACTCTGATCTCGGAATTATCATCTCTATACAAAGGTTGTTGGGTTTCCCAGGATAAACTCTGTGTTGTTGTTTTGTGCTTTGTCTTTCTTCTAGTGATCTTGGTTATGCATTAATGTTATTATGCTATGAATGTATGAAATTTAACAGTCTAAGGTTGATTGCTAGTTGTAATGCTGCATTTTGCCCTAGCTAAGTGGAATTTTCAGTATTTTGTTGCCCTAGCAAGGAAAGCTTGAGCTTTGGGTCTCCCAGGTTTGTCTTAGCCAAACTTCTCACAACCAACCCTAGAGGTTGTTGGAGCAGTCATTGGCTTGCCAAACTAGGCAAGTACCATCTCAAGGAGACGTTCATCCTTTTGGAAGCCCTAGGTTAGGTTGGATCTACCTAAAACCCTAAGTTGTTCATCTACTTTCTAAATTAAATTTCAGAGTTTGTATGTTTGTAATTATTATTTTAAATTAGTTCTTATTAACTTTTCATGCTTATATTAGCTTTTATGCATTTGTATAATTTCTGATTTAGTTTTAAAGCCCTAATTTTTTATTTTTTCTGAGTTAAAACCCTAGGTGCAGACCTTTTCACCCTCCGACCTCTTCCTAGTTCCTTCCCCTACCTTCTCCCTTGTCTCTACCCTACTTGGCATCCTCTTTCATCCTAGTCTACACCCTCGGCCTCCCAAAATTTCCACTCACTGCCCCCTGTCACAGCTCGGCCCTCCTTCCCACAGACCTGCTGCTGCCCGAATTCTTCCTCCCGTCCATTTTGCAGCTCCCTTCCCTTCCCTTCCTTTTCTCCAGCTTGCTCGCTGCCCTTTCCTTCCATTCCTATCCCCATCCGGGCCTCTTCTTCGCTTCCCTAACACAGGTCTGCAAATTTTTGCAGACCCTGTGTGCTCTTCCCTGCCCTTTCCTGCCAAACACCAAACAGAAACAAGTTAGCCCATCTCTTTTGTAGTCAGCTTGTGGAGCTAGTTTACTTACCTTTTTTTATTTCTTGTGCATTTTAAAAGCTACTTACTGTGCAGTGTGTAACTATACTTCAGAAACTTATACATACAGGTCTGTAATTTTCTTTGGTCTAATTGGGAGCACTAATATTTATGGTTTGTTGATGCATTGTGGTCTTCTACATCTGTTACTGGAGTTGGTTTGCTACTGATTTTTTATTCTGATAAGTCATTAAATGCATACTTAAACCCTCGTTACATCATTTTCTTATGATAGTTATTGACAGTGAGTACATGTTTCATTGGTAAAATAGGGTGTTATCTTTGGAGTGTTACCATTGATTGTTTTAATACATGCCTTATGACCATTTTATCCACGTGTACCTACATTGAATCTACATTTCGTTGAATGGTCCTTTAAATAAACGATACCTTGTTGAGTAATATTGATGATACATTTCCATGTTAATAAATGATCCTTGCAATTAATCTGGTGGATGGTTGTTATCTCTTGGTTTATTATTGATTGCACATGTCTATGACCTATCTTATGAACATGTTCTTACATTAAACTTACATTTCATTGCATGATCTAAGTGCTACATGTATCTGAAGTACTATTGTTTGATATTACGTCCATTAGCACAATTGACTCCATTTAGGCACTGGTCTAACCGTAAAATTGCATAGAGAATATAGTTTTGTGGTTGTACTAGTGTTCTACAGGGTACTTCTACTTGGAGGTTATTGACTTCCAAAGAAGTTAGGATCGTGATCGAGGTGACATTGGATCACTTTCTTTATTGTTGTTTATCGGGAACTAGCCCTACTAGTTAGCCCGGTAACAATTTTGGCACCGTTGCCGGGGACGTTTCAAAGATTGAAGTGGCTCATCCCGAGTCATTTATGCACCCTTGGCACAACGACACTTGGTGAACTCAAGGTACGTCCTTACATTTGAAAGTGTGTAATTTATTTGGACTAACTTGGCAGGTTTATCTGGCAACTCCATTAAGAACTCAGGTATGTCCCTTGCTTATACTTTGGTGAGATTTGCATAGCTTCAACTTCGCAGGTCTCTCCTGGCGACTCCACCTAGACAAAATTCAAAGAGGTATTCGATAAGGGCTAATTTCAAAAGTACTCTTCTCCCCGATCTCAGTCATATATTGTCAAAAAGGAAAGATCGTCTACAGGAGAAGTTGGTAAGTGATCAACAAACGCTTGACTCTCTACTTGATATACGTAAGCTTTTTGTTGTTCCTTTCATTCAAGTCAATATGTCTTTCGCCGCTTTTGATTTCAAAGCTATTCCTGGGTATCCTAACCAAACTTTAAAATATAGAGATCTCAAAGAATTTCCTGTGTTTTCTGGATCAAATGCTATTACCGCTGCCCAACACTGGGATGCTATTGAACGATGTCTTATGCTTACTGATACTACTAATCTGGATGTTAAATTTAAAACTTTTGCCTCATGCCTAGTTGAGGATGCTGCATAATGGATTAAATCTTTGCTTGCTAGTAGTATTGCTACCTATGATGATCTAAAGTCTAAATTTTTTGATAGATGGCAAGAAAAGAAAGATCCTGTAATGTTAAATAATGTTTTGATGACTATAAAAAGAAGTGAGAATGAAACTATTGATGAGTTTGATTG
Organism: Larix kaempferi; assembly: GCA_027924585.1. NCBI lineage: Eukaryota > Viridiplantae > Streptophyta > Pinopsida > Pinales > Pinaceae > Larix > Larix kaempferi. The sequence goes on along the minus strand of BSBM01000238.1, from coordinate 3,100,843 downwards.
CAGATTTGATAGGATCATAAAAGAATTTCCCGCCAATTGCAAGCCTCAAGATCCAATGATCTTCTCATACTACTTGAAGGCTTTCTCAAGTGATTTCATGTTTCATCTCAGTCTGGATAGACCAGGGAATCTTGTAGCCGCTAAACAAAAGGTAAGAATTCTTGATGGCAGTTGGGGGGCAGCTGGAAGGCCTGATACTTCTAGCCACTCAAGAGCTAACCGTAAAATTGCATAGAGAATATAGTTTTGTGGTTGTACTAGTGTTCTACAGGGTACTTCTCCTTGGAGGTTATTGGCTTCCAAAGAAGTTAGGATCGTGATCGAGGTGACATTGGATCTCACTTTCCTTATTGTTGCTTATCGGGAACTAGCCCTGCTAGTTTGCCCGGTAACTCTCTGAAGACATTTATGGAACCCTTTTGTAACCTTGTTGTCAATATCAAAACTACATGGATAAGAAAAGGCAAGGTTGAGGACAAGTTTTGCTGCATGAATGGGACAATAGAGCATCCCATTCTATCAGTGATCAATCATCTCCCAAAGCATCATTTCTTTATCAAACCCATCATTCCCTTAGTATCTTTCCTCAGAAAGATTTGATAGCTTCTTTGGCCTTATCCATGGTTGTAATGCCCCATATTAGATATAAAAAGGAAAATAAATACATAAAGACAATAATAATAATAAATTTTCACACTATATCTACTTCATGGGTCTTGTTTAATATAGATGGTCTCAATACATAACAACCTAACTATCTATTTAAGGGGGTTTGGGTATAAGGACCCTAACAAATTAAGGCTTCAGGGTCAAGTTTAGGAGATTCATGTTAGCTATGATAGGTTCGTCAACGCATCCAAATTATGGAAGTTTGGTAGTCCCAAAACTACTAGACATAATTCATTGTAAGAAGTTGCAACATTTAAGATGCAAATAAGAGGGGCAATCAAGATCAAATTCAAGAGACAAGGGAACTCCTAGGAGAATATGAAACCAATATGTCACACATGTCAAATTTAGTGCAAATAATTAATTAATTAATCATATGTTATAGTTACACAAGAGTCTCAAGGTTAATTTTTTGCAACAAAAGTAAACTTACTCACACAATTATGCAGTGAGAAGAGAACTCAGTAACCCAAAATAAAAAGCCTAACCTAATCTTGGAGTTCTGTTAGACCAAAAATAAAAATAAATACATAAAGACAATAATAATAATAATAAATAAGAAATAATAATGAATAAGAAATAAGAAATAGAATAATAATAAAAGTAAACTTCAAGAAGAAGTTCCTAGAAGTGGGGAAGTATGTAATGCCCCATATTAGATATAATAATGAAAATAAATACATAAGGATAAAATAATAATAACGCTAAGTTACCAGAAACATCTAGCCAGAGGGGGTGACAGCCCATTCCCTGTTTAAGAACTTGAAACAGAGGAGATACTGAAATGTTTCCAAGCTGTATCCAAAAAACATAAGTGTTTCCAAGTTGTTTCCAATCATCTCCTGAAACATTTCCAAGTCATTTCCAGCCATTTCCTTAAAAGTTTTCTTATTTTTTGAAACATTTCAGGCTTCAGCTACTATAGGGAGAGTTTCCAGCCAAAAAAAAGTAATTTTTTGACATGAAAAAAAAACAAATAAATAACCCTAAAGGCAAACTATAAAAACCCTAACCCTCAATTGAGACTCAAAGCATAGATATAGAGCTAAACCCTAATCCTAAATTGATGAATGGTAATCTTCATTTTTATGTCTCGTAGTTTTTTCCCATTGTATTTTTCCAAAAATGATAGAGGCTTACTTTTGGTTCGAAAAACCACTAATCTGTGGGCATTTTATTGTATCAAATGATTGTCTACCGAGTCATGTGGTCCAAAGACTCCTCCCTGGGGCCCCGGTCACCAACCTCAGGGCTTCAAGCCCTTTTAAGAGGCAGTCAGCAGTGCCATTAAGCCATAGTACCCCCAGGAGGGAGCCAGAGGATCTAGCCATGACCCCACCTATGAAGACTGGCTGTATCACACCCTCCAAGTCGAAAAAAATGTTGGCCTCTCCCTGGGGTACCTCTGCAGGAACGCTGGTGCTGGTACCATCGTAAAAGAGAGCTCGAAGTTGAATTATTGGATTAATTTGTTAAGAATTTTGCTGGTTGTTCATGAGAAGACTAGTATTAAAATTTGAAAAAGAAATATCCAATAAGAATGAAGACCTTTATTTAGGGGTCACCCTCATTCGTAACAGGAAAATCAGTTCTCAACAAACTAATAAAAGACTAACAGCATTAGAATTTAATCAGTTGAGCACCAGCATAAAAGATAACATGTAATGACTAACGACAAACATAAAATGCTAATTGTGGGACTTACATAAAATGTCATTGTGTGGCCATCAATTTTTTAATGGTCTCATAGAATATACAAAATAACTTTATTTTGGGATTTCTTTGTGAAGATGCGGGAGACCTCTCCATGGGTTTGACATCCTAGTTTATGTTTTTGCTTATACCATATTCCCTGTAATGAAAAGTCTGTTTTGGAAAAGATTATCTTGCATTAGTACCCAGTTAAAACTGTAAATCCCTAAATAACGTACTTATATTTCCTTTTAATGTCCATTGACTGCCTTTAACAGCTAAAATTCCACTAATTGCTTGATTGCAGATCAGTTGGTGTATAGCTAAATCAACATGTTGTAGATCAATTGGTGTGCACCAGTTTTTGAAATTAATTAACTAGGCCCTGATACCAATTGATATTAAATTAATGATTAACAATGGATTCCGGCAGCTTGAGGTGGCAAGTGCAGGGGGGGTCCTCTTGGACCCTGATGGAAAAATTGAATTGACCTTCTCTAGGGGAATTGGAAGAGCGATTAACAACCAGGCAGAATTGTATGCCCTGTATATAGGTCTGGAATTAATCAAATGTCTCAAGATTCAAAAGATCATAATTCATGGAGATTCTCTCCTAGTTATAAAACAAGCAAGGGAGGTTTCGATCAAGGAGGGAAATATTATGAGCAGAACCCATAATAGAATCCTTTGGAGTCTCAAGCAAATTAAGAAAGTTAATCTCATGCACATTAGAAGATATAAGTTATAACAACCTCGTGGCCTAAAGGCTTGACAATGAAGCTATTAATCTGGATAAAGGAGTTTTTATGCAAAATGGGGGCCAACCAGAGCATAGGTGGCTCCCCTAGATTTTATGTAAGAAGTCGAATTGGCGGTCTATTCAAACATCATGGCATCAAGATATGAAATCGACAGCATGCCTCCCACATGGCATGTGCATCCTTCCTTTAGTACATCGTATCCTATGACATTTATGGCAAGCAGAGGAGCCATAACACTCCCTCGTGTTCATGGCTCCCCCATTCTCATTTTACCCTCCCCGCTGGTTGGTTTCTTTATGGCATTCTCTCTGAGTTTCTGTTCAGAAAGTGGGATATCTCTGGTAAGAGATAGCAGGGGTGCAGACGGTTTTGGGAAGCAATGCATCTTGGTTTCAGGAAGGCATGAAGCTGGAGACGCATACCAAAGATTCAATTAAGCATTGGAAGTTAAGATTTATGTTTGCGGTCTTGTTTTCTTACCTAATCACTGGAATAGAAACGGAGGGTTAGGAAAAATCTGGATATTGAGGAGAGAGATGTCTTACCCCAGACATTTTGTTCCTTCTTCTGTGATTATACTTCTGTGTTGGGTAGTAGGCTTTCACGTTTGGGTGGTAAGCTCTGTGTTCCAAAGATTTCTGGGCATGTACAAATGGCCAGCTCCTCAAACTGGGGAGCAGTTGGGGGGGATGGCCTTAATGACATCCGGGAGATAGAAAGAATGATGCACAAGCTCAATTCTCAAATGGAGGGAATTAAGGGGTCAATTGACAGTATAAACTCTCACATTGAGAAGCAGGATGCCAGGTGTTACCGCAGAAAATAGCACCCTTCTGATAGGTCACGAGGGTCGGTGCTAAGATTGGCAACTTCTCAAGAGATGCACCCAATGTCACCACAATGCATTCTCCTCTCTCTTTAGGCCCGCTTCTTTGGCCACGGGAGGCTTCCCAAATGCAGATAGCAATAGCCCTGCAAGTATGACAACAAGGACAACTCTACTTCTAACAAAACCCTCCTACTAGATTATTCAACCGGTGCCTTACAGTTACTATAGTCAATAAGATATTCAATAAATACCCAATGACTAGGAGGTTAGGAGCAATGTAACTTGGTACTATTTTGTCACTATGATATACCAATGAAACTGCAGTACAAACCAGCACCAATAACCTCTATGGAAACTTGAATTAAACCCTTGATAAGTCACCAATAGATGCCTCTTACCTTTCACCAACCAATGACAAGATTTGTACCTATTGTTGTACCTCAAGGTTGATAATACTTGCTGCAACTTATGGCTGCTTGAGCCTTGAACACTTCAGATCTGTACCAGACTGCAATTTTTGTAGATCTCTGATTTAGCACTTCAAAACCCCCCTAGGACACTCAACAATGCTTGAAGATGATGATTGAACCTTTTCCAACCCCCTAGGGTTTGTCCTTTCTCAGATGTGAGCCAGCAAAACAGTCAACCAAACCTGCACTAGGGCTGTACCAACCACTAGGAATTGGCACCACTCTCCTAGGGCTGATGCCACCCTAGTTTAAGGCCTCTACAAGCTGCAAAACACACCTTTTTGGGAATTTTTTGAATTTTTATGGATTTTCAAGATAAATAATTCAAAAATTTATAACAGCAGTAAATACTTTGGATTTTTGCAAATAAAATCGATACAAATCAAACTATAATGACAAAATAAATATTTTTTATTTTTCCTAAATATTTAGTGTTTTAGGGTTTTTATTATATATCTGATTTTTTGTATTTTTTCCAATTTATTACAAGGAATTTTGTAAAATTGAAATGGTGAAGATGAGGGAACTAGACCTACGTCTTATTCTACCAGGCAACGAAAAATCAGGGCTAGTGTTTCTCCCAAGAATTGGTAATTCAATATTTGAATTAATTAAGGCAAGGCCAAGAAACCCTAGGTTATGTTAGCACTTGACCTAATTAGGGAAAACAAGATGCCAAGGCCCAAAACAAGAGAAATCCTTCAAGAGGAATGTCTCACCCAACAAAACTAAGCTATCATGCATAAAACCCTAAGTTACTCTTACCCAGGATGCCTTCGGTAGTGCAAGACAAGAGGTTCAAGATCTTACCACAATTGAGAGAGAAAAGGAGAAGAGAAAGAGCCTCAAGAATCCTTTCACCTTAGAATAACCTTGAAAGATTGTAAAAAAATCTCACATCAAATTTGGCCCTTGAAAAACCCTAGAAGAGCCAAGAAAGGAGGTGCGCACCATTTAGTTTCTCATGTACACAAGTAAAAGTAAAATTTCAATCATATTTGATCCCATGATCTTGGTTACAAATGAGAGGGGGGCGCCTTATTATAAGGAAAAAGGCTCACTTTATCCCTCCTCTAGGCCGACCTACATAATTTGAGTTTAAAATGACTTTTTACGGTTTGTCACCCACAATCCAAGGACTAAACCTCATAAAACATAAAATAATGAGAAAATACAATGCTAACTTCAACATGATAAAAGTTGAGCATGGAAGGAAGACATCATGCCCCAACTAACCCCAACATATGTCTTTTTCCCTCAACGTCCTCCTTAGGATGGTACAGCCTTCAAAAGATGCTTTTTTGAGGTGGAAGATTTGCTCTTTTTGACAAAGATGACCAAGAGGGAGGAGTGATACAATAAAATAAGGCCCACGAGGTATAAATAAGGTGTGCTAGAGCGGGTATGACAACCCTTGCAAGCACAATGACCTTTACAAAGCATAAAACCATAAGTGTGGCTAGGGGCTCATAGGCCAGTGTCCTAATGGAATCACCCCAAGGTGCACCAATACCTACCCAGGGCATAAATGCCTGACATGATGAGGAGTTACCACCCATCAAGGGGTAGTCAGCAATTCCACAAGACCAGCACACCTTGAAATGAGGACCAAGAGGACCTGCCATGACCGACCAAGGGACTTGAACCCCGCTAGACCAACACTTTTACATACGGAAGCCCCAACTTGGACTTTTACAATGGCAAAAATCACCTTTACAAAGCATAAAACCATAAGTGTGGCTAGGAGCTCCTATGTCATGTGTCCTAATGGAGTCACCCCAAGGTGCACCAATACCTACCCGAGGCATAAATGCCTGACATGATGAGAAGTTACCACACATCAAGGGGTAGTCAGCAATGCCACAAGACCAGCACGCCTTGAAATGAGGACCAAGAGGACCTAACATGACCGACCAAGGGACTTGAACCCCACTAGAACAACACTTTTACATACAAAAGCCCCAACTTGGCCTTTTACAATGGCAAAAAAAAAACCCTCTTTGGCACATCTAGTAGGGTGTGCTGCAGAGGATCTGGGGTGTAACACTAGGCAAGATGATTTAGAAAACCAAGTGAAGGAGCAGGTGGGAAATTGACAAGTTGGCCAGTGATTCTGAGATGCATTTTAACATTACCCTGGGCTTAACACAAGGCTCTCAGTCTTGGTTCGAAGAGGATACTGTACAGCAGACAGCCATGGTAGCCATGGAAATGCCAAGCACTCAACGACCAGTCAAGGAGGAACAGTAGATGGAAGAAGCGCATAGTAGCCATGTTTTTTCTTAGTTTTATGTTATCATGTATTTCACTTGCACTGTTTTGAAAGAGCGGTTTATAAGGCTGTATAGTTTTAAGTACTCTGTGGAAGTAGCTAGCACAGCACTGTCTATGTATGCTGAGGAAAAAATTGGTGTTTTTGCTTTACAGAGGGTAAAACCTCTCTGTACTGCTTTTTTGGATTGTAAAATTAATATAAAATTACTACCCATTCTGGTTATAAAAAAAACACAATGGATTCCGGCAGCTAGGGGCAGTCAATGAACAAAGAAAATAAGTGCACAACTGCAAAAACATTTTAACTGATAGAAGATACCATTTAGCAGCACACAGGACAGCTACTGATGAAACTACACAAACCCATAAATTGAATTTACATTGAACAGAAGATTGCGTTAATCTACTCCATTAAAGTTGATGTCATGCAAAGTTCACTATTTTTTGTAGATGTTAGTGTCCTTTAAAGCATCTAGTGATGTCCTGAGAATTTTTTTCTACATATTCTATGAAAACTTTTTTGTTACAATTTTCTCTAAGATATCTGCAATTGTGAAATGGCCTTTATATAACCAGTTAAATTTTCAATCAACCACTAAGAATGAAATTTGTCTGAGACTACATTAAATCCATTCCACCATTCAATCAACAGAAAGAAAAGAAGCTTATCGGAAGGGTTGTGGTCAAGTGGTTAAATCAAAGCACTTTCATTGCTTAAAGCTCAGTTCAAAACCCCCCGAAGACTTGTTGCTGCATTACTGGCCAATAGAATCAACTACTGCATCCAAGACTGGGTGCAAATGCCAACAACCTTGATGACCCATAGATGTGGCGTATTTCAATGGACAAATCCATGTCCGAGTCTTGAATGAATTTGACTAAATAGACTATAGGTGGAAATCTTGGCAAACTTGACAACCCACAAATGTGACACATCTTAACAGGCAAGGCCAAGCACAGGTCTTGTGTGAAATTAGTATAATATACTAGGTGGTAACCCCAATGACCTTGATGGCCCACATATAAAACATATCTCAACAAAGAAGGGTAGGTGCAACTCCTAGGCGAATTTTGATGGAGTAGACCAAGTAGAAATCCCGGGAATCTTGATGGCCCACGCAGCATATCTCAACCAATGAAACCATGTGCATGTCCTGGGTGAATTTGACGAATCGGGTAGAAGTTGCCCTTGACAGCCACAAATGCAATGTATCTCAACAAACAAGTATAGGTGCAAGTCCTAAATGAACATGACATGATAGATCTAGTAGTCTCAACAATCTTGATGGCCCACGATGAGATGTAACTCAATGGATGAGGCCAAGTGTAAGTCTTAGGTTAATTTGGAGAAATGGATTGGGCCGTAATCACAACAACCTTGGTGGCCCACAAATGCACCATATCTCAATGGACGAGGCTAGTGGCACATCCTAGGAGAATTTGACGTAATATATCAAGTGGCGATCCAAATGACCTTAACAACCCACATATGCGACATATTTCAACAAATGAGACCAAGTGCAAATCTTGGGTGAATGTGACAGAATTGCTTGAGTAGTCTTGCGACCTGCCAACCTTCACGGCACATAAATGCAATGTATCTCAATGGGTGAGTCCAGGTGCAAGTCTTGGATGAATTCAACCAAATACACGAGGTGGAAGTCTCAACAAGCTTGACAACCCACAAATGTGGCATGTCTCAAAGGACGATGTCAAGTGCAACCCCTAATTGGATTTGAAAAAATGGGTGTCGTGTCCCCAGTTTCGACCCCTAGATTTTATTGAACAAAATTATGTGCCAAGTCCTATAATGGCAGGAGTCAAGTTATATAAATGTGTTGGAAACCTAATCCGTTAGGGTTATGGTATTTTGTATTAATATTTACTATTCACATGTGAAAATGAATATGAAGAGTCACAGTGAATAGGAAGAGTCACGGGGAGTCCAAGAGACCTCTTGGAATATGAAACCAAGGGTCATATCTTTATGTATTTAGACATGTACCATCTTAATGAAATGTATCTCATGCTTATTCTTCATTTCGAGTGTTCCAACAATAGTATTAGAACAATTATGAGCCCTATGGTTTGTGTCATTCTGAGCACTGTGGGAATCTGCCTACTGCAAAATTCACCTACCTCTCTTCCAGCTCCCTATCCTGCCAACTGCACTGAGTATTATTCTTAGCGGATTAATTTTCTTATCATATTTGTGTGTATTCTCACATCTCCTATGCATTACCTCTGCTTTCAATCTGCTCTTGCCTATCATTCCCTGAACTGAGTGCTCCTTCTTCGTGCCAACCGCACGTATTACTGTCATATCCCGGGAATTCACTTATGTAAACCTTAATTCCATGTCTACCTCTACTATTTCATTCACCTGGCCATTTCATTCACCTCTGCGTGTGGTTCACTACTCCAAATCGTGTATTTACCTCTGTGTGCCTGCTGGGATGTTTGAAATCATTATTTGCATTAAGTTCAACAAGGGATAAAGAATTACAATATTGGGGGTCGATTGCCAAAACTGCTTCAAGTGCAGCCTTGTTTGCAACCTCCCTATGATTGTTTACAGGACCTCCAGTATAGGAAACCCCATTAACCTGCACGGTTGTTGTAATAGTCCTAGTAAAACGGTAAGTCGGAGAAGTGCACTTGAATTGCGGAAGATGGTCTTTACCCTCATTTACAATGTCATGGACAAGCAATGGCAAAGAATTTTTCTGTGCATATTTTTGTCATATGTTCTTGAACATTTGGTCAGGAGGCACCATTTCAAGAAATGAAATGAGACGGCAAGAGAAACCCAATAATTGTTGCTTCCCAAATTGACTATTGTGACAAGAGGTCGCCTGTAATACAAGGGGTTATCCCGAATAATTGCCCTAATTTCTCTGTAAAATCCATTACAGACCACTAAGATCAAGATCAATGAGAGAAGAGAACAAGTCGCGCCTAGCACCACACTGCCTCCTAACGGAATGAGCTGTAGTCTTTGCCTCCAAGACCCAAAGCATCAATAACCAGGAGTAACCTTCTTGTGTTCTAAGAAAGACCGAGGTCGCTCAACACCAACAACTGAATCTGGGTCTTCAGCATAGCATAAGAGACTTCTGGACTCTTGCCCCAATCTATTTACGGTGATCAAATTTTATGAAACTCTTTTCAAAAGGATGTCAACAGCTGGATGAATTTGAAAGAAGATAATATTTTCTTGATCTTTATGAGAGAAATATAGTGTAGGTTATCTCCAAGAGGCCTGAGTTGCTGCATTATAGTCTACATACAGAGAAGTATCTATTCCGTCAATAAATCCAAATCAGGTGGCTCCACTTTGGTTTCATCATTTTGTCGGACCCAGCCTTCCTCTTGTACCGTCTTAATGAAATGTATCTCACGCTTATTTTTCATTTCGAGTGTTCCAACAAAATGATCCCATATGGAAAGATGTAAATATCTAGTGTGAATTCCTAGTGCGGATATCAAGGCCAAGGCCTGACTAGTGAATGTCTAGGCATGTACTTTCAATTAATAAGCTTTCTATGTACCATGAGATAGACTTGCCATGGTTTTCTCAAGATATGTAGATATTATTTTGAAAATCAATATGAAGGTCCAAGGTTGGCTACAAAAGAGCACAAGAAGGGCTATGAGTCCACTACAAGGAAAGAGGAAAGGAGGACCAAGTGGTTGATAAATAATCTTGAGTTGCCTATGTTTCTTGACCTTCATCTCCTTACCACATACCTTATTAATGCTCCAACCACCAAGCATTGAATGCAAATGGTGGTTGGTAGGGAAATCTGCCTTCCTTAGTTATAAGAGCACATGGGTTGATTACAAGTCTTGAGAAGTGTAATAAGCTCCATCTCCATAGGGATTTGAACTACATGGATATTTGAACCATCTATTTTCTCATGCCCTCTCCCTTCATGCAATTCAAATTGACCATTCCCATTGGTCATCCATTCCAATATATTATAGGGATTCAAGGCAGTCCCACTTTAACGATTTGACTCGATTGGGAAATCCTATTTGCATGGGGGTTCCGTGCTATGCTAACGGCTGTAATTTGAGCTTATAAGTGACCAAGTAGAGATGTGGAAGAGAAAGTTGTGAACCTAAAAGAGAGAGAGAGTGAAAGAGAGAGATGGAAGGTTGTAAAAGAGCATAAAGGTTGGGTTTGATAGAAAAACATACCCATTATCCATGTAGATTGTTGCTCATTGTGTGCTTAAGAGCGAAGATATGAATCTACTGAGTTGATCATGGTGGCAAATAACAAGTTCGACTCCTTCTGCACACACTGAAGAGCACTAGAGGGAAGAGGATTCTTGAGCGATTACTGAGTAGAGAAAGGAATATCTTCATTATGTTGTGTGGGGCAATGTAGGGAGTGCCACGGCTGAGCCATCTAGAGTGTTGCCTAGAGAGTTCTAGGGTAAATTGTTTCACTGAACCTGAGAGCAATTGGGTTGGGTGAGTGACTTGAGTGTCCTAGACTAGTTTTTTTTCACTCTAGTGGCCTCATAGCCCGGCTTGGGCGCTGGCATCCATAGAGGATTGCCTACAGTTAGGTGGAAAATTTCTCACTAACAAACAATTTCCTTGGACCAACTTATTCAGAAGATAAATGTTCCATCGCTATATTGAATTCTTCGTTGCTAAGTTATGGCTTGCTTATGACTGAATTGGTATGGATTTCATGGATGTTTCATGTGTTGCATGGCTTTACTATTTGCTTGGTGAATTCGAAATGCCTTAAAGTTTGTCTAGCTTGAATTACCTCTGCATTTAAGTGTTATGTATGCTTGATGGCTGCATTAATAGGTTGTTTTCCTTTGTAATTCAAATTGCCCTAGAGTATTTGCATTCGAATTTATGTTATGCCTTTTGGTATTGTGTGATGCATTCAAGATGGATGGCATTGGCCAAATCCATCTCAAATGGTTCCTCTATAGCGACATTTAGCCAACAGGACTAGCACTGAGTCCAAGCCCTTTGTTCATTCAAAGCGTTGACTTTGAATGGAAATCAATATGGGCCATTAGTTGTTCACTTCAGAGGGTTCCTTCAAGTTATAGGTCATTTGCTCATCGTTTAATTCTAAGTATTCTTTCCAGTGGGCTAAAAAGATCTTTTATTATAATTCAAAATATTCTCTTTGAAGTTGTTCGATCAAGCTCTTCTTGGGAAGAGGCCTAATGGCATGTCGGGTCAATCTTTCAAAAGTGCACGATGGCATCTTTCAAAGAGGCCTAATGGCCTATTGAACCAACCTTTCAAAAGTGCACGATGGCATCTTTCAAAGAGGCCCGATAGCATGTCAAAAGTGTCTAATGGCATCTTTCGAAAGGGCCCAATGGCCTATTTTGTTACAACAGGAACATCTTTGAAAGATTCTTGATGGTATCTTTTGAAATGGACCTATTGTCACATCCATAGTAGCAAGGAGCTACCATGATTGCAGACCAGTTTTGAGCATATTTTTGAGCCAATCCTATGCTATCCTATGCATGAGATCAGTAGCAGATGAGCATTTTGATGATGATCACTCTTATATTCAGTGGACCCAGAGCATATATGCAGTCAGTTTCATGCCAAGACTGAGTCCCATGACCCTAGGTCGGAGACTGAGTTAGCCATTTTTCACTTTGACAGATCAGATATGGGTGATTATGGTGCCCTAGGGTGCACACAGTAGCAGTGTTCCAATGCCTCTCTGATGTTTACAGTTGCAGCTACAGGTATATGACCCAGCAGGTGTATGATTATTGTACTTGGATGTTTATTCTGCTCGTTTACTTATCTTAGTAGTTGGACAGCGAACTGAATGTATAGTGGCTAAGTATGGGTGATCTTCTATATTTGTTCCTTATTGATGGTCTACAGTAGAAGTGATTAATTCTCTTTGAGTGAGAGGTTCTTGTGTATACTCATTGGTCTTTTCCCTTGTCATAGTATGGACTTGGTCATTCCGTAGTGTTGTTGCTAGTCATGGCATCACCTTTTCACTGTCTCCATCCATCCGTTATCTTCCATCTTTGGATTGATCCCGACTTGTACTTTGATTGGTGAGATTGAGGACCCCCCCGCACTTATGCCTCTGTGTTGGATAGACTCCATGTTTACTTTGTGTCTCGGCTCTAAAGTGTGTGGCCTAGTCCCTTCTAGTCTGCTTGTATGATGCCAGGGGGATCGGTTGTGTGGCCAGTGTCACCGGAATGTTCTCCCTTAGTCCTCAAAAACAAGTACTCCTACTCAAGAATTGGAACACATAAACACTATATATAAATGGATGCAAAAGTCAACAACAAAAGTGTTTTTAAACACTAAGCAAATATATAAAAATCTTTCGTAGCTAGTTAGTGGCCAAGGGATGAGCACTCATCCCTTGTATGATGTAAGGTTGTTTGCCCCTACAGGGCAACAAGGTGGTACCCCCATCGCACCTATGGACGGTGGCGGGAAATGGTGGTAAGAGCGAGCCATTATATAAGGCCCGCAAGGCTATTCAGGGCACCTGCTCTTGGAGGCTGGCTAGTGAAATATGATCAAAGTATTAAATGTAAATGTTAAAGTTCAAATGTGCAAGAAGCTAGCAGTAAATCAAATGCAATATGGATGCTTGTATAGAGTCTATTGGAAACCTTCTAAGCACTCTACCCATTTGTGAGGCACCGCCATTCCCTAGTGTCGTCTATCCGACATATGTATAGGTAGCTTTCCCTTTTCCCTCATGTCCGAGAGATCACAGTGTTGAGGTGGTCAAGTCAAATCCCTTTATCCTAGCCTTGTTTCATCTACCTCACCCATAGCTAGCAAAATGGTCTAGTCTGTAAATGAGTATACACTTGAGGCTTTTACTTGGAGTGATATATTGCTTTGATCTAGACTTACTATTGATGATTTTTACTTATGATCGCCATTATAATGTAACTTAATGCTTTAGTCTTGCTACTAATATAAATAAGGGAGCATATTTCATCCATGTGTACATGCAGGATCAATTGTTCTCAGTCTGGGTCATTATTTTGATCATTTGTGACCTGGTCAAACTAGTTTGACCAAGTCAACAGCAGGGTCCCAAATGAGTTTGGCCGACAGAGTTCGATTTTGGTTTTTCAAATCCCTTTGATGTTCATTAGATGGTTCCATGCTCTAGACAGTGATTTTTCATGGTGGCTTGCATTATTTTTATTATTATCAACATTTACAGGCCATATTTTTATTATTCGGGCATGGATGAGCTTCCAGATGTATTTCTCGATGGATATATGGTGTATGAGTACTCATTCCTAGTGGATTTGGACATTCTAAGTCCATTGGTGAACTTAGATCTCAGTTCCAAGCATAGGTACTTGATGATATGGCTAGTTTATTTTCCAACAGCAGAGTACCATGGAAAAATTGAATCAAAAAAGGTGAAAATGGCTAGCAAGGAATCCAATTTGGATAAATGGGGCAAGGAAATGGCATGACGTTTGTTTGATGGATTATATTGATGCTCTAGACACCTTCCAACATGGTCTACATCATTTGTTGCGGTCCACACGATTTTATTCTTCTCCTTAGGGGCATCATCTTCCATAGAGGGGGCACACTTCCTAGTTGTACCTTGATGATTACATGTTGTATCTTATGTTGATGTAGTAGGGGGTGGTATTGGAGTGACTTTGGACCTCCTAGCCCCCCTCTCTTAGGTTATTATGTTGTGTCGTGTCATATCTTATGTTATGTTTTCCCCCTAGGCGTCATTGAGGAAAAGTGTGTCCCCCTCTTTGAGTGATCTCATGTATATTGTCCAGCACATTATTTGTCGTTGATCTTGATGTATTACCTTTCGATCCTAGCCCTCCATCTTTTTGGGTTTAAGGTTTTTGTACTGTGAGGATCTATTTATTCAATCTCGCACTCATTGTAAAGGACTTTTGGCTCTTGGATCTTTGGCAATAAAGAGAAATATTTGAAGAAAACTCTTGCAAATCTTTGTTGAATGTTCTTATGCATGACTGTAAAGCCTTTTTCTTAGACATTTGAGCAAAATCGTGGTCGTTTCAAGACAATTTTGTGGAGGTCGATTTGGTTTTGTAGGGGTGCGATTTGGTGGAGGGCGATTTTGTGAGAGATCTCCATCTCTCTCTCTCTCCAAAACGTTTCATCTCAAGGAGTATCCAATTGTGTTTTGTTTCATTGATTTATTTCTTGAGATGTCTTGCATTTCCATTCTCTTTTTCTTGTAGATCAAATCTAACATTGTTGTTGCATTTGCGGGGAAGAGGGGCGCGCTACCTCCACTTAGACCAATCGATCTAGCTTGGAACTCGCCAGATCTAGCTCAAAATTGTAACTAGGTGAAGGGATCATTATTGCATTTGGCAGCAACAAGATTTACAAGTAAGATCTATCAAGTTTTTCTCTTGTTCCAATTTATATTCCACAAGTCACATAAAAATTTAAAGTTTAAAACCCTAGTTTGTTAGAAGTAGTAGATCGGGTGATCTGTTGGGCTTATAATTCAAATCCCAAGTTGAAAATCCTCTCAAACTTTTAGAGACCAAGTTTGAGCATAAATCAACTCCATTTACCCTTTATCAAGCACTAGTCCTCTTTGGGGTAATTCGCCCTCCTTAGGAATTTGATCATTTGTCCCAATCTATGATTTGGGTGTTGCTTGTTTCTCTTCCAAAGTTCATATCTAGTCCCAAGCAACAAATCTAAGTGCCATTAATCCCTCAAAACCCCATTTGTAGCCATCTCATATTTTATTGCTTAAACCCTAAATGGAACAACTTCGGCATCTTTTGATTGGCACTTGATCTATCTAGATCTAGTCCATGACCCTCACTATGGTGATAGATCTTTAAGGTTGAACACTTCCCACATCTCTAAAGCCTCTCAACCAATCCTTAATTCCCTAATCCCACAATTATCCTATAGATCTAGAGGAATCAACTCAAGGCTTCTTTTCTTTGATCTAGTTCATATCCTTTTGTGTGTCTTGTGTTGGTTCACTTACCTTCATTGGTTGGTTAGGGTCCCCCCCTTGATATTGCTCTCAACTCGATCTAAAGTTGGAAAGTGTCCGTTCAGTGTGACAACCACTCCAATCAAGTGGTGGACAAGGCCCTTGCGGTGTCACTGGTTTAGCTGCCCCACCTCTACCATCCTGGATAGGATACCTTTAGTGGTAGCTACAATCTATGTGATAACAAGCCCAATGGCCATGTCTTCCAAATTGACATCTTTGAAAGAGGCCCAATAGCCTATTAAGAGTATTTGAAATATGCTTCTTCAAATTTCGCCTTATGCTTCTTCAAATTTCGCCTTATGGCCTGTCAAGGAGTATTCAAAAGTGTTCTTTCGAATTGGCTCGGTGGCCTATTAAGGGTTGTTAAATGTTGTTCTTTTAAAGTGGCCTAATGGCCTATCTAGGGCATTCGAAAGATGTTCTTTCGATTTGGCCTAATGTCCTATCAGGGGCATCCAAAAGAAGTCCTTTCGAAGAGGCCCAACAACTTGTCACGCGGATCTTTCGGAATTGGTCGATGGTCGTCTTTCAAAAGAGCCTAATGGCATCATTAGAAAGGGGGAGATATTTTGAATAAGGTCGATGGCCTTTGCTTGTGCATCAAGCAAATTTTTTTTTCACGAGAGCGAGTAGTACATTGTATTAAAAGGGGTTGCAGCTAAATGCCTAACAACTGAAAATTACAAAATAAAAAATTGCAGGCCACTAATTCCTGGATATTCATGGCTATAACAAAATTGACAAAGGAATGGGGGCTTCCCATCTATCTTACATTTTTCAAAAATGGGCTAAGCCCCTAAGTACTACAAGTCCTTGAGTACTAGCCTAAAACTAGAACACATCTGAAAAACACAGAAAACTAAGAAAAAATTTGAGTCCCTACTGGTTCTAAGCTGATGCCTATAGCGATTCATTGTCTCCTTCCATTTGCACGTCCTCATGCTACTCTCTGATATTTCCAAGATGCCTCGAAGCTACTGAAGTCGCATTGCTAGGTTCTGCATCCACTTCAATAGATTGCAGGTGTACGTTGAGGTCCTCTTCCAGCTGCACCATTCTGCCACCTTGTTCGTCCATCATTCCTTTCATCTCTTCAACATTGTCTTGAATTTCCACAAGTTGGGCTTGGTGGTCTCCCGAAACATGAGAAATTACCCGTTGGAGGCCAACCACCTCCTCTCTAAGGTCCACAACCCATCTCAAGTCTGCTATATCACACTCCAAACACCAATTACAAGCCATATCTGCCTGGGAGTCATGTTCATAACTCGGAGTAGCTCGAGGTGAAAGCCCAGGAGACGGGTGCCCCCCTTCTCCGTCCACCGCACTTGCAACCTCTTCGTCGATGCCCACCAATGCCGACAGGAGCATGGAATCAAAGTGTAAGTTGTGTTGATCTTTCCAAATGCGCCTAAAGCTCACCTTCGCCCAAGAGAAGAGAGCCAACGGAGAGAAGAATGACGCCAAGGAGGAGGGTTGGGCATTAATAAACCCGCGAGTGCGGATGAGTTGTCTCATACCTCCGAGCATAAGGAGGCTTGGAGGATACGCTTTCTTGATGTGACCCAATTGTGCCATCACCCCTATGTTTTCTATCATGGTAAATGGAGATGTTTCGAGACCCCCTCTTTTAATTCTAGCTCCCCTTGGCGAAGTCTGGCACCTCGATTTGCCCATGAGTCTAATGTTTCGTTGTTGTGCCTAAGAACTCGATAGAAGGAAATCGAGGCTAAGGAGTTGGCTAAGGACCTCACTCTCCTCAGTAGTTTCTCGAGGGGCGTCAATTCTTCTTTGGCCCCGAAGTGCATTGCTTTAATGACCACCGTCGAGTCCCCTATTACTATCACCAATCTTATCTCTCTTTCCTTAATGAGGCGGAGGCCTAGGTAGAGGGCGAGGGCTTCTGCCATATTGTTGGATTCATGTCCTAGTCCCCAAGCAAAGGTCTGTCCAACTTGTCCCCTGAGATCATATATGACCCCCCCCCGGGTCCAATGTTCCATTGTTGTGCCTGAGAACCTGATAGAAAGAAATTGAGGCTAAGGAGTTGGCTAAGGACCTCACTCTCCTTAGTAGTTTCCCAAGGGGCGTCGATTCTTCTTTGGCCCTGAAGTGCAATGCTTTAATGACCACCGTCGAGTCCCCTATTACTATCACCGATCTTATCTCTCTTGCCTTGATGAGGTGGAGGCCTAGTTAGATGGTGAGGACTTCTGCCATATTGTTGGATTCATGTCCTAGTCCCCAAGCGAAGGTCTATCCAACTTGTCCCTCAGGATCATTTATGAATCCCCCCCAACCTACCTCCCCTATCAAGCACATTTTTAAGAAGTGTCCAATGAGATCTTTCAAAAGTACCTTAGAAGTTATTCGAAAGATGCTCGATAGCCTGGATGTGTACATGTTTTAAAAGTGTTTGATGAATAGGAATGTTTCTTTTAAATGAGCCAAGGTAAGGGCTTTTAAACAAGTCCAATGAAGCTTTGAAGAAGAATTTAACCTTGGCAAGATGGGTCTACCAAGGGACTGTTCAATAGAGAAGAGGATACCAAAGCCTAGACAAGTTAAATTCGAAGGAAAAGACAAAAAAAATGCCCCTCTTCCTTAACAAGGCTATCGAGGGAGACGGGTACATTACAATGGGTTAGGTGGAAGTCATGACAACTTTGAGGACCCATAAATGTGGTTTATCTTAACAGATGAGCTTGTTACGATGGTACCAGCACCAACATACCTGCAGAGGTACCCCAGGGAGAGGCCAGCATTTTTTCGACTTGGAGGGTGTGATACAGCCACTCTTCATAGGTGGGGTCATGGCCAGATCCTCTGGCTCCCTCCTGGGGGTACTATGGCTTAATGGCACTGTTGACTACCTCATAAAAGGGCTTGAAGCCCTAAGGTTGGTGACCGAGGCCCCCAGGGATGGGTCTTTGGACCACATGACTCCCCCCATTACTTTTGCACTGGTGGGATGCCTTTCTTCTGCACTGGGGCCCGTGTCATGGCCCTAGGTCTTCTCTGCACCTTCCTGATGCTCCAGAGCTCCATCGCTAGCTCTCCCTGGCCTCCACAGAGGATGACATCATCCTTTCCTTGGCTGCAGAATGTTTGCTTTGAGTGGGGGCGAGGGGCGTTGAGGGCTTTTCACTATTTATGGGGTTAGTAGGAGTATGACGACCCCCCCTCCGCATCTCAGCCTTCAGTTCAGCCCGATGTGGCCTTGTTTCAGTCATTTTCGACATGCATGGATAAATACTGGGAAAAAAGTCCCAATTCACCCACTGTTATCATTATTTTATATATTTTTTTTTTAATTTTAAGTTTACATTTTTAATATTAAATTGACCTTATTTTATGTAAAAGTGAGTGTGAGATCATATAAATTCAATCTCCTCACTTCATTTTTAGACATCAACTTTTGGGATAAGATCATTATGTCTGCTATTTGCCCTAACTAGGGCTCTTTGAAGGGATGCACACTCCTTGATGAAGGTTATTTTGCAAGTTTGAAGCATTTCTTGGAAGTTTTACTATTGTTCATGCCATTGCTAAGGTGAGGCTAGAGTTGTTTACTTAACACATGCACTTGAAGGTATCTATACTTTGGTTTGATGTCTCTTAGTCAATTTGTATGAAAGTGATGCTTGTTAGGGTTGAATGGAAGTCAATGTTGCTTCATTTTGTCTTGATTTGCATTTCATTGTTGTCATTGGTCACCATAGCATTCAAGCTTGAGCTTTAGGTCTTCAAGTTTTGCTAGGCTAGGTCCCCTCAACGAATCCTAGAGATTGTTGAGCTTAGCCCTAGTTGCCAATCTTGCCAAGTACCATCTCAAGGAAGGTAGATCCTCTCATTGATGCCCTAGGGTTTGGTGACTAGCTCTCTCTTGAAACCCTAGTTGTTCATCTACATCTTCAAACCTAAAATCTGAGCTTGTAAATAATTTGTAAATATTATCTTGCTTAGTTTATTCTTTTTTTTATGTTTAGGGTAAAATTTTCTGAGTTTTTATCCTTTAAAGGTCTGATTTTTGTTGTAAAAGCCCTAGCTGCAGCCATTAAAACACTGCGCCCTCCTTCCATCCTCCACCAAGACCTTCGATCTCCATTCTAATCCACTTGGCCTCCCTCTTTACATCACCCTTCACCCTCGGCCTTCCTTTTATTACCCTCGTTGGCCACTTATCCAAGCCCTTCTCCCATCCGACCTGTTGCTCCTCAGTTCGCGGCCCTTGCTCGTCCTCCTCTCCTTGTCTCCATTACAACCTCCACTTCAACTCCCATCCTCACTTACCAGTCCGCAACCTTCTTTCCAGTTGCATACCCATTCTTTGTTGCCCTAACCCACAGCCTTCACCATCTCTTCCTTTTTCCATCTGATCCCTACTCCTCCAAGCCTGCTTCCCTCTTTCTCCTACCCGCGGCCACCTTCTCCTTTTCTGCTACTGCCCTAAATCCACAGCCTCCCCTTGTTGCCTTCTTCCCATACCTCGGACCTCTCCCTCAAAACCCTCGCAGCTCCCTTTTATCTCCTCGGACCCTCTCCTTTGCTATTGCAGCATCCTCAGCTGCCCTAACTGTTGATGTATTTGTAACTTCGGAAGATATTCACTTGTATATTATATGTATTACATTTGTACTTTATTGTATCCCCGACGGAGATGTCTTATTCCTCCAATCGGAAGTGTCGTCATTTGTATTCTATTGTTGTACCTCCGACGGAGATGTTTGTTCCTCCGGGTCAGAGAAGTCATTATTGTACTTGAGTCATGTAAAGTCATTGAGGTCCATCCTCCCATGTATGACAAGGCATTAGACCCCGGAGTAGTGTCACAAGTTATATTGTAAGTGTCGTAACTTATATTTGATGGGTTATTAGACCACCTTGGGGGGGTCGACCCTATATGAGTCATGTGGGTTAAAGGGTTATTAGACCACCCTAGTGGGGTCGGCCCAGTGACAAGTGGTAATGGGTTATTAGAATCTCCTAAGGGAGGTCGGCCCAGTTAGAGTAAAAGGCAAGTCAAGTCATTGTATAAATAGAGAGTGTGTCTATCTCATTCTATTTATTCACTCACTCACTCACTTCGCATTAGTGAGAGAGAGGAGGAGTGGGCACAAGTGGAGGAGGAGCAGCTGCTAGGAGACTATCTCTTATCTTGGGGTTTGATCTTTGTGATCTTTGTATTGGTGCTCACTCTATCTCTGAGGAAGTTACGGGGTTTTTCACCTTCTTGGTTTTCCCCAGTGAAATGCTTTGTGTCTCTTGTCTTTTGTGTTTGATATGATGTACATGTTGTTCTCTCAGTTAAGATCCTAGATCATATTGAATTAAATGATGAAAAACTAACATAGTATCAGAGCTAGCCTGAAGGAAGGCATTGTATGGCACTTATGACACTTGTTGCACTTGCGACAAATTGGAAGCTAGGGTTTGGTATAGTAAAAACCAGTCATCGTGGCACTTTTGCTATAACTCCGTTTTGGCGAAGGTTCAGGATCTGAAACTTTTACAGATCGAAGATGAAATGTCCATGTACCTTGTGTCTGAAGGACAGCCTCAGATTTGTTGTAGTTTGTGAAATATGATCTGTACAATTTAGGGTTTCTGCCTCTTCCAGAATGCAGTCCTAAACAGGTGACCTAGGAAAAAAGGTCATGTCTCGAGCTAGGAAGCTCCAAATGGAATTCTGTAAAGAGTGACAGTTAGGGCACGGACTGTAGTTTCACAGGTCCAGGTTTCAAAGGCCAAAGTTGAAACAGTGACACGTGGCACTCTGTACAAGTTCGCTATACTGTTTCATCCCATAAACAAGTCACGTTGCGACACTTGGCATATCTCTCTCTCAAAGAATCCATTAAAGCTCAGATTTGTGGGGTTGGAAAGAAGACAGGTCAGTCTACCACAGGCTGAAGTTTCAGACCCAGAGGATCCAAAATTTCAGAGATACACCAGAAACAATATGGCATATATTTCTGTCCAAACATAATTGGATTCTGAGCACTTTCATTTTTGGTTTGTCACTGCTGCGGGAAATTAGGGTTTCTGAAAAGGTTGGAATTTTTGGAATCTAAGACCACGGCTGGATGCTCCTCATCAAAATCAAAATTTAGAGACCAAGATCGAAGTTTTTGGTTGGGTAGAACCCCGGGCTTTATCAAACCCTAGTTCAGGATTTTGACCAGAAAACCAGAATTTGACAGAAGCTGCAAATCCGAAACTTTCAAAGTCAATTTTGAGGGGTCAAATTTTGGAGATTTCAAAATGAAGTATACCAGCTTGATCAGCTCAGCAAGGCGCATCTTTTCATCCAATCAAAGGTTTGAAATTCAAAGTTTGAATTTTTAGGGTTTCTCTAACAAACCCAGATCCAACTTCAGCAAATCAAAGTGGATTGCGTTAATCCTATAAGAGAATGATTTGGACACCTACATAAGTGAAGAAGTTCCAGTTCCAGAGGGAGATGAGGCTAAGCCCTTACAAAAGAAGACTACAAGCAATCCCAGCAGATATGACTTGAGGAGATACAAGTATGTTTTGAAATCTGTTCATGATTAAGTTTATGATATGTTTGTCTTCATATTATTGAGGTTAGTACAATCTTGATTAATTTTAGACTTGTCTCATCACCTTAGTAAAAGTATGAATGCATGTGAATGATAGAAGACATTCATTGATTAGGGTTATGACACTTATGATTGTACTAATGCACTGTGGTGTTGTATGAGGATGATGTGGTCCGCTAACATGAAAGGTACATCAAGAAAGACAAATCAAGTTCTAAATCAAGAACATATGACCATGGTGACATGAAGACAAAGACTCATCCATAGCCATTGATCACATAACAGCTCTACTTACGAGGTATGTATAATTTGGTTCAACAATGCTTAACTTATGAGATATGCAGGTTACTAGCATTGAAGAGAACAAAAGAAGACATTGTTTGGGTATGTTAGACATAACTAGCAAACATGATAATCCAGGTATGTTTTTTCCTATATCAAGTTAGAATCCTACCTTGTGTTAGGATCTCATATAAGTATATTTTTTGTATGATTGATAATGATTATTCATGAAGTTATAAGTTTGAGTAATCATGGGTTTATGCATATTATGCTTCTTACTTTGATTGATAATATGACAAACTAGAAGAGTCCTATGGTCAAATAAAAATATGCATGAGTAAAAGAAGTCCTCCCTGAAACCTTGAATGCTAACGCTTGTGTATGAAATGATCATGACCATACATGATTAAGATTATTTAGAATCATAATGTTTTGATAAGTATTTAGACTATACTAATGCATGTATGATTGTGTATGAGATATTGAGGATGACACAATGATGACACTAGTGCACACTTAAGCATGCATAGTGGTCCAGGATGGATAGAAGTTCAAAGACATATAATCATGATGATATCATAAAGGAAGCAAAGATCAAGAGGGAGCACACTCCAGTAGTTCCTGCAAGGAAGCAAAGATTGAGAGGGAGTCCACCCAACAACCAAACAAAGATAAGTATTTGAATTGTCATTATATATTTGATTACTTAAATGATGTTGTTCAATCATATACATACTTATGTTCCTAGATTTAGGATGTATATTATGCATTTTAGAAAAGTTGAATTAATGAACAAGATACTACTAATATGCAAGTAATGGGTAAGTGGCCTATGGTACTGTTATCACATATATAGTAGCCGGGCTACCATACATTATTTTTCTGATTCCAGCACACTATTCAGCCAGTTCCCTTGCATTGAGATGCTGAGACGAGCATCTACTATGGATCATTATCAGATTTTGGACAGCAGTTTTATTCCCCATGCCATGACTGAGTTTCAGGACACTCAGAGAGATGACCGATGTAGCTATTTAGCCATTTATACAGAGCAGTCAATAGTGCCCAGAGTTGCAGTAGCAGTTTCAGAGGACAGATGATGAGCATTCAGGTATATGACTCAGCAGGTATATTATGGTTTTGTGGTTATGTTGCTTTTATTTCCATTCTCTTGGCATGTCTTAGCATTTAGTATCATGATCTGGCGATCATATAGATATGTGGACCTGGTTGTATTATATATATATATATATATATCATATTTGTCCCTACTCAGACTTAGAAGTTCTTGGCCTATACTCATTGGCTTTACCCTCCTTAGGGAGAATAGAGGTGATCATTCCCACCATACTTTGGCTTACTAGTGTTGGTTTCATCATTCACTGTCTTCATCCATCCATGACTTACCCAGTTGATTCATTACCTTGACTTACTACTTGACTAGTGGCATGGAGAACCTTCCCCCACTGTAGCCTCTATATTGGATAAGCTTCCCTATTTATTGTGTCTCGGCTCTGAGTTGGTGACAAAACTTACCTATGGTGAGTTGGATTTCCTTGTGAATTCCCCCTAGTCACTAAAGATATTGTTGGCTAAACCTGAAACTTTTAGTGCTGCAATTTGTGCAAATTATGGAAATGAAATGTTATATCTTGTATGAAAAGCCCATTCATGCAATGTGTTTCTAAACACACATGAATGAAAGGCAAGCCAAACGAAAATGGCTATGAAATATCAAATGTTATATCTTTTGTGAAATGTAAATACCTAGGTAAACAAGCTATCTGTGACACACCTAGAAGTGTTCAGGTAAACAAGTGCCTTAAAAACACACCTGCAGCAAGAGGCCTAAATAAATGTAAATCTATGCAATGTGTTTGTAAACACACATAGATCAAAGGCTATGGAAACTCTAGGCCCAAAAAGCAATGGAACTTAAATGCTATATCAAAAAGATTGCTGGCCTCATTTGTATTATGGATTGTGCGCATCTGTGTAAGGTGAATAAACACTCTTTGAACAACTTATCCATTTGTGAGACACCGCCATTCCCTGTGTTGTTGCTTGTCCACTATATGATATAGTGTGTATTCCATTTTCCATTTCCAAAGTGTCACGGTGTTAAGTCAGTAAGTCATCCTAGACCTAGCCATGTATTCCTTAGCCTTCACCCTTCACTAGCAAATTGATCACAACTATGAAGTGAGTATGACCTTGAAAGTCTTGTCTGAGTAATAAATAATAATTATGACTTATTATATTTGGACTTAGATCGCCAGTAATGATTACTTCTTGTTATAATTGCTAATTGAATGGATTGTAAAGCATGTTTTAACCTTGGACACCTTGCAGCAGCTTGATGAAGTTTGAGTTATATTTTGGTCATGTTGACTTGGTCAAACCTCAATTTGACCAAAAGGCAATCACAGGACATGAGGTGGCAGACCTCAGATGTTACAGATAGATGATACATGGTCTGGTACATGTCACCATGGTGGGCTTATGCAGTGGTTTCAGGCTTATGATGATGATTTGTGCTTTTTTAGCACTTTTACAAATTATTATTATTTGGTCTGCCGGAGGTTTATATGGTGTATGAGTACACATCTTAGATGGATTTGGACCTTCTGAGTTCAATGAGACAGTCTATTTTCAGTTTCAGGCAGTTACAGTGATGATTGAGCCTCAGTTGGCTATCCTAGTGCAGTTTTGGTCTGTCGGAGGCCCTGTCAGAGCAGTGATGAGATTTACTTGGTTCACCTAGGGCGCTATGCATGGAGGGGGTGGTCCAGCCACTTGTTATTACCATATTACCCCCTTCCCAGACTCATTGGTGAGCTTAACTTGACAGCGCAGGCACTCCAAGAGGCAGTTTGGGTAGTTTCACGTTTCCCGAGGCAGTTCAGAAATGGTAGAAATGGCTATAGAGGAATTCGATTTGGGCTACTGAGGCAATGTTATGGCATGGGATGATCACTAATGATGAGTGGGATGTCTTCCACACCTTCTCCAGCAGTTTCAGCTTCATTAGGACCCACATCCATCACCTATGGCACTTTCTGATGATTTTTGGAGCCTCCCAAGGCTCACGATTTGTCCATAGAGGCACAATTTGGTACTTTGATGATTATTTTATTGATATTGTGCTATGGGGATTGACCAAGGGTGTCTAAAATTACCCCTTGGACCCACCATAAGCTAGATCTATTATTTTGTCATCATGATTTGGTGGGATCCCCTCTTCTAGGGTGAGTTTGTCCACATATTGTATTATTTTATTAGTGATCCATGTATTGTATTTGTTGAGCTCATTTCAACCATTGATTAGACATTTTGATCTTCTAATCTTAGCCACTCATTCAAAAAGTGGTTAGGATTTTGGTGCCTCTCCTTCCTATTTAAAGGAGAGAGCTTCTCATTGTAAAGGGGTCTTTGGCTCTTGGAATCTTGATATAGAAAAACTTTCTTGTGGAAATTCTTGTGGTCTCCTTTGCATCTGGTGTTCTTAGATGGTGATTGGAAAGTCTATTGCATCCTAGCATTTGGGTATTTGTGGTAGATCTATCTTTTTTGGAAACTTTTGTCTTGTCTACAGGAGGGCAACTTCACTTGGGCGTTTTTGCAAGGCTTCTTCAACTCGCTCCACTTGGCATTCGCTTGTATCAAGGGGTTATCATTAGTATCATTGTGATCTATGCTATCTTTCTGTTACTTCTCTTGTGGCATTAGTCTTATCTCTTGTTCGTAGTAAATCTGATATTGTTGACGTTTATTGTGTAGGAGAGAGGGCACATTGGCTTCCTTGGGCAAATCGATTTCATAGAAAACTACCTCAAATCACTCCAATTTGATCGGGTTTGCATAGATCATCATCATTAAGGCATCTACAAGGTTATCCAGGTAAGATCCACAGGTTTGTTCTTCTTGTCCTGGTTCCAATCCATTGACATAGCTATCTCATGCTTCAAACCCTCATAATTTCAAAACCCTCATTTTACATTTTTTCAGATCTAGTAAGATCCACTTGGCTTTTGGGTATAAAATTTAAAACCCACCTCTACAGTATCCGCGGCAATTCGGATCTGTAGTTTGGTGTGATTTGGCCTTCATTTGACTCACTTTCCAAGGCAAAGAAGCCTCTCCAAGGGAGGTCGCACTTCCTGGGAGAGGTGAGTTTGCAGGGATCTAGCACCTGGGTAGGTGAGATTCCACTTGATCTGTAATCTACACATTCCATAACCTACCCCTAGTGTGTCACTTCAGTGATTTTGACCTTGTGGGCCCCATTCGTCATTTTGAGGGTTGTGCACCACTTGGGTCACTTTGTGGCATACTTCAATCTCAGATCTACTGAGATCCAGCCATTGGATGACCCTAATCTTTTAGATTCACCTACCTCAATACCTCAACATTCCAGATCTGTAATTTGGTGGACATCCGACTCCATTTGGCCGATTTCCCAAGGCACTGATCTTTCTCCAATCCCATTCGACTTTCCTGGATTGTTGGGTTAGCTTGTGGTTTGATCCTTGTTTTGGTTGCTTGAACCCCTTGACATTGTCATATCACTCAATCAAGCTCATCTCTAGTACTGGTTAGCCCCAATCCAGTCCTTAACTACCCTGCATTGGACACGATTCCCAAGGCAGTGGATTCTCTCATTATTGACTAGTACCCAGATCCTGGATCTTATATCAAACATCATAAGTCACTCTTCCACCCATAATGGACCAAAGATACACTATTTAAACCCCTTGATCCAAACTATTATTCATCTTGTGACTTTTTCCATACATCTAGGGTTCACCATACACCTTACGTACTTCAACTATACTTGACCTGATCTGGTGTTTTGGTTTGATCTCTCCTATCAAGAGTAGATCTGGGTCTCCCCCTTTGTTGTCTTGGGCTAGATAACATAAAGTGAAGATCGCCTCAATCGGCGTGACAACCATCCATTGGGAGTCGAGGCCATCTTGGTTGCACCTCTTTGGTTGCCCATCCCTTCTGCCATCCATCTTGGATTCATCTCTAGGGGCACCTAAAAGTTTGGTGATAACAAGTACTGTACAACTTTCCATTGCTATTTATCTAGAATGAAACCTCTTTGCTGACATGTTGGGAGTTGTACACACTCTTAACAATGTTCTGGTAGAGATGGAAGGCATCTAGAAAGTTACGAGATATGGATAAATGTTGTATTGAAGCATTGGCTAAGATAATTGCATAACTGTATGACATATATTCTTATGTGTAAGATTTTGTTCTGAAAACTATGAGATGTTTCTAATCATGCAATTGAATTTGACTTGTAGGAAAGATCGTGTACAATCACCTACAAAAGAAGGACAACAACATTTGTTCCAACGACGAAGTTCAAGAAAACTACCTATTGAAGATATTGAAGAATCTGAAGTTCCCAAGATCAGGGATGCAGTAATGGAAGGATGCCATGATCGAGGAGTACCAGTCGATCATGAAGAACGATGTTTGGGATGTGGTCCCAAGACCAGAAGGGAAGTCTATTGTGACTTCCAAGTAGATCTACAAGATCAAGCATGCTGCAGATGGCAGCATAGAGAAATACAAGGCAAGGTTTGTGGCTCGTGGCTTCTCCCAGAAAGAAGGGATATATTATGAAGAGACTTTTGCATCTGTAGCCAGATACACTTCCATCAGAACAGTACTTGCTCTGGCTGTAGTAATGAAGTGGAAGATACACCAGACAGATGTCAAGACAGCTTTCTTGAATGGTGTAGTCGAAGAGGAAGTGTATGTGGAGCAGCCACTCAGTTTTGAGATACATGACAGGGAGTCATATGTGTGCAGATTGAAGAAAGCCTTGTATGGCTTGAAGCAAGCACCCAAGACATGATACGGCAGGATAGACAGCTTCCTGTCCAGTTTGGGCTTTACCAAGACTAAAGCGGATTCCAACCTTTACTACAAGGTTGAGGAAGGCAATCTAGTGATACTCCTACTGTATGTCGATGACCTGTTTATGACAGGTGAGGATAGGTTGATTGCCGACACGAAGAGGAAGCTTGTTGCCGAGTTTGAGATGAAAGACTTGTGTATGATGCATTACTTTCTAGGTATGGAGGTGTGGCAGAATGCAGATGGAATCTTCCTTGGACAAGGGAAGTATGCAATAGAGATCCTGAAGCGGTTCGGGATGATGGACTGCAAGGCCATGGCCACACCTATGGCATCGAACCTGAAGCTATTGAGTGATGCTTCATCAAAGTCGGTTGATGCCACGATGTATCATCAGATGATTGAGTCCTTGATGTACCTGACGAACACGAGACCAGATATTTGCTTTGTTGTGAACATCTTGAGCTAGTTCCTGACGGATCCTAACCATATTCACTTGATTGCTGTAAAGCATATTTTGAGGTACCTGAAGGGTACGATTGATTATGGGCCCAAGTATGATGCGAATCAAAAGGTTAACCTGGAGGGTTATGTTGATTCAGATTGGGCAGGCAGTGCTGCAGATAGGAAGAGCACTTCGGGGTGTTGCTTCAGTATGGGATCAGGTGTGATCTCTTGGTTTAGCAGGAAGCAATCCTGCGTAGCACTGAGTACAACCGAAGCAGAGTATGTTGTAGCTTGTTCGGCCAGTTATGAGGCAGTATGGCTAAGGAAGCTACTATCTGATTTATTTGATCTCCAGTTGAATGCTACTTGTATCTATTGTGACAACCAGAGTTATGTGAAGTTGTCAGAGAACCTGGTGTTCCATGACAAGTCGAAGCACATCGAGATCAAATATCACTATATCAGGGATATGGTGCAGAGAGGAGCAGTGAAGCTCCAGTATGTTGCGACAGATGAGCAGATTGCAGATTTGTTGACCAAACCACTAGCCAGAGTGAAGTTCGAGTACTTCAGAAAGAGGCTTGGTGTTCTTCAGATAGAAGATACTTCGAGGAGGAATTGATGGGACACATTTGCAGGAGCCATTCCAAGCATAGTGGTAGGAGGGTCCTTGCCATGGCTGTGGATGTAAGCGTTGTGTGATGAGCATCAGGACGATGCTCCGGATGATGTTCGACATGATTATGATCAGGATGATCATATGTGTTGATATGCATCAGGATGATCATATGTGTTGATATGCATCAAGACGATGCTGTGATGATGATCGGGATGATCATGTGATGCTATGCATCAAGATGATGCTATGATGATGATCAGGACGATCATGTGTGGTGAGCATCAGGTCGATGCTCCAGATGTGGTACATCAGGATGATGTATTGTATGATGATGATCAGGACGATCATATGTGATGAGCATTAGGTCGATGCTCCAGGTGTTGTGCATCATGAGGATGTATTGTATGATGATGATCAGTATGATCATGAGCATCAGGATGATGCTCCATGCGAAGAAGATGATCAGTGGGATCATGAGTATCAGGATGATACTTCGTGGTCGTGGATAGGTTGTGCAGTTGCATCGAAAAGATCCTGGAGATCCGGACAGGTTGTGCTAGGCACGGAATAGATCCTGGGATGCTCTTTAGAGATCTTGCAGGATGCAAGATACTCTTTCAAGGTTTTGCAAGGGTCACATAGAAAAGATCCTGGAGTTCCGGACAGGTTGTGCTAGGCACAGAAAAGATCCTGGGATGTTCTTTAGAGATTTTCCAGGATGCAAAATACTCTTTTAAGGTTTTGCGAGTTCACATGTAAAAGATCCTGGAGATCCGGACAGGTTGTGCTAGGCACGGAAAAATATCATGGGATACTCTTTAGAGATCTTGCAGGTTGCAAGATACTCTTTTAAGGTTTTGTGAAGGTCACATGTAAAAGATCCTGAGAGATCCGATAGGATGAGCAATAAGCTCGCAAAAGTCCTGGGATGCTCTTTCGAGGTTTTCTTGACGCACGTAATCAGCCTTGAGAATTCCACAGGATGGCACGCTCGCAGAGATCATGAAGACCTACAGGAAGCTAGGCCTACAACCAGCATGAAAAAGGGTTGGCTCTGTAGAACTTCCTATGACGAGAAGAATTGAGAGATAGCACCAGTGATCGAGATGACGAGTACAGCAACAGTAACGATGATGCTCCGTGATCCAGTGACAATGATCCAGCTCCAGATTTGAAGACTTGTGCCTATATGTATTGATGACCTGTGTCAAGAGAATACCTTCCTAGTTAAGAGGGAGTGTTGATGTATTTGTAACTTCGGAAAATATTCACTTGTATATTGTATGTATTACATTTGTAGTTTATTGTATCCCCGACGAAGATGTCTTATTCCTCCGATCGGAAGTGTCGTCATTTGTATTCTATTGTTGTACCTCCGACGGAGATGTTTGTTCCTCCGGATCAGAGAAGTCATTATTGTACTTGAGTCATGTAAAGTCATTGAGGTCCATCCTCCCATGTATCACAAGGCATTAGACCCCGGAGTAGTGTCACAAGTTATATTGTAAGTGTCGTAACTTATATTTGATGGGTTATTAGACCACCTTGGTGGGGTCGACCCTATATGAGTCATGTGGGTTAAAGGGTTATTAGACCACCCTAGTGGGGTCGGCCCAGTGACAAGTGGTAATGGGTTATTAGACTCTCCTAAGGGAGGTCGGCCCAGTTAGAGTAAAAGGCAGGTCAAGTCATTGTATAAATAGAGAGTGTGTCTCTCTCATTCTATTCATTCACTCACTCACTCACTTCACATTAGTGAGAGAGAGGAGGAGTGCGCACAAGTGGAGGAGGAGCAGCTGCTAGGAGACTATCTCTTATCTTGGGGTTTGATCTTTGTGATCTTTTGTATTGGTGCTCATTCTATCTCTGAGGAAGTTGGGGGGTTTTTTCACCTTCTTGGTTTTCCCCGGTGAAATGCATTGTGTCTCTTGTCTCTTGTGTTTGATATGCTGTACATGTTCTCTCAATTAAGATCCTAGATCATATTGAATTAAATGATGAAAAACTAACACTAACCCGCGGCCTTCACCACCTTTTCCCTTCCACTTGAGCCTTTCCATTTTCATCTCCTTCGCTGCCCTATCCATCTCCCTTCTCCATCATTTTGGCTGCCCTTCCTTCCCTCACCAAGCCCTTTCCCTTATCCTTTACACAGGTCTGCAATTTAAAAATTGCAGACCCTGTGTGCCCTAACTGTCCTTTTTATCTGCACATACATAACAAAAAGTAAAATTACGTTTCAGTCTTTTAATTCATAGTTATTCTACATACCTCTCTCAGAAATTACACATGCAGATCTGAAATTCATATTGTTGAATGTAGTGTATTTGGTTGTCGCATGGTTAATGCCGGTTAATAGTTATAATCGAAAGTTAAACTGATCATTTGATATTGAATTAATTTACAGTCACATGCTGGTCATTAGTCATTGGTGACATTCTTTGCATATTCCAGAACTGACTGCTAAAACTGATATATGGTTAATTTATTAATGACTGGATGACATTGAGGACTACATTGATTAGTTTACATTTCATAGTTGATAAGGTGTTTTTGGTGACTTGTGAACTTGAAACATTGTTATACATGTTAACACTTATATTTTGAGCTATTTGGTTCTCTTACTACATTAAACTTGAAGGCTATATGAAATGATTTGACACTAACTTAATTGTAGCCATTGATTATGAATTGTCATGCTACATGCTTATAACTTATCAATGAATGACATTGACAATTATCACTTAATGCATATTTGGTTATTGGTTGAAGTGTTTTAGCAATATAGTCTTTTGATCCAGTATTGATCATTGCAATACATGCTTACACGTTTATGCATTTCATTGAATGATCTTAGTGAATTATTGATTCTGATCATATCTTTTGCACTCACTGGCATTGATCATAATGTTATTGACTCCATTTAGGCACCGGTCTAACTATAAGATTGCATAGAATATAGTTTGTTGGTTGTCCAAGTGTTCTACAAGATTCCATAAGGATACTTCTCCTTGGAGGTTTCGACTTCTGAAGAAGTTAGAATGGTGACCGAGGTGACATTGGGTCACTGATCTTACTTTTGCTTACTGGGAATTAGGCCAGTTAATTTGCTCGGTAACAGAGCCCATGTGCATCTAAGACCAGGGAAAGTCTCAACAACCTTGATGATTTACAGATGGGAGATATCTCGACAAACAAGGCAAGGTGCAAGTCTTGGGTGAATACAATGGAATAGGCAGGGTGGGAGCCCTCGCAACCTTGATGGCCTAAAAATGTGGCATATCTTGATAGATGAGCCCCAGTGCATCCAAGACCAAGTGGAACTCCCTTGATGGCCCACAGGTGCGACACATCTCAACGAATGAGGCCAAGTGAGGAGCAGTATACGGGACAACTAAATCGCCCCCTACTGCTGGAATCCGGCAAAGAAGGAAGTGCTGAAATTGCAGTTTGCATTGCTCAAATCGCGATTTAGAGGATCTGGGTAGTTTTAAAATCCAGCATTTACTCTAGGAGCAATCATATTGATTGGTGAAATTGCATAATTGCAGAAATTGCAATTTTCAGGGGCAATTTTGACCTGATTCGATAAAAAATCCGCCAGAAAGCTGGGGCGTTTTGGTTGCTCTTTATCCTAAGCGGACCAAGTGCAAGTCCTAAATGAATTTGACAAAAAAATACTTGCTGGAAATCCAAGTGACCTTGATGGCCCATAGATGTGACATATCTCAATGGACAAGACCTGACACATTTGTTAACGGTGTGAATGTCCCGACCAACCTAATGGCCCACATATGTGGCACACTTCGATGGACGAGACTAGTGCAACCGAGACCAGGTGGACCTCCCTTTGACAACCCACAAATGTGGCATATCTCAATAGATGACGCCAAATGCAAGTTCTAAGTGGATTTGACAAAATATATTAGGGAAGTCCAAGTCACCTAGGCCTCCCACAAACGCCGCATATCCTAGGTAGTGTTAAAGAATTGGATACCCCTCAGGGCATTGCTCCCATTTTGTTGACAAAGGGTTACTTTTAAAAATAAAAGGAAAAAAAATAAAGAGAGCAAATTTGTTTCAGTCTTTACCAGATGAAGTGCCTAGCTGTGATAGCAGTTTCGAATCCTACAGAATGTTTTTTTACTTGCATACAAAATACAGTCCATTCAATATGTAGAAACACCATCTGACCTGTGTCTGTAGAACCTCCTCGGTTTCTACCGGTATGGCAGCAGAAATAATGGCTCTTGAAGCTGTAAATTCTGTTTTATTTCTTCCACTCTTTGATACCCCGCCTTCTCCCTTCTTCTTTTTATTCAAATTCTTTGAAGAAACCTTGACCTTGTTGGCAGCCCTCTCAGCCAATTCATTGTCGATACTCCATACATTCTCCTTGGGCTTCTTCTGACGGCCATTCCTCTTATTTCCTTTGCCTCTGCTGATGGCACTACACCATGTGGATCTGTAGGATGTTGAGCGAAGTGAAGATGGGGATCCCTTAGCAGGCCAAAATCTTGCTGGGTAGCCATACCCAATAATAGAACGGGCCTGGCTAGAAACAAAGGATGAATACCCTCCGTTTACTGGAAGGTGGTCTGAATGAAAAATCCTCAGATTTGTAATGGAATTTGCTTGCATTATTTTGGGTATTCAAGTACACCTGATAAGCATAAAACTATACAAGGATCATACCATTGATATGCTGAATTCAGTAAGTGAAAGAGCTTTCTTAACGTTATCGTACTCGAGGATTAGTCCCATTTTACAATTAGTATACAATTTATGGATAACAAAATTATATGTTTTATTAAAGTAAAAGTATAAAATACTGATCTTCTTTTTGTTTTTTATTTAATTAAACTAAAAGAAAATATAGAAAATAAATTTAAATGTTAATTGAGTTATGGATAAAGTGTTATTTTTAGTGTAGTCTAAAATTGGGTGCTTTAAGGGTTTTTGATGGTGTTGAATCTATATCAATTATTAAAATCGCCATTAAAACATAGTTAAATTTAAATTTTGCAAAATAAAATCTTCAGAGTCAAATCATTGAATTTTTAGACAATCCATAAGGAAATGGTTATCATCCTCAAAATTAAAAAAAAATACTTTAAGATATATGATAAAAACATTTTTTCTTAATTAATTTATAATTTTATTTCTTTTTAATATATTTAAATTTTACTTTATATGCTTTAAAAATTGAAAATTCTATTTATGTGAAACATATATTATTTCATAGTTTATTGGTTGAAGAAGTTTAATGTGATTAATTTGATTTTTTTTTAAACTTATTTCTCTCCTATTCATAATATAAAAATAAAATAAACATAACTTCTCAATAATGAAATACGGTTATTTATTCATAATATAAAAATAAAATAAACATAACTTCTCAATAATGAAGTACGGTTATTTGGTTATAATGATTGTACCATTAATCATTCAATGCCATCATGTTGGATTACATTTAATTAATAAAAATAAAAAATTAACTCTTTTATAATTTTGTAAAAAAAAATCGATTTGGGTGAGTACAAAAGGCAATAAGGAGGGGCCGCAATCCCAAGAAGTGGAGGCCCTTTATGTGCCTTCCACGTGTTGCCATCAACATGAAGCAGTCGGCACATCCTCGGGATTGACGGTTGTAGATCTCATTAATCCCTCGCATGTGCTTGATGAAGACATTGGAAGGTCCTACGCGGACTCTCCCCTCCACATGCATGGAAATTAATCTCTACATCAATGACTTGCTAGCGAAGGATGCTCTGACTATCATGGGGGGTGACTAGGCAATAATTCCATTGAATCGATTGCTCTCTATTTTTATGAATCCTTCAATCATGATTCTTTAAGGCAAGGTAAGTAGCATTCTCAATGTGGTATGTTGCGATTATTGCTTTGGGACAACAAAACTTTGTTTCCTAACAAGGAATAGTGTTCATGCTTATAGTTTGTGGGTGGTCTAGTGCAGCTCCCTTGCAAGGATGGTGGCTTGAACCAGGAGTATCCGACAGGGTCATAGCCAAGGTTGTGAATACACCCACTGCCCCCGCATTCTGCAGGAAGCAGAGGCCTCAACCTCTTGCTGTCACAAAAAGATCCCCACCAGCATCAAGCCGCAGATAGCAGATGTAATGTCCCTTTTTAGACATTTATTAAAATGGTGAAATTTTCAACTTTTTCCACTAGTTCGACCTTTGACTAGTATTGGTTTCTTAATCTCCAAATGGCTCCAAATGCTCCCAACTTGTCACGGAAGGTATATGGATGGTATTAGGACATGATTATGGGGTTCATGGATGCTTTATAGTCTTCAAAAGGCTTTTGCAACTCTCTTTAGAATTTTGGCTAAGGTACTAGGGGATTTGACTAGCAATTTCTCTTAACTAGTATTGGCTTCTTGATCTCCAAATGGCTCCAAATGCTCCCAAATTGTTATAGAAGGTATATGGATGGTATTGGGACATGATTATGAGGTTCATGGATGATTTAGAGTCTTCAAAAGGCTTCTGCAACTCTCCTTTTAATTATGGCCAATGTAAGGAATTTGACTAGCATTTAGGGGTTCAATTCCCCAATGGGTAGGTGTTGGAAATGGCTCTCCAAATGCTATGGGACCCTCTCGAATCTCTAAACAGAAGCAGGGGATATATAGGGGACATCAATATGGTCTCATATGCATCACCATTCAGTTTATTAAGTCTGCTACAACCCTTTCACATCAGATACAAAAAGACTAGTTTCAACCTTGGGGGAAATGATAGTAAATCTTCACAAATGGTTATGAAACTTAAGAATATTGCTCCAAATGCTTGTATAATGAACATGAAACTTCTTCATAATATCAATGGCACTCCATACAACATTAATACATCAGACATTGACTGAACCATTCGGATTTGATACCACTTCAAGTGCAAATAACAAGGTATTGGGGAAATGACACCATTTGTTCATAGTTTAGCATTTTTACATCAAATCTCTTTGAGTTTCGACCTGAAAGTATTATGAGCAGTAAAAACAGAGTATATATATCAGATTACAAATATATGGGGCCTCAAGATCTACCCCAAAGAGTTCATCACCTTGACAAGTGTGCCTCTCCTCAAGGAGCAAGAATATGCCAAGAAATAGAAGAATGGTTGTAGAAGCAAGCTGAAAGAGATGTGACCATGAGCTGCCCTGTAGCTTCAACCTGTAACAAAAGAATCCATTAAAGCTCCAAATGAAAAGGTTTGAATGGCCTTTCCAATTACCAACTAGGATCGGAATCTTTCACCCTCGAAATTGGTGCTAAGGAAAGTAGAGTAGCACTCCACTAGCTCTCCTCTCCAAATGCAAAATGCAAATTCTAAAATGATCAAAAGCTACCATCCCTCTTTGTTATTGTCTTTTATAAACTTCTAAGGTCCTCCATGGGTCAAATTCCTCCCAAGAGCTTCATGCCAACTCAAGTTGGGAAGAGATTCCCAAGTATGCCACTTGTCCTTCCAATTCTAGCCCTCTCCTTCTCCAAATTTGAATTGGTGTCTCTTTGGATGCCCTAACTCACTTGAGTGCAATAGAAAATCTAGGACACGAAATTCATATTGAATAAAAAGATATATTATTGATTTGATAAGATGCTTAACATTTTACAAGAGCTCGCCTTTTATAAGGTTTGAGTTTTCTTAAGAAGGGTTACGTCCCTTCAATTAAACTAATTAATAATTTACTGATTAATTTAATACAATATTTAATATTCATAGCATTGCCACTCCCTTTTAAAGAGCTTTGTCCTCAAAGCAATGGTAATGAGGGATGTAACTGTCGAAATTGTTCTGATTCCCATGTTGCATCTTCTTCGGGAAGATTTTTCCATTTTATGAGGTATTCTTTAATGACTCATGTTCTTAATCTCTTCTCTCTAGTAGCAATGATAGATTCTAGCTCGAATATGATTCTTCCTTCTTCATCTAACAAGGGAAGTATTGTTTGTGCCTTCTGGTGTTGACCTATCATCTTTTTCAAACATGAAACATGAAAGACATTATGGATGCGGCTTGTAGTTGGCAATTCCAACGCATATGCCACCTGACTAATCTTCTTATTGATTTGATCTGGGCCATAAAAACGTGGAGCCAATTTATTTTTTCCACCTTGTTTAAGTGATAATTGTTTATAGGGTTGTAGTCTTACATATACCCAATCTCCAATTTCAAATTCTCGTTATGTTCAGTGTCGATCTTCTTGTTGTCTCATTCTATTCCTGGTAGTATTCAAATTCTCTTTAAGTACTTGGACAACCTTTTGGTTTCCTTCTAAATGGTCATTTAATGATGCGACCCTTGCTTGGTTGGTGATGAAATCCTTCCATTTTGGGGGTTCATATCCATATAGGGCTTGAAATGGTGTCATTCTTGCAGATGTATGATAAGTAGAATTATACCACCATTCCGCAAGATGTAGCCATTGGAACCATTTATTTTGCTTATCAGTTACAAAACAACGGAGGTAGGTTTCTAAGCATTTATTGACAACTTCTGTCTGTCCATCTGTTTGGGAATGATAAGCTGAGCTCATGTTAAGAGACGTTCCAATTTGCTTGCAAAACTCTCTCCAATAGTTCCCTTTAAACTTGGCATCCCTATCACTTACTATAATCTTCGGAAAACCATGTAATTTGTAGACATTTGTACAAAAAGCTTCGACTGTTTCTTTTGCCGAATCAGTTTTCTTCACTCCAACAAAATGTGCATATTTGGTTAGCCTGTCTACCACAACTAGTATTTTGTCTTTTCCATCTGATATGGGTAGACCTTCAATGAAATCCATTGAAATTTCCTCCCATTTCTTATTTGGAATATGTAATGGATGGAGTAACCCCGGACTTAAGATATTCTCAGTTTTATTCCACTGACAAATGTCACAATCTGCAACATATTTGTGAATGTCGGCATACATGCCCTTCCAAAAGAATGATTGCCTTGCATTATAGTAGGTTTTAAAAATTCCTACATGACCAGCGGCTGGGCAGTCATGTGACTCTTTAAGCGCCTTGGTCTTAAAACTGGAATTGGAACTTAAGTAAATACGTCCTTTGTACCATAAGAGACCATTCTTCCATTCAAACTTCGGATACTGATTTATGTTGTTAATTATGGAGCAAACCTCTGAATTCTTGGCATATTCCTTACGAATTTCGTCCAAAAATTCTGGGATCACCATGGATACGGCGTAGACTTGTATCTCTTCATCTTTCCTTAATAAAGCATCAGCTACTACATTGTCCTTCCCCCTTTTATGTAGGATCTCCATATCGAAGGTATAGATTTTCTCTATCCACTTTTGTTGTTCGGTTGTTAATGTCTTCTGCTGTAACAAGTGTTGTAGACTATTATGATCAGTTCGTATTAGGAATTTACTTCCCAAAAGGTATTGTCGTCATTTAGTTAATGCATGCATGATGGCAAGCATTTCCTTGTTGTATGTAGACTATAGGTATTCTCTTTTGTTCAACTTCCTGCTTTCAAAAGCGATTGGATGACCTTCTTGCATTAGCACAGCTCCTATCCCAAACCCTAAAGCATCACATTCGATTACGAATGGTTTTGCAAAATCAGGTGTTGCCAAAACGGGAGTTGAAGACATAATTTGTTTCAACATTTCAAAGCATCTTCTTGCTTCATCATCCCATTGAAAAGAATTTCTTTTTAGGAGATTTGTTAGTGGGGCAGTGACATGTGCATAGTTCCTGATGAACCTTCGATAGTAACCTGTTAATCCCAAAAATCCTCGCAATTTTGAAACATTCTTTGGTTCGGGCCACTCCTTCATCGCCTGGATCTTCTTCGAGTCCACCTTAACTCCTTCCTTTGAGATTATATAACCGAGATACTCCACTTCTTGCTTCCCAAATGTGCATTTTGACTTTTTTGCATAGAACTGGTTTTCCTTCAGAAGAGATAGAACCTCTTCTAGATGCGTCAAATGTTCTTTCCATGTCTTGCTATATATAAGGATGTCATCGAAGAATAGTTCATTCATAGTTTCCTGGAATGTGGCAGGGGCATTGGTTAACCCAAAAGGCATTACTTTGAATTCATAATGTCCTTCATGAGTTTTTAAAGCAGTCTTTGCGA
Organism: Larix kaempferi; assembly: GCA_027924585.1. Lineage (NCBI taxonomy): Eukaryota > Viridiplantae > Streptophyta > Pinopsida > Pinales > Pinaceae > Larix > Larix kaempferi. Next base: position 3,061,196 of record BSBM01000238.1, on the reverse strand, counting down.
TATCCTCTAATCTGACCTTGATCTGATAGTACCCTGACCTTAAATCAAGTTTCGAAAAATATTTTGCGTCATGAAGTTCATCCAGCATGTCATCGATGAAAGGGATTGGAAACTTGTTCTTAATTGTTATTTTGTTTAATCCTCTATAATATTTACATAATCTAAACGATCCATCCTTCTTCCGTACTAGTACGACTGGAGCTGCATAAGGGCTTCCACTCTTGGTGATGACACCACAATTCAGTAGATCTTGAACCAACCTTTCTATTTCTGTTTTGTGGTAGTGGGGATACCTATATGGTTTAACCTTGACAGGATTTGACCACGGTTTAATCTCGATTATGTGTTCTATACTCCTTTCTGGTGGTAGCTGCATGGGTAAGTCTTGAAATATGTGTTCATGTTTCTGGAGTAATTTTTGGATTTCCTTCTTGAACTCATTTGGTTCCTCCTCCTTTCCTTCCAGTTGATGACATTGTATTACGTATGCCGATGCCCCTTTTCAAATGAGTTTTTCCATATGCTGAGATGAAACTACCTGTGTGTTTGGTGGATGAAAACCATATAGCTTAAAATTTTGCCCTTGCCACTTAAACTTGATGAAATGTTTTTGATGATTGGCAGAATATGTTCCCAATGTTTGTAACCATTGGACTCCCAAAACGATGTCTACTCCTCCCAACGGTAAGGTGTAGAGTTCTGATTCCAATTCGAAGTCTTGTATTTGAAGTCTCACCTTGTGACACTTTCCAACTTTTTCGATCTTCTTGCCATCTGCAACCATCACCTTCATGTCTGGAACTAGATGTACGAACAACTTGAGTTTTCGTGCCACTCTTATATCAAGAAAGTTGTGAGTGCTTCTAGTGTCTACTAGCACTGTAACATTGTCATTTTTTATATGCCCTTTTAACTTGAGAGTGTGTGGTTGACTAATGCCTGTCATGGCTGCTAGGGAGATTTTGGGGGTCTCGTCGTTCCCGGCTGCCATATTTGTTGTTTCCTCCTCTTCATCTTCTGGCTCTTCTTCTTCTTCTTCTTCTTCTGATTCTCTATTCTCCTCTGCTTCACAAGTATATAATTTCTTTGAGCTGTCCTCGAGGCGACACCTATGTTTAGGATTCCATTTGTCTCCACATCGTCGACATTTTCCTTCCCTCATACGTTGATTCTCGAGGCTCTTCCTATCGTCCCTTCTAGGCGGAGGGATGTATTTGTTTGTATCATCCTCTGGAGTCGACTGGATGTTTCTTTGTGAGTATGACTTCCCTTTATTTGATTGGAAACTATCAAATTTGGTCTCGGTTGCTTTTGCTTTTCGTCTTGCTGCCTCGACATTCGTTATGTCATGCATTTTTAACTCTTTTTGTATGTATTGTTTTAGTCCTCCCAAGTAGGCTTCCAACCGTTGTTTGTCGGATAGCCCAAATACTCTGGTAGCGAGGGATTCCCATTGATGCGTGAATTCTTCGACGCTTCCCCTTTGTTGTAATCTGGTAAGTTTTGAGAAGAATTCATCTTCTGTGATTCCTTGAAACCTTTTTAAGAAATCATTCTTGAATAAGTTCCAAGTGTATGCGAAGTTGTCTCCCTTCCACCACATATACCAGTTATAGGCATATCCTTCAAAGTGCATTGAAGCATACTTGACCTTTTCTTCGTCCATTGTAATGTTATATATGTCGAAATACTCTTATGCTTTATTCAACCAAGCGACGCATTGGTCTTCTCCTCCGTTATATTTCTTCATTTCTATTTTTGCTCTCAGCGGGTACATTACGAATGGTTGGTATTGAGTACCTTTCATCCTGTTGTGTTCTAGTGACTCATAATTGGAAGATGGGGTAACCGACATATCCGAGCCATGTTGTTTATGATTTTTTTCCTTATCATCCATTTTTTGTAATATCGCCTAGATACCTTTCTGGCTCTCAGTCACTTTTTTATCTAACATTTTTTGTTCCTTGCTCATAATGTTGAACTTGTCCTCTATTTTTTGCTCCATTACCTAAATGACTTCATCCTTAATTTCTTTCTTAAGCGCTTCCTAGCTCTTGGTGATCATTTCCTTGAAAGTTTGGAAATCCTTTTCTATTTTCGCAATTTGAGCTTTTAACTTTGTCGTCATGCTTCTTAAGTGTGGTGGTGAATAATTGGACCCAATTTTGGCTTATGGGATTAAGGACAAATAAAAATAAAAATAATTTTTATTTTTATTAAAAAAACAATATAATAATAATATTGTTATATTATATTATTATAATGGAATAATATTATTATATTATTACAATAATATTATATTGGACTGAATAAGGAGCGTTATGGCTTTACGAAGCGGGGGTGAGATGGGCGATGTGATGGTGCTGGGCGGAGCTGGGGATGAGAAGCGTGAGTGCAGAAAGGAATGGCGGCAGGTGGATGGGGGAGCACGTAGTGGGGAGTAGGAGTGGAGGCGCAGCAGTGGGCGCAGGTGGATGGGGGAGCACGTAGGCGGAGAGGGGAATGGTGGGAAGGTGGATGGGGAGCACGCAGTGGGAGGGACGGAGATTGCAGGTGATGGGCGAGCTGCAGGCGGAATGGTGGTGCAGCAGTGGGAGGGACAAGAGAACACGGGGTGAAGGGTGAAACGAGGGGGGTGGGACGAGGGGAGAAGAAGCACGGTGGATATGGAAGCGAATTGGAGGGAGAAATATGAGTCCGAATGGTGGGTGCAGCAAACGAAAGAGAGGTAGATGTGGAGTAGGGCGGAAGAGTGGAATATGGCTGAGATACGAGAGATGAATGGAGTGGAGGATGCTGGACAGATCCTTGCACGAGAAACTTCACGCAGTGAACACTGGAGCGAAGACTTGCCGAGAGCCGAATGAGCTCTGATACCAAATGCAACAGAAAATCTAGGACACGAAATTCATATTGAATAAAAAGATATATTATTGATTTGATAAGATGCTTAACGTTTTACAAGAGCTCTCCTTTTATAAGATTTGAGAATTCTTAAGAAGGGTTACGTCCCTTCAATTAAACTAATTAATAATTTACTGATTAATTTAATACAATATTTAATATTCATAGCATTGAGCGCCCTATTGGAGGATATTTTTAGCCCTGACATGTCATATATGTCAGATGTCAGCCTTCAGGTTTTATTTGTGTCATAGGTGTCATAGCATCTTCATCATTGTTGTCATAGAGCTAGGGAATCTAGTCCAAGTGTCTCACTTGCTCCAAAATGCCTCTTCCTCTTCCATGGGAGTTACTCTTCTACTCCAATTCGACCTTAATTGAGTCATGCCAAGTATATTGACCTTCCAACACATCCCAGGAACGTTGGGCTTCTTGTGGATTCAAAATGACATGTGGCATAGAAAATCTAGCTTGTGGGGGTCCCACATCCTCCATGTGGCTTCATGATCAATTGCCACTTTGATTTTCCCTTGTATTTATTTATTTATCTCCTTTATTAAATATTTATGCCATTCTAATGTTCAAACATCATTTATTATCCCCCTTATTTCAAATCCCAAAGCTTCCACCCCCCAACCTAGGGAACTAGTAATTTTCCTCCATGGCAATTCATTTGGATGGGTATATTACAACTTTGAATTGGGAATTTCTCTTAATGTGACCCACCTTGTCCATTTGGATCTAATTTCACATTATTACTAACTTGGTCTTCATTCTTGGCATTTATTTGACCCTTAGCATCCATTTGACAAACTATCATGAACATGGCCAAGGGGCTTAGGCCATTCTAACCCAATGCAAAATTTTGGGACATGAAAAATCCTCCCTTCCCAATATTGCTTGTCCTCAAGCAATTTCAACATATGTAGGTGGAGGAACCTGCTTTCTTTCCAAAATTTTGCTTCCCAAAACTTCTCTTATGGAACCTTGAGTAGAGCCACCCATGCACTACAATTGTGTGTTTCCAAAAGCAAGGAGATGTGGATTTTCTTTTTCATTTTGATATCCCCTGTAACATCACCACTAAACACCAAAATGTTAATTAAATCCATCAAAACCATGTTTGCAAAATTACTCTTTACCTCTTTCATATTTTGGAAACCCCTTGTGATACCATTGTAATTCTTGAAGTTACCACTGAACTGCCCAACTTTCAGTCTTCGAGATCCCATGAATGTTTTAGATAGGAACCACCATGCTTGATGATGCACTACTCTGATCAAAATCACTTTATTAAGTGGGGAATCCATCTCCCATACTGCTTGTTTCCCAAAAAAATTGAAATCAATGGGACTAAAAATTATCCCAAGGTCCCATTGCTTGTATTGCACTCCAACAATTAAGAGTGCTCTCTGACCCATACCATCACGAAAAAGAATTCCTAGATCTCATTTTCTTGTATGCATTCTTCCAAACATCATGAGTACAAAAGATATATCATCAAAGTACATAACAACATAATAAAAATGTACATCAAGGAGGTGCCTCATCAAAGAATCATGAAAGTGCTTATACATCCAAGTAAGTAGACCACCATTTGCCAAGTGCATACAAGCTTCAAGTGACCCATCAAATCTAATCCAATGACATAGGTGAGGATCCCATGTCCTATATTGCTGCTCCAAAAGGATGTAAGATGCATCAAAATAATCAGCCATGTGTTCTTTCATCCAAGAAGTGAATGAAGAACCTCCACTAAAATCTGAACCAAGTAGGGAGCAAGGAAAACAATAAGCCTTCAAGGGGCTCACATAAGTAGAATTTGTGCATCCATGAACATGTGTATCATCAAGAAATAAAAAAGGATGTTGCTTCCAATAAGAATTTGCTCCAATCATATATCTCTTCACCCAAGTAGTGGATGAAGTTCCTCCAATATCAATTGAACTAAGCAAGGAGCAAGGGAAATCATGAGTCTTCAAGTGACTCAAGTGAACATCATAAGTGCATCCATGTAGATGTGTTTCATCAGAAGGTAACAAAGAATGTTGCTGCAAATGTAAATAAGAAATGGCTCTAATAATGTCATCATATAAAGGAGAGATAGGAGTCTCATGCTCCTCATGTGGCACCGTAAAAAATAAACCTTTCACCCATACTTCATTAGGATGAATGCTGCAAAATATGGAAGTGTAAGATGTAGGAGAATGAACCAACTCACCCAAATGATCAGCAAGTGCAGAAGTGTCCTCATGTGAGTGCTCCATAATGGTAGGATCATGCACCTCCCTTAAAAGTGCAAAAATTTCCTCATACGTTGGTTCCAAGGTAGTGGAATCATACACTTCTTCAAAAATTGTGTCACCATTTCCAAGAGGAAACTCAAGTCCCTCTTCCACCACATCAAGTGCTTGGATCTGTTTGACGGACAATCCACTCGAGCGGACACGAGCCGAATCTCCCTAGCCCACTGTGAGTCTAGAACAAATAGAACAAACTATAAACCACTTTCCTAGATCTAGTTAAGGATCAAGTTATTAGATGCCTCACCTTATGTTTGTAGTCCTTTCTCCTGGATGTTGTTTCACGTCTCGCGGTCATTAGATCTAAGCTACAAGACCTATCAAGATACATAAAACAAGACAAACAAGTAAAAACATCTAAACGATAACAGATCTAAGTAAATAGTTAAGCAGGTAAACTACTCAATATCATCAACACAACAATATTGGTGGAAAGCGTTTATATTACTAAAAATAGGGAAAGTACATAGAAGAGAAAGACTACAACCGAGGCTTAACATAGCAATCCTTCTCCATCCAAGCCAATGCCATATCCTCCCAAGGAAGTGTAAGTCTCTCAATGGATGAGTAGAGATCTCTCTAAGATGATTTCACCAGCATGTAGACACTATATACTTCCTCCCTTTGGAATGGGAGTGAGCTTCACTTATATAGGACTAAGTGGATAGGGTATGGATAGGGTAAGTTGAGATATGGTAGGAGAGAGATAGGGGATCCTTCCAAGATGTTAGAAATTGAGTGCCAGCTTTCCCAAAAGGTTAGGGATAGGGATCCATGTCATCTGGCTTCGAGAATGGGCTCAAAGAAGCTATTTTTGTCCATTAACTGACATCGTCGCACCCTACAAGAGGACAAGCTGCGACGTCGCAGGTTGCATGAGGACAGCCTGCGACGACCTCTCAAAACCTAGTATAAATGAGTTTACATCTCTTCCAAGTTAATAACTTAGTCAAGGAAACTTTAGGGATGTATACACTGAATCTCATGATGCTAAGATTTTAGGTGTAACAGGATCTCATCAATATCATTTTCAAACACATAAAGCACATGCAATTTTCCATGTTTCTCATGATCTACCATGTCATGAGAATCCTCCATGCAATCTACCATTTGAAAATTTGAAACATAGGAGGAAGAACAAGTATATTGCAACCTTCCAAGAAGTTTCTCATTTTGAATTTTGAGTTTATGAATATCCTCATCATTCTTCAAGTATGCATCATGTAACAAATCATTAAACTCAACCAAATTGTTTTTATCAAAAAGCAAAGACATGAAATTACCTTTGATGTTGCACGTTGCTCTTTGAATCTTCTCCATGTCTTCAAGGAAGGATGGATCCTTCAATGAAGAAACCTTCCAACAAGAATTTGACACTAATGCTTGAGTGTCATGGAGCATGCTAAGGGTCTCTTGGATCTTCTTTTCATTCATCTTTAATGACCCTTCAAGAAAAAGAGGCTCTTGCAAGTGAACCTCCTTATCTTCTTCCTTCTTACTTGGACCAACTTTATGAAGCTCAAGTGGTGATGGGTAAGTTGATCTCGTTTCTTCTTCAACCGCTACAAGGTATTCATTTTCATGTTTAATGGAAGTTTGGCTTGCAGCAACACTTTCAAAATTTATCTCTATGTCACCAACATAGAGGTGTGAGCACCCATCAGTAGGTACTCCTTCATAGTTCAAGCATCCATAAGTAGATGCTCTTTGTTTCATTTCCAAGGTAGACTGTGTCTCGAAATGATCTTCAATACTTTCAATAGAACCTTCTTCATGCTTGTGTGATGTCTCTTCATATTTTTCAGAGTCACTTGAGAGTGACTTTCGATCCTCTTCATGTACGGCTTCTTCTACTTCACCTATTTCAGAACTAGGTGGTTCACGGGTCTCCTCTTTTTGCTCCTTCAAGCAAGCTGATGCATCTTTCCCCTTGGTTTCCTTAAGATCAATACATTTGGAATATTTTTTTGAAGAAATCCCCAAAACTCTCCTCAAGTAGGACATACATGCCTTCCCTAAAGCTTCAGATATTTCATTGATCTTTTCACTCACACATATATGAATTTCTCTCCAATGTCTTTTACAAGAATGGCATAATCCTTTGTTCACTAACTCCACATATTCATTTTTGGGCCTATTTGCAAACACCCAACCAACAAAGTCTTCAAAAGGAGGGGCATTTTTTGTATTTCCCTTATACAAGTCAAGATCTTTCTGATATTGTTGGGGCAAGGTTTTATATGTTGCTCTCCATCTTTGTAACTCATTCATGGGATTATCCTTTGGTAATGTGAAACACTCATCTTTATCATACATAGGGTCATAATAATAATATTCATTCCTCATGAAATTGTAAGAAGTATTGCATGATGGCACCTCTTCCTCAAACCATTCACATTCTGATTCATATTGCTCACAATCATCTGCATACTGCTCATAAGCATTGTACTCATAGGAGTCATCATAATAGTAAGACATGGCTGCAATTTATTCTTCAATATCTGATATTAATTCACAGGTGCAAGGACCATGCTCTGATACCATTGTAATGTCCCTTTTTAGACATTTATTAAAATGGTGAAATTTTCAACTTTTTCCACTAGTTCGACCTTTGACTAGTATTGGTTTCTTGATCTCCAAATGGATCCACATGCTCCCAACTTGTCACGAAAGGTATATGGATGGTATTAGGACATGATTATGAGGTTCATGGATGATTTATAGTCTTCAAAATGATTCTGCAACTCTCTTTAGAATTATGTCTAAGGTAGGGGATTTGACTAACAATTTCTCTTAACCAGTATTGGCTTCTTGATCTCCAAATGGATCCAAATGCTCCCAAATTGTTACGTAAGGTATATGGATGGTATTAGGACATGACTATGAAGTTCATGGATGATTTAGAGTCTTGAAAAGGCTTCTGAAACTCTCCTTTTAATTATGGCCAATAGCAGTTAGGGGTTTAATTCCCCAATGGGTAGGTGTTGGAAATGGCTCTCCAAATGGTATGGGACCCTCTCGAATGTATGAACAGAAGTAGGATATATCTAGGGGACATCAATATGGTCCCATATGCATCACCATTCAGTTTATTAAGTCCGCTACAACCCTCTCACATCAGATACAAAAAGACTAGTTTCGACCTTGGGGGAAATGATAGTAAATCTTCACAAATGGTTATGAAACTTAAGAATATTGCTCCAAATGCTTGTATAATTAAAATTAAACTTCTTCAGCATATTAATGGCACTGGATACAAAATTAATACATCATACATTGACTAAACCATTCGAATTTGATACCACTTCAAGTGCAAATAATAAGGTATTGGGGAAATGACACCATTTGTTCATAGTTTAGCATTTTTACATCAAATCTCTTTGAGTTTCGACCCGAAAGTATTATGAGAAGTAAAAACAGAGTATATATATCAGATTACAAATATATGGGGCCTCAAGAGCTATCCCAAAAAGTTCATCACCTCAACAAGTGCACCTCTCCTCAAGGAGCAAGAATATGCCAAGAAATAGAAGAATGGTTGTAGAAGCAAGCTGAAAGGGATGTGACCATGAGCTTCCTTGTAACTTCAACCTGTAACAAAAGACTCCATTAAAGCTCCAAATGAAAGGTCTGAATGGCCTTTCCAATTACCAACTAGGATGGGAATCTTTCACCCTCGAAATTGGTGCTAAGGCAAGTAGAGTAGCACTCCACTAGCTCTCCTCTCCAAATGCAAAATGCAAATTCTAAAATGATCAAAAGCTACCATCTATCTTTGTTATTGTCTTTTATAAACTTCTAAGGTCCTCCATGGGTCGAATTCCTCCCAAGAGCTTCATGCCAACTCAAGTTGGGAAGAGATTCCCAAGTATGCCACTTGTCCTTCCAATTCTAGCCCTCTCCTTCTCCAAATTCGAATTGGTGTCTCTTTGGCTGCCCTAACTCACTTGATCGCCCTCTTGGAGGCTATTTTTAGCCTTGACATGTCATAATGTCAGATGTCAGCCTTCAAATCTGATTTGTGTCATAGGTGTCATAGCATCTTCATCATTGTTGTCATAGAGCTAGGGAATCTAGTCCAAGTGTCTCACTAGCTCCAAAACGTCTCTTCCTCTTCCATGGGAGTTACTCTTCCACTTCCATTTGACCTTAATTGAGTCATTCCAAGTATATTGACCTTCCAACTCATACCAAGAACGTTGGGCTTCTTATGGATTCGAAATGACAAGAGGAGGATGCCATGTGGCATAGAAAATCTAGCTTGTGTGGGTCCCACATCCTCCATGTGGTCATGATCAATTGCCACTTTGATTTTCCCTTGTATTTATTTATTTAGATCCTTTATTAAATATTTATGTCATTATAATGTTATTACATCATTTATTATCCCCCTTATTTCAAATCCTAAAGCTTCCACCCCCAACCTAGGGAACTAGTAATTTTCCTCCGTGGCAGTTCATTTGGATGGGTATATTACAACTTTGAATTGGGAATTTCTCTTAATGTGACCCACCTTGTCCATTTCGATCTAATTTCACATTATTAGTAACTTGGACTTCATTCTTGGCATTTATTTGACCCTTAGCATCCATTTGACAAACTATCATGAACATGGCCAAGGGGCGTAGGCCATTGTGACCCATTGCAAAATTTTGGGACATGACAACAGAAGCAAAGGCTTGGGTAAAAGGAGAACTCGAGGTCACTTATGACAGCGAGATCTATAGGGATGTTAGAGCCTAGGTACCATATGTGGGTACTTTCATAACCCATGACTCTATAAATATCCTCAGACATACATTTTTTATTGGCATAACAAATCAATGTTGGGCAAGGCATTAATGGATCATCAAGAGGAAAAAAGGAAATCCAGTTATGGATGGACGAAATGCAAATGCAAATGAAGACCATTAATGAGAAACTCGATATAATTGTCAAAGCTACAAGAAGGTTCAAGTTCATGAACCAGCCTCCTCGCGATGAAGTTCAACCTCCTGCCTCTTCTCAAGAGGTACCTATCATTTCCATCACTGATGATGAAGGTCACTCTACTTATTCCTCTCAGGCTGTCTATTAATCTAGCTTTTTATGTTTATTGTAGGGATAACATTAGTATCACAATTAAGGTTCATAGTTCCATTACAGACATTAACAATTTTTTTTCTTTTTTTGTTACAAAAAACTCAAGTTTTTAAGCAATTAGTAGTCCTCAATGAGGACCTTTTGTTTTATTATTGGTCGGATTTTCCATGTCACCAACCAGGAAAACTAAAACTCCTATAATTTTACAATATTAATACAATTTGTTACTTAAATATATATATATATATATATATGTGTGTGTGAAAAAAATATTTAAAAAAATTAACCCCTCCATAATAAAGTATGGTGACTTTGTCATAATGTGTGTATCATTATATCATTAAGCATTCAATGCATAATTATTCATATCCTCTCTCATAGTTATTTCAATGGTTAGATTGAATTCGCAAGTGGATCTAATTCATAATAAACAAGTGAAATAGGCAACATAGTTGCTTCATACCTGCCTTTTATATATAGGACAGTGTAACGAGTAGCATGTTTTGAATAAGCTAGCACGTTTTGTATTGTATAATTGGAGAAATATATATAGTTATGTTGTGATACCTTCAATACAACATAAATATTTTTATTAAGATAGATTATTTTGTAATGGACAATAAAGGATTTATGGATTAACAAGTTAGGTCACATGTTCATCAATTTATGTTGTCAATATGTGGGAATTTTCCTCATTGGTTAAGAATATTCATTTCACTTGGGTTGGTCAGGACCTTGCAGGGGCCCTACGGCTTAGGTAAATAATGAGGCATATAAAAACTATCTTGCATTGCATGTAATCGTTATCTGGGGGACTTGGATAGCCAAAAATAAAGCCATATTTGATGAGATTAATATTGCTCCTTCTGTTTCTGCCTCAAAAGGATTAGTCATCCTTAGTTACTATACATGGGATGATGACCCACCAAAGGTAAGAAGGGTTGTGAAGGAAATTATCGATCGAACTAGTAGTTGGTATTATTTTGATGGTGCATCCCAAGGAACCCCTGCTATGGGAGGGGCAAGAGGCATATTACACATCTCTGAAGTACATTGGATAAAGATTATTGTTGGTATTGGTCTTAATACAAACAACATAGCTGAGATGTTGGCCTTAAAACTTATTTTGTTGCTTGCTATACCAGAGGGGGTATAGAGGTTACAGGTGTTTGGGGACTCAAAACTTGTGATCGATTGGATGAGACTGAAGAGATCCCAAAAAAAATACTGTTGAGGTCTATTTATGAGGATATGATCCACATAACTGGTATGTTTCAGGAGATCAATTTTCATCACATCTTTAGAGAGACAAATACATTGGCATATCTTTTGTCCAAGGATGGATTACAGGTGGGAGAAGGTATGTGGAAACGCTAGGAAATGGACAATGAGAATCTCATGGAACTTGATCCTCGACCATGCCCTAGATGAGTTTATTATGTACAGGTACAACCACTCATGTGCTGACTAGACAAATCCAGTATGGTGATCACGGGTCTTTTTTGAAAATGTTGGTAAATCATGTTGTCCTTTAATGAGCATGGTTTTTTTAGCATAATATTTGGCTACTTTACTTGTTATGTATTGGCCAACAGTGGCCCATAAGATTATATTTATCTATGTAAAGACCCGTGAGGTCTATGAACAATGTGGTTGGTTTATATTATAAATAAAATACAATTTTTTTCCCGAGGAAAAAAATAGGTATTGGTAGGTTAGTACCTTACCTGCCTCTTAAGAAAAGTTTGGTAAAAAAGTTTTTGTAGTTGAATTGTAAAATTTAATAAAGTTGATAAAAAAATAGAAACAAACTTTTGTAGTTGAATTGTAGAGATTAATTGTTAAACATCATGTCTAGATTGAACCTTACTTTCCATTGGAAAGTAATATATGCATTGATTTTTTTAGCATGTTTGCTTCCTATTATTTCATTGAGAAATGGTCTAGTTAGAAGGCGTAAGGGATAGGGATGTTGATGTTTTTTTGGTGTTTTCTTTAATGGTTTTGTAAAGAATTATTTTTTGTCCAACAATCATTTTGTATTTAATTGTAAATTGGATTCATAGCTATGGGGTATATAGCTACAAGAAACAAAGTATAAAAAACAACTAGTGTGAATGAAATCATAGCTACAAGAAACAAAGTATAAAAAACAACTAGTGGGAAGGAAATCATTTTCAAGGATCAAATGTATAGTAAGTACTTGATATTGGATGCATTCATTTATTAAATGTGCAAAAATTTATTGAGATTTTATAAAATTTGAGATACCAATTAAAAACTATATATGTGTAACAACTAACCACTTACAAAAGTTAATGAAACTTACAGTATAGTATAATATAGGTCAAAATCACAAGTAGTGCTTTTTTCTAGTTTTATTGACTAAATTTAACCAATTACGAACAACACTATTAAATTAGATGATATTATGCTTTTCTCAGATGGTTCTGCAAGGAAAATTTCTAAACTCATGGCCATTTTGACTATTTTCTCTAAAGCTACATGAATGATATGCAACTCCATGAAATCATCTTAGTCATTCTTGAATTTAAGCCTTGAATCCACATAGTGGATAGCTTCCCAATTTGACTTTGTTATCTCAAATATCTCTCAAGGTATTAAGTATATGGGGTTTGTTATCCAACCAAATAATATTCGTTGTGATTGAGTTTGGCTCATAGGCAAAGTTGAGAAAAAAACTACACCTCTGGTGCAATAAGTGGCTTTCCGGGGCAAGAATATTGATCCTGATTAAATATGTCTTGGAAGCTCTCCCATTTTTTTAGGTGTCCATGGCTTACGTCCCTTCCAGCATTTTGGAGACTATCAGAAAGTTGTGTTTTAGTTTTCTTTGGAGAAGGAAATTCGATGAGAAACCATTTCATTGGGTCTCTTGGAAGAAGATTACTCTCCCAAAGGAGCTTGGTGGATGGGGCTTGAAACATCATCATTGCTTCTCTATAGCACTTGCTGCAAAGGGTATTTGGAGAGTTTTAAAAGGTGACGGACTATGGGTTCGTGTGGTATATCAGAAATATATTTTCCCACTCACTACTGAAGAATGGTTCAGAATGCGTGACAAGACTATCAGAAACGTCTCAAACATGTGGAAGGCTCTTATCCTAGCTTTTGAGGTCATTGGCGATTGGTTAGCTTGGGAGATCGGTAATGGGAGGAATGTTCGGATTGGTCAAGATCCTTGGCTTGGCTCTTCAGTTGATCAGAGACTTCCTTTGAGAATGATAGAATCTTTGATGGACAGAGGCTTTATTTTTCTAAATCAGATCCAGGACTTACAGAACTCTTCTTTGTTGCATCAAGTTTGGATGTTTGTTGATGACCTTGGTTTCGACACAGAAGAGAAGATCTCTTGGGATTATTATATTAAAGCTCTCAAGGACAACCATATATGTTTGGTGGATTGTGTTGATAATCTATTTTGGTCCAAGAATGCCGCTGGTGGAAATTATCTTCCTAGTTTGGGTTATAGGATAATCAGAGAAGAAGAAGATCACCCCAACTAGAGTGGTGGACTTGGGCGATCTGGAAGTTACAACTCCCATTGAAGAATAAGTTATTCATGTGGCTTGCGTTGTATGGGAAAGTTCCTGTGTGGGACTTTCCAATCCTTAAATATGGCAGTGGTCCGAGTTTTTTCTCTATGTGCAGGATGCAGGTGAAAGTATCAATCATGTTTTTATTTCATGTCCATATATGACCTCCATGTGGAATTTTGCTTCATGGGTTAAAGGGATCCAATTCTTTTGGAATGGGGATGAACTCCTCGAGGTTTTTCAGGCTTGGCTCAACAATGATCATTTCTCGGCTTATAGGGCTCTCCCTATGCTATTGATTTGGGGGGTTTGACTAGAACGCAATAAGGTTGTTTTCCAAGATATTTATATCCCTCCACATGTTTATGCTACAAAGAGTTTGGATATTCTTGATCAATTCTCGCAAACGGATGCGCCAAAAATCCCAAGGAGGATTTTGGTGGAACATATTGAAAAATCTAAAAGTTTGCGTTTTTTCAATTGTGCTTCACATGGAATAGCAAGTGTGGGTGGAGCTGGGGGGGGTCATATATTTATCATACTCTCATTGGCATACATTCGTAGTTGGATTGGGTCAATCTTCCAACAATAGGATTAAATGTGAAGTTAGTTTTACATATGGAAAACTCCTTCGGTATCCAACATCTTAAGATCTTTGGGGATTCCCAACTGATTATTAATTGGCTTAAATTGAAAAGAGCACCTAAGAATATTTACCTTAAGCCCCTATTTGATGATACTATTCGCATTGCAACTTTATTTCAAGGCATATCTTACCAACATATATACAAGGAAAGGAATGCTCTAGCAGATCAACTCTCCAAGTGGGTGATGGAACTTGGCACGTCTGGGAGGTAACAAATGACTATATTAACGAGCATGATCCAAGCCTACATCCGGGCTAATCTTCTTTTGTATTCAGGCTTAGGTTGGCACTTTTTTGCAGGGGCATACTTTCTCATATAATTGTTTTATCAATAGTTATGATCTTAAATCCTTTTTGGGAATGTTTTTATGCCACTTCTTAGTAATGGCTTTTTGAAGAATAGTATTGCTTGAATAATTCCAAGTTTATGATGTTGAGCATCTTGATGTATGACCTCTTGGTATAATGAACAATGTGGTTCAGTTTATTAATAAAATTGATCTGGGATTTTTTTTCGGGAAAAAAAAACATTATTAAATTAGAAAATAACATGTCTAAACATTGATATTAAATTAAAATAAGTATAGTTTTTGCGATGAATATTATTCACTTTGATATTGCTTATAGTTATGAGAAACATATCAAATTTGCAAATAAAACATTTTTAAGAAAGAATTTAAATACTTAAATATAAATGTGTGGACAAAATTTCAATAAAGACAATACTCATATATCATCACTATATACTTATACAAAATAGTAAAATTGATTAAACTAAACTAAGTGAAATTCTAAAACTAATATTAATTTGAAAATCTTAGACAAATACCTAAACCTTAAACTAATCATGTAATAAGTTTAAATAAAGTATAAAACAGGTTATTTATAAATGCGAAAAACATAATCCTATCAAAAGATTTTGATCATATCACAAAATTGATAATTGTTTGGATTTAAAATAAATATGATCATCCATTAAATATTTAATATAATTGTAATATTGTGAACTTCATGTTGGTATAACATTAGGCTTGGCCATCTAGGTTGGCAGGTGTGGGGGGAGTTCTTATGGACTCCGACGGAAACAAAATGAATGATTATGCTTGGGGGATCAACAAGAAGACTAACAATGCAGCTGAGTGGCTCGCGTTGATAAAAGGTCTGGAAATTGCAAGGAGCAAAAATGTCAGTGATCTTGTGGTCTTTGGGGACTCTATGTTGGTTATTAGGGAAGCTAGAAGTCTTGCTAATCACCACCGCAAACCTACCTCCCCTCTACATCAGCACTTCAGATTCTCGGCTAAAGAATTCCACTCCATCTCCTTTCTTCATATCTTAAGACTCAACAATCAAATTGCTGATGATTTGGCTAACATCGGGGCGCGTTTGAATTGCGGGCATGTTATCTCAAATGATATTCTTAGTTTTGATGCTTGGGTGCCCTAGAAATCCTCCACCTAACCCACCTTACCCTTGGTTCCTTCCCCCTTATCCCTCCTTCCCACTCTCTTCGAGGGTTGCATTAACTCTCTGTAATGTCCCCATTCCAATAATTTCATAGTAAGACAATCCCATCAATCCTACTAGTTTCCTAGGTTGGATGGGCACATGTGGAATGGTAATAAGGAAGCAAATAAATGATGTTTAGACATTATAAGGGTTCAAGTATTTAATAAATATAGTGAATAAAGAAATTCAAGAGAAATCATAGGTGACAAATGGTTTTGGAGACATATGGAGGATGTGGGACCCACACTAGCTTGATTTTTCATAATACATGGTATCTCTCTTTTGCAAATTCGAATTAATGGGAATGTGAACACTCTTGGGTGAGTTGGTAAGTCATAACACATGTCATTGAGCATATTAGGTCGAATTGGGAAGGATTGGTAACCTCCATGGAAGATAAAGAGTCAAAGTGGAAGTTTGTGGACACTTGGGCTAGATTCCCTAGCCCCTATGACACCAATGATGGAGCATCTATGACAAATATGACAAATTGCAGACCTGACCTCTGACATCTGACCACTATGACATGTCAGCCCCAAAAATAGGCTCAAGGAAGTCGAATTTGGGAGTTGGAGAAGCCAAAGAGACTCAAAATCGAATTTGGGGAGAAGATGGAAGGTTGGAACTAGGAGACAAGTGGCAAATGTGGAATAATTCCTAAATGGAAATCTATTGAATCTATTGAGAGGATTTCGACCCTTAGAAGGCTAATGTTGGTTATATAATGTAGAAATGAAGTATGAGAATGGCTTTTGATGATTTGAGAAAAATTGCATTTGTGAAGAGAGAGCTAGTGGATGACTAGTTTCTTGCCTTAGCCAATTTCGAGGGTGAAAGATTCCCATCCAAGTTGGTGTTTGGAGAGGCCACTCAGGTCTTTCATGGTGCTTTAATGGAGTTTGTATTTGCAGGTATCAGCTACAGGAAGTTTCATGGTTTGGTTTAGTGCAGCACTTTCTCTCCACCGTTTCCAGTTTTGAAGGCATATTCATGCTCCTTGAGGGAGGGCGTTTTTGGTGAGCACTTGTGCTTCTTGAGAGAGATTCTCATTATATATTTATGATTGTAATAGCTTCATATCCTCTGTTATTCATATTCAGAAAGTCTCAGGTCGAAATAGCCACTGGTTGTATGCAAAACTATTGATTAATGAGCAAACAATGTCCATTTCCCCAATGCATTGATGTATGACACTATAATGTTGATTATTTCGAATGGATGGATGATTCTCTGATATATTTGTGATCAATATAATGCCATGGATGTCTTCTACAAGTTTCATGTACTGTACTTGAGCATTTGAAGCATTTTTACTCAGTTTAGTTGTATTGGGAGATGAAATAGTGCCATTTCCCCAAGGGTCGAATTGGGGGTTTTTGCTGTTGAATGTGAGAGAGTTAGAACAGTAGTAAAAATCAATTAATGGTGCATATGAGACTTCAATAACATAATTAACACATTATATACCTCTTTTCATAAATTTGTGGGAGTTTGGAGGCATTTGGAAGGCCATTTTCAGTGTTACCCGGGGGGGATTTGATGCACAAATTACTAGTCAAAATTACCTATATTGATCAGAATACAAATCAAGTTTGCAGCAGTATTTGGAGGTCCATAAAACATCCCTGAACCTGATATTCAAGTCTAAATACCATTAATACACTCATACAGAAGATTTGGGAGCATTTGGGATGATTTGGAGGTCAAAACAGTTAAACTAGTCAAAGGTCGAAATTGGGGAAAAAGTGGAAAAATTGGCATTTTAATAAAATTTGAAAAAGGGATATTACAAGTGGTATCAGAGCATGTTCTTGGCACCTGATGGTCCTAACAAGAAGTCAAAAGAATAATCCACCACCCTTTGAACCAGTAGTTGAAGAGGTTTTTGTTGAAGAAGAGGTAGTAGAAGAAGAGGAGTCTTTTGCTGAAACCATGGGTAGAGAGGAGGATGACAAATTAAAACATAAGGAGGAACTTATTGCAACCTTAGATCCATGTTTCTCTAAACTTTCAGCAAACATGGATAGGATAGGTGATAAATTGCTGCAAGGATTTGAATTGTTGATTAGCCAGCTTCAAAGCAAAGGGATGATAGGAGATAATAGTGGTTCACACTCAGGGGAAACGATGAAAGGGAATGAGCATATTTTCTCAAGTACAGGACCTCATAATAGACCTGATGAATTTCAAAGCACACAAAGGCATACTGCACCTAAATTTCTCACACCCAAAGAAGAGCCCAATCTTGAATTGGATTACAAGAAACTAGTAAATGATTGGAATGATTTGAATGAAGAGTGTAAAAGAGGTGTACCACTCAGTGACTACATTGATGCTATGCAAAAGATTAAAATGAAGGGAGACAATAGGAGTCCATTCCATAACAAAGAATTGAATAGTGCTATTGGAAAAATGTCACTTCCTACTTTTGATGGTTCTTCTCAAAATTCTGCTAACACTTGGGTGCAAAAATTGGATGTATATTTTCAGCTGAATCCTATGTTGGAAGAGGATGCATTAAAAATGGCCATTTTGCATTTGGAAGGAGATGCCAATGAATGGTGGTTCTATGGTTTGAAAACCTTGGGTCATGATCAGGTTAAAACATATGGAGAATTTGTTGATAGGGTACTAGAGAGGTTTGAACAAAAAGATCCAGAATTGCCTTTCAAGGAATTAGCTCAATTGAAGCAAACTGGGACACCTACTGAATATATGTTGGACTTTCAAAAATTATCAGTCAAGGTGGCTGATGTATCTATGGGAAGGTTGGTATTGCTGTTCACTGAAGGTTTGGTTGAACCCTTAAAAGGTTTGGTCAAAGCCCACAAGCCAACTACATTAAAAGATGCAATGAGCTTGACTAGGGATCTCCAAAATGTGCTTCCTAGAACGAGATTTCCTCCCAAGCCTGACTTCAGAATTGAAAAGAAACCTTGGCAAAGAGATGCACCTGATAAGAAGACATGGAAAGAAGATGAATATGGAAAGGATAAGAAAGAGGAACTAAGCAGGGAAGAGCTCAGAAGGAAGAAATTGTGTTACTCATGCTTCCAACCATGGGTACCTGGACATAAATGTGCTAAAGGAAAGGCCCAATTCATTGAAGTATTTTGTGATGAGGGATATGAAGGGGGCATGGAGGAAGAAGGAAATAATTCAGACCAAGAAGAAGGATATACTACAGCAGAAGAAGGGAAACCAGAGGTGAAGCATCCCTCTCCCACCAAAGTAACAATGGCAGTACTTTCAGCAGTACCTCGCTATCATACTATCCGATGCAAAGGTATGGTACAAGGACAAAGAACTTCAGTTTTGGTAGATGGAGGAGCCACCCATAACTTCATTGATGCAGAGATGGTGGAGAAAAGAAATATACCTATTGAACCATTTGATGGCTTCACAGTTGTCATTCCCGGTCACAACACAATGGAGTGCAAAACATGGATTCCCCAGCTGCAAGTCACCGTAGGTAACTATACTTTTGTTGATAGTTTTTATGTGGTTGATATTGCTGATACTAATGTTGTTTTGGGAGTGCAATGGTTGTATTCAATAGGAGAGCATACAGTAAATTATAAAATTCCTGAAATGAAATTCCAAGATTCAAAAGGAGTACTAAGGATTGTGAGAGGGCAACACACCTATCCGAATCAGGTAGTTTCTTCCCACAGCATGAAGCACCGGAATAGAAATATTATGGGAGACATTACTCATGGAAGGCCACCTGATAGAGGAGGGACAAGTTTGCAGCATGGTAAATTGAGATTGCTTGAGGGCAAGCAATCTTGGGTGGGGAGGACTGTAATGTCCCCATTCCAATAATTTCATAGTAAGACAATCCCATCAATCCTACTAGTTTCCTAGGTTGGATGGGCACATGTGGAATGGTAATAAGGAAGCAAATAAATGATGTTTAGACATTATAAGGGTTCAAGTATTTAATAAATATAGTGAATAAAGAAATTCAAGAGAAATCATAGGTGACAAATGGTTTTGGAGACATATGGAGGATGTGGGACCCACACTAGCTTGATTTTTCATAATACATGGTATCTCTCTTTTGCAAATTCGAATTAATGGGAATGTGAACACTCTTGGGTGAGTTGGTAAGTCATAACACATGTCATTGAGCATATTAGGTCGAATTGGGAAGGATTGGTAACCTCCATGGAAGATAAAGAGTCAAAGTGGAAGTTTGTGGACACTTGGGCTAGATTCCCTAGCCCCTATGACACCAATGATGGAGCATCTATGACAAATATGACAAATTGCAGACCTGACCTCTGACATCTGACCACTATGACATGTCAGCCCCAAAAATAGGCTCAAGGAAGTCGAATTTGGGAGTTGGAGAAGCCAAAGAGACTCAAAATCGAATTTGGGGAGAAGATGGAAGGTTGGAACTAGGAGACAAGTGGCAAATGTGGAATAATTCCTAAATGGAAATCTATTGAATCTATTGAGAGGATTTCGACCCTTAGAAGGCTAATGTTGGTTATAAAATGTAGAAATGAAGTATGAGAATGGCTTTTGATGATTTGAGAAAAATTGCATTTGTGAAGAGAGAGCTAGTGGATGACTAGTTTCTTGCCTTAGCCAATTTCGAGGGTGAAAGATTCCCATCCAAGTTGGTGTTTGGAGAGGCCACTCAGGTCTTTCATGGTGCTTTAATGGAGTTTGTATTTGCAGGTATCAGCTACAGGAAGTTTCATGGTTTGGTTTAGTGCAGCACTTTCTCTCCACCGTTTCCAGTTTTGAAGGCATATTCATGCTCCTTGAGGGAGGGCGTTTTTGGTGAGCACTTGTGCTTCTTGAGAGAGCTTCTCATTATATATTTATGATTGTAATAGCTTCATATCCTCTGTTATTCATATTCAGAAAGTCTCAGGTCGAAATAGCCACTGGTTGTATGCAAAACTATTGATTAATGAGCAAACAATGTCCATTTCCCCAATGCATTGATGTATGACACTATAATGTTGATTATTTCGAATGGATGGATGATTCTATGATATATTTGTGATCAATATAATGCCATGGATGTCTTCTACAAGTTTCATGTACTGTACTTGAGCATTTGAAGCATTTTTACTCAGTTTAGTTGTATTGGGAGATGAAATAGTGCCATTTCCCCAAGGGTCGAATTGGGGGTTTTTGCTGTTGAATGTGAGAGAGTTAGAACAGTAGTAAAAATCAATTAATGGTGCATATGAGACTTCAATAACATACTTAACACATTATATACCTCTTTTCATAAATTTGTGGGAGTTTGGAGGCATTTGGAAGGCCATTTTCAGTGTTACCCGGGGGGGATTTGATGCACAAATTACTAGTCAAAATTACCTATATTGATCAGAATACAAATCAAGTTTGCAGCAGTATTTGGAGGTCCATAAAACATCCCTGAACCTGATATTCAAGTCTAAATACCATTAATACACTCATACAGAAGATTTGGGAGCATTTGGGATGATTTGGAGGTCAAAACAGTTAAACTAGTCAAAGGTCGAAATTGGGGAAAAAGTGGAAAAATTGGCATTTTAATAAAATTTGAAAAAGGGATATTACACTCTCCAAATCCCTTCCGGATCCCAACTAATCTCCCCTTTGTCTTATCATTTGATCCGGTGGCAGTCTCTGACTATACCCACCTGTCTCGCATGCGCCAACCTTAATTGCGGCCATTCCCCAAGACTCTCTCTCGGCTATTTCATGCAAGGTGGCGGTCTTTGCATCCTGTGTTTTCCTCTGCGGGTTTGTTGCCTTCTTTCTTGTGTTCTATCTCTTGCAGTGTTTCTTATTTGCGCCATGGCGGACCTATGCCATTCACTGAATTGTAGAGAGTGTAGAGTGGGACATTATGGGGTTGGCAGAGGCAAGAAACGTTACCTTTCTGATCTCCTGCAGAATAACGACGGCAATGATAGAAGAGGGTTCCCTATTTTGGCTTGTAGCAATCCTCGACACTCGAAGATCAGGGTAGTGGAAGGAGATGGGCAACCCTGGATGCTGGCAATGGCATGGGTACCAGGGGTGCTATACATTGTCTCGGCAGTGGCTTCGACTGTGGTACTGGCAACAGGAAACTTCATAAGACTCCGGGACTTGGACATGATGCCCCTCACCATTTGGCGCGCGGCAGCCCTGAAGAATTTAGCAATAAAAATTGGAAGCATACTTTGGGTTATCAGGGAAACTTGGTCGCTCTGGACTCTCCCCTTGTGCAAGCTAGTCCCTCTCGGAAGCTCATTCGCAGCTGCAGGACCTGGAAGCCAAAGTCCGTTGGCTTTGTGGTGATTTTTTGGATATGAAGAAGGCAATTTTGAACTTGGCCACCTTTGTGCAAATCTCTAATTCCGAATTAAGGAACAACACCAGGAAGATGAAAGACCATTTTTAAAAGTTGATGGGTAAGCATGATACGTTTTATAGCTGTCTTCGAATTTTGGAAGCAAAAGTGGATTGTATCAGGGTCAATAATGGAAGCACCAGGACTAATAATGGAAGCAGTCCTTCTGTTATTCTGACTATGGATGAAGATAATGCAGGCTCAACGCCTGGCAGTAAGGAGAAAGTCTGAATTCACCATGCTATCTGATATGACTCTCGCCTCTTCTTGCGATTGTGCAATCTCTTTTTGTTTACCTTCTGCACTTCCGAATCTATGTAATGGGTTTATGCTCTGTTTTATGTCATGTTACAAAAGTTTCTATATCATTTTGTAATAGGCTTAATGCCATTTTTGAACTTCAGAGGCTGGGCAGTGATGAGTTTGCTTCGGCAACTCTGGTTTATGGGAACAGCCTCCCTGTCTCTATGTAATCCTTTTCTCTTTTTTAATATAAAGCTAGTTATCCGTTTGTGTAAAAAAAATAAAAAACATTAGGCTTGGCCATGACTAACCTAGGGTTTAGTATGCTTTCAACCGGCTTGTTCTCTCTCGAATAGGATCTTTGGATTGTTGAGGTTTTAATTAAAGCTATTTCCTATTCCTTTAAAAATTCTCTATCATCTATTTTATAAAATCCTTAAGCTTTCATAAAAAAATCTTAAAAATTTCTAAATCATTTTACAAAATCAATCAATCTTAATTTACAATGTGAAAAATATTGCTTAAAAGAACTATAACTAATTAAATTTTAACTATTTATTTAAGTGAAAAATCACAATTAACTATATTAAAAGTATAAGAAGCATTTGAAAGGCTAGAAATATGGTTATCTTTGAAGATTTGAATCAAAATATTTATGTTGTTAGTTCTAGAATAGTGGAGCATTTTCTTGAATTCTACATGGACTCAAAGAAAAAATAAAAAAAATGATCATTCTACAGCCTATCTTTGATGATGATATAATCACTGGTTTTTATAATGGAGCAACTACTAATGGTTTTTGTGGTGTTGGATTCCAGCTAAGATTAAATCACAATCACTATTTTCATACTTGGATGGCTTATGGCAGGGGGACCAATATAAAAGTTGAACTTCTTGCTCTATGGGGACTCCTTTGGTTCTCAATTCACAAAGGTGTTGATCATATCCAGATTGCGGGTGACTTGAAAAATAATTATTGAATAGGTTATGGGAAAATTTATGCTATGGGTTTTAAATTTGGATCATTGGTGCATTAGATTGGTGGAGCAGGAAAAACGTTTTGCAGATGTCAGTTTCTCCCATGTCTACCATGAATTCAATATGACTGCAGACTACCTTTCAAAGAGGGCAGTGGGCCCTATGGATGGTATAATGCATTATGTAATGTCCCCATTCAAATAATTGCATAGCAAGACAATCCCATCAATCCTACTAGTTCCCTGGGTTGGATGGATACATTTGGAATTGTAATAAGGGAGCTAATAAATGATGTTTAGACATTAGAATAGTTCAAGTATTTAATAAAGAGGTTGAATAAAGAAATTCAAGATAAATTCTAGGAGGCAATTGGTTTTGAAGACATATGGAGAATGTGGGACTCGCACTAGCTTGATTTTTCAATGCCACATGGCGTCTCTCTCTTTCCATTTCGAATCCATGAGAATACAAACATTATTGGATGAGTTGGTAGGATCATACACATGGCATTTAGCATCATAGGTCGAATTTGGATGGAATGGTAGCCTCCATGGAAGAGGAAGAGTCAAACTAGAAGTTAGTGGACACTTGGGCTAGATTCCCTAGCTCCCATGACAACAATGATGAAGAATCTATGACATATATGACAAATTTCAGACCTGATTGCTGACATCTGACCAATATGACATGTCAGGCCCAAAAATAAGCTCTAAGGTGGCACTCATGGGAGTTGGAGAAGCCAAAGAGACTCCTACTCGAATTGGAAGAAGGTGGAAGGTTGGAACTTAGGAGACAAGTGGCATAATGTGGAATCTTTCCTAAGTGGAAATATCTCAAAGCTAATGGGAGGAATTTGAACCATAGGAGGCTAATTTTGGTTATAAAATACATGAATCAAGCATGAGAAGGGCTTTTGATCATTTTGATAATTTGCATTTGTGAAGAGAGAGAGCTAGTGGAAAACTAGTTTCTTGCCTTAGTTAATTTCGAGGGTGAAAGATACCCATCCAAGTTGGTGTTTGGAAAGGCCATTCATACATTTCATGGAGCTTTAATGGAGTCATAAGTTACTGTTTCAATATACAGGGCAGCTCGTGGACACTTCAAGATCAGCTTGTTCTTTCATCTATTCCAATTTTTCTCATCATATTCTTGCTCTATGGGTTGAGGCGCACTTGGTGAGCTATTATTCTCTTTGGGGGAGTTTCCATTGCCCAATTATTTTGTAATCTGGTATAAATGATCTGTATTTACTATCATGGAGAGTCTCAGGTCAAGAGCACAAGTGGAGTCATGTTGATTTTTAATGAGAAAATGGTGCCATTTCCCCACTATCTTGATGTATGACAATGAAATGTTCTTATCTTTGAATGAATGAGTGAGACATGGATATTAAACTAATACATGTATTGTTAATGATGCATTCTAAGAGTTTAATGTTCAGTATCTAATCATTTCAATTCATTTTGTGAAGGTTCATTACATTTGGGGAAGATTTGATGCCATTTCCCCCAAGGTTGAACTAGTGATTTTGTAGCTGTTTGGGAGAGGGTTAGAATAGACTTAAAAAACTGAATAATGGTTCACATGAGACCTTAATAATGTCCCTTAGACATCCCCTACCTCTATTCATAAATTCGAGTGGGTTTGGAAGCATTTGGAGAGCCATTTTCAACATTTACCCTGGGGGGATTTGAACCTCAAATTGCTAGTTAAATTCCATACTTTGTCCAGAATCTTAAAGGGGTTTACAGAAGTCTTTTGGTGGTCCTATATCATCCCTGAAAATAATAATCAATTCCTAATATCAGTCATCTACCTTCTCATAATATTTGGGAGTATTTGGAGCAAATTGGAGACCTAGACATCAAAACTAGTCAAAGGTCGAACTAGGGAAAAAAGTGAAAATTTTGCCATTTTAATAAAATTCTTAAAAAGTGACATTACAAGTGGTATCAGAGCATGGTATTGGAACCTGATGGTTTTGACAAGGAGCCAAAGAAATAATCCACAACCCTTAGAACCTAAAGTTGAAGAGGTTTTTGTTGAAGAGGATATAGTAGGAGAAGAAGAGTACATTGTTGAAACCATGCC
Source organism: Larix kaempferi (assembly GCA_027924585.1). NCBI lineage: Eukaryota > Viridiplantae > Streptophyta > Pinopsida > Pinales > Pinaceae > Larix > Larix kaempferi. The sequence continues at coordinate 3,035,528 of BSBM01000238.1, read as the reverse complement.
TAAGGAAGGAAAGGAAACCTCAGAAAATAAGGAGGAATTTGTTGCAGTCATTAAACCATTTTTTGATGAACTTTCAAAGGGTATGAGAGACATAAGTAAACAAATGATGAAATGATTCGAATTGATGGCTAGCCAACTTGGAAGCAAAGGGGTAATAGGAGATAGCAATAGTTCACAATCAAAAGAAACGGAGACAAAGGGTGAGCATATGTTTTCAAGCACAGGGCCCCATAATAGACCCAATGAATTTCAAATCACACCAAGGCCTACTGCACCTAAATTTATTATACCCAAAGAAGATCCTAACACTCAATTTGATCTTGATACAATGGTGAAAGAATGGGAGAAATTGGGTGAAGATTGTAAGAGAAGTCTACCATTTGAGCAGTACTTTACTGTTGCAAACAAACTCCAAAATAAAGAAGATAATAGGTCTCTATTCCAAAACAAAGAATTAAATTGTGTTGTTGGTAAAATGCCACTTCCTACTTTTGATGGTTCCTCTCAAAGTTCTGCTAACACTTGGGTGCAAAAACTATATGTGTATTTTCAGTTGAATCCAATGGTGGAAGAAGATGCCTTAAAAATGGCCATTTTGCATTTGGAAGGAGATGCCAATGAATGGTGGTTCCATGGTCTGAAAAATTTGGGTCACGATCAGCTTAAAACATATAGAGAATTTGTTGACGGGGTACTAGAGAGATTTGAGCAAAAAGATCTAGAATTGCCTTTCAAAGAACTAGCCCAATTGAAGTAAGTCGGGACTCCTGCTAATTATATGATGGACTTTCAAAAATTATTAGTCAAGGTGGCTGATATATCTATGGGAAGGTTAGTATTGTTGTTCACTGAAGGTTTGTCTGAACCCTTAAGAGGTTTAGTTAAAGCCGACAAACCAACTACATTAAAAGATGCTATGAGCTTGACTAGAGATCTCCAAAATGTGCTTCCTAGAACAAGATTTCCTCCCAAGCCTAACTTCAGATTTGAAAATAAACCTTGGCAAAGAGATGCATCTGATAAGAAGCCTTGGAAAAGAGATTCATTTGAAAAGAATAAGAAATAAGGACTAAACAGGGAAGAACTTCGAAGAAAAAAATTGTGCTTCACATGCTTTCAACAATGGACACCGGGGCATAAATGTACTAAGGGAAAAGGTCAATACATAGAAGTATTTTCTGATAATGATGAGTATGAAGGGGGTATGGATGAATAAGGACATATTTCAAATCAAGAGGAGGCATATGAGATAGCAGTTGAAGAAGAAAGACAAGAATAAAATCAGCCTTCACCAGACAAAGCAAGAATGGCAGTACTTTCAGCAGTGCCTCGTTATCACACTATTTGATGCAAGGGTGTGGTACTAGGACAAAGAGCTTTAGTTTTGGTAGATGGAGGAGCCACACATAACTTCATTGATGCAGACATGGTGGAGAGAATGAAGATACCTATTGAACCATTCGATGGCTTCACAGTTGTCATTCCAGTTCACAACACAATGCAGTGCAAAACATGGGTTCCAAAGCTGCAAGTCACCGTAGGTAACTATAATTTTGTTGATAGTTTTTATGTGGTTGATGTTGTTGATACTAATGTGGTTTTGGGAGTGCAATGGCTGTACTCTATAGGGGAGCATACAGTAAACTATCAAATTCCTGAGATGAAATTTCAAGATTCGAAAGGTGTATTAAGGGTTGTGAGAGGGCAACACACTTACCCAAATCAAGTAGTGACTTGCAATAGTATGAGATCTATATTGAGGCATAAGGACATAGAATGGGCTGCTGAATGTCATATCACATCTCCCAAGACAAACATAAAGGTTTTTGAACACCCAAAGGAGATAGAGAAACTACTGCAAAAGTATGAAAAAGTTTTTAGAGATCTTCCACATGGTAGACCACCAGATAGGGGGGTTGAGCACAACATTGTTTTGGAGGAGGGTACTTCACCCATTCAAATACCACCCTATAGACATCCAAAAAAATTGAGAGATGAAATTGAAAAGGCCATCCAAGAACTCCTAGATTTGGGACTCATTAGACCAAGCTCTAGCCCTTATGCTTCTTCAGTAGTGCTGGTGAAGAAAAAAGATGGAACCTTGAGGATGTGCATAGACTTTAGAGCCTTGGACAAGAAGACAATCAAGAATAGGTATCCTATTCCTAGGATTGATGAGCTATTTGGGGCCAAATATTTTTCCAAAATTGACCTTAGATCAGGTTATCATCAAATTCAAATGAAGGAAGAAGATGTGCAAAAGACTACTTTTAGATGTCATTATGGCCACTTTGAGTTTCTTGTTATGCCTTTTGGATTAACTAATGCTCCAGCAACATTTCAAGCATGCATGAATGGGATCTTTTGCAAGCAGCTTAGAAGGTTTGTTTTGGTTTTCTTTGATGACATTCTCAGTTACAGTAAAACTTGGGAAGAGCATTTGCAACATCTAGAGATTGTGTTGAAAACTTTGCAAGAATAGTCATTGTTTGCTAAGATGTCTAAATGTGAATTTGGGATGAAGGAACTATTGTATCTTGGGCACATTATCGGGCAAGAAGGAGTGAAAGTACACATGGAAAAAATCAAGGCTATCTTAGAATGGCCATCACCAAAAAAATCACATAATTAAGGGGCTTCATTGGAATATGCACCTATTATAGAAAGTTTGTGAAAGGGTTCTCCAAGTTGACTTCTCCACTCACTGATTTGACTAAGAATGATGCTTTCAAGTGGGATGAAGAGGCTGAAAAGGCCTTCCAAAAGAGGTAATGACTAGTTGTCCCATACTTGCATTACTTGATTTTTCTAAGCCTTTTGTTGTTGAATGTGATGCTTCAGGTGGAGGAATAGGGGTTGTCCTAAAGCAAGGCCAACACCCCATAGCCTTTGAGAGCAAAAATTTGCAGCCTCATGAAAATCGTTACTCCATCTATGACAAAGAAATGTTGGCCATCATGCATGCATTGGCTAAGTTTCAACAATACTTGGTAGGAAGCAAGTTTGTGGTGAAAACTGACCACAATAGTCTAAGGCACTTCCTCACCCAAAAGGATCTAAATGAAAGGCAACAAAAGTGGGTAAGCAAGATTCAAGCTTATGATTTTGATATTGAATATGTGAAAAGAAAGAATAACATTGTAGTAGATGCATTATCTCGAAGACCTTCTTTTTCTCTCGTGGACATTGCCAAGGATTGGAAAAACATGCTACTAGTTGAATATGCCAAAGACAATTTTGCTTGTGATGTATTAGATGGAATCAAAGGGGATGATAACTACAGGATTTTGAATGGGCTGATATATTATAAGGGCAGAATTTATTTGGTTCGAGACTCAAAACTCAAGTACAAAATTTTGCAAGAAGCACGTGATTCCCCACTAGTTGGCCATCCGGGGATCTTCAAAACTTATAGGCAATTAAGGAAAATATTTTTTTGGAAGGGGCTGAAAGAAGATGTTCAGAAATATGTGAATGAATGTAAGGTATGTTAGCAAAACAAATAAAAAATTACATGCCAAGCTGGCTTATTGTAACCATTGCCCATTCCGAAGCAAAAATGGGACAATATCTCAATGGACTTCATCACCGGTTTGCCCAAATATTTGGGTAAGGATTGCATATATGTGGTAGTGGATAGGTTGACCAAATTTGCTCATTTCTTTGTTGTTACATCATCTTTTAGTGCTGCACAAGTGGCTGGTATTTTTTTCAAAGAAATCTTTAGATTGCATGGGCTCCCCAAGAGCATTGTAAGTGATAGAGATAGTAGATTCATGGGTGCTTTTTGGCAAGAAATTTTTAGATTGGTGGGAACTCAGTTGCTTCCAAGTACAAGCTATCATTCACAAACTGATGGAAAAACAGAGAGGGTGAATCAATGGTTGGAAGGGTACCTAAGAAACTATGTGGGAGAGCATCAAAAAGCATGGGCAAAATGGCTACACTTGGGTGAGTTTTGCTACAACACCACTTATCATATGTCAATAGGGATGTCTCCTTTCAAAGCATTATATGGTTATGATGCACTTACCTTTGTTGAAATTATCTTTGGTGATAGTAGAGCCCCAAAAGCTAAAGATTGGGTGGAAGAGAGCCAAGAAATTTTAAAGCTTTTGAAAGACAATTTGTAGGTTTCCCAAAATTAGCAAAAAAAATATGCAGATAGACATAGAGAAGAAAGGACCTTTCAGGTTAATGATTTAGTACATTTGAGGTTGCAACCATATAAACAAACATCTCTAAAAAATAATGGAGCAGAAAAGCTAAAACCAAGATACTATGGCCCATACAAGGTAGTTCGGAAGATTGGGGAGGTAGCATATGAATTAGAACTTCCGGAAGGAAGTAAAATCCACAATGTATTTCATGTTTCTTGTCTCAAGAAATCTCTTGGTCAACAAATTGTCACTTCAGAAATACTTCCTCCTTTGGATGATGAAGGTCAGCTCATACTTGTTCCGGAAAAGATTTTGAAGACAAGGGAAAGGAGATTGAGGAGCAGAACTATCAAATAATACTTAGTACAATGGAAGGATCTACCAAGTGAAGATGCCACATGGGAAGAGGAGAAGATTTTGCAGCATCCAAATCTGAAATTACTCGAGGACAAACAATCTTGGGTGGGGAGGATTGTAATGTCCCCATTCAAATATTTGCATAGCAAGACAATCCCACCAATCCTACTAGTTCCCTGGGTTGGATGGATACATTTAGAATTGTAATAAGGGAGCTAATAAATGATGTTTAGACATTAGAATAGTTCATGTATTTAATAAAGAGGTTGAATAAAGAAATTCAAGAGAAATTCTATGTGGCAATTGGTTTTGAAGACATATGGAGGATGCGGGATCCACACTAGCTTGATTTTTCAATGCCACCTGGAATCTCTCTCTTTCCATTTCGAATCCATGAGAAGGAAAACATTCTTGGATGATTTGGTAGGATCATACACATGGAATTTAACATCATAGGTCGAATTTGGATGGAATGGTAACCTCCATGGAAGAGGAAGAGTCAAACTATAAGTTTGTGGACACTTGGGCTAGATTCCCTAGCTCCTATGACAACAATGATGAAGAATCTATGACATCTATGACAAATTTCAGACCTGATTGCTGACATCTGACCAATATGACATGTCAGGCCCAAAAATAGGCTCTAATGTGGCACTCATGGGAGTTGGAGAAGCCAAAGAGACTCCTACTCGAATTGGGAGAAGGTGGAAGGTTGGAACTTGGGAGACAAGTGGCATAATGTGGAATCTTTCCTAAGTGGAAATATCTAGAAGCTAATGGGAGGAATTCGAACCATAGGAGGCTAAGGTTGGTTATAAAATACATGAATCATGGATGAGAAGGGATTTTGATCATTTTGAGAATTTGCATTTGTGAAGAGAGAGAGAGCTAGTGGAAAACTAGTTTCTTGTCTTAGCCAATTTCAAGGGTGAAAGATTCCCATCTAAGTTGGTGTTTGGAAAGGCCATTTAGAACTTTCATGGAGCTTTAATGGAGTCATAAGTTACAGGTGCAAGCTACAGGGAAGCTCGTGGACACTTCAATATCAGCTTGTTCTTTCATCTATTCTGAGTTTTCTCATCATATTCTTGCTCTATGGGTTGAGGCGCGCTTGGTGAGCTATTGTTCTCTTTGGGGGAGATTCCATTGCCCCATTATTTTGTAATATGATTTAAATGATATGTATTTACTATCATGGAGAGTCTCAGGTTGAGAGCACAAGTGGAGTCATGTCAATCTGATTGTTAATGAGAAAATGGTGCTATTTCCCCACTATCTTAATGTATGACAATGAAATGTTCTTATCTTTGAATGAATGAGTGATCCATGGATATTAAACTGATGTATGGAATGCTAATGAGGCATTCTAAGAGTTTCATGTTTAGTATCTAAGCATTTGAAGTCATTTTGTGAAGTTTCATTGCATTTGGGGAAGATTTGATGCCATTTCCCCCAAGGTCGAACTAGTGATTTTGTAGTTGTTTGGGACAGGGTTAGAACAGACTTAACAAAATGAATAATGGTGCACATGAGACCTTAATAATTTCCCTTAAACATACCCTACCTCTATTCAGAAATTCGAGTGGGTTTGGAATCATTTGGAGAGCCATTTTCAGCATTTACCCTGGGGGGATTTGAACCTCAAATTGCTAGTTAAATTCTATACTTTGTCCAGAATATTAAAGGGGTTTGCAGAAGTCTTTTAGTGGTCCTATATAATCCCTAAAAATCATAATCAATTCCTAATATCAATCATATACCTTCTCAGAAGATTTGGGAGCATTTGGAGCAAATTAGAGACCTAGACATCAAAACTAATCAAAGGTCGAACTAGGGAAAAAAGTGAAAAATTTGTCATTTTTATAAAATTCTTAAAAAGGGACATTACACATTATGAGGAAGTAGTGAAAAAATCTATTGTTGAAAAGGGTTCCTTAGAGTTTTTATAGCAGATCAAAACTTTTTTTGAAGACTGTTATTATATTTATTTTGGACGGTTCTTTGATCAATTTCAAGCTCTATAATATTTTTGCTCGGATGGCTATAAATTTTTGAGTTAATTTTAGTCTTAGATTTGTTATCATGAACTAGGTAGTACGATAGGAAGTCTGTATTTGCTGGAATTTATTGATGAAAAGATGTAAATGTAAATATTGTTACCTTTTGATTCTCCTCCAGATGAATAACAAGATAACTGGTTTCTTTCTTATTGAAAAAATAAGCATTTGAAAACAATATGTCTTCAAGGGCTACATCCACCGGGAAATATGCCAACGCCCGCTGCTCTGAACAATCAAGATATGGCCAGATTCACACGTCTACTCAAACCACTATATAGTTAATACATAGGGGCTCAACAAGAGCATCATGTCACTTACAAGAATAGAACCTGGGTGGGAAGGGTGACAATCATTCCTCCCAACCACCTAAGCTGCATCCAATGGACGAAAACAATATGTTAAGTAACATGACTTATTTCATCATTAATTTTTATATTTTTATCCATTTATTATTGTATATATTTTTTATAGATATAAATATTTTTCTTTTTCTCAGCAAGAAAAAATGTACTTTTGTTATTAAATATGAATAAAAAAGTACATCACAAAACCAAACAGTCTGATAAGTACTAATTGTCCAAAACAATGCACATCACAACAACCTACAAAACATCCATACCAAAATATATTAGACAGTCATCATAGGATGACCTCATCACTAAGTCTTTAGACTACATACATACTCAAAGAAACATTCCACAGGATTGTGGTTCAGAAAAACTACAGAATACACAAGTTACATCAAAAATAATTTTTTAATCCACTATATTCCAGTGAGTTATCCACAAATTCCTCCGAAACAAGAATAACCTCTTCATTGGTCAGTGCCTCTTTTGACAGTCAATTAGCTGCATGATTCAATTCACGATAAATGTGATTGATATCAATATGATCAAAGGAGGATAAGAGCTCTCTAGTTTGGTTGCACTAGTTAGAAAGTAGTTTGGTTGCACTAGTTAGAAAGAGAAATCACTTGAAGATTGAAGCAATCATTAGCCCATTTGACAATCATTGATGAATCACCATATACTTTTAAAGAGTCAATGCCAAAAAGTAATTTTTTCTCCATAAACAGCATAACGACAACTACTCAGCCATAGTGTTGGATCCAAGACCACAAATTAATTTGAAATTGAAGGCATGATTCTCACTAAGTTTGAGAACCACACCAACAACACATAGTCCATCCTTTGTAGCACCATTAAAGAAGCCCATAGCTTCTTGAAAATGAGGGACAACCCTGACTTGCCTAATTTTTTAACACTTTTCCCCAGCAGAATCATATTCTCTATATATACTGTGATTCTCATACAGACCCCTTCAATATCTAGATTCTTGTTTTTGAATATGTGAGAGTTTTTGGCATTCCAGATTCCTCGGGAGATAAATGCAGGTAAAGTGTTGAACTCCTTACAGCTTTTAAACTAGTGAAAGAAATTTTGTTAAAAGGGAAGCCTCCCCCAAGATTGGATTTATGTTAAGGGAAGAGCAAATAAAGTTCCAAACCTGAATTGTAATTTGGAAATTAACCAATAAGTGTTCAACAAATTCCATTTCATTTCTGCATAAAATACAAATATTTGGCCTAATCCAACCTCTCCGAGAGAGATTATCCCAGGTCTTGAGCTAGTTTTCAAATGAGAACCATAGGAAACACTTAATTTTTATTCAAATGTGCCAACTCCACAGGTTTTTGTACCACCATTTAGGGATTGTACAGTTTGATTCCTGAGCAATCACATAATATGCAGTTTTTACAGAAATAATGCCAGTAGCTGAATTAGAAGACCAAATAAGAGTGTATTTTCCACTGTTCAATCTACATCCTATAGAGTTCATTTTGGAGATGTAATTGTCCCATTCAACTGCCCAACAGCTATCTAGCCCCAGATCAGAGGCATAAATCCAATATGAATCCGAGTGATTTAGCCAAGTTAGTCTTTTGATATGAGCCAAAGTGAAAAGGGCTATCTATGCCAGATATTCCATAAATATTAAGATAACTGAAAGTTCTCTTCCATTGCTAACATAGGATCAATTCCGTTCAACACATTAGTACCCTTCCCTACCTTCCAGATAAGACCTCTACCCATCCACTGGTAGACTTTGAGAAAACCAGACCAGGAGTGTGGAGTATTCCTAGTACACTTCATAGGATTCCTAATCCACCTCAAAAAATTGCCTCTAATATATTTACCATGAAGCACTTCTGTCCATAGGCCTCTACCAAAGAGACCACGCCAAAATCTTTTCAATCATGGCGCTAAACTAAACCATTATAAGTTCTTTATTCCCCATCCGCCTCATTCTTTTGTATTAGGTAACCTTTCCCAACTAGCCATCTATCATTTCCCCCCTTCTGAATTTCCAAACCAAATAAATTTAAACATAATCCTATGCAACTAGTTTAAGATAGATTTAGGAACCTGAGCTAACGAGAGCCAATAGACTGGAATTCCCACCATCACTGCTTTAATCAGAGTCAATTTTCCACATATAGAAATAAATCTATATGTCCAATGACTTATCCTTTTTTCAAACTTTTCCACAAGCCAATACGAATCTATAACCCTGTAACCAACAGGTTTAAGGAAGTATCCCAGGTATTTGAATCCTTACCCCATATTACAAAATTTATAAGGCAGGAAAGTTGTAATCAATTTTTGAGATTCCATGTCCACCTTGTGTTGAAACAAACATGATTTTGTAATACTTGCCTCCATCCTAGATGATGCACATAAAAGATTTATAATTTCAACAAAGAAATTCCACTCTTCCACCGATCCATTTCCAAACAACATAACATCATCAACAAATAGTAAATGAGTGATAGAAACAGTTGTTGATATTTTGATTCCTTTTAATTTTCCTTCCACTTTAGCAGTCGAGATCATACAGATTAAACCTTCAATAACAAGTTGGAATAAGAGAGGAGATAAAGGGAATCCCTAACGGATACCTCTAGAGCTCTTGAAAAACTCAGATGGAGAGCCATTAATAAGAACATAATACTGAGCTGATGTCACACAAGACATGATCTACTTGGTGACCAATAAAGGAGACCAAATTGTAATAGGAGAAGTCTCGGAAATCCCCAATCCACATGATCATAGGCCTTAACTAAATCGATCTTCAATAAATTAGCGTCCATGTCCTTATGTTTGATGGAATGAATAACTTCTCGAGTAATACCTATTGCATCCAGTATTTGACGATCATGCAAGAAACCAAATTGTTATGTGGACATACTTTTGGATAAAAAAGGTTTTATCCAATTGGAGATTATTTTTGTAATGATCTTGTATGCAAGATTACACAATGCAATCGGTCTGAAATCATTAAAGGAGATGGGTTTATTGCATTTTGGGATTAGAGTAAGGAAAGTAGAGTTTAGAGCACCATAAACATAGCCATCCATTATGGATTGTTCAACCATAGATAACAAGTCATTTCCCATCACATCTAAGAAAGAGAGAAAGAGTTCCACAGTCCATCCATCAGGACCGAGACTCTTCTCTTTGGTAAATTGTTTTAAAGCAACTTCAATCTCACTTACAGATACGGGGTTCCCAATGGCCTCCCCTTCCTTTGTACTAAAGAAAGAAGGTAAATGTCTTATCACCTTCATTTGAGCTTCAATTTGGAAGGTACCAAAAAACTTAAAGAGATCATTGTAGTGTGATTTTGCCAACATTTGCAGGTCTTTCTGAGATTTAATCGAATTTCCATTTCCATCAATAATCTCCCATATGGAAATTGTGTTTCTTCTATAGGATGCATAATTATGAAAAAATCTGGTATTGTTGTCGCTAAGAGCAACTGATAGAGCCCGACTCTTCAATCTCCAATCCATTTCCTCTTGTTTTAACAGACGAGCTTGGCCTTTTTATTCTCTAAATGACGTAATGCCAATCTTGCCTCTTCATTTAATATGTAATCCTTATTATATGACAGTATCCTCTTCATAGGATCTTCAATTCTCTTGTAATCTTCGCTATCCTTCATTCTTTTTTCCTTAGACCACATAATAACTTCTTTTTTTAAATACTTCAACTTCATAACCAAGCTATCCATTGGACTACATTCTACAACAATATGAAAACTTAACCACTTATCTCGAACCAAACAATAGAATTCCTCATTCAATAGCCAAGAACTATTGAATTTAAATGGGTAATTACTAATATATTTGACCCCATCCAGTTGAAGCATAATAGGAAAATGATCGCAGATAATGGATTTCTCCACCCAAGTCTTGTATCTCTGCAAGGATTGTATCAAGTTTGAATTCATGAGGAACCTATCCAGACGCTTGCAAATCCCAGCATCACCACATCTACCATTTGACTAGGTAGGTTCCATCTTGATAGGTAAGACATCTACAAGATTAAATCTATGAAGTAATATGGAGAAGTACTCTGCTAATTGATCCAAACGAGCCGAGGACGCCCAGATTTCTGTAGGAGGACAAAGAGAAATTAATATCTCTAGCAACTATTAAGTTGTTTACCCCCAATAATCCTGAATCCTCCAAAGAATTCCAAAAATATTCCCTGTCTTTATAGGGCCCATAACCATTCAATATAGCTAATTTCTGATCAAGATTCTTAAACTGACCCTCCATTAAAATCCCACACACAGTTTTGTAAGGGCACAAATCTGTAACCTACGGATTCCAACACGATAATAGTCCACCTGAGAGTCCACAAGAATTAACTGCACATACTTCCCACCCTAGAAGCAATTTGGTAGAACCTCAACAGCTTGTGTCTTCGAACACATGGTTTCTTGGATTAATACGATATTAGGGTTAGTATCTTTTAAGAGTTTAGACATGGCCTGAAGCTTCCCATCCCTACCCAACCCACAGATGTTCAGAGAGAAAATAGACATTAAGGGGCAATATTGAAGGGCAACTACGCTCTAAAGGACCGAGAAGAAGAACCATAATTGACAATCGGGGAAATTTTATCAACCTAATTTAGTATGACAGAGGGAGTTTTATATACCGAATAAGCTAGTGGATCCTTCATTCCCTTCTTTTTCTTATTTTGGATGGTGACATTCTGAAATCTAATAGAGTGTATCGAGGAAACGTCAAGGTTGGTTGACGGGTTTTTAGAATAGACTTTTATAGGGGATTTATGGACTATGTGACAACCACCACTATTATTATCTTGAAATTGAGCATTTTCTGAATAGGTGGGAGTAATTGGTGAATCAATCCGAGCACAATTTACCCCCATATCGTCAGAAGGTATAGAAGCTATAGGTTCAGGATTAGTGACACTTAAATAATTATTTACCCTATCTTCACCAAAAGACATCTTGGAACCATGCAAATTCGGTTTTGAAAGAGCCCTAAGATCATCATACCCTAAAATAGACTAGGAATTGTCATCAAAATTGAGTTTTAATGGACACATCTGATTCCCCTTCTCATTAATAGACAGTCTTTTATCCAAATCTTTTTCAATTGAAAGATAAAAGTTTAATTCATCTTTGGATACATCTTCGTAATATGTGGGGTGGGGTAGTCTGACTTTTGCATACCTTTAAAGTAGTCATGTCCACTGGATGGAAAAGCCAAAATAGTAGCATTCATATCTTCTGCCAAAGGAAGAGTCGATTAATCCCCTGAGTCATCAACAAAATGTTCAAAATGAGAACCGACAAGCAAATAATGGCATCATGATTTAACTTGCCTAGTTTTACGGCAATAGAAGCATCTGAATGGAATCTGATGATAATCCAGTCTTCGACAAAAAACCTTATCCCCCTTTGAATTTCCACTTTAGCCGGTAGACCCAAGGTAATATCGAATTCGACGATGAATTGAGCAACTTTCTTCTCCATTCCATACAAAAATTTCTTATCTAATCAAATGAATTTACCAACAGAATTTGCTAAACCCTAAAAAGAATTATGTGTCCAGTTACAAGGGAAACCTAGGCAGCAACAACCAAAGGTGTCTATGTGTTAGGATATTTAGACACTTAGGAGTTAGTTAAGATCAACTTGTGTAATATATCCATTAGGGATAGTGTGTTTCTTTAGTATGCATTTGTAAATACTTAATCCGACGGTCACGATATGTTTCTGAAATAGAGTGATCCGACGGCTCAACTTCTCTTAGATCAAACCTAACCTTGATCCGTGGCTTAACACCCTATTGGTCCATGATCACTATTTAAAGAGCATGGAGGGTCATTGTTTAGTTGATCGATTATGAGAAGCTCATTTGTAACTTTCTTTCTTTGCATAATAAATTGTCCCGTAGAAGCTATTTGGCCGGGACCGTGGAGTGTTTCTCTCAAGAGGGTTTAAACCACGTCAAAACATCGGTGTGTTGATCTGTGATCTGTTTGTGTGAAGTGGTTGCTCTTGGTGTTCGGTCCTCTGGTAGTACCCTGTGTACCCGAACATGGTATCAAAGCTTTTATGAAGTGCCGCTTCCGGTTATGATTTAGATCTTGAACTGTTGTTTCCGAAACTCGAAAGGGTTTCTAGTTCTAGTATTTCTGTGCATTTCTGGGCTGTGGGAGGTGTTCCATTACGTCCGGAGCGTGTTTCCATTGGGAAATAGTTTTTGTTTGATCGAAAATGGTTCCCGGTTGCTCCAGAAACGCGTATTTCATCAGATATGAAGGTATAATGTTACAGTGACGCATTTTTTTATTTCGTTTTTTAAAAAGAAAAAATCTCATATTTCATCTTTTTTACAGTTAGATTTTTTTTTTTGGGTTCGGATTGTTGCTTTCCCGTCTGCGTATGCTCTTTGCCGTGCACCTTGAGCGATCTCGGCAAATCAGAAACAGAAAGGGAAAGGGTTTTTCTCGGTTGTGTATGCTCTTTGCCGTGCACCTTGCGCGATCTCGGCAAATCAGAAACAGAGAGAAAACATAGACTTTCCGGGCAAGCTAACAAGATCTAACTCCACAAGTGTGGAAAAGTTTTTTTTGTTTCGATTTGTGGTTTTTTTTGCAGGAAAAAGTGCAAGCACACAAACCGAGCAAGAAGAGTAAAAAAAAAAAAAAAAAAGCCCCCCTTCCTCATTCCCATATTTTACATACATTTTAATCTAGCTCACTTGGTTCAAAGTTGCTTTGTTCCTTAATAGGTCTTGAGTTCAAGTCTTAGGAAGTTACTTTTCAAAAAAAAAGTGCATGCAATTTCTAATTTCAAGTTACTTTATTGTAAAAGTGCATCTCACTTAAATAATAAAAAATAAAAATACAAGTGAGTCACTTAAGTTTTTTTATTGTTGCACTATTTAAAAGTAATATCATTGTAAAAGTGAAATCACTTATTTTACAAAGTGGTTCACTTAAAGCAACTTTCCTGTAAAGTGATTGTCAAAAGGTTCATCTTGGGAAGAGGGGGGTTCTTTTTTTTGCTGGACATTCTCTATCTGCCACGTCACTATTGAGGACATCTTCAACAGTTTCTTTGTTCAAGCATAACTTCATCATACAAAGTCAGTTTTCAGTGCCGTTTTTTTTTAAATCGCCTATTTTTTCGAGCTCTTCACATCCAAACTATTGGTTTCTGCTTTTACAACCATTAATTTATAAATATGGCCGCCCATTTTGATATTCTACTTAACAGTTTCAACTATTTCTCATGGAAATCTCGTATGGAGGATGTTCTACGAAGTAGGGGACTTTTCAGAATTACAACAGGGAAAGAAAAAGAACCCACTGATGATGATAAAAAAATAAAATGGACAAATAGATGTGATGAAGCTCGTGGATTGATTGGGATGTCAATCTCTACTGATTTGCGATTCCACATATCTGGAATTGATGAACCTAATGCTGCTTGGGACAAGTTGGAATCTGTGTTTGGTAAACACAATGAAATTCGAGGTCACCAACTCGAAAATGAGTTGATTTCTTTAAATCCAAGTGACTTTTCATGCACTCAAGATTATTTATCTAAGTACAAAACTCTTAAACTCTTATGTGCAGAATGTAAGATTGAGAGGGAAGACAAACAATGCATTTATCATATTCTTTCCAAACTTGGACCTGCATATTTTGTTTTTGTATCTACATTTTACTCCATGAAAGCATCCTTGAATGCAGCTAGCTATCAAGAGCCTAGTCTTGAATCCTTTTGTGATTCCTTGATTAGAGAACAAGATAAACTCATTCATCTTGGAATAATCAACAATGCAGATACATCTGGGAAAGCCTTATTGTCCCAACAGAAAGAAAAGTCGAAGCCTCCCAAAAAACAAAATTTTCGCAATAATGAGTCAAACAAGGGTCCAAAACCCTCTCAATCAGCTCCTTCTTTAAAAAATGACAAAGGAACCAAGCCAAAAGGCAAGAAGACTGAGCGTCATTGCAACTATTGCGGGAAAGATAATCATGATGAATCTAAGTGTTTCAAGAAGATGGCAGCCTTGGAAGCAGCAATGAAGAAGCACCACACTAGCCTAGATTTGCCTTCAGAATCTGCCTCTCATGGACATGCACTTTGTGCTTCTGGTTATTCTTATAATGCATCTTCTTCTTTTATTTCAAATGAATGGCTCATTGATTCTAGAGCATCTTATCATATGGCTAAGGATCAAGCCATCTTTTCTACTATGCATGAATGTAACACCAAACAAATATTTGTTGGTGATGATAGATCTCTAAGTGTTGTAGGAGCTGGAACAGTTCCAGTAGATAATGGTCATTTTAGTGATGTACTATGTGTTCCAAGAATTTCCTGCAATTTGTTATCAGTCTATCAGATCACTCATTTTGGTGAAGGTAAAACTGTGACCTTTACACCTCACCAAGTTGTAATCAAGGATTTTAAAGATCCTCAACAGGTCCTAGCTACCGGAATTGTTGATGATATTACCAGGTTGTACAAGTTTAACAAGTTTGGGTCATCACCTTTCCCTTCAGTTTTTGTTGTTCATAGTGATAACTTGAGCAAACTTTGGCATGAGCGATTTGGTCACTTAAATTATCGCTCATTGCAACAACTATGTAAAGAAAATATGGTGACAGGTCTTCCGATGGTATCTTGCAGAGATGGTGTTTGCTCCGGTTGTGTACTCGAAAAACATCGTCGGGACAGTTTTGACAAACGTGCCTCTTGGCACGCCTCGGTTCCCTTGGAGCTTGTGCATAGTGACTTGTGTGGTCCTCTTCCATCTGCTTCCTTTTCTGGTTTCAAATATTTCTTAACTTTCATTGATGATTACACCAGACGCACTTGGGTTTATTTCCTAAAACTTAAGAGCGAAGTATTTAACATGTTCTTGGCCTACAAGGCCCTTGTTGAAAAACAATCTGGTCATCAAATTATTAAGTTAAGATCTGACAATGGAGGAGAATATGTTAACAAACAGTTCACTACTTTCTGCACTAAACAAGGCATCCAACAACAACACATTGTTCCATATACACCACAACAAAATGGTGTAGCTGAGCGGAAGAACCGCACTTTAAAAGAAATGGCTAATTGTATGATCCAATCTAAGGGACTAAGTCTTCAATTTTGGGCTCAAGCCATTAATTGTGCAAATTACATAGTTAATCGCACCCCCACTAAAGCATTACAAGGTATAACACCGGAAGAAGCATGGAGTAAAACTAAACCTGATGTAAGTCACTTCCGTGTGTTTGGTAGTGAAGCATGGGCTCACATTCCGGATGAAAAACGGAAAGCATTGTAGCCTAAAAGTGAAAAGTGCATATTTGTTGGATATTCTGAAGATGTAAAAGGTTATAGACTTCTTCAACCACATTCTCATGATATAATCATTAGAAGAGATGTTAAATTTGATGAAAATATCTTGGCCTGCGAGCCTAACTCGGTGATTGTGCCATCTTTAGCCTGCGAGCCTGATTCGACGTTTGTGCCTTCTTCTTCTTCTTCCAACTTCCTTGACAGGTTTCCAACTCCAGTTTCTGATGATGACAGTGAGGATGAAAATCCACCTCCGCCTGCTCATGTTCCTCCAGTTGCACCAGCACAAGTGCTTCCTCGATGGGTCCGTTCAACATGTGAAGCAGCTGGTGATCTTGTCGATGATCCTAGAGATCAACGTCGAACACGTTCTCAGTTTCAGCGAACCTCTTCTCTTTTGGCTCAAGTTTCCGAGAATCATGATCCATAAACTTTTGCAGAAGCTTCAGGGAATCCAGATTGGGATGTAGCCATGGATGAAGAATATCGTTCCTTAATGGCGAACAATACTTGGGATCTTGTACCTCTTCCAAAAGGAAGAAAACTTGTCAGATGTAAATGGGTCTACAGAACTAAGTATGCATCAGATGGAAGTGTTGAAAGACTTAAGGTAAGGTTAGTTGCCAAAGGTTTTTCCCAAGTTGAAGGGATTGACTACAATGAAACCTTTGCTCCCGTCGCAAAAATGAACTCCATCCGCCTTGTTCTTTCCCTTGCAGCCTTACACAACTGGGAAGTCCATCAAATGGATGTCAAGTCTGCCTTCTTACATGGTGATTTACAGGAGGAAATTTACATGGAACAACCTCCTGGCTATGTTCAGAATAACTCTAGCCTTGTCTACCGCCTTAAGAAATCCTTATATGGCCTTAAGCAAACTCCTAGAGCTTGGTATGCCAAAATGGATAACTTTCTCCTTGACACTGGTTTTTCTAGATGCCATTCTAACCCCAACGTCTATACCAAGAAAGTAGGAAACCATCTCATCATACTTGTTCTATATGTTGATGACCTTATTCTTATTGGTAGTGACCCTAAGCTTATAACCCATGTGAAATCCAGTCTTAAACAAAATTTTGAAATGTCAGACTTAGGACATTTGCATTATTTTCTTGGTCTCCAAGTCCTACAAACCAAAGAAGGAATCTTTCTTTCTCAGTCTAAGTATGCTTGTGACCTTCTTCGTCGCTTTCACATGGAAGATTGTACACCAGCCCCTTCTCCCTTCCAGTCTGGAGTCAAACTTTCTGCCACTTGTACTTCACCTGAAGTCGATGCCACCTTGTATCGTCAGCTTGTTGGTAGTCTCTTATACTTGACTCATTCCCGTCCTGACCTTTCCTTTGCCGTTGGTCGTGTTGCTCGTTATATGCAGACACCTCATGAAAGTCACTAGAAAGCAGCTAAAAGAATACTTCGATATATTCGAGGTACAGTTCAGTTTGGGATTCATTATAGTACATGGGGGAAACCTTTGTTGGTTGGTTTCACTGATTCAGATTGGGTCGGCGATCCTGATGATCGAAAGTCTACTGCAGGTTATGTTTTCAGTCTGGGATCTGGACCTATTACTTGGGCTTGTAAGAAACAACAATCTCTTGCTCTTTCTTTAGCAGAGGCAGAATATCGAGCAGCAGTTAATGCCAGTCAGGAAGCTTTATGGCTTCGACAGATCCTTTCAGAGTTTGGATTCGAGCAGCAGCAGCCTACTCCACTTTGGTGCGACAATCGAAGTGCCATCAAGCTTGCCAAAGATCCAGTTCTACATCAACGCAGCAAACACATTGAGCTACATATGCACTTCATCAGAAATCTTGTTCATGATCGTGTTCTTGAAGTGCTCTTTTGCCCTACAGATGATCAAGTTGCAGACATCTTCACCAAGTCTCTTACAGAAGCAAAGTTTTCTAAACTTCGAGTGCCAACGCTTTAAGAATAGTGAATCTTCATTAATAAGCCAAACACTGTTTAAAATCATAGCTATATGATCAACCCCTGGGAATATAAAACAAATCCATCCATTGATTAGCATATTGATACAAGGTGCATAACTGAAAACCATAAGCTAGTTTTTATTAACCCATTTGATCAACTCCAACCATGAAACCCTAGCCGATTCTATACGACCCACCAGAGCTCGTTTGGTTAAAACCTCAACCCTAACCAAGTTGATATCAGCACCCAATACGTATCTCTTCAAACCCTCCCAGACTTTGTAAGTTTTCAACCTTCTACGAGCCCTAGCGCACTCACCAATAATACAATGCTTCAATTTCTCCTTACCCAGGGTCTGTGTATCCCGAGTATCACCAATATCCTCATTAGACACTAATAAACCCTTCCCATTACCAAGATCGGCCTTCTAGTCCTAGTTGTCCAAGCATTCTCAACCGAAAGAAACAGGGGAAAGTGAAGGCCCCCCCATTGTATGATGGCGACTACCTCCAACTAGATCCATCGGGGGAAACTGGTAAAAAGGTAAAATACACCTGTCACCCTGACCCAGTTGTGTGAGAGTTTCACCAATAAGAAATCGACACACTGCTAATCACCCAAAATATCTACTACTGTATCTTAGGTAAGTGAGGATACATACGATAAACATGGGTAAGAGGGTAAATAAATAGAAAAATCAAAATAATTTCCTAAGGGGCCAAGGGGAAAAGACATAAAAACCCTAAGCCAGAAAAATGATAAAAATACTGCAGTAAAATGAAAAGGATGATTCCCACTTTTTTCTCATAGTTGGTACTAGGCCTATCAAGAAGATGGACTGAACTCCAAGTCTACTGGAGCAAATTCATCACCAACTAACTAGGGTTTCACAGAAAAATCTAACCCAAAAGTCTCCTCCCTCCTCCATTTTTACTAGTAAGAAGTAAGTTTTACAATTGGTTTCAAACACTGAATGAAACATAAGCATATTGTAAAAAGAAGAAAATGATAGACACCCCTTTAAGATATAAATACTTTTCTATTAATAAGTGGATAATATAATTATTTTTATTAAATAAAGTGTAAATTGTAAAAACAAAAAAAATACAAATTTTAAATTTGTCAACCACAAAAATTGACACCGCTATATAAGGACAAATTTGTTTTCACTTTATGTGTAATGTAGGTAAACAAATTTATGTTACAACTAACTATTATCGGATTAGGCAAGATCTATGTGTCCGCCTTTTTTTTTCCAAGAGAAAAAAGAACTTCTTGCTATTCATATTTGAATAGCACTCCAAAAAGAAGCTATGTGTCCACCTATAATGATCATGAGTGACATGCATTAATTGTTTATTTTTTATTAAATGATGACTAATCTGCGTTAGAAAGCCACGTCAATATAACAAATATGCAGAAGCCAAGACATCATAGGAACTATAAGAATTTGTATAGCACATATATATAAAGCTAATAGCTTGACTGGTTGATTGTGGAATCCATCCCAATTGAGTCTATATCGGCCACGTTAATCTGCACGCCAAATAGTCATATCAAACTATAAATAAATAATTTTTAATATATTTTTAAAAAAAAAATTTGATTTATAAAATTTAACTAAATAAATAAATAATTTTTAATATATTTATAAAATATTATTTTTTATTTATAAAATTTAACATTATAAATATAATTTGTAGCTGAAATAATTAATCGAAAATCAAAATAGGTTGAATGTTAAACTATTACGATATATCACACGATATAATAAATAAATAAACTACTCAATAATGAAATATGGTTACTTCACCATAATATTTATTTGTATCGTTAATCATAAAATTGTTACTTCGAGAGAATAGGTGTATCATTAATCATAAAATGATGATTAAATGCCATCATGTTGGATCACATCAAATTAATTGTCATTGACTTTCATCCTTTACTTATAAATAAATTGTTTGTATCAAATTGATATTTTAGATTGAAGTAAGGTTTATGGTTAGAGCTCCCGGATGTGGGTGATACAAATGGATACAAGAGGGCTCCAACGGGTGTGAGTGACTCTACAGGACACGTCACTAGGACTGACCACATCACAACCATCCCAAGTGGCAATGCCGAGGTTAGCAGTGAACCTCACCCAAATGGAGGCGGCGAAGCTAGACAGAGGGGACGACATGACTGTGAAGCGACATCAAGTCACTGGGAGAATTAAACTCCTCGACCTTTGATGTCGCCTCACCCTTCCTGTCCTACACTTTCCTCATGGCGCCCAGGCGTGTGAAACCCTGCTAGCTAGCTACCTGGCTTCAACGACATTCCTTCAAACTTTTTCCTTGGCTCCTTGCCCTGCTCATTCGTGTTCTCATCGCTCGGCTCCTGGCTTCTCTTCTTCCTGTGCCAGTGTCCCCCAAGCTCTGGTTCGAAAGGCTCTGTAACTCCCTCACCATGGGCAAGCCGAAAGGCTCCAAGAGTGGAAAGACGAAGGACACTCATGATACCGACCAGAGCAGGAAAGGCTACAAGCCTGAAATCTCCATCCATGTTCGTCTTTTGATAGACAATTGGGAAGCTTGCCTCATTGTTGATATTCTCTCTCACAGGGACCAGGAGCAGCCATGGGACCCCTACTGGCTTGCATAAAATATGTTAGGATATTTAATGGAGGATATGCTGTCAAATTGGGCCTCTGCTAGGCACGCCACTCAGTCTCTAAGTGCCTCCCTGCCCAATATGGCAGCTATTATGAGCAACTTGGAGAGCACATTCACCTGGGACTCCTATGCTCTCGCTGAACACCTTCACTGTGACATTCGCCCCAGTAGCAGCGTACCTAGTTCCTCGGCCATGCCCACTGTGACCAGAAATGAATCCAATTTGGCTATGTCGCATGGCCTTGGAAATACTCAAGGATTTGGTAATTTGGCCACCTCTCTTGGCTTGGGCACTTTGGCCAACACACTGAGCTCTAGGGCCACTACACTTGGTAATTTGGCCACCTCTCTTGCAAAGGCCACTCCACCTAGAATTCTGGCACCCTCTCTTGGCAAGGCCACTCCACCTGGAATTCGGGCTTCTACTCCTGGCAGCACTCGGAACATAACAGTTGGTTTCAATTTGGTCCAGCCTTGTGGTAGCTCGCAGAAAGACAAGGAACCTGCTCGCGTGTCCTTTCCCATTCCCTACACTCTGGGGCCGATTTTGGCAAAGCACACATGTAATGAACCCGACAGCGGCATCTTTGCGATGAGGAAGATGTCTCTTTCTCCCATCAAGCTTCCTGTGCGTGACACCCGGACTTCAGCAAAGAACTCCCTGCCACTTGTGAAAAGCACCCCGCCACCTGCTCGGATTGAGGAGGACGACACCTGCCACAGCTACCCCATCCTGGAAGAGATTCCTTCTGATGCCGAAGCTCCTTCTGCAGCTGGTTAACAAGGTTTTTCTGTGGTTCAATTTTAGTTTACTGTCTTTTGTTAAGTATCAGATTGTTAGCTCATCCATAACCTTCATGGCTTTGAACTCGCACCCTGGTCTCAGGGGTTTTTTTAATCTTTTTGGGTCTGTGTGGCCTTGGCAATGCTGTTTTTCAAGGTTGGCAACTGATAAGACCACCTCAGTATGTAATTTCCTCTATATTTTTACTTCTTTCAGCTTAATAGAATTTGCAGCAATTGCAAAAAAAAAGGTTATGGTTGGATCACGATGATTATAACTATTCAATGCATGAGAGTCGGATAATCAATTTATACTTTAAATTTTAATAAATAAGAATAATAGTTGTAAAGCATGCCATAAAATTATGTTATGTTTCGTTTAAATAAGATTATGTTATATTTTGAAAAATTGATATGCATAATGTTATATAAATTATTATGTGCCGCGTAGCGGGATATATAGTGATGGGTCCGAGCAATTAGTCTCGACCATACACTATCCAAATATTTGCAAACTGTAAAGTTTTCAAAGTTTCAAAAATATTTTATTAAATAAAAATTAAAAAAATTATAATTATAATTTTGATTGGTACTAAAAATGACGTTTTCATTGGAATCTGGTGCCCAGGATGTGGTGGCTAGCTGAGGTCATAGTTGTTCACATTGCATTCAATTATTCGTTGTACGAGTCCTGAGAACACTTGCAATAGAATTTAATGTGATTGTTTTTTTTTAACGCAAATGGGTAAGAGTTTTTTTATATATAAAAAGATAGCAGAAACAGAGTTACACAGTGTAAGAGCAGGCCTGCTTCCCGACAATGGAGAGCTACCTTGTCTTATCCTTCATCTTTTACAATTTAGCATCTAATTCAACAAAAAAGGAAACCTCGGAGAATTATGAGATCACTTGAGCTTCCTGAAGTACTACAGACATACCCTTATACAAAACGCCGACGTCCTAGCCAGAAGGTTCAAACAAAAACTTCCCTATAAACTTTGGAAAAATACATAACTTCCTAAAGACAGAGAGACCCAAAAAAATAGTCTAATCAGAAAGGAGACCCAAAAAACCTAGGGTGGCACTGTGTTTGCTAGTTCCGAAACGCTGCTTCATTGTTTCCAGCTTCTCCTCCATGTTTCAGCATCTCCAGCTTCAGTTCCATTATCTCATTGCGCATACTGTCAACCTTGCCCTCAATGCTTTTGGCAATGATGCGAACCGACATGATTTGGGCATCCAGATTTGAACCAAGACAACCACTGCCCAGACTAGCAGAGAGACTATCCACTTTCACGCTGAGGTTGTTGTTGCTGTTACGAGCCTCCATACGAGCTGCCTGCTCCAAGGCATTCAGATGCTGCAGAGCCTGTTTAATCTCATAATTCTCACTTCTTAATACACGAATTTGGGCATCCAGGATAATCAAATGATCTTCCACCACAGTAAGGGAGGCCGCCAGTTCCTGGTTTTCTTCAGAGCCACCACAAACGAACGCAAACTCCTGAGCCTTCTCATGTTGCTGCACACAAGCCGTGCATTCCTAACCCCCTGGCCATGAGGGGAAACGTTTTCTGAAATCGGGGAGAGTATCACCACCATTTTGAGTAACAGTCTGCTTGCAGCGGAGACGGTTAACACCAAAATCTGCCATGTTCTCAATCACAAAGGTGATGATGTTATGCTAGCTTGCTTGGTAGCCAGTTTTAAATAGCGAACAACCTCGAGAGACTCCCGAAGTGAGAGTTTGCATGCTTCCCTTGTGGAAGCCATGTGAAACAAGTGTGCGAACGATTCTCATATCGAGGCCCCAAAGTGGGTTTAAACTTTGGCATAGACATCCATTTCAAACATTTGGTGAGAATTTTGATTTCCAGAACTCCATCTCAGGAGAGGTCGCGTAGCTGATGTTGTAGACATGTACGTTCTTTTAACAAAGACAGGGGATCCAGACCTTTTATTTCACCTTTTGGTTGTTGACTATAACACCTCTATCTAATCTTGCTCCGTTGTTTGCCATCGCGTCTGCTTCTTGATTATTGGTTCTTATGATGTGAAAAAAACTTATAGTTTTGAATTTGTTAACAAGACACTTAAGAAGATTGTGGAATTTAGATGCAGGACTCTTTCTATTCTTGATCAACTTCCTAGCATCCTTGATGACCAGCATAGAATCACCACAAACTACTAATTCAGTGATTCCTTCCTCCCTTGCGATCTCCATTCCTTTAGTAAGAGCTAACCATTCTGCACTACTGTTTGTTCTTCCACCAATTCCCCATGCATAATATTTCATATTTTTTCCGTCAGAGTCGTAGAAGACTCCACCCACACCTGCCAACCCAAGATTGCCTTTAGAGGCTCCATTGAAAAAGAGGGTGTAGCACCCAATATTTTTTTTCCAGTATTGAAGCTCGTCTATGCTCATCTTGATATGCCAATTCTAATTATTGGAGTTATTGTGTTAAGGGGCCAAACAGAGGGAGGGGTTTGGAGATAACAAGTTCGAGGCCCAGATTTTCTCTTCAACATTCAGAGGCTCCTTATTGATATTCTTCATTCCATGCACTAATAAAGCTTCTATCCACAACACTTTGGCTGAGGCTAGGACTCGAGCTGGGGTGGAGCTGTTCCCTTCGAAAATTTCCTTGTTCCTCGAACAAATAAACTTTTGTAAGGCTTCCCAGGCTCTCTTGAAGTCAGGATTTTTGTGGAGAGATCCCATGTAGTAATCCTTCCAGCAGGCGAAGAGATCATTCCAGTTTGTTGGCAAAGTCACCATAAAGTTTAATTCGAGAAAATCCCTATGCCAAACTTCTTGGGAAAACTTGCACTCCAAAAACAGATGCTCAACTGTTTCCTTCGAGGCTTTACAAAGAATGCATCTTGCAGACCCCTCTATCCCTCTTTTTTAAAGATTTTCAGAAGTGAGAATTTTTCGATGGGCTAGAGTCCAGGTGAAGGCATTTATTTTCGGAAGACTGTCTTTGCTCCACACATTAGCCCATTTTTTGTCTTTGAGATTATTGTTGTTGTCCATCAATCAATATCCAGCCTTGACTGAATAGGCACCCATCTTGCTCCAACCTCTTTTGTCGAGCAAATGCTGGTGAACTGGGCATGCTCCATGTAGAAGTTCTAGGAGGGCATCGAAGTCGGCTTGAAGATGACTCATAACCTCTAGATTAATCCAACCCACCCACCTTCCCTTATCGGTCCATACTGAGAGATCATATAATGTAGATATGTTAGCTCGATCCATCCACGCTTTCAGATCATTGAAGTTCTGGAGGAAGTTGACAGGGGATCGCGGGTCTAGCCCTAACTTATCAACCCAAATTTTGATCTTCTTACCATTTCCAGGGATCCAATATAAATGCTTTTGCAGGATGGACGCCGCCTTTTTGCAAAGGTTCCATATGGGAGTGCCGGTTTTAGACTGATCAATCATCTCCACATATCGCTTTCTGTTCCCATTCATATATTTTTTGTACAAGATCTCTTTCCACCAGGATTTCTTGCCTATGACGACTCTCTAAAGGATTTTAGCACCTAAGGCAAGATTCATAAGTGAGGGATCTCTTATTCCAACGCCTCTAGCAGATTTTGGCCTACAAAATTTCTCCCAGCCCATCAAGTGAAACTTTTTGGTTCCATTGGTTTTTCCTCCTTGCCACATAAATCTTCAAAGCTCCTTCGTTATCTTCTGGACTACACTCTTGGGGGATAAAGAGATTGAACTGATGTAGATAGGGTAGGCAGAAAGAATAGAGTTTATCAAAACAAGTTTTCCATCCAAGTTGAGCCACCTCCACGATGATATTTTGGCTTTGATCTTATCAATCAGGTCCTGCCAGTCCGTGAACTTCTTGTTCCCTTTGAAAATTGGAATTCCAAGATATTTAAAAGAATTCCAATTGGGATAGCCATCAAAGCCTAGGATCTGAGCAATTCTAACTATCGTTTCTTTTGAGTAGTTCCAACCATAAATTTTGGATTTCATGGAGTTGACTTTCCCATTGGAGGCTTTGAGAAAGGTTGTTAATGCACCTTTGAATCTTTCTGCTATTATTGTGGAAGCTCCTCCAAGCAAAATTGTGTCATCAGCGAACTGAAAATGATTGACTGCTCTGACTCCTCTCGCAATCCTCAACCCTTTAAGCTCCCCTAGAACTTGAAGTTGATGAAGCTTCCTGCTCAGGGATTCTGCCACCAAGAGATATAGGAAGGGGGGGCATGCCTGCCTTAGGCCTCTTGTGGCTTGAAAGAAGGAAGTGGGCCTTCCATTTACAAGCGGGGCAATCCAATGTTTACCTATGCATGCTTTCACCCATCTAACGAATCTGCTGGAGAATCCGAATCTGTTCATGATTTCAAATAAAAAGAAGTGATTCACTCTATCGAAAGCATTCGCCATGTCCAACTTAATTTCCATTATGTGTTGATTTCTTTCCATACTGGAGTGTATAGATTCCTGTACAATGATGATATTATCAAGTATTTAACGATCAGCAATGAACTTGCCTTGGGATTCAGAGATTAGCTTACCTATGATTTTTTTCATTCGAGTAGCTATAATCTTCGAAATAATCTTGTAGGGGGTGTTATAGAGAGAGATAGGCCTGAATCTTTCGATAGAAGTTGTATTGTTGTCTTTCGGTATGAGTGCCAGGAAGGAGGAGTTTGTGGCTCCCCCGATTTTATCCTTCTTCTTGGTCCAATTTAGCATTCTCTTCAAATCCTCCTTAATGATATCCAAGGAAGCTCTGAAGAAGTTTATTGTAAATCCATCTGGCCCTGGAGCTTTGTCCAGTTGAAGAGCCCAAATAACATCTCTAATTTCATACTCATTACTTGGTTTATCAAGATCACGATTATCAATTTCAGAGATGAGAGAGGGAATACCTGAGAGCAGATCTGCCTGAGCTTCCAGATCGGCCTCATTGTTGTCTGTGTAGAGCCTCTGAAAATGCTCCAAAGTGTGGGATTTTAGCTCCTCCTGTCCATCAATTCGATTGTTATCTTTCAGCTCTTTGATCAAGTTGTAACTTAGTCATGCTTTAGTTTGCTTATGGAAATACTCTGTATTACTATCCCCCCCTTAAGTCTGCCTGGATTTGATTTTCCAAACTTCCTCCTCATGCCTAGCAATGCTAAGAATTATGAGCTTAAGATTCTTTTCAAGGTTTAGTGTGGAAATAGTGATTTCACTCTCTTCCATGTTGTGATGAAGGGAAGCAAGATCAGATTGAAGCTTTCGCTTGGTGGAGCCAGGATTTTTAAACTTCGATTTAGCCCAAGTTTTTAAGACAGCACGCACAGCCCGAAGTTTACATTCCCAAATGTAACTAGGCGACCCATGGAAGTTGGAATTCTAAGTGGTTTGGATTATGTATAAAAGATCCCCATCATGCAACCATAAGTGGTTGAAACGAAACGGAATTGGCCCAAGAGTTTCAGGTAGTTAGACAGATTGGCTTGTGATCAGAAGTGGCTGATGGGAGAGCAGACACAGCAAGAAGAAATTTTTTTAGGAGGAAAGTGGAGCTAACTAGGAACCTATCCAGCCTAGCAGCTATGTGACCTACACCTACTGTTTTATTACTCCAAGTGAACTTTCCATTTTTCATTTCAATATCCAACAGATCTAATTCAGAAATAAGATCCTCCATCTTTTTCCCGTAAGGGTCCCTGACCTTGGAGCCACCACGCTTTTCTTGCTGATTTCTAGTGGTGTTGAAGTCTCCTGCGATAATCACGTCTTTTCCATATAGATCATATTTTAATTTTGACAGATCAACCCAGAACAAATCTTTATCCCTGTAATGTGTGGGTCCATAAACATTGCAAATGTAAGTAGAATGTTGATTATATCTTTCTTGAATTTCAAGTAGAATCCAATGCTGACCTTTTTTAAAAGATTTAATCAGGAGATTGCTAGAGAGAAATGTAGCAATGCCCCCAGAGGCTCCTTTAGAGCTTTGGGATTTTCCTTGGCTGTCCTTCCAAAAGTGACGTGAGAGCTCTAAAGCCTCCACGTCTGGAATTTTTGTCTCATGGAGTAGTAACAAGTCTGATTTCTCATATTTTATCAAGTCCCTCAGTACTTCTACTTTGCTGGCACCGCCCAGATCCCTGCAATTCCAGGAGACAAGTTTCATCACTTCTTGCTAGATTTTGACCCTGCTCGAGGTCTACCATCCGGTTTTGCCCCTCCCTGATTTTCATTGATTTGGAGTAGCTTTGTTTCCTCTATGCTTTTTTGTCTTCCCAATTCTAATTCCCTTTCATCTTCCTGCTTCAAAAGGTATCTCTACGTTTTCCTTCCCCTCGTGTTTGGAATTAGAAGAACATCATCGGGATATAGAGCCTCCTGGGATGACGAGGGTTCCAGGGAGAATATCTGCAACATTACATTACTTTTTTTTACCCTATCCACCCAAGTGCCTCCAGGGGTCGACGACCCTTCCATGACCACATCTGTCATTTCCCTATGTGGGGAGGAATCGATGGATATGTGCATTGCAGCTGCCTTGTGTTCTATCTCTGCGTTAACCTGTGAAGGAATTTCCCCTTCCTCCATAGCCAATGTTTGAAATTGATTGCTGGTAGTAGCGTTTTTCTCAACCTGCTCCTTTTCTTTAATTTTCTCTAAATGTGGTCCAGTTGCTGTGGAGGTTGGCTGAACAGTTTTCCTTCCCCTCTTTGTTTGCTTCCATCCTTCTTCATGATTCTGATCCTAAGTTTCAAGTGTGGATTTTGGGCAGTTTTTAACGAAATGGCCATACTCATGGCATTTCTTGCATTTAAAGGGTAGCTACTCATAGTCTACTTTCTGCATGTGTTCCCATCCCTCCATTTGTAGTTTTACTACCTCAGGAAAACCTTTTTCTAAATCAACTTCCACACAAATACGGGCGCGGGAGAATAGCGGCCCTTTGGGCTCTGCTTTGTCAATGAAAGTGCCAAGGGCGTTTCCAATAGCCTGCAAAGTTTCATCATTCCAGCAATGGAGTGGAAGATGTGGGAGACGGACCCTAACAGTTACTGTTGAGGGAACATCTTTTTTCGGATCAAAGGATAGTCTCCATCGATTTAGATAAAGGCCACGGGTACCCAGGAAGTAAGGTCCGCTTCTAAAAATGAGATCTCTGTCTATCTTGTGCTAAAAAAGAAAGGTGAAGAAGCCCTTACCACAAAAACAATGTTGTAGACCCCCAAAAATCAAGGGCATCCATGGTTTTGGGTGAAGGCCAAATACCCGTGAACTGACCTATCAAGCCTCTCTCGCTCAAGGAAAGGGCTTTTAGGCGTGAAGCTGCGGATGTGATCCGGATCAGAGGAGCAGTTGCACGTTTAACAAAGGCATCAATAACGAAGGGGGTCACTGGTGGCAGAGGAGTTGCGGCTACCAAGGCTTTGAAGGCTTCGTCGAGACGGCGCTGGTTCTCTTCCAGGCTCAGCTCCAAAGGGGGGTTCATCGGGGCACCCTCTATGACGAGAGGATCCCAATCACCAGAGACAAAGCGCAGGGCGACGCAGGCTAGCAAACCCTAGCGGCGACTAGAGCACATCGCATTTTTCAAGGCTCTAGTACCCAAATTATCAAAAACCCTCTTGATGTTAGGAGTGAATTTAATGTGATTGTTAACACTACAAAAATACAGGTGATAATACTTTGCTTACATTAAGTGTTGAGTACTACTCTGCAACAATCCCGATCCCTGCCTACTTTAATAGACGCGCATGATACTATTTCTTTAAGTTTTGTTTTTAAATTGCTGGTAAAGTTAAATTTGTACGAAATTTTTGTTAAATTTCAAATTCTCGGATGAAGAACTATACTAAAACTGAAATTTGTAATATGTTTCGTGTCGCTATAATCTGTAAAATTCATTTAGTACTTGAAAAAAGCGAGTTGTGTTGCGAATTATGATTCGCCTTTGAAGAGAATGCAACCTGTCAAGATGGAATTTAACGCGAAGATGACATTATCTAAGTCTTGATAGTTTTTTCATCATAAATGTTGGTCCATTTATCTCCCCCGCACTTGTTAATTAAAATGTAAATGTCGAGTCCTTGATATTTGAAATATCTCAACACCATGCCTTATGAACATTCTAAGCTCCCGAAATGCCTTGGATTTAAAAGACGATAAAATGAATAATTAAAGAAAAATATATATAAAAAGAAAACAAAAGAAGGTATATAATAAAACAGTTTTAATCTACCCACCTCATAAAATTATCTTGTTACATCTCATACCTTTCATTTAAACCAAGGGATGTATGCCTTTAAAATAAAATAAATAAAAATATGAAACATTTTAATTACATAAACAATCTAACCATACCATCTATGTGGGTTGATCTATGTCCAAGAATGGTTTATCATCCTCCAACTTTCCTCAAATAGTTACTAGGTAGCATGATAGAGAGAGCATAAATTATAATGCATTATAATGGCAAGCAAAGAGTGTTTTGCGAACGTGGGGCACTCAGGAAATTCCAAGAAATATATATATATATATATATATATATATATTTTAAATAAAACACATAAAAACAATACTTCAAAAGCTCTTCCTTATTCCGTCAATTCAATCGGAAGGAATGAGTGCTATATTATTGTTGGTAGATGTGAGATTTTTAACTTTGTATATATCATTAATGACAATTTGTTTACATTTTGTGTGGTTTATGCCTTGTAGCAAGTGCCCAAATTTCAAAACAACCTCTCCAAAACAGATGCAATTTTCCAAATTTCAAAATAACATTTTGGCAATGGCGTGGGACATTGCCATCTCATGGCTCTTGTTTTGTATAATTTATAATGATCTTATATTAAAAAATCATGTTTTAATTTTTTTAATGTTTTTCATAATTTTTTATTTTTAATAATTAATAATTAAAGTATTTTAATAATTGTTAATAGTTTTTTTAAGTTTTAAAAATAAGTTGAAAGTTTTTATTTTTTTTAATATTTTTGATAATTAATAATTGCTTCATAGATTTTTTAGTTTTAGTTGTTTTAAATTTTAAAATTAGTTTTATTTTTATTTTTTAATAATGGTTTGTTGTAATCATATATTAATACTTTGTTTAAATATTAATAAAAATAATTAGTTTTAGTTTTCAAGTCGTAAAAATTAGTAATTAGTAGCCAAAGTACATTGCATTTAAAAAATGAGAGAACATTTAATAATAAGGAGGAACACTTGTGTGCTTACTATAAATAACACAATGCACAAAAATGATAATATTCATTGTCATTAATGAAGTTTTTAGTGCAAAGACCACATGTAAGGCTAGGAAAATTTTTGAATTTTTAAAATTTAAATTAATATTTTGTTTCAAAAATTTCACATTAGGATAATTTGTCACTTCATAGCTTTTAGCCAATTATAAAATAAGAATAACAAATTTTAAAAATTCTACAAAATAATTTATATTTTCTAAACATCAAGTTTAAGATATAAATATTACAAAACTTTGAAAAACATTATATTTTTTGGGGTATTAATATAAAAGTCAAATTTATTTATGACCAACTAATCACTATAATCCCTGCCTTGGCAGAGATTAATAATAAATGTAGCTTATGTAAGAGAGGAATAAGACCACCGTGAAGCTTTATGGTGGCATAAGGCTATCTGGAAATACAAGTGTTTTATGAAGACTAAACTTTTTGCATGGATTTCTCTCAGCAGGAAGGTGCTCACATGGGATCATCTGCATAAAATATGTTGGTTTGGTCCAAATAGATGTTCCTTATGCAAATCAGATGAGGAATCTATTTCTCACTTGTTTCTTGATTACCCTTTTTCTATGGTTGTCTGGAGGTAGGGGTCTATCTTGACTAATCACCAGTTTACTTGGTCTAGGAGAGATCTGGAGTATTCTTTTGAACAATGGCACTTGGACACCATGAACAAGGAATTTTTTGCTTTGCCACTAATTGTGATGTGGGGAATATGGATCTCTAGGAATTCTACCATTTTTTAGGATAAGCTTCCATCCCCTTTCACCTGTGCTATGAATGATCTATCTATCCTTTCACATTTTGCTCAGGATGCTTATGAGGATGCTCCCAGACATGTAATACTTGAAGCAATTGATAGGTCTAGTGCATGTGCATACTTTGATGGAGCAGCTCAGAGGAGGCCTCAACTTGGTGGGGTTGGTGGCGTCCTATACATTTCAGATGATCATTGGGTAAAGTTTGCTACCGGGCTTGGTCACAATTCTAATAATCGAGCTGAGCTCATGGCACTCAGGCTCTTAATGTAGTTAGTTGTTGACTATGTATTACATGAAGTATAGATTATAGGAGACTCACACTCGGTGATTGATTGGATGAGACTTCAAAGAGCTCCTCGGAACACCCTCCTTCGACCTTTATATGATAAGATCTTATCCATAGTTGTGGCAGTTCAACATACCACTTTTTGTCACATATACCGAGAACAGAATCACATGGCAAGCCGACTTTCAAAGGATGGGATAGAACTTGGCCTAAGTACCTGGCATAGGTGAATCAACAACATGGAGGGTCTTCAGGAAATAGATCCTAGGCCTTTCTAATTTTCTGAAGAAAATGGGCTTTAATAAAATATCTACAAGCACTTTTTTCTTGGATGAAGGTCTATATCTTTTATAGTTTGTATGTATACTTTAAAATGCTTATTTGGTAGATGTCCTCACAACTTCACGCACTAGTGAATTGGGGGCTGTCTTTTTATATTTATGTATGTAGATGCACTGTTTATACAATTGTTTTTTGATATCCATATGATAGATGGAACAATGTTGTAATGCCTACGAGGCATCCTATGACTGATGGCAACTTAGCTAATGTAGATTAATGTGGCTTTTACTATTAATTGAAGCTATGGTGACTCAATATACAAGCTTGTAAAGTATTAGGGTTAGCATCACTCATAAGATTAATATTACTATTTGCATAAGTCTCAAACTTGTCAAGTATGAGGGCTAACATCTCTCGTAAGATTGACATTAAGATTTACATAAGTCTTAAGCATCAAATATGAGTATATTGTTTATATCACATGCTCACACTTTCAATTGGTCTACATTCTCACGTTGAAAAACTCATTGTGCTTGAGATTCTTGATTTTAACTTCTCCTTGACACCTTGAAATAGTTGGAAACCCTGATGTAAGTGGCACTCATTCTTCCACTATGACAATTTCACTTAAGTTTTGTGAATCGTGCATTGTGTTTGCATGTGATATGTTGAGCACATCGATCCCATTTGTCAACTTGGGTCTCATTCTAGTTTGTACTTAGTCAACTTTTTTTGTTGCCCATATCAACGTGTATTTGTTTAACTTTTCTAGTTTGGAGATGGCAACTTGGCATGGTTAGCTGACAAAGATTCATTGCTTGGTTAGTTGAATTGGATTGAAGGTAAGTGTGGCACTTTTCATTGTTGCATAAGAAACTCATGGTCGTTGTTGTTTAATTAATAACATGAACATGCTAGGAGTGTTTTGTTATATTTTAAAGTCTTGCACGTAATGTACCAACAATTTTGATGAATTGAGCAAAATAGAATTTGATAAAATGAGAACAAGAATAACGTTAATTATCTAAATGGCTTTGGGGCGGTAGGAGCTAGTGGGGTACTCTTCAACCTTGGAGGAACCAAGGTGGATTCATTTTATTAGAGTCTAGGCAAGGCATCTGATAATCAAGCATAGCTACTAACCTTATAGCAAGGAACAGACATGATCATCAAGAATGGATTCTTAGAATTTCTAATTATTAAAGACTCGAAGCTTACAATCAATGCAGTTAAAAGAAGAACTCCCTTACAAAATTATGCTCTAACAAGGATTCAAAGTCGAATCCTGGAAAATCTGAAGAGAATTCCCAAAGTCGATCTCTTTCATGTCTTGAGAGCCCAGAATAGTGAGGCGGACACTTTGGCTAGCAAGGCCTCAGGTGGGATAGAGGGTGGCTACACAAACTATATTGGTGAATCTCATTATGAAACAATCCCATAAAGAAAAGAAGGCTTCTATCCTAGATCGGGAAAAAGGTTATAGGATGGGGTATGATCTTAATGCCATCTGTAATTGTCAGATAGAATCCTTTATGGAAGGTGGGCAAAGGACGAGCCACGTCTCTCTTTCATGCGGCCTCGGCCCTCGACCATCTCACTAGAAGTGCTAATCATTATAGCAGATAGGATGATTACTCCATTACTCCTCTTCATGCGAGATTAAATGTTTTCAATATTTAGAAGGACAAGATGACATCAAGAGATTGTAATCCCTTGCTTTCCCACAAGTCAGAATGCTCAAGTTGTAGTAGAGGAATAATGGGACTTGCCAAATTCCTTGATTTTGCATACGGTGGATCTGTATCTGAATGCTTCACTGTAATCAAAGATGGAAATGGATTGAAGTGGGTAGCATTCGTATTTATTACCAAGCCTTTGGCCTTCTTGTCTTATTGCTAGTTCTGGATCCCTCAGCGACACTCTTCGTCTGTATTAAGTAGCAGATGTTCGAGCCCTACGTGTGCATCTTCTAGGGTGATGAGTATAAACACAAGACAATTCCTTGTGGAAGTGAAAATGGATAGTGTTGGAGAATCAGACACCCCCTTTTGTTGTATCGGGCATGGCCTGCATCGAGTAACTCGGGGCCTACGTCGCCTCAAGCAACGAATTCGTGGCATTGAAATATATATCAGAGGTATGGAATGTCATCAACAGGAGTGGCAATATGAAGATGACGAGCATAGGTATGAAGAGAAGAGAGAATTTCAACTCCATTTAGACCCGATGAATGATCGCTTAGAAAAGCAGGAAGACAAGTCTGACACCATGAAGGAGAAAATTGCAAGTATAGAGGAAAAATTGGAAGCTCTGCAGTTGCACCTGAAAGAAAAAGATTCTGCATAGGCATAGAAAAAGATTCTCCTTCATGCCTCAGCAGATAAAGTTGCAAGACTAGGTTCCTTAGGCATACCACTTCTAAATGTCTTATGTTTTGCACTTTTGTAATTTTGCTGGGCCAGTTTGTTAGACAATATAAATATAATCTGTATAGGTCTGTTATTAGGAGGAAGACTGGAATTTTTGTAGCTAAGATGGCTCTTTCCATGCCTATTTTGGATTTCCAGGTCTACGGCCTCAGATTGAATTGTATCTCTGTACTGTCGAGGACTCTTCCTCTCCTTTTATATAAAAACTTTTACTCGTTTTGGTCAATTTTTAAAAATCTAAATGGCTTCAAACTTTTGTTGTGTATAGATCACTAGGGTTTTCATCCTTTTCCACAAAAGGCCCATATGCTAATAATTTCAAGCCTCTATGCTCATCTCCTTGCAGTTCATTTTTGTTAGCATTAAATCAACCACAACCATAGTGTTGCCCAACCAATACATAAAGAGCCTAGAAACTTAAGCTAGAAAATGTCTAGGAGATATTCAAGATTTTTCTTAATACTCGAGTAAGGGTTTATAGGCATCCCCTTATGTAATATAATCACAACTATATTTCCAGCATTACGAGCCACATATATAGTAATGGATCACTGCTGTTGAATTTTTTCAATAAAAAATAGCTGATAAGTTTGTAAATGTGTGGAAAATAAAAATAAAATATAAGTGTCTGAACACATGCAATCTAATGAGTAATCAACATGTCAACCTTTTGCCTATGCTTTGTGGCTAGCCATGCAACTCACCACTGCATTATGAGCTAATGATTAATTTATTTCATATATGGTAGATATTTGGTATTTTGCCTATTGTGTTACACCTTTCGTGAAATAAATTTACGAGGACCGAGTAACCTTGGTAACCAGAATGTAGAAGGTTTTTAATGGTTATACTGACCTTGCTTGACACGTTATAAACTTTATTTGCAATGTAGTCTACTATTTGAAGCCCATTCCCACTTAGAGCTTCTCAAGACAATCCCATTTGTTGAAACTATTAATGTTTTCCTTCTCTCAAGAGTGTACCAATGACATCTTCAATTGTCAAACAATGATGTTATTTCAAGATGAAATATTAGTTTCTCGAAAATCTACAGTCTGTCATCTTCTATTGTTAAACAATGATGTTATTTCAAGATGAAATATTAGTTTCTCGAAAATCTACAGTCTGTGGTGGAGAAAAGAGGTACTTTCCTTCCTCTTTTCATTTTTTCCTTGATTAAGAGGTAGAGACTAGCTAGTCCCATAAGGTTTTAGATCATCGAGGTATGGTAAAGAGATATAACATGTTAGGGTTGAACTCAAAATATATTTCAAGATTCATTAATTGCTGCCTTAAGGTAACTCTGGTTCAACTTTATTATTTGTAAATGGAAAACTGTAGACGCATTAAATCTAGAGTAAATTGTGGACCAAGATTTAATAATTAAGATTAAGAAGGTGTTCTTCATGGTTGAGATCTTTGCTACCCTTTGGACCTGCACATTTAGAAATTCTAGTATCATTTTATGGATTTGGGGTTCAATTAGTTTACTTAGTTTGATGTTCACATTCTAGCAGGAGTTATTTTATAATCTACGAGTTATTTTCACAACTCCCAAGCAACCTCAACCTAAACTTAAGGTTAAGGTTAGGGCCATTGAAATTTTTGGTTAATTGAAGGAAAATGTTTGTATACGGAGATCATGTATATAGATCTACCATCTCTTTTAGTTGTTGTCTTGTTTTGTGTGTTTTTAAGGGTTTTTTTTTTCAAATCATAATGGTATTTATGTAAATTCCTAGGCATGTTGAGACATTTTAACTCCTTTATTCTTTTTGGTTGTCTATTACTTATGCTTTTATGTGATGATGATTACCAAATTTCTCTATTTTTTGTTGGATTAAAAAATACCACAATTTTGTTGTTGTTTTGTTATCCATTTTAATTGATCGACATTTCCAATAATCTTAATTAAGTGAACTAGGCATTGTTTTGTTATTCATTTTAAGTGGTTTATATTTCTAATAATTGCATCGAGTGAAACGAGGTGCTCTACAACCCGGTAAAGGGGAGATGTTGTAAGTGTGTCCATGTAATGTTACACATGAGTATGAGGGAGATGTTGTAACATTTGTCCAGTAACATTGCACGAGTAAAAAAAAGTAAAAAGTAATAAATTATATTATGTCGGCCATTAATAAATTCATGTCGGCTCATAAAATAAAAAATTATGGAAAGTATTTAAAAAAAACCATGTTGGCTCATAAAATAAAATATTATGAAAAATAATTAAAAAATCGATGTTTGTTTATAAAATAAAAACTTAAAACTTAAACCCGGATCTATCAATCAAGAGATATCAAATTTCTTGAATTTAAATTTTAAAAAAGAAATACACCTCAAGAAATTGGATCCCTCTTAATGCTTGATAGATACAAGTTTAAGATGGATCTAAGCTGATCTTAATCAAATGAACTAGACATTATGGCATAAAAATTTAAATTTTCTAATTAATTAAATAAATTTAAATTTATCGTTGTTTTTTTATTTGATCTTCTATTTTTTTTTTTATTTGATCTTCTATTCTTTTTTTCTTGTTACATACTTTATAACAGTCTTGATTTTCTCTAACTCCATCAGCGGCCCCATGCTCCCAATCTCTTAATCAAGTGTAATATGCCTTCTAGCATATGTAACATGATGAGCAAAAACAATACATTTTTTACATCAGCGGACCCATGCTCCCAATCTCTTTATCAAGTGAACTATGCCTTATAGCATATGGAACGTGATGAGCAAAAACAATACATTTTTTACATATTTTTGAAAAAAATAGAAATTATATATGATATGAATTTATTATTTAAAAATGGTATATAACACGAATTTATTATTTAAAAATTGTATATTCCTTACGGTTAAATATATTATATATTCCTTGTGATTGAAATGAGATGTTGTACTTTGTATTTGTTGTTGTCTTTAAATACAAGAAAATGAAATTAATTAAAGTGAATATGTATTTGTGTTTTATTTTGTCTCTTAAAATATTGATTTAATATTTGTATAGACAACTTAAATCGATTCTCAAAGAAGCGAATTTGTATTTTTAGCTAAATATGTAGTTTTTTTGGTAAGTAAGAATATATTATATTACTTAAAAAAATATATATTCATAAGTAAGAATATATTATATTACTTAAAAAAATATATATTCATAAGTACAATTCATACCTTTAGCTATGAAATCAAGTATATGATAATGTTGTGTCTACTTTCCCATATATGATCAACCAGACTCAAAACCATCTCACTTTTGTGAAGAAAGCTATTGTCATGATGCACTTATACAACTTCCATAGACTACAAAGATTAACTATAACAGTGAGGACCCTATTAGACAGGCTATTATCAATACTAACAAAATAACGATTGAACAACAAACTACTAGATATGAGAAAACAACTAAGGAACATGTAGGTTCCCCTAATTGATCCTAGGAGCAAGATGAGCAGACTGGGGTGGAGCTGCTACATTTCCTCCCATTGCCAGAGTAGGTTGGGCAGGCCGCGATGGAGCTACTACATATCCTCCCATCGACACTAGATGAGGAGCAAATCATATCCTCATTTTACTTGCAATAACATCAACCTTATGATGTATTAGGTGCCAGTATTCATTGTGGTCCTTCCACACTCGAATCGGTTCCACATCCCCCTCTTCTTTTGTTGTTCTCTCCATAATCACATGGGCAAGAATGCCCTTCATCACCCAGTAGGTAGCAACTATACGATCATAGGATTCCATTTGACCTCACGTAGAGCCTGGGTCCTGTACCCACTCCGCAAGATCATCAAACTCCTCACCCGATTGCATTTTGCTAACTTGCTCCCATAGAATCCTCCTAATTCCTTCTATGTCTTGTTGAACGGAAACTAAGATGCAAGATTTGAAGAATTGGGCTGCCTGACCAACACGTTTCTACTTGTTGGTGGCCCGAGGCGTATTGGCCACCCCTTTCCCCTTCTCTTCGTGCTTAGCCCTTCTCCCCTTGGTCTCCATCGACCTTGACCACTGGTACTCCAAATTGTTTGCAAAACACCAAAGATCTCCTCTCACAGGGATGACAATAACTAGAGTCCCAACTTTGAGATGCTCATTCCCAACTCTCGACTCTTTTCCACAATAAGTACCCATGCTTCCATAACTTTGGATAATGATGCAGACGAACTCCCCAGGATCCCAACTAAATGTCGTACCCTCATTCAATTTGCTAGCATTTTCCATCATAATTCCTTGTAACTTAGATCTCGTACTTTCACCTCTCTCGTATAGACCCATTACCTCAATCTCCTCCTGCCATCCTCTAGAACCCCCTCCCACCATTGCCATCATCTTACTGAATACCAGGCGTGAGGTAATCACCTCAATCAAGACATGAACCACCATCATTCGTAGGCACGTGGGGCATCGTGATTGTCGTGTGCTTCGTCCCTTGACACTCCATCACTTGCATCCGAGTTTCTAATATCTTGATCCACAAGGAGTTCGCATTGGTTGACCCATGTCGATCCCCAAATGATTCCAGCTTACCTTCTCTACTATTTATGTGATCATTTTATCCTTTGTTTGCTAGGAGATCAACTACCTTATTACCATTACATTTGACATGGCTGAAAGAGCAAGCCTGGATTTGGCTTAGTAAGGAAAGTAATTTCTCTAGTTTGTACTCCAAGTGCAGTGTAGTGATATCTTCGATATTTTTTTGCCATTGTGTATATTTTCTTCCATTTATAGGATTATTTTTGAGTTGCCTTCCACAATTAGTGGTGTCCAATCCTTACAAATATCCATCCTTAGCCCATGCAGGAAACCCTCCAATTTAACAACATTATTTGTTTCCCTACCTATGTATCCCATATAAACTTCCAGAATTTCTCCTTGGTGGTTTTGGAAGACCCATCCAAAACCTCTTGATCCTGGGTTCCCTTTCAAGGCACCATCAAATTTCAGTTTGAAATATCCATCTGGTTGGGAACACCATCGACTCAGGTTCAAAGCTTCAACCATCCTTAATTTTTCCAGTCCTATAAAACTTGGAGGAGACCTTACTCCCCACTTTTCCAGAATACTTCATTCTTGGTCCGAGGTCTGCCAGTATTGTTCACTCCATTGGGTTAGTCGTAGAGTCTCTTGAATATGGAGCTTGATCTTTGTCCATACTCCATTTTTTGAGTTGCACTTGTCCTAAAAAATCCACCAATTGCTTTCCTTCCAGATTTCCCAGAACAAAAATCCTGGAAATATTTGCCATATTCTATTGATAATTGGGCTTTGAAAAGGCTTATCCATCCATTCCCTTATGGAGAGGTCCGGTCTACCACAGACACAGTTCAACTTTCAGAACACCTTCGCACCTCTATCCCATAATGTTGAAGTGAATGTGAATTCATCTAGCTAATGGTCCATCTTTTCCTCTGCTTGGGCACAAATAACTCATAAGGATTGGCCAACTATCCCTCTCTTACTAAGGTTTTCCCCTATCAAGATTCGCCTTTTGACCACCAACCACAAAAGGTTTCTACCTTGGGCTAAAGATTTACCTCCCATATTTTATTCCACGCATCCTATTTCGGAAAATCTCTTTGTCCTGTCCATAGATTGTAAGATTTTTTAAAGTTAAAAAGTTCCATTTGGAGATATAGTCCCCGCCTCAGTTTGTATGGTCCCCTCTGGATTCGAATACACCATTCTTGAATGGTATTCCATAGTCTTTGGGGCTCCTCTACTTTTCAATTCTGTCGCCACCATTCCCGTGGTTTCCAACATCTAAATTCTCCTCCCCCTGAAGTTTCTAGCCAAAATTCCTTTACCTTCGTCCAACCCCGTTCTTGACAAAGACATAGAAACCCAGGGCCCCAAGAATATTATCTAGACTTGGGAGTCGTTTCCATGAGTCATGCTAGAAGTCTGCATCCTCTCCATCTCCAATTTCCCAAAAGCAATGTTCCTGAATTAATATTCTCTACTGAATAGTTGTTCACCATATATGCGATCCCGACTTCAGTTCTGAAAATCTGATTAGATCTTGCTTGTTCCAACCCCGAGCGTACTTATAGTGTCATAGTTTGGCCCATGGTTCCTCTGTACGGGTTACCCACCTCCACCATATTTTAGACCCCAATACGTTACTTTTCTTCTCTAAATCTCTTAGGCCCAAGCTGTCTTGTGATTTAGGAATACAGACATTATCCCAACTAATTAGCACCCATTTGTTTTTCTCTTGTGATCCTCCCCATATAAATTTTCTTTGCAAATTTCTTAAATCTTTAAGAATTGCCTCTGGCGCTGCCATTGCCAAAAATAAATAGATTGGCATGGACTATAGCAATGATTTCACCAGCACTAGTCTAGTTTCCAAGTCAAGGGGCCGAAACACCCAATTAGCCAACTTATGTCTCACTCGATCGAGCAAATCCGTCCATGATACCTTCCTAATGATAGAGTCATCCAAAGCGACCCCTAAATATTTGGATGGAAGGGATCTACTTTGGAATCCAAGAATGTGCAAAATGTTAAGCTGGGTTGTCCTGGGAGTGTTAAAGAAGCATACTTGAGATTTATCTTCATTGAATTCAAGTCCTGAAACATCAAAGAACATACTTAATTTTTTTCAATTGCCCATGCCTCTTGACCCAATGGATGACCCATCAACATTGTATCATCAACAAATTGTTGGTGCATCTTCCTTGTCACCCTAGGGTGAAAGCTTAGGCATTTGATTTCTTGCCTCTCCATTATTTCCTTGGTTGCTCTCCCAACCCTTCTAACAACATAATGAAAAGAAAGGGGGAGAGGGGATCCCCTTGTCTAATGCCTTGCGTTGGCTTAAAAGTAGGGGTTGGGGATCCATTTAATACAATTGAGAAGAAGGCTGAGGATGTCATATTCATGATCCAACCGATCCATGATTCCCCAAAACCAAAATCCTTTAACATATCCCTCATGAAATACCAACTTATTTTGTCATAACCTTTAGAAAGATCAAGTTTCATAAGCATTCTCAATTTCTTGGTGATTTTTAAGAAGTGTATTACTTCGTGCACTAGAATTATCCCATCCAATATTTTCCTGCCTTCCACAAAGCCTGATTGCTCCAGTGATATCAGTGTAGGGAGGAGAGGTTTCAACCTACTGGCCATGACTCCAGTTATAATTTTATAAATCACATTGCACAGTGACATCGGTCTGAATTTACCTGGAGAATTCGCTCCATCACTCTTGGGGATAAGCATTAAGAAAGTGGCATTGAAGGCCGCTAGCACTCCTCTAGATCTTCTTGAGTCTTCCACTATTCTCAAGGCCTCTTCCTTAATCATATCCCATAAGTGGTGAAAGAAATTAGTCGTGAAATTATCTATCTCATGGGATTTCCCATCTTCCATTTGTCTTATTGCTTCTTCTACTTGCTTCATTTCTATTGGCTGCAATGATATCTCATTTTTACATTAGACACCATCTATGGGATATGCTGGGTGATCCTTTCAATATCCACCGATCTATCCTACCTTGGATCCTCCAATATGTCCTTGAAGTAATTCATCAGCTTCTCTTCAATATCTTCCCGAGAGTCTACCTGTTTCCCATCCTCCTTCTTCAACCTTATAATTTTATTCCTTTGGCTATGTTGAATTGTTAATATGTGGAAGAATTTGGTCCTTGATTTATGTTTCCACAGGATCGCCTCCTAGGCCTCCCTAGATTCAAGTTGTTTTAGGATATTCGTTTCCTGCACCTGAAGTTCTTATGTATACCCATTTTGCATACCAACTAATTGGATCTCTTCCATTTGGATTTTTAGTCTTCTTTTTATCTTGGAAGATATTCCCAAATTCTTCTTTGTTCCATATTCGTAATTTTCCTTTAATAGCTTTTAATTTATGTTGAAAGTGGTACATAATTAGTCCCCAAGGTAGTTCCAATTTCTTTCACCATTGTTGCACCATTGGCTTGAATTCCTGGTGGCCTAGTCAGAACTGCTCAAACCAAAAAGGTTTTCTAACATGGGAGCTAATCCCACTCTAGCACATATTAACAGGCCAATGGTCCGATCCTACCGAAGGAAGCACCAAAGATGGTAATTACCCCCCTTCTATTAAAATAGATTCGGAAAGCAGAAACCTATCTAGTCGTGAGGCCACATCATGATCCCTACTTCTTTTGTTGTTCCAAGTACAAATCCCATTTCCTAGCTCTACATCTACTAACTTCAAGTTCTCTATGAAATTCCCAAAATCTTGGTTTGTCATATCCAATTGCCTCCTTCCTCCCTTTATTTTCGCCAAGGAGGTAATCATATTAAAATATATTCCTTGTTTGTTCTCTACCCATCTACTTATTCCTTCAAGAGATTCTAAAAATTCCAGCTTTTGCCATTGTAAGTTGGGGCCATAGACATTTAATATCACCCCACAAACGTTGTTCCCACAATCTGAAACTCTGTTGTAAAGGCCCTAGAAGTAGCTAAGAATTTCGATAAACATACCTCTTCGAGGTGATCCAGATTTATGTGGGACGAAATAAAAGAGCATATACAGAATCAAATACAGA
This sequence comes from Larix kaempferi, assembly GCA_027924585.1. Taxonomy (NCBI): domain Eukaryota; kingdom Viridiplantae; phylum Streptophyta; class Pinopsida; order Pinales; family Pinaceae; genus Larix; species Larix kaempferi. The sequence continues at coordinate 2,992,311 of BSBM01000238.1, read as the reverse complement.
GATATATTGCAAAGTACACAGCGATACAGTGAACACGTATTCTATTAAATAGCGGAAATAGAACAGATTGTAAAATACAACAGCTAGAATGGTAGTAGCTATCTCTAAGAAGAGATGTGGCTGTTGTGCTCATTCGTGCCAAGATGAATACAATGAGGCTCTAAAGGTCTTTTAATAATACCCAAAATCCAAAACCCTAATCCCGGAAGATGAAAAGCCAACAGTTTTGTGGACCCTGTTTTGGGTAGTTTGGTGTATCAACTTCCGAGGGTGTAACTTTGGCATACGATCTCCGTTTGGGGTGCATGATAGCTCTTTGGAAAGATGTATCCGAGTTCTACACTGAAATACATGAATGAGGACATTCACCTAGAAATATTGCCCCAAAAATTCGTTTAGGGCCTCAAAATGGCTCTGGAAGTTCATGACCCGAAAAACTGCTAAAAATAGTAAATTACCAAAATTGTCAGAAGACTGTTTTGAGCCAGTTGGAAGAGGTGGGCCACCACCGATATCCACCTGGATCACAGGGTTCCATAGTATTTCCAAACCTCCTGCAGGTCCATTCCCATCAATCGCTATTTCCTCACTTCCCTTCCATGCTCTTCTACCTATTTCCCTGATAATATCTTCTGGGTATCTGGTTTCTTGAAGCAACATTACCATCGACTTTTATTTCCTCATCTTATTTCTTAGGATTCTGATTTTTTGAGTGTTGTTTGACCCCTTTATATTCCATGAGATAATTTTCATTGAGAACCGTTTCTTACCTCTGAGAGAGTAGATTTGATTGCGGGGTATTGGCCCGATTCCACCAATTTGATCCCAACCTCTGCGATCCTATGCTTGTTACTCTTCCTCCCTTGTTTTTCTTCAGTGTTTGCAAACTTGCGTTTATTCTCCTTTAGTATCTCAAGAGCTATCCCTAATTGAGGGGATGCCTTCACCCGCAACATAGCCTCCTGAAGAAGTTCTTGTTGTCTAAAGGGTACGTACCCTTTGCCTCTATCTGAGCAATTTTTTTCAATTCCTTATAGATCTAGCTCTCCCAAGTCCATATCTTATCCTTCCTCTTTTGTCATAATCACATCCTCTTCAACTTGCACCCCTAGATCTAGCTTCCCTCCTTCCTGACTATGGCTATCCTTCGAATCTTGTTGCTTATCCTCTTTTCCTTGATTAAGCTTTGTGACCATTGGATATTTTTCATTGTTGTGAATGTAATTCAAGGCTTCAAAGCTATTCGATATCTAGGGTTTTTAAGAGGGTTCAGAATCTGCCTGGTGCCTCCCCTACCTCCTGCAATGGACCACTTTAGTAAATACTTCTTCATCCTTTTCTACCTGGTTCTTCTGCGGTGGGGAGGAACATTTAGCGGGAAATCCCTAAACAGATGACCATATTCATGACACTTTGTGCACCAGAAAGGAATATGTTCATAATTAAGGGTCTGCACCCAATCTTCATCATTCCATGTCAGATTGATATCCTCTGAGAGTTCTTTAGAAATATCTATGTATAAGTATATCCGAGCATACAAAGTATACCTCACTATTTTGGTTTGTTTTGAGATTTTTACGAAGTCGCCTAGAGAGTTTCCGATATACTGCAAGATATTGGCTCCCAATACTCCCTTGGAAGATAGTACATCTTTATCCAGAATGGAGCAATCCTCAAATCCTCTTTATCTGAACTAAACCTTTCTTTACATTGCTGAAGAAATAACCCAGCAGAATAAAAGAAATATGCCCCCCCATCAAAGATCCCGTCTCGGTATTCCTAATTAAAGAAAATAATCGTAAAGAAACCTTTTGATCCCAACTACAGGTTGTAATGTCCTTTTGGTTTATAGGTAACCTTGATCCACCTAACAAGGTCCTTCTCTTTGGTCCAGATCCCCACAAATTTTCCAATTAGAGTTTGTTCCTTCATGTTTTCGATCCTTTTGTGAAGCTTATCAGATTTGATTTGGAATGACGAGATTTGAGACGTTATGGGGAGGCATTGTCCCGTATTTCGTCTGCTCCCTCCCGCCACCCGAATCCCTTCCTTATTTCCAAAACCCTCTCCTCCCATTCTTGCGCCTTCCTCATATCTAGTTATTTCATTCCCATCCCTTGTGTGCTCCAGTGGGGAGGGGGCATAACCCCCCTACAATCTCACCATTCTGTTCCCACGTTCAGAATCATCGCTTAGACCTCGGATCCGCCTACTGAAATGAATTCAAGATTCATGAAAACTTCTTCTCAAAAAACCCTAGCCTTGTCCACATCCCCCCGATCTTAGGTAAATATACTTATTATATATGAGAGAATGCGTTTTCCTTTATGCATTCAATTTAATTTAATAATGTTTCAACAACTTAAATTTGATTCAAATAAGTGAATCTAGTGAATCTGTATTTCATAAATGTGTCCATGTTTCTTGTATGTGAGAGAATGTATTATTATTTACCTGAGATAAGAGAATATAGTAATTGCTTTGGCATCAAACTTAATTGACTTTACACCGATTCAATTTCAATTTCGTTTTTTCTTAGATTTTACATTGGATCATTTAAAATTTGAAAATTTTATCATGTAAAATATATATTTAAATTAAAGTAACTAATTTGATCATCGCCTTGTAGGTTATGTTAAAAAACTAAAACTAAAATAAAAATGAACTCCTCCATAATTAAGTATGGTCACTTAGCCATAATGCTTGTATAGTTATATCATTAATCATTCAATGCATAATTAATCACATCCTTCCACTAATTTATCTCAACTGTTGGATTGAATTCACAATTGGTGGACCCAATCCACAATCTATAAATTTATTATAAAAAAATACAACTTATCTATAATGAAGTATGGTCGCTTGCCATAAATACTGTATTATTAATCATTAATGTCATCCTTTCCCTAATATATGTCAAAGTGTTGGATTATCAACTGAATTGCTAATCATTCAAAGCAATCCTTTCTCTGCAAACCATTGCAAACCATTGGATCATGATTGAATCAATAGTCTAGTTTGAAATATGGTCACCATAATGGTTGTAATCATTCAATGCATGAAAGTTGATGAACCTATGTTTACTCTAACCTCCTCGATAAATAATCAATGCAACTTCCACAAGTGACTCAATACATAAGCTTGCAAAGTATGAGTGTGAACATTGCTCATAAGACTGATATTAAGATTTTTAAAGTCTCAAACATCAAAGGTGAGGAAATTTTTGGTATCACACACCCACGCCCTCAATTAGTTGGAGAGTCCATGCTTTTACCTCTAAAAAAGTGGTATAGTTTCTCACACGGACAAACTCATTTTGCTTATAATCCATGATTTTAACTTCTCCCTCAGATAGTTGGAGACCCTTGTGTAAGTCACACTCACTCCTTCTATTGTCTCAACTTCACTCCAGCTTTGTGAATTTTGTGTTGTGTTTGAATGTTATATCTTGCCCAGGAGTTGACTTCTCCACATTGTCTTATATACACTTTTTCGAACTTCTGCTTGTGACTAAGGTTTTCATCCTTCACAACAAAAAGGTCCCTATGCCAATAATGTGAAGGCTTTGCCTCCATCTCCTTGTGGTTCATTTTTGTTGGCATTGTGCTTAGCCACAACCATAATGTTTCCCAGCTTGTAAAAAATATCCATGAAAAGAATAAGAGAGAGGAAGCAAGAATGAAACTATGAAAGGTAAAATAGTTTCACATAAACCTTATCAATAACCCTAATAGAGGTGAGGAATAAAATAAATAAATTTGTTTCATGGTTTCTTGTAGGCACTATTAAGCTAGAAAATGTCAAGGATCCATTTGAGTTTTTTCTTAGCAACCGAGAAAGGGATTCTAGGTGTCCCCATCTGTAATTGTGTCATGACTATGTGTCCAACAATGTGAGTTGTAGACATAGTAAGGGAGCACTACTTGAAATCTCTCAAATAAAAATTAGTTAATAAGTTTGTAATGCATGGAAAATACAAATAAAATATGAACTTCCCAACACATGTAATCTAAAGAGGAATCAACTTGCCAACATTTTGGCCATGCTTTATGGCTCACCATGTAACTCACAACAACACTATGAACTAATCGAGAATTAATGTCATGTATGGGACATATCTAGTATTTTAGTTACTGTGTTACAAGCACCTCTCGTGAAATAGTAGGAGAAATAAAATGCAAAATCTTTTTAATTGTTATGTTGACCCTACTAGACCCATTATAAATCCCATAGTTTGTGTTGGAGAAAAGAGGTATTTTCTTTCATCCCTTTTTCCCTAAAAAAAACTTAATTTTATTTTCAAATAGAAACCAAATTGCAATCCTCATATCCTTGTTTGAGCAATGCAATAAATATGAATGTTCACCAATCCAATCCCCAAATGTTTTAAATCATATACTTTAGCTTTATACTTTCTCAATATTATGAGCCTCAAAGTTTTGACCGACATATTACATTGCATTTCCCACCCATGGGCACACCAAAAAGACTGAACACAAAAAAACCATTTAAACAAAAATACATGCTAATTTTTCAAAAGTGTCATTAAAAATCAATAAGAGGGTAGGTCTTTGTGTTGACCGTGTCCTCTCGGTGTTCCTCTTCGATAACCTGTAGCAGAATACTAGTAGTGCCATCCTTTGACAACTTATCGGCTTGTGCATTTAGTTCCATGTAGATATGTGTATTTTTCTTTCATCTTATCAATTTTGTTTCCTTATTAATAGGTAGAGGCTAGCTAGCCTTGTAAGGTTATGGGTCATCCAGGTATACTAAAGAGAAATAATTTGTCAAGGTTGAACTCAAGATATCGGATTTTTCCTTAAGACAACTCTGATTCATATTCCATTACTGGTAAATGGATAATTTTAGAAGTATTAAGTCTATAGTAAACTATGGACGAACGATTCTATATTAAGAAGGTGTTCTTAAGATTTGGGATCTTTATTGCTCTTTGGACCACATACTTATAATTTCAATGTCATTTCGGATTTGGGGTTTGATTAGTTTACTTGTTTTTCTATTCACATTCCAGCAAGAGTTACTCTTATAGTCCAAGTTCTTAGTAGTTCATATATCATGGCTATTGTGACCCTTAAAATAAGCCCTCACCTACTATATACATGGAGTGTGTGTTTTTTGTCGGAGATGAGTGCAATAAAACCCAACCAAATATTATACAAAAGACCATAAAATTAGAGCGAGAATAATCAACTACCTTAATGCATTCAGTGCTACAATAAGGTCTGAATGAACATTCACAAATACATCTTCAACATACTTAGAATTTCAATGTCATTTTACAGATTTGGGGTTTGATTAGTTTACTTGTTTTTCTATTTACATTATAGAAAGAGTTATCCTTATAGTCCAAGTTCTTAGTAGTTCATATCTCATGGCTATTGTGACCCTTAAAATAATCCCTCACCTACTATATATGTGGAGTGTTTTTTTTTGGTGGAGACGAGTGCAATAAAACCCAACCAAATATTATACAAAAGAACATAAAATTACAATGAGAATAATCAACTACCTCAATGCAATTAGTGCCGCAATAAGGTGTAGATAAACATTCAAAAATACATCTCGGGCTTCTTTAATAGGAAAATAATCCTTTCCCTTTGTTTGGAAACTTACCACAACAAAGATTAATTTATGAAAAACATGGATAGATCCTATAGTTTGTTTTTAGATGCAAACTCTTTAGTGATTATAGTATTGAGAATTGAGGTGCAAATAACCAAGTATTCTAAATCTATGAAGAACCTGCAACAATTAATTAATGAAAATACACGAGATAACATAAATAACAGAACTTATAATCGCTTTTATTGATCGTAGGCCACTTCGAGGGGGCAACCTCCTTTGAGCAAGCTCAATACAAATAACTTCACGGTACCTTCATTGGTCTCAACACAAACTTATATACTAAGTCTAGGCGCTAATACCATGGGTCAATACCAAGTGTCAATACAAAACATGGGCCAATACAAACTATGGATCAACAATTACTACGACACGACTTACAAAGCATATGCGTCCAACAACAATAAGACAAACTATGGATCAACAAATATTATGGGACGACTTACAAAGCATATGCGTCCAACAACAATATACTAACAAAGTAAATAGAAGGGTTGACATGGGTTCCTAACATCCCCTCTCCCTTAGAAAAATCTTTGTCCTCAAAGCTTTAGATGTGGAAATTGATGTAGAATCTGAAGGAGTGGTTCCCCTGTAGCATCATCGGGTTGCATTCCGGGCCACTGACGCCTTGTGAATTTCAGGGAGGGTTGCTTGGAAGGCTGTAGACGAAGAAGAACCATATCAGCTGCGTGAAAAGTTCGCTCAGAATGGTGTTGATCGGCTTGTTGTTTCAGTCGAATTCTTGCCATGTGAAGATTGTCCTGCGGAATGAGAAGAATCTGATCGCGGTATCGAAGAACCAAGTCAATTGCTTGAACTGGGGAGCTGCTAAGGGTGCATGGAAGAAGAATTGGCGGTGCCTATCCATAGACTACTTCATATGGTATCCTTTTAGATGTGGTATTGTACCACTGGAGTGCTTCCAGGAAATCCATAGAAATAGTTGTCCAAATCTATGTAGGGATGGGCAAGGGTTCGAGCAGTCCCGAAAGGAGTGTCGTTTCACCCTTGTTGACCTGGAAAGTATCACAGTCAACCACCATTTGTTGAATTGTCATTTTCAGTCCCTGACAAAAGAAGTTACATTGTTCCCGGTCATACATTTTGGGGAACCCATAGTGCCCTGCTGATGAAGAACAATGGAGTTCATAGAAGAGATTGCCCTGTTGAAAAGATTGCAACCAATTTGGAACAAGTAGAGAAATAGTTGTAAGAGAAACTGGGTTATCAAATGTGCGAGAAGGAGCATCTACCACCATATTGTCCTTACCCTTCTTGTAAGTGATCGCATAGGCATAACCCATGAGTTGGATAACCCATTTCAGGTGTGTTGGGGAGGAGACCCATTGTTCCAGGAAATTTTCTAGACTCTGGAGATCAGTCTTGATGCAAAAATAATTCCCTAATAGGTATGGCTGCCACTTTTGTACTGCATGCAAAATAGCCATAATTTCCTGCTGAGATGTAGATGCGGCTAAATTCTTACCGGAAAGGTCTCTTGAAGGCGACAAGCCCACTGGTTTAGCAAGGACACCTGCATATCTATCCAAGGAAGTAGGGGAGACCATTGATGGGTGCATCTGAATGGAATGGAGTTGAGTGATGACACCATGTGAATTCTTCTTAAGGATCTTTTCCAGGCAATGTGAACTGATGATGTGGAGAGACCCTTGTTGTAAGCCCTTAAATTTGTGTTGTTTCCCATTGATTGAAAACTGCATCCAAAGTTCAGCAAAATCCCATAATATGGGGCCAAGTGCGCGTAACCATTGAATGCCCAAAATCATATCACATCTGCCTAGGGACAAAGCAAACATGTCAGAGCGCAGGTTATAATCTTCCAGAGAGATAGGGACATTGTGACACTTCCCCTTGCAAGGTAAGGTGCCCCCATTGGAAATCATGACTTCAAAGTTGGAGCAAGGATGAACAAAACAATCAGCATGTTTGGCGATCCGAGGGTTAATGAAGTTATGAGTGCTACCAGAATCAATGAGTATTGTAAGAGGAAGCTTCTTGAAGTAACCCCTGACCCGCATTGTTTGGGGGGTGGTGATGCCGGATAAAGCATGGAGAGATATATCTGGGTGTTCATCCTGAGATGGGGGGTCAATAGGCGGCTCCTGAATGTCGTCCTGATCATCCATTGTATCTAGAGTTTCTTCACCAATTGTAGAGGCAGGCGGAGAATCCATATCCAAGAGATAGAGCTTTTGTTGAACACATCTATGTCCTCGAGTGAATTTCTCATCACAATTATAACAAAGCCCTTTGTCTCTGCATGCCTGCATCTTTGTTTTAGACAAATGCTTGATAGGAGTTGGTCGAGGAGCTGGTGGGATGGGAGGTCATTGAGAACCCATATTTCGAAAGCGAACAAAAGTGGGTTTGGAGCACTGTTGGGATGCAATCTTGTCTTCTGCCAACTTAGCCAAACCTAGGACTTCCACCATTGTGTTGGGACATAACATTTTAACCTATGGCCGGATTTCATCCTTAAGACCACTGATAAAACAACTCCTATAGAATTCATCAGACAATCCTTCTGTGTGATTGGCTAGTTTCTCAAATTTTGTCTGATACTGTCTCAAAGTGCCACTTTGACGAATTTTAGTGAGTGCTCCGGTGAAGTCATCAAAAGCACTAGGACCAAATCATTGCAAAAGGAGTTAGCAAAAATCTGTCTATTTTGGCTCGTCATGAGCCTTGATGTACCAACGGTACCATTGAAGGGATTCCTGTTCCAAATGAAAGGATGCAAGTGGAACTTTTTGGACATCAAAATTATTATGCAGACTGAAATACAGCTCTGGACGATAGATCCATCCAGTCGGATCAGTACCATTGAAGCAAGGAAATTCAAGCTTCGGACCACGGAAATTGTTGGAAGAAGAGAACCCATCGGCTGTAGAAGATTCTTGCTGTCGGTTATTGTTCATGGCTGAATGCTGAAGATGGAGGCTGAGAAATTTTTCATCCAGATCTTGGAGTTTGGTTTGTGGTTTTTTTGCTCCTGTGCGGGTGACAATCATAACCAGGAGTTTTTTTTTTTTGGAATGGATAGAAAAACACAAACAAAAGCTTATTTAATAAAGGAAAATTTGGATTTGGGAAAAACTCGGAGGGGTAATTGGGGTGTGACTAGATTTTGGACACTTTCCGATCGAAAGGGAAACAACAAATGGGGATTTTAGAAGCGGGGTGAAAGAATGAGAAAATTTGTCAAAAAGGGACAAAGAAGTAGAAATAGGGAATGAACATGGTGTCAAAATTTGGAGGCAAGTGGGTGAAAATTGAAGAAGTTATGGCAAACCCTAAAAATAGACAAATGTGGGATTTCTAGCTTTCAAAAGTGGAATTTGGGATAGGGTCCTCAGGAATGAAATATGTAGAATGGGATTGCAGGGGTGTTAAAAGTTTTTTTTTTTTCCAGAATGGATCGGAAACGACGGGATCTGGAACGGCTCAGAATGGATCAGAAACGACTGGATCTAAAACGACTTTTAGAATGGATCTAAACTAGCTTTCAGAATGGATCTGCAACGACGCGGAAGTGAGCGGCAACAGATGGATCTGCAATGGCGTGGAAGTGATCGACAACAGTTCAGCTGAAAATAGATATGGACCCCAGGTATGCTTGGATTCCTATCGGTTCAGGGGATTCACTCGGCTACCAATGCTGTCTAACGGCTTGCATATTGGGGCAGTACCCCTCACTCCACGGCTCAGGTAAAACTGATAACCGCTTTGCCACAAACGACAGCTCTTGGTTTACCTCATGGGTGGGATCTAGTCAATCAGGTAGGGGTCGTTGCCCTTTTCTCTGGCAGGTCCTCTCAATGGGCCAGCTACTTTGGGGTTCCCGTTGTACTCCTCACAATTAGTTTTAGGGCTTATGCCCAAATACTTCCCATAGTTAAGCGGATAGGGATTAGTCCCGGATCCGAAGCTGTAACAGATGCGAAAATTTTTTTTGGCAGAAATTTCACCCAACGAGCCCATGAAAGTGCTCTAATACCAGATGTGAAGAACCCGCAACAATTAATTAATGAAAATACACGAGATAACAGAAATAACAGAACTCATAATCGCTTTTATTGATCGCAGGCCACTTCGAGGGGGCAACCTCCTTTGAGCAAGCTCAATACAAATAACTTCATGGTACCTTCATTGGTCTCAAAACAAACTTATATACTAAGTCTAGGCGCCAATACCATGGGTCAATACCATGTGTCAATACAAACCATGGGCCAATACAAACTATGGATCAACAATTACTACGGGACGACTTACAACGCATATGCGTCCAACAACAATAAGACAAACTATGGATCAACAAATACTACGGGACGACTTACAAAGCATATGCGTCCAACAACAATATACTAACAAAGTAAATAGAAGGGTTGAATGGGTTCCTAACAAAATCACTAATGAGATTTATAATTTATTCCTCGTTGTTGTCATGTCCATGAACATAATCCAATGTTAAGATCTATCTAATTTTAAAATCATAAACACATAGGCTCTTCCCTCCTTGCAGAATTAAATGATCGAGGATATGAATGAATTGTTAGATTTCCCTTATTCGTAAATGAATAGGATTTTTGTCATGCTAAAGGAAATTTCATAACCATTATATTATAGAGTCATTGTCACCTCCATAAAGCTCTGCGATTTGGATGGCATCCTTATAGTTGTTGTCAAAGGCTAGATTGTATATCTCTTAAATCCATTCTATATACACTACAAGGAAGACACTTTCTAGTGGAGGTTTTTGTGGACCTTGCACAAAAACTAAATGAATTCGTCCCTTTATACTAGAGGACGCTAGTGGATGTGGGCAGGTAGAGGTTTTAGAAGAGGTTTTTGAATTAGTGCGCTAAAATGTCAAACACACACCGATGTATTTTACAAAAAAATGCACCAGTGCATCACAAATGTGAGAGCATTGATGTAATAGTGCACCCATTTGTGATGTGCACCGTTATATTCATACACACTAGATCGCCAACCTAAAACATGCATCGGTGTGCATACGTGAGGAAAAGGCACCGATTCTTTATACAACATAGATCGATACATTTTTAGAAAATTTGACGGTGCATGATGAGGAAAGAGATGCATAGGTGCGGGATAACCTATATACCATTGACCAAATAACAAAAAATGAATAGAAAGAATGTATGGTGCTCCACATCTAGATAAACGCACCGATGCGCCTCTTTAAAAAAGCACCGGTATGGAAATATTTTGATTTTTTTTTAATAAATATATTTATTTTATCTTCTCGTCAAGCCATTATGGTGCATCTAAATGAAATAGATGCACCGTGCGTGCAATGTTGCAATGCATTGAACTTGGATTTTTTTTTTGGTCATATAATCGTTACAACTTCGCGGTGCAGTAGATATAACCATACGCACTGGTGCGTAAAAATATACCACACATCGAATGGTATGTGGAAAAATTTAAAAACAAAAAGCAAAAAATCCTAGGCGATGCATAAAAATACCACAAGCACACTGGCGCATATCTGAAAAATGCGCATTGTTGTAGCACGATATTGGGCGCACCAGAACAGTGTTAAATAAAATTAACAAACAACACTGACATGCCAGTTTTGTCATTTTCTCAGTGCTGGAGACCACCTTGGCCCACCAAGAACCAATGCTACTCTTGGACACCAATGCTGCTCATACTTGGTGTGCCATGTTGGATTTCTCCCATGATTTCATTGGTCATTGGAGTTAGGAATCTTCCATGTGGTTTGAAAGTTTCGTTTCTTCTATACGTGGAAACCATGCCAAGCAAACAAGAGTTCAAGTATTTTGTTCATTACTCATCATTTAATTTTCTATTGGATTAAAAATTCAAATTTTCTTTCAGTTGTGTTTTTTTCAATTTTTGTTTATATTTGCATGGTGCGGGTTGTCTGTTCGGCTCACATTGGCTTTGATACATTGATGATATGTGTTTTAACACATGGTGCACTGGCAATAGGTGTCACTTATTAACCATTGATGCACGAGGGATGGTGCACTTTAATAAACCTAACACATTGAGTTAGGATGTGTGAGAATAAAAAATAATGCACCGCTAGAATTCACTTATAAAAAACTTTAAAAATTCGTGGTGCACTCTAAATATCTATACACACCATTTTTGGTGCCTTGCCGTAAACATGACATACCGCTCACATTTTATAAACCCATACATAAACTACCTTTCAACCAAAAAATTAACATATACATGGTGCTATATAAAACTTCGGACACACCATTGACAGTGCATTACTATGACTAATGCAAATTGTAGAAGTTTTTTGAAAACACTTGAATAAATTTTAACACCCAAACAATAAAAATACTTTTTATGCCATACCGGTGCTGATGGTATATACATACGCACTGATGCTTTGTTTTTATACGGATGCACCAATGCGTACTAATATATAAAGCACCGAGTGATCTATATTTGAAAAATGATTTCATTTAATCAGTGCACTTCAAATATATACGCACACCAGACACGATACATGTTGTTTCGTAGGGCATAAAATTTTATTTTGAAAACATTGTAATTAAACGACGCACTTTAAATATTCTCCTGCACCGGTTTTGGTGCATGTTTTTGGTAGGCCCGAAGTTCCATATTTAAAAAATATATATTTAAGCAATGCACTTTAAATGTTGTCAAGTATTGAGGCCGGTGCGTGATTGTTTTTTTGGGCGCATTGATACACTTTAAAAATATTTTTGACAAAAAACTTTATTGCCTGCTTTTGATAAATGTAAATGTACTTTAGTAAAAAATTATGTTTTACTTATGTATATATCTCTCTATCTATATGTTTATGACAAAAGTTATATGTGTTTAATCAGAGATAGGAGCAATGAGGGCACCAACAAGAACGACAACAACGCCAAGACTACTACAATGTTGTATGTGAGTGGGAGCTCAAAGATAGGTAGAGGGATTCTCTCCCTCGAACTATCACCCCACACAGCAGAGAACTCCTATGCTAGGTTGGCCTCCAAAAGTATAATGAGGAGGCTATGTTGTCGAGGGGGGCTTTAACAATAGTTGATGCAGTTGATTCATCATTGGAATTAGCGAAGATATGCATTTAGGGTGGGTCCTGATCTATGGTCCATCCCACAAAGGAGGACATCTATTTCATCACAAGATTATCTAGGAGAGGGGATGATTTTCCCCATTTCCCGATGTCCCACCGGGAGTTGTAGTATCCATTCAGATGACATATGTATTGAGATATGTCAGTGATGATGCCACTATTCTTGGTGAATTTTGGGTATACAACGACCGGCTTTGGATATATTCAAGTTTTGTGCATAGGAGGTTAGGCGCCTCTCGCTTTTTGTCATGATAATATCCCATGTCACGACTGTTGGGAAACTCGTTAGTTTCCCATTATTATATTATGTTGATTCTTTACTACAGAGACCTAGATGCATCATGTGGTATTCCATTTTTTGGGGGCAGTTCTGTTTTTCTATGGATCGTTGTCGTGCTATGTTAGGACAATCTTCCAATTTGCTTCAGATTTGTTTTCATTATTTTTTTGAGAGGTTTTTGGTCACTCGACCCTCACTCTGCAACCATCCTCCTAGGTCGATGACTGAGGTGCGTATGTGCATATAACAATCCACAAAAAGCAACAGAAGGTTGCAGAGCCACCGATTTCAAAGGCTGAGACCACCGTCCAGGTGATAGGGCCGCCATCAGAAAGTTCTCCACTGCACCGAGGGCATCCAACCATTTTCGTCTCCCCTCGACAATGTGACTGCTGCCGCTACCCAAAGACAGGAATTCGTTGTGAACTGTGGGGCTCACCCGCCGTCGTGCAGTCGCTGATGCCTCGTCATGGAGCACGCTTCCAAGCCATCCACCTTAGATCAAACCGCCATCGCCGCCACTGGAAAGCAGGAGGAGCTTGCTGCGCAATGGGTCTCCGCGCTAAAACTCTGCCGCCACTCTGTTTGCAGGTGGTTTGTTGATGATCGTCGTCGATCGTCCATGTCGAGGTAGTCTCAGAGGTAGGAGGGGATGGAGGCCATGGAAGGATCCATGTCCGTTGTGTTTCAAACAATACCGACGCTCAAAACGAGTGCAGAGCCGTCGCCTCGAAACCCTAAACCTCGACCAAGATGGAGCATCCCATGGTCACTATGCATCTAATGGCGTTTATTTGGACACAATCAGAACACTCTGTCAAAATATATTTGTTGATAAGCTAGCACACAACACTAAAAGTACTATAGTCCTTCTCCAAAAATCCATTGGGTGAATAAATCAACATGAACATGTGTGCCAATGAAGGGTTGTGCTCCATCAAATTAGTGTTGTACCATGTAAAAGTAAGTTGTATCTCCTACAGAATTCCCACCATGGTTCCAATATGAGAATAAAACGTTAGGCTCAATCTAGGTGTACCACCACCAAGGGACTAGTGTATCACCAACACCACAAGAAATGAACATAAAAATGTGCTAACTCCTAGTGATACATCAAGTATGTCCCCACTATACATTTAACAAAAAGGGACCATATGGAAACATCCCCTCCTATAGATAAACCAATATCATAATATCATCATGCATAATCATTAGGATGCTCCAAGAATAATATGAAGCCATGCCACAACCTCATATCACCATTATCCAATCCCTTGGGGGCTAAAACAATCATACATGAATTGAAGTGTAGTAATATTTAGACATGATGAACAAGTATACTAATACAACGCCATTATGGGGTAGCCATGCTCCATAATCATCAACTGTATCCCAAGAGGGTGATCCATAAATCAAAGGAATGCAACATAAAGAATACCAATACAAGATCCATGATCATGCCAATCCATCCCCCAACCCATCGAAAACTCCATGGGTACCATGTTGCAAATAATATATTATGATGGAAATCACTAGAATTAACTATGTGTACTATGAGGGGTAACGTATGGGAAGGTCAAAATAAGTGGTCTCTTAAGCATACTGCATCTTGTATGTAAAGATCAAAATAAAAAATTGAAACCTTAGACACATGTAGTAATAGTCTAAAAATCTAAATATTATGAGGGGTGAGCAAAAGGAAAGTCAAATATTCAAAAGACTTGGAAGGACAAGAAAAGAGATAAGTAAGATAGAAAGAAAAAATGTTTCAACCTATTTTTTTAGAAATAATCCAAGTTGTTTTTTTTGCTAAAACTCCAGTTCAAAGTGGGACAAAGCCAATAGACTCCATGGGAATTGGGGCTATGGAGAGGAGCATATGTCTAAAGTTTGTATGCATAGAAAATACAGAGAGAAGACTATCCATGAAACTCAAGATGATATTGTTGTGATTGGTGTGACACAAACCATTCCCCCAAACTATGTTGCATTGGAAGACCGCTAAGCATATCATCAGTCAACCATGGTCAAAATTACATTGCAAAGTAATCTATTTCAATTTTAATTTATCCAAGGTAAATTCATAGTTGCCACTTCTTAACTTGTTGAAAGTTGTATTTCTTAAGGTAGAGTAAACATAACAAGCCTTAGTTGATCCAATTAGCTACCAAACCAAGAGAAAAGTAAGTGGGATGATAGATAATAGTCCATTAGAGGTGAATATATTGAAGAGATGAATATCTTTCACCTTGACTCATATGATGTTCTTATTGGATTAGATTGGTTGGTGCTACAACATGCCAATCTCGACTACTAAAACTAGGCATTTGATTGCATTGATACTGAAGGGATCCCAAGGATTGTAAAAGGTATTCCAAGAAAAATTTCCATAAAACACATTTAGACTTTCCATTGAAGAAATGATTTAACAAGAAGTGTGAATTCTAATCAACTCATGTGTTAGAACCAACAAAGTGCAAAGGTCCAAATCTTGCTGGTTTTCTTGTCTTGTAGGATTGGATGAAGTACTTGGAATTCTTGCAAAAAGGGCGTTGATTTCTCAATTGACCTTGTACCTAAAGTTTCAATTGTGTCTAAGACCCCTTAAATTATGTGTACTCTAGAATTATTGAAGCTGAAAATGTAATTACAGGATTTGTTAGACAAAGAATATGTTTGCTTAATATTTCCCCCTTAGGAAACACAATTCTTGTTTGTGAAAAGAAAGATGGGACACTTGGGATTTGTATCAATTATAGGCATCTAAATGAATCCAACATTAAACATAATACCCTCTATCCAAAATAAATGATGTATTCAACCAAATGGGAGGAACACATTTACTCTAAAGATTGACTTGAGGTTGGGTTATCATGAAGCCTAAATCAAGGATGAATACATATACATAATGGCATTTAGGACAATATATGGGCACTAAAGTTTGTAGTGGTGCCCTCTAGTTTAATAAATGCACTAGCTACATTTATGTGTCTTATGAATAATGTCTTTCACTAGTTTTTGTATAGTTTGTCAATGTCTTCCTTAACAAGATATTGATATATTCTAAATCAAAAGAGGAACATGGACACTTGTAGTTAGTTTTGCAAATGTTGAGAGAGCACCAACTAGATGTCAAAATAAGCATGTTTTTTATTATCAAAAGTAGATTTAGTATCGTTTTGTCATGTCCCCAAATTTTGCATTGGATCACAATAGCCTAAGCCGCTTGGCTATGTTATTGATAGTTTGTCAAATTGGTGCTAAGGGTCAAATAATTGCCAATAATGATGTCCAAGTTACTAATAGTGAAAAAATTAGAGCCAAATGGAAAAGGTGGGTCACATGAAGAGAAAATTTCCAATTCAAAGTTTGTAATGTCCCCATCCAAATAAATTATCATGGAGGAAAAATTCCACTAACCTACTAGTTCTCTAGGTTGGGGTGGAAGCATCAAAATTTGGAATAGGGGAGCTACAAGACCTAAAATGACCTTAGAATTACAAATTCACATTAAATGGGCCAAATAAACAATACTAAAGAGGAAAATGAGGTGGAATTTGATCATGAGGGCGCATGAGAGGGTGTGGGACCCACATGTGGCAAGATTCCCCACTACACTTGGCATCATTCTCACACAAATTCGAGTTCAAGGTGAAGGGTAACGTACTTGGGCTAGATAAAGAGGCAATATTCATGGAAAGAAACATGGAGGCTCGACTTGGAGTGGAAGAGTAACTCCCAATGAAGAGGAAGAAGCATAATAGACAAATTGTGACACTTGTGACAAGATTCCATGGCATCCATGACAACAATGATGAAGGAATCTATGACAAATATGAAAAATTCAGACCTGATGGCATACCTATGAAAAATATGAAATATCAGGGCTAAAAATAGCCACCAAGAGGGCTCATAGAGGGAGTTATGGTCAACCAAGATTCCCAATTCAAATTGGGGAAAGAGGAGTGCAAGAATGAGGAGGACAAGCATCTCATGAAGGAATCAATCACTAACTCGAGTTGGGTGAGTGTCTTGGAGGGAAATTTGACCTCATGATTCCACATGAATTTAATAAAAAGGGAGTATGAAAAAGGAGAGCATCTTTTGGGATCATTTTTGTTTTTCACTTTTGGAGAGCTTAGCTTGTCCATGCATTGTGGGTGTTTACCTTCCTTGTTATTGAACCAATTTCGAAGGTGAAAGATTCTTGTCCAAGTTGGTTGGATGAGATGCCATTCATACCTCTTATCAAAGCTTAATGAAGGTTTAAGTTTGCAGGTTCAAGTCCCTTTGCAGTTGGAGTTCATCTCTTATGTCTTTCTCCACTATCTTTTCTTACATTCTCTTCTCAATGTCTATGTTCTAGTGTTAATGGTGCACTCATAGTTGTATGAAACTTGTGGAGGATGAATTTGTGACTCCATCATTATGAGATATGTTGTATGACATTGTATTGAGCTTCACATTTGAGTCATAGCTCGAAATCCTATGTCTTTCATGTAAACATTCCAAGCAAACCACTAATTCGAGCTAGTTTCCCCTCAACTTTCATATGGACTTTTTGGAGTAGTTTTATATCTATTTTGTATCAGAATTCCATTGATTTTTTGTAGCTGTTCGAGCAGCCTCTGATGTATTGTTTATGAGAAAATTAATTTATGCAAGCCCCTTGGGAATTTGATTAAAGCTTATGCAATAATTTTCATGTCCAATGTTTTCATATTCCAAACGATGTATATGTGTTACAACTTTCGGTTTGAGGGGTGCAATAACCAGTTGTAGACTTTGACTAATGCTGCATTTTGGTTGTAAATGAAGCCCTCTATCCATGCCAATTTTATGTTCAGAAATTAGGGAGGGTCGTATAGTGTTTGGGAAGCCAGAAAGGTCAAAGACTAGTGGGGGATTTTAACATCAAATTCCCTAGTATTTTCTCCTTTCATTTATTCTTGATAAATGCAAGCCATGAATGTCTTTAATAAGTGTCTAATTTTCCATTAGCTGCATTAGGATGTCCTAAGACCCCTCAAGCCCTTCCAGACAGAATTCAAAAGCATTTGGGGTTTCACTAGTCCAAGGTTTGAAATTGGCCAAAATTGAACAAATTTACATATTAGGGATATTACACGTTTCTAAAAAAAGAATAAAAATTGATTCCAAGAAGACTAAAGCCATAATGAGATTGTCCATTCCCAAAAATGTCTTAGGTGTAAGATCACGTATTTTCCTTATGGTTATTATAAAATACTCATAAGGATTTCCCATGAATGTGTATAGATATTTGCTACATTCTAATTGTGTCCATGAACAAGTTTTGGCTTATACAATTTTAAGTTCAAGCTTAAATCTATGTTAATAGTAAATTTAAATTCAATAAGAGTTGATTTTGCTTTATAAAAACATAATCTTTGGTTTTAATTTCTTTGTTTTTGTTTACAAATGTTCGATTTGGCTCAAACATACAATACACAATCCTATAAAATTAACGTTGAGATTCTATAGTCTAGAAGAATCTTCTCCAACATGTGTAAGAGAATGAGATAAGCTCAAAGTATTATATAATCAAGAAAGCTTAATAGAAAAGCACATTCAATAGTATATAAATACATAGGGATTTTTCAATGAATAATGTATTTTAATAAAAATATGAATATCATTATAAATGTCTCATGTATTTTTAGATTTAGAAAACTAACTAGATATCAAAACTTTCTTTCTAATGATAACTTTAAACATTTCAAGTTGCTCGCAACTCTTGTTGATTAAGTAGCAACTTTTTCTAATATCCTTACCATGTTAAAGACAATATCAAATATTTAAGCATCTATTTTCTCAACACTTTACAAGGCTTTTTATTTTAATAAAATCAAAATTCTTTCATAAAATAATTGATGTGAGATTAAAATGATTAAATTTTCATACAAAAATAATTGTATATTTGTGATAATATGCTCCATTTATCTTCAAATATTAATATCAATAAGTAATTTCCTTTTGGTATTATTATAATATTATTTAATTTCTTATTCTCATAATTACACTAGGTTTTTTTTTTTAATAAAATAAAATAAAAAATCATAAATAAATGATGTAAGACTGAATTTTCTTATAAAATAATTGCATATTTGTGACAAATATGCTATATTTATCTTTAAATATTAATATCAATAAGTGATTTCCCTTTGGTATTATTATATATTATTTAAATTCTTATTCCCATAATTAAACTAAGTATATGTGATGACATCTTTTTTTACTTGTGCGTATCTAAAAACTTTGGAGAGTGAATCTTAATTTAGTGAAATGTATGTATTGTTTGAAAGGTTAAATGATTTATGTTGAACGACTCTAAATTATCTTGATTTTAGAGAAATGTAACTCTTGTTCTGAGGATTAAATGTTTTATCTTTGACGACTCCTTGGCAATAGGTTGATGCATTTTTCTTATTAATGTGAAAAGGTAAATATTTTTAACATTTTTTTTTTATATATATATTTGGTTTTTTATTAAAACATAATCATCTTCTATGTTAACATTTATATTACTTTTTGTATTTGTGTATAAAGTGGAAACTAATATAGTTCAATATCCATCTTAATCCTTGATCTATTAAAAAAACCTCTTCATACTTAAAAGATCCAAAGTTAATATAGATCTATGTCGCTTTATGTATTATTATTTATAAATTTATTTTATGCACAACATATCTCATTTTTTTTATTATTCTTATAAGCATTACACACATGATACATCTCACACACACTAAGTTGTAGAGTGTACCTTGTTTCTCTTAGTGCAATGATTTCATTAGATTTATTACGATGTTATTTTAGGAGCATTACATTGTAAAAAAAGATTCATGTTTCATTCTTTTAATGAGATTAAAGAGCAAGACTCAAGTGATTCATGATTACATCATCATGAAGTAAAAACAATTCTTCATCATACTAAGCAACAAAAATTACAAGATAATGCCAAGTGCTTGAAGAACAAATGAAGTCACATTACAGTAAACCAAAGGTGATAGAAAGATGTGAGGCATGTAAGGGTAGGCCAAAAGGGACAAACGGATGCATAACTATCTCAAAGATTTCTACAAGTTTCTTAGAAAATTAACCACCTCTTTTTATCAGGATTTTAAGGGTTTTCTCAAAGGCCTTTTAAGAGAGGAAGCATCTTTGTGTACGGTAAATCTATGTACAACATAATCAAAGCGATGGAGATTTGCAAGGGTTTCACTAGAAAAGCCTTGCAAAAATTATTCGTTGAAAACCCTTATAAAAAATAAAGGCTTTGGCCATCAACTAGAACCCTTGGAATTTAGCTATATATAATGTAGGTAGAACTTCCTAAAGACTTAGGTCTTTACCAATTGTTTAAGAGGATTTTTCATCAAGTATGAAGTTGAAGATCACAAAATAAAGGATATAAACAAGTGATTCATGATTACATCATCATGAAGTAAAAACAATTCTTCATCATACTAAGCAACAAAAATTACAAGATAATGCCAAGTGCTTGAAGAACAAATGAAGTCACATTACAGTAAACCAAAGGTGATAGAAAGATGTGAGGCATGTAAGGGTAGGCCAAAAGGGACAAACGGATGCATAACTATCTCAAAGATTTCTACAAGTTTCTTAGAAAATCAACCACCTCTTTTTATCAGGATTTTAAGGGTTTTCTCAAAGGCCTTTTAAGAGAGGAAGCATCTTTGTGTACGGTAAATCTATGTACAACATAATCAAAGCGATGGAGATTTGCAAGGGTTTCACTAGAAAAGCCTTGCAAAAATTATTCGTTGAAAACCCTTATAAAAAATAAAGGCTTTGGCCATCAACTAGAACCCTTGGAATTTAGCTATATATAATGTAGGTAGAACTTCCTAAAGACTTAGGTCTTTACCAATTGTTTAAGAGGATTTTTCATCAAGTATGAAGTTGAAGATCACAAAATAAAGGATATAAAAGGAGACCACTCATTTGGATGCATGGCTAGTTTAAATTTGAACATGCATATACTTGAGCTTTTCTCATTGCAATTTCTCACAAGGATGTCAAACCTATTTATTTATTTATGGGTTGGGTTTCATTTTGAACATGAAAATACTTGCGATATACTCAATAGCATTTCTCTTAAGGTCATTAAATGTATTTGTTTATTTATTATCTATTAGAGCTTCACAAAAGATTGGAGTTGCAATCGTTGTTTTTTATTTCAATCGGGATATATACAAGGACCCATTACATGTGCCACAAGCTGTGTGGATGTAAATAAAGAGGCATGAGATAATATTCAACTCCATCAAAAGATATAAAAAACTTAAGCTTTTGGTCAAAGTAAACACAAAGAAGACATGAGGAAGGAAGAAGGGTGAGAACGCGAAGCTGGGAAACAATTTCGTGACAATTTGCTTTTTTTTTGTTCTAGTTTCCAGTTTCTTGCCCGAGACAAAAGTCAACATATTTTCTCGGGCAAGAGTTGTTATATTTCTCGAACGAGAAATTAACCACAGTTAAACTTCTCTCGTCCGAGAGTTTTTCCATAGTTAGATAATTGTTCGCCTGAGAATATTTAACTTTCTCGACCGAGAGTATAACCATTTTTTGATATTAAACTCTCGGACAAGTTTCTCGGCCGAGAGTTCAGATTCCTTTTAAACTCTCGACCGAGAAATGTTTAACTATATAAACGCAAACAAACCCTTCCCCCGCCAGTCGTTGTGTGTCATTGTTCAACCATTTTCGTTGTTCGTCATTCAAACGCAGAGCTGTCCACGGCGACGAAGGGAGGGGAACAACCACGACAACGAAGGCGAACGACCACGACAACGAAGGGAACCCTTTCTTTGCACAGGTAATTTCAAACCGTTTCTTTGCAAAAGTATGCATCATGCATCATGGTAATTTCGGAAATTTACAGTAGGTAATTTCAAAATTTTACAGTAGGAAATTTACAGTAGGTATAAGAATAGTCCATAGGATTTTCACTTTAATTACTTTTGGGTTTCAAATCACAACTAGATCCCTCGAGCGGACCCTAGCATATATAGTCCCAAAACTCCATTTTCTCAACAAGATTCAAGCACCAATTTAACCGCTTCACCCTCACCTAATGTCTCTTGAAACAAAATAAAATTCGGCCCGTTTCTTTCAACCAGATGCTTCAACGACGTTTTTTTGCAGGGTTTGTCAACCCTCTGCAATTAAAGGACATGAGTTTCATCTTTTAATCCTAACTAGGGTCCAATGCTTTAATTCCGACTTTAGTATTTATGTGGAGAACCATCTTGAAGATGACCCAAATTAGTGAAGAGCTCATGACCACTCCCTTCACCATTGCTCATGTGCGCTTGTTTGTTCCAAGGCAAACCCTCCTGAGAGACCTTGGAGGATAGGGGATAGTCTTGAGGTAAATGACCAACCTCATGACATCTCCAACACCAGAAGGGAATGCCTAAAATTAGGGTAATTAGTGAGTTTCCTTCATTCCATTGCGAGAATTTTCTAATCGAGTTATTAGATCTGCTAGGTAAGGTGTTTTCCAGGTACTGTTAAACTAATCCCAGTGACATAAATAAATTTAATATATGTAGTCCTTTCTCGCTAGTGATTGATGTTACTGGAGGTCAAAACATAGTTTGCTAAGTAATTGAGTAAATTAGGGAAAATTTAAAGCAATCTAAGGCGAATTAAATGGCTCAGGTAAGATCTTTTTGTCCAAACAAAAATTTTCTATTTGGAGAATTGAGGAAATTTGTTAAAATAAATCAATATAGGGTAATTTAACTTAGCCAAAGCTATAAATATCGTTTTGATGAAAATTTTGTTGAAGTTCCAGGTCACTTGACCTCTATTTGTTAGTAATTTCTATTTACATAGGAGGACCTTCAGGGATTTAGCATTCTTGACCTAATCTGGACACTCAATGCACCTCGCAAGACTATGTGACAGCAGCAGAGAAAATCTTATTGGCTAATATCTACCATTTGGTCCATTTTTTCAAAAACTTTTAGGAGGATTAGTGATTTCAAAATAAATATTAGTTTGAATTCCAATAGGATCAAATTATTTAATCTGGAAGAATTGTCAAATTCTGCTATAAAAATATATAAAATACTTAAACAATTTTTTTTTTACAAATACTTGCTAAATATTTGTAGTTTATATTTAAGAGTAATAAATATTCCCCCAAGACTTATACACTTACAAGATTTTGCATGGACAACAGCTTCCTCACTTTTGTTGTACCTTAAATAGGTTTCCCCTTATGCATTCCTCAATATTTTCTTTGGATAGCCATGCTTATGTAAGTGGCCGTTAGGCTCTTTTGATTCATTTTTCCTTGGAAACATATAACATTGATTAGCCGAGTGAAAGTGCTGAGTGGTTATAGCTTGCATGAACATTTTGATCACATAATAGTTTTTATAGGCTTAATTTATTGCCTGATAGATTCTGAGTTGTTGAAACTCCCAAGCAAGAATTTGTAACACACATTTGTGGGTGGACAAATCAAACATGGAACCTTCTTCAAGAAGGAATTGACTAATTTTCTATAAAACATTATGGTATTTATATTGATAACCCTTTTGCAGTACATATAATCTTTGCTTCTTGATAGTGTTTGATGTTTTGTAGCTCGGACATGAATTTCCGCATAGGTCTTGTGTCAAATATACATGAAGTCATTCAAGTCAAATCTATTTTGTAATTCACTTTATTAAAGTGAAAGTCTTTTATTTTTCTTTTGAGTATAATAAAGTCCATTTTTAATGTATTAGTGATTTAGACGAATATCAATCATTGATCACACCGAGAGATTAGGGTTGTAGCTAAATTATAAAGGAAAGTCAAAGTATATGGTAAAGACACATTCATTTTTCACAAAGATAGTTTTGTTCGAGGGTGAAGAAAGAGGTCAAGGAAGAGAGAAAACAGTGCAGCAGTGAGAGGAATAGAAACATTGGTTTCCATTTCTCTGAATTCGTTGTAGATATGGCGTTTCTGCTTAACTGGTTTACATAGGCCAAACATATTTTGACATACTCAGTTTAGGTAATAGCTAGTGTCGTGGACAATTGGGGTTATCAATAATTTCTTCAGTATTTTCCCTTGTGATTTTGAATTCTTTGCCGAGGAATTTTTATTTTATTTTTTTATCTGGTACATAATGTTTATCACAGAGGCATAATAGTTTTACATGTTGAACATTTCACTTGAAAAAAGGTTTAAATTTTTTTGTCAACCTAAGAGTGAACTCTCTCAGATTGTCTTAAAATACCTGGATAACTACTTTAATGGCTTATACTTGGTTCAACCAACTTAATAATATTTTGATTACCGTATGGGAAACTGTAAACGGTTTTATCATTATTTCTTATTGAACTTTCATAATTTTATATGGTTGAATGAGGTGGCCTTTAGAGCATAATTATTCTTTGTAAATGTTCAACTTGTTATGCTACACTATGCTACCAGCTTAATTTCTCAATGTCATCTGCTACACGCTGTGCCACAATATTTCCCACTTCATCAACATACACACATGCATTGTCTACTACCATGTCAAGTTCATCAACAACAAAAATGAAGTTATCATAAAAGTCATATTAATGAGCAAACTAATGCAATTTTTTTTTTCATTTTAAATTGTATTATTTTTTTAATTCCTAGATTTATTGTTTTTTTAATTCATGAATTTATGGTGATCTTGATTATTTGGTTTGGATAGGACATAGTAATGTAAAATCCATGCATCCTCACATTCATGCAAGTTTTTATGAAGATTTTTCTTGCATCAGGCATCCTCACATTCATGCAAGTTTTTATGAAGATTTTTCATGCACTATGCGTCTTCATATTCATGCAAGTTTTTATGAACATTTTTCATGCACCATGCATCCAATTGATTGTTTAATATTCATCTGAACATCATGATTGATTCAAGATTAGAGTATTTATAGTATGGCACATAGTTTATCAATCCATGGCTATGTAACGGAATTATGGTTCAATATATTTCAATTGGATCATAAACAAGATTCATGATTGGGATGTTGCTTTACACTATTTATGTGTCATTTATTGAGAGTTATTTTTTGGACATTTTGTTCACCTAGATTGTCACTAGACCTCGTAGAGGGTGGCTAGATGTATCCGCCAAATTCCCAAAATAAAATAAAATAGAAATAAAAGAGTAACCCAACACCTTCAGAACCTCAAGTTCATCAACTCAAGTCTAAACTTTCTCTACACGTGGCCTTGTTTTGTGTAGGTCCTTATTTTTCCAGAAATAAGTCAAATTTTGTTGAACCACGTGGTTAGGAATTGTTCCAAGTGGTTCCAAATCTGCATGGCAGCGTCTGTTGGAAACTATGATTATATTAGTCAACAACAAGCTCATCAAATTAGACAAACATATGATTTTCGTTTTAATCCTTGTCCACCCATACATTGCAAATTAGGGAAGACTTATAGCCATCCCCAAGTCTTGTCCTTCCATTCCCGTTTCATAGAAATTCAATGCAAATTCAACATTTACTTGATGAGTAAAATCTATAAGCATATTTTTGCATCATGGCAGGGGAATTTTGCAAGGCGGTACTGACATCTTTCCCCTTGTCCTTCCATTCCCATTTCCTAGAAACTCAATCCAAATCAAGCATTGGGATATTTCTGCAAGGTTTTGCATCATGGCCAGGGAGTTTTGCAAGGTGCTACTAGCATCTTTCCCCACTCATATGTTTGTTGCAAAAAATACATTGACCCTTACCGCACCAAGGTCTTCCAAAAATGACCAACAAAAAAATATTTCCTTCACGAATTTAAATCCTTTTCCTCTTAGGGATTTATGGGAAACTAATTTCTCACTGTTTTTCCTTGGTTTTAGCCTTATGAGAAAAACATGGGCAAATTAAATTACCAAGTACAGATCCTTAAAATTCCTTCTCAGTTGTGGAATGAGTTACCCCAATGTGTCGACCATTGCAAATGTATGTCCCCAATCCAAATACTATGTAGAATTTGCAAGTCTTTAATGTGAATGTATCAACATAGGTACTCCATGTTTTAATAGTTAAACAATCGTGGTTGTTACTGTCTCTTGAATGTGATAGATTTGTTGCAAACAATAGAGATACTACATTGTAGTTTATTTTGCTGCAGTTTCTAATTCCTGGAGATATTTATAAAATGTTTGATTTCTCATTTTGTCTTAACAAGGACACATGGATCATCCAGAGACATCTACCATCAGTGCTAGATGAAGACATGTGATGCAGTTAGGTATATTTGATTGTTAATCTGAAATATATTTATCTTGTTTGACACATTTTTAATGTGAGAATTTCTCATCATGCACGGGTGCACAATGATAAATTTGGTAAATTTGAATTTGACATGTTTATTAATCTATGGAAAATTCTTATCATGCACAGCTTCACAACTTCAGGGTGAAGCAACTTGGCTACTATGCAGTGACACTCCCTAAGGTCATCGTCAGGTAAATTCATTGTTATTCAATTCATGCTGAAGTCTATATAAACATAAATCTTCTTTTACACATCTTTCTAAGATCTTGTTATGCATGGGTGGTGGCTCTCAACATGACAGACGTCTGTCTGAGGGGTCTACAGTTGTCAGTGGACAAACACAGAGGACACACTTAGTGTCTTATTCTACATATACGCCATCGCTAGGTAGATATTGTTTACATACATTCTGACTAGAATTCTTATCTGACATGTTTTTTAATATGTGGAAAATTCTTATCATGCACATCTTCAGGGTGAAGCAACCTTGGCTACTATGCAGCGATACTCCCGGAGTTCATCGTCAGGTAAATTCAATTGTTAGTCAATTCACGCTCAAGTCTATATAAACATAAATCTTCTTTTTAGACATCTTTCTAATCTCTTGTTGTGCACGGGTGGTGGCTCTCACAATGATAGACGTCTGTATGAGGGGGGGTCTACAGGGGCCGGTGGACAACCCCAAATGACACCCTTAGTGTCTTATTCTTCAACTACGCCATCACCAGGTAGAGATTGTTTACATACATTCTGACTATAATTTTTGTTTGACATGACTATTTTATTTGTGGAAAATTACAGGGATTTTTCATGTAAACTTACATGTGATTGCAAATTTATGGTTTTATACAGGGTCTTCTGGACATTCTAACAATAATGATGGGACAGAAGATTTTATTTCTATTTCGCATAATGTTCATGCTAATGCAGAGGTTCCATCAGGTATTTATAATGAACACATTTTATTTAAATGTGTATAATTTGATTGACAAATTATATATATATATATATATATATTTTAATACTTGCACGTGCATTTTACTTCTTACAGGGTCTGCTGCTCCTGATCCTAATCCACCTCCCTAGACAAGGAGAGGTCGTCGGGTGCACCAGTATGCTCGCAATGAAAGATATGATCCTCTTTACAGTCATCCTAGAGATGTTCCTAAGGAGACTCCTTGGGAAGACAACATCGCTATGTTGACTGTGGAAGAGATGAAAGAGAATTCCTCGAGATTGCGGGTAGAACTTGTGAGTTCAAATCTCTCTTTTGGTACTCAACAATGTCTCCAGATTGTTTTGCACATATGAATAGTTTGATCGAGACATATCTTGGGGTTGGACCATCAACCCATATTTTTTCATGACATGATGCGCAGGAGGCGATTGTCAATGATGGGTCACCACAAGTTTGAAAAAATAAAAAAAGTTTTCACCAAAGAAATGGTCTTTTCATGTTTTGAATTGTGGCCTGAAGACAAAAAATGTCTAAAGATCGCAAGATTCAATGATCCACTGATTGCACCACATATTTATTTGAGGTTCCTGTGTGCATATGGGAAGTTCCCAAATAATGACAAGGTTCCTTAGTATTTTGTTAAGATGTTGATTGCAAAGTTCCGGTTTCACATGGACCCCGACTATACAGATACGTGATCAAGTTTCTATGGTGTTGGCAAAGGTCATACATATGAACGACCTGATGCATGACGAGATATTCAGTATAGGCATCCGATGCCTCGGTTATTACAGCCACATCCTAGAGTTGTTGCTTTTCCAAAGGAGTTGGAAATGACATCCCTAATAGCAAGAGGGGTGAGGGAAGAGATAAAAGAGCGTGTTGGGGCTGCATTGGCAGGGGTGGAAATCGGCCTAAATACTATGACATCTTCAACCACTATGGATGAAGGCCCATTTGATGATTATTTTGATGATCACTTGAAAAGTATGAGTCGATTAGAGCTTGAGTAGTATGCAACGTACTGTAGAGACAATTATAAGCGAGTCATCGCTGGACAAAATCAAAACAGAGGCATGGTACGTAAGTATGCTATAATATATGAAATCTAATGTTTTTATTCTCCAAATCTAATGTTTATAAATTATATGAAATTTATGCAGTATACCAAATTCATGAATGATGACGACTTTGATGATACGAATTTTATTGACCGGGAAGAAACAGAGGCTAGTGGCACAAAGATAGATGTGGAGGAAATTCTAGTTTCACAATTTCCACAGGGGACGCAGGTATGGATATTCCTGTATCATGTCTTCTAATCATTGGTCTTAGCTTTTGCTTAAAAGGTTTAGCTCCTGGTTTTATGGGTATTCTGTGTTATATGACAATAGTGGTATTCTGTGTTTTATGGGTATTTTGTGTTTTATGGGTATTCCCATTTTCCTAGCAGCCTCAAGCCCAAGGATTAATGCATACTTTTATAACACACCTTAATGTATGAGAAAATATGCTTCCACAAAATTTATCCACAAATGCCCCAAAACTCTACTTTTTCCTCCTCATAAAACTTGTGTGAGCTTTGCTTTAACCTTATTAAAGTTTGATGCTTCTAACTTGCTTCTTCTTCTTCTTGCTCTAGATCATGAACTCTGGATATCTCTTTTTAATACAAATGGGATGATGCCAATTCTCTTTTTCAACAAGTTCATTTTCTTTTATGTCTTTGTTTAGTGCTTTGTTGACAAATCAATCCATAATAATGTCTAATTTCTTCAGGGCTCCAATGCATAAAAAGTTCATTTACTTTCTCAGTTTCTTCCTCATCCATGATTTCTTCAGCAAATTCCAAATCTTGATTGCAGATGGATACTACAAATGAGCTCTCCAACTCTTCTTATATGTCTTCTTCTGCTAGAACAGTGAGATCAATATCATTATGTTTTAGAAACAAATCCTCATCCATGTCTACATCACAATATTTGTACTCAGTTATGTCTTGTTCATCAAATTGATCTTCAACCTGAATTGCTCTTCCAATGAGCAATTTATATATAAGGTTCTTATCCTGCAATATTTGTAACCAATCTTCATATTTATCTTCAACAATTTTCCTTACTGGATCTATTCCATTATCATACACTTCTACAATGGAAGTTTCTTCATTACAATTATCATTATCTAGGTTCTTTGGAAAGAAGTCTTCATGCTTGGGCTTGTCATCCTTATTTTCTTCTGCTGCAATCTCTATGCATTCTTCAACAATCTTTGGCTTAGCTATCCATTCTTCAATAAATTTTGGTTCTTCATTAAAACTTGGTGTCTTCTCTACTTCACTTATAAAGGCTTTTTCTTTTGCTGATATGGTAGGTTATCTTTTGTTGATTGTTCAATGGGCTCATGTGACTGACTAATGTCACTCCCCCTTTTAATATAATTCATCTCTAGAGCATCCCAAAATAGTTTTGCATTGTCCACTTGACCAAATTCATATAAAATACTAGAAACAATGCTTTCATCCATTGCTGCTCGACAATAAGATATAATGCCATTGCACCTCTTCTCTTATCATGGGGTATTTCATCTATCTCTTCATCTTCATTGATCTGCTTGAGATCTTCAATCTGGTTCTTGTCCTATTCACAATTCGATTCCTTCCCCATCCACAGCTTCTTCACCGAGAGGCCCTTTGTCTCTAGTACAAATAGGAAGACAAACAACAAGGTAAAACACACTATGATGAGGAATACCAGAAATGTTTTAGAGACATCGATGGCAACGGAAAGGCTCAAGAACATCTATGAGACGATCATATTAGAGACTTACGGAAAGGTGGTCACAAGTCCTCCCCCTATTTCTCTATATTTAAGTGGATATGTTTCTGAACTCACTGCTCAGGGTACTATTCCCTTGCCACGCGCAAAGAAGCAGATGTAAAGAGCCATTTCCACCATGGAAAACCACCCAAACCAACTAGGGGATCCTCGAGTGAACCAAGAGTTGTTAGAAAGGCATAGATCATGGAACATAACTCTTGTAATAACCTGGTATGCATTCTTTTAAATGGCTATAACAAGGTCATTGTGCAGATGAATGTTCTCAGCTACAACTGGTATGGATAGGCTTAGCTACAGCTAGCCACACTCCATTTTCTCTTGCAAGTCCTCCACTAATATTTATATCAAGTTGTGAAACTTTCTAGCCCGATCAAACCTCATAATCTCCCTGAAAACCCCCCTTTGCCCTAAGTTTTCATCATAGCTCACTTGTTTGGCCCTGTTCTATGCTGGCCTAGTGAAAATGTCCTTTAGAAGAAGGGAGCTACCCCTTTTTCAATGAAATATCTTATTTTTATTGTAATAAGTTGCTCTTAGTTTTTTGCTTTATAGTTCCCCAAGTTTTTCACAAATGTCTATGTGTTATGCTTTTCCTATAGTACATATTTTTCATGTGAAAAGGGATCTCCTCGAGCTCTTCCTTCATTATTTTTTTATGTTATATTTTAAACTATGTGGTTCTTTCATTTTGAGTAGAGTAGTTAATTGGAAACATTGGATCCATAAATTTGAATCCATAGGTAACATAGAGAACTTCCATCTCTTTCTTAGATTATTGCTTCTATTTTGAAATCATATTTATTGAATTATTTTCTTTATCCCCTAGGGTTTGAGTGAATCATCAGTTTAGTAGTTTGTTGAGTTAAGTTTTGAAAAAATCATTTCCATTTCATTTACTTTTGTTAATTAGTTTTTAAGTTGATTATTGTCACTTGCACACATATCACACCTAAAAAATATGATTGGTTTATGATGTCAAAGCTCAGATTGGTTACTAGGATACCTTGCTATCAAATATGTATGACAGGTTGAAATAAATGTACCGCTTTGGAAGGATTGATGTTAGCAGGGATCTTGTATATATATATATATATATATATATATATATATATATATATATATATATATATATATATATATTAACTTTCATTTTGACTTTGCAGCCCACAGAAAACTAGGATCCATTGGTGTTCCGGTTCGAAGGTTGAGATGGACCTGCTCTAGTTGTAAATCAATAGTGCTCCAGATTCATTGTATGTGCTTTTCATCTCAATCTATAAAAGAGAAGGCAGAGGTATAGGTTTATTTATTTAGTTTTCGATTGAGAAGTTAGCAGTTCACTGTTTTCTTGTAGTAGTTTTTTTTTTAGAAGTAAAGAAAAGCAGTCACAGGTTTATTTATATGATGACATGAGTGTGGAAGTGCCTTTTTGATGTGATTGAGGTAGTATTTTTGGTCTCCCTCTTCAGCAGTATGATTCCAGGAGGCTTTCCCTAGCCCTAGTTAGAAAATATCTAGCCCTAGTTATACTGTCATTCATTCTTAGTGCTTATATTTGTTATTAATTTTTTGTGAAAGAGTACCATAAAAAATATTCTTTGATTGAGTTAACTGATGTATCTATTAATGTAAAAGCCATTTATGGATGGGAACAAATGCAGTATGACCAAACATTAGGGGATTTCCATGTTTTTAATGATGCAATGCTTAATTTGGTCGCTCGCATGCGGAGCACGGCTCTTCCTTAGTCATGGAAACTTATAAATGATTTCATGTCTACTATTAGATTTATGTGCACGATGGTTGAGCAAGTGCCCCAATCTGCAAAGAAAGTTGACTCATCTGCAGGATAGCATCTGCAATCAAGCCAAAGAGTTTATGAAGATGTCTAGACTCTACAAAGGTTGTTTCTCCTTTGGAACACATGAAGGTGTTTTTGCTGTCAAGGGCAACTTTGGCTTTGGTTATGTTATTGCTTGCTTCGTTTCAGAGAAACCATTAGTGTGCATTGGTTTGGCATTGATGCATAGGGTCCAAATAGACAATGCCCTAACTCGAACATTCTTCAAATAATTGGTTGGTCTCTCTATCTCTTGGGAAGATACACAAGATCCAGATCATACTTGTATTCAAGTTGCAAGAAAATATTGGAAATGGATCTAGATCTTCTAGACGAGGATCTACTAGGACTCACATTTGTGACAAAATTGAAGAACTGGGTTCCCGAAAGGTTATGG
Source organism: Larix kaempferi (assembly GCA_027924585.1). Classification (NCBI taxonomy): domain Eukaryota; kingdom Viridiplantae; phylum Streptophyta; class Pinopsida; order Pinales; family Pinaceae; genus Larix; species Larix kaempferi. The sequence goes on along the minus strand of BSBM01000238.1, from coordinate 2,959,899 downwards.
AACTTTGTCCAGGGTGCAGGGACTTGATTGTAAATAGTAAGAATTGACATCAGTATGTCAAGCTGCTAATTCAGCGTCATTTTGTGACACCATTTGTAGATCAAATTAAATGCTTTGCTCAGGGAATTTCTGATTTGCTTGGGAATTCAACACCTCAATAGTTTCTTTGAGCTTTAGAACCTGAAGATCTGGATCTAATGTTGTACGGAGAGGGTAGGCTGGTTTATGTGTACATGATTGGAAAGACCATATGGAGTATCATGAGTACATTGAAGCTAGCGATCAAATTATTTGGTTATGGCAGGTATTGGAATACCACTTTTGTTTTTGTCATGCATTTATAATGTAACTGAAAATTCATGCTTGTCCTATGTATCTGCGAGGGAACTCAGGGGACTTAATTTTAAACCATAACTCTTGAGTCTTTTCATTAAAGCACAAGAATTATAAGAAGAACCTATGGTTTGGGGGTTGCACAAGTTTTTCCAAAAGCCAGTGCCTTAGCTAAATGGAATACTATAAAATTTGCTCCTCTAAAAAGTTGTTCCAGTGGCACATGTAAGTTGAGTCATCAACCATAAATAGACTGATTGTGATTAGCATCCAATTGCATAGTTACAAGGAGGAATTTCTTACCTTGGTTGACAGAAACAGGGAATTTCAACTTCTTTCTTTCATTTTCTAAGTATGAGTCAAGATTGATCAGTCTGAGTCAAGCTTAATCAATCAAGTTGTTAATTAGTCAATTTTTTTGCAAAAACAATTTTTGTTTGTATAAAAAATTAAGAACACCAAAGACAACTACATTTCTTCGACTACATAATTATTGTTACGATTGCCACAAAACCTTTATCCTCCTCACTCATAGTTGGTGATCTTGGCTCATTTCCCCTTCTTTCTATCCCTTTATACCCTCCATAGAGATTTGCAAGAGCTTATCATAGAAAATTAAGAAATCAACAAGTACTTATTGCAGCTTAACCAAGAATTATGAGTTATATCCAATAAAAAATTAACTACCCTATGGAGTCACCAATGTTAACAACTAAAATTAGCCACTAATCATTAGCCTGCAAATTTTTCCAAGTTCATGAGGTATAATGCATACATTATATATGGTATAAAGTCTTGCACATTGATATTCAAAGAACATTGTGGAGTGCAATGATTTGGAACTCAAACGAAGTGATTTTTCTATTAGATGATCTGAGAGTCTCGAACAAAAAAGGTAGTTTTTGTAATTGGTATTGGGTTAACCTGGCATGCAAATTCACTTTGTTTGTAATATTCTCATTGGTTACAAGACTTGTCATTTGAGTTGATAGGCCTCAAGTCATTGAATTCAATATTTGAGTATGTGATATTTAATGCTAAAATATCAAAATTTCATCGATGTTCTTAGGTTCTTTGCAACTTCATTTGAGTTTTGTTGTCACCAAACCACTTGCTTGCTTGCATTCGGAGGTCTAACAACTGTTTCACTACACATTCAAAAGTAAATTTTGAGGATTTTTTATATCAAATATTTTATTTGCTTAGTAGTTTATTCATGTCTCTATTTGAAAGGAATCCTATTGTAATATGTCCTTCTCCTTTCCTTAACAAATAAATGCTTGAGCAATGGTTTTGTTTTTGAAAAGATAGTGAATTTCAACTTGAAGTTGATGGTTGAGAACTCAGAGTTGAAATATGGAATCATTGTTTGCAAAGGTTTTGAATGTTTGGATTCCCCTGCATTGTTAAAATATCGAAATTTCAAGATTTAATATGTGGTATTTAATGCTAAATTATTGAAATTTCATTGGTCTAAAATCATCATAGGATCTTCTAGGAGCTATGTTTGCCGAAGATTTGGCAAAAAATTTGGACTTAAAAGAGTTGAATGAAAGGCCATATATGTTTCAAGCAATTTATGCATATGATGGAGCTGTCCTTTATGCCATTTCGAGGGAGAAACTGTGGAACACCTGTTACTGGGTTGCACATATACCAAACAGGTGTGGAAGGATGTCACCACTTTTCACAGGATCAGATCTGTGCTGGGAGCCAGAGGCAGAGATAACAGTTTTTGAAGGACAATCTGTGCAACTTTTGGTTGCTGCATTTTTAAATTTTGTCTTTGGATACAGTTTTACATTTTGTAGATGTTAGTTACTCCACTAATATGTGGACAATTGTGTAACCTTTTGGATATGCAAATGAATCATACTTGTAACCTTGTGTAACAATTTTCCAAATGCATTAAATTGCAAGGTAATTCTAATTGCAAGTAACCTTGTGTAACAGTTTTCCAAATGCATTAAATCCATTGTGATTGATTTAATGAGTGCCTTCCAAATGCATTAAATTGCAAGGTACTTCTAATTCTTTTTTTGTTTCCAGTGTTGTCTCTCCATTATGATTGATATGGAAAATGAACTTGGAAATTAAAATATATGTGATGCAACTATTTTGAATTTTGAATCTTGCAAAAACATATTCTGACACCTGGTTTCCCATTATGAACAGGGAACCTTGACTGGTTTTAGTTTGTAGCTTATCTTTGTTAATGTAGAACGTTCTATTTTTCCAGCAAATGTATTCCAAAAATAAATAATTTATGTGAATAAAGTTGTGGTTCTAGCTTGTGTACTTTAAATCTAATAAGTTTAAGCTTCTGTAGGATTTTCTATTTGTTTCAAACATTTTGGTTTCAAATTTCTAATTTCAAACTTCAACCACTAGAAACTTGGAAATTCCCTTCCCATCAAAATTAAAATAAAGTTACAATCTCGCAAACTCAATCATCTAAAATGACTAAAATCAAGGACAAACCAACATGGGTAGAGTGGGAAAAATAAGGTCCACACCTATTCCAACATCCTTCCTTGAAAATTTGTTGAATTTGCAAATATCCCATATGACCCTCTTACAATATGACACAAAGTATCTCTTATAATGTGATAAAAGCAAAGTAAAATTGACCTTAAAATGTGGGCATGCCATGATTATGCAACATAATTAAAACTAATTTTCAATGGATTGGAGACACATCAAAGAGTCTAGCAAAACCTTTATGCACTCCTAAAAGGGGAGTTGTTATTTGCACTACACCAAGCCTGAATTAAAACTAGAAAGTATATAGAGTACAAATGATATATAAATCATCAAAAGGAACCTTTATAATTACCACTTATCTTCACAATGCGAATACAAACTTAATGTACCACCAAATTAGATGTAACATTTGGGTATAAGTAGAGTCTTCTTCTATAAAGTTTAATGTAACTCGATACCAACCACATTTATGAAATGTATAAGATGCCTCTAGATGATGTAGTTGTTTTCTATGGGTAACAGTAGTGGCATTTTTTTTCCATTTTTCATTATATTCTAGTTCTTTTTAGAAGGAAATATTAATGAAAACTTTGGATGTAGAGATTTTATATGCTTCTTCACTTGAAAATAATCTTAGGATATCATTACTAGGAAAATAAGCTTAGACTACATATGGAGGAGATGACATTAACAAAGGTGAGGGTAAGGCTTCACATATTTTAGGGTGGGTGGATTGATATTACCATCAACATTATTAATACATATTTAGTAAGTTAATTATTTTTAAGGTTGTTAATTGGTTTGGAAAGGAATGAGTGGATTTCTCTTTATCTATCTACAAGGCTTGTGCCATGAAAGGATTCCTCAAGTCTAGAAAAACTAAACATGACAACTACTTTATTTTAAACTAAGCATGATAACTACTTTATTTTATTGGAGAATATGTTTAAGGTGGAATAAGCCTTATAATCCATATATGTGAGCTTTGAATGGACTAAGTGAAAGGAGTCCAAGAACACTAAGGACAAGTCTATAAGTTAACATAGTAACATATTGTACTTGGTGACATTTATGGTCCCTATTTTAGATGTTACTCATTACATGGACTAATATCCTTGTAGTCTAAATTGAGGAGGGTAGGATAATTCAACAACAATGCTTTTATAGACCTTGTAGGAAAGTTGAATCAAGAGAGGAACAACTTCTCACAACCTAGGAAACCATGTCTAGGAGGTAGAATATGCATGGAGTTGGGGCTTGAGAGATTTGTGTATAAGTATGTGTTAAACATTACAATCAAAATTTGAATCTGCATAACATGAATATATCAAATCATATGCACAACTTGAATATATCAAATCATATTTCATTAATATCCAATGTTTATGTTCGATTGTAATAGAGTAAAAGGAATAACCCTTTGCTACACAAACAAATATATATTAATTTATTAATAGCATTAACATATTTGCCACTAAGTCGAATTTATATTTATTTAAAACTAACACCCCCCCTTAATCTTAACTTGGGAACAAGGAAGGGATATTACTATTATCCCTCCTCAATGATAACTTTATCCTTCCCAAGCAAAGTGTGAAATTTAACAAATTCAGTTTTGTCAAGGATTTGGAAAAGATCTTTGTAGTCATATACTTAGTGTGATAATATTTCATATGAATGATACTTGATGGTAAGAAAGTTGAAGAGTACCCAATCATAACAAGGTACATACAACCTCTCATCTAAGACTACTTTTTAGAATAACAGACTACAAAAACCCAAAAATATTCACATAAACCTCTACAAAATTTCAAAGCAAACGAAGGTTTCAACAAATAAACTCTTGAACAAGTAATCAAATATTGGGAGCACATTACCACAATGTTGTTAAAGAACAATCTCCAAAAATTGACAATGATGATGGCAAGAGCATGTCATTAGGATTAACCATTAACAACATCAAATTGCTTATAACTTGGTGACTGAGGTAGAAACTAAAGAAGAAGTGATAACACTCCTAACATCCAAGGTTGATGAACCTCTAGTAATAGGGAATAAACTTATTTAGGTTGATATCCTACAATGATGATTCTTTCAATGTGGATTTGATCCTCCTATGAATCCTCAACATGGCACAATATAGTGCCCAAATGGTGTAGTTTAGGGAAAAATGTTGAAGGAGTCTAGTGTGTCTATCTTAATGTTATTTGCAAGCGCTTTATCCCACTAATACATCCAACCTTATGAAAGGAGGTAATCTATGTAGCTATCACAAAAGGGCTCATATGTAAAGTTTGCTTGAGAGTGAATGCATCTCTAATGTGCAAATCAAGGAATTACTAGTGAAGGCATCTAAAAATGGTCAATAAGGATCTACTGATCAAAGTTGGATCACTATATAAGTTCTCATTTATTTTGGTACTTTAAGGGTGGAAAATTGGGGCCTAGCATGAATGACTCCTATTTAGAAGGAGTCATTAATGTGATCATTGTCATATAATGGTGAAGTTGCAAGTTCAATATGAGACTTGAGTTATCATTGGATATGTTGTTAAAAAGAGCTTCTCTTAGTTTCAAGAATTATATATATTCTCTATTGACGAGGCCAACCATGTGAAGGTGGAATCTCATTTGGCCCCACCCACCCACCCACCCACCCACCCTAGAATCAAAGAAAAAATTCGTCAACCTTGATGTGTTCTTGAATCATATGAAATGTGCCAGTGGCATATTTTCAAGAATGGCATTATCATCTTCTATCGACAATTTCCATTGTTGATGCTTGGAATTTTTTCCTACTCTTCACTGCCTTCAACTGCAATTGGGCTGCTATGACCAAATGAATGTATTGAGCACATATAACATCTGACTCGTAGTCTTGAAAAAGAATATGGTCTTTACATTTCCTTACTTCTGCAAAGAAATGTCCCATTAAAACCATTGAACCCATTGCATACGTATAATTTGACGGGTCTTTAAATTCTTGCATCAACGTGCTTTTCAACCTAGTGCATCTCAATAAATAATAATGCACATTTTCTATATTATCTGTCGGTGCAATGACTGTAAATACATCACCTTCTCTAACCAAATCAGAAACACGATCATAATCTTTGTCGATCACAACCGCTTCATTGTCGCGCTCTACATCGCTGATATTTTCAAATGGGGGCAATGGTATCAATTCTTGGTGTCTCCATGGTTTCACAAATTTGTTAGTTTGGTTTTGACACTCATCCAAAGACTCTACATCATCAATACATGCAAGACAGAAGCAAGAGTACTTTCGTTTCTCGATTGCGTGTATATTTTCCATTTTCTTACTCCTAATGGAGTGTAAGACCCTTGTTTTCGGGATTGCAGTACAATTATGTGGCATTGATCTATCAACATCGCCCATTGCAATATTCCAGAAAAACCTTCTCACATTACCCATCCTTTCATTGAATTCATGGCTAAAATTTTGTTTGCACCAATTAACAACATCGTTTGAATTTGCAAGGCGAGAAGCAGAGTGATTCATTTGATATCTCCTAAGTGCACATTTCACGCAGGCCCCAGCACCATCATGCTCTCCTTTTCCGTGTCCCATTTCAAAAAATCTCCATGTGTGGCGAACATCTGTGTTTCTATGAATGCGAGACAACCATAAGAATGATTGTGCCAATTTAAATTGACCAACACAACCATCTGACCACACCCTTCTTCTTGATAATTTTTTAAAAAGAATACCAAAACAATGCTAGACAAAACATGTATCATGTGTACAATCATCACTGATGTAGAAATGATACTCCTTAATCACTTCACGATTATTTTCATTGCTATTAAAACCATCGACATCAAGCTCTTCATGTCTATACATAATATGCACAAGTATAGATACCTGATCTGAATGATAATACTCACTTTGTATCTCCTTTTGTGGAGTGAAAGTGTAATTTTCAGCAAAATCGACAATGGATAAAATTGTTCCTTTTGGAAATACATCTCGTGATTGCTTGAACTGTAAGTCCTGCCAACATGTTGAGTGAGAGTGCTTGATATATTTATATATTTGATCCCTGAACAAATTCATAAAATCTGTCAAAGAGATATCACTTTCAACTAAATTAAGCTTTCTTGATGTTGTCGTTGAATCTGTAACTGCAGTATAATCAACATAAACATATCTCTTCCATTTCACAATGTGATTTGACAATTGAGGATTGTTTGCATCAATGGGGTAGTTACCATTAAAAAGGGCCAAATCATAACATTCCTCATATTTTTTTACCTCTAACGCATTGTTTCTTATAGAATACTTGATCATTCTCTCACGGACATAATACTTTAGATACAAATTCACGAACAGTCGAAGGAAGGGGGTTATTTGGCCAACACTGCATGCCAAAAGTTAGAAATGTCTCATAATATAATTCGAATTCTACATGGTATCGACAACAACATGTGTCGTGAACAACGATGGGCCTGACATACCATGGTTTGAGCTTCACAAATGTGCTAAGGGAAATCTTCACATCAACATTACTCTCCATAAAAAATTTGAACATTTCCACTTGAGTGATCTCTGCTATGTGTTTGGCATGAGTTTCATAGTTTCCTTTCGATATACGATGTTGCACAACATCCTTTTCATTTGGTAAGACACGCGAGTTTAAATGCCAAAACTCTTTCACCCTGTCCCTCACATTATCTAGAAGTCTATCTTGATAAGGTTTCCTATAGATAACACCCCAACATGCAACTTCATCATCCTCATCTAACTGAACCCTAAGGTTTTTATGCTTCCATAAACTTTTTCTTGATGTTTTTAACATTCTTGCAGTCGTAAACAACAAACCACTGGTTGTAGTGTTTTTTGCCACAACCCCTGTTAGAATTGCTTTACGAGCAACCATGAAATTATGATATTGTTTTCTTACAAGTGATGCAAGGATCGAGGTAAGATTTTGTGATACAATCTGATTTGATTTAGCCTCTTTGGCACTTTGAATGCCCAATAATGTAATTGCATCTCTTAGACATTTTCGCTTTAACAATCTATGTAACAATTGAGCTTGTTCTATGACAGAAATACCTTCAAAATATTATTTTACTATATTATTTGCTCTATAACGAGTTGTATGATCAGGCATCAGAGGTCCCATTTCTTTAATTTTACTTGAATCCAAATTCTCCAAAAACTTATCGTCAATGACGATATTGTTGCAGCTTCCAGTTAATCTCTGTAAATTGGTAAGTGTGGTAGGATGTTGTATGTTGGATGTCGACCCTGCATAAAATAAATATAAATTTATAAGATTGTGAACTTTCAAATCAAATATATATATACTCAAGTATTATAAAGTAAATTATAAACATATAAAAAATTATTTACTCACCTATCATGGTCTCAATATTGACGCTACCCATAGTTTGCTCCACATTTGTCATTTCCTCGTCACCTCCATGTCCCTCATTTCTTTCATCAACGTGTTCCTCGACAATTTACATTTCTTCATCACCGCCATGTGCATTCACATTTTGCATTTCTTCGTCACTGCCATGTGCCTCCACGTTTCTTTCCATTGCTCTTTTTTCTCTTAAATTTCTCATAGAAACACGGGTTCTCTCTTTCCTTGCCTCCTCATCAGTTCCGGTGTGATCATATTTTCTTTCACGTTTCCTTCGGTTTCCCATGTTGAAAGAATTAAAAACCTAAAATCCAATGCATGAAAAGATATGAGAATTGAGACTTATATGCTGAAAAAAAAAAAGAACAGTATTGACCCAATGAGAGTAATATGGTAAGCACTCTTGTATGAAAAATTTACCAAATTGTTGAATGTGGTTGTGATTGGTGTCAAAGGAGTTCAGTAATGACAAAGGAATAACAAAGGAAAATTGGCTTAGGTGGCCTTGGGAAAATGCATGCCGTACCTAATGGGTGAATGATAAAAATCATCTGAAACTACCATGCTCTACCTTATAAGAAAAAATGTCCTTATGCTCTTATAAACAAAATACTTTATAAAGAAAAATGTTCTTATACCTTATAAAGAAAATACCTTGTTAAGAAAAATGTCTTTGTGGCCTTATGAAATGTCTTTGTGCTTTTATGCCCTTCAAATGTGTGAACTTGGATAATGCGAACTCTCGGCTGAAAACAGTACAGATAATGCAAGCTCTCGGTTGAAAGCAGTACAAATAATGTGAACTCTCGGCTGAAAACAGTACAGATAATGCAAACTCTCAGTTGAAAACAATACAGATAGTGCAAACTCTCATTTGAAAACAGTACAGATAATGCGAACTCTCGGCTGAAATATTCTGGAAAACTATCTTGGCCGAGAGATTATATATACAACTCTCGGTCGAGCAATTGTGGAATCACGTCCGAATATCACGGGCATTTAATATTTAATGTGTGGGCCCCTAAAAGATTCTCGGGGTATTATGTGACAAAACTATCGGTCGAGACATGTTTTAAACTCTAGGATGAGAGTTTAAACTAACTTTCAGCCGAGAGTTTTCATTAACTCTGGGTTAATTTTAGAGCCGGAATACTTTTTGCCCGAGATATTTTCTAGGCCAAGAGTTTTTGGTCAACAATTCTAGCACCATTTCTGCAATATTCATAAATGTGTCACTTTAACAAGGTGGAACCACTACAAAACATGAGAATTACATGTCGGATTTTATACTAGTAGATTCATCATTCAATCTACTTTCTCATAATATAAAAAAATTTGAATTTAATTTAGGATTACTTTAGCGACTTAAAACTCAGTCACAATGAAAATTCAATATCATCACAATGACTACGACAAAAAAATTAAAAAAATCACAAGGATGTTCCTTGCAGTGTCCTCTTCAATGCAATGGTTTTAGTTTGTTTGATAAGAGTCACATTTGGAAGAAAATGCGAAGACAAAAACATGTGTCGATAATGTACCATTTTCTGAACATATGTTGTTTCGATAAACAATAAAAAATAGTTCCCAAGTCTTAAAAAACTCAGAATATAGTCCATGCACAAGTGTAGTGTGTGTAGATTACGAGCCTACAATATTTTTCCTTAAAATGAATAACCATCTATCAAAAATCCGACGTCAACACAGGTCACTCATTATCCGTACCTAAAATTTTCAAGTATATGTCGTTGGTTTCCAACAAATTTGTCCCACGATATGTCCATAAAATTTAAAAAAAAAAATACGAGTAGAAAGCTAATTCAATTCTCTAAAATCTTTGTGTTTACTCAAGTTGAAATTCCTAAGGGAGATATGGGTTTGAAGAGGTCGAAGTTGAAAAACATAAAATTTAACAGTTTTGTTTGTAAAAAACAAGCCAAAATTGTTTCCCAACTTCATGTTTTCACCCACAAATCACCTTCAATAAGATATAGCCCTCAAACAACTTATAGGAAAATGAAAGGAAGAAAGTCTCACAAAAAATTATGAATAAGAAAACAAGAACAAGTTATGCAAACACATCAGCTTTTTTGTCTAATGCAATTATCACTACATATCACTTTACTTTCTAAATGTTTTCTTAAAATACAATGTGATTTATTATTTTTTGACCCTTTAAACCCCTACCTTACATAATAACCATATTTAATCATATTTTAACGGACTTGATCATTATTTGAAGTTTTTGTTCATTTCAACTGCAAAATACATAAATTTCAATTCATAAGATGTAAAGGTTGCTTTCTCTTTTCCTTGGAATTTAATTGGAATTTTACTGACTCTCCTTAGGAAATTCCTTCAAGACTTTTGAATTTTTTAGACATCCCAAAAAAATGAGATAAAATTTGATACTTTTGATGGGCCTAACAGTTAAGAACATGTGTTTCCTCCTAGGAGATCATGGGTTCAAATATGAAGGAGGGTAGGCTATGTACACCTCCATAGACTTTAGTAGTCAAATCGCTACGCGAAGTGGGTACCTTGTCCCACAAACAAGGGGGTATCATACACACTCATACACTAGTTTAGTGTTATTGTCTAGGGGAGAGAATGTTGTCCTGGGGGAGAATCTCACTTCTTTTGGTTGAAATAATTGAAAACTGGAATTGTGTCAATGTTGGGTTGTGTGGTTGGTGATGGGTTCTATGGATAATATTTGGTTAGGATTGCGATGAAAGGGTTGTAGTTTGCTCAAATCAACTCTCTCCCCAGTATGATGTGAAATCAAAGAACAATCTACAATAAAATTTGAGGGTTTGGTTTTTATTCTAAGGTGGATATGGGAATATATACAATTTGCAGAAGTTAAACATGATTCCTCTGGTCAATGACACATTTTGTAGAGATAAACCTAATATGGGGAAAATAATGGTCCACAATAACATCTAAGGCTTTGTATTTATTATGTGAGGTAGTGTTTAAACCTAGTATGGGCACAACAAACTCCTGAGTAAGGATTCAAAAGCAAGGACATGGACAAACACAAAAATGAAATTAATGGGGATGATCTCCTATGTTATACAAAGGTTAGTGAAGTGGATTTGGCCACATTTGGAAGTCGTCAATGTAAGATACATTGGAGAAGTGGGTGGTATGTGTACAAAGGAAAGAAGTGGGTGGTATGGATGAGGGTTTATGCATCAAGAAAAGACATTAGGGTTTCTACATCTAGCAAAGAAGCTCGGGGTTTTGCATTGACCCTTTGGAATGCTAAGGTATAAAGACAAGGTGGAGGATATTTCTTACGGTTTTCACAAGTTTATAGATCCCTTAATATTTTTTCTCACACCTTTTAGTGCGCTCCTAGGTCAATAAGGTGATGGAATCCGACCTAGATTTAGTGGACTATGGTGAGGATGACCTCCCAAGTATGTTATCAAGTTTTTGCTCGCATGTGGAGCTCTTTCAAATCTCGAGGAGCATGACTTCAATGCAGAGGTGACTAATTTTTTTTCATGATTCTTAAGCTGTAGGGACAGTTGGAAATCCTAGGATGAAGCAAGGGATCAAAGGAGTAGAAAATGTATCAGGGTCAAGAAGGACAAGGTTCAAATGGTGGTGGATCGTGATGTGGGTTTAGAAAGGGTTGAGGGACTTATTAAAAAGACTATGGTAAGCAGGTTTGTTGGAAAGATGGTAAAGGGTGAAACCTTGAAACGTTGGATAGAAGTGGAATGGAGTAAATTTTTGGGTTATTTCCTCAATTTTATCTTTTGGTGAGGGGATGGATCTTCTTCGAGTTTAATTGTGGTCATGATGTTGAGTTAATTCTCAAATAGGATTTGGTTTTGGGGCCACTCAAATCTAGTGTTTTCTTGTTGGAATCTGATTTTTGAACCTTGAAGAGAATCTATTAATATTCAACATCTTTAGGTGCTTTTGCCAAGATTGCCTCTTGAATATTGGAATGAGGAGATCCTGGGGAAAAGTTGGCAGCAAGGTTGGAAGGTTCATAGATTTAGAAGAAAATTGCTAGACTAACTCGGAAAAAAAAGGTTGAGGTATTGGTTGAAGTAGATGATAGAGATAGTTTGTCTGTAAGATTGAAATTGTTAGGGAAAAATCAATTCATGTTCAAAATTTGGATTGTTGGAAGGTTCAATTTCGATGATCAACCTATCACGAAGTTGGGCACTATGGAGGGATTGTTTAGATAAAAATCAAAATTGAGTATACTCAGAAAGTGTGGCTAAAAAGGACAAGGAGCATGTTTCAATGGCTTCAAAGTTTTTGGAGGATCAAAATATAATTGGTGAAAATATTCATGGTGATGATATCTCTTCATCCTTGAGTCCACAATAAGGGCCATCACGATGATTCCTGTCAAATGACATTTTCCCTTTGTTTCCAACTATTCTCAAAGAAATCAAAGATAAGCACAGTCTCGTGTCTGACTTGACATCTTTGTTAGCCATTAGAAAGGAAACATACCCCTCCATAAGTAAAAAAAGACTATGTTTTAAATTATTCTTGTTTTTATGTAAATGTATAGAATCCATGAAGGGATTTTGAAAGGATGACTGTATATAACCTTAAGTCTGGGGTATTGTTCGTTTGGAAGGTTGATTTTGAGTTGACACGCATGTAAAATTTTATTTTGATTTCTCCTTGAAATATCAAATACAAAGATTTTTTTCTTGGGAATAAAAAAAAGTATTCTATTTTTCTTTCTACTCAAAATTCCCAAAAGGAAGTCTGACAAACTATTTCTCTATCTGTGGTCCATGCTGAGTCTAAATATGATGTAGAAGGAAAGATTAAAGGAGGTTTAGCACTAATTGCAGGGAAACCTATTTCAATTAGGAGAAAGTCACACATTTCTATTGCAAAGCTAATGGCATCCAAAGAAGTAAGGAAAACATCTAACAATTAAAGGAGCGCCTTAGAGCAAATAAACCCTTGAAGATTGTTCCCCCGTGATCATTCTCTCCTTAAATGTTACAAGTGAGAGGGTGCCCTTAAAATATTAGCCCTCAAAAGGATGTTTTCTATGTATAACCTTGATGTTATTTTGTTCCAAGAAACATTGTGTTTAAGATCCAAAACAATGTAAGTTCTATCGCCCTTGTTGAAGGGATGGAATTTTTGCTCTATTGGTGCAAAAGGGTTATTTAGTGGTCTTGTGTCCAAGTGGAACATCAACATTAATGTCATATCCACTTTTCTGGTTGTAGGTATTGTTATGGAAGGAAGGGAAAATGATTTAAATAAGGTTTTTAGGATAGAGAACCTTTATGCTCCATATGGAGACAAAAAAAAAACTTTTTGGGATTGTCTTAAGGGTCAAAAGATAATGTGATAGTTAGTGGTGAACTCAATTTGACTCTAAGTTCTAGAGAATATTGGGGTGATGTTGCTAGGCCAGACCCTTTAGCTTCTTCTTTTTTCACAGTTGTTCTAGTAGATGAAGAGCATGTAAAGATGATTCCTACATGGAGAAACTCCAAAAGAGGAAGAGCAAGGATATCAAAAAGGTTGGATCGCTTTCTTGTATCTAAAAAGATTATGGAAGATGCTACCATGTATAAGTCACGAGTAGGAGTTGGAGGGCTCTCAGATCACTTGGATATTCTAATTCAACTAGAAGAAGATAAAAAATCACGTATTCTATGGTACTTAAAAAAATAAAATAAAAATCAATGCACCACTACTATAATTTTTACTAAGCTCCATGCTCAAACAATTTGATTCAAGTGAAAATATTAGTAGTTGCATGGGAAAGGGAGAAGAAAAAAATAGAATCATAAAGAATTGAATGATGTGGAATCAACCCTTAAAATTCTTTTTGAGCACAATTCCTACAGGGTTTTCTAAATGAGGAATATTTGACGTTAAAAAGACTATATTAAAGAAAAAGGAAAGAGCTTTTAAAATTAGAAGCATACTAGAGGCTCAAGACTAGAGCAATGTGGTTAGTAGAGGGTGACAATAATACAAAGTTATTTCATAATTATGAAGTTCATACAAAAATTGTAAATACAATATGGAAATTAAAGTAGCATGATAGTTGTAGGGCATCCTCCAAAGATTTAACAAATGTTAGTAAGCAACATTTTTACTCTCTGTTCAAGGAGCTTGAAATTCCATATGTTAAAGAATTAATGAAGGTAACCAGTTAGCTTATTACCTAGTTTTATTATGATAGGATGAACGAAAATTTGGAAGCTACAGTGACAAAGGAAGAGTTAAAGTTTGTTCTACAATGTTTTAAAAGGGCATAATCCCTATGGCTATAAAGTTGAATTCTACTTTGGTTTCTATGAGCTCTTGGAGGAGGATCTTCTTCAAGTAGTTGAAGAATCGAGATTTTCTGAGAAATTTTAGGGGGCTATGAATGTTGCATTCATAGCACTAATCCCTAAAAAGAATGACCCACCATCATGTGAAGGCTTCAAGCCAATTTCTCGATGTTGCCTTGTCTATGAGATTATCTCAAAGATAATTGTAAATAGATTGAAGCTTGCTTTGTCGAATATTATTTCAAAGGAACAAATAGGTTTTTTATTTAATAAACCAATCCACGATGAAGTAGGGAAAACACAAGTAGAGTTTCATTCAATTAAAATTGGCAAAAGGTTGCAGTGGGTATAAAAAGAGATATCTCAAAGGATTATGACTAAGTAAATTGGTTGTTTTTAAGATTGGCTCTTTTGCAAATAACTTTGAATCTCCAAACTATAAACTATATTATTGGGTGTTTTAGGATAGCGGCGTGGGTTATGGGCGAGGGAGGGTAGTGGGTCGGGTTAGGTTTAGTTAGGTTTTTCTTTTTAAATAATATTTGAAATTTTTATTTTAAAATTTAAAATTTTGTTTTTAATTTAATTTTGATTTTTTAATTATGTTTTTTAATTTTTAATTTTGTATTTTTTTAGTTTTATTTTTAGTTTATTTTTATTTTGCATTTTTAATCTTTTAATAATTTTTTGTTTAAATTTTATTAAAATTTGGCTTTTTCTTAAATGTTTTAATTTTTTTTTTAAATGGAATTTTTTTAATTTGTTTTTTTAAATTGAAATTTAAAAAAAAATCAAATATGGTTAAAGGTTTTTTTTTAATTAGTATTTTTTAACATTATAATTTGTGTTTTATTTTCCTTTTTTTTAATATTTTTTAGATTTATTTTTTTAATTTTCTATTTATAAATTTTCTTTGAAAGTTGTAAATATTTTTTGATTTTTTTTAAATTTGATTTTTGAATTTTTTTTAATAAATTTTGTGTTTTTGAACTTTCACTTTTTTTAATTATTTTTTATAAGTTATTGTTTTTAAAATTTTAATCTTGAAAAAAATTACAATGATTATAGGAGATCCATTTTTTAATTCGGGGATCGATTTAAGATTTCGATTACAACGATACCATCCCTGGTTTCCAGAAAGTTGTAAATGTAACCCCCCAAAAAGGGGGTAATACTAGTATCACCACTTTTCGTTTTGGGGTTGTTTTTGGTGTTTTGGTGCAAAAATATGAAAGAGATTTAATAAATACAATTTTAAATTATGATACAATGATATAATAATACCATTTTTTGGAAAAGTGTGCTACCGATAGCATTAGTTTTCAATTCAGGGCTTGATTTTAGGGTTTTTCTAAACAACAAGAATGATGTTTTGGTCCATGTCTATATTTTTAACCCCTCAAAAAAGTGGTGCTACCAATAGCACCAAATTTTTTTTCATGGTTGTTTTTTGATGTTTTTTATGCAAAAATATGAGTTTTTATGGCCTAAATTCTTGTTTTGAGTATAAAGTTCTCGTCAAGTTGTATAATTTGTTTGGCTTGAATGAAGGACTAGAAAGAAGTATAGCCCAATTATTCCCAATGAAAATTGAATCTTTTGATAAATGTGTCAAGTATCCAGCCTTTCACTTAAAGCCAAATGACTACAAATATGCGAATTGATTTTGGTTATACAAAAAAATTGATGAGAGAACTACTTGTTAGTGTTACATGTGGTTGTCTCAAGGAAGCAAGTCGGTTCTAGGAAAGTCGATTTTAAAAAGCATTCATGTCTTTTGGTTATCTTTTGTACATATATCTAAGGGAATCTTGACTAAGATATGGAAAAAGTGTTTCAGTTTCCTTTGGAGTGGAAAGAGAGAAGTGGAAAGTATACCCCTAATTAAATGGTCAAGCTTAGCCAAACCAAAGGAGATGTGTGGGGTCTAGAGAATATTTGTCGTTAGCTAGGCTTTGCCAGCCAAAATTCTATGGAGACTTCAACAAAGGGATGTGGAGAAAGGTGATGAGGGCAAAGTATGTAGAGAACAAAGATTTGAAGGATTGGATAAGACAAGAGAGAGTCCTTAAAATTAGCTTCAAATGTATGGAAAGGTCTATTCAAAGCATTTGATATTTTGGGCAATTGGATTGCTTGGAAAATTGGTCAAGAAAATCCATTGAAAATTGGCAAGGAACCATGGATTGGATGCAATTGAAATTGTAATTTATCAATTCCTCTCCTTGATACCCTACATGCCAAAGAGATGGCGAGTTTAGCAGATGCATCAAGGGTTGTGGAATAAAGAGTATGGATGCAACCTTGGAAATCAACAGAAATCTTGCAATTACGAGATGGCCAAGCTCCTGATCAAGCAAAATCTATTAAAGGACAATGCCAGCTATCTTAGAGAACATGATGATGAATTAAAGTGGTTCAGAAATAAAGCTACAAGGGTGCTTACTACAAAATCAGGTTATAAAGCTAAACTAGATATGTAATTAGAGAAGAAAGGTTGTGGTGGTGGAATGGATTGGAAGTTTAAAAATCCTCTAAAAACAACCACCTTCCTCTTCCTAACTTTGGCTAATAAGATTATGCACTTGTGATAATGACCAAAAAAGGAACTAGATGGTGTATACTGTGTAAAGAAGATAGTGTGTTTATGGATCATTATTTTGTAAATTGTTCTCTTACCAAAGTTGTTTGGAAGGTGTTACCATGCTTAAATATAAAAAATATGTGGTTTAATCCTTCATGGCCTAAATGTTTTAAATATTGGGTAACAAATAGATTTGTTAATTCTCATAGAGCATTACCATGCTATGTGTTTTATGGAGAGTGGCTACCTAGAAACAAGATGATTTTTTATGAAAAGTGAGATCACCAAGGATTGATATCTCATCAAATAAGGTTTTCATATGGCGGAGGATGGAAGCTTCCAAAACAAAAAGGTGCGAGGAGATTACAAAAACTTTATATTGTCTACACAAAGCCTTGGGTTTTTTTTCGATGGTGCTTGTCAAGGGATTCTAAGTTCGCATGGTGCAAGTTCTCTTTCTAAACAATTCACTCTATTTGTCTTTGAAGTTTGGAGCAAAGCAATGATCAAACAATAGAGCAGAGCTTTATGCTCTATAAATTCTATTGAAAGTCATTGGTGAAGAGAACATAAACAAGTTGCAAGTTCTCAAATACTTTATTGATGGATTGGGTAAATGGGAAATCAAATTACAAATGTAGCCCTAATTTCAATAATGGATATTTACTTGGAGAAAAGACCCCTCTTTGAAGAAATCTCCTTTTTGCATCTCTACAAAGAAAATAATTTCAAAGTTGAAAAACTCTCAAAAGAAGCCCTCAATTTGTAGGAAGGTTTTCTAATTGACCAAGAGTTCAAAGATAATATCCCTTTGGATGAGATCCATAAGTCTCTTTTTTGATGAATTAACTTTGGTTACAGCAGTTTGTTTTCTTATGTTAAGTAATAATCAATCAATTTTTGAGTTTATATATTGTTTTGTGTGAATCCACATTGTCTTATTTTGAAAGAAGGCTATATGTCTTAGGTTTAGGTTCAAGACATTATGTAAACATGTAACTAATTCAAAAGGTAGTAAATGTGTATTTTGATTTTCCCAAAAATATTAAATATATAAAAAAAAACAATTCAATATCTTGCTAGACCATTAAAAGCTTTGAAGAACCTTATTGACTACTTTTCACTTTACAAAATTCTTCTAAATAGTGATGAAACCTTAATAAACTATTATTAAATAAACAAAAAACGATCAAATCTAATTTAATTAAACCTATGAAACTAAACTATTATTAAATAAACAAAAAACGATTAAATCTAATTTAATTAAACCTATGAAACTAAACAAATCTTTGGTGAACTCCTAAAAGGTTTTTTTCGCTCATCAATGTTCATTTTGTCCATATTCAACATGGGAAACTCTCTTCTATATTTACACTAACTGCTCTTATTCACCTCTTCTATATTTACACTCACTGCTCTTATTCACTTTCTCCATTCTCGAGTAGATGCTCTATTGTTAACTTATTAGTCTCGAGATCTTCAAATGGTAGAAGACAAATTTATAATAAGATGATGCAAAATATATTTCATAAATATTTATATAACTAAATAATATCCAATCAGCTCAGTGATGTGAGGTGTGCAGTTGAGCCATCATGACCATTAAATCAGAGCAGCTCGTTTCATGCCTTGGTGTAAAAACAATGTTCCACCTCGACAGTTTAAGGAAACGTACAAGATTGAATGCACACTGATGCAAACACGGGTAAAGGAGTGGACAAAATTGAGGTTCCAAATACAAACCTAGATGATATATGTATGATACACATGGCGAGAACAGATCATGAATTAAAATATATAGATCATAAAGAATAATAGGAAACAGCGAAATAAGTTACTGATGAAAAATAATTTAGAAGATAGATTCCTGAGGATGTTATGATAATGTATAGAAGAAAAAATATGGGATGAATGTTGGTACAGAGAAATATATCAGCACCACTTGAAGAGAACCTACCAAGACGAGGATAACTGTCCAATGAATGATAAATGCGATATCTGTATTTATGATCTATATGGCAAGTAACGTGACTGTTTACTCAAAAAACATGCTTGTTCACCCAGATGTTTATCCTTAATGATAACTGAGTGTCTAACACACTGAGAAATGCAATATTTATAATTCACATCAGTATGAAAGAAAATCATCAGATTTTCAACAGCAAAATTATAACAGGCATCGAAAGAGAAATCAACACTTCATAGGTGTATTTGCATCCCCTTTGTAAATAACAGCAAGCACACTCGTGCTAAGCAATTGAATCCCTCAAAATATATTATAAATTTATATCACATAAAACATTCTTGCCATAATATTAAAAAGATTAACACATCAAGGAGCTGTAAAAAGCATGAGTAACTAGATACAAAACGACATTGAATCTACTCATGTGTTGCACAACCAGAAGCCCAGGATTTGATCTGGTGTTTTCAACGACCCTAAAAGAAAATCCATGATAGTAAATAATTCTGACAGCCAAATCATCAATGGAGTGTTTCTGTGAAATCCCTTTCTTAAACCATAAAGCACACATATTAACTACAGAATTTTGAGAAATGTATGTAACGGCTTCTATTTGCCAAGATCATTTCAATAAGCGAGTTCTTATTAACATGATGTACATTGTATACATGGGATCCATATGAAGGACTTTCACTTCTCCAACACAATAACCATTGTGGTTAACTATTTTCTAATAAATGTTTTCCCCACGTTATGATTCAGTTAAAAAAGATGGAGAATTTGTGGGGTAAAACATTGGTACAAATACAGTGGATATTACAGCTTACATCCTGCTTTGGACAATTAAAAAACTCATGATCTGGATAAATAATAGTCATCACCATCAACCAACACATGCATTCTTTGGATAAAGTAGGCATCTCTAAAAACACATGCATTCTTTGGATAAAGTAGGCATCTCTAAAAGTATGCACTTTCCCTGAGATAGTACTGCTAATCGATCAACACACACTGGTAAAAAGCTTTATGCTGAAAACAGGTCCCATGTTGCCATAAAAATTCTCTCTTCAAATCCAGTAGAGACAAAGGACCCTACATCCAAATTAACCTTGTATCGATTACAAAACAGAGATGTTACCAAAATATATTCAGCAGCAATGTGAGATGACAGAAAAATACACTTTGTCAAAGTGTTGCCAGTACACAGGTCAGCATCACATCTTCCAGTCGAACATTTGGGTACAGTGCTTCCAGTGACTACAACCGACCACAAATCCAAATACATCAATTGTATAGGACAGAAGATGATATTATCATACCACAATATACATTATTGCACTTTATATACAGTGGATGAAGATGCAAGATTTGTTTAGAATAGAGTACAAACACGGATGGACATAACATCCTCTGTTGTTTAATAATGGTGCGTCATGTTTCAAGCAAATAAGTACTCTTACATTCTGTATTGCACTAATTGGATTTACAAAATCCAACATATTCAGTAATAACTTAATACAGTAGAAACAGCAGCTTTGTACAAGAATAGTAGTATAAGTGGGGATGATATCTTCCACCATTTTGACAAAGAAGATGAGAACAGACATACAGGTACAATGCGCAAGTATCATCAAGAATCAATCTCTAGTCTATTCGACTTTCAATTTCCAGACACCAACTCAATGCTTCAGAAGGGAAAATCACTCCAAAAACCACCAAGGCCTTCCCTTGCCCATAAAGCAAAAGGCTAATTTGTACAGTAAGCATGAACCTGTATCTAAAATAATATAATGTATTGTTCCATTTAGTCATCCTATCTGACAAAAATAGTCCATAGATTTACATGCAGGAGGTTGCTTTGTCCATCACAATACCCAGCTTAGGTTACTGCAAGACTGCAAACACCGAAATGCTTGAATATTTAGGGTAACTATTGAGCTCCTCAATACAAAATATATCATGAAGATGAGTTAACCAACTTATTGAATAATAAACACGTGTTTGCAACAGTAAGAAAGCCAATATATGTACACAGAAATCAAACATCAAAGATATACATTATTTGCCAGTTTGCAATATTTCTGATTTTCATATCTAGCATCATTGAAAATATAGAACTCCAAAACACATTAGAAACACAAACTTAATTACCCCAATGACAATTACATCTAAAAAAATATTAAGTGCAAAGTTGCAAACCATCTCAAACAGGAAAATACTGTAAAGAGCATGGCATCAGAGACCTTCAGAACAAAAGGAGATACTAAATAACCATATACATAAACATTTTATGAATAATTTCAACGATGACAGCAACATTAAGTCAGGTCAAAGGTTGATAGGGGAGGTGATTCAGACGAGAGATGATGAAGTTCTCATCTGTTTCCTCCGAGTCATTTCAAAAAAGGTTTGCAACAGGATTTGGAAACTTTTCAGGTAACAATGGAGGTGTTGCACCCAAGGTATGGGAGAGGTCAGAGGCAAAGGAGAATACGGGTGGCAAAGGAGAATACAGGTGGGTGTTCTTTTGCTGCATTTTTGGAATAGGCCAAGGTAAATTCACAAGATCTGAAACAAGTCAGAATCAGTTTTACAGCTTTGGGTAATGTACATTCCAGAAAAATAACTGAACGGGTTTTTAACAACTGCAAGAGAAAAAATTATGTATGGAGATTCTTTCCCTTGGTCTCAGACATTAGTAGTGCTGGGCTCCCTCACTCTTGTGCTCCCCCAAGGATGGTACAGCCAGGCCCCCTCAGTCCCAGTCACTCCCCAGAGGATATCATCAGCAAGCCTTGACATCCTCCCTCTATTTTGTTCAGTACTCTCTTATCTAGACATTTAACACCTAGTTTATTGCTTGTTCTTAGATGTTAAAAATTTTCTGCTTTTAGAATTATTTTAGGAGATGCTCTGGCACTCTCACTTTGTATGGGTACTGTATGTACTATCATAAGTCCGGTACAAAGTGAGAGTGCACCAAGCTCTTGAGAGCTCATGGCCACTTCCTTCCTGGCCCTGAATAAATCTGTGGTTTGCTTTCTCGACAACTTTGCTTTCCGTGGCCAACAAAACTTTGTTGCTGCTGGACCTGAACAAGATTTGGATACTATTGTTGCCTCCTAACCACTGCAGTCTATCTGGCTTCTTTTAGTTCAAAAGGATGAGGAGCTGGGGGACAAGAAACCATTATTGTTGATCCATCTATTTGTTGGCACATTTCCTAAATTTTCTAAAGTCGCATTTTCAAAACACGTGCATCCTCTGAATGACCTCCTTTAAGCAAAGACGCATAATCACTATATTAGTGTATAGTATATAGTATATACTATAGACACAACAACATAAAGGAGATTCATGGTCAATTCCTATTTAGCTTCTCTTTATGCTATATTTCCCTGAAATGGATAACTTAGAGAATAAAAGTGCAACACGTATATATCCAGATTACAAACTTATGTAGACGAGAGATAAGAGACAAGATTTTATCAGGTCATAAAAAATTTACATCCATTTTCACAAATGCATAAATACATAGAATACGCATATATTTATGCATAGACCCAGACACATACTAATTAATATCAGCATATAGTATTCCCATAAACATAGTGAATACTTGCTTCAAAAGAGTGAATACTTGCATGGACCGAAAATGACCTAAAAAGAGTGAATGCTTGCTTCAACGACATGAATAACATCCTCCAAGAAATTCTCAAGAAGCACTTTAATAAAGCAACTTAAAGAAAATAAGATTTACAACTTACAATCTACCTGTACAACAAGTATAATTAAAACTACTATCTGGTGTGAAATGAGAATAACAAATCCAGAACTAATAAATGATGTTCATTCGATGTAAATTATCATGTCATTTTATGATCTTAGAAAGAACAATTCAAGAAGCAAAATACAATACATTAAGAATTGAGTGTACACTTAATCCATGCAAACACAAGCTCATATTCATTCGAAATGTTTTCAAAAGTAAGAATGTGAGAAACTAATTCACATCCTCTCAAAGCTCTTCTTCACAAAAGAAAAGTGCTAGTGCCTCTTATTATTGCACTTCAATTCGTGAATGATCAGACTCCCTCCATGGTACTATTATGTAACATGGACAACATCTAGATTGATAAGTGTGTCAGATGCCCACAACTAATGGGAGGAAATTTTTTCACTCTATATGACTATGGACATGGTTTAAACCTCCAAATATTATTATAGGATACTAAGCGAAAATAATAGAGATGGGCTATATTATTGATCCAAATTTCCATAAGCTTCTAAGGAAAATATGATAACGACAAGCATTGTAAATAGGAAAGCAAGCTTGAGTAGAGATCAAGAAGTATATTGTTGATATCAAGAAGAATATTCTACTAGTTCTTGTGTTTCTAAAAGACTGGTATATTCTTCCTAAATCTTTGAAAAAGCATTTGCACGTATTTTCAAGAATTTATTCCCATAGGACAAAACAAACGAAGGTAAGAAGCCACACCTATTTATGGAGTATGAACAAAACGCATATTTAATTTATATGCATTGAATAGTTAAGACAATTTAATTTTCTCTACATTGATCACATTAGCCTGTTATTGGGCATTTAGTAGTTCCTTCGAGAAAGTTATTAGCATGGAAGAGGCAGTGAAAACCAAGTGATCAGAAACATCGAAGATGTGCGGTCAAAAAGATGAAGGTATGTATAAATTCACACCCCACAATAAGCCAGGGAGTTGGATTAGCAGTCAAATACTTATCCATTGGCGTACAACATGGCACTCGTAAGTTTGAGATGATACTTTAAATACCTACTAAAACCAGTAATAAGTATATAAACTTGCAAAAAGTTGCAGTCATTTGGTTATAGAAAGTATAAGAGAAAGAAATTATAAGCAAAAGATAACCAGTTTTGCTCTTAAAAATGAAAAGTTAGAGAATCCTACTTTCCGTAATACATATGAAACTTACTTTTGTTGGGTTCTGGCCAAACATTACTGCAATCTGCTTCAGGAGTTTCACAAATACCATGTTTTTCTAGCTATGAAGCAAAAGTCTCCAAAAAGATCCCCAGTCTGCTTCAGGAGTTTCACAAATACCATGTTTTTCTAGCTATGAAGCAAAAGTCTCCAAAAAGAGCCCCACTTGTAGCAAAAATTGTGGAATGCATTCATCTCCCTAGTATCGCCTCTTTGGATACTCTGGTTCTCTAGAAAAGTCATCCTGGTCTGCTTCTTCCATAGCATGGGACCTGCCTCTTGCCCTCGAAGCCCTTTCGCTTTCCCAATTACGCCCCCTCTCCCTTTGACCTTGATGCCCATCTCTTTCTTTCTCCCTATACCTATCCCTCCCCCCATTCCAGTCTGTTTCCCTGTCATTTCGGTGTCTCTTTCCAGAAGCGCCCATTCGATCATTTTCAGTGCTGCGATCTCTATTCCATTGAGCATTCGACCTCCCTCCTCTGTCATGGTTTTTCTCAGCATAACCATACTCTGATCCAATATCCTCTCCATAGCCTGATTCACCCATTCTTCTACTATGCACATCTCCTCCCCAACTAGAATCTGTCCACATCCCTGCATGATGCCCCTCCATTCCACTGCCACTAGTAACCATTCCCATTCCATTGCCAATCATTCCTTGACCAATGAAAGCCGGATTGACATGGGGAGCCACGCCAGACAGACTGACCGATCCAACCGGTGAAAAAGGATGAACCATCGCGGGATAATGAGATGAGGAATGAGCAGCAAACCCTACATACCCAACCCCTCCTCCTCCTGCGCCCCTGCCCATCTGTCCACCGAAAGCCAGATCAAATCCCTGATTCCTCATCGGTGGCGGCATTGTTCCTCCTCCAATCGAACCGAGATACACTTGCCCGTACTGCCCTCCTCCATTAGCACTAACCTGACCACCTCCCATGCCTTTCACAGGTCTACCCCTGCCCTGTCCACCTTGGCCCCTGCCTTGCCCACCATACCCACTTGGACCTCTGTTCGATCGCCCATAATACCGCCCGCGACCGCCTTCTCCACCACCACTTAATCTACCACCACCAGTGCTTGCTTTGCCACCACCACCAGTGCCTGCTCTGCCACCACCACCACCAGTGCCTGCTCTGCCACCACCACCACCACCACCACTGTCGTTCATCATTCTCCTGGACTGTGAATCCTGGTGATTCCCAACCTTTCCCTTGTATCCCATTCCATCCCCAATTTGCCGAAGTGTTCTTGAATTTGCAAGGGAAACCACACACGGCCTACCATTGAAAACCCTACCATCCATGCCCTCTTTACAAGCACGAGCACATGCATATTCATAAAACTGAACTTCACAAGACCCTCTACACTTACCGCTGGCCTTCTCCTCAGAAAACACGATGCTTTTCACCCTCCCGTACTCAGACAGCGACGCTTCCAGGTCAGCATCAGTGGTCCACCAGTTCAGCTCCCCGACGAATAGAACGCCGCCGCCGTCCTTCTCTCCGGAATCCCGTCCCGCGTAATCACAATTCCCTCTCCGGCTAGGGGTCGAGGTTGCGGCAGAAGTCAGGGTCCCGGCAGGTCCCGTGTTCGACTCCCGCCCGGGCTTCTGCGTGATGGCTCCAAAGCTTTGCCGCCCTTCGTTTGCTTCCCCATAATCTTTCGGTGAGTCGGGCGGGGGTGATTCGGCGATAGCAGTTCGATTCTCCGGAGCAGAGGATGGGTTCAGGTCCAATTCCAGGTCCGGGTCCGGAAGACTGATGAAACCCACATTGACGTCGTGGTAGAGGTCTTCGTAGTCTTCCTCTTCAGGTATTGTTTCTTCCCCTTCCTGCAAACGCCTGTCTTCGTCTTCGTAATCCAATTGCTCCTCCGACTGATCCATCCTTCGTGGGTTGCTTTTGCCAAAGTAACCCGCGGTGAACGTGGGAATTTAAAAAATAAGAGTTTAAGATATAAAATGGATCTTTAACCAAAACATCAAAATGAAATGGATGTTTAACTTAAAAACACCAAAAATGGGATGGGCTGGGCTGGTAAGATATTAGTTATCTTCAAAAAAGATGGAAGATGGTAAGAGGTTAAGAGATAACTACTAATTTGATAAGGTGGTAAGGTTATTGGCCTGATTTGCGCAACTTTTCTTACATTTTCGTAAAAAAAATTCGGCTAACCAGTATGAAAAATAACTTGGCCTTTAATGTAATAGCAAGATAAATGCATTTATTTATAGTGTTTTGAAATTGTTTTTATTACTATAAAATATTTTTTATTTAATTTTAATTATATTTAATTTGTATTATATAAAAAGATTTTAAATTTTCAACTTAAAATATAATTATATTTAATAATTTATGCATTTTGTGATTGTATATAGGTGCTCTACAATCTAATATGGTGGAGATGTGGTGCTTTACACTTTAGTATAGGGAGATGTTGTAACTCCGTAAGGTTGTGTAACATCTAATTCTCATTAAATAAAAATGCAAATAATGTCGGCTTAAACAAAAAAAATAAAGTATATTGATTTCATTTTAAATAGGTATAAAAAATTTCTTATTTTTTAAAAATTTAAGATAAAAGAATTTACATTTCAATAAATTGGATCTCTCTTTATGCTTAAAAGATTCGAATTTAAAATAAATCTATGTTGGTGTAACTTTCAATTTAAAATATACTTATATTTAATAATTTAAAAAATCTGTTAATTAATTATTATAATGAAAAAGTGAAATCTTCAATCTCGTATACACAAAACATATACATATATTCATTTACTACAATACTAAATAGGTATTTATACCTTCAATATTCAATACAATATTAAATAGGTATTTAAAAAGGTTTAAGATATTTATACTATTTCAAATTGGAAATGCTTTTGGTAGTTCTCATATTTCATAAACACATATATAATTTATTAAGTTTGTACAACCATTTATCAAGAAAAAAAACACAACTTTTTTCCAAGAAGAAAAAGAGTCTCTTGCCATTCATGTATGAATTAAAGAAATTACACAATAGATCTTGTCCAAAATGGACAAATAATCTTACTAACGGTTACAATAAGTCATTTCCCAAGAAGACATCTATATCAAAAGCTTGCTTCTACATAACTACACATTATACAATATTCCGCCAATCTGTCATATTCTTTTCATATAGTCACAATACCAAGAAAGAAGACACAACTAACACAATAATAATGGCAATGCAACATTCTAAGCAAAATACCTTAGGGAGCACTAAGGAACCTAGGATGTAGACCATGTATAGGAAGTAGTCCTAGCTAATTTGATAAATTTAATTTTTATAGTTATAAGAGAATAAAACTTATTAATTATAAAATGTTTTAATAAATAACTAAATAGTTGATAATGTAAAATATAAATTAAAATAGAATTTGTTACATTGTAGTTTAGTGGTTATGATATAGTATCACTATGCAAAAGTGAATTGGTTTTTCTCAAACAACAAAAAGAATTAAATACATCTAACAAATCAAATTGATTCAAGTAAATCTTACTGGAATATTTTCTTTTTTCTTAAAAAACTCAGATTTAAACCTAACCTCACCCATAATTAACAAAAAAATAAAATCAAGTCAAATTTAAAACATATTTACTATATAATTTCAAATTTAAATAAAACCAAAGTTTTTTCTCCCAAAACATAAAATACATCCGTAAAATTCTACCATGAGGCTAAATGCCCCAATAAAAGGAAGAGAGTGAAACATGGAATACCATGCATTGAATGTCCTTGTAAAAGAAGATAACGAGACATGGAATAAGAGATGATGGTAAGAAAAAAAAATATAACTTTAAAATTAATGAATAGGTTTGTTTCCTTCCAGGTACAAGGTTAAACTACAATAAGGGGTAGTATTTGGTTTTATGTATGGGACTAAGGCTAGATGTTACTTGAAAGTAAATGACCCATCATTAAAGTCTTACCAATGATAAGGGATACAAACTTTCTTATGGATATTATCTAGATTGAAACCACCTTTTGGTCCTAGAGTATGACCTAAAACTCATTTTGATTAAATAAGAGCTTGTTTTCCTCAAACGTAAGGAGACACATTAAAGACCCAAAACCTACAAGCATCTAGCAAGAGTGGAAGTCTAGCCCCTTATGGACCACCAATGGGTTAATTTAGGTGGTAAGGTTTATTATACACGTGATGATATTGTTGCACGTTAGGGTCTTGAGATTATATCAACATACACTACACCAATAGCCCACGAGTGCTATAGATTTTTCCTACTTAAAAAAAATAATAAAATAAATTATAAAAAGATCGTGAATGTTTACTCCATAAGGTCACAAAATAAAATCCAGAGGGAGTAATATATATATAGCTTCATAGACTTTACCAATAAAATCATTACACGAAATGGGTCCCTTATCCCACAAATAAAAGGGTCTCATACATGCTAAATTGTAAACTTAAAATTTAATTATTATTATAACAACAAAATATGAAAAATATTTAACAATACCATGAAACCTAAAAATAATATAAATCAACAATCAAGATTAGAGACATACCGTACATTATTTTAACACCCTTCCCAAGTGTATGACAATAATATCAAAAGTTGAGTAATAAATATATATGCCCCTAATTCCATCCAAATATATTGGAATGTCCTCATGTAATACCCCCATTTTGACCCTTAGGATATATTGGCTTTTAATGTAAATATTGTATACATGCGATGTATGTTTTTCTAGCGTGGAGCTCAAGGCCAAGGCCCCGCTAGTGGATGCTTTGATTTTATTTTAAAATGCAAGTATTTGATATTATGATATCCATGTGCTATTAAGCCATGGAACATTGTAAAATGATGTAAATATTAATATTGCAATAAAATACCAAAAACTAGCTATGGAAACAACTAATAAGAGGGGGCCATGTGTATTCCACTAGGGAGTGGTGAGAGGGTTGTGGAGTTGAGCTAGAGGCTGCCAAATGTCATCTTGAGAACCCATTTGAGTTTCATTGCTAACATTTAATTATGTCGTAAGGAAGTGGTTGAAGAAATCAGTCCATGGCTTCAATGGAGCATGGGCAACCCAGAAATTCGTATGGCAGGGTATGAGCTCTGTTTCCTTGAACCACAAGTCACCCTACCTCATGGGAATTCGTTTTTCCTCATTCCCATTCCATTGTTGAAAATCCAAGCATCAATTTTCATCCATTACACATGCCCAGTAGTGAGAAAAACCAGAAATCGAAACTCTGAATTTAACCACGTTTTGAAGTGCCAAAAACGCCCAGAAAATTGTGTGGACAGTGAAATCCAATGGGGGGTCCATAGACCTAAACCTTGGGGCGAATTTGAAAGTGTTAGATAACTCGAAATCCATAGGAAAACCCAGATTTGATAGCCCGAAAATCCAATTACGGGACATAGTCATTTGGCCATAGAATTGAGAAAATCCAAGCGTGAATAAAAGAACAAAAGATAGAACAGAGGTTGGGATTACTTGATAAACCCAGTGAAGGCTAGAATCTCAAGGATTTAGCAGTTTGTACATTTCTATGCCTATCCTGAAGAGCACTGGAGGGAAGGAGCGCCTGAGGGACTGTGCAACAGAGAATGGGACCTTCCTTGTGTTGGGTGTGGTAGGTATTGTGGGTGCCAAGGTTGTTTGAGTTTAGCTTGAGATGCCTGTAGCTTTGTGGTTGAGCTCATTGGCTTAGCATGTTCCTCATTGTCTCTTGCATGCTTGATAAACCCAACTGTGTGTTGGCTTAGCATGATTGTATGTGTGAACCATGGCTATGAGTGAGCCCGTTTAGTTCCTTCTTAATGGATACACAGCCTAGCTCGGGGGTGGTCTCTCAGCTAAAGGAATATAGGTTGGACAGAAACCTATGGTTGGGTGGAACGTTGCTCTCACATAGTCAGTTTCTTTGATAGTTTCATCTTAAAGATACATATTATCTATGTGTTTTTAATTCTGCAATGTTTTATTTAATGATGACTGTCATGATTATATGTTGAATGCATGATGCACTTGTGTGTGGATGATGTTTATTTCCACTGTGATTATTTGAGTATGAATCTGCACACATGAGTTTTTATTTATCATAAATTCATTAGTGATGATTGGGGCTAAGTTTCCCAAATAAGCCCAGAAACTTAGTCATGTTACCTTCCTGGCATCAGATGTATGGAAGGGGATGTGACAGAGTGGTATCGGAGCCCATGTTGCAGCACTGGGGCTGCTTGGGCCAAACTGTGAGTTTATAGGCAGATATTAGAATGTTTAAAAGAGGTATTGATGAAGTTTGGGCAACATTTTGATTGAAATAATGACAAAATCAGAGTTCTCAGGTGTGGCAGAGGATCACACCGTTGCATAAATCTCTCCAAGAGCTTTCTAACGGTACCAGACTTGCCTTATTTGGTTAAGAGATGAGAGAGATATAAGCTCTGAAAGTTTGCGGGATCAGAGGAGGTGTTTCCGCAATTCCGCATTGCGGATTGTGGAGACATAAAATTTTCAAATTTACGTTTTGGACTTCCACATTTACGAACCTGCATTGCGGATTGCGAAAGTGGTATTTTCCCGAAGTTAGAAAATTGGCGTTCCGCATTTCCAACTTCCGCATTCCGGATTGCGGATTGCAGAAGTGACATTTTCTGGAGTTGAAAAATTAGCGTTCCGCATTTTCGACTTCTGCATTGCGGATTGCGGAAGTGATATTTTCTGGAGTTGGAAAATTGGCGTTCCGCATTTCCGACTTCCGCATTGCGGAAGTAACATTTTCTGGAGTTGGAAAATTGGCGTTCTGCATTTCCGACTTCCGCATTGCGGATTGCGGGTTCAAAAAAAAAGTATAGAGCCTGAAACTCGATTTTTGGATAGAAGGAGCATTCGGACTCAAAATTGGATGAGTCATGTGATGTTCTGAGGCCATTAACGAAGGCCATGAAAGAACCAATGAGGGTCCCGAGCCCATTATGCTATAATTTGGCATAAAATTGGAATTAATGGATTTTACAAATCGATGTCCGCTAGCTTGCCAGAAGGTCAGGTTGAGTTGAAATTGTAATGGAGCGGCCATGGAGCAGGTACAGTTTTAAGTTTGAAATCTTGGATCCAAACTCCAAAGGGTGTGGAGACGGGGTGAGCGAGAAGGCCAAAAAGCACTATTTCGGGCCACTTTTTGAGGATTTTGAAATGCTTGCAGTGGATGAAAGTGACCCTAAATGTAGGATTCGGGGAATCTGTTGAACTTAACATTTCATATTCTCATTAACACGGGCATTTTCCATTAGACAAATATTTTCCATAAATGCTCAGTTTGGAAGATAACCATTTTTGGCCCAAAATTTTGAAATTTTGGAAAAAGTTAAAAGTTAAAAGTTAAAAATAGTCAAACCCATAATTTTATAGAAGTTGATTGGTGCATCGGAACAAGGATCCGAAAAATTATGAGTGTTCCTTGTTATATGGAATAACTTCTCCTGGTAAAAAAGTTTTCAGGATTCTTTCTAGATTGCTTCTACAACCGACTGAAGTTGGCTTTTTAGAATAAATTTGCAGCTGTGTAAAAGTGCAAAATTTTAGTAAAAATTGTCATTTTTGGAGTAATGTAATTTCCACACCCGAATTCGGAATGAAGCATGTACATAGGCATTGGAAAGCTTATCTAGCAGGGAACAGTGGTGCATAACCAGAATTTGAATGATTTTTTCATACATCATAGATATTTAGAGTAGAAAAGTGTTAGTGACTGTTTTGAAAAAATTGTTGTCAATATGGGCAATTTCTAGAATTGCATGAATGAGGCAAAAGAAAAGAATGCATAATAGCTCTGTGGATTATTCCATGAGTTTAATTCTGTTAAATATTGATGTTTTATGTTTCTATATGCATTCCTAAGATGTCTAATAAATACCTTTATAATGCACAGTGGTTGCAGCTGATAAAAATTTGAATAGTTGTAGCAGAGGCAACATACAGGAAAGGAGTCTCCAAAGGAAAATGGTGACCATGAACGATGCTCAGGATCCTTATGATCATGATGAATATGTGTTAGGAGAAAATGTGCAAGAAGATAGTGTTGAAACTGAATCCAGTGGGAGAAGGGAGCAAATAACTCCTCAAAATTTGGTTGAGACCATGGTAAGCTTTAATGAAAGATTGATGAAGGCTCAAGAGGAACAGAACTAGCTCAATGCTTCTATTTTGCAGAGCCTCACTGATATGCAGCAAAGGATAAACCTTGGGTCCAACCCAAGCAATGTAGGTGAAGAAGGAAGAGATGCAGGGAGTTGCTCTAGAGGTCGTTCAAGAAGGAGGACTACAAGCCCAAGAAAGAGTTTGGTGAGCAAAAATCATAGAACACCCTCCTTAGGATCTTCTTCCAGCAGTTCATGTGATTCCAGAGGTTCTAAAAGAATTCCAAGACATACTTCTAGCAGAATTGAAGGAAGAAAGAAATTTAAAGGAATTCCACAAGGAGAATTCAGGAAGGCAAGGCCTCCCACATTTGATGGAGAAGATAAGACTGGCCAAGAGGCAGAAGCATGGCTTCTTGGGATGAAAAAATATTTTAGGATTCATGATTAATCAAAGGAATGAAAAGGCCATAATTTCCATTTACAATCTAAATGGCAGAGCTTCAATCTGGTGGGAACACCTCTTGCAAGTAAAAGTGATCAATGAAATGAGGATCAGCCGGGAGCGATTTAAGAAGTATTTCAAGGGAAAATACATTTCTACTAGGTATTATGACAGTAAGAGGAAAGAATTCAATGAACTCAAGTTGGGATCGAAATCTATGGAAGAACATGTCCATAAATTTTTGGAATTGTTGAGGTATGTGGATTATATCAAAGATGAGAGGGTAAAGATCCAATGCTTCCTTGGGAGTCTACTTCAAAGTTTCAGAGATAGAATTGAGTTTGTTAATCCACCAAGTCTTGATGAAGCCATTAGAATGACAATGCATTGCTATGAGCAGAGTAAAGGAAAACAGGAGGTTCACCCAGCATGGAAGGGATATCCAAGAGGGAGGTTTGATGAAAGGAAAAATGGATTCAAACCACCATTCAAAAATCAACCAAGAAATTTCCCATAGGGCCAGCAATTACCGAAGTGGGAACAAGCCAGCAGTAGCAGCTGAAAAAGCATCAAAAGGGCCACTTCAGTGTTGGGTATGTGGAGGAAACCACATGCTTAAGTATTGTCCACATCGAAGGGAGAATCCCCGGAGCTTGTACAATCTAAAAGGAGCAGCTACAGTGGAGGATATGGCAAGGGCAACGGCTCTAATTATGCAGCATTGGACAATCATCGTGAAAACCATCAATCAATAGTGGTGGAAGTTGAAGGTAAGATTGCTAAGCAATCTATTTTTGTTTTGATTGATCTAGGATCTACTCATAGTTATGTTTCTCCAAAAGTGGTTGAAGGTTGTTCTCTTAGAAAAGTGAAGCATAATAAGTCTTGGCTAGTTCAATTAGCCACATGGACCAAAAGAAAAGTGGATGGAGTGCCCCATGGATTTGAGCGGATTCCTTACAAAAGTAAATTTGAATGTCATACCATTAGGATCTTATGATGCTCTAATTGGTATGGATTGGTTGGAAAGACATAGAGACAAGATAGATTGCTATGAAAAGGTACTTGAATGCATTGATGAAGAAGGAAGACCAAGATTGATAAGAGGAATTCCCAAGCAAGTTTTAGTAAGGCATATTTCAGCCTTACAGTTGAAATTTTTTTATAAGAAGGGTTGCCAATTATATGCAACTCATATATCAGATTCATCGGAGGGAAAAGGACCAAGAATAGAATACTTCCAATTGTTGCAAGAGTTCAAAGATGTGTTTCTGGATGAAGTGTCGGGACTGCCACCAAAGAGAGATATTTATTTTACCATCGATCTTGTTCCAGGGGCAACGCCAATTTCCAAAGCTCCTTATAGAATGAGCATGCCACAATTGATAGAATTAAAGATGCAGCTACAAGAATTAATGGACAAGAAGTGTATTAGGCCAAGTGTATCTCCTTGGGGAGCATCGATGCTATTTGTCAAGAAAAAGGATGGGACTTTAAGGCTGTGTATTGATTACAAGTAGTTAAATAAAGTGACAGTCAAGAATAAGTACTCATTGCCAAGAATTGATGATTTTTTTGATCAAATGAAGGAAGCTAAAGTGTTTTCAAAGATTGACTTGAGGTCTGGCTATCATCAAGTGAGGATAAAAGCAGAAGACATTCACAAGAGATCTTTCCGGACAAGATATGGCCATTATGAGTTCACAGTGGTGCCATTTGGTCTTACCAATGCACTTGCTACATTCATGTGTCTCATGAATAACTTTTTCAACAAATATTTAGATAAGTTTGTGATTGTGTTCTTGGATGACATCCTTGTCTACTCAAGGAATGAAGAAGAACATAATGAGCATTTAATAATGATGTTGCAAGTCCTTAGAGAACACCAGTTGTATGCCAAGTTAAGCAAGTGTGAATTCTATCAAAAGAAGGTGCAGTACTTGGGTCATGTTATTTCAGAAGAGGGTATTGCAGCTGACCCAAAGAAGATTAATGCCATCATGGATTGGACTACTCCAAAGAATGTTACAGATGTTAGATCTTTCATGGGTCTTGCAGGCTACTACAGAATATTCATTGAAGGATTCTCCAAGATAGCTCATCCTATTACATCATTGAAAAGGAAGAGTGTCAAGTTTGTATGGTCTGAAAAATGTGAGAAAAGATTTCAGCAGCTAAAGGAGTTACTTACCAACGCTCCTGTTTTGAAGATAACAGATCCAAAGAAGGATTTTGTAGTGTGCATAGATGCTTGCATTGAAGGGCTATGTGGAGTGCTCATGCAAGAAGGATTTGTGATTTGCTATGAGTCAAGGAAATTAAAAGTGAAAATAATTATGCCACTCATGATTTAGAATTAGCATCCATAGTACATGATCTCAATATGTGGAGACATTATTTATTGGGAAGAATATTCAAGCTTAGGACAGACCACCTGAGCTTGAAGTATTTGTTTGATCAGCCAAACTTGAATGCTGGGAAAGCTAGGTGGATGGAATTTCTCTATGAATTTGATTTTGAAATTAAGCATGCAAAAGGGAAAGAGAATAAGGTTGCAGATGCTCTCAGCAGAAAATTCCATATTGCAGCAGTAAGTGTGTGTAAATCAGATTTGAAGGCAAGGATTCTAAAAGCTCAAAACAATGATGAAGTTGACCTTCAAGTCAAGGAGAAATTGCAACAGGGTAATGTATGAAGCATGTGCAAGATATAATCTGGGTGATGATGATGTTCTCATTTATCAGGGTACCAGACTGTACATTCCAAATACTGCAGATTTGAAGAAGTTTGTGATGGATGAAATACATCAAATGCCATACTCTAGACATCCATGATATCAAAAGACAATAACAGCAGCAAGAAAGAAATACTTTTGGCATGGGATGAAGAAAGACATAATTGAGTACATTGCTAGGTGTCAAAAGTGCCAACAGGTCAAGGCAGAGAATCAACATCTAGCAGGATTGTTGCAGCCCTTACCCATTCCAGAGTGGAAGTGGGAAGTGATCTCTATGGATTTTATAACAGGTATGCCCATGACAGTGAAGAAGCATGATTCAATCATGGTAGTAGTGGACAAGCTATCAAAGGTATCTCATTTCATTCCAGTCAAGTCCACTCACAAGGCTAATGACGTTGCAAATATCTTCATGAGAGAGATATTCAGATTACATGGATTTACCAAGGCAATAATTTCTGATCATGATACAAAGTTCACTTCCAATTTTTGGAAAGGATTGTTTCAGGAATTGAGAACTAGATGAAATTTCAGTACATCATATCATCCTCAAACAGATGGCCAAACTGAGAGGGTGAATCAGGTTCTTGAAGACATGCTGAGAATGTATGTGATGGATAAACCATCCAAGTGGGAGGATTACCTGCACTTGGTAGAATTTGCATACAATAATGGGAATCACGCATCATTGGGAATGAGTCCATTTGAGGCATTGTATGGCAAAGGATGCAGGACTCCAGTGAATTGGGATAGTCCGGTGAACAGGGTAGTGCTTGGGCCAAAGATGATCAAGGAAATGGAACAAGAAGTTGTTAAGATTAAGCACAATTTAAAGGCAGCTTAGGACATGCAAAAGAGTTATGCAGATTTGAAAAAAGTGCATAAGGAATTTAAGATTGGG
This sequence comes from Larix kaempferi, assembly GCA_027924585.1. NCBI lineage: Eukaryota > Viridiplantae > Streptophyta > Pinopsida > Pinales > Pinaceae > Larix > Larix kaempferi. The sequence continues at coordinate 2,923,625 of BSBM01000238.1, read as the reverse complement.
GCTCATTTTTATTTGAGGGTGAAACCAAGGAAAAGTTCCCTAAAGTTGGGGAGTTGTGCCAAGCTGGAACCAAGATATTGTGGGCCATTTGAAGTCCTTGATAGGATATGACCAATTGCATATAGAATTGCATTGCCTGCTAACATAAGAGCTCATAATGTTTTCCATGTTTCTTTGCTTAAGAAGTATGTACATGATCATAATCATATGATTGATTGGAATGTGATACAGGTGGAACTAGAGGGAGAGTTCCAAGTGGAGCTTATGCACATCCTCGACAAGAAGGTCACATTGATCTGGAACTGAACCATCAGACAGGTAAGGTTGTAATGGGAGCACCTTAGTCCCAATGAGGCTACATGGGAGCTGGAGGATGCCATGCGAGAGACATTCCCATTTTTGTTCAGTTTTGAGAACACCGAGGATGGTGTTGTTCTAAGGGGGAGGGGAATGTAATACCCCCATTTTGACCCTTAGGATATATTGGCTTTTAATGTAAATATTGTATACATGCAATGTATGTTTTTATAGCGTGGAGCTCAAGGCCAAGGCTCCGCTAGTGGATGCTCGAATTTTATTTAAAAAGACAAGTATTTGATATTATGATATCCATGTGCTATCAAGCCAAGGAACATTGTAAAATGATGTAAATATTAATATTGCAATAAAACACCAAAAAATGGCTATGGAAGCAACCAATAAGAGTGGGCCATGTGTATTCCACTAGAGAGTGGTGAGGGGGTTGTGGGGTTGAACCATAGGCTTCCAAATGTCATCTTGAGAACCCATATGGCTTTCCTTGCTGACATTTAATTTTGTTGTAAGGAAGTGGTTGAAGAAATCAGTCCATGGCTTCAATGGAGTATGGGAAACCCATAAATCCGTATGGCAAGGTATGGACTCTGTTTCCTTGACCCACAAGTCACCATACCTCATGGAAATTCGTTTTTCCTCATTCCCATTCCATTGTTGAACATCCAAGCATTAGTTTTCATCCATTACACATGCCCAGTAGTGAGAAAAACTAGAAATCGCAACTCTGAATTTAACCACGTTTTGAAGTGCCAAAAAGGCCTAGAAAATTGTGTGGACAGTGAAGTCCAATGGGGGATCCATAGAACTGAACCTTGGGGCGAATTTGAGAGTGTTAGATACCCTGAAATCCATAGAAAACCCAGATTTGATAGCCCGAAAATCCAATTATGGGACATAGTCATTTGGCCATGGAATTGAGAAAATCCAAGCGTGAATAAAAGAACAAAAGATAGAACAGAGGTTGCGATTTCTTGATAAACCCAGTGAAGGATAGAATCTCAAGGATTTAGCAGCTTGGACCTTTTTATGCCCACCCTGAAGAGAACTGGAGGGAAGGGGCACCTGAGGGACTGTGCAATAGAGAAGGGGACCTTCCTTGTGTTGGGTGTGGTAGGTATTGTGGGTGCCAAGGTTGTTTGAGTTCAGCTTGATATTCATGTAGCTATGTGGTTGAGCTCACTAGATTAGCATCTTCCTCCTTATCTCTTGCATGCTTGATAAAACCAACTATGTGTTGGCTTAGCATTACTGTATATGTGAACCATGGTTGTGAGTGAGCTCGTTTAGTTCCTCCTTAGTGGATACACAGCCCAGCTCGGGGGTGGTCTCTCAGCTGAAATAATATAGGCTGGATAGAGACCTATGGTTGGGTGGAATGTCACTCTCACATAGCCAGTTTCTTGGACAGTTTCATCTTAAAGATAAGTATTATCTATGTGTTTTTAATTCTGCAATGTTTTAATTAATGATGACTGTCATGATTATATGTTGAATGCATGATGTACTTGTGTGTGGATGATGTTTATTTCCGCTGTGTTTATTTGAGTATGAATCTGCACACATGAATTTTTATTTATCATAAATTCGTTAGTGATGAATGGGGTTGAGTTTCCCAAATTATCCCAGAAACTTAGTCATGTTCCCTTCCTGGCATCGGATGGATGGAATGGGATGTGACACCTCAAATAATGTAGTGTAATGTCCTCAAATAATTGTTAGAGTAAATAACCCTCCTAGAGCTTGTCCAAATGAGTCTAATGGCCCAAACCGCACTCAAATCCACTTCTTGGGTCAACCATGAGTCAAAACCCTATGTTTGGGGGCACTTTCCTTGTTTTGTGGTGCATTCCCTGATTTGGGAAAGTTTCTCCCTAATTTAAGGAAATAGTTGAGTGAAGACTGGATGTGCCCCACTAATTGAGTCCTAACTGACCCTAATTGTTCCTAATTGATCATCTAGCGACATTAGTGCCCTAGTTCATTTCAGTGAATGTCAGTTTAGTTTAGTTTAGTACACATCAGTTCAGTTCGGGATAGTTCAACTCAGAGCTTGCATGACTAACTGAGGTTATCTGTTATAAATTAAGCCTGACTAGCATGGGCAACTCGAATTATCTCCCAAGCTAATTCAAATTGTCTCTGTATATATTGTAATCACCTCCATTCTTTTAATCAATGAACTTGATCATTCTTTTCTCTTCCATTATGAGTTTCTTATGTAATAATCAATGTTATCCATTTATTACATTATGATTTGATGGTTGATTTGTTTCTCATTGCATATATAGTTAGTTTATGTACCTAGATCTATACATGTTCAAATCTTATAATATTGTAGTGTAGTTTAAATTGTAAGAACAATATGGATAACGAGAGGGATTTTAACCTAACATTTAATATGTGGAAAATAGATGAGAAAGGAAAATAATTAATTTGGTTGGGAAATCTTTTAAAATGTATTGAAAAGATTTTTAAGTAATTGGACTTTTTTTTCAAACCGAGAAAAAAAATTCATATTTCTTGATATTCATGTGAATCAAAGAAATAAAATCTTACAAAAACTTTGTTGTTGCAGAGTAGCAATTCAACCCTTCACAGTCATATAAATGCCATAAAAAAACTAACAAACTGTCCCACCCCATCCTCACTCTAACATAAATATCAACATGCAACTTGATGGGAGTACCAAAAACATAAACATGGATTATAACTTAGACTCAAACTAACTATCATAACGGAGTTTCAAAAGTTCAAAACAGATTTCCAATGACCAACAATCACTAATAGGATAAAAAACACTAGAAATTATGCCATCAATTGAATAGATCCAACAGACAATGAAAGTCCTTCCATAAATTCCTCATAGAAGAGAATACCCACACTAGAATCTATAGCCTTCTATAACAAAATAAAAATCTTTTATATTAAAATACATGAAGATATGATTGATCGAGAAGCTGGAGAAATTCTTCAACAGATTAAACACTATGTGCCACCATGCATCCAAATTTAAAACCTGCAAATTATACTGGCCATTTACCCAACGAACAATCACTTAAGAGTCTAAAAAAACTTGAATAGCAGAGATACCATTAACTACTACAAAGTGTAATAATCCTTAGAGAGCAACCAATTCTGCTTTGGTGTTTGATCAAAATCCACTTCTCATCCACAAATTGAACTAACGACCAGAATTGATTTTGAGCACCATTCCACACCCACAAGATCCAGCTCTTGTAGCTCCATCAAATAGCCCAATAACAGAACAAAAAGAGAATGATGGAGAAACAAACTACTTAATTCTTTTTGGTTTACCTACTGCAAGATAATCTTGATCTAATAAGAGACATTTTATGTTATAGGTCATCACATCAAGTGGAATTTCATAAAACAAAGCTATGTTTGTCATGTTCCATATTGACCAACATAAAAAGATAGGAAGTAAGTTATGAGCAGTGCCCTCATAAATTAAAACTATCTTCAATATTGTTACTACCCCAACATAGATTAATATGAAGGAAAACATTAATATCTTACCATACAAATTTACTGAATTTGCAAAAGAGATGATCAACAGTTTCCACCCCTTCCTTGCATAAAATACAGTGAACTGGACCAAACCAACCCCTTATGACCAAATTCTCCCATGTAAGAGTGCAGTTTTCCAACACTAACCAAAACAAAAAATTAAGCTTCAGAGGCTTTTTCCACTTCCAAAATTTATCATACCACCACTTAGGCATAGTGTTAAAAAGAGAGAAAAAATAGCTTCATAAGTAGTCTTAGCAGTAACCTGACCTGTAGCATTATTCCAACTCCAAACCAATATGTACTGTGTTTCATTAAGTCTTATCCCTGCCTTCTTAAGAGACATAAATAAGCACTCCATTCGGAAGCGCAACTACCATGAATCCCCAAGTCTTCAGCCTGCATCCAATAGGAATCTGATGGTCTCAACTAGCTTGGCCTCCTAATGTGAGCAAGAGTAACAAAACTAAATTCTGCCAAATATTCCAAAAGGGAGTTGGATAACATACAATTTTCCTCTCCACCTATAAAAGGATCAATCCCAAAAAGTATGTTATCACCACTACCAACTTTATAGGTTAACCATCTATTAATCTAATGGAAAACTCAAATGAAACCATTCCATATGAAAGAAACGACAACTATAGATTTTTCATACTTGCGAATCCACTGAAGTACATAAATATCTTTCATATATTTATATTTTAATACCATACTCCATAGGCCAGCATAAAAAATCCCATGCCATAAAATTTTCAAACAGAAGGCCATATTGAAAAACTTGATATTTTTAATGTCCCATCCTCCTAAAGATTTTGGAAGGGAAAGCCTTTCCCACTTCACTAGATGGAATTTGTTGATATTCCCAAATCCAGGCCATGGAATTTAAAATAGTTTCCTCCTTATCATATTTACAATGGAGTGAGTCATAGAAAATAAGGAAAACCCATAAACTGAGATTCCCACTAAAACCGATATGATCAAGGTAAGTCTTCCTCCCATAGACATATACATGAAAGTCCAATGCCCTATTCCTTTATCAATATTATTTATCGACCATAACCAGTCACTTACCCTGTATTTATTGGGCTTTAATAAATACCCAAGATACTTAAGCCCTGCATCTATATGTTCCACCATATATGGGAAGAAAGTTGAAAACTGATCCATAATTGAATTTTCAACACCATTGCTATAAAGACTAGATTTAGCTTGACTGATTTCCATACGTGTAGCAAAGCAAAATACATAAATAATATCATGGAAAGAGGCTCATTCATCCCCATAACCTTTTCCAAGAAGAACCACATCATCTACAAAAAGTAAGTGGGTAATATGAAGAACTGAAGAAAATTTTATACTAGTAATTATGCCTTCCCTTTTAGCCTCAATGATCATTCTACTGAAACCTTCAATAACCAACATAAATAAAAGAGGTGATAGAGGGCACCCCTTCCTTAAACCTCTTAAGATATTAAAAAAATTGGTTGAAGAGCCATTACTTAATACTGAAAAACATGCAAAAGAAACACACCCCATGATCCGTTTAATGACTTCAACATGTAATCCAATTTGAAGCATAAGAAGTCTTAAAAACCCCAATTAACCTTGTCACATGTTTTGGCGAGATCCATCTTCAATACCAAAGCATCTAACTTCTTAGTCTTAATAGAATGGAGACATTCTTGTGAAACGCCTATGGCATCGAGGATTTGTCTATTAGATAAAAAGCTAAACTACTCCCTTGAGACCACTTCTACCAGCTTAGGCTTGAGCCTATTTGATATGATTTTTGAGATAAGTTTGTAAACAAGGTTATAAAGAGATATAGGTCTATAGTCTAAGAAAGATCAGGGTTTATCATTTTTAGGAATCAGAGTAATAAAAGTGGAGTTAAGGGCCCTCGATAAAAAACCATTAATTCTAGAGAATTCAACAACATCCAATATTTCCTTCCCTAGAAGATCAAAAAAGGCTATGAATAAATCCATGGGCCAGTCATTTAGGCCTGGGATTTTATCCTTTGTGAATTGAGACAAAACATCTTCAACTTCATCAAGAGTGTCTGATCTTCCAATATCTTGTCCTTCCTCCTTAGAAAAGAAAGAGGGATAATGTTTATTCATCTTCAATTGAGAACTAATATCAAACCTCTCATGATCCATAAAATGACGAGAGAAGAACTCCATAGCATATTTTTCCAACTCAAACTAGGAGGAGACCCATTCCCCATTCACTGATTTCATATTCTAAATAGAATTGATGTTCCTTCTGTGACTAGCATAACTATGAAAAAACATAGCATTATTGTCTCCTTGTGTTATCCAAATTGTCCTACTTTTCACTCTCCAAGCTTATCCATCCATTTTCAGAAATTTTTCTTTCTTTGCTTCTAACTCTAATAATAAAACCTTATCTTCCTTTGAGAGAGTACCAGATAAGTTCTCCAATAGAATATCATTAATATGATTATCAATCTCCATCAAATATGATTTAGATTTCTTTTCGTTATCCTTCACCCATTGAACAACCAGGTTTTTTATACCTTTGAGTTTAGATGTCATTTTTTCCATAGCATCAACCCCCTTAGGATAGTTGATCGATGCCAATTTGACCTTACAAAATTATAGAAATGCTCTTCTTTAATCCAATTGTGATTGAATTTAAAAGGAGTTTTAAAAACATAGGGTTCCCCTTCAATTTGAAGACAAATTAGAGAATGATCAGAAGTAGTAGAAGGAACAATCCATGATCTGTATCTAGACAGGGATCTTGCTTAAGATTCTGTTATTAAAAAATGATCCAATCTTTTGATAATCCTATCCAAACCTACTCTTCCATTATTCCAAGTAGGACCTAGTTTAGAAGGAGCCACATCCATAATTTTGTGTCTTTGGAACAATTGTAAGAATAAATTTGATAAAGAATTTAAATTTACACTTTGACGCCATACTTCGTTTGAGTGCATGGTAAAGTTTAAATCACCAACAAGAATCAAATTGGGTTCATCAAGAATACCAAAAGCTCCACATTATTCCAAAATTGAACTCTATCTATATATGGACCATAACTGTTAAGAATCTTGAAATCATAAATCCAGTCCCTTACACCTCCCAATAAGAAGAATACCCCCACATATAGCAACAGATTTCAAAGAAATTGTATAAGGATTCCACGTAGCAACAAGTCCACCTGAAAGACCAATAACATCAAATGCTGAGACTTTCCAACCCTGAAAAATCCTTAAGAAAAATTCACTAGCCTTAAAATTTGAATTCATAGATTCTTGAATGAGTAAAAGATCATATTTGTTATATTCAAAGAATCACTTAAGGTCCCTGAATTTGGATCTGCCCCTTATCCCCTAATGTTAAAAGATGTAATTAACATTGATCAAACCCTAGAGTGGGCTCAACTGCTCTAAGGGCCCCATTAACAAAGATTGAGTTCAAAGAATTGCCTATACCAGCCTCCTCTAATCTAGTAGAAATATGAATATACTCCCACAAGAATCTTGTAGAAGATCTTAAGCACCTCCCTTCAACCCCTTACCAGACTTCTTTTTGTTCTTATTTCTGATTGTCACATTCTGGTGTATTATAGAATTAATGGGCGTAACTCCTGGCATCAAAAGGGTTCTTGTCAAAGACTTGGCGACATCTTTGAAAGATTGGGAATTGCCAGAAGAAAACTGAGGATTAGGAAGAAGACCCAAGGGTTCCCTAGGGTATTTGGGAAAAATTTAAAGGTGGGAAATCCTCAAGAGGGAAATAATTATTCTCATGTAAAGGTCTATTCTTGTCCTCGAGGAGAAAGACCAGAGCAAACAGTTCCTTCCTTTTGACAAGGGAGTACAAAATCATCTTCGCAAGGCTCGATTCTATTCAAACTACAAAAGGGAATAGAATCCCAGGGGATAGTATCATTAAACTCATAAGAAATTACTCCTTTTTTATCATAATAATGTTTTTCTACATAGTTTATGTAGCTTAATCCCTTAGAACATAACCCTGTAATTGGAATTTTATACTAAAAAATGTATCTTTACAAGGAATAATAAAAAAGGAGGATACAATTTAACATTATAAATGTTTTGTCAATAAGATATTGTTTTAAGACCTTGTAGAAATACAATCCTTCACCTTGTGAAGGAGTAGGATCTTATCATTGGCTAATTCTTCTTAACATTCACATAAATGTATATTCACAAAAAACTCCTATTAGATTTTTGATCATGTTAATCGCTCACTCAAATTTAAATCTAAATATATAAAATTCGTCTCGTTTTATGGTACTACTAATAAGATGTTGTTTGAAGACATTGTAGAAGTACAATCTTTCACCGTGTCAAGGAGTGGGCTCTTATCATTGGTTAATTCTTCTTAACATTCACATAAATGTAAATTCATGAAAAATTCCTATTATATTTGAGATGATGTAGACCACTCACATAGGGTTGGTAGGTGTGCGGGGGGTGTTCTTCGACCCTAGGGGTAAAATGAGAATACCTATGCATGGAATTGCGGATGACTTCAAATAATCAAGGCAAAGCAATGGCACTTTGGCAAGGTTTGACACAAGCTTACCAACGAAATATAAGACATATAATAATAGTCTGCGATTCCATGCTTATGATTTGACATATGTTCGTCAGAACATCTCCAAAGAAAGGATCTCTCTCTCGAATAATGTGGAGAATTCAACAATTGATCTTAGATTTTGAAGAACTATATGTATTTCATGTACTTTGTGAATTAAATAAACGAGTTGATGGATAAGAAAACATTGTCTATAACCTAGAACAAGGTATCATAGAACTCCATGGTGGGGAGATTAATCATTTTTCCATCCCCTAGCTCCACCAACAAGATGTATGAGACATATTTCGCCAAGGTTTATTTATCCAATGCAAATGGATCACCACATAGGGCTAGGAGGCGATCTTGTGCAAACAGGTGGCAAATAAATCTCATGTAGAGTGCCACATTTAAGAACGTAATCTTTGAAGGATTAATGGAGTTAAAGGTGATCTACCTGGTGAGATGGATTGCACGTGAGAACATAATGGAAATGATGGATTACATGTGTACTTTGTCTTTGAGTTATGACTAGAGAATCACGAGGGATATCGTTAATCTTTGGGCCAAGTTGGAGGGCAAGTTAATTTGTAGAAGAGTAAACATTCGGGATAGATTATGGTTGAGCAAGGATTTCAGGTCTAGTCCAAACTCAGTCACTAAGATCTTGTTTTCTTTATATTTGGTAGTAAATGGGAGGTGGAACCACATAATTCCCCTTTCAAGGTGAATAGAAAGCTAAATTTCCACTCTTGCTAGATGCCTCTAGCTGTTTGGGTCTTGAACATGTCTCCTTATGTTTGAGGAAGACAAGCTCTTAGTTAATCAAAATGAGTTTTAGGTCATACTCTAGGACAAAACGGTGCTTTCAACCTAGATTGTGTCCATAAGAAAGTTTGTATCCCTTGTTCTCATTGTTAAGGCTATAATGATGGGTCATTTACTTTCAAGTAACATCTAGCCTTAGTCCATACATAAAATCAAATACTAGCCCCTATTGTAGTTTAACCTTGTACCTAGAAAGAAACAAACCCATTTATTAATTTCAAAGTTATATTTTTTTTTTTCAACAAAAAAAATTCAAATGGATTCCCTATGATACTCCATTTCTCACCATCTTCTCTTATTCCATGTCTCACTATCTTCTTTTATAGGGACATTCAATGTATGGTATTTCATGTCTCACTCTCTTCCTTTCATGGGGGCATTTAGCCTCATGGTAGAATTTTAGGGATGGATTTTATCTTCTTTTATAGGGACATTCAATGTATGGTATTTCATGTCTCACTCTCTTCCTTTCATGGGGGCATTTAGCCTCATGGTAGAATTTTAGGGATGGATTTTATGTTTTGGGAGAAAAAACTTATTTTCATCTTTAGTTTTCTTTAAATTTGAAATTAATTAGTAAATATGTTTTAAATTTGATTTTGATTTTATTTTTTCATTAATTATGGGCAAGGTTGGGTTTAAATTTGAGTAAATGTATTTTTATTTTTTTTAGAAAAGAGAAAGTATCCTATTAAGATTCACTTGAATCAATTTGATTTGTTAATTTTTTTATTTATTTTTTTCGTGACCGTGGGAACCTCTCCAATTCGCCCAACGAGCGTAGTCAATTGAACCACCTGGATACCAAACCCACGAGCCGGGGCCAGCCTAAATGTTGGACATGACATAATCAGCGAGAGTACATCCACCACCGTAGCCGCACGAGCTTTTTCTGGGGTGCAGTTTTCTGAAGGAGCTTACGCCCGCCGCACGTCCCCCTCAAGAATCGAAATTGGGCTTCCGTCGGGACAACCATTAGACCTCACCGTTGGCTCCTGCCCTCAACCATGTGTTAATTATTATTTTTGTTTGAGAGAAACCAATTCACTTTTTCATAGTGACTAAACTACAATGCAACAAATTCTATTTCCATTTCTATTTTACACTACCAACTATATAGTTGTTTATTAAAACATTTTCTAAATAATAAGTTTTATTTCTTGAAACTATTTTTTTTTTTCTATCAAATTAGCTAGGATTGCTTCCTATACATTATATTTGAGATGATGTAGGCCACTCAGTCAAATTTAAATCTAAATATATAAAATTGGTCTCTTTTTTATGGTACTACTAATAAGATGTTATTAGTAGGCTCTTATCATTGGTTAATTATTCTTAACATTCACATAAATGTAAATTCATGAAAAAGCCCCATTAGATTTGAGATGATGTAGACTAGGTTGGAAGGTGTGGTGGGGGGGGGGGGGGGGGACGGGTGCTCTTCGACCCTGGAGGAAAAATTGAGAATGTATGTGCCTAGGGATAGGGGGTGACTTCAAATAATCAAGTTGAATCCATGGAACTTTGGCAAGGTTTGACACAAGCTTACCAATGGGATATAATACATATAATAGTAGTCGAGGATTTGATGCTTATGATTCGACATCTGGACCTCAAAACAACTCCAAAGGAAGGACCTCTCTATCGAATAATGTGGAGAATTCAACAATTGATCTCAGATTTCGAAGAAGTGTATGTCTTTCATGTACTCTATGAATTAAATAAACGAGTTGATCTACATGCAAACATTGTTTGTAACTTAGAACACGGTATCATATAACTCCACGGGGGAGATATTAGTCATTCTACCATCCCCTAGATCCACTAGCAAGATGTATGAGACATATTTCACCAAGGGTTATTTATCCAATGCAAATGGATCGCCACATAGTGGTCAAGAGGTGATCTCGTGCAAACAAGTGGCAGAGAAATCTCATGCAGAGTGCTGCATTTAAGAACACAATATTTGAAGGATTAATGGAGTTAAAGGTGATCTTCCTAGTGAGATGTATTGCGCGTGAGACCATAATGTAAATTATGCATTACTTGTGTACTTCGACTTTGAGTTATGACTGGAAAATCATGAGGTATAGCATTAATCTTTGGGAAAATTTGGAGGGCGGGTTCATTTGTAGAAGAGAGGAACATTCAGGATAGATTATTTTTTAGCAAGGATTTCGGGCCTAGTCCAAACTTAGTCTCTAAGATATTGTTTTTTGTAGCTTTGGTAGTGAATGAGAGGTGGAACCACATAATTCTCCTTTCAAGGTGCATAGAAAGCTAGACTTCCACTCTTTCTAGATGCCTCTAGGTGTTTGGGTCTTTAACACGTCTCCTTATGTTTGAGGAAGACAAGCTCTTAGTTAATCAAAATGAGTTGTAGGTCATACTTTAATACCAAAAGGTGGTTTCAACCAAGATAATACCCATAATAAAGTTTGTATCCCTTATTGTCATTGCTAAGGCTATAATGATGGGTCATTTACTTTCAAGTAACATCTAGCCTTAGTCCCATATATAAAACCAAATACTACCCCCTATGGTAGTTTAACCTTGTACTTAGAAGGAAACAAGCCCATTCATTAATTTCAAAGTTTTTTTTTTTGTTTTTTGTTTTTTTTAATCAATTGGATTCCCCATGATATTCCATTTCTTACTATCTTCTCTGATTCCATGTCTCACCATCTTCTTATATTATTTTACACAGACATTCAATGCATGGTATTCTATGTCTCACGCTCTTCCTTTTATTGGGGCATCTAGCCTCATGGTAGAATTTTAGGGATGGATTTTATGTTTGGGGAGAAAAAACTTATTTTAATCTTTTACTTTTTTGAAAAAATGAAATTAATCAGTACATATGTTTTAAATTTGATTTGATTTGATTTTTTCATTAATTATTGGTGAGGTTGGGTTTAAATTTGAGTAAATGTATTTTTTAATTTTTTTTAGAAAAGAGAAAGTATCCTATTAAGGTTCACTTGAATCAATTTGATTTGTTGGATGTGTGCTAATTCTTTTTGTTGTTTGAGAGAAACCAATCCACACACTCTATCATAACCACTAAACTACAATGGAACAAATTCTATTTCCATTTTTATTTTACACTACCAATTATATAGTTGTTTATTAAGTCATTTTATAAATAATAAGTTTTTATCTCTTGCAACTAAACACATTTAAATTTATCAAATTAGCTAGGATTGCTTCCTATGCATTGGATTTGAGATGATGTAGACCACTCATTCAAATTTGAATCTAAATATATAAAAGTGGTCTCGTTTTTACGATACTACTAATAAGATGTTATTTGAAGACCTTGTAGAAGTACAATCCTTCACCCTGTAAAGGAGTAGGCTCTTATCATTGGTTAATTCTTCTTAACATTCACATAAATGTAAATTCATGAAAAAGTCCCATTAGATTTGAGATGATGTAGACCACTCACATGGGGTTGGCGGGTGTGGGGAGGAGGGTGCTCTTTGACCTTGGAGGAAAAATTGAGAATACCTATGCTTGGGGATTGGGAGTGAATTCAAATAATCAAGCTGAATCCATGGCAATTTGAAGGACCTCTTTGTTGAAAAATGTGGAGAATTCAACAATTGATCTTAGATTTTGAAGAAGTTCATGTCTTTCATGTACTTTGTGAATTAAATAAATGAGTTGATCGACAAGCAAACATTGCTTGTAACCTAGAACAAAGTATCATATAACTCCATGGGGGATATTAGTCGTTTCTCCATCTCCTAGATCCACTAGCAAGATATATGAGACATATTTCACCAAGTGTTATTTATCCAATGCAAATGGATCACCACATAGTGGTCGGGAGGCAATCTCATGCACACAGGCGGCAAAGAAATATCATGCAGAGTGCCGCATTTAAGAACACAATCTTTGAAGGATTAATGGAGTTAAAGTTGCTCTACCTAGTGATATGGATTACACATGAGAACATAATGGAAATAGTGGATTACTTGTGTACTTCGGATTTGAGTTATTACTGGTGAATCCTGAGGGATAGCATTAATATTTGGGCCAATTTGGAGGGCGGGTTCATTCGTAGAAGAGAGAACATATGGGATAGATTATGGTTGAGCAAGGATTTTTCCCTGGTCCAAACTCAGTCACTAAGATACTATTTTCTATAGATTTGGTAGTGAATGGGGGGTGGAACCACGAAATTCTCCTTTCAAGGTGCATAAAAAGCTTCACTCTTTCAATTCACCAATGGTATCGAAGGTTATGCTACATCTTTGAAATTTGTTTGAAGGGTGAGAGCCATCTTTTCAATAGGGATCTTAATCCATGAAGGAGGTCATTTACAATCCCGTATGTCCAGTCGAATATCAACTGAGGGAACAATTTCAAATTCTTCATAAGTGTGAACGTCTGCATGTTGAATCTACAAATTAGGCACTCATCTGTATTTTTTGATAAAGATATAGCTGTTGATTTATGGGTAAATCGGTGCATTGCTATATTAATAGAATATAAGGTTTTGGATTTTAGAACCCTCGATATTCAACATCCCTCTTGTGGTAGAAACTCAGAGCTCCGAGTAGATTATTGTGGTTTGGGAAGCGATGGTAGGGATAGGAAGAATAGATTCATGATGGAGAATGCAAATGATAAAAAGGAAATCATTGGCAGGGGAATAGAGAACTTGAATGTTGAAAATCCCGAATCAATTCTACAAGCTTTGTATAAATTGGATGAGCGTGGTAACACTCAGGAGAGAATTGTTGTTTGACATTCGTCAGTTATGCAGATTCAGATAGAAATGTTGAGTGCTCAAGTGAACAATCCGACTACCAATCTCATCTTGGCTGAAATTTAAATTGATTATCTTAAGCGAAAGAAGGTTGAGGATGAGGATCAAATCCGAGCCTTGCAAATCAAGGTGTAGTCATATGTTTAGGGAGAATATTCAGGTTATGATGACAATATGAGTATGGAAGCTCTACAAACTTCCTCTCCAGATGTTGAGAATAAAACGGAAGGCCTGCAAAGGCCAAGTTCTTTTTTTTTCAAAATTTTGTAATGAAGTTTAAATGTGTTTATCTAGCTGATCATTTCTATAGGGTATTGTTTAGTAAAATAGATTAAAAAAACCTGAGTCTTGTAGTCTCTAATTGGTGCAAGCCATAAATTTTGTATGTAGGTATCTTATCAAGAAGCAGTATGTACACAAGTTGACCGGCAAGGCCAAAAACATTTTTTTATTAATATAAAAGCACCCATTTCCATTAAAAAAATGTAGACCACTAACTCAAATTTAAATTTAAATTAATGTAGACCACTCACTCAAATTTAAATTTAAATATATAAAATTGGTCTTGTTTTACGATACTACTAAGAAAAAGAAGATACAAGATTCAACAAAAAATTAAAAAACAAAAAATGGGATTAAAGGAGAGAAATAATGTAAACCTTCGGGGATGTCCCCAAAAAAAGTTATAAATGAGGAGATGACTCAAGATCAAGAAGAGATTCAACACCAAAGTTTAAATGAATATTTTAAACATTAAGAACTCTTTTCTCTTATGCAAAAAATATAGGACCAAGAGTTAAATGAGTACATGTTTTGAAAACAAAAATAAAGAATACGGTGATTAACAGAACAAGATAGCAATACTAAAGTCTTCCACCAAATCACAATGAGAAGTCATGGCAACAATAGAATTCATTATATGCAAAAAGAGTAGGGTGGCTAATGGAACAAAATAGTAATGTTAAAGTCTTCCACCAAACCACAATGAGAAGTCATGGCAACAAAATAAATCATGGAAAGGTTCTGAATGTTTCCTCATAGAAGGTCACATATTCAAATTTGGAAGGAGTAAGGTATATATAGCTTCATAGGCTTCATTTGTAAAATCATGGCACAAAAAGGGTATCTAAATATATAAAAATGGTCTTGTTTTTATGGTACTACTAATAAAATTTCATTTGAAGACCTTGTAGAAGTACAATCCTTCACCCTATAAAGGAGTAGGCTCTTATCATGGGCTAATTCTTCTTAACATTCACATAAATGTAAATTCATGAAAAATTCCCATTAGATTTAAGATGATGTAAACCACTCACGCAAGTTTAAATCTAAATATATAAAATTGGTCTCGTTTTTATGGTACTACTAGGTAAAAGAAGATACAAGATTCAACAAAAATTTAAAAAACAAAAAATTGAGCTTAAAACATAGAAATAATGTAACCTTTGGGGATGTCCCTTGTTTTAGTTATAGATGAGGAGATGACTCAACACCAAAGTTTAAGTGAATATTTGAATCATTAAGAACCCTTTCCGCTTATGCAAATATAGGACCAAGAGTTAAATGAGTAAATGTTTTGGAAACAAAATAAAAAATAGGGTGATTAACAGAACAAGATAGTAATACTAAAGTATTCCACTAAACCACAATGAGAAGTCATGGAAACAATATAATTCATTGTATGCAAAATGAGTAGGGTGGTTAATGGAACAAAATAGTAATGCCAAAGTCTTCGACTAAATCACTATTAGAAGTCATGGACAACTTCAAGAATGGGGAAGATAGCAACAATAACAGTTCTAGGGAAGAAAAGTATTGGATAGGCGAACGAAGAACAATGAAAAAGCAGAGGTCTGATCAGAATCTTGGAGGCGATTTTAGCAGCATAACACCGTTGGTTATTGTCCAGGGGTGACCCATGAGAAGATTGAGGGCTACATTTCTAATTGAGACTAGAGTAATCGGCGCTGAGAGATTTCATGAGGAGAGCTCTTCTTTAGGCCGTAGCCTCCATGGCCGGCCCAGGGGGAGGGGATCTCCCTCCCTCTCCTTCGATCTCTGCTAAGGAATCCTTTTGAAGGTTCCTTGTGCCTTTCGGGAAGAAACTGGTGGCACCTTTAGTCCCGAAGTTCGTTAAAAAATTGGAAGCAATACCTGAAATATCATTGCCAGAAGAACAAACTATCAAGATTGTGCTGGCATTAGCTTAGCGTGGTTTGGTTGGTCAGTTCATGGGGCTTTGGCTCTCAGCCAGATCCACTGATGATTGGATTCAGCGTAATTGGAGGCCTCAGCTGAAGCATAGTATGACCTGTTATCCTGTTGGCAGGGGTTTCTTTGTCTTTGAGTTTATTTCGAAGGAGGACCGAGACCTCATATTCAGAAGTGGTCCATACTTCATGGGAACCTAGGGTCTATACCTTAATAGGTGGTCCCTAGATTTGGATCCATCTGTAGACATGCCGAAGGAGGTCCCTGTATGGGTGCATCTCCCAAATCTTCCGGTACATTGCTGGAACACCCAATCCCTGGAGAAAATCGGGAATGCTCTTGGACACTTCATTGTCAAAGCAGACAACAAAGGAGAATACTCGTGTGCAAGGATCTGTGCTGAGGTCGATCTAGAAGCCGGGCTACCTGAAGCGGTCAAACTCACAGTCGGATCCTGGAACCATTTCCAAAAGTTAGACTACGAGCAACTGCCATTTAAATGTAGACATTGCCATGAGCATGGGCATTTCCAAAGAAATTGTCCAAAAGCACAACCCGCGGAAGAGGGAGAAGGTTGGCATAAGGTCCAAAAAAAAGGGAGAGCAGTTCCAAAGTTTCAAGAGAAAAAGACCACGGGTCCTGCGCAGAAACAAGATCCTCCTCCGATCTTAATCGATGATCCAAAAGAAGCAGCAAAAGAAGCCATCTTAGAAGATCCATGCCCAAAAGCTTCCTCGGAGGTTAACGGTGCTACGGCTGATCCTCAAGCAGAAACTCTAGAGCTGGGCGAGATTCCATCCAATCAAGCCGCCGAAGTCCCTCAAGAAATAGAGCTACCTTCCATTCTTGCATTCAAAGTCCCTCAGGAAAAAGAGCCAGAAACTCCAGCTAAATCCAAAGACATGGAGGAAGATCCTTCCAATTTAGAATCGGATCCAGGAGGAGATTCAGAAGGAGGAACCACGGAATCAAGCAGCTCGCATGCAACGCCTATCAAAATTCCAAGAGGCTGAAAATCTAAGAAAAAACAGAGAGAAGAGAAAACCTATGCCAACGTTCTTCAAGGATCCCAGAAAACCTTGAAAGGCATGATGAACACTAGATCCAAGCAAGGCCAGGCCTCTAAAGGGGCCAACCCCTCCCAGCCAAGTTTATAATGCGATACATCTCCTGGAACTGCAGAGGTCTAGGCACCCCGATGAAGGAAGAAGATCTGAAAGATATGACTAGAATCAATAAGCCTGACATACTTCTCATCCAAGAGATGAAAATGGAGGACTCTGTCCTCCTCCATGTTGGAAACGCATTTTGGAAAAAGGCCCAGGAAGAGCCATTAGCGCTAGAGGAGCCTCAGGAGGGATTGCTACCTTTTGGGACTCCAATAAGTTTGATCTCCTGCAAGAAGAAGGAAATTTGCATTGGCTCTTCACCAAATTCATCCACAAAGAATCCGGCCAACATATAAGTCTTTTCAATTTATATGTTCCAAATCTATTTTTTGAAAAAAAAGATTGTTAGGATTCCATTGAATCCTATCTAAGCCTGCACAATCCAGTTAATTTGATTATAGCAGGGGATTTAAATGTAACTCTGGTAGCTGAAGAAAAGAAGGGGGGCTCCCTAGTTAGAGATCAAGCCCGAGAATGGGTTGAGGATATCATTCTGGGCTGGGGGCTCCTAGATATCAAGCCTGCGAGTGGAAATTTCACCTGGTCCAACAAAAGGATAGGCCCTGGTTATATCGTGGCCCGTCTTGATAGATTTTTGGTTCAAGATTCATTCCTCACCCTAGGCATCAATGCCTCTTCCAAAATTCTGCCTAATTGCACTTCTGACCATAAACCTATTCTTCTTGAGCTCTCTCCTGAACGCAACCTAGGCCCTATTCCCTTCAGGTTCAGTCCGCTTTGGATATCCCAAGAAGGCTTTCAGCAAATTGTGGCCGACTCCTGGAATAAAAAGCTCATGGGCACTCCTTCCTTTGTCTGAGAAGGAAAGATTAAACGTCTCAAACTTGATTTGAAAGCCTTGGCCAAACACCTTCCCTCCCCCACTTCTAGCAAAATTGTTGCGCAGACAGCCCTTGAACAACATCAAATGGTTATGGAATGCTCTCCTATCAATGAATCCTTGTCTAATCAGGAGGTAGAGCTTCAAAAAATCTTTTTCCGAGCCTGTAGAGTGGAAGAGGAATACTGGCATCAAAAGTCGAGAAGCCTCTGGCTGGCAAGTGGAGACAAAAATACAAATTATTTTCACAAACAAGCTGAAGCGCGCAAGAATTTCAAAACAGTGAAAGAAATAAATTTCCAAGGAGCTCTGGTTAAAGACTTCGAGGCCAAAAAATCTGCAGCCTTCACCACCTTTAAAGATCTCTTCTCAGCCCCTATTGAAAACCTGCTAGACCCTTCAGATCACCCCTTTGATCTTATTCCCTCTATGATCAAAGTTGCAGATAATCTCCTTCTAGATGCCCCAATTATTCTGAAAGAACTCAAATCTTCCCTCTCCCATATGAAGCCCGACAGTGCCCCAGGCCCTGATGGTTTTACGGCCAGGTTCTTCACAAGTTGTTGGCCTGTAATCAAGCTTGATTTGTTGTGAATGGTGAGGTTCTCACAGACTTCCAATAAGCTAGGGGGGAGCACCAACTCTGCCTTTCTTGCCCTTATTCCTAAAGAAAAAGGAGCTACTCATTTTTCCAGGTTTAGACCCATATCTCTGTGCAATATGGGCTACAAGCTAATCATGAAAATCACAGCTAATAGACTCAAAAAAATCCTCCCCGGGTTAATACCAGAGAACCAAGGGGGTTTCATCCACGGACGGAAAATTCATGATAACATCCTGCTCGTCCAGGAATCCATCCTCTCAAGCTTTAGTCGAAAAGAAAAAGGAATGGTCATAAAGTTAGACCTCGCAAATGCCTTTGATAGGGTAAGACATGACTTCCTGCTTCTGGTCATGGAGAAACTTGGCTTTTCCAATTATTTCATCAGTTGGGTTAAAGGATGCATAAGCGGGCCTTGGATCGCTCCTTTGGTCAATGGGCAATCAACCAAATTCTTCCAAGCCACTAGAGGGCTTTGACAGGGCTACCCCCTGTCCCCTCTTCTTTATGCCATCCAAGCCTCTGTTCTAAGTTACTAGCTGAACTTCTGCCAACAAATTCACTCCCTTCCGGGTCTCCGAATGGTGGCCAATGTAAAGGAAATCAACCATGCCAAGTTCGCCGATGAAACTCTGCTTCTGGGAGGGGCCAGCATTACCTCTGCTTGACACTTCAAGGAGGAACTGGAAACTTATAAGTAGGTTTCTGGAAGCAAGATTAACTTCCAAAAAAGCAAAATCTATAGTTGGAACTGCTCAATTAGGGAGATGGGGGAGATCGCCAGATTTCTCGAAATGGAAGGAGTGCAGAATTGGGACTCCTTTACCTATTTAGGAGTGCCTATCTGCAAAGGGCCTCTGAAAATAGCCTAGTGGACTCCTATTCTAGACAAGCTAAAAGCCAAAATTCAGAACTGGGGGGCCAACTGTCTAAACCTTGCAGGTAAGACCATCCTCCTAAAATCTGTTCTCATAAGCATTCCTATTTATCAGATGTCCATCATGCTAGCTCTGGCGTCTGTCATCGAAAAATTAGAGGCTATAGTTAGAAAATTCCTTTGGGAAGGAGGCAAAGGAAACTCGAACAAGCTTCATTTGGTAGGCTGGGGGAAAATTCAGAATCCATACAATGAAGGCGGTCTCCAGATTCACAAATTTGCAACCCAGAATCTAGCTATGGGATCAAAAATCCTTTGGAATCTAGTCTCGAGGAGATCGAGCTGGTGCAAGAAGGTTCTGTGGAAAAAATACTTTCCAGGGTAGCATCTTACATGCTTGGACTCCTCTCCTCAGCTCATGAAAGGATCGCCTATATTCATGCTCTGCCTAAAATTCATTGACCGCTTCAGAGCCAATCTATATTGGATTCCCGGAAATGGGAAAAAGATCAATATCTGGTAGGACTCAATCATGGGCGAGGAACCGTTGGGGCATACCCCTGAGCTGGTGAATATTAAACTGTGGCTTCAAGAAAGGAACCTCGAAACTCTATGGGATATCTCCAAATGGGGGGTTGATGATGATAACAGCTGGATGAACTGGAACCTCAATGATTACCCTGCAAGACTCCAAGAAGAAGCCGATTTGCTGATACAGTTGCTCCAAGGCAAAGCCCCTGTAAAAAAAAGTCTCCTTGACAAAAGGGGGTGGGGTTCAAATTCTAGTAATTATACTGCTGCAGAAGGCTAGCGCTCCCTTCAGGCCACTCATTATGCAGCTCCCAACCCTGGCCAGTGGAACTTCATCTGGTCCCATGCCTTTATCCCTAAAGTTGACTTCTTCTGCTGGACGGTGGCTCATAGAAGTATTCTCACCAGTGATAATCTTAAAAAACGTGGAATGGAAGGACCTTCCAGGTGTCCCCTCTGCCAAGCCGAGGAGGAAACCTCATCCCATCTTCTTCTCTCGTGCCCCTTTGCAAAAGAGGTATGGAGAGAATCCCTTGCACTGGCCTCTGGCAATGTTGCTATCCCAGACAACTTTCATGAATTGTTCTCCTCATGGGTGAGAAAGTCCCCTTTCGCACTTTCTAAAAAAGCCTTCCTAAAAGCAGCCTAGATGTGGATGCCAAAAGAAATATGCTGGAAGATTTGGCTGGAAAGAAACAATCGAACTTTTAGAGAGGAAGAGTGTCCCCCAATTAGGGTTGCCTCAAAAATTAAAGCCCTCCTGGGTGAAGTGCTGGAATCCAAGATCGCCCTCAAGAATGCAAAACCGCTTGAGACTGAAGAATCCAGATGGCTTACTGGACTTGTCCCAAATGCGCAAAGAAGGTCAGCGCCTTCAAAGCCAATTCTTTTCAAATGGGAGATCCGACTAGAATAGAAAGAGTTCATTAAATGGAGGTCGACCTTGAATGACTTCTGCCTATTTTTCGATGGGGCCTCTAAAGGCAACCCAGGTCAAGCTGGTGGAGGAGGGGTGCTCCTTTCTCCAAACGGCTCCATTCTCTCCACTTATGCTTGGGGTCTAGGACTGGACTCGAATAACAGGGATGAAACTCTAGCCGTTTGGAAAGGTCTTACTTAGGCTCTAAGGCATGGGATCTCCTCGCTCTCAGTCTTTGGAGACTCAAGGATGGTTATACAAGCTCTCTCTATGGAAAGACTGCCCTCCCAGCTAAAGTTGTCAAGGATATTCAACAAAATCATTGGGCTATCCTCCAGATTTCAGAAAATCCGTTTTTATCATATTTTGAGAAATATTAATGCCTTGGTAGACGCTGAAGCCAATCGTGTGTCCCTACTGAGCAGGAGCAAGCTTATCGTGAATGGGATCGAATCTCTGCAAAACATCCCGTGACTTCGGACGGGCTACTGAGCCTTGGATCCCTGTATCCTGTGTCCAAAAAATTCGAGTTTGGTATAGGAGTTCAAGCAAGCAATGGCTTCGATGGGATCCAACTCATCCCCCGGTCCGTCAGTTGAAACGTCTCAATGATTTGCAGCAAGCAATGGACCGCCTAAAACTTCAGACAGGAGAACAAGAACTACGCTTGCTCTCGAAAGTTGGATCTTCTCAACAAAGATCTCCAAAACCTCAGAGAGGAGTTCGCGGCATCGAATGAAGGTATGGATGATTTTAAGGATGCAGTACCTGCCAAGCTCGACATAACAGAGGCCCAACACATTAGAGTTTTGCATCCTTCTTATCTCACCGCTGGCTGCAATATATTATACCCTCTATCTCTTTGTATTCTCTGCACAGTTCATGGACTCTGAGGCTGGCTTGCAAGACAATGATTTTTGTTCATCCATAAATCTTTATCTATGTATTACAGTACCCGGTAGCTGGTTTACCGGTCTATAATTAATCTTCCCCTTTGTTATGGTAAAAAAAAAAACAATAGAATTCATGGAAATATTGTGAATGTTTCCTCCTAGAAGGCCACATATTCAAATTTGGAAGAGTAAGGTATATACAACTTCATAGGCTTCAACAATAAAATCATGGCTCAAAATGGGCATGTAAATATATAAAATTGGTCTCATTTTTATGGTACTACCAATAAGATGTTGTTTGAAGACCTTGTAGAAGTACAATCCTTCACCCTAAAAAGGAGTAGGCTCTTTTCATTGGCTGATTATTCTTAACATTCACATTAATGTAAATTCATGAAAAAGTCCCTTTAGATCTGAGATGATGTAGAGCACTTACTTAAATTTAAATATAAATATATAAAACTGGTCTCATTTTTATGGTACTACTAGGAAAAAGACTATAACAGATTTAACAATAATTTAAAAAACAAAAAATGAGCTTAAAAGAGAGAAATAATGTAATCTTCGGGGTTGTCCCAAAAACAAATTATAGATGAGGAGATGACTCTAGGTCAAGAATAGATTCAACACCAAAGTTTAAATGAATATATGAATACTTGAGAACCCTTTCCTCTTGTGCAAATATAGGACCAAGAGTTAAATGAGTAAATGTTTTGGAAACAAAAATAAAGAATAGGGTGATTAAGGGAACACAATAGTAATATTAAAGTCTTCCACCAAACCACAATGAGAAGTCATGGAAACAATAGAATTCATTGTATGCAAAAAGAGTAGGGTGGTTAATGGAACAAAATAGTAATGCTAAAGTCTTCCACCAAACCATAATGAGAAGTCATGGCAACAATAGAATTCATGGAAAGGTTGTGAATGTTTCCTCTTAGAAGGTCACAAGGTCACATATTCAAATTTGGAAGGAGTAAGGTATATACAACTTCATAGGCTTCAATAATAAAATCATGGTACAAAAAGGGTCCCTTACCCCACAAACAAGAGGGTCTCATATACCAATTGGTATCTAGCTAAATCATGACCTTACAAATTATTATTATCATTATAACAACAAAATATGCAAAAAAATAACAATACTATAAACCTAAAAATAATATAAATTAAGATTAGACACATGCACATGATTTCAATGCCCTTCCAAGTGTATGACAATAGTATCAAAAGTAGAGTACCCGTAATAACCCCCATTTTGACCCCTAGATCATATTGGCTTGATAATGTAAATGTTGTAAAAATGTAATGTATGATTCCTAGTGTGGAGCTCAAGGTCAAGGCCTCACTAGTGAATGCCTATAATTATAAATGCAGGTATTTTATATTCTATGAACCATGTGTTAGTAAGCCATGGGAAATTGTAAAAGCAATGTGATATTTACAATGAAATAAAAGTCCAAGAGATGGGTATGGAAGCAACAAAAATGAGGGTGTTGTGTTTATCCACTAGGGAGGGGAGAGGGGTTGTGGGATTAAATCATTTGTTTCCAAGTGTAATCCTAAGAACCCATGACCCATAAATGGTAAGCAACTACCCAAGTGGACTTCCTTACCGACCTTTATTTATGTTGTAAGAAGGCAACTGAGAAATCAGCTCATGAATTTAATGGAGCATGGGTTGAACCCAAAAAATTGTATGGCTGAGTATTGGCTCATTTTTTGGTATCCAGAAGTTAGTTTCCCTCATGGGAGCCTATTTCCCTTCATCCCCATTCCATTGTTTTTCAACAAGACTCCATTTTTTCAACAAGCCATCCTTTCCTAGCAAGAAAAATAATAGAAATCGTAACCAGATAAAGAGCCCTGTTTTAGAGTGTAAAAAACACCCATAAATTTGTGTGGGTTGTGAATTCCAATGGGGGATCCATAGACATGAACCATGGGGTGAATTTGAGAGTGTTAGAAGCTCGAAAATATGTGGGAAAACCCAAATTTGGGATCCTGGAATTTGAATTTAGTGGTTGCAAATTAGTGTGGCCAAAAAGTAGAGAATCCAAGAGACAATTGAAGCCTGAGAGGGGTCAGAGGTTGGAATTGCTTGATAAACCCAGTGAAGGCGAGAAATATTTGAAAGTATAGCAACTTGGACCTTTCTATGCCCACCCTGAATAGCATTGGAGGGAAGGGACACCTTAGGTACTGTGTAGCCAAGAAGGGGACCTTCCTTGTGTTGGGTGTGGTAGGTATTGTGGGTGTCAAGGATGGATGAGATCAATTGAGATGCTTGTAGCTCTGTGGTTGAGCTCACTGGATTAGCATTCACCTCCCTTGTTTCTCTATATGCTTGATAAACCCAGCTATACGTTGGCTTAGCATGAGAGTGTGTTCCTATGGCTGCGAGTGAGCCTATGTAGTTCCTCCTTAGTGAATACATAGCCTAGCTCAGGGGTGGCCTCTTAGAAGAGAGATAAAGTGTTGGACAGAGTACCTATGGTTGGGTGGAACGTTGCTCTTCCATATCTAGTTGTTTGGACAACTTCAATTAAAAGATAGATGTTTACTTATTAATTTATTGTTGTGTTGAACGTGCATGATTATTATTATTATTATCATTATGCATGTGATGAGTATGCTAGTATATGCATGATGTGTGTTTGTGGAATGAATTTATTTTTCGTTCTGTATTTTATTATGCATATGCACACGCATTTAAATGCTTATGAATTTCATAATACGGTTGTGGGGGTAAAAATTAGAACCCCACATATCATTCATGCCATCCCTATGTTGGTTTGATTGATGGGTGGGGACGTGACATAGTGGTATCAGAGCCAATGGCTGCACCACCAGGGCTGTTTGGGCCAAAATCCACACTCACGGAGAATGAAACCCATGATTCTCCTAGCAACAATAGAAGAGTGGTTAAGGAAATTCAAGAAAATTTCAAAACTCAAAGAGTTAGCAACGATGAATTTCCTCTCTGTTACACAACATAGATATCTCGTAGCATGGAGAAAAATGAAAATTTCTTTATTTATAAAAATATGAAGATTTGAGAAAATGGTGAAGTGGACCCCACCCATGCCATGTGGGAAAGAGGTTAAATATACAACATCAAGATACATTCTCCAAACCAATATTGTGTAGCCAAGGTTGATCCTCCCGTATCAAGGTAATTGATCAAAGTAATGATGTTGTAAAGCCTTGTCAAGTCATGATTCTCATGTGAACCTTCCGTATAAAGGTATCCATGGGATGGACCTCCCGTATAAAGGTGGAACTTTCGTACAAAGGTCATGCTTTACTTGTTAAAAGCATTTAATGTTGTGTGATGTATTATTAACCATGATCACCAGTTGTTATTAAGTCTCCTTTAGAGATTGATCACCTCTAAAGTGAATTACTTTAGCATATGATCATTTGGTTCAAAATAATATAAAATGATCACAACATCTGATAATTCTTCTTAGTACAATGTAATTTGATGGATAATTAAAGTTAGCACATAGACCATGCAATAAGAGATAAAGAAATAAAAAATAAAGCATAGAGATCAAGAGAATTTGAAATTTCCCATGCAGACACTTCAACTAATTAAAGAGAAATCGAATTGTTAAAGCTTCAGTTAAGTATCAATGTATGCCTCAATCAATGCTTCAGTTAAAGCATCCGTTAAAGATATGCCTCAGTTAACTAAAGAAACCACAGTGGTCACTTCAAGTAAATCAATCAACATGATTTCAATTAACTAAGTGTTAAATAAGGACTAGTTAACTAAAGTGTTTTCACTTTAGTTAAACTAAAAGACGACACTTCAGTAAATCAAGGAGAACTCGAATTGATCACTACAGTGATGTTATCAAGAATAAATTAAAGAGAGTTAACTAAGTGAAAACAAAGAATATATAGTTAAATAAGTGACGACATTTAAGTTGACCACCTAACTAAGTGGGCAAGCTTTTAGTTAAGCGGCGAGTTCATCCTAAGTGACAACACAGTGAGATAAAACATTCCATGAGAAGTGGGGCACACTTCTGCATGCAAGATTGATACATCCAGTTTGAGGGCGAGTTCATCATGAAGCTAGAAGATAAAAATAGAAGAGAAGAATGTATAAATATGTTATATGGGATTGATGGATCGAATGTGAAGCGAATTATCTTCTCCTTTGAAAGCAAGGCACTTCTCTTTGTGTGCAGGATATTATTATTGAAGGCAAGGCGCTTCTTCGATTGATCTCTCTTCTCTATTGCTTCCATATATTCACCAAGAGTGTTCGGTGATCTCTTATCCTCTGAAAGCAATTTGCTATGTTGTAAAAGAAAGCATTCTCTGTTATCCATTATATTATACTGAGAAAAATTGTTGGGGTTTTTGTTCTCATAGTTTTGAGGTTTTTCCCCAGGGTATATCTTGTGTTATGGATTTATGAATTTTATGTGATTGAACTGTCTCATTATTTCAAGTTTCGACATCTCAAATAATTAAAGATCAAATCTCAAACAAATATTAACATGTATGAGGTGGACCAACCACGCTGGAAGGAGATGTGGGTGGATGATGCCCACAATTTTACGCATAACAAGGTATAGATCCATGATGGTCGTTGGTCGGTGGTCATCGGCACACATCCGTGAGGTACCTCTAAGAGAAGTTGTGGGGATCCGTGGGCAAAGTACTGTGAGCATGGTGAAGTAGAGTTCATGGGGAAAGGCCCGC
This sequence comes from Larix kaempferi, assembly GCA_027924585.1. Taxonomy (NCBI): domain Eukaryota; kingdom Viridiplantae; phylum Streptophyta; class Pinopsida; order Pinales; family Pinaceae; genus Larix; species Larix kaempferi. Next base: position 2,896,836 of record BSBM01000238.1, on the reverse strand, counting down.
GGATATAGTGAATAGGAGTTTGTGGGGAAAGGTCAGCAAGATCGGTGGAGAAGATGTTAGTGGAAACAATTGAGGACAATCCATGGGTGCAGTGGATTTTTCCTGTGGGGAAAGGTCTATGAGCTCGATGGAGAAGATGTCTGTGGAAACAATTGAGGATCGCGGGCATGACGAAGTTCGTCCATGGGGTGCAGCCGAGAAGAGTGGGTCATGGAGGCTATGGAGCGAAGTCCACAGGCGCGGTGCAACATAATTCCACGACTATCATCGGTCATCGATCGATAGTGGTTAGTCGACGGTCATCGGTCATCGATTGACAATGGTCAGTCATTGATCGACAGTGTTCAATCACTTGTCATCAGTCATCTCTCGGCAGTTGTTAGTCGATGGTCATCGATGCGCATCCGTGGGGGTACAAAATGTGCTTTGAGGAATAGGCCCACGGGGAGAGGTCCGCAGTGGTCGTCAGTACACACCTACGAGGAAATGAAATCGTGATCAACGATTATGATTTACAATGCAACTTCAACTTCACACTGGATAATGGAGAGTGGGAAAGTCGTTGGGAAGATACTAACTATCCACACGTTCGATTTTAATTGGTAACGACTCCAACAACAACCATTTCAAAATTGCTTTCTTGGTGAGTCGTTACCACTTTTGGTAATGGAATACAACTAGCCCATTTTCGCCAAGGGTAATTGGGGAAATAAGCAATGGTTTTGACCCTCGATTTTCAGATGTTGAGAATTAGAAAATGGCATTGAAATTATGCGCTAGATTACGTGAAATTCAATGGTTTACAAAAAACAATGAGTGCACTACCCTCGACTCGGCCTAAAGTGGTGCAAGGAGGCCATAAAGGGGCAAGCCCCCTTGAACCCCCATTATTATTTTTTATAAATCTACAAAATTATATATTGAGTTTAAGTGTGGCCACATGACATTATAAAATTGGGTAAATTTGACAATTTTGATAGGTTGCAACTTTTGCTCAGGAAATGCAAAAAATTCCAAGTCTAAGAAAAGTGCAAAAGCTAAAAGTAGTTAAACCCATAATTTTATAGAGGTTGACTGGAGCATCCGATTGGAGATATGAAATTTGTTGAGTGATCCTTGTTATATGTACTAATAATTCCCTATAGAAAAGTTTTTCTATTTCTCTCTATATTTTATTCTACAGGTGGTTGAAGTTTGCCTCTGAAGCTAATTGCACCTGTAGAAATATTGCAAAATTGGGCAAAATTAACATTTTTGGGAAAGTGTAACTTTCAGCTCCTAGATCAGAGTGAATCATGAATATAGGCATTGTAAATATTACCCATAGGGGAATGATGGTGCATAGTCAAAATATGAATGAGCGATTTAGATGTCTCGGAGATTAGAACAGAAAAGTGCCTATAACTGTGATTTGACAGAACATGTCAATATGACTAATTTTCAGAATATAAACAATGCATTCTATATGTTCACAATATGCAATATGAATTGCAGAGAGGGGTGGTGGAAATCCAAGGAGAGTAATTAGTTGGCATATGCATTATTGAGAAGTGATAACCATGTATAATCATGAAAGAATAAAAGAGACCAATAATGGATATCGGTGCCTTCGATAAGAATGCATCCAAGGTATTATTGTGGCTAATATGTGCAATTTGAATTGCAAGGAATAACCATGGGAGCTCTTGATTATTGGATATGGATATTGTATTTTATAAGAGAATGCTCTACAAAAGTATGGCATAGGCCAGCAGGTAAAGAACATCTAGATTGTAAGGGTGATGGGTGAATCAACCTTGTGGGCAAGTGCATGTATGTTAAAAGAAGTTGCAGGATATAAACCAACAATTTATGTCTAAGCAATGAGAATGGGTGAGGAAATTCCATTCACCAAGAATTTGTCTCTAATAGAATAAGACATTCCAATTTGTGGACCTATCATGTGGTTCATGATAGCGATGTAATGTCAATGGAAAGGTTGCCCATTAGGGGATGAGGCATTCTCGTGTGTGAATTTGTTGTGTGGTTTTTAATTGTGGAAAATATTTCCAAGGGAAAGGAAAGCAAGTACCATAGTTAAATGAGGCACAAGGACATATAATGGACATTGAAGGGATTCCAAATGGAGTTGGAATGGAATAAATTGCAGCACTGTTAAGCACTAGGAAGTCCAAGAAAGGTCAAATTGTACTTGGCCAGAATTGCTTAAAGAAATTGGAGCGACAAGGCATTGTGATCAAAGTGTAATGAGAGTTGTTGTAATGACCAAGGAGATATACAACAGGTTGGTAAGATGGTTGTACCAGAAATTAAAGAATAACCTCCATAATGCAACATCGATAAAGAGGGAAATTTCTCACCTTAAAACTATTTTGTTTATAACATAAGAATTGCATGCTAGGAAAGTAGCAAGTATAAATGTCATACATGTGTATATGTATTGAATTGCTACTTGGTGAGAAAATCATAGCCAATTATCCCTTGTGTGCTTGATAGAGAGTCCATAAAGTAGACTGGCTATGATATGGAAGAGGAAATTCCATGCTATGATAAGGAATTTGAAAGGGAGAATTCCTCAACTCTTCTCTCGTTGATATATTTATATTTTTTGAGTTTCATGTATAGAAAATTTGGGATAGGAATGCTGGAAATGCAAGAGATTATATAGTTGAATGCATATGCACTAGTGGGCATATTATGAGATAATGCATAGTGCATGTGAATATGCTTGTGCATACACATGATGTTGCAAATTGGTAAAAGTAGTATGAGTTTTCATATGCAATGAACCACTAATGATAATTATTGTGGTTGATGATGATTCTCTGACTAGAGATGGTTCAAGCATGGCTGAAGATGTCGATGTTGTTGTTGAATGTGACAATATCCTTATGAATAAAGGATGGAGCAACAAATCTATGATCAAGAGGTTGGTGGAAGGACCGTGTAGCCCTTGGTAAGAGGCCAACTGATCAGGTAACATCAAATATGTTGAGGCCAACCATGCTAGTAATGTTTTATTTATGCCTATTGTATAAGTGTTGAAAGAGGATGGGTAAGAATCTCTTCAACCATGTTTTAATCATCATAAAATGGTACGCATGTAATATTGAATGCATTTATGTGAATGACATCCCACCGGGTATGGTGAGGTATGGGGTAGTAATGGAAAGGAGCCTTATACCATTTAATTGTTTAAAATTTAGAATGCATTCATAAGAAATAAGAGCATGCCATGTGTGATACCATGAGGAGGTTGGGTTGTGAATCCTGCAGTGCTACACAAGTATCCCATGAACTCTCTATTGGTGTTAATATGGGATGAAACCTCTTTGACAACAAGCAGGGAGTGAGTGAACTCTTGATGTTGTGTTTGGGTGAAGAAGGAAGGCACTTAGATAGTTAACCCAATGATTAGGGAGATGGATCGGTATTGTGTTGAAGCATTGACTAGGATGCCAAACTTACCATGATAAGACACCTATGTAGGCACAAAAATGTTTTAAAGCAATGTCGTAGTGCATTGACTGAATGTACATTGAAAGGCTTTGTGAATATTTGCTTATACACGGATATGTGTGGATACATATCTTAAGATGCATTGTGTGAATGCATGGTTGTGATATATACTTCATTGCAATTCCCTAATGGATCAAATGATATAATTATCGACAATTCTAATATCCTTTCATGATTTGTTATAGATGTAGGGGAAATAATTGCATGAAGAAGGTAGTTATGTTTGATGGCCTACCAGAATGCTCTGATGGGAGGACATAGATGCATGAAAGGAGTATGACTGTGTAATCATGATTATTTAAAGTTTTATTTGATTTCATAGATAATGTGATTGTATCTTGCAATTTTGTTGTGATAAGGATGCCTATAGAGAAATGTATTTCATTTACTAACACTTGATAGTTTTTGAATTATAGTGTGTTATAATTCTGAGATCACTTCCATGGTTGTTGTAAATGTTGCAATGAAAATATTATATGTGTGGGTACTCACAACTTGTTTGGTTGATTGAAAAATTCAAATCATGGGCATAATGTTTTGGATATGGCAATATTTGTAAGTCCATAAAGAAGGTTGAAAACTATTGTTTGCAAAATCCAAATATTATGATAAGGATCTCATGGTTGTCAAATATGATTTATGTATGAAACATATTTGAAATTTTCTGATTTAATTTTATGAGAAGCATATCATGGTTGCAAAATCTTATTTTTGTATGAAATAGATTTATAAAATTCAGATTTGAAATTTTTGCTAATGATTGTTTTACTGATCTAGAATTGTGTCAAGAGGACATGTTGTAGGTGGATGTCCAGGTTATGGAATCAAGTGTAAAACCATAAGGGACAGAGTGTTTCCACTTACCAAATCCAAAAAATATGAAGAAGGAATCATGGTTAAATGGATCCAATTTCTTTAGGAGACAAAATTATAAATTCATATTTGAATTTGGTTATTAATGTCATTGAATGGTTGGTTGTTTGTGAATTGTGTTAGGAGGACAAATTGAAATGCGCAATGGCCTGCAAGAGCCAAACACCATGAGAAGGACCTCATGTTTAGTTTTATGTATAAAACATATTTGAGAATTTCTAATCGAAATTATTATGATACCATCTCACATGAACTGTGTGCTTGTAAGTAATGCAAGTGAGATGGTGAAAATATGCTAGTGGGGTAGATGTTGGATGCTGAAAATGAAAAGGACATGCCAGGAGTGGCTTGGGTTTGAGGAACCCTATAAGATTCCTTGCATGTTCTTGTCTCTCTACAGTGTTGTTAAACCCAGTAAGGGCGTGGGTACTTAAGAGGCTTGCATTGGTATTGGTAACCTTTCTACACTCACATTCAAGAGCACTGAAGGGATGTGTATGCTCGAGGGATTGTGTAGCAGAGAAGGGGTACCATCCTTGTGTTGTGTGAGTGGGTATTGTGGGGCCGCGCTAGCCTGCAGTCAAGTGAGTCACCTATGGAATTCCTAGAGGGAACCACTAGTTGCATAGGAGAAGGAGCCATACAATTGTATTATTATTATTATTATTGCATGATAAACACAGTCGAGGTGTTGGATTAGCAATGGTTATTGTATGCTTGATAAACCCAGTCAGAGAGTTGTCTTAGCATACTGGTTAATGGAATTCCAGATAAACCCAGTCAACATACTGGCTTGGCATTGGTTATTTGAATTTTGTGGCACAACCAATGTGCTTGCTTAACATTTGCTTAATATGTATGCACAGGTGATGCGAGGCTTGCATAAACTTGGTTACCTTTTGCTGCACACCCCGGAGAGCAATTGAAGGGGTAGGTATGCTTGAGGTACTGTATAGCATACAAGAGGTACCATCCTTGTGTGGGGTGGGGTAGATCTCATGGGTGTCATAGTTGTCTGAAGTCAAAATGGGATACCTGTGGAGTTGAAGGAAGATGCTTATGCAAATTATTTTGCATCTTCTTGCTGATTTAATGTGAATATACATGTGTTTATGATTTGGCTATGGTTTTGTAAATCTTGTTAAGGGATGAATTCCATGAGAACAATTTTGACATTTGAATTCACTTATTGTTTGAGCATAGGTATTGTTGGATGCAAGGACCTTGAAGGCATATTAAGGATGCAGTTAGACATGTGGTTGTCCTGAAAAGCTCAGTATGAGTAGCTAAAGATTGGAAAGATATCCAACAGGTGCTGATGAAGAGAAGTAGAGGCATCGTGTGAGCATCTAGAAGTTGAAGAAAGAATTTTTCTGAAGCAAGGAAATGATGTGAACATGGAGGACAGTGTTTTTCTAAGGGGGAGGGGAATGTAATACCCCCATTTGACCCCTAGATCATATTGGCTTGATAATGTAAATGTTGTAAAAATGTAAGTATGATTCCTAGTGTGGAGCTCAAAGCCAAGGCCATGCTAGTGAATGCCTATAATTATAAAGGCAAGTATTTTATATTATGTGAACCATGTGCTAGTAAGCCATGGGAAATTGTAAAAGCAATGTAATGTTTACAATAAAAAAAAAATTCCAAGAGTTGGCTATGGAAGCAACAAAAATGTGGGGGTTGTGTTTATCCACTAGGGAGAGGAGAGGGGTTGTGGGATTGAATCCTTTGTTTCCATTTGTCATCCTGAGAACTCAAGATCCATAAATGGTAAGCAACTACCACTACAAAAAAGGCCTATGGTGATGACCAGGATTGTGACGGGCCTTAAACGGTCATCACCGAAGTCACTTATGGTGACAGGATATGAAAACATGTCGCTATAAGTGCTTTTGGTGATGATTCTTTAAATCTCGTCACCAAATGCATGATCATGCCTGTGACGGACCTTAAACGGTCATCACCAAAGTCACTTATGGTGACGGGATATGAAAAATCATTGTCATAAGATCTTTTGGTGACAGTTCTATAATCCCATCACCGAATCCATTTTGGTGATAATCATTCCTGTGACAGACCTTAAACAGTCGTTACCAAAGTCACTTATGGTGACGGGCTATGAAAAATTGTCTCCATAAGTACTTTTGATGATAGTTCTTTAAATCCCGTCACCAAATCCCTTTTCAACGACACTTTTAATGAGGTTCATTAAAAGTATGTTGCCAATTCTCTCTTTGGTGTCACTTATGGTGAGGGTTGTTAAAATCCTATTGCTAATTATCTTTTTGGCGACACTTTTGGTGATGATCCTTGAAGGGCCCTCACCAATATTATTTTTTTTGTGATGTTTTTGTTGACGGTAAAAAATGTATGTCACCATAGATAATTGTATATAATGCTTTTGATGACACCAAGTGGCCGTCATTATAGTTTTTGAATTGGGATAAAATCAAACAATTGACAAACTTGTTCCTAAGATTCCTTCAACTATGAAGCATGATCACTGCGAAATTGGAAAGGGTGTGTATCATCATGAGAATCATGCCATTGTCCAATTAGGATAGGTGAAACTAGTTTCATGATGGAATATATGAGGGGATCAAATGAATTTGATAATAAAAACATCAACTTATAATCAAAAGCAAAAGCAGTGCAATTATTATGTCTATAACTTTATAACAACAATAAATTCTCAAAGATGAAGGCCATAGTGCAACATTTAGTTCACGTAATTGGTATCATTCTTGAATCAACTCAATTGTTTAAAAATATTATGGTTACCTTTGATACTGGAAATACAGTTAACATTGTCATTGGTACATGGTTAAGATCTTCACGACTTTCATCAATCACAATGATGGGGGAAAATATTTTTCGATAAGATCAAAACATACAAATCCAAATTCCTAATTCATACCAAAACAAGAACCTTTAGCATTTTAAAAACATGTAAACGATTCCTTAAATGGGTTGGTGGATAGGAAAGAGGAAATCATAATATCGAGTGGGAGGGACATGCAGACGGGATGTGTGGTATGGTTGTGCTTGTATGGAGGAGATGGGCGACGGATTTGAGGAAGATTCAAGCAATCATGGCTATGCCCCTTTGCTCAAATATTTACTTATGTTATCCAAACCAGGGAGGGGCCTTAACCATGGACATCATGACTTAAAAGAGACTTAGCATGGATCCATTGGTGAAGGTTTATCAAGGGACAATGGACATTTAAGAGTAGAGGTGGGAGTAGTTAAATATGCAGAATGGCGACTATATGATACAAAGGATCAATTTATTGGTTATTCTTTTATGCCGAGAGGGTGAAGATAGAGCTTTGTTGTGTTGGAACATTGGTCTCATCTTACCAATATTTGGGACTTGCCATACTCATTTGAATTTGGGTCTTTCTCTACCAATAAATCAAGCTCAAGCTTAACATGATGTAGGACCACCCGGTAGGGACCAATAGAAGGAACAACAAAGGAAATCTGCAGCAGATCATAGCCATCGGAGGCAAGGGGAAGCATGGAGATGCATGCCATGGGAGAGAAACACCAACGACTGAGATTAATCCACCTAAACAATCGCAACCGTTGGAGGTAGAGGCTGGAATTTTGGATGCATGTGAAGAAAAGTTACGCCAATGGCCAAGATTAACTTAGCTATATTAAATGCCAACGATCCAGATTAAATATGGAAAACTGCACAAGTTTTAAATTTTGACATGTATGTCTTCCCGTGAATAATTTTGCCGAAAAATGGATGATGGATAAGTTGGTTTGGAAATTAATTAAGGGTAATGCGTGGCACCTTTGGGTGAAGTCTGCTCCATTTAACTTAAAGATCATAAAAACACATAGCATAGTTACAGGAGTCCAGTAATTTTCCATATGGTCTATTAATGGAAAACATTAATTTTGAAAGGATTTTCTTCTTGGAAAATTTAATAGAGGAAGAGAATTCATGAAAAGCTTGGAGATGAAGATAGAGAGAAGGGGCATATGAGTTTCTTCCATCAAGGGAGTGAAGAAGCCAACATAGAAGAAAGAAGGAGATATATGTAAAATTTCAGGGTTTAATACTTGTCATGGATGTAATCCTTGCCTGAGACTGAGACCAGGAAGGCCACTCCAAAAATATTTTATTTTCATTGTAATTTTGGGGAACAAGTATAATTTTCCCGAAGTTGTGATAGTAGTTTACAATTCTGATTTTTAATCGAATGAAGAGAAATTAGAAATGGCTTCATGAGTTTAATTTTTTAATGGATGATGTGTTAATTTGTTGTACATTTTGATATTTGTGGCCCTTTAACGTTTCATTGTGTTTGAGCTCTGTAGGATTGAACCACAACCTACTCAAGCCTATAGGTGGTTGAATGTTTTCTTAGTTTGGAAGGACCCTATGATAGAGAGAGTTAAGGAATTTGGGTTCGGTGATTCCAAACTAGGGTAGTGCAAGGGAAGGTCATTGAAATGTAAGGCAACGCTCTATTTGAGCTCATGGAACTTAAGGAACAAGGTGATGCCTTCCATGGTGAAAATAGCACGAGAATAGAACAACAGATTCCCTACAAGGGTAATTGAAAAAGTGAAGCGGATAGAAAATAAGGTATGGGAAAAATGTGGCAGGTCATCCAATGACAAAGTGGACAAGGAGGTAATGCCATGAGTTCCAAACAATTTTTTTCATCAGTAGAAATACAAAATATCTATAGTTGATAGACGTGTATTGGCACATAAAGACGTTCATAGCCATGACAGTTGAAGGGGCACTCGACATAAGGAAATACTTAATAGATTAGAGCAATTGGACTAGAAATAAGAGAGTTTAATTTATGTTATTTGGGTGTCCAAGGAAAAAAGTGAGAAACCAAATGAAGATAGAAAAATTGTTATAGGCAAGGAAGAGTAGGGAAATACAAGAGTGGAAATAGCCCAAGATGAGGAAATTGTTGAATCCAATCACGAGCAGGAGAACCCCCTACCTTCGTCACATTTATTCAATATTGCACTTTGATGATTATCCTAGGTCATCTCGCTAGATTGTGTTCTCTTTTTTTTATATGTTAGTATTGTTGGTAAATCCCAAGAACAACTTCATTATTCTTGATCATTGGATCACTATGGCCTTGTTTGCTTTGGAAGTGGGTTATAGGATGCATTACTTGTTAACACCCCTTGTATATTATTAATAGCTACTTCATATTATTTATTAAAAAAAAAAACCAGTTAAATATTACCAAAATGCAAAAGAATGGGAGTCAATAACAACATGCAAATAACAATGAAGACATCACCAATTCCTATAGTTGCACTGATACAAACTACGTGTTTTCCCTTAACATTTTAACTTTATGTAGTCCTCTCATTTAGAGGCCTTCAATATTAACTCATACTATGAAAAGGGATGGTAAATCCATTAATCCCAATGCATAATATTCCAAAATCACAACAACATATCAATCAAGTTGTGATGTATCATAAATGATAATAAGAAATAACTCACAACTGCAAACAAATAACTTTGTCTTATAATGTCAAGACATTTAAACATGCCTTTTTTTCCAACAAAGATACCATATGTTTCCAACATTGATACCAAAAATCATAAGCTTACAACTATGTTGTGTGTTTTGCAGCTAAAATCAACAAACTATATATTGTCAGCATGACAAAAATTAATGATCTCATTTGGGATCATGGGCCATTGTATTTTCAATTCTCCTCATGCATTATTTGCATTCATAGTTGAAGAATGTCATATGAAGGAAACTAATATGGGCTTCATTTCTAGAGTTTTTCTTCTCATTTAATTTTATCAATTGCATGATCTTATCCTTGGTGTCAAATCATGGCACTACTTTGAAGTTTCTACCAAATTTAAAGTTGCGTAATACCCATTTTTTTTAAAGTAAGAAGGAACATTATATTATTTCATAAACAATACATAACAGAGAGGAGGTCTAAATATCCATCCTTCCAAAACTTGAACATGACCTGAATTAACAATATGAGGACCTATTTGACCTTCCATAATGTTTGATGACATATTACATACCAGATTGAAAAATTGCCTAATGCCATTGACATGCAAAAAGTGACTAAACTGACCCTGCAAACGTAAAAACAAAACAATGGACTGGACCAGAGAACTTCTAGACATATTATCCAACATGATGCATCGAGCTAGTATCCTCGCCTTTAGTTTGTGCATCCAAACCATGCAGAAGAGGACATCCCAAGAGGACCACATCCCTCGAAGAAACCGAGCACAACTGATTGGTCATATCCAAAGAAATCATGGACATGAACATAACATCCAATCGGTGGTTTAGTTTGTCCAATTTATCATCCACATACAGAATGGCCCGATGAGTGTCAAATAAAAAATTCCAGTGGGCCTCTGAGAGCCCTTCCACACGTTCCATGTTCTGAGGGCGTGCCTCTGCATAATGATGCGTTGGGTCTGCCTTGGTCTTATTCAGATGTCCAGACAGGGAATTATAGTCGTGAACAGGAGCCTAGGCAGGAGAAGGATGGAAACCCAAATAATTCCCCTTCCCATTATACCATTCAACGCAACAACTCCAAAAATTAACCCCCAAACCATCCACCATTGAGTTCACAGAACCAGAAGTCAAAGCAGAAGAAAGGGTTGAGGAATCCATCAAGGGAGAGGAGGGAATTGAAATAATCAAAATTCCAATGCGAGTAGTACGAGACTTCGTAGCATGATGAGAGCATCCTCAGACTCGTAGGCATGCCATGGGGAGGGGAAGGAACAATAGAATGATGTCCCCGCTTAGACCTCCAATGATATAAAGCTCCATACTTTCCACGTAAAGGATGCCATTAATGCCACACTCGGGATACCTTGTCCAATCAAAGAAACTGCATTCCGGCCATCCCATCTTTCCATTAATACCACACTTCATCCTCATGCCAGCGCAGAGTGTAGGAGGATCCACCATAACCAGTTTACAAGCCCAAGACCAAAGTTTGGAATCATAAAAATGAAATCAATGTGCTGTCTAGAACAAACAGGGGAATTAAATGATCCCTCTGCATCCCCCTTTACTGTAAAATTTTGACGGGATCATATTAACATCAAAATTAAAAACTTGTGCATTTTTTCTAGATTTAATCTAGGTCGTTGGCGCATGCCCAATCCACTTCATCCTGTCCGTTGGCACGTTTCCTCCTTACATGCCTTCCAAATTTCATCCCTTTCCGGCAATGGTGGAAATCATGTTGATGGTTTAATCTTGGTCGTTGTCGGCCCTTTCCCCTGGTGCGCATCTCCATACTCCCTTTGCCTTCGACGACTGCGATCTGGAGCGGATGCTCCTGCATCAGATAGGATAACCTCAATAAAAAATTTGAACTTCAAACACAATTATGTTGCTATTTGATCTATATATAGTGAAACATCTATGGAAATGCATAAATAGATTCTGAATTCAGTATGAAATTGCAAATATAAGAAATGGAAACCATGAAATCATCGATGTCTAAATATAATTTGTCATTCAATTCCCAGGAAAATACTTTGTTTACAAAACTTTAATCAACATGCCCCTTAGTCTTTTGCCAACAACCACCCCTTTTTACATATATTCCCTCTTTTAATAGATACATCAGCCTAAAATTTGGATCTCATATCCACATTTGAAGGAGTGACCTTTCTAATTTTAGTTTCATATCAGATTATAAACATATGATTAAATATTATACATAAACTAAACTAGGTCTAAGATCCAAGTCTTAGAAACTATCTACCAACTTAGTTCTTGATTTTTTACCTTCATTTGATTTTACAACAAAGTACATTTTTTTGTAAGCTAGTAGGCATGGGGATTTGAACTTGTGACCTTCCATTTACAGCTTCTCATCTTAATTACTCATTACCAATTGCTCTACCAATGGGACCAACAAAATACAAAATTATAACAAGAAGGGTTATCCAAATTTAACATTGACTGGGGTTGACATAGTCAAAATTACAAAATAAACAGAGTTTGTTTCTTGAATTCTGCAACATATCTTGATAATTCATGAACCTGGTGCTCCAAAAACTTGAATCCTTTGTGATAATTTTGGATTTGCATTATGCCTGCTCTGCTCCAAATTTCAATTGAATCGCTACAAAAATATAATGTGGCCTTCATATAGGAACACAAATGATGAACTATTATTAGCTTCAAGTCACTGGAGTTTGTAAGGTATCCTACAGGACATAAGTTCCAAGCTCTGCTAAAATATCAAGTTTGCTTTGACTAGCTTGATCTTTTGTTTTTCCTGCATCCATTTAACCTTCCAACATCTATTTTGCCTTCTCAACAATTTATTCTTCTTAAAAATATTTTGGGCTAAATCACACTGTTTATTATGTTTTCCCACCAATTAATCGTTGTCCTTTGGATCTTATCATTTTCCATTAACAACTTCTTAGCATAACCAATTTAGGTTATGTTGTGCAAAATCTCCACAAATTGTAAATCTATATGAATTCATTTGAATGGTGAATAATTTAATCGTGAAGCTATTTTAGTAGCCAAAAATAGTTAGCTTGTAATATGGAAATGACCAGTTGCTGTAGCTTTTGTTCATGGGATTTATTTTATATTTTAAAACTCAACAAATATTTGTGTCTTCTTATTAAGAAAATTTTATAAGCTTTGTTTTACTATAGGCTTTCATTCATAGTTCTGCTGGAAAAGTCTCTAGAAATATTTAAGGAAGGTACAAGCTGGAAAAGTCTCTAGAAATATACTCTGGAAGTTTCCAATACAAACAAATATTGAGTGAGCTCTTACATCCTTATATCTCTTATAATCAAAACAACCTCAAACTCTATTGAATACCTCTATTGAAAAGAGGTTAACATGTAATTTAAAGTGGTGAAACTACACTGCAGACAACTAAAAATGACCTTTAACTATCCCAATCAGTACATACATAGACCACCTATTAAAACCTCGTTGTTTCAATATCAAGGTCAAGAAAATTAAAATTGTAGATAAAATGTAATGCAAGTGACAAATGATTCCAAGTCTTAGATAACAAAAATTTATATAAAGAGGGTTACATCTCTTGTGAAATACTTGAAACAATGGAATATAACAAGCACCCACCTCATTCATGACCAGACCCTAAACATGTAAAGGCCTATAAGTAGCATCTGGCCTATGAGCTATCCACATGAAGGCCTACTAATAACTCTTCTCGCTCTGGATATAGTTGTAATTGCACCTAGTTGTGCTAGACAATAAATAAGAAAAATATTCCATCAACAAAAAATGCCTCTGCAAACAATGATGCTATAATAACAATACCCAGACAAAAAGGAAGCCTAAACACTAGAACAAAAGTTTCTCGAGTATCAGGTTCACTTCATTTTGAATAATTTAGAATACACTTATATGATAAGGTCCTATAAGTTTCCTACCCAAAGTTTCCTTGCACCCTTATCTTTACAACATGGTCTTACAGTTCTCAAGCGGAAGGGAAACGCATATAGTTTCCTGGTAAAGTGTGTTCAGGACCACATGTGACAAACTTGAGAACACCACTTGAATTCATGACTTCCATCCATTGTATGCACTATGCATGACTAGTAGAAAACCAAGTAATGTACAAAGGTAACAACAATATATGTAGTGTTGTGTCTTCCAACTCAAAACTACATCACATTCTTTACACACAAAAGCTATCAATAAATTCAATCTGAAAACAACACTCCAAAAATATGGAGACTCAACATCATTCCCTTGAAAACCTCAAAACATGAAAGAATGGCATGAAATTTAGAGGAACAAAAACTCAAGGCAAATTAAATACCCATAAATAGTTGGATTCTTTCAGATTTTGAAGCATAATTCTTCTCATAACCTTATCATAGAGACAAAAATAACATCTAAAATGCCTTAAAATTGTTCATTTACAATATTCACTATCATTAATCAATTCAATGTCACTTCTCTTCCAGGCTATAAAATTGTTAAGTGCATCCACTAAATACTCACACTGATTCGTTCTGTGCTTTAACTTGATTTCATAGTCGGGATCGACCAAAAGTAATTGTGGACACACATAGTAATATCCCTCTCCTAGTGCTTCCCCATTAGGCATAACAAAATCTAGGTCAACAGTTCTTATGTAACCCTTGGCGACCTTCCCCCCACCATTAAAATAAGTAAGCAAACATTTTTTCCCTTCCAATCCCACTTTTGAAGGTGGCAATGACGATTGACTCTATCAATAAACAAATTATTCTGAGATCCTTTAAAATAAGAAAATATTTTTGGACATGAAAATAAATAGGTTTAGAACTTACCTGTGATTTCAAGTTACCTTGGTCCATGATTAAGTTGTCTCAAATCCAACAGAGTTTGTTTCATCAAAGATTCACTAGGACTAGAGGAAGATTGCTAAAAAAAAGCACTTGTAAGTTATATTGAAATAAGGATTATAACATTGCGCCAAATAATAAATTGTTTCAAACATACATTCAAGTTCTTAGATGGTGTAGGATCCATTTCACTTTGTTCCATTGAAGTTCCAATATGCCTATTCTGGAAACTCTCATGAAAAATAAACACTTGTGAGATGTATTCAAATAATGAAAAGTAACATTGGACAAAATCAAAGGTAATTTCAAATATTACATGGATTGGGCTCATTGGACTAAGAGGCGACATTTGCAAAGGTCCTTGGCTTGATGCAACATCTGACAGGGGATCATTAGTCTTCCTATATAGTATTTTGCATGAGATACACTGTAATAAGAATAGACAAACATTTAAAATCACAATATTCAAATATGACATACGTCAAAAATTAAATAATCTACACATGTAAAATTATTACATTGTTGGGTTTTGGATCAACACTACCATTTTCTTTCCTCTGCTCCATGGCAGCTTTCCATTTCAACAATTAATTAATAGTTGATTTCATTATCCGAATTTCCGTATCTTTTTCTTGAAGTCCCTTCTTTTTCTCTCATTTTATCTTGTGTATTAAGCAATTCCTTCTTGTAGGCACGGTCTTTTCCAAACAATTCAGATGGAGTGACTCCCAAGCCAATCCCATGTACACGGACCCTCCTCTCGGGCCCCAAAACTATAGCGAGGGCATCTTTCTTTGTTGCATATGCAAGAGACACTGAATTTGATTGTTCTGTTTTGATTTGTTTCTCGCAATGTTAAACATTTCAACCAATTAATATTAGAAAAAAATTAACATTAAAAAAAAATCCTAAATAATACATACAAGAATAGGTTGAGAACTTACTATTGTCTCTGCTATAGATGATGACATTAGAGTGCCATCCTTCTTTGTATGGCATTTCACCCACACTTCATCCCTATTTACAGGCCTATCATCTGGATTGCGAGCTTGTTTGTAGTCATGACAAATGCAATAGTGTGGATAATTATATTTGATATAATGTTATCCATGACTATGTTTATAAATGCTAATTGTGAACAAAAAAAATAGAATCCATTACAACTTTCAAGGTCATGTTCGACCCTAAAGTAACCTCTACGACCAAAACTGATTCGCCCGTTCTATTGCTCTATTTTCCTTATTTATGTTTGCCTTCTCTTGCAACTCAATAAAAATGTGGATGCTTAGATTAAAGTTAAATGTATAACTAAGTATTTAAAATCACATGTCATTTGATTATAACGTGCATATTTCTCTTTATTTTTTACCTTGAATTTAGGGTCAAATCGTATTCTAACAAATTCAATCCAATCCGTTTCATTGAATCCAACTGGAACATTTTCCATCCTCTCCTCGTATGTTTGGTATTTCAAATAGTATTTTGTATACAAACGACATCTATAATTTCAGAGGCATTGAGATATTACTGTATTACACCACTTTTCTGCCAAAGGATCTACTTGGAAGTTGCTTTGCAATAGATAAATATTTCATTGTTAGACACAAAATTTTATTTGAAACCAAATTTGTCACACACAAGGTCAACATGCATCAACAAAATTAAAAACAAAAATCCAATCATTATTTGGTCGATGATCACATTGATTGCATTCCATGTGTCTTTCTTCAATGCTTCAGGCACTTGTTTCCAATACATAAACATAATGCCTAGAATTTCTCTTGCAAGGAGACCTATACAAGAGGTAAATTTGTTTGACCCTGGACCAATAGGTTGGCCCCTCTCATTAACTTGAATTTTTGGTAATGGAATGCCCTCTTGAGTATTTCTAAAAATACATTTTGTTGGTCCTTTACTCTTTCTTTTGGAATTTGTTTCAATAATAGCTTGGTTAGATGCACCTGCCCCTTCCAAACCATGCTTTTGTTGTACCAATGGTTTCTGCTGAATGTTTTCTGGAAAAATAAACCATACCGATTTAGACAATGACAATATTGATTCCTTAATAGAAATTTTTGAAGTACTTTTGCGGAAAATGTTGGTCCTCTACCCTTTATTTTGGCATTTGTTTCAATAATAACTTGGTTGCCCCTTCCAAACCATGCTCTTGTTGTATTGTTGGTTCTTGCTGAACATTTTCTGGAAAAATAAACCATACCAATTTGGACAATGACAATATTGATTCTTTAATAGAAAATTTTGAAGTACTTTTGTGGAAAGTGTTGTTCCTCTACCCTTTCTTTTGGCATTTGTGTCAATAATAGCTTGGTTAGATGCACATGTCCCTTCTAAACCATGCTCTTGTTGTACTGATGGTTTCTATTGAATGTTTTTTGGTAAAATAAACCATACCAATTTAGATAATGACAATTATGATTCCTTAATAGAATTTTTTGAAGTACTTTTGAGAAAAATATAAAGTCGTGAAGTGATCATACCTTGCATTAATTCTTCTACTTTTTTTCTCAGGACTACGTTCATCATCATTGTTGTCACTGCTATGGTAACTAGATTGACATTGTTGAGGGACAGTGGAATGTGATGCTATCCTTCGTGGGATTTTTTTCCTCGTTTGATATCCTATGGTAAAGTCTGTTAATAAAGCTTTGTTGACAATTGTATACTGGTATTTTTTTATTAAACACTATGTTTTTTAAATGTTTACCTGAAATTGTGTCATATCTATTATTGTGAATTTCTTTAGCAACGTGCCTTGCCTTTGTGGTTTTAGATACCAAATTTATAAAAAGTGCTATGTTTTCTTTTCTTTGACACCCTTTTTCAAGCTGCAAATATGGATTGCAACAATTAAACAAAGTAATCTATACAAGTATTGAAGAACAATGAAAGCAAAATAATCGTTAAAAATATATTGAAGTCCAAAACAAAAATATTGTATACTTGAACATTCGGATTCACAAATAAACTACAAAAAAAAGAATCCCATGTCTGAGCACATCCTTACCATTTCAAAATTAAGCAAAACTAACAGATTGAATAAAAATAAACATGCAAAATAATCAAAGATGCATGCATGATAAAAAAATAGCATTCAATAAATATATCCCGTGGGATTTATTCGATGGGGCATGCGAACATAAACAATCAATGTGTGGGGGAGGCGCTATCTTACATCTATCAAATACATAGTCTTTCAAGTTAAAAATGGGATAGCGACCAATATTATCACAGACTATTTATGTATACAGGAATTGCAGCAGAAAATCCTCCACAAGAAACAGTGATCCATTAATTTTTTGCAGGATAACAAGGCCATCTTTAAGTGTGACAACAACGCTTTAATAGAAATCGAACCTGTGACTCTAGGAGAAATTATCAACCATGAGGACACACAAAACCTCACAGATAAATTGTGCTCTGTTTGGCATGATTATAATCAGGGTTGGTTTGGTATGTATTTGTGATTCAATATTCCATTGAAAGTACCTTTTTTGTTTTTTAATTATGTTAGTGGTATCCATTGAAGTCCCAGTGACTACATTTAAATTAAAATAACCACCAGCGGTTATCCCTTGTAGGCTCATGAAGGTTATCATTTGCATAGATGCAACAACGAGGGATGACCATGACTGTATTTTGAAATTTCAAAGCCGTCAATGTAAAGACAAGTTATCCATTACTTTTTTTTTGGATAACAGGGGCATCTTTAGGACATGCCATCTTCAGGATAACAGGATCATCAAAATATACGCCTGGCATATTTCTACATATGTAATTTTTTACTCTTTTGAGAAATACAATTACAAAGATGCAAAATAATCGAAGATGCAAAAAAAAACATTTTTCTTGATAAATCATAGGAAAAAACGTGGAGCTCAAAAGAGTTGCAAGATGAAATAGATGCAGCTACAACTTACCCCTCACCACGTCAAGTTTTCATGGCTTCCTCCCTCAAATTGAGATGAACTGTGATGGCTAGCTTGGAAATATGCTCTAACTTGAAGCAAATCTTGGTTTTCAAAAGAAATCGCACAGAATAGAGACAAGTTCTGCTCGCGTATAAATAGTAGGGATTACACTAGGATTTGTGGAAAACATCAAAACTAGCAGGAGATCAAATTCCATGCACTGCATTTTTCCACAAATGGGCGACAGACTCACAAGAGATCCCAACCTATCTAAGTGTCTCTGACATTTTGTAATTACTAACACATGTTGATCAAAGGGTCTTCCTCAAGAAGCAATTTATTTCTCTTGTAAATTTCATAAGCCCTTCAAATACTAATTTTCTTTATTTCAATTTCATAATAACTTACCTATTGTTGGTGAACATCGATAGGCGTGCCGGTTAACCTCAACATTGGCGTAGTCCCATTTTTGGTGCATGTCTCTGCATCCTCCAACGGGCATGATCTAAGATGGGGGAATATTTGGGCCGTTCGCGTGCAATATATCCTCTATATCCCCGTAGAAATTCATCCAAATGCAAACATAAATGATCTATGCCAGCATTAATCCCCGATGTCCGTGTGGCCTTCCTCCTGCGGTGCGTACTTCATGCCTCTTTCCCTGTTGATGGTTGCGATCACTAGCCAAATCGTTCTGGATGACCTGAATCTTCCCTCCCAGTGACGATGCCCATAAAATGCATCAAGGCCATATACGTGTTGGCCTCTGGTGGATTTTCATAAATGCATACTTCCAATTGCATATCCCTATGGAATTATAAAACTATCATCACAATTATTACTCGTGATGTGCTGATGACAACAATGAATTTAACAATATCATCAACAAGATTTATCATATGATGGAGGTGGACTTGGAAGCACCCCTTTGAGGAACAAGGACATCTATATGCAAAAATTGGGTCAAAATTGACTTCAATAAATCCTTTGTGTGTCAACCTAGTATTCCCTTAAATGTTGTATTCTAGGATTTTTGAAATGCCTCAATGTAATTGATCCCTCAAGTATTTCAGAGGCCAAATTGTTGAAATGTGCTTGAACTCTGGACTTTGTTGTCTCAAAAGCAATAAATTACACAAGGAATGAATGGGAAATGGATGTGCTTAAATATTTTATTTGTATAGGGCCCAGTTTTAACAATATAAATATTTCCCTAATTGTTTCAACCCCCCTCTCAGTATCATCAAGAACTCCAACAATTGGTATCATAGCCTGGTCTTTCAAGAACAACCTAACAACTAGAAGGTAGATTATTGTGTAGATATGGAGAAACAGGGAGGACTCTCTACAAATAGAGCACCAAAGTTTGATGGATCAAATTACACCTTCTGGAGCATAAGAATGGAAGTGTACTTTGAGTCTCTTGAGTTGATGTTTGGAAATATGTTGAGAATGGCTATAAAGTTCCCAAGACCCTACTAGTCGAGGTAGCTGACAAAAGACTGTATGAATGCAATGCAAGGGCTAGGATTGTAATACTATGTGGTTTGGAAGACTTGGAGTTCACCAAGTTTATATTGCAATGTACATCAGCTAAAGAAATGTGGGATAAGCTTAAAAACATCTATGAAGGAGATGAGGAAGATTCTTACCGTAATTAGGAAAGAAGGAGAATACACAAAGGAAGCAAGTCTAAAAATAAGAAGAATTTTTTAAAACAGAAAAGGAGTTTGTACTCCAAGGAGGATAGTAGTTCATCCAATGAAGATGACAGTGAGGATGATCCAAAAGAAATGTTGTTCATGGAAATTTAAGAAGATACAGAGAATGAAGATTTAGAAGAAGAATAATTAGTTGATATAAATTTTGATGGAGAGCTTATAAGTGCCCTGGAAGAAATAAATAAATCAAGAAAGAAGAATAAGCAATTAAAGGAGCAACTATTGAATTATGAAGAACGAGTAGAAGAAGTCAGGGTAGTAGAAGGAAATTTAGCAGGGAAGATAAAAGAGAGAGAGAGAGAAGAAACGTGTAAGAAGTTGGAGACTGAAAATATCTCTCTAAGAAAGGAACTACAAAAAGAAAGTACTCACTTAAGCTATCAACGAACGTTTAAACCCATGGATTCATGGGATTTGTCCCGATCTTCCAGTTTCAAGAGTCTGAGTATCAATCATGTTTTGCATGACCAGACAATTGGCTTCCCTAATGGACTGGGCTAGTTAGAGACAACTTAGGAATATGTTCAAGGGAAGTATAGCCTCTACTCCATAGAATAACTGAAATAAAGGTAAGGTACCTAGCTAATGATGTCTTAAGTGTTACTCTGTCTACCCAAAGGATGTTTTGTAAGTATTTTTGCTAGTTCCTTTGATGATCCACTATGGTTTTCTTAATAATTTAGATTATTTTTTTCTTAGTGGACTCTACTGTTTGGGTACATAGGGTACTACCAAAGGACCGAACACCAAGAGCAACCACTTCACACAAACAGATCACAGATCAACACACCGATGTTTTGACGTGGTTTAAACCCTCTTGAGGGAAACACTCCACGGCCCCAGCCAAATAGCTTCTACGGGACAATTTATTATGCAAAGAAAGAAAGTTACAAATGAGCTTCTCATAATCGATCAACTAAACAATGACCCTCCATGCTCTTTAAATAGAGATCATGGACCAATCGGGTGTTAAGCCACGGATCAAGGTTAGGTTTGATCTAAGAGAAGTTGAACCGTCGGATCACTCTATGTCGGGAACATATCGTGACCGTCAGATTAAGTATTTACAAATGCATACTAATGCATACTAAAGAAACACACTATCCCTAACGGATATATTACACAAGTTGATCTTAACTAACTCCTAAGTGTCTAAATATCCTAACATCCCCCCTTAAGAACAACTTGGGATAGGATTGAAGGATTTACAAAAGTGACACTATTAGGAGAAGGAAGGAGGCATTAGAGCCTATCCCCCCTTAATGACAAGTTCCTGAACTCCTAACATAGATCGAAGTTTAGAAAACTTCGCTTCTGTAAGAGACTTGGTGAAGATGTCTGCAACTTGATCATCTGTAGGGCAAAAGAGCACTTCAAGAACACGATCATGAACAAGATTTCTGATGAAGTGCATATGTAGCTCAATGTGTTTGCTGCGTTGATGTAGAACTGGATCTTTGGCAAGCTTGATGGCACTTTGATTGTCACACCAAAGTGGAGTAGGCTGCTGTTGCTCGAATCCAAACTCTGAAAGGATCTGTCGAAGCCATAAAGCTTCCTGACTGGCATTAACTACTGCTCGATATTCTGCCTCTGCTGAAGAAAGAGCAAGAGCTTGTTGTTTCTTACAAGCCCAAGTAATAGGTCCAGATCCCAGACTGAAAACATAATCTGCAGTAGACTTTCGATCATCAGGATCGCCGACCCAATCTGAATCAGTGAAACCAACCAACAAAGGTTTCCCCCCTATACTGTAATGAATCCCAAACTGAACTGTACC
This sequence comes from Larix kaempferi, assembly GCA_027924585.1. Lineage (NCBI taxonomy): Eukaryota > Viridiplantae > Streptophyta > Pinopsida > Pinales > Pinaceae > Larix > Larix kaempferi. The sequence continues at coordinate 2,874,660 of BSBM01000238.1, read as the reverse complement.
TCGAATATATCAGAGTATTCTTTTAGCTGCTTTTCAGTGACTTTCATGAGGTGTCTGCATATAACGGGCAACACGACCAACGGCAAAGGAAAGGTCAGGATGGGAATGAGTCAAGTATAAGAGACTACCAACAAGCTGACAATACAAGGTGGTATCGACTTCAGGTGAAGTACAAGTGGCAGAAAGTTTGACTCCAGACTGGAAGGGAGAAGGGGCTGGTGTACAATCTTCCATGTGAAAGCGACGAAGAAGGTCACAAGCATACTTAGATTGAGAAAGAAAGATTCCTTCTTTGGTTTGCAGGACTTGGAGACCAAGAAAATAATGCAAATGTCCTAAGTCTGACATTTAGACACTTAGGAGTTAGTTAAATTAGACACTTAGGAGTTAGTTAAGATCAACTTGTGTAATATATCCGTTAGGGATAGTGTGTTTCTTTAGTATGCATTAGTATGCATTTGTAAATACTTAATCCAACGGTCACGATATGTTCCCGACATAGAGTGATCCGACGGATCAACTTCTCTTAGATCAAACCTAACCTTGATCCGTGGCTGAACACCCGATTGGTCCATGATCTCTATTTAAAGAGCATGGAGGGTCATTGTTTAGTTGATCGATTATGAGAAGCTCATTTGTAACTTTCTTTCTTTGCATAATAAATTGTCCCGTAGAAGATATTTGGTCGGGGCCGTGGAGTGTTTCCCTCAAGAGGGTTTAAACCACGTCAAAACATCGGTGTGTTGATCTGTCATCTATTTGTGTGAAGTGGTTTCTCTTGGTGTTCGGTCCTTTGGTAGTACCCTATGTACCCGAACATGGTATTAGAGCTAGAGGTCACAAGTTTGATACACACTCGGCTCGCGTTGAGGGGGAGATTGTTGCACGAAATTGCAAGTAGTCAATGCTCCCTGGTGTATCGTGACAAGGGACTAATCGCCTCTCGTGGATCCTTGAAATCTAGCGGTGGTGAGTTTACCAATCACCTACGGGTTTTGGTGTAACGACAGCCGTACTACCAACAATTTCTACAACACCATTCCATTGAGGGTTTTAGTTTGCAACGTACCTTACCTTAATATCTTTTCCCAAAGCAAATTTGGTTAATTTTAATGACGAAAAAATATTGAGCATTATCAAAAACTAGAGAATTGGGAACACCAAACCTGGTAATTATACTTTGGGATTCTAAGAAGAATCTCAGTTATTTTTTTATTGAAAACCTTCAAGGGAAACACTTCAGTCCATCTAGTACAATAATCCATTTCTATCAATATGAACTTATGATGCTGAGAGCAGTTGGGATTGATTTACTCTATATTGTCCAGACCTCGTTTTTGAAATGGACTTTTCCAACAAAACTAGCCAGAGTGGGAATGATGGCTTAATTTATCTTCTTGCGGCTCTCTAGTAGGTGGGACATTTTATGGCATAAGACTGTGCACATTTAAACACAAAACACTATATTACCATAGATTTTAACACAAAAATACATGTAATAAAATGACTATAAATCAACATATTAGATTATTTTAAATAAAATGACTATAAATCAACATATTAGATGCTTTTAAAAAGATGGCGAGAAATAGAAGAAATTTAGTATTCTTAGGAAGGGTTTCACTTGTCATGAACTTTGTGTAAACTATGGTGCAACCTGGAGATCGATCAAGACAAAAAGATTCCACTTGCAACTTGGAGATAGAGACAAACATAGTCCACCTACAACCTAGAGATCGATATCAAGAGAGTCCACCTGCAAATCAGAGGCTAGATCATTTCCCACTAGTCACAGATTGTTTCATCTACCAAGCTCAGAATAGGCACAAATTTTCCTCCTGGCCAAATCCCGGGTTACTCTCCCTCCCCCAACACCCATATCCATATGCATATGGAAAAATCCACATGCATACCCATCAACAACTAAGGCAAAGACATCTATAGAGGTAGTTTCACTAACTTATATAGTTGGTACAATTGAATAAGCAACATCTGGAGCACCTACCAGGGAAAAGGAAAGGGCGAGATAGGGAAAGGTAACAAAGGAGCGATAGAGACAAAGGTCGAAGCATTTCATCTTGGGATAAGAAAAGATAGGAGGAGAGGCCAAAGGGAGATCCAAGTCCAGGACAAGAAATTCAAGGTCCAGATTAAGCATACCTTATACTAGTGGGGTTGATCCTATTGAAGAACCAATAGATTCTTTGGTTGGTTCAGTAGTCGATTCATAAGTAAAATATGAACATATGTTATTATTAGATGCAACTATAGCATACCTAATAGAGTGAACAATATCAGATCCTACAAATTGAGCTTACTGGCAATTATCATACAAACTACATAGGGTGGCCTATAAGTGTATTGAAAAGATATTGATTTGGACACCCACTTGCACATTGCACTTCCTCACTACTATTCTAACAAAAAATCTAGCTCTACCATGGAATTGACTATTGAAGAATCTATTGTATCTTCAAGTGCAACCAGTGTGTAGTGCAATAGTTAATTTACTTGGCCCACTGCCTAAAACTCTTATCTCGAATCTATTCACCAGTAGAATGTAGGGAGGAACTTGGGACAATTTTGGACTGACAAATCAATTCACCAATCATTTACATAGGACTTGGGTAATCATTGCTATTGAGACTCAAAAGTAGGGAATTATAACTAGAGAAAGGGGATGAGAACCCAAAGTATTTGCATAAATTTTCAAATTATAGCAAAAACTAAGACATCATTGCTCATCACCCTACACCTGTTTTTTTGCAAATAAGTTCATTTTCCAAATTCAAACATACAACAATCATCCATTTTTAAGTATAAAATAATCTGATAAGTATAGGTTTCTTAAAGAATGGATCCATTCTTGGTGAATGCATACAAGGGGAAGAAAAAATTTCCACTACTTTCAACCCATCAAGCCAAGAGAATGGTCAATGCTTTCGATACTAGAAAGCACAAAGAGTTGATGGATCAAAAGCTTAGAGTGGCTCATTTTTGGAATATATACAAGGATGATAGGTCAAATACTATAGAACTAGTCAAGATGGCATCATTATTCCCCATATTTGTAGATGAGATGACCACTAAGAGATTAACATAGGAGCTTAAAGAATTTAAAGCTCTTCTTTTTTGTGTTAACTAGGTTATTTGGATTAACATGCAAATTTTTCTTTCTTGGGGTTTTCAACCCTCTCATATGAAACATATATTTATGTTTTTCTTATCCAATTGATGAGGTCTTGAGGCTTTAGGATTCTACTGAAGTTGCAAATATCAATTTTTGTTGCACCCTTCTTGTTCTTAAGCAAGCTAACCAGTTTCGCTCCTACATCTTCACTCTTTGTTTCTCCTTTGTCTAAATTTGGTTTGGGGTCACTTTTTGTTGATCCTTTGCCTTTTAGTCTTTCTTTCATTCCTCAATTTGTATCCTCAATGTTTGAAATCATGTGCTAACAACAGTCTGAACACTGTTATAAGTATATGGTGTATGCTAGGTGTATCATGTAGTTATAATTCTAAGCATCAAAGCTTATGATATGTAGTGCATATGGTGTATGCTAGGTGTATCATGTAGTTATAATTCTAAGCAATAGAGGCTAGCTATCCTAGAGTTGATCCAAAACTACATCCCTTTGTGAGCATAACTCCCGTTAGTGGCAACACTATATATGGTGATTATTAACACTCTCATCTGTGGGCCACTTGGTGTATATTTTGATGCAGAGTGTGCTTTCATGTTTTTCTCCCCAATCTTGCAAATCTTAAGTTGTGTTGTCTCCACTGTTGAGTTTGAATCAACAAAGGTTTAGTCCTCATTGTGGAGAAGCATTCATAACATTGAGTGTTGATATTTCAGTTGTTGCAAGGATCATATTTGGTTGTGTATCAAAGGGTCCTATAATAGAGTAAATGTGTACCAAAAAGTTTCATCCTCCTCATCTCTTATTCTAATTTTTATGTCCTCCCCTTGCAAACCAATTTTGTTTGCTTCCTTCCACCTATGATTCAACTAAATTTTGTTAGTTTTTTGTAGGCATAATTTCAAAGGAGCTTGGATATTATTCCCAAATGGACAAAAGAAGTTGGATGAAATTGAAAAACAGGTACAATTTGTATCCTCGATTCTTCATTGTAATATAGAAAAAATATTTTAATTGTAACTTTTAATCATTTAAATTGATACGACTTAAAAATTGGTGTGTAGAACATTAAAAGAATATAGAGACGGGGTTGAGGAATTTTTAAAGGTTCCTAAGGAGCATTTAAACAATAATACGACGACAAAATGTCCATGTAATAAATGTGTCATAGTGAATGTACAAACATTTGATAAAGTACAAGAGCATTTGATTTGTGATGGTATAACAGAATAATATAAAATTTGGTATTTACATGGAGATAAATTTTCCAGTCAGGTATCATGATTTTTTTTAAAATCATCTTGTCTCAAACATACATATATTATAGTAAAGATATCATTTATATTTATGTGTGTAAACTCTAATTATTTTTTTCTCCTACAGATTCCATCTATGCAATCTATGTTGCGATTCTAATTTCATTAAAACCATAAAATCACTAACATGAATCTTAGTTGTCTTAATAACATGAATATGAACATGTTGTGGAGCATGATTACTATAATCATGTTGATGAGTCTCCAATGTTGTTTCAAAATGATAATTAAATTCTTGACAATGATGATGATACCACAAGACCATTGTACTTGGGTTGTATTGATTTCACAAAACTATCAGCTTTGGCCAAATGTTAAAGTTGTAAAAAGACATGCTTCCTAAAGATAATGCGTTTCCAGATTCTGCATATGTTGCAAAAAAGTTGATAACATCATTAGGATTACACTATGATATGATACATGCATGTCCAAATGATTGTATTTTATATCAAGGAAATTATGAAAGTAAATATGAATGCCCAACGTGTAGAAAATATCGATGGAAGGTGGATGCTCAATCTCAAAAGGTGTGTAAAGGTGTTCCTGCCAAGGTGCTAAGTTATTTCTCCATAGCACCAAGGTTGAAAAGAATGTATAGGTATCAAGTTATGCTTGATGGAAATCCATTATCTGCTTTAGTGCCTTCTGAATTGGATGACATTAGTTGGGAACAATCCCATAGATGGGTTCTATTTCACACAGATGAAGTTGATCCATGTATAGAGTAAGTACCATGATGACTAAATTTATTCTTTTATTCATATTTTATCAAATACATTAAGAATCATTTTTCGTTGTCCATAATTGTCTTCAAATTAGGATACGTAAGATGAAGATTGCCAACTCAGTTACCCAAGCCTAAAAGGATGAAGCTTTATTGCAGAAAATCCACACCCATAATTTTACTATTTGGATAAAAAAGCAGGTGATGATGTGTTCTTCATATTATAAGTACTTCAAAATTATTAAATGAGAATATTGTCATGTACGAAACTAAATATTTCTTTAAAGATTGACTGCCTATTCTAAAATCCTTTAAAAATATACAGGTGGAAGGAAATGAAAATGTCTCTGATACACTTAAATGGATTGCACGTGGCCCCATAAAATTTGTGAACAAGTACAAGGGATACCTAATCAATGGTTATAGATTCCATACCAAAAGCATAGATATTGATATAACCACCCAAAATAGCGGCGTCTGTATAGAATCTCAATCAATGATGAGATCAAGTTACAAAGATGCAAATCCTATACTTAAAAAAAAATCATTTTATGTAGTGATAACATATATTATTACATTGGATTATTTTTATATGGAGTACCCATTGTTCAAATGTGATTGGATCAATGTTTACAATAAGAGAGGGATTAAAACTGATGATTTGGGTTTTACAATGGTGAATATGAAGACTATCATCATCTAGGTTATCTATTAACTATTGCTAGTGTGTGTTATGCTGTCATTAGCTTTTACTTTTTTTTTCGTGGACATGCACAACTTAACATACCCAATGTGTATGACTTCTCTGGCATGCAAGTGGAAACAACAGATCGATTGTGATAATTTTGGCTTGTTTTTTAGCATTGTAATGAGAAGTGGAAACAGTGGGGCATAGAACATGATGATAGAAACCCATGGACCTACAAATTGTGTAAATTCAAATAATTTGAAAGCTCGACCTGTGAACTACATCCTAATGGGGGTGTTACCTGTAAGGTCTGCACTTCGACTGCTAAAGGGAAGAGCCATAGTACTTCGATTTACATTGGAAATAATTTAGGATTTTAATTTAATAGGAAGGTTAGATAGGACACAAGGTCTGGTTCAAATTAAACATTCAGATGGATAAACATGAAGCAAATCATTGAATCACAGGCGTACTTATATGGTTTGATACAACACACAAAAAATGAATGATATAGAAATAAACATTAAGAAATATAGGATATAACATCCATACATCACTTAAAGATCTTAGTTTCCAAAACAATGTTCTGGAAGCTAATAGACAGTTGCCAAACACAACTTACTTGTAACAAGTAATAAACAAGAAACCTTTCTATTCGATCTACAATAAGTGAGACATTTTATGCAATGCAAAAAACATTCTATGTTCAATAAAAGTATTGTAAATAAGAGATAAAGGAGTGCATAATCAAACCACAGAAGAAAAATTCTTTGAGCATAATTTGATACTTGATTAAAACCGTCTGTATTTACAAAGTTGGATCTTGTCTCAACCATACCTTCTCTTTCAACCCACCAACCCCCTCCTATCCTAACATCATCCATTTTATAGATTGAAGCAATTACAAATTTATATCTTAGATCCATGAGGTGAGGATCAACTTTCCTAGCATTATCCAAATTAGATTACATGTATTTGACAAGATATGACAACTGGACTCATTATAACCAAAATCTAGAATCTTAGGACATGCTAACTGACCTCATATTCGATCCTCATTTATACTTGATGTTACATTGGAATACAATATCATAGGAAGAAACTTAAAACTTTACATTTGACTGGTTGACAAAATCAAAATCTAGATTAAAATAGAGTAAGCTTGCCACTTGGAATTTTGTAGTGTTTTGTGGATTCGTTGAGGCTGGTGTTGCAAACTATATGGAGCTGCCTTTGTAGTCATAGAAAATACATCGAGCTTATTCTGCTTCAAAATGCCATCAAAATGCTATAAAGTGCGATTTGACCTTCAAAATTTGTAGGGAAAAACATAACCTCTGTCTATTCCCTTGACTTCTGAGTCTCGAGAGTGTCATATAAAAATTGAGTGCCTAGTTCTGCAAGAACATCCAACCTACTGCTACTTGCCTAATTTTTCTATTTTTCCCAAAGCCATTTAGCTTTCCAAATTTTCTTTTTTTTCCCAGTCCCTTGTTTTTATTTACTATTTTTAGAAAAGTCACATAACCTCTTGTGCTTGATGATTAGCCTATTTAATTTTTTATTGATCTTGACATTCTGTTGTTCTAGGCTTCTACCCTTTTCTTCATACTTCTTCAACTTCTTGTGAAGCATTTGCTTTGTCTTGGACTTCTTGTTCTTTGACAAATTCTCTTGGCATGGCTTACTATGTTCAACAAAGCAAGTAAGGGGTTCTTCAACTCCATGTTCTTCATCTATCCCTAGAAGATCCGGTAGGGCATCCAATTTTTCCTCAATTCTAGTTAGGGCTTCCGCAATTTTCCTTTCCTTTCATTTTGAATGTTCATCTTCTTCATCCGATAATGATTGAGGAGAGACTAATTTTTGAAACTTTACAAACTTGCTAGGCTTCTCGGGCTCAATAATTTAATGTTCTGAGTTTAACCTGGGACTCTTCCTCACTTGGAATGACCTCTGATCTGACCTAGACCTGCTTGGATTCTTTGATTTCATCAGAGGATTTTTCCATATCGATAACTTCATTTATTTTTAAAGAAGGATCAAAGAGGGATTTGGCCTTCATTCTAAATTTATTGGTCAGCCATGTATGAGGCCTCCTCGAGGGATATTTTTGCAATATATCTTGTTCATCCTCTAATACCTTTCGTTGCTTCTTCTTTCTAGAAGGAATTTCAACAACTTCAGGGTTTTCAATTTTAGGTGGTGATTTTTCCTTATTCTCTTCATCATTCTGTGCTGGAGATGCTTGTTGATATTTCCGCTTTTGACTATAAATCCTGGAATAACCCGCCTCCACCTACCTTTTCCTAGGGGGGTATTATTGACTTCGATCAGGGATATTCTTTTTTCTACTTCGAGTCGACTTAGAGTTCCTAGTTCATTTTGGATAAAACCATGCCTTTATCTCCCGGGGTTGAACGAGTTCCATTTCAAACTCAAAAAAGAACAAGAAATGGTCCCAAGTTCAATGGATCTTGGCCAACTCCCATAATTAACAATTTTATCAGAGCATGGTGATAAATACCATGGTGTGTTTTCTGTGGACAAGCCCTGACCATTGTTGACATCTTCGTGAGGATTTTAAGTAGTAAAAAGGGTAAATTGAGAGGTGCATCCCCTGTAACGTGTAATAGAAATCTCATTTGGTATAACTAAACAAATGAGTACCTACTCGCTCCAGTAAAATAATGTTGGATCCAATACAACAATTCCTTCCATTATGGTTTCAAACAAGTTCTGGGAAGTCCCTTCCTCTAGTTGGGGTTTTGAAATTCAGGGACAAGAAACTGATTACAACCAAAATAGAAAAATCTTGGAGTTTGAACCAGCGTTCTCCTCTTGTGGACAATTTCCCAGCTACAACAATTGATGTTTCAATAACTTGAAACTTCAGATCTCCAACATTATCTTTCTTTCCATCAAATCCCTGTGTGAAGGCTTTGGATACGCTCTCATAATGCCCCCATAGCTTCTGGAAAAATTCCATCCATCCAGATTTCCTAAACCTATCCCTGAGCTCTATATAGGCTTCAATTACCTTTGATCCTAGAGGTTCATACTGCACAAGGCAACCACTTTTCTTTTGAGGAGGCATGGGTGAGAACTAGAGATGGCAGGGAAGACTATAGTCGGTCACTGCTAACTTCAGAAAAAAGTGAGAGAACTATTAGGCAGAGAAATGAAAGTAACCACATTAGAGATGAGTTATAACAAGATACAAATCTCGAAATCATTGACTTTAGGAATAATCAACAGACTTATCGCACACTTAAATAAAATTCGAATCATTGCAAATTATGATTACATGGAATCCTAACAGCTTGTCTCATCTGATTGACGGCTTGTCAGATTTTGATTCTCTCTATATGTTTGGTGGTGTTGGGAAATTCAAATTTGGTAGTGCCAGATCAGGAAAACAGGTGAGTTCAACTACAAAATGGAAAAATATTTTGTAGCAAAGTATGACCCAAAATAGTAGGTTCTGCTACAAAATGAGCAATTCCTCACTTTTAGAAAATATAATGTTTGCTTGATCTCATAACCCTGTAAGTGATTAGAGACTACAATATGGTTTAGTAACCTCCAAAATATCCATTATTCACAGTTCATTGAAATGGAAGATATTTCACATAGCACTTAAATGTAGGGATGGAATTCAACATTCTAACTTTTTAACATTAAAAAAAGTTAGAAATAGACAACAATATGGTTTAGTAACCTCCAAAATAGACAACAATATGGTTTAGTAACCTCCAAAATATCCATTATTCACAGTTCATTGAAATGGAAGATATTTCACATAGCACTTAAATGTAGGGATGGAACTCAACATTCTAACTTTTTAACATTAAAAAAAAACTTGCTTGGAGGTTTGTATTCACTTTGGATTTTGGCCATCTTCTTTTGATAAAACTGTTGATTTCTAAGGACGAATTTCCCTAGTTTGTCCTTGTGATTATTTTCAGTAATGTCTACATTTTGATTTGCATGCAAAATTACTTGCACAATATAAGCTTTCCTTCTATTCAATGTTTCATTCAATCTTTCGGAAAGTGATTTTTAAAATTTGAATTGTATGCAAAGGATACTCATGCATTTGTATATGTTGTGATGCAAAGTTTAGTTGCGGTCTTTGAAAAGTGTTGACTATTCCACTCTCTAGTACTTGTGGACATAATTTTGTAAACCATGCATAAAAGGTGCTTTTGCTTGGCAGCAAGATGTGCAAGAGCGTAGTGGTGTTGGTGGCCGTTTGTTAAGAGTCCAAAATATTGTCAAGAGATTCCCTTCTTGCCGGGGAGACATTATAGATTTTCTTTTAAAATCTCAAGTACTATTGTTTCCTGTGTTATCTAACTTCTTTTAATGGATGATATAAATGTTTTAAATTTTGATTATGAAAGGAAACAAGTGTTGTTGATTATATGAAGCTCTAAACATTGTCTATATATGCTTGTGGAACATCGTTATATTTGGTTTAGGTGAATAGGAAAATGGAGGATGCAATAAGATCTATTAAAGGTAAACTTGAAGATGGATCTGGTAGTAATGATGATGATGAAGAGGATCAAGATCCAAGTGAGCGAATTAAGATTGATGAATCTTTAGATGAAAAGTGTGTAAATCTGCAACAAGATGAAGATGTAATGTACCCATTTTCTATCTTAATATGAAGCAATTAAGCCCATCCCAATTCATAGAACATAATTTAGGGATCCTCTAGTGCCATTTGAAACAGTTTGGAAACTGCCTCCTTCACTAGTCCAAGTTTTGATCTTTGCACCTAGTCACCAATTTCATTGTCTAATCTTGTTTTTCAAGTCAAGTGGAGTCCATAGCAGGTTGGGGTAGTTACAAACCAGCCACTTCCAGTTCTGCACCAGAATCCATTGGGCTTCCACATAAGTCCTAGGGCTATGGCCTTGATTCCTTTGGTTTATCCAAAGGAGTCTTCCTAGGCGTTAAGCACCTAGAAAATGTGCAACTGTCGAAGTTGGGTGTGTTTCTAAGGATGATGTAGGATGTACTTAGTCTGTAGCAGACCCTAATATCCCTCCTTGAATAATTCGTAGATGTTTAGAGGTGTTTGTGACTTGAATTTAAAGTTCTAGCCAAAACTAGTCAACTTTGAGTTAGTGTGCCTAAATCCAAGTTAGGGACTTAAGATTGATGAATCTTTAGATGAAAAGTGTGCAAATTTGCAACAGGAAGAAGACCCCAAGGAGCCTAAGGTTGTACCTTCCAACACATCAAAATCCCCTAAAAATACAAGACAAGAGAAGATTACAGAGGTTGAAGAAGTGAGTGATGAAAAGCTCCAGGAACATGTGAATGAAAGGCATTTCAATGTAGATCGAGAAAATTCCATTAAGGATCTTTACAACAAGTATCCTTATTATTCAGAAGAAATTTTTAAAAATATGCCGGTAGGTTTGTGGAGAGTTTGTGTGTTTAAATTTTGAGTGGAATGTTGTTTTTTTAATAGTATTTATCGGGTTATATGTTGACATTTGGTTTCTTAATTGTTTTATATTTTTAGGTTGATCAGGATGGTGATTTCAAATATATTGAAGAACTCTTAAAAAAATTACAACGCCAAGAAATCGAGGCTGCTAATAAAAAAGTGTCAGGTGCATTATCTTCAAAGGAAACTAACAACCCAAATGTTGTATCCATAGAATCATTACCCTTGAAGCTACATAATGCATCTAATGGAAAAATCAAAAGAAAGAGTCCCAAGAAGAGAGGAAGGGACACACCTTCTTCAGTGGTCAAAGTTTACAGAACGCGTCGAAAACTTCTTTTGAAGATGTTAATGCATGGATCTGTTAGAAAATGGTGTGCATGGATGTTTGGGCAAGGTATGAGGGACTTAGTGGAACCATCAATATTGAAATAATTGGTCTCTTTATCCATATACAAACACCCCATTGTGTCCAACACCTTCAAATTCTCCTTTGAAAATCTAGGACATTCTCCATCAAACATTAAATTGTATAGTTGGCATAAGAATTTGTCACATATCATCAATCATATAGTGTGAAACATATTTATTATTCCAAAAAATAGCACTTCATACATAATGAACACCAATGTTTTATAGTAAAAAATCCCAATGGCACTCTCGCCTCGGTCCTGGGTATCCTCTAAGCAAAGACATATCATTCATTTAAAACAAAAAAGATTTTACAACAAAAAATTCCAGTGGTGACAACGCTTCAGTCCTGGGTCTTCTCTAAGGAAACAACCTTTCTATTTCATATATACAATAGTAACAATCAAGGGGGATTCATGCATCTCTTCTATGGCCCTATTTCCATTTACATCCATAATAGACTTTTAGAGATCCTAGGAATGAAGAATGAGGAAGGGGAAAAAGGAGAAAAAAATCATGTGACAGATCCCGACGACCTTTCCCAGCTCAAAAAATCGATGAAATAATGAATCTCTTGTTTTGCATCTTTGTGCAGAGTTTTTATTTGATGGTGTGAATCTGCCGATACACAGGGATTGCCGACCAGCTTGTCATTTCTCTTGAATGAATCTTTTGGTTAAGGAACTATAACTAAATTGGCATGCACATTCCTGCTCAGGAATCGTGGGATGATTATTTCTCATCTTCTTGTCCTTTTCCCATGTTTTCCCTGCATCTCCTTTCCTGGGGCCTGAGGTGGTCCTAATATATCCATTGCCGGAGAAATCTGATGTTGGTCCACCTATTCTTCAGATTGATGCTGTCCTTCCATCACCTTTTCTTTTAACATTTGTATAGTTTTCCATGTATGATCCATTGGTGATGGGTTATTTTTTAACATTATGAATGCCTTGTCCAGCTCCTATACTGGAGTATAATCCACGTCTTTTATGATGGTCAACAAGTATTGTATGGACAACAATTAGAGGGTCTAATTCTTGAAGTAGCTCTTGTGGCATTGGGGGAGTGGCTCGCTGAGTTTATGGAAGTCAATTCATGAATCTTATCTTTAACTATTTGCTTGTACAAGCTAGCTAAATGGAGCTCATGCTCCTGGTTCCAAGGGGTTGGAAGCCCATCGTGAATCATGGCAACAATTATCCTTAAAAAAGGATTAACCACTTTCACATATTGTTTCAATTTACCTTCTAACATCATCATAGAGTCCAATCTCTGGATGTTGTTGTCTATACAAATGATAACTCCAGTTCTGTCACTTATCTGCAAGGATTTTAATTGCTCTGGACACAAAGTTTTGATAATAGATATGGCTATATTGGATATTTGACACTTTTCCTTTACATATGCTTTATTTTTTCCCACATAATCAATTGCTTCTGAGGCTATTTTATTGTAACTTAATATGAACTCAATATAAGCTCAGGCCTTAGGTAGTTCTTGAAAGATGAGTGCCCATAAGGAATTTTTAATCATCATCATTTCCTCTATCATCAGTGCATGATTTGTAGCTTTGTCCAGTTTTGTTGTATTAATTATGCCCCTCGTTGATCCTTAGCAGCTATTTGTTTATTCAATTCATGCACTTTCAGCTATGAGGTATCTAGTTTACCCCCTTGTGTCTTCAAGCTTTCATCTATTTTCTGTATAATTTGGTTTAATCTGGAAACTTCCGTAAGGGCATCTGATGCTTTATCTTGCCATTCCTTCCATTCTTGCTCCTTCTCATCTAAAATTTTCCTCAACTTATCAATGTCTTCCACGGGACTTGCGTGTTGGATTATAACGGGAGTTAACTCTGATTTATTTTTATCTTCAACCATCCTTTCTTCATAAGCTATGATCTGAGCTATTGCATCATCTAGCTTATTTTGAAGTTCTTGACATTTTACTTCTAATTTTTGGAGCTCTTTAATTCTCCTTTCATTGACTTCTTTTTATGCCAATATAGAAGCATGTTCTGCCTTGAGAATTCTACTTGACCCTGTAATTGTCGGTTTTGAGACGTTACCTAAAGGGTAGATGGAAATGATTGCCTCATCTGGCTATTTTCCAATGCTTTGATTTTTTGATATTTTAAACCTAGAAGATTCATTACCTATGTTGAGTCTTGTGTTCTATAACGCTCTCTAATCTCTGATTCCCCCCCTCTAAATTTTTTACTTTGGCTCTTAGAAACTGATTGGTAGTCATCAAGGATTCAACTTTTTCTTTGTACATATACATATCTGCAAAATTTTTGGCATATTTATGGTACACCAGACTATTGGACCCTTCATCCAAGGATACATGATCTTCAGGGGGTAGCTCTGATGTGCCTATGATGACTTGAGACATCTTCCATTCTCCACGTTGCATATTTTTGTATGCTTTTCATGCAAGGAGTTCCATTTTAATTATTCTGAAGTTATCTGTAATGGGATCAAACTTTGTCATTAACATGTTCTTGGCTTGAGAGTCCAATGATTCTATGATAGTAAATATTTATGGAGCCTTGGATCTTCTCTCTTGCCCTTGCTTCAGGAACATAAAAGGATTAGTAATTTCGAATGACTCAACGTCTCCACTCTCATTTATTTGTTGTGGTATTTCCAGGAGTGTGGCATGGGGGATAGGATCCCATGGATTTTTTACATTTTCTGTAGACAATAATTCATTATACTCAATAGTAAGAAGACCAGGGTTAGTAAGGTTCACACCTTCTGTTTGTGATATTTCTTGAATGGGATTAATCTCCTGTGAAGAGAAAAGTATGATAGCTTCATTGCTTTGCTTCTTACCAAGACCCATTTCCTCTTATTTTGAAGTCTTAGTCTTTTTCTTCTCAGGTTATTTTGGGTAAAGTTCTTATGCTCTCCTTTTAGGAGCTTCTATAGAATCTATTGTCTCCTCGCATTCTGCCTCTTTAGTCTCAACATATGATATATGAATTGCCTCTTTCATGGGTGAACATATAAGAGATATTTGATACTCGGAAGTTCCCACTGCTTGCTCTTTTCCCATCTCATGCATGGATTGAACCATATGTTGAATAATCATCACAAGAATTTATTTTGATTTTGGGGCTTCTCCTGCTGTTGAAACAACTTCAATCTGTTATGATTGACCAATCTCTAGCATGAGTAGTGTTTGAGTGTTTGTCTCTCCCGATTCCTTTTCTAATTGATCATGCTCCCACCTTGGTGGGATCTTAGGATCTTCATCTTTCTTTGTACCAAGTCTGACTTATGATTCCCTAGGGATCTCCGTGTCAACTTTCACCTGGGGATTTTGAGAGCCTTGATTTGTTTCATGTACATCAGCCCCTATACCTAGTCTTCCATGCCTCTTCTCGAGTTGAATGAATTCTGTAACCCCTGTTCCTTCCTTCCCCAATCCCTGTCCTCGATTGAAACCCATGGATAACATAATTGGCATGGATTCTTGATATGGCTCCGAATTTTCAGGGGTTGGAGGAAAATGAGCGTTAGTCACTACTATCTATTTTACTTTACTACCACATTCAACTTTCAAAAGAGATCCTGATTGTTCGGCTTCTTTCTCAACCCATCCTCCGATCCAGGGTACTTCTTCACTTTTATCACCTGCATGATATGCCTCATATAATTCATCAAATTGCTGATCTTCTAGGATATGCTGGTAAGGGATACCTATTGCAAGGTTTCTGTGGTAATTGGCTTCAGATTGTATAATCGGAGATTCCACAGTTGTCATATCATTTTGATGATGAGTCCTATTGTGGACTCGAAATGTCGATGAAAATCATGACAGCTGTGGAATCTACGATTATACAATCTAAAGGGATGCCTATTTTCTGTAAATATATTCGCATCCTCCACCAGGATCCCCTCCTATTCTGATCTTCCATACACTGTACTCAAGTGTACTCATTACTCTTCATTTGTAAAGGAGCAGTGAATTTCAATTCCTCCTCAGGGACTGTTTCCCCTTCAGGTTTGTAGAAGGTGTAAAAAGGTGGTACTTCAATGTGCTCTCGAAGAACATGATCAGGAAATGCTTGCATGATCACTTCAGCATGATTTTTTTTCTTCTTGAATAATTTTCTGTACTTCTTCAAAAGAGTCTTTATTTGCTAGCTTTTCTACTTTAGGTCTACGCTCATGATCTCATGGGTTCACCATTTTTATTCCCTTTTCTTGACCAATAATGAAATGTGGGTCATATTTCCATTGCGAGTCCATAGGAAGATCAAGTTCTTCAATAATTTTTACAACTTCCTTAAAACCTCTCTTATGATTAATAGCATATCCTCCCATTGAGACTAGGAATTCAGTTCTTCCCTTCTTCTTAGATTTCAGAAAATGACAATTATCTACCTCTATCATCTGACTTACATATTCAAGGATAAAAGTACCGGGGGTAAGACGTTTGGGTAATTTTTGAGGAGGTGATTCAATGCCATAAAACCTGATCACCATGTACTCTTCTTGCAGGTACCAATCACCTTTTTCCATATGTTCTCCAAGCTACAGATACGACCTGATTTCTTGAGGCACGTGTTCTGGTTCTTTCCCTTGAATTAAATTAAATGCCTGATACATAAATCGAGAGACATCCTTTCCTTCTTGTTTTATCCAAGGAATCCAATCATACACTCTGTTTGGTCCTCCATCCTTAACTATGCATAGCTCAAGTTTCTCAAAATGGTGAGATTGATAGAAAATCAACAAGTAAACTAGGTAGGAATAATATCTGAAAACCCCAGTTTCTTCAAACGCTGCTAACTGCTTTATGATCCCTACTTCACGGGATTTTGCATAATTGATATTGGAAATATATTATCATGATTATATCTATTAGTCAAATCTACCATTCCATCATCAAGATTCTCATCAGAATCTTTACCCAATATGATGGTAAACGTAGAAAGAGTTTGTTGGTTCCATGGTGACAAGTTGGATTGCATCCAGGGATCAAGATGATCCGTTTGATGTTTTGGTACATATACTAGGTGTCTTTTTATCTTCTCTTTCTGAGAGGGATCTTGCTTTGCATAATATTTAGCTTGTTTTTCCAGGGAAAATGGTTGAGTCCCATCAATTGTATTTCCCAACATGTCTGTAATGGATTTAGCAGAAATATCAAAGAGGATTCCTCCATCATTGGCCTTGACAACTCCCTTTGCACTATCATAATTGCTGGTGCATAATTGAACCAATTCAGGAAATGGGAAAACATCAGGGACTAAACGCTGGGCCAACTGGGACTCCCAAAATCTAGCCATTTTGGGTGATTTTCCTTTAACATTTTGAAGTTTCCCAAGGGCTGCTCTTATCAAATTTTTGGCTGATATTTTGGTACGAGTGATGGGCCTTGCATTTAGCATATTTTTATCATCATTTCGCCTTATCTATAATCCATTTTACTCATCCATATTCATACACTAATCCCTTCTAATGTTCATATGCGGGTTTTTATTCTCAAGATGTTTTTCCAGTACATGTCTTAGTATTTCATTTGATATTTTGACTAACATGGAGGAAATTAGTGTACCATGTATTTGCTTTGAATATTGAATCAATTAATGGAAGCAACTACAAAATATTTGAGGGAGTTTTGTAGCAGTTGCAGAACCTATATAGGCAGTTGCAGAAACTCTACATGAAGTTGCAGAACCTTTATAGGTAGTTGCAAAAACTCTACATGAAGTTGCAGAACCTCCTACAGAAGCTACATAAAGTCAATAATTCAAATTTACCTTCAACCACCAAATTTGGAGAAAGATATTCATTAGGAGTAATGGATTTTTATAAATCCATTATTTATATTATTTTTATATGTCTCAATCATGATGTTAAATTATTTGAAAATTAAAGGTGACAAATGGAGGTGTATATGAGTTGATATTTAGCTTATCTACAAAGATTTGAAGATCTTTATCAAATATATGATGGACCTAAGAAGTCAAAAGTTATTAGGAGACATTTGAGATGAGTTTTGACTATTTTATTATAGCCTCTATCCCTAAATTCGAATTTGACTTCAAAGGAATTCTAAATAGCATGTAGTTAGTAAAGATCTTGGAATTAGTTTGGAGATCCAAATTATTAGGAATTTGTTGAGGATATTTTGGAACCTCATTTATTATTTGTTATTGAGAAATCCTGTATAAATAAGAGTTCATTCTCTATTCTATGGGAGGACTCTTAGAGCATTAGTCTAAATAATGACGCAATAACTTCAATTTTATCTGGATTCCATATAGGTCTTAGTTTTATCATTTTCTTTTTGTAACATGATTTTATTCATTTTATGGTCATGTAGTTATAATTTGTTGCTTTGTTTCAATTAGATAATTTTGCATTTCTCATTATGTAGTTTATTTCTGCAGTTTGATTTTAATCCATAGATCAATGATTTAAACGTTTATTTTTACAATGAATGTGCTTATTGCAATAATGTTATTTACTCCATTGGATCATAAACAATAACTTGACTTTAGCAAGGATATCTTTTAGATTTTTTTTCTGCAATTTACCTTTCTATCAAGTGTGTTGTGGACTTAGATTTAGAATTTACTTTCTTGCACAGTGTGAACGTAGTATTAGAATTTACTTTTCCTGCAAAGTGTGAAGTAGCTCTAGAATTGACTTTTCTGCACAGTGTGAATGTAGTTTTAGAAATGACTTTCAAGCAAAGTGTGAATTTAATTTTAGCATTTACTTTCATGTCGTGTGTTTTACTTTCCTATCGTGTGATTTACTTTCCTTGCAACCTAGTTTTGGTAGTTGTTTAGTCGTAGTTCCTTTCCAAGGCTATGTAACTGTTCATACCATTGTTTGTAAGTAAGGTTATTGAACTACAACTTCAAGTAGATAAACCAATGTAAGAGGAGATTGTGGTTTGCACATACAATGCACGGTAACTCGCAAGTTCTTAACGAACCTCGGGTTGACAATTAATGCACACTTCTTAGTTGTTTTCTAAGTAATTCGAAGACAATTAAAAAACCCGTCATTTTGGCGCGTTTCTGGGGAGTTACCACGACCGCTGTAGCCCCTTACTTGGTTGACATAGTTATTTTTGTGTGAGAAGTTTTCATCTTTTTGCTTGAGTAAATTTTCTTTTGGTAGTGAGCTATTTGTTTTTTCATTATACATGCATATGTTTTTTTTTAATGACATAGGCGTAGAGACAAGTAAGACACAAAAACAACCTCACTGTAGCATTTCTATAGTGTAATAGCCCGCCGCAAGTCTCTGCAAATATGAACCATGTTAATAATTTATGCAATAGTAGTAGATTTGTTTATGCCTTCTATTTTCATGAATAAA
The DNA here is from genome assembly GCA_027924585.1 of Larix kaempferi. Classification (NCBI taxonomy): domain Eukaryota; kingdom Viridiplantae; phylum Streptophyta; class Pinopsida; order Pinales; family Pinaceae; genus Larix; species Larix kaempferi. The sequence goes on along the minus strand of BSBM01000238.1, from coordinate 2,855,559 downwards.
ATCAAAGATTCAAGAGGATGATTATGTGGTGCAGTAAGAGCCACACATAGTACTAATTTTTATTTTGCATAAAGCTTGGAAAGAGGAATGAGACTTGATGAATGAAGATTCTATTGAAGGATTCAAGAGGATTCAAGGGGAAGCCATTGAAGAAGGAGTACACAAGACTCAAAAATTTCAAAAGGGGTATGTAATATGTTATTCAATTCATAAAATTACATCCTGTAGCATTGAAATACATTTTTTGAAGTTGGCATATAATAATTTATTTATATCTTGCAAACTTTTCAATTTTTTTGGGATCCGTAGCTCAGCTGCGGAACCTTCAAAAACGTATGTGTAGGTCAACTTAGGGTTTGGATTGTTGATTTTTTTTGTTATTTGGATGTATTAAATCGAAATTATACCCCTAAAAAACATTCACTCCCATCTAGATCATCATTTTAGTGATATATTGGGGCATTTTGGCTTGTTGGGATTACTGAAAACGCAGTCAGGACATTCGTGTTTTGAGAGACCACATGGACACATTTTTAAAACCTATTTTTATACAAAGTATCCCTTGGAATCTAGTTTCTAAACCAATTTGAATTTTTCAATTTGGGTATCAAATGAAAAAGATATGGTCAAAATACTGATTGGGTGTAGGGTAGACAACTCAAGAACATAGTTGGGACAGTCAATTTTTGGATGCCTAAATGCATGAATTTTTCAAACCTGTTTACAAGGCATATTATCCTATGAATCTAGTTTACAACTCAATTTGAATCACTCAATTTCGATAACATACGAGAAATGTATGCCCAAAATACTAACTGCCTATCCTAAATTAGCACTCTCAGAACTGTGTCTCCTAGGATGTTCATTGGAATAATTGACCCATTAATTATTATTATAATTAAAACCTATTTCTATTGGAGGTACATATGGGAACCTAATTTAATCTCCAATTGTAATCGAGTCAATTCGTCATCAAACGAAAAATTTATGCTCAAATTAATGATTATTGATCTAGGTTGGAAATTGCAAACCAACTTGTCTTGACGGATGTTCTTTAGAATATTTGTAATAGCATATTAATGCATTTTCAAAACCTATTTCTACTGGAGGTATCCCTATAAATCCACTTTCATCTGGCTTTGGAATCACTCAAATTGGTTGTGAAACGAAGAAGTTATTAGCAAAATATTGTTGGGCAGTATAGGTTGGCCACCGCTCTCCAATAGGTAAAAAGTGAAATTTTGTTTGTTTTATCTTCCTTGGATTTGTTTTATAAGAATTTGTTGTATTTATCTTGCATATATTTGGGATTAAGAGAGACTGGTCACCTCTCTTCTTCCATGAGCTCACGTTTTATTGCAGATAAGTGCCAATTTTTTTTGTAGGTTCTGGGAAGATCAAACAATGCCAATTTATGCATGAGTGATTCGTGAAGACCAAATTTCATGTCAAATGGGCATGCCTTCCGGACATCCAATAGTGAAGATGAAATATCATGAGATGTTGTGCTTGAAGCTCAAGTTCCTTGAAGCCTAATCCAACAATGTCTTACTTGAAGACAATAACAAGAAGACTTTTTATCAAATGTTGCAGATGGATCCAGAATGAGACATCTGAAGAATTGATATGAAGAATCTAAAGACCAATGTTCCATAGTTCAAGTTCCATTCCCACATTCCCATTTTCACATCCCCGATTTCTATAAAGAATCCTTTCGGAAGACCTAAGATTCATTATGCTCATTCACTAGCGCCATGGTATGCTTATGTATTTCCTTCTTCCCATTTTGATATACATGCATGTTGAAGTTAATAAATATTTCATTTCCTCATGTGGTTGATAAATTTTTCTCATGAACATCATTTGTATCACCACTATCATCAAATTGAATTTAGCCTCCACAATTCCATTACTTCCATGCCTTTCTGCTTCATCCATCCCTAACCCACACAATAAAGTTAGCTTGGCTCACTTACAATGCTAAGCTCTCTCACCTCCCTACCCCCTTTCCATATAAAATTTGATGATGAAAACCTGTTTCAGGCGCCATCAGACCTTGGAATGCTTGAAAACTAGCTTGCTGGCGGGCATCCCTCGGGAATACAAAATTTCTGATTGTGAAAACCCTCTTGGTGCAGTCAGACAAGTCTTGTCTAAAAACCAGCTTGCTAGAGGACAAGGTTTGAAAATAAGTGAGAAATAAAGTATTCCATCATGCTCTTTAAATAAAGTTTCCAAGATTTGCTACTACATCAGAAGATCATTTTTCATCTCCAAATCCAAGTTGCAATTCATCATGCTACGAGATCCAGATTCCACATTGCTCTTTCTTGCAAGCTTTTGTGGACCACACCAAATCTCGTGCTTCTGAGGATGCTGCTGCATATTTCACGATATTCATAGGTAGTTACATCTATGCTTATTTTCCTTATTGTTAGTCAAGTTCATTGAATGCGATGGATTTGTATTTGGAAATGCACTTGAGCTTTTTTCCCTACTTCCTCCTATATTTCTTAGGTTAGTAAAACATTTCCGTTTGGGGGAAGGAAAACACCATTACCTACCATGACCACTCCATTACTCATCATAATCATTATTTTACTCATCATCATTATCGCCTATCCCCTACCATCCTTTCTCAACCCAAACCTTCATCCTTCCATTTAAGCATTATCTCATCTTTACTTCCCTAGCTAAGTCCACTCTGACATATCCTAACATCAAAGCATAAAAGGATGTTGCTACATAAGCCCTATTGTTGTCACAAAAGAACCAACAATAGGAAGTCTTGTTGTTGTCACAAAAGAACCAACAGTGAGAAGAAAAGAACATCTAATGCATAAGCCAAAGAAACTGTTGGAAGAATAAACTTATTGCTGTCACATAAGAACCAATAGTAGGAAAAAGGGAAGAAGCTCATCTACAAGCCAATGACACTACAGGAAGAAGGGAATAGGTTCGCCACAAGAACCTACAGCAGAATAAGTTGTTGTAGAATCCATTCCTACATAAAAATCTATTGTCATACAAGAGGGTGGAAAACAAAAGGGGTTTAACACTGGATAGTCATATTGAGCACCTTGAGATAGAGCCACTCCTGCCAACAAAGGATCATCGGAAGAAATTGTTGCAGATTATTCAAAACTTGAAGATGAGTCCAGACTTAAGAGACCATAGCCCATGGGAAGAAGTAAGGTCAGTTTTGCTTTTATTGACATTGGTTTTGTTTATGGGAAATGAATATAAATAAACAATCCAGTGCTAGTGTTATGAAGTCTGCAATTTATAGAGAATATCATGCCTTCAGTTCATGGCATAATTTTGAAGAGTAATGGGGAGTGTTTTATGAGCATAGCAAGTATCATGGAATGTTTGGTTGCTAAGTGATTACAATCTTTGAAAAGGGTGCAAAACCATAAGTAAATCTGCCCTAAGGACTAGTACAGTCCTGTAGCAGCTTGTAAGACAGCCTTGTGATATTTTTTGGATAGCATTGTGACTGTCACACTTAACATGGCATTTGAAAACACCCCTAGTATGATTGTGACATTGCTGCATGCAATAAATCTCTTTTCTTAATTATTATGTTGTCGATGCTGAAGGAAATCTTTGAAGGGGATCCCTAAAAATGATATAATTTGAAGGGGATATCCATGACCGTTCTTTTCTTTTCAATCTTTGGAGATGTGTTGGATGAATTCTTTTTTGTAGGGAACACAAACTGTTAAGGGAACTTGTTTTGATCTGTGTACTCAGTGTTTTAGCAGCAATTGTTTATAAATTGACTATGCCTATGCCTATGTTTGCCATTCCTTTCTTCTTCTCCCTGAGTATAGGGAAACTGTTCAGTTTGGGGGAGAAGATGGTTATTCCAAGTTAATGGTAGCATTATAAAACCTACACATTGTACCCTTTTAAATTTGAAGCATGGCTCTCCTTACTGTCAATATGCTCTATTGCTATAACCTTGTTGGTTGCTCTACACTCTGGTAAAGAATTCACGGACAATAGGAGTGGTGCAAGTTCTCTATGTTGGTCGAGCTATTGAAAGTTTTTTTAGTTTATCTACTTCCACTCGTATACAAATAATTTTATCTTCTCCATAGGGTAGGAAAAAATTTGGTGCCGTGATTTTAAATAACCCAATTACCTTATTCCAACAACTCAGTTGAAATAGTCCATTGTTCTTGTTGGTATGCTGGTTGGCATGAAAATGATGGCATTATGAAAATGAGTGGATTGCTTATTAATGTCAATGAAGATATGGTATTTTCATGTGGTGGAATTGTTGTTGTTGTCAAGCCATTTTTTACTTATACATGCACATTGGTTGTTATTCCACTACAATGTCGATGACAATGGTCACAAAATAAAAGGAAAATGATGGATCATCAAAAAGCAGAGAAGAAGTGAAGCTATCTCCACAATATTGTTGTTAATACTACACAGGTAATGCTACAACAATGTTCAGGATGTTGTTAATTCATGCAAGACTGGAACATGAACTAATGTTATATTTGCATTGGATATGAGATACAAATTTGTTATTTAAAATTGCAGTGAACATTTTTGTCAATTTTTCAGTCTTGAGATGCATGCCAAAAGTATTCCCAGTCAAGAAATTATTCCTTGAGAACAAAATGATATGAAAACTTAGTCATTACAGGTTATGGTGCAGTAGTTGAAGGTTTTCTACAACACATTACCAGTAAGATTGCAAATGCAAGAACAACATGAGAAGTCAGGGACTGTTATTTCAAATTTTACTTTTTTTTGCATAGTAATTGGGCATGATATGGTCATAATGAAACAACTTATGTATAATACCATGGAAATATGGATTTGCACCTCTCCATCCATCACTTATTACAGTGTTGTCATATAGATAAATGGACCAAATGCTAAAGACAGAGAAATTTGTGATGGCTAAACCATGTTTTTACTTGGTCATATTTTTGGAAAAGTGCAGAAATTGACTTGCAAATATCTTACGAATGGTGAATTGGTTTTCGCAAAACTTGGTGGAGATAAGCATTATGGTAAGAAGAATAAATACAACCAATTTCAACTCAATCCAATACACGGTGTTTGAGAAATCAAGCATAGTCACCTACAACCATTTTCTCATTTTCTCGAAAACCGTGATGTGGGTTTATCCATTTTTTTGTTAGGAGACACATAATTGAATTTCTAATACCCCTGCAAATTTTGACCAAAACCTAGTTTCTAGTTTTGGAGAAATCACAGTTTTTTGAAATCTGTAGATCACCAATTCATTAACCGCTGAACCTAGTTTTCTTGCATTTTTTTTTCCTTGAAAATGTTATTTTTGAAGGTATGTTGGCATGGATAATCATTCAGGATGAGATTTCACACCTCTTGATGGTCAGATGCATTGGTGGTGGCTTGTTAACAATGAATTTTGAGGCTTGCATTAAAAGTAAATATCATTCAACTTGGTTGCCACAGGGTTGCATGCGGACATGCAACATTTTCAGTTTGGGCGAGATGACGGGCCTTGCATTTAGCATATTTTTATCATCATTTCGCCTTATCTATAATCCATTTTACTCATCCATATTCATACACTAATCCCTTCTAATGTTCATATGCGGTTTTTTATGCTCAAGATGTTTTCCCAATACATGTCTTAGTATTTCATTTGATATTTTGACTAGCATTGAGGAAATTAGTGTACTATGTATTTGCTTTGAATATTGAATCAATTATTGGAAGCAGCTACAAAATATTTGAGGGAGTTCTGTAGTAGCTGCGGAACCTTTATAGGAAGTTGCAGAAACTCTACATGAAGTTGTGGAACATTTATAGGTAGTTGCGGAAACTCTACATGAAGCTGTAGAACCTCCTACAGAAGCTACATAAGCTACATAAATTCAATAATTCAAATTTACCTTCAACCACCAACTTTGGAAAAAGATATTCATTAGGAGTAATGGATTTTTATAAATCCATTATTTCTATTATTTTTATATCTCTCAATCATGATGTTAAATTATTTGAAAATTAAAGGTGACAAATGGAGGTGTATATGAGTGGATATTTAGCTTATCCACAAAGATTTGAAGATCTCTATCAAATATATGATGGATCTAAGAAGTCAAAAGTTGTTAGGAGACATTTGGGATGAGTTTTGACTATTTTATTATAGCCTCTATCCCTAAATTCGAATTTGACTTCAAAGGTATTCTAAATAGCATGTAGTTAGTAAAGATATTGGAATTAGTTTGCAGATCCAAATTATTAGGAATTTGTTGAGGATATTTTGGATCCTCATTTATTATTTGTTATGGAGAAATCATGTATAAATAAGAGTTCATTCTCCATTCTATGGGAGGACTCTTAGAGCATTAGTCCAAATAATGATAGAATAACTTCAATTTTATCTTGATTCCATATAGCTCTTAGTTTTATCACTTTGTTTTTATAACATGATTTTATTCATTTTATGGTCATGTAGTTATAATTTGTTGCTTTGTTTCGATTAAATAATTTTGCATTTCTCATTATGTAGTTTATTTCTGTAGTTTGATTTTGATCCATAGATTAGTGATTTAAATGTTTATTTTTACAATGAATGTGCTTAATACAATAATGTTATTTAATCCATTAGATCATAAACAGTAACTTGAATTTGGCAATGATAGCTTTTAGATTTTATTTCTGCAATTTACCTTTCTATCAAGTGTGTTGTGGACTTAGATTTAGAATTTACTTTCTTGCACAGTGTGAACGTAGTATTAGAATTTACTTTTCCCGCAAAGTGTGACGTAGCCCTAGAATTTACTTTTCTGCACAGTGTGAATGTAGTTTTAGAAATTACTTTCAAGCAAAGTGTGAATTTAATTTTAGCATTTACTTTCCTATCGTGTGATTTACTTTCCTTGCAACTTAGTTTTGGTAGTTGTTTAGTCGTAGTTCCTTTCCAAGGCTATGTAATTGTTCATACCATTGTTTGTAAGTAAGGTTATTGAACTACAACTTCAAGTAGATAAACCAATGTAAGAGGAGATTGTGGTTTGCACATACAATGCACGGTAACTAGCAAGTTCTTAACGAACCTCGGGTTGACAATTAAAGCACACTTCTTAGTTGTTTTCTAAGTAATTAGAAGGAAATTAAAAATCCTGTCAACGAGGAGGACCAACCTCGACCCACCAGTCTATAAAATTTGGTAAACGAGTTGAAGAGGTGTCAGAAAGTTCTGACTAGTTTGAAAGGGCTACGGAAGAGGTCAACTGAAACAGAGCAACTTTCTTACTACCCATTTTAAGGTTTTTGTGGCACCATAGAATCAGTCGTGATTTTAAGCGCTAAAAAGGGGGAAAGATATGAGGATAGCAGATACAAAGGATATCAGGAAATTAGGAACTGAGCTTTTGAGGAACTACACAACCATTACAGGTGATATTAGACTCAAAAGATGAAATTTTTTACTTACTTGGATACATTGCAATTGTCTGAACTGGAGCGTTGAATGTATTTTATGATATCCTGCGCACCCGGACTTAGAAGCATATAAAATGGTAAATGCTCATTTCTAATGCTCTTAATGGTTTAGAGAGATAAACTATCAGTTTTTCTTTTTCTATTATTAAAATTTTAAGCTTTTGAGATCCTTAAATTATTCACTAATGACCATTTAAGTGTCTGTATCGTGACTGACAGATTTTCAGGATTAGGTGGGAACTTATAGTTGGAAATTTGCTTGGATAGTTGGTGCAAATGGTCTAGCCTTATATGGAACAACCAAAACACCCTTCTTCGTCGGAATCCGAGAGAGGAACAATTGTTTATATCGCAATTTCCACTGCTTAATTTGCAATTTCGATGATTTGAGTAGTTCAAAAATCTGTCATTTAGCCTAGATTGCGTATTTCTCATTGTTGAAATTGCATATTTACAAATCTTGCAATTTTCAGGCAAGATTTAGGTTCTAAAACCCCCTAAGAAAAATGAGGCGCTTTATTTGTTCTTTATCCTATGCGTTGCATCTTACTCTGAACTTATATATCATGATAATCATTGCAAATGGCGGTAAGGACAAATCTCAGTGAACTTTCCTACTTAGTTTTTTCGATGGAGATTTAAGTCGGTGTCGAGTTCTACCCATAAATATTACCTTTTTGGTGAAGGTCTGATGTCCTGTGAACGATGTAGATCATCTTTAAAATATTGATCAAGTCGTTGGTGCACTAGCTCTCTTATATGCTTTAATTTTCTATCTAGCTATTGCCAATGGTTGAGATCTATTTTCTGCTTGTTGCGCTTTTAATCTGGATCGTTGATGGCACAAACTCATATCGAACTTGTTTATAGGTCATTGGTCAGAAAAAAAGTGTAGAGTGCGATTCTTGTTTAGAACAAAAAAGTGTAGGATGTGATTTCTGTGAAAATATTTATGTTCTGACGTAGACAAGTTATCTATAATAGCAGATGGCGCTTTGGATTGATAAAATCAAAGTGTTTGGTAGAATTATTTACATTTTCGTGACACTTTTTGAACACTAAGTTTTAAATATTTATCAAAATTACAATCTATATTTTAAATAACCGCTATTAGGTTGTCTTAAGTATCCTTTCAATAATTACTTTTTGCAATCCTTAAATATATTTATTGAACTAGATTTTTTTCATTTAGGATGTACAAACTTGAAAAGGATTGGCCAATAAGTGGGATACATGTATTATGAATTGTTTTGTGGATTGCAAATATGTGTTGATGCATTAATATTGTTAGGAAGGGAGTAATGATCTTATGTCTTAATTAAATTTTCTCGATTTCAAGCATAATTAACAACACCTAATTGAATAACGACATTGTTCCTTTTAAAGATGATTTCACATGTGAGTTGAATATATGTACCATTAAGAGGTCTTTGTTATCATGGATGACCACTATCCATGACAATATTTAGAAGTGGGTAACAAGAGCCTCTTATACTAAACCTTTCTTATTAGAAAAAAGCATCATGACTTGTCCTCAAACCACTACAATAGAACTTTGTCGCGTTATCAATTGCCTCCAAGATTATTTTGGTAAACATGATTAGGTTATTTGTGCACCAATAATGGATCTAGTGATTTAAACAATGTCACAAGACAACAAATATGAATTTTTTTCCTAATTGATGTTTCTTAGACGCAATTTCTATGAAAAACTCCTATAATCCCCAAATCGCTACATTCATTGAGCATATTTTGACTATGAGTAGTGAAAAAATCATATTGTGGATCAACTGTTGCACCTATTTTTTCCATATTTTTTATAAACAACATGACACCATACATAGCTCTATGGTCCCTCCACGAAATGAAGCCATAACTGGTAAACCAATAAAAGCAATATCATATTTAAATGTAATATCCCTATTTTGACCCTTAAGGTTTATTGATTTCAATGTAAAAGTTGTACAAATGTTATGTGTGTTTTCCCTAGTGTGGATCTCAAGGCCAAGGCCCCACTAGTGGATTTTTAGGTTTTATTTACATAGGAAAGTATGTGACAGTTTGATTATACATGAACTGTTAAGCCATGAAGATTTGTAAATGATGTAATTATTAATTATTGCAATAAAATACGCAAGAAGCTGGCTAAGGAGGAAACCAATGAGAAGGGGACATGTGTATCTACTAGGGATAAGTGAGGGGGTTAGGGGATTGGAACACATGCTGTCACATGTCCATTTGTGAACCCTTTTGAATCCCCATGTTGACATTAATGCAACTGTAAGAGGGTGGTTGAGAAAACCAGAACCATGAATTCGATGGAGTATGGGGCAGCCTGCGAATCCGTATGGTAGGGTATGGCCCTGTGTTTTGCTTGTTCCTTAAGCCACTCCACGCCTGGGAATTCTGGGATCCTAATCACTAACCCATTGTTAACCAACAACCGAAGGCATTCATGCGCTTGCAGTTCCAACTGCGAGGAAAACAAGAGAAATCGCGACCTGTGTTAACCGATTTGGTAGAGTCGAGAACACCTAAGAAAACCCTGTGTGAGAATGGAACCGGTTGGGACAGCCATGGATCTGTTCGTGGGGATGAATTGCAGAGCTTGAATGACCTAGAGAACCCATTAGAACCCTTAGATCTGTTTTGCGGAAGACCGAGTCTCGGGGCAGAGTTTAGGTCGCGACCCTATGAAGAATTAGCTTGTATAATATAGAAGAAGGTCAACTTAGGGTTGGATCTGATTAATAAACCTAGTTAAGGCTGAAATCTCATGAAGAACAACAGTTGGACCTTTCTATGCCCACCCTGAATAGCACTGGAGGGAAGGGTCCTTGAGGGACTGTGCAACAGAGAAGAGGGCCTTCCTTGTGTTGGGTAAGGTAGGTAATGTGGGTCCCATTCTTGCTGACTGATCTGAGATGCCTATAGCTCTGTGGTTGATATCACTAACTTAGAAACATCCTCCTTGATCCCTGAAATGCTTGATAAAACTAACTGTATGTTGGCTTAGCATTGGGATGAGACCTTTACTATGAGAGATTCCATTAGACCTCAGTGGATGCACAACCTAGCTCGAAGGTGGTCTCTCAGCTGAAAGAGTATAGGCTGGACAGAGACATAAGGTTGGGTGGAAATTTGTCCTCACTTATCCAGTTTCTTGGTGTAGCTTCAGTTCCAAAGATAAGTGCTTATGTGTGTTTAAATGATGTTATTTCATGTGTTATGCTATGCTTGTTATGTTCAAGATTTATGATTGAATGATTACATGGAATGGATCAATAGGAAGCAATGTGTGAACATGAATATGAAGTTGAATGCATGTTTGAATACTTCATTATTTACATGAATGATATGCATGGATAACCCTTGCAGTTTTTTGATGTGTTAACTAGCTTAGCCTCATTATATATGTTCATTTATGCATTATATTCACCCTTCAAAGGGATGGTTTGAATTCACCTGAACTTGGGGAAGGAAGTGGATGGCCCCTGTTTCAGAACCCCTCTATGGGTCAGGTGGAGTGAGATGTCATGGCAAGAAGGAGGCAGAGTCCCTTGCAGAAGGATAAAGTCACTTAGGTGGGGTTATGGACAGATTTTAAGTTGGAAATTTTCCATGGTTGGAGTGATAATATGGGGTGGGGATTGCACCATTGGATAGAGATGTCCATGATCTTTCCAAGGGTACCAACCTTGTCCAATTTGGACCACGGATGAGGGAGTTATCACCCTTTGAAGTTTTCCTTAGAAGCTTGCTAGAGCAGGGGTTTGTGGTCCTTTTCGCATCCGCAAGGACCTTTCCGCATCTGCAATGTGGATCACAGATTGCGGAGGTCAGGGATCAACCATTGGTGGTGCATGGAATTTCATCTTTCCGCACCCGCAAAGCAGATTTGGGGATTGCGGGAATCAGAAGAGGATTTCCATAGGGGTTGGCACGTTGGCCATCCACCTTTCCGCATCCGCAAGCAGGTTGTGGAATGCGGATTGCAGGGAGGTGGTTTTTCACCAGATTCGAATTACGGTTTCCGTAGTTCTGACATATGTAGCGCGGGTTTTAGATTGTGGAATTGCGGAGGAGAAAAATCTTCGAGACGATGCTTTATGGATCCCGAATCTCGAGTTCCGCAATCAAGTTGAAGAACCGTGGAGGGCGGACAAGTAAAATTCAAGACCAGGAATTGGCTTCCGGCTTCCGACTTCCGCATTGTGGAATGCGGAAGTCAGCAGTGCCAATTCGTCGAGGAGATGAATTTGGAAATCCGAGTTCTGAACCTCGACTATGGGTTGCGGAATGGAGGCTGTGGGTTGCGGATCTAAGCCCATTGCGACTTTGTGTGAAATTGGAGAAAAAAAAAGTTACAGAGGGTCTCCCATGGCCTCTAAAGGCCACCAGGGAGGTCAAGGAATGTGAAAAAGTGGTATCAGAGCTTCAGTTGCAGCATTGGGGCTGTTAGGGTCGAGCCATGCATGAATTTACAGGCAAGAAATGTGCCCATAGCGCAGTTTTGATGAATGCTTAGTGTTGATTGATTTCCCAATGAATAAATTTCCAGATTTGTTGTGTTTTGTCTGTGTTTTTATGTCTAATAAACGCCTCTGTGATGCATAGTGGTTGCAACGGTTAATCATTGAAATGTACAACAGGGAACCGTACAGAGAGGCGGGAAAATGGTTACCTTCAATGATGCACATGATCCATTTGAGCCAAAGGACAATGTGTTGGGTGAGAACGTGCAAGAAGCACACACTAAGGCCAAATCTGATGGAAGAAGGGCACAAGTGACGCCCTCGAACTTGGCCGAGACCATGGTGAGATTCAACGAACGATTGATGAAGGCGCAAGAAGAGCAACACTAGCTCAACACGACCATCTTGTAGAGCCTCATGGACATGCATCAGAGAATACATGGTGGGTCTAATCCAAGAAACGATGGCCAAGAAGGAATAAATGCAAAAAGCCACTCTAGGGGCCGTTCTAGGAAAAGAAATCCAATCCCTAGAAGGAGTTCTGTGAGCAGAAAGAACAAAATGCCCTCTCCTAGGTCTTCCTCTAGCAGGTCAGATGACTCCAAGGGTTCTTAAGAGAGCCCAAGACATACTTCCAGTGGAAGTAAGAGCAGAAAGAAGCACATAGGTATCCCATAGGGTGAATTTAGGAAGGAAAGGCCACCCACTTTTGATGGAGAAAGCAAAGAAGGCCAAGAAGCAGAGGCATGGCTTCTTGGAATTAAAAAGTATTTCAAAATGCATGAGTATTCAGAGAATGAAAAGGATAGGGTTTCCATTTATAACCTTAGTGGCAGAGCTTCAATTTGGTGGGAACACCTCATGCAAGTGAAGAGAATTAGTGAAAGAAGAATCAGTTGGGAAATGTTTAAAAGGTACTTCCAGGAGAAATACCTATCAGCTAGATATTATGATAACAAAAGAAAAGAGTTCAATGAACTCAGATTAGGGAATAATACTATAGATGAGCATGTCCACAAGTTTTTGGAGATGCAGAGGTATGTAGACTACATCAAGGATGAAAGAGTGAAGATACATTGTTTCCTTGGTAGTCTACCACAAAATTATAGAGATAGGATAGAGTTTGTCAATCCACCGCAAGCTTGGATGAAGCCATTAGAATGGCATAACATTGCTATGAGCATAGTAAAGGTAAAACAGAGGTGCAACCAGCATGGAACGGTAATCCCAGAGTAAGGTTTGAACAAAAGAAAAATGAATTTAAACCACCATTCATAAATCATCCCAGAAATATTCCACAGGGCCAGCAAGTAAGAAGATAATTCAAGCCAGCTGTAGTAGCAGAAAAGGCACCAAAAAGGCCACTTCAATGTTGGGTATGTGAAGGAAACCACATGCTTAAAGATTTCCCACATCGGAAGGAAAATACCAGGAGCTTGCACAACATAGAAGGAGTAACTATGGTGGGAGATATGGCAAGGGAAACACATAGGATTTATGTAGCGCTAGATGATCACCAAGCAGACCATCAATCAGCAGTGGTGGAGATTGAAGGTAATATTGCTAAGCAATCTATTTCGGTTTTGATGGATCTAGGGTCTACTCATAGTTATGTGTCTCCTAAGGTAGTTGAAAGTTGTTATCTTGGTAAAGTAAAGCATAGTAAGCCTTGGCTAGTTCAATTAGCCACAGGAACCAAGAGAAAGGTAAGTGAAGTAGTGATGGAGTGCCCCATAGAGTTGAATGGACTCCTCACACATGAAAATTTAAATGTCTTACCATTAGGATCATATAATGCCCTAATTGGTATGGATTGGTTGGAAGGACATAGAGCGAAGTTGGACTATTATGAGAAAGCACTTGAATGCATTGATGATGAAGGAAGGCCAAGGTTGGTGAGAGGAATTCCCAAACAAGTTTCAGTAAGGCATATTTCAGCCTTACAGCTGAGAAAATTCTATAAAAAGGGTTGTCAATTATATGTTGTGCATATATCAGATTCAACAGAATATAAAGGACCCAGGTTAGAAGACTTTCAACTATTGAAAGAGTTCCAAGATGTATTCCTAGATGAGGTGCCAAGACTGCCACCCGAGAGACATTGATTTTTCCATTAATCTTGTTCCAAGGGCAGCACCAATTTCCAAATCTCCTTATAGAATGAGAACACCAGAATTGGCAGAATTGAAGATGTAGCTACAAGAATTAATGGACAAAGAATATATCAGACCTAGTGTATATCCTTGGGGTGCACCTGTGTTATTTTTCAAGAAGAAGGATGGGACATTGAGACTGTGTATTGATTACAAGAAACTCAATAAAGTGACAGTTAAGAACAAGTATCCATTGCCAAGGATTAATGAATTGTTTTATTAGATGAAGGAAGCTAGAGTGTTTTCAAAGATTGACTTGAGGTCTGGGTACCATCAAGTGAGGATAAAGGAAGAAGAAATACATTCATAAGACAACCTCCAGGACAAGGTATGGCCATTATGAATTCACAGTGGTGCCATTTGGTCTTACCAATGCACCTGCTACATTCATGTGTCTCATGAATAGTGTCTTCAACAAATATTTGGATAAGTTTGTGATTGTGTTCTTGGATGACATTCTTGTTTACTCAAAGAATGAAGAAGAACATAATGAGCATTTGAGAATGGTGTTGCAAGTCCTTATAGAACACCAGCTATATGCAAAGTTGAGTAAGTGTGATTTCTATCAGCAGAAGGTATAGTATTTGGGTCATATTATTTCATAAGAAGGCATTGCAGTGAATCAAGAAAAGATTGAAGCCATAATGGATTGGCCTACTCCGAGGAATGTTGCAGATGTTAGATATTTTATGGGTCTTGCAGGCTACTACAAAAGGTTCATTGAAGGATTCTCCAAGATAGCTTACCCATCACTTCATTGCAAAGGAAAAATATCAAATATGCATGGTCTAAAAAATGTGAGAATACTTTTCAACAGCTGAAGGAGTTGCTTACTGGTGCTCATGTTTTGAATATTGTAGATCCAAAGAAAGACCTTGTGGTATGCACATACACTTGCACTGAAGGGCTCGATGGAGTGCTCATGTAAGAAAGATTTGTAGTTTGCTATGAGTCCATAAATTTAAAAGAGCATGAAATGAACTATGCCACACATGATTTAGAGCTGGAAGCCATAGTTCATGCTCTCAAGAGATGGAGAGATTATCTCTTGGGAAGAATATTTGAACTCAGGACTGATCACATGAGTTTAAAATATTTATTTGACCAACCAAGTATGAATGATAGACAAACTAGATGGATGGAGTTTCTTCGTGAGTTTTATTTGGAGATTAATCATGTTAAAGGTAAGGAGAATAAGGTTGATGATGCACACAACAGAAAATTCCATATTGCAGCAGTAAGTATGTGTAAATCAGATTTGAAGGAAAAAATTCTAGAAGCTCAAATTAGTGATGAAGCTTACCTTCAAGTCAGGGAGAAATTGAAGCATGGTAATGTGGATGAAGCATGTGCAAGATATCAACTAGGTGATGATGATGCTCTCATTTATCAGGGTACCAGACTATACATTCCAGATAGCACATATTTTAAGAAGCTTGTGATGGATGAGATACATCAAATGCCATATTCAGGATACCCAGGATATCAAAAAACTATAACAGCAGCAAGAAAGAAGTACTCTTGGCATGGTATGAAGAAAGACATAACATAGTACATTGCTAGGTGTTAAAAGTGCCAACAAGTCAAGGCAGAGCATCAACATCCAACATGATTGTTGCAGCCATTTCCCATTCCATAATGGAAGTGGGAAGTGATCTTTATGGATTTTATAATAGGTTTTCCAATGACAGTAAAGAAGCATGATTCAATCATGGTAGTGGTGGAAAAGCTATCAAAGGTAGCTCATTTCATTCGAGTCAAGTCCACTCACAAGGACAATGACATTGAAAATATCTTCATGAGAGAGCTATTAAGATTGCATGGATTTCCCAAGGCAATAATTTCAGATCGTGATACAAAGTTCATATCCAATTTTGGAAAGGATTGTTCCAGGAATTAGGAACTCAGCTAAATTTTAGCACAACCTATCATCCTCAAACAAATGGTCAGACTGAGAGAGTAAAACAGATTCTTGAAGACATGTTGAGGATGTATGTGATGGATAAACCATCCAAGTGGGAAGACTATCTACATTTGGTAGAGTTTGAATACAACAATGGACATAAAGCATCATTGAAGATGAGTCCTTTTGAAGTGTTGTATGGCAAAGGATGCATGACTCCAATGAATTAGGAAAGCCCCGTGAAAAGGGTAGTGCTTGGACTAGAAATGATCAAGGAAATGAAGCAAGAGATTGTTAATATCAGGCATAATTTGAAGGCAACACAGGACAGACATAAGAGATATGCAGATCTGAAAAGAGTGCATAAGGAATTTTAGATTGGGGACCATGTTTACTTGAGAGTGAAACCAAGAAAAAGTTCCATGAAGTTGGGAAGTTGTGCCAAGATGGAACCATGATATTGTGGGCCATTTGAATTCCTTGATAGGATAGGACCAATTGCATATAGGATTGCATTGCCTGATAACATGAAATCTCATAATGTTTTCCATGTCTCTTTGCTTAAGAAATATGTGCATGATCCTAATCACATAATTGATTGGAATGTGATACAGGTGGAACCAGAGGGAGAGTTCCAAGTGGAGCCTATATGCATCCTCGACAAGAAGGTCACTTTGCTACGAAACATGGCCATCGGGAAGGTAAAGATGCAATGGATGCACCTTAGTCCCAAAGAGGCCACATGGGAGATGGAGGATTCCATGAAAGAGACATTCCCATTTTTGTTCATTTTTGAGAACACCGAGGATGGTGTTATTTTAAGGGATAGGGAGTTGTAATACCCTTATTTTGACCCTTAAGGTTTATTGACTTCGATGTAAAAATTGTACAAATGCTATGTGTGTTTTCCCTAGTGTGGATCTAAAGGCCAAGGCCCCACTAGTGTATGTTCAGGTTTTATTTGCATAGGCAAGTATGTGACAATTTGATTATCCATGAGCTGTTAAGCCATGAAGATTTGTAAATGATGTAATTATTAATTATTGCAATAAAATACCCAAGAAGCTGGCTAAGGAGGCAACCAATGAGAAGGGGCCATGTGTATCCACTAGGGAGAAGTGAGGGGGCTAGGGGATTGGAACCCATGCTACCACATGTCCACTTGTGAACCCATTTGACTCCTCATGCTAACATTAACGCAACTGTAAGAGGGTGGTTGAGAAAACCAGACCCATGAATTCGATGGAGTATGGGGCAGCCTTTGAATCCGTATGGAAGGGTATGGTCTTGTGTTTTGCTTGTTCCTTAAGCCACTCCATGCATGGAAATTCGGGTATCTTGATCACTAACCCATTGTTGACCAACAACCGAAGGCATTCACGCGCTTGCAGGCCCATCCGTGAGGAAAACAAGAGAAATTGCGACCTATGTGAACTGATTTGGCAGAGCCGAGAACACCCAAGAAAACCCTGTGTGAGAATGGAACCAGTTGGGACATCCATGGATCTGTTAATGGGGATGAATTGCAGAGCTTGAACGACCTAGAGAACCCTTAGATATGTTTTGCAGAAGACCGAGTCTCAAGGCAGAGTTTAGACCATAGCCCTGTGAAGAATTAGCTTGTATAACAGAGAAGAAGTTCAACTTAGGGTTGGATCAGCTTGATAAACCTAGTGAAGGATGAAATCTCATGAAGGACAATAGTTGGACCTTTCTATGCCCACCCTGAATAGCACTGGAGGGAATGGGAATTGAGGTACTGTGCAGTAGAGAAGAGGGCCTTCCTTGTGTTGGGTGAGGTAGGTAATGTGGGTTCCATGCTTGCTGAGTGATATGAGATGCCTATAGCTCTGTGGTTGAGCTCACTAGCTTAGCACCATCCTCCTTGATCCCTAGAATTCTTAATAAAACCAACTGTAGGTTGGATTAGCATTGGGATGAGACCTTGACTATGGGAGATTCCATTAGCCCTCCTTGTGGATGCACAACGTAGCTCGGGGGTGGTCTCTCAAATAAAAGAGTATATGTTGGATAGAGACCTAAGGTTGGGTGGAAAGTTTTCCTCACTTAGCCAGTTGCTTGGGGCAGTTTCAGTTCCAAAGATAAGTGCGTCTGTGTGTTTAAATGATGTTATTTCATGTGTTATGCTATGATTTTTATGTTCAATATTTATGATTGAATGATTACATTGAATGGATCAATAGGAAGCTATGTGTGAACATGAATATGAATTTGAATGCATGTTTGCATACTTCATTATTTACATGAATGATATGCATGGCTAACCACTGCAGATTGTTTATGTGTTAACTAGCTTAGCCTCATTATATATGTTCATTTATGTATTATATTCACCCTTCAAAGGGATGGATTGACTTCACTTGGAATTGGGGAAGGAAGTGGATGGAGCTTGATGTGTTTCAGAACCCCTCTGTGGGTCAGCTGGAGGGAGAAGTCATGGAAGGAAGGAGGAAGAGTCCCTTGCAGAAGGATAAAGTAACTTATGTGGGGTTATGGAAAGAGTTTCAGTTGGAAAATTGGCATGGTTGGAGCACTCAGATGGGGTGGGGATTGCACCATTGTATAGATATCTCCAATAGATTTCCAACGGTACTAACCTTGTCCAATTTGGACCAAGGATGAAGGAATTATGACCCTTTGAAGTTTTCCTTAGAAGCTTGCTGAAGCAGGGGTATTTGGTCTTGACCTTTCCGCATACGCAAGGACCTTTCTACATCCATAATGCGGATCGTGGATTGCGGAGGTCGGGGACCAACCATTGGTGGCGCATGGAATTTTGGATTTCCGCACCCACAAAGTAGATTACGGGATTGCGGGAATCATAAGAGGATTTCCACGGGGGTTGGCGTGTTGGCCATCCTTCTTTGCGCATACGCATGGGGGTTGCGGATGCAGATTGTGAGGAGGTGGTTTTTCCCCGGATTCAAATTATGGTTTCCATAGTTCCGACATCCGCAACACGGGTTACGGATTGCGGAATTGTGAAGGATAAAAATATTTAGTACGATGCTTTATGGATCCCGAATCCCAAGTTCCGCAAGTGGGCTTTGGAACTGTAGAGGGCGGACGAGTAAAATTCAAGACCAAGAACTGGCTTCCGGCTTCCAACTTCCACATTACAGATTGCGAAAGTCGGTAGCGCCAATTCATCGGGGAGACGGATTTGGAAATCCGAGTTCTGAACCTTAACTGCGGGTTGCAGAATGAGGATGTGAGTTGTTGATCCGAGCCCATTGGGGTTGTGTGTGAAATTGGAGAAAAAAAAGGTTGCAAAGGGACTCGAGCCATGGACTCTAAAGGCCACCAAGGAGGTCAGGGAACGTTACATTAAAGCTATAATTTTGGATGTATTTTTGGTGCACAAGGACAGGAAAAATCCACCATCCAACTCTAAAACAGCTTTGGAACATCACAACCTCCAACAGTAATTTCACGTCCTTAACCTTCATGACCCAACAAAGCTGTTACATCGGAGTGTTCGAAATAGATAAATCTTTTTGAAAGGAAACAAAGTAACAAACTATCAAAATCTTCCTTCATAGAGCAACAATTCCCAACTCTTTGATGGCAACATTATGTGGAATTTAAGGTTGTTACAAATGACAACTTGCATTTGCAAACAAAAATTTTCAAGTAGTCTACTGTATCTCCAAGCGGGCACCTAATGTGCAACTAGAAAAAGCATATATCACTGAGATTGCAAGAGAATTTGCATTTAAAAAAAACTATTGTTGCAGTCTCTTAGGCTTGATGGAGTGGCGCAATGAAACCTATGGTGGGGGGAATAGGTCTGGGGCTCCATTCCGGGGGAGCACTTGGGCTACCCTATATTCCCAGGGATAGAATAACAGGGTAATGTAAAAACGAATTAGAAAAAAAGTCTCTCACTGAGATCTTCTTTTATAAATCATCTATTTTCTATCTAGCTATCTAGCTCTATTATATGCTTTAATTTTCTATCTAGCTATCACCAACAATTTAGATCTATTTTATGCTTAGATTCACTTGTGATATCCTAGTATTAGTAACTTAGGGTTTATGTGATCAAAGTTGAAACTAGGGTTTCTGTGAGCATCGTCCTGTGTTAATGGATCCTCCTCCTCCGTTGGATCCCGACCCGGAGGAAAGGCGTCACAATCTGAATGAACGCTTTCGTTAGGTCGTGGCATCCCAATCGTTCTCCTCCAAGCCAGCCTTGCAAATGATACAAAGTTTGTCAATAAATCAGCAGTACCGGAAGTGAAACTTTCGTCCACTGCTTCCAAATGCAAAGCGGTGTCCTTGTCTGAGAAAATGCCTAGTGGGTTATTTCACTGGTCTCTAGCCATCCCCCAGGGCCATCACGATTTGGTTAAACAAGAATTGGAGACCTCTAATTCAGGGTGAAGTTCAACAAATTTTATGCGGGAAATATTTATGTCTTCCTGTTTGAGAAAAAAAAAGATATGGATTTAATCTTCAAGAATGAACCATATTTCATGGGTCCTAGAGGCATGTACATCAATAAATGTGATCTCTCCTTTGACCTAGAAAAATACATTCCCACAACTGTTCTGGTTTGGATCAAACTCCCTCATCTTCCTTTGCACTGTTGGAATGATGAATATTTGAGAGGAATAGGGAATTATCTGGGGAAATATATAGACAAATCAGATCCTAGACCTCCTATGTTTTCATGTGCAAGAATATGTGTGGAAGTTGATCTAGAGAAAGGATTGTCGGAAGCCATAAATATCTCTATGGATGGATGGAATCATCTGCAAATGGTGGATTATGAACAAATCCCCTTCAAATGCAAATTTTGTCATGAGTACGACCACTTTGCAAGGTTATGCCCCAAAAAGAAGCAGCAGGAGGTAGAGGAAGGTCAAGGAGGAGAATGGAGTGAGGTGACCAGGAAAAAAGGGTCCAATCCAAACCCTAACCCTAATCCCCCAGTATCCAAGCAAAAGGAATCTAGTCTCAAATAGCTTTCAAGTTCTCTCCAATGAAGCTAATGAGGACAAGCAAGGGTCGTCTAAAGGGAAGGAAGATAATAAGGAATAGGAACTTTCACCGGTCCTAATAGAAAGTGGGCAAGAAGAGCACGACAAGCCCATCATACCTTCGCAACCCTATGTCAAGATAAGGTTTGAATCTTCTCTCATCTCGGGAGGTTCAGTAACCAGATCAAGAGCCAAGGAAAACATGGAAGACGCCTCAGAAAGTAGGGAAGAAGAAGCGGAACCTCAAGCAAAAAAAAGAAGAAAGCCTAATAAAATATTAAGAGATCAAGAAGTAGCCGGAGAAAAAGAGGCAGGTAAGCAAACCAGCTTAGATCAACATATAAGGATAATCTCAACTGCAAAGAATATTCTAGGAGCAGCAGAGGAAAAGAGGGACAAGGCCCCATCCCATACCCAAAAGAAATAATGAAAGTTGTCTCCTCGAATTGTAGAGGATTAGGGGGTAAGCAGAAAATGGAAGTTGTAGAACCAGGATAATGGAAAACAACTCAATCTTCTTGATCCGGGAGACCATAATGCAAGAGGAGGATAGTATCAGTGTTATGAAGAAGCCGTGGGCAAACGAAGAAGGGAAAGCAGCGATAGGAACTTCTGGTGGTCTTATCACCTGGTGGAATAGAGGTAACTTTAGGTTATGCTCTTTCATTGCCAACAGGCATTGAATTTTTGTTGAACTAGAGAATTTATCCAGTAATGAAAATTTTTGGCTTGGAAATGTGTATGGTCCAACAATATCCAAACAAAAAGAAGTTTTTTGGAATTCCATAATCTCATAGCGAGAAGGAAAGGAGAACCTCCCATGTATAATAACAAGGGATTTCAATGCTACTATCTCTGTTGACGAGAAAAGAGGAGGCTCAAAAGTGAGGGAACCCTTTAGGGAAAGGCTGGAAGACCTTCAATCCTCATGGAATTTAATAGATATAAAACCAAAAAAAGGAAAATACACCTGGAACAACAAACGATCTGGCCTAGGGCACATCACAACCAGGCTTGAAATATTTTTGGTAAGCTCCTCCTTTTTTAATAAACCCGCTATTCTAGATTGCAAAATTAGTCCAATAGCAATCTCAGACCACAGGCCCGTATCCCTTTTATTCTCTGTTATAGGGAATCTTGGTCCCATGCCTTTAAGGTTCACCCATTATGGTTGAAATCGGATGGATGCATGGATGTGATAAAAGACTCTTGGAAGCAATATGTAATTGGCTCCCCTAGATTCATTTGGGAAACAAAGATTAGGTGTGTTAAATCGGTCTAAAATAATGGGTCAAGGATAGCTTCAAATATCCAAGAGTGGAAATAAAGGAAACTCAAGATGAACTTGAGGAGTTACAAATGAAGATGGAGGAGGCTCCGGTCAGGGAAGAAATATTGATAAAAGAAAAGGAGTTAGATAGAAAAGTTCAAGATCTTGCTAGAAAAGAAGAGGAGGAGTGGCGTATGCACTCAATAATTTTGTGGCTAAAAGGAGGAGACAGGAATACAAAATTATTCCACAACCAATGCAAAGAGAGGTAGAGAAAAAATATAATTATGGAGTTGAGCAAAGATAATGGAGAAAAAATAAGTGATAAGCAGGAGATCAAAAGAGAAATAGGGATTTTTTTTAGAAGCTCTACAATGAGGAAGAGGGCGTGACCAAAGAGGATATGGAACAAATGATTACATATATTCCCCATCTCATTTCATATGAAGACAATAATGTTCTTTGTGGGATTATCTCTAAGGAGGAGACTAGAAGAGCCATTTGGTCTCTCCATCCGGACAAGGCCCCAGGTCCTGACGGATTCTCCATACTTTTTTATAGAAATGATTGGCCCTTTATCAAGAAGGACCTCATCAGAATGATCAATTGGAAAAGGAATAGAGAATGTATAGGAGGAGTGACAAACTCCTCCTTCATTGCCCTTGTTCCAAAGGAGAAGAACCCCACTACAATAAGGATATTCCGACCTATTCTCTGTGTAACTCATATTAGAATATTTTAACTAAGATCATAGAAAACAGAGTCAAAAGAGACCTCCACAAACTAATCTCAGCCAATCAAGGTAGCTTCACTCCAAGGAGAAAAATCCATGACAACATTCTTCTGGTCCAAGAGGCGATTCACTCTAGTCAAAAGGGAAAGGAATCATGTATGGAAATTAAACTTAATTTGGCTAATGCATTTGATAGATTTAGGCATTTGATCCTGGAAATATTTGGGTTCTCCATTAATTTTATCAAATGGATTAAATCCTGTATCGGATCCCCCTATATTGCTCCCTTAGTTAATGGGTGACCTTCCTCTTTTTTCAACATCACCAGGGGACTTCGGCAAGGATGTCCCCTGTCCCCGTTTCTCTATATTCTTATGGCATATTCTCTTAGCAGAAGATTAAACAACTCGATATTGGATGGTTCCATCCTTGGTATTATTCTAGCAAGAGGTGTTCATCTGATCAACCACGCACAATTTGCTGATGAGACCATCATGATGGGTAGTGCCTCAGTGCAAATAGCTAGGAGATTCAAATCCACCTTGGACCTTTATCTTTGAGCTTCAGGAGGATAAATCAATGCTTGTAAGAGCAATTTATACGGTTGGAATTGTAATCATATTGTTCTAAGAGACCTGGCAGTCATCCTCGATTTCAAGGTTAGTGCGGATTGGACATCCTTCAAGTATCTAGGAATCCCTATCTCGAAGAAAAAATCCACCTCTTCCTCTTGGAGCCCCATAATTCAGGAATTTAAAAACAAAATCCAGTCATGGGGAATGTGCTGGCTAAATTTGGCAGGTAAGGTCACTTTAATAAAGGTTGTCCTCTACTCCTATCATGTTTTTACTGGTGCAATACTGCTAGCTCCAAAAAAATTAATTAATAGCATTAGAATTGAAATTCAGAAATTTATTTGGCAAGGAGGGAAAACTCAAAGCAAAAAATTCCATCTGGTGAGATGGAGCATAGTCAAGGAAAGCATAAATAAAGGGGGATTGGGTATATAAGGTATCCAATCCAAATGAATAAAGCTTTGGGGGCCAAGCTTGCCTAGAGGATGATATCTGGAATGAAAGAGTCATGGAAGGAAGTAATTGTTAATAAATATGTGAAAAGGCCGCGAATAAGATGCTTGGATCACCCGTTGGAAGGGAAGGGCACCAACACATGGGATTTTTTTTTTTAAACAGAAACAGGTGAAAGGGTTGTATTAACAAAGGCTGTGCACAGCCATTCAGTACAAAATAAAAAACCAGTTCTCTGCCTCAAAGGAGGGAAGAGTGCAGAGGCTTAAAATGTTTATCCCCTGGAGTTCAACACTTTCAGAAATCCTATAAACTCTAAATTTACTGTTGGGGTAAACCCTCACAAACTGATTACATAATTTAAGGCAAAAAAACATTCAAAATAAACAGCTTTGAGAACCTGCAAACAGGAGACTGCCTCAGCCATAGTTCTGCTGGTTAACTGAAGCCGCCTCAGCCATTTCCATATTTACCATTGGGGCCTCCTGGACGCAACTGCATTGTGTTTTGTATACAAAACCAGAGATGTCTGTTTTAATGCTGTCAACCTTCCCCATTAATTCTATTATGTTTCTGTCAATATCCTCAATGCGTGATTCCAAACAGGATAGCCTGGAATGTATGTATTTATCCTCCAGAACGAGCTCATCGATTTTGTTTTCGGTATTGCAGACTGCTGCATAAGTTCTCGTCAGATAAACCTTAATTTCTGAGGTGAGTCGGCTCAGGGTGGCTATCGCCTGCCTGACGCCGTCCATTTTTCTACCAGCCAGGAGAGGGTCGCCTTCAAACAACACTATGGATTCCTGAGAGAGACAGAGATTTCGCAGAGCCGGTAGAGGGTCACCGTCAAAGAACACAGTAGAGTCCTGAGAAAGGCAGGAAGTTCTCAGAGCCGGGCAAGAGTCGCCATCTAAACGCACAGTGAGCTCCTGAGAGCAGAGGGTTCGCCGAGCCTGGCCGAGAGGTGAAGAAGACGGGCCATCCATCTTGGACATGAAATCACCCACTATCGCCTGGGTTGTTAAATGCTCAGGCGTGAGAACTGTACTCGCCACGGGGGAGGCACGTGGAGTGGCGCGAGAACTCCTGTACATACACCGACGGTGGGGGGGGTGGGCTATGAAAACAAATTCGCCACCAACGTTATGGCTATTAAGCCTAAGATTTGGCAAAATTATAAAATACCAACACCACATTACCATTATGGTATAAAATGATATCTTGAGGCTTTGTTTAGGATTACTTGCCCCATTTCTAACTTGACTCCATCATTGGCCAGAGTGTCCGCAATACCGTTATGGTCCCTTAGCACATGATAGTAAAGCGTGTCCCTTGGGAGAGCGAGACGCTTAACTCTTTTATGAATTCTCTTGTTTTTGTCGTTTCTGAGGGGGGTACCATTTCTCATAGCTTGAATAACATGCCTGGAGTCTCCGAAAATCTGAAGACGATTCATGTTAAGGTTGGCCGCTAATTCCAGTGAGTAGTACAAGGCAATCCATTCAGCTTGATTGTTGGTGCTGATGCCGAGTCCCCAAGAGAAGTCTACTAGTTTGTTTCCTCCAGGGTCAAAAATTACCCCCCCCGCACCTGCCGCCCCTGGGTTCCCCTTTGAAGCCCCATCAAAGAATATTGTGAATCTTGCTTGTTCCTTCCACCATGTCCCGAAGGATTCTTTATCTTTTCTTATTTCCCACGCAAGACAAACTGGAGGGGTTTTGGACTGAAGTGAACTCACTGAAATGAATCTCTGGCTCCATTGAAATTCATTCCAGCTTAAGACTTCCTTGGTACAAAGTACCACTCCCTTGGAGTTCAGTGACTCGGAGATGAGGGTTATTGCTTTATGTGCTAAGCTCACCTCTGATCTTTTTTTGTCTTCGAATATCCTTCTGTTTCTTTCCAGCCATATTTGCCAGCATGTATTCATGGGGACAAGCATCCAGATTCTTGAGAATGTAGGTTTATTTTTTATGCCTCCCTGGACTATGTAACTCCACTCCTCCAAAATCTGTTTCATCTGCCTAGGGAAAGAAAATGAAGACGTCAAGGGATCAAGGACTGCATTCCAAACCTGTCTAGCAAAGGGGCATTCCAGAAAAAGGTGTTGTGCATTCTCCTCCGCGTTTTGACAAAGTGGACATCTAGAGGGGCCTTCAATACCTCGTTGCTTGAGATTGTCGGCTGTTAGCTGCTTGTTGTGGGCAAGAATCCAGAAGAAATAGTTTACCTTTGGAATGCTATCTCTATTCCAAATTTTCTTCCACTTTGTTTGAGAGGGGTTGTTGTTCCTGGTGAGCATTGCATAGCCATCCTTGACTGTGTAGTTTCCTGTTTTCCCCCAACCTCTGGTGTCCTTGGATTTGACGCTAAGGGGAGATTTCCCGTTCAAAAGTTGTGTAAAGATTTTGTAACTTTCAAGTAAATGTCCTGGAGGATTCATGTATTTCCAGTCTTTCCATTTCCCTGTAGATGTCCAGGTGGCCATATCTGCCAGCTTCATTACCCCTTCATTTTGCAACCAGATTTTGATATTCTGTATTTCCTGAATCTCGCCTATGGGCTGTTCTCCATTTATGCTGTCAGTCCAAATATTAATTTTGGTTCCATTTCCTGGAACCCAATACATATTGTTTTTATGTCTGCTGAGGCGAGCATAAGCTTCCAAATGGCTGTGCCTGTGTTCCTCTTCATATTGTTTAAACATCTTTGTCTTGACCCTCTGGTGTATTTTTTCCTAATTGCCTCCTTCCACCACTCTTTTTGTCCTGATACCAATCTCCAAGCTATTTTGGCTCCAAGTGCTTGGCTCATAGTTGCTGGATCCCGAATGCCCAGGCCTCCTCTTTTCCTGTTCTCCTTGACGGTATTCCAGTTGACTAGATGGAACTTTTTGCTTTGAGATTTCCCTCCCTGCCAGAGGAATTTTTTGATTTCTAGACAAATATCATTCATAACAGTCTTGGGAGCCAGAAGAATGGCTCCTGTGTATATGGGAAGAGAAGAAATGACTACTTTAATCAAGGTCACTCTACCAGCCAGATTAAGCCATCGAGTTCCCCATGAGTTGATCTTATTCTTAATTTTTTCCAGTATCGGCTGCCAGGAAGCAGAGGTGGTTTTCTTGTGAGTGATAGGGATACCTAGGTACTTGAAAGATGTCCAGTCGAAGCAGGGCTTAAAGTCTAAAATGAGGGCTATAATTCTGAGTAGGAGGTTTCCACAGTTCCAACTATAAATATTGCATTTTTGGCTATTGGTTTTCCCCCCGGAGGCATGAAGAAAGAGATCGAGGGTTGACTTAAATCTGTGGGAAATGATAGATGAAGCGCTTCCCAAAAATATGGTGTCATCAGCAAACTGCGCGTGATTGATGGGGGGGACGTTTTGAGATATTACAATGCCTGGGAGGGATCCATTCAGTTGCTGAATATTAGGTTTTCTGCTCAGGGAGTCCGCCATGATGACAAAAAGGCTAGGGGAGAGGGGGCATCCTTGCCTTAACCCCCTAGACAGGCGGAAGAAGGGAGAGGGTCTACCGTTTATAAGTGGGGCGATCCAAGGAGACCCTATACAGGCTTTGATCCAACCTATAAAGTCCTCCCCAAACCCAAATTTTGCCATTACAGTGAAAAGAAATTCATGCCTTACTCTATCAAAAGCATTTGCCATGTCCAATTTAATAGCCATACCTGAGTCATTTCTTTGGATACTTGAATGTATTGCCTCTTGAACAAGTAGGATATTGTCGTAGATTTGTCGTTCCGCCATGAATCCGCCTTGGTTTGGAGATATGATTCTGGGTAGAAGCCTTTTAATTCTGCTGGCTATTATTTTGGTTAGAATTTTATAGGAGGAGTTGCAGAGTGAGATGGGGCGAAATCGTCCTATGGAAAGGGGGTGCTTCTCCTTGGGGATGAGGGCTATGAAGGAGGAATTTGTGGCCCCTCCAATTCTTACTCTGCCCCTAGTCCAATTGAGCATTCTGATCAGGTCTTTTTTGAGCCAATGCCAGAATTTCCTGTAGAATTGAATGGGGAATCCATCCGGGCCTGGTGCCTTCTCAGGGTGCAATGACCAAACTGCTTTTTTCACTTCCTCTTCTGTGATCTGTGCCATTAATCTCTTATTGTCAGGCTCTGTGATAAGCGCAGGGACTTCCATACTCATTTGATCTAAGTCCTCTTTAGAGACTGCCTCGTTTTCATTGTATAGGCTTTCGAAGTGAGCTTTAGCTTCTTGGAGAATGTTGTCCTGTCCTTCAATCTTGTGGCCATCCTCTCTTGTGAGACTCAGTATATTTTTTTTCCTGTATCTCTCCTTGCATTGAGCATGAAAGAATTTGGTGTTCCTATCTCCTGCCTTTAACCAGAGGCATCGTGATCTAAGCCTCCATTCTTCTTCTTCTTTTCTGGCTATGTTCTGAATTGCCTCATCGAGGATCTTTTCTTCTCTAAACATTTCCCCTGTGACTGTATTCTGCTCCATTTTAAATTGGTGACGTTCCATTTCCTTTTGCAACTTATCCAATTCTTCTCCAGGTTTTAGACTATTTTGCTTTGCCCAATTTTTTAACGCTCTTTTGATCAGCTTTAATTTAGTCTCCCATATGTAGCCAGGGGATCCCGGAATGAATTGCTTCCAAATTGAGACAACTTCATCCATGCAATTTTGGTTCTCCATCCAAGTAGGATTGAGCCTGAAGGGTAGAGGACCGAGGTTACCTGGGGAGGAGAAGAAGAGTGAGATGGGCCTGTGATCGGAGGTGGCTGAGGCTAAAATTTTTGATTCAGGGATTTTGGGGTTTAGAAGGAAGGACGAACTGATTAGGAAGCGGTCCAAGCGAGCAGCAATGTGATTTGGTCCAATCCTCTTGTTGTTCCAAGTGTAGACTCCATGTTTTGGCTTAATATCTATTAAGTTCCAATCCGAAAGCAGGTCTTCCAACCTTTCTCCAAAAGGGTCTCTAATTTTTGAACCACCTTTTTTCTCCAGCGCAGAGATAGTGACATTGAAGTCTCCAGCAAGAACGCAAGGGGTATTTGCCAGGATGGGCCGCAGATCTATTAACTGTTTCCAAAATTGTTCCTTTTGGCCATACATGGTCGGCCCATAAATATTCCCTATCCAGAACCTGTCATTACTTGAAATATCTTCTAACTCAGTGAAGATCCAGTGTCGATTTGTCTCAACTGAAAGACATTTGTACTTACCTTCATCCCATATGGGATATGAGTCCTCCAGATGCTCCTATTGTGTTGACTGCAATTCCTTTTCCTTTGGGCCATACTTTCTTCATGATGCTGATGCAGTCTCCCTCTTGCATTTTAGTCTCCTGGATTGTGAGGATTGAGATGTTCTCCATTTTTTTTATTCTTTTTATTGCTTCTGCTTTTTGCTTCCCGCCTAATCCTCTACAATTCCAAGAGACTATTTTCATTATTTCTTGATTTGAAGAGGACTTGCTCTGTCCTTTCTTTCTTCCTGGACCTGTTTTCCACTAGGTATTATTCTGACGTGCTGGTCCAAACTGGTTTGCTTGCCTGCCGCCCTTTCTCTGGCTGCTTCCTGTTCTCTGATAGTTTTGTTTAATCTTCTTCCTCTTTTGGCTATGGGTTCTTGTTCGTCTTCTTTGCTCTCCGAAGTTTCTTCTTGAAATAATTTTGCTTTGGCTCTTGTTACTGATCCTCCTGAGATTAATGAGGGCTCTATTCCTTCCACTGCTTGCTGGGGGGAGGGTGGGTTTTGGTTCTTATCCTCAACATCAATTTGATCCTGTTCTCCCTGATGTTCTTCGGGTTGCTTTTCCTGCTCCTGTTCTTCTTCATTTTCCTCACTACTTAGAACCTGAAATTTGTTGGGATGCTCTTTGGTTTTTGGAGGGGGTTTATTTACTGCACTTGTGTTATTCCTGTTCCCCTTTTTCTTTGAGACTTCATTCCATTCTCCTCCTTGAGTCTCTTCCACTTCTGGGATTTTTCTTTTGGGGCATAGCCTTGCGAAATGCCCGTACTCGTGGCAGACCTTGCATTTGAAGGGGATCTGCTCATAATCCACTGTTTGCTTGTGACTCCATCCTTCCATGGCTAGGTCTATGGCTTTTGGGAGGCCCTTTTCCAGGTCTACTTCAACACATATTCTTGCACACGAGAACATAGGGGGTTTTGGCTCTGATTTGTCAATGTATTTCCCCAGCGAGTTGCCTATGGCTCGTAGATCTTCGTCGTTCCAACAGTGGAGAGGAAGATGCGGCAGTTTTACCCAGACGGGGACGACCCTTGGGATGTCTTTTTCTGGGTCAAAGGAAAGATCCCATTTATTTAGATACATTCCCCTTGGCCCCATGAAATATGGCCCATTCCTGAAGATTAAGTCTCGGTCCTCCTTTTTCTCAAAATAAAAGACAAAAAACCCCTTCCCACAGAATATTTGCTGTACCTTGCCTTGAATTAGAGGTCGCCAATTTTTGCTGAGCCAAGATTCAATCGATTTGGGGGAGGGCCAAAGCCCCGTGAAGTGTCCTACCAATCCTTTTTCTGCTAGCGCAATGGCTTTGCATTTCGAGGCGGTTGAGGTGAGCTTTACTTATGGAACCTCTGTTCTTTTGACGAACTTGGAATCAGATTGAGCTGGGGCTTTCGACGAGGCAGGCAGTGAAGCTACCAATTCCTTGAACATGTCCGCGATGTGAGGACGGCCAGCCTCTAGGCCGTCGCGACCAGGGTCTGGCGGCAGCTCCATTCGAGCAGGCGAACCCTAGCTGTGAAATCACTCAGCAACCCTAGCGGCTTCTCCAGCGATATAAAAATTTCTCTTCATCATGCATACATTCAACAAAATCAGAACCATCAATACCAACACATGGGATTTAATTAAATCTTCGTTGGTCTAATTAAAGACAACCTCTATTGGATTCCAGGAAATGGAAAGAGAATAAAAATATGGATTGATAACATTATGTGCTATCCTCCACTGGACTCCATCCCAGAATTAGCTGGTATTCGTGAATGGATGCTTAATGATGGTTATCATAAACTGAAAGACATCTCAACCTGGGAGAACTCTGGGGCATGGAAAGGATGGAATTAGCTGGCTCTCCCAGATCCTGTTAAGCAGGAGTACTCTTCTCTTCTCATGTTTCTGAATGGAAAATCTCATCTTAACCTCCGGATCAAAGACAATAGAGGATGGGGTAGAGCTAGTTTCTACAAGGTCAAGGATACGATACTCTAGATAATATCAATGGGAACCCCTCTTCAAAGATGTGGATAAAGGTATGGAACTCTGACTGCATCCCAAAAATCAATTATTTCTTTTGGTTATTATCTCACAACAAACTTAGTTACTGCCGACAATTTGATTAAGAGAGGAATAGAAGGTCCCTCTCGTTGAATTTTATGCAAGGGATCCTTCGAAAATGCTCAACACCTCTTCCTAAAATGCGATTTTTCTATTCAGGTATGGGGTAAATTTATGGGGAACTTATGGGGGAACTTGGTAATTCCTGGGCAAGTTAATGAAATGATAGAAAAATGGAGGAATCATATCCTGGGCTCATTAGAAAAGAAACCCACAATATAAAGAATATGGAAAATGATCCCCATGAACATATGCTGGCGGGTTTGTATTGAAAGGAACAAAATTATATTTGAGGATAAGAAATTTGACTACAATAGATTTGCTTACAGAGCGACAAATATGATTGTTGAAGGTATAACAATCAAAGGTATCTCTCTCCGTAGCTCTGATACTTTATCCTGTAAAGAATTCAATTGGTGTCAATATTTTTTGAAAGTGAGCTCACTTCAGTCCAAAATCAGGAAGGATCTTTCTGAATGGGAAATAAGAAAAGATAGTTCAGAATTTAAACCATGGTGGGATACACGACAAATACATACTCTTTTCTTTGACAGGGATTCCAAAGGAAACCCACGGGAGGCAGGTGCAGGTGGGATTATCTTTGATCTTGGAAGAAAAAAAGTCACCACTTTTGCGTGGGGGATAGGAAAGAAAACCAACAATGAAGCAAAATGTTTAGCCCTCCTGCATGCCATGGAAATTGTCTCAACCCTCAACATCAACAACCTTAAGGTTTTTGGATACTCCAGACACGTCATTCAAAAAATGAGGTCAGGGGTCCTTAAAGGTGCTCCTCTATTTAAAATAATTTACAAACGAATTGCTCAAATAAGCAATCTCCCTGAGGTGTCATATTTCCATGTCCTAAGGGAAAAAAAAAGCAAGTGGATGTGTTATCCAACATAGGTGTCAATATTTCTCCTGGAATCGTGAAGTATAGTGATGGTAGAAAAAATTTAAGAGCATCCCTTAGGCCCTTTGGTCAAGCGGGGCGAATGAGAGGGTTAATGGTTAGTTTGAGAATTTATATCCCTAATCCATCCTCAACTGGGACGCGTGGTTCATCACATGGACCAACCCCTGCTTGTATTATCGATGGAAGTGAACACACTCGAGCATTAAATGCATCTCCTGAAGTCTTTATCCCCTGCGGTCTCAGCACAAGCATTATGACGAGTCTCCTAAGTGACCCTGTGAGCGGTGTTAGCTCCTCCCTACGGAGCATTTGCCTCTATGGTTCCAAGAAAACTTCGAGCGCCTCTCCTTCTTATCTCATGAGTATTTTTTGGCTCACTTACATAGTCTGGTGCATAGGTTTAGTGCCCATTCTAATACCATGCTCCATTTGATTGGGTTTCTAGAATATACAACCCGTTCACAGCCCTTTGCACAAGGTTCAATGGTTGGCTTAGCAGACATGATGGCTTTCTGAAAATCCAACGTAGAGGACTTCAAACAAAACCTATGCAAGGTGTATGAGGCGGTTTGTTTGGGAATTAAATCCCACGGAGATCCGCTGATGACATGAGATACATTTCACAGTAGCTTTCTTGCCAGGATTCACGCATCGATGACCTGGAACAAATTTTGTTAGCGCTAATGGGGTATGTGGATGTGATTAAGGAGGAATTCATGAAGATGGTCGGGATGTCACAATGCATCCACTGTCAAGAATCCCCCTTTATGGATATGAAGCCTATGGAGGAAGCGTCCATCCAGCATCCATTGTATGGGAAGCAAGGATCTGAGAACTAGATGGGTTGGTTCACTTATATACAAGTCTGAGTGTTTTTTTGTATTTTGTTAAACTTTGATTTTGTAAGGGTTATCCCTCCTCTGCAATGATGAACACTAGGCAGTAGTTTAGGAACTATTACAAAGCCAAGATGGCCCTTATTTTTATCTCAAATGTGAAGAATCTCTCTGATTTTAGGATCTCTCTTTTTTTGTAATGAATGGTTGTGCACAACCTTTTATAATGTCAATCATTCTCCCTGTTCATGTTAAGAAAAGATCTATTTTAAGCTTGTTGCGCTTTTAATCTGGATTGTTGACAACACAAACTCACATGGGACCTTTTTTTGCCATTCAACATCGCGGACGGCTACGATTTACTTTGCATCTATTGCCAGACTAAAGCTAAGATAGGCGTAGACTTACTTTTTTCGATGGAGATTTAAGTCGGCGATGAGTTCTATCCAGAAATCTTACTTTTCCGGTGAAGATTTGATATCCCGTGAATGATGTGGATCTTCTTTAACATATCGATCAAGCTGTTGGCATGCTAACTCTCTTATATGCTTTAATTTTCTATCTAGCTATTGCTAATGATTGAGATCTATTTTCTGCTTGTTGCGCTTTTAATATGGATCGTTGACGACACAAACTCATACGAGACTTGATTTTTTCCATTCAAGATCGTAGGCAGCTACAATTTACTTTGCATATATTGCCAGACTCAAGCTAACCCAAGTGTTACATCACAATCCATGCTTCTCATTTTAACTGTTTTAGAAATATTAGCAAATTGCATGTTTAGTCTATAAATATGGAAGTAAAATATAGTTTTTTAGATTGTTTTATTGTTTAATGTATAGAGAACCTTGCAAGTATAATTTTTTTATGGTATCTTTGTTTCAGGAGAAAAACATTCGAGTATTTTCAAAATGTAATTTTACTTTCCTCTCCACACGTAGTTTATTGATCTTATCTTTCTTATGTTGTTGTATGAATTTCTACAAACTTAACGTCTCATCAAACATGAAAGGACTAATTAAACTTGGTATAATGCATTCATGACCAATCAAGATTGCTATGCCCCCTATCATTCAACACAAATTTAGTTGTGTCATGCAACGACACATGACTACAATAAACGACCAGCTTATAGGGCCATGCTAAAAAAATTCCAGAATCAAATTTTCGTGGCTACTACAACTGATCATCTATTTCCACGTTGTGATGTGAACTTTGATACCTCTTCTCAGGCCAGAAGTTTGAACAATTTTATTGGCCGAACTGCCCATATTGAATTTCTCGAAACCTGTACATATGCAATATTTTTAATTTGGTTTTTTCCTGATTGAAGTTGGATGTTATTAATGTCCACAAACTACCAAATTAGGTGTATGGGACTCAAAAGTACATCAAGTGACTGACAATTGAAAAATTTATTGGTATCTTCTTATCAGCATTCAACCAACCATCTACATAGCTAACTAATATGAGGTATTAATGGTATCTTATATGACTAAATCATTTTATTTGTAGTATGTAATCAAGATTGGATAACTTGTATTTCCATAATCATTTTATTTGTAGTATGTAATCAGGATTGGATACCTTGTATTTTCAGTCTTCATGTGGCTGTGAATTAGACGATTCTAAAATTTCTTTCCCAATTTAATTTGGGTTCAAGGAAAGGAAAATGGCAGATTGTATACGTACCTCTTGTGTATAACTATCGCCGAGAAATTTCAGCGCAAAAGAATAGAAGACATAGCATATATAAGAGCAGAGAGGAAGAACAGGAAAGGGAAGAGTAGGCAGAGCAACCGAGACTGGATATCTGTAATAATTTTTTGACTTTGAATTTTGGTTGATAAATTGTAAACCTTGCTTGAGACTGAGACCAGGGGGGATTTTTAAGTTTTATGTAAATCAAGAGTTCCTCTCAAACTCTGTAATTGCCATGTAATCTGCCATTTTCTGAGCAAATTTTAATAGCTGAATGAGAAATCTTAATGGTATTTTTTGTGTTTGGAAAACTGTTTGAAATTGTTTCTTAAAAGAGGTTGTGCACTCTGTGTTGTTGCAGTCTTGCAGTGTGTTTTCTTTGTTGTAGAACCTTGCATGGTTGCACCACAAAGTCACTTCTAAACTCACACTGAAATAGACAAAAAAATCAGAGCCCCAAAATTTCACTTTAAATTTTGAATTAGAGGTGACATTTAATTCTCTCCATGTCACCATTGCAAAAATTAATGGTGATGTTTAATTTTGTGACCGTCGCCATTGAGAAATTCAATGGTGACATTTAATTATGTGCACACCACCATTAATGAAACTTCAGTGACTATCCTTGAAGGTTCGTAAGAATTTTTTTTAAAATTTGAATGGAAATGGTGATGGTCCTTTACCGCGCATCGCTAAATGAGGTTACAATGATGGTCATTGTTGTAATAATGATTTATTGGTGACAAACATAGCACGTCTCCATATCTCCTCTACTGGTTACGCTTCCTTTGATGACATTCAGTTTTTAGTGATGGGGTCCATTTTAACCGTCACCAATTAGGTTATGGTGATAGTCATTAAAGTTGTGTTATCGTAGTCCTTTGGAATTGGTGACGGTCTCCTTCCATCACGATTTATGCTTATCGGTGACGGGTACAGCGCGTCTCCATATATCCTCACTTTTGGCTGCGTTGCATTTGGTGATGTTTGGTTTTTTGGTGACTAGGCCATTTTAACCATCACCAATACGGTTATGGTGACGATCTTTAAAACTATGTCACTATTGTCCTTTGGAATTGGTGACTGTCTCAGACCATCGCGATTGATATTTATTGGTGATGGACATAGTGTGTCTCCATATCTCTTCACATTTGGCTATGCTACCTTTGGTGACGTTTGGCTTTTGGTGACGGGAGCCATTTTTACCGTCAACAATGAGTTTATGGTGATGGTCATTAAAACTATGTCGTTATTGTCCTTTGAAATTGGCAACAAAATTAGCGCGTCTCCATATCTCCTTTCACTTTTGGTTATGCTGCCTTTGGTGGCGTTTTGGTTTTGGTGACGAAGGCCCTTTTGACCATCACGAATGAGGTTATGGTGACAGTTTTCACCCGTCACCGTAGGCCTTTTTTCTTGTAGTGTACCCAAGTGTACTTCCTTACTGATCTTTATTTCTATTGTAAGAAGGAAGCTGAGAAATCAAGTCATGAATTTAATGGAGCATGGGATGAACCTAGAAATTCGTATGGCTAAGTATGGGCTCCATTTTTGGTACCCATAAGTCTATTTCTCTCATGGGAATATGTTTCCCTTCATCCCGATTCTATTGTTTTGCAACTAGACTCCAATTTTTCAGCAAGACATGCATTCATAACAAGAAAAAGAACATAAATCATAACCAGAGAAAGAGCCTTGTTTTAGAGTGTCAAAATGCCTAGAAATTTGTGTGGGTTATGAAATCCAGTGGGGGATCCGTAGACCCGAATCCTGGGGAAAATTTGAGAGTGTCAGAAGCCCAAAAATCCATGGGAGAACCCATATTTGGGATCATGGAATTTGAATTTCCTAGCTGCAAATTGGTGTGGCCAAAAAGCAAGGAATCCAAGGGACACGTGAAGCATGAGAAGGATCAGAGGTTGGAATTGCTTGATAAACCCAGTGAAGGAAATAAATATCTGAAAGTCTAGCAACTTGTACCTTTCTATGCCTACCCTGAATAGCACTGGAGGGAAGGGGAACCTGAGGGACTGTGTAGCAGAGAAGTGGAGCTTCCTTGTGTTGGGTGTGGTAGGTATTGTGGGTGCCAAGGATGGTTGAGACCAATTGAGATGCTTGTAGATCTGTGTTGAGCTCACTGGTTTAGCATTCACCTCCCTTGTCTCTCTGTATGCTTGATAAACATATTTGTGGCCTGGATTATCATGAGAGTATGTTTTATGGCTTTGAGTGAGCTTGTGTAGTTCCTCCTTAGTGAATACATAACCCAGCTCGGGGGTGGCCTCTCAGCAGAGAGATAAAGTGTTGGACAAAGTGCCTACAGTTGGGTGGAACATTTCTCTTCCATAGCCAGTTGCTTGGACAACTTCAATTAAAAGATACGTGTTTACTTATTAATTTACTGTCATGTTTAGTGTGTATGAATTATTATTATTATCACTATGCCTATGATGAGTGTTTGTGGAATGAATTTATTTTCTGCCATGTATTTTATTATGCATATGTAGACACATTTAAATGCTTATGAATTCCATAATATGGTCCCCATAGATCATTCTTGTTCTCTTCCTTGGTCGTATTGATGGGTGGGGATGTGAGAGTACCAAACATATATGCCCCTAATTCCATCCAAGATAATTTGGAATGTCCTTAAATGATGTAGGTTAAGTTGGAAAAAAATATGGATAATGGGAGGGAATTTTAATGTGACATTCAATGTGTGGAAAAAAATGAAGAAGGAGAATAATTCATTTGGTTGGGAAATCCTTTAAAACATATTGAAAATTTTAAGTAATTGGAGTTTATACTAAAAAATGGATATTTACAAGGAATAATAGAAAAGGAGGAGATCATTTAACATCATAAATGCTTAATTGTTTTACTAAGGTGTTGTTTGAAGACCTTGTAGAAGTAGAATCCTTTACCTTTTAAAGTATTAGGCTCCAATCATTGGCCAGTTGTGCCAAACATCCACATAAATGGAAATTCATGAAAAACTCCCATTAGATTTAAGAAGATCTGGACCACTCACTCAAATTCAAATGTAAATATATAAATTTGGTATCATTCTTATGGTACTACTAGGAAAATGAAGATACGAGGTTCAACAAAAACTTAAAAAACAAGAGATGGGATTAAAAGAGAGAAATAATGTAACCTTTGGGGATGTTAAAAAAAAGGTTATAGATGAGGAGATGACTCGAGATCAAGAAGAGATTCAACACTAGTTTAAATGAATGTCTCAATCATTAAGAATACTTTACTCTTATGCAAATATAGGACCAAGAGTTAAATGAATAAATGTTTTGGAAACACAAATAAAGACTCATACTAAATTCTTCCACCAAACTACGATAAGAAGTCATGTAAGAATATAATTCATTGTATGCAAAACTACCAAGGGGGCATATTGGACACAAACATGAAATAGAGGTTGAATTTAGTCTCAAAGGTTAGCTGAAGTAGTCATTATCCAGATATGATATCTCTCCCCCAAAGTTGGGGAGGTCATGAATTCAACTCCCTTGATACCATCATGGGTAGACTCAGTAATTAGGGTCGAATATTTACTGTATTTAGCATCCAAGGATCATGGGGAACTACTAAGGTTTTTTCATAAGTTTTTCCTTGGAAAAGAAAAAAAGAGGTTGAACTTCTCAATTATTACAATCATCTCATGTTAGAGACTCCAATGGACATATTTGAAGCAACATAACAATATGCTCAGATATCCTCGAAAAAGTAACCAAAGACTATAACAAAATCTTATGCCAAAAAGTATCAAAGAATGAGACATTTCAATTAGTTACATGCCAAGAAAAGGGTCAAGTTAATATTATGTATAACCCCTAATAACCCTTATGGACCATGTGTCATTCAAACATATAACGCCTATGGAATATAATAAGCACAATAACTCTTATAACCCTTATGATCTCTATGTTAATAGACCCTATGGTCCCCATGCTAATAACTCTTATAAACACTATAAACCCCACGACCTTTATAAAAATAAAATGTATAAATCTTATAAGTTACCCCTTTGACCCTAACAATAATAAACCTCGTGATGCTTGTGCTAATAACTCATATGGTCCACAA
This sequence comes from Larix kaempferi, assembly GCA_027924585.1. Lineage (NCBI taxonomy): Eukaryota > Viridiplantae > Streptophyta > Pinopsida > Pinales > Pinaceae > Larix > Larix kaempferi. The sequence continues at coordinate 2,816,605 of BSBM01000238.1, read as the reverse complement.
GTTAGTAAAAAACTAATAACCACTTTGAGTCATCTAGTAATTGTGCTATAAATTTCTATAGCATTATTAAACTATATGGTCCTTGTGTTTTTAACCCCTGTAAGCCTTATGATCCCTATGCTAATAACCCTCGTGGTCCCATGTTAATGACCCATATGTATTATGGTCCCCAAGTTGATAATTCATACAAACCTTACAATCCCTATGGTCCTTGTGCTAATAATCCCTGTAACCTCTATGGTCACCCTATTATTAACCCATATGATCCTTGTGGTAATAATATTTATAATCTATACAACCCCTATGATCCTTATGTTATTAAACCTTGCACTCCCTTTGCTAATAACCCCCGTAAACCCATTAGTCCCAATGCTTATAACCCTTATGGTTCGTATGTTAATAATGCATATAAACCCTAATGGTTCGTATGTTAATAATGCATATAAACCCTAATGGTCTTCATTTCAATAAACCCTATAATTGTGATCATGTGCTAATAACCTTTATAACTCCTATAACCTTTATAATAATCATGTTAATAACCCATATGGTCTCTATGCTAATCACCCATATAACCACCATAATTCATTGTGTTGGTCCTGATACTAGTAACCCTTATCCTAATGGTACTCACACTCATAATCCATATAAACACTATAAACATGTGGTCCTTATGCCAATAACCCTTATAAATACCATAAACATATGAAACCCATGTTTATAAACCCTATTGTCCCAATGATAGTGATCCCTACGATCTAAATCTTAAAAATATTATATCTCGTGTAATATGGTGCTTTTGTTGATAAGCTCTATGGTCCTTGATAACCCTTATAACTCCTATAAGTCACATTTCCTCATGTTAATAAGCCTTATAGCCTATATGGTATCTATCATAATGACCTATCTCCACCCCATCCTAATTAATAATCCATATAACCTTTATAATCCATATGGTCCCCATGCTAATAACTCATATGGTTATTGTGCTAATAATCCCTATAACCCAATGGCCCCCATACTATCAAACCCAATGCTCACCATGTCAATATTTCATAAACCCCTAATAACCCTTATGGTCTTCGTGCTAATAAAACATATAGCCCGTGCTACATGCGAATAACCCTTGAATTTATATGGTTACTATGTTAATAACATGTATGTCCCTTGTTCTAATAACCAATATAACTCTTTTATTGATCATCATTCTAATAACACATATAAACCTCATTATGCATGCGTTAATAACCCTTATAACCCATATGGCCCTTATGGTGTTGTGTTAATAAACTCAATGGCCCTTGAGCTAATAAACCCCATGGTTTTTGTGTTAATAAATGTTATAACCCTTGCAAACCCTATGTTACTCGTGCTAATAACCTTCTATAATACTCATAGGTTGTCATGTCCCTTTCCGAATGACCACCATGGGGGATGACTTATTAGCCTATCCAATCCTTGTAGGCTATAGTCCACAGAATAGGAGATTAATTAATTATTTAGTGTCACTCGAGTCCAAAAGCATTTTATAAAGTGACATTTAATAATTATTTCTTGGAGCGACTTTATAAAAGTGACTTAAGTTAAAAGTGGTGCAAAATGGTAAAAGTGGGCCTAAAAGGGTCAACATGAGAATAAAAGCCACTTTATCACTAAGTTAAAAGTGGCGTAAAATGGTAAAAGTGGGCCTAAAAGGGTCAACATGAGAATAAAAGCCACTTTATCACTAAAAGGTCAATTCTAATTTATAAAGTGAGAAATTAAGAGAAAGGGAAGTTCAAGAGTCACAAGAGTGAAAAGAGAGTTATAAAAAGTGAGAGAGCCCACTCTCTCATTCATTCTTGTCATTTTCATTTTAGAAGTTTGAAGCTCTTGAGCTTAGCTTCTCTTGGATGAAACCCTAGGAGGAGGTGAATAGTTTTGGTAGTATAAAAAATATACCCTAGATATCAAATGAGGAGGAATAAACCAGATTTCTCAACTATGTTTCATTGTCGTAGTCTCAATTACTTCATCATCTCATACCTGGATCTTATATGCAATTTGAAAGTAGATTCAATGGTCAATGCGAGGGTACACTTGAGGAGAAAGGAAGCAGTTATTGTAGAGGGCATATTTGTTGACCACATTGTGAAGATGAAGGGTGCACCCATTAGAGGAAGAGGATGCATTTGTGAAGTAAGTGTTAAACAACACATCATGAAAAATATATGAAGATAAAGAAAGACATGAAGACGAACAATGGCAGAAAAGGCATATTATTAATGAACAATTAAGCTATCTTCGATATGTACATAGATGTACGTATATATTACAAAAACACCATAACTATCATGTAACCAAATAAAAATTAGGTAAACTAACGAACTATGATTAGAATCTTTAACATCCCCCCTTAATCATAAGTTTGTTAGTGCCTGAAAAACTGCCACTACTTGACAATCAACAAAGTTTCAAGCAAATTCAGAGAGTAGAAAACTCAACAAGGTCATCTACAAATGGCTCGAAATCTCTCTGAAACAAAATCTAGTAGAAGATGAAGACTTCTACTAAGTTGCATGGTTTCAAGCTGACCATAAACTATCCAAGCAGAGAAACGACTGTATATGTTCTCTAAAAATGTAAACAAGCAGAAATTCATGTATTCTGCTTAATTGGTGGTTTTAGGATGACCACAAACCATGACAACAATAATGAGGTGGTTTTAGGATGACCACTAACCATGTCAACAACAACGGGGTGGTTTTAGGTTTACCATAAACCATATCAGCAACAAGGCTGCATACTTGTTTCCCATTTGTTCACAAGCTCACAACAAAAACTTGGAACCTGACTTCAATATGTAGATGTTATTCCCCCCTATCAAGGACAAGTTCTTTCGACGGCATTAACTTCATTTGTGTCTGAACATAAACAAGTTCAGAATGATTACTTGGTCTTCTAATCACAAACTGTTGAAATTTCTTAACAGAAACAGGTTCAGGATGGATTTTCTTTTGCTGCATGTCTTCTTCCACCCTTTTACAATAATCCAAATCAATAATACTCATGAAAGGAACACTAGTAAGTACCAAAATACGTAATCTTGCAAAATCACAAATTGTAAGTCATAAAATTATGAATAGACACTAGTCTTGAATGCAAGAGATGAATTGTTTTTTTTTAAAGTTGAATGCTTTATCTTCGTATACTTTAAATGCTGGAAACTTTGCATTGATTTCTCTTGATGGAACGGGCTGCTACAATGGTGACACCTCCTTACATCAACAACAATGACCCCCTCGATAGAGATAGAGTGTTTTCCCTTTCATAGGGTAAACATCACAAAGTTTCTGTATTCATATAATTTTCTTCTCTTTTACTTTTTGAAAGTAGAGACAAATTTACATAACTCCCTTATCATAAAATATATCAGGACCCTTAAATCTTAAAAGTGGCTTTCTTAAAATACTACCAACCATTCATATTAAATTATTGATGCTTTAATCGAAAATTCATATTTTACTATAAACCTTTTTTAAAGGGTCTTACTTGTTCTTTATTAAAAAGAACAAGTTTGCACACCTCCTAAGCTGCATTCTCAAAACTTTTGACTTCTTAGTCTTGGATTGTTCTCCTTATGTGGACAAGATTAACTCACAGTTTCCTCTTCTCGGTTGGCTGCTGCAATCTGCACGACTGGAGTAGATTCTTCGGCTAGAGATGTATTCATGTGCTATGTATTTTTTTCTCAAGGTGATTGTCCGTGAAGGGATAGGATTTGGCTCCAAGCATCAATACATCACCGTTGCCAACTTCTTACAAATTTTCCATCTGGACCAAGCACAATCAATTTTGGATTGTATTTCACTGGGAAAATTCATTTCATCTCGTCAGTTTTTGCTTCTTCAAATGGGAGACATGGCCATGGCATGGGGCATGAGCTTTCGTCTTCAAATACATTAATAAAATAATCACCCTTACCTTCGATGAAAACTATCTCAAACGGTTCTCCTCTTTCTTTAAACCCCTTTCTTTTGAATTTAATATGAAACGTTTTAATGAAATAACCCTTTTTTAATGACAATAACCATAAAAATTCTTCAACTCAACACCTTTTGAATTATGTCTTCATATCATAAAATAATGATTCAGTTACTTAACAAAAAGAATACCTTAATGTGAATAATTACATGCATTTTCTGACTTCAAATCCTTATACGCAAATTACCAGCAATTTCTCTATGCGTCTCATGGCTCATTGTGCTCTGGCTGAATTTTCCCTTCTCCATGTTGGTTAGTGTGTTGATTCTTCACAAGTTTCCTCGCAGCATCGACTCCTTCATTAAACTGCAGCGGACTTATTCACACCAAATTATTCTTACAAATGGCTTTGGTGATCTCTTATATGTAGTCACTCTCTCGTGCTCTGATAACTAGGGTAGGATCTTTATACAGGAAATATCCACACTCATCCATCTTTACAATCATGACCCTTAAAATCAATTCTCAATTCTTCTGGCCTCATGGATATTCATGTCGCTCTGATACCACTGTTAGACAACACATCATGAAAAATATATGAAGATAAAGAAAGACATGAAGACGAACAATGGCAGAAAAGAGATATTATTAATGAGCAATTAAGCTATCTTCGATATGTACACAGATGTACATATATATTACAAAAACACCATAACTATCATGTAACCGAATAATAGTTAGGTAAACTAACGAACTGTGATTAGAGTCTTTAACAGTAAGATCAACTACTAGTTGTGAAGGGCGCACTCCATTGCTTTAGCAGAGAAGAGAGTTGGGGTTTCAAGCCTTCTTTGGTTGGGAACATCAAGCCGACTATTGAAATGAGAATGACTGCCATGCACATGATCTGTGTGAAACCTCAGTCACATATTATTCTCAATGTTGGTCCTAGTTTATTCTACTGATTATTCAGAGCATGAGAGATGTGTAATAACTAGATCTCCCACCCTTGAAGACCAGGAGCATAACCATCATCATTTCCAATCCAAATCGTGGTCATCTATAGGCAACTACAACAGAAAAAACCTGACAGTGAGGATTCCATAGAAGATATTGACTCATCTTGCAAAGGGCCAGACCTCTCATCTCATCTCCAGGTTTGCTAGTATTCATGAGTCTGATTTATATGATTAGTAGAGACAGTTGATACACAAATTTGAATATTGCATCCAAATAAATGTCATTGTTGTTGTAAAAATCAGTCAGACTTTGATTTGATTAAGAAGAGGACCCTAGTAGTTATATTCTTGGTTTCCTTACAAATAAATATATGTATTTTCAAGTACACATTGTTCTTGTGTCATGAGTATTGGTTAAGGTGTGAAAAGAGATATTAAATAGTTCCTCGAATCAAGTAACAAAAACTCAACCATATGAACAACTAAACTCTTGTGAGATTAAGATTATGTCTAAGCGTTCAAAGAAACTCCAAAATTAGATTTCATCTATAGCTAGCCAAACTCACAACAATAGTAAGTTAAATAAGACCTTGCTTGCACCATTAAGATAAAACATTTTTTATGAGGTGTTTAACAAAATATAAATCTCGGATCTGCCTATACAATGAATTCCTAAATAGACAACCCAAACAATAAGCTACAATGGTCAATAGCCAAAGTGTTTGAAGAAAGTTAGTAACCATGTTACAAGGCAGTGAAGGAAACAATTTTAGCTCAATTTGGGTTAGGGACTTTATAGTGGTATCAGAGCCTTGATTCTTCCAACCTATGTGTGCATGTCATTATATGAATCCAGAGAATATTGAACCAATCACTTATAGGATAAGGAAGAGGGGAGAGCCTACTGGAAATTTTCTATCAGAGTTCAAGGAAGGTCAAGTTGAGTCTGAGGAAGATGAGTGGTTGAAATAAGAAGACCAGCTAGAGACTGAGGGAGAAGAAGGAATGGGGGAAAAAATTGAGCTACTTGGGGGCAGCATGAATGAACTGTTAGGTGGTAGCAGAAGTGACCCCAATAGAGAGGAACGTCGTACTGATAGCACCATGCATATATTGAATGATTGTTAGCCACATGAATCAACTACTCATGAACAATCAAGACAATCATCATGAAGGAAATAACAATAATACCAGGGAAACCAATGGACGAAATGGGAACCATGCCGAGGGAAGCAACACCAATATTCCCATTCGACCAAACACATTAGCACCCATTGAAATGATACCCCAGCCCCTCTTTCCCCAATTCATAGATGAGCATCCCGTTGGCTAAACAGGGCATCCAGTGCCAGGTGACAATTTTACTGACTACTTGAAGGAGTACCGAGACTTGGGTGATGACACTAGTACATTTGGGAGGATTTTTGGAATGAAATATTTCCACGTTTCGAACATTCGTGGAAAAATACAATGAAATTTAAGATGTCTTTTCATTTTATTTTTTATCATGGCGGAAAAACCGTGGCAATATCAACATTTTTTACTTTTCGACGAACGTTCATCTCTATATTGATGACCTATGGCTATCTTTGCACACCCACCAAACCAATGCTAGTTTCCAAGTATGGATCTTGGATTTTTATGCGCGGGTCAACTCATGCATTTTCGTCGATCTGTAAATACATACTTTAAGACAATTTTCGACACATTTGCTATAGTTGCGACAAGGTTCCTGGTGATTGATTGAGCCCATATTTTGAACTTGCGACAAATTTCATGGTGATTGTTTGAACTCGGATATTCTACATTGCTCCGATTTTGAACTTGCAAGGTTGGTATTTTATATTTTTTTGTCTATATGTTAAGAAAAAAAAAATCTGGATTTTTTTTAACATGCATGTTTGAACGAAATTTAATTGTTTTTTTTTTTTTTAATTTAGCATTGCTACATATATTTCATGTGATTAATTAGTTATACTTACATGTTTTTATAGGATTTGCATACAATGATTATATATTAATTACTAATTAAACCTCTTCTTTTTTCTATAGTTCTATTAAACCCGAAATCAGAATTGAAAACCACCTCAGTAGTATCCAAGAACTTCCAGTTATGCTTGTGATTGCCTTGGATTCTTCAACACTTGAACTGTGAGCTTCAACTGTGTCACATGGTTTGGTCGTCCTTGCTCTTTGTTTTTTCTTGTATGTTTGTCCAATAATATAAGCCATACAATCAGATACCAACAACAAGTGTTTCCTAAATACATTCTTTATCAACCATATCCAAAACTAGAGAGAGTCATACTCAACAATCATCTGGTAAATTTATAAAAGGTAAGCATGCATCAAGGACAACTTTCATTTGGACCATTTGGGCCACCTAGTGTTCCAATGCCCAAACTATCAAGGTCTCCTTGTGAGTAAATCAAATGCCATTGCACAACACTTGTTGGCATCAATGAAAACTTCAGTCTTCATGTTTTTCTTTATAGAAATTGGTATATAATATATTGTATTTAGAAATATACTAATATTTAATGTATTTTACAAGTTACTGTTTTGTATGGTGTAGGTAAGACAATTACTTGTCACTACAAGGATTTGTCATTATGAATGAAAATGCAAGGAAGCTTGCTCAGTTTAGAGTGGCATTAGAGGCAAGGGGAGATAGAAAATGTTATTGCCCCCGATCTGATTGCAGGGGCTTGCAAAGAAGAAGAATTTTAATAACAACAGCTGAAAGACATTGTAGGGAGAAGGGGCACACCGAAGGGGGTTATGAATATCGTCCCTTGGTAAGACGTTATTCAATTTTTAATGTATTCTCTGTAATAGTCATCATGCCATGAATTTCACTAAAATGTCTTATCATTTTATTATATGTTCTATACACACTAATTTTACTACGTTGTTTGTAAATATATAGACAATGCCCCCAAAATGTCATCGTCCAGAGAGTTATTTTCCAAGTACTAGCAGAAATACTCATTTACAGGGTGACAAACATCTAGATAAGAATATTGAAGTTGATCAAGTTCTTAATGATGAGATGGATGGAGATAACGTTAGTGATGCAATTCAAGAAGATGAGATACATAGATTGATCCAAGACACATTTACTCCAATGGATCAGGACAACCAGAATGATAGTCATGATGTTGATCCTCTACTCGAGAAGTCACGTCAACCTCTTTATGAAGGCTCAAAAAAAAAATATTCTATGTAATTTGTTAATTATTTATGTCTGCATGTTCACATGTACATAAAGGGTTGACTTTTTCCTATATTGCTATTGTTGTCTAATTTGTAAAGTATGGATGCGATATTGATGATTAATATTGGTTACATTGACTTATTCTTTTGAATTTTGTAGATTGTTAGGTGAATTTCTATTACCAACGTCAAATATTTTACCATGCACATATCGAGGGATATATGTGATTATGAAAGAATTTGGAATGGAGTATCAAGCTATTGATGCATGTCCTAATGATCATATCATATACTATGGACAATATGCATTAGAAAATGAATGCCCACAATGTCAAACAAGTAGGTATCGAACCGATAAAGTGACATGCCTCACAAAGTTCTTCGTTATATTCCGATAATTCCACGTTTACAGTGGTTTTTCATGTGTCAAAGTATAGCAGAGTTTATGGATTTCCATGCAAAGAACAGAAGTCGAGACGATGTTTTTCGAATGCCTACAGATGGTTTTGCATTGAGGTACATCGAAGAAAAGTGGCCAATTTTCAAAGAAGAACCTCGTAATGTTAAACTTTCATTGGCAGTTGATGGTGTCAATCCATTTGGAGAGATTTGTTCTACCTACTCAGTGTGGCCTATTTTTGTTATAAACAATAACCTTCCTCCTTGGATGTCGATCAAGAGAGAGCACACAATGTTGGCAATGATTGTTCCAGGTATTTAATTAATTTGTATTTTTTTACATGAAAGTATGATCACTAAATATTTCATTTCTTTGTTTCGTGCATGAAAATTATGTCTTTTATATATAACAACATATAGCTAAATATAATTAATCATGTATGTTGGACCAATTAGGTAAGTACCAAGTTAAATATATGAACGTATATATTGAGCCTCTTATCGATGAGTTGTTGAATTTATGGGCTAGCGTCACTATCTATGACATCTCTAGACCAATAGGGCAAAAACGATTTCAATTCCACAGAATACTTCCATTTACAATTCATGATGCCAAATTTCTGAATATGCAAATCAATATTTTTCCTACTTTGGGAGATTGATTTCTTGCACATGTGACCATCATAAGGAAAAATGAAAGCATGGGTGGATAACCACTTCAACAAGGAACAGATCTATGTCACCCTATGAATTTTATTAGCACAAGGACACCTCCTTGTAGGCATTTCCAAATGGCCTTTTAAACTGTTAATTCATCACTTTGACAAAAATTGTCAAACCCTAGGGTAACATGAGATTTTTATTTTCACCAATTTTGAAGTGTGAGACATCCAATGGATAGAGGCCAACAAGGTGAATTCATCTAAACCAATTTCACCTCTTGAATCCTCTTTATCTCTCCTCGACGGGCATGTTACTGGAGTAGTGCAAATCAAGCTGGGAGGCACTTTTTGCAGATTGATATCTTCCTCCTCAAAGACTCTTTGGACAATCTGAGACCATGGTTGGATGCACCAAACAATATTCTAGAGATCCATACTCTCAAAATATTTTAATACATCAACCACAAGACATGGAGGGAATTTTACTGATGCCACTTAGGCAGTTTTAGTGATTTTACACTTAGACAATTTTTGCACTTTCCTAGACTTGGTCCAATCTGCCTGAGTGCCTATTTTGGCAGATCCATAATGTCTTCTTCAGACACTTCCAAGTCAATATGAGAACATGGTCAGTTAGAAAAAACAACAACCTACAATATGACCATATGGTGCGGGAATTTTCTTCAACCCACAAACTATGACGGGCATTTCCCTGAGGCCACTTAGGCAGTTTTGCTACTTTGGTGTAAAAGAAACCTGAAACCCTGTTTTGGTAGGCTGTTATCTTTGTCAGCAAACACCTTCTGTGAAAAATAAATCCATGGTTGGATAGCCTCTTTGAAAATCTAGAGCATGATAGTTCCAGATAATTTTTATCATTCTCCCATGAGGTATGATGGGCATTTTCCCAAGGCCACCGGGACCAGTTTTCCAACACTAAACCATTTCCAAGAATTTCTTCAAGGTTTATCCCGAAACCCTATTTTGGCATACTTATAACTTTCTCCTCATAAATGATTAAGGAAAACCGATACCATGGATAGATAGCCACTTCAACAAGATATAGCCTGCTATGCTGGCGCGAGCATTTTATTCAAACCATGAATTACGGCGGGCATTCTCTTAGAGTAGTTTTGACTATTTTTTCATACTTAGTCAATTTCCAAAGTTTCACAAACTTGCCATATTTTTCTAGAATGATGTCAGATTACAACACTGACTTCATGATAGCACCAGAACACCATCATGTGTCCTTCCAGCCTCATCCTACATGCCACATCATCATATTTCCATGTCATTACTTCTTTTGTCATTCATTTGTCTTTCACCGAGTTTACCCTACCATCATGTCTTTGGTTATCCTTTTGTCATTCACTGAACTCCTTTGACATCAATGACAATCACATTCAACATGTATCATATATTATATACATTTTTTATTTTTTTAGTGAATTATGTTCAGCGCGGTATGTACCTATATTGATTTATTAGTGTTAATTTGATTTTGTTGATGTTTCATGAATGTCGTTAAGGAACGAATGGGATTCCATGAGAAATGAAAATTTACCCAATGCAATTTAGTAGGTTTCCATACTAAGAGCACCAACAAATAGTTCATTTGTTTGATACAATGCATATCAGGAAGAACATAACAAAAATGTATGGCGAATATTAGATGGAAGGACTGACAAAGAAAGAATTGGAAAGATTTGTAGTGACATCCAAGAAGCTAATCACACATTTCAAAATGTGATCATTAATTCTAATGGTGATGGCCATCAACAGAATATTAGTCTTCCTTGGTGCTTGATGAAGCAACAAAGCAATATTGTAAAAGAGGTCATCAGAAAAATCAGGTTTCCGACGGGGTTTTCATCTAACATAAAGAATATCTTAACGAAAAAAGGTGATTTTGATGGGGTTAAAACACATGACTGGCATACATTCATTAAGGTAATTATGAGTTTATAATATATTTCCTTATTTGTATGCACTATTTTATTAACTTTATTCTCTTATTTGGAAATAAATAATAATTATGTGTTTTTTGATACAATATGTTCTACCTTTGTCTCTCCTAGACGACTTTGACAACATAAAACAAATTATTTATGTTCTTGGAAAATACATGAGGTAAGTAATGTTTTCTATGGACAATGTACTTGGTCTATGATTTGTAGCGAAACTTATTGACATATTATGTTTTGCCCGCAAATTTTATATATGGCTTGATATTATTTTATTGCATTATTTGTAGGTGGCTTTCATCAAAAGAAATCCATAAAGAAGATATAAGGTATTGGAAGAGATAAATTCCACGACTAATGTGTGAAATGCTACAGTATCTACCTCCAGCATTTTTCAATGCACAAGAACACTACCTCATACACCAAGTTGAGGAGATTGAATTATGTGGACCAATACACACAAGGTCGATGTGGATGGCGGAGAGGCAGTTGAAGTCATTGAAATATTTTGTTAGACAAAGAGCACGTCCTGAGGGTTCTATGGTTGAGGGATATATGGTATATCAATGCATGGTGTATATTAGTGAATATATACCTAAATTAGTAGAAAATATGAATGTTCCTCGCATTTGGCATCTCGACTCCATCAAAAAATTCAAAGGGGGGTTCCTATTGGGGAAAGGTACAATGAGGACCGTGAAAGGTAATTATTAGATTTTGTGGAATTAATACATTAGACATGTATTTTTCCAATTTTATTTTATCATACTGATTTTTATTTTTTTATTAATCCTGCATATTAAACTATGCCTTTAATGATCTAATTAATGATATTGAATTGTTATTTTTTCATATAGTTGCTCGAGTGTGGGATGATTTACATTTATACATTGAAAACAACCTTGATTAGATGGCGCATTGGATAGAATATTGTGAAGAACACTTCGGTAGGTTATCATGGGAAGGGGTCGGTAAGATGATTAAAACAACTCATCGTCATCGACATCAATTTCCTGATCTTACGTCGCAAAAGGAAGTTGATTTAGCCTATGGTTTAAAAGATAAAAAGGCAAGTAAATTGTTTACCCACATTTTTCCAGCTACTTCCCATTTTTTCAATGTATTTGGTTTGTTTAAGTTTTCAAATATATTTTCTAAGTCCTATATGACGTTTATTAATTCACAATGTATTTTTTACTTCTTGTCAATGTTGTAGTTGAAACATCACAAGGCTATGTGGTGTAATGGTTGTAAATTTCGTATCAAAATGTTGGATGATAAGATGAAAACCTCGGATTGTGGGATAACTGCAATGTTTAAGGTCACCAATGTTTCCTCCAGAAGTGACATACATCCAGAAGAAACTGAGAATAGGTACTATGGGCATTTGGATGACATAATTGAGTGTGATTTTAATTCCTTTAAAATAGTTTTGTTTGAGGTGAAGTGGTACAAGGTACAGATGCATGAACGTGATCTTGAAAGAACTGATATTGAGCATGCTAATGGATTTACCATGGTTAATACAAGGGCATTTGAACTGGGTACAGAGCCTTATGTTCTTCCAAGTCAATACAAGCAAGTCTTTTACTCAGAGATACCAGGTAAAGCTGGTTGGTCATACGTTGTTAGATACGATCCAAGAGGAAGACCAGTAAAGTATAATCATGTAGATGATGAAGATAATCACGAAGAAGAAGATGATGATGATTCAGATCAGGAGCAGGTGGCTACAGTCGATGTGTTAGATGAAGAAGTTGAAGAGTTTGATCATCCAAATGTAGAAGACGATGATCTCATTGACGATGTCGATGACTATATTAGCGAAGATGACATTGATGATGATGTTGATGTGAATGAGCCTTTCATCAATATCTATTCTAAACCAAAACCTGATTCAAATGTTGAGTTGGATGAAGAAGAAGAAGATGAATGATATTTAATTGTTGAAAAGTAGAGGCACATGTTTATATCTTTTATATCATGATGATCTTTATATGTTTTTATTTTGTATAATAGAGTATGTTGCATGTTCTTTAATATTTCAAATTGGGTATGGGGAAATTGAGAGTGATGTGCGAGGGGGGGCATAATTAGAGCTTCCACCTTCACGTGGTTGCCCCTGTTTAGTAGAGAATGAACTATTCTAGAAACCAAGAGAAGCTCAAAATTGGGGTGTATACCATATATAGCTGAAATTTGACATGGTTTCGAATGACATGTTGGAATATTAGTCAATACTGAGAGGGGGGGGTGAATCAGTATTGCTGTCTTTTTAACAATTTAAACCAATTTTTTATATTAATTAAAACATGGAATCAACAAGATAAATTTGATCTCATCAGGCTCATATACGTCTTGCGGGCATGTGAGTCTACGGGCATGGCCTGCGGGCATTTCCAAGTGCCCGTGGGAATATCTTTAAGCCCTACGGGCATAATCCCTTGTGGGCATAAGCCCTTCCTTTGCGGGAATACACCTCTTCCTATGGGCATAGGTATTCAAGCCCTTCCTTGTGAGCATAGAAGCCCTCCATTGCTTACTTATGGGCATAAGTGTTCAAGCCCTTCCTTGCGGGCATGAGCTTTAGCCCTTGCGGGCATATGCTTCTTCCTGCGTACATTCCTAAGCCCCTAAGGGCATTTATAAGCCCCTACAAGCTTTAATCTTAGCCCCTGTGGGAATCCTTAAGCCTTTGTGGTCATTTCTTTAGCCCCTACAGGCGTAATTAAGCCCCCGTGGGCATTTCTTTAGCCCCTGTGGGCATAATAAATCTCTTGGGAGATTTTTATTCCTTAAGCCCCTTGTGGGAATTCCATAAGCCCTTGCGGGCATATCATAAGGTGTTATTAAACCTTATTTTTCACCTATTTTTGCAGGCCAAAATATCGCACGTGAGAGTACCAAATAGGAATCTGAATCCATGGATGGATAGCCAGTTCATCAAGGAATAAGACCATGCTAACTGATGAATTTTATCAGCAAAAAGGCACCTCCTTGTGGACATTTCCAAATGCCTTACCAAGCTACATTTGAATAAGAAAACAACCTTTTTCTCATTTTTCCAGGCTTCTATTTCGCACGTGTGAACTCTAGAGGATAATCTGAACCCATGACTAGATGACCAGTTCATCAAAGGATGAGACCATGCCAACTGATGAATTTTCTCAGCACAAGGACACTTCCTTGCGGGCATTTCCAAATGGCCCCTTAGCCTTGTGATTCAACACTTAGCCAAATTTATGAATATGCAAAACAATATTTTTCCTACTTTGGAAGATTGATTTCTTGCACATGTGACCATCATAAGGAAAACTGAAAGCATGGGTGGATAACCACTTCAACAAGGAACAAATCTATGTCACCCTATGAATTTTATTAGCACAAGGACACCTCCTTGCGGGCATTTCCAAATGGCATTTTAAATTGTTAATTCATCACTTCGACAAAAATTGTCAAACCCTAGGGTAACATGAGATTTTTATTTTCACCAATTTTGAAGTGTGAGACACCCAATCAATAGAGGCCAACAAGGTGAATTCATCTAAACCAATTTCACCTCTTGAAGCCTCTTTCTCTCTCCTCGACGAGCATGTTACTGGAGTAGTGCAAATCAAGCTGGGAGGCACTTTTGGTAGATTGATATCTTCCTCCTCAAAGACTCTTTGGACAATCTGAGACCATGGTTGGATGCACCAAACAACATTCTAGAGATCCATACTCTCAAAATATTTTAATACATCAAACACAAGACATGGAAGTCATTTTACTAAGGTCACTTAGGCAGTTTTAGTGATTTTACACTTAGACAATTTTTGCACTTTCCTAGACTTGGTCCAATCAGCCTGAGTGCCTGTTTTGGCAGATCCATAACTTCATCTTCAGACACTTCCAAGTCAATATGAGAACATGGCTGGGTAAAAAAAACAACAAGATACAAGATGACCATATGGTGCGGGAATTTTCTTCAACCCACAAACTATGGTGGGCATTTCCATGAGGCCACTTAGGCATTTTTGCTACTTTGGTGTAAAAGCAACCTGAAACCCTATTTTGGCAGGCTATTATCTTTGTCATCAAACACCTTCTGTGAAAACTAAGTCCATGTTTGGGTAGCCTCTTTGAAAAGCTAGAGCATGATAGTTCCAAATAAGTTTTAACATTCTACCATGAGGTACGACGGGCATTTTCCAAAGGCCACCTGGACCAATTTTCCAACACTTGGCCATTTCCAAGAATTTCTCCAAGGTTTATCCTGAAACCCTATTTTGGCACACTTATAACTTTCTCCTCAGAAATGATTAAGGAAATATGAGACCATGGATAGATATCCACTTCAACAAGCTATAGCCTGATATGATGGTGCGGGCATTTTATTCAAAACATGAATTATGGCAGGCATTCTCTTAGAGCAGTTTTGACTACTTTTTCCATACTTAGTCAATTTACAAAGTTTCACGAACTTGCCATACTTTTCCAGAATGATGTCAGATTGTAACATTGACTTCATGATAGCACCAAAACACCATCATGTGTCTTTCCAGCTTCATCACACATGTCTTTCCAGCTTCATCACTTAGGCAGTTTTACTCCCTCTGGTGCAAAACAGACTGAAACCCTGTTTTGGCAGACTTATAACTTCCTCCTCAGACACTCTCAAGACAATCTGAGACCATGTTCATGTAGACAAAGCAACAAGCTTCAACCTAGTGCTTCTAGATATTTTTTATCATTCTCCTATGATGTACAGTGGGCATTTCCCCAAGGCAACTTGGACCAATTTTCCAACACTTGGCCATTTTTTCAAAATTTCTCCAAAGTTTATTTTGAACACCTGTTTTGGCAGACCTATAACTTTGTCATAAAGCACTCTTTTGAAGAAATGAGACCATGGTTAGATATCCTATTCAACAAGCTACAACCTTACAGGAAGGGGTGGGCATTTTCCTTAACCCATGAATTATGGAGGGCATTATACTGAGGCCACTTAGGCAATTTTACTCCATCCGGTGCAAAACAGCCTGAAACCCTGTTTTGGCATACTTATAACTTCCTCCTCAGACACTCTAAAGACAAACTAAAACCATGTTCAGGTATATAGATCAACAAGCTTTAGCCTGGTTCTTCCAGATATTTTTTATCATTCTCCTACGATGTACGACATGCATTTCCCCAAGGCAACTTGGACCAATTTTTCAACACTTGGCCATTTTTTCAGCATTTCTCCAAAGTTTATTTTGAACCCCTGTTTTGGCATACCTATAACTTTGTCATAAAGCACTCTTTTGAAGAAATGATACCATGGTTAGATAGCTTATTCAAGGGGTGGGAATTTGCCTTAACCCATGAATTATGGAGGGCATTTTACTGAGTCCACTTAGGCAGTTTTATTCCATCCAGTGCAAAACATCCTGAAACCCTGTTTTGACAAACTTATAACTTCCTCCTCAGACACTCTCAAGACAAAATAAAACCATGTTCAGGTAGACAGATCAACAAGCTTCAACCTGGTTCTTCCAGATATTTTTTATCATTCTCCTGTGATGTACGATGGGCATTTCCCCAAGGCAACTTGGACCAATTTTCCAACACTTGGCCATTTTTTCAGATTTTCTCCAAAGTTTGTTTTGAACCCCTATTTTGGCAGACCTATAACTTTGTCATAAAGCACTCTTTTGAAGAAATGAGACCATGGTTAGATAGCCTATTCAACAAGCTACAGCTTGATAGGAAGGGGTGGGCATTTTCCTTAACCCATGAATTATGGAGGGCATTTTACTGAGGCCACTTAGGCAGTTTTACTCCATTAGGTGAAAAAAAGCCTGAAACCCTATTTTGGAAGACTTACAACTTCCTCCTCAGACACTCTCAAGACAAAATGAGACCATGTTCAGGTAGAGAGATCAACAAGCTTCAGCCTGGTTCTTCCAGATATTTTTTATCATTCTCCTTTGATGTACGACAGACATTTCCCCAAGGCAACTTGGACCAATTTTCCAACACTTGGCCATTTTTTCATAATTTCTCCAAAGTTTATTCTGAACCCCTGTTTTGGCAGACCTATAACTTTGTCATAAAGCACTCTTTTGAAGAAATGATACCATGGTTAGATAGCCTATTCAACAAGCTACAACCTGACAGGAAGGGGGGGCATTTTCCTTGACCCATGAATTATGGAGGGCATTTTACTGAGGCCACTTAGGCAGTTTTACTCCATCCGGTGCAAAACAATTGAAACCCTATTTTGGCAGACTTATAACTTCCTCCTCAGACACTCTCAAGACAAACTTAGACCATGTTCAGGTAGACAGATCAACAGGCTTCAGCCTGGTTCTTCCTAATTAAGATTCAATCTAACTATGTCTTCGTGCAGGTTACTATCTTTGTGTTTTTGCAGGGTTTTACTGAATTTGGTGATCATCTGCACATGGAACATGTAACCCTTTCGGTAGTTATGGTGTAGGTTTAATAGCCTTTGCTTATCTTCTTCGCGTGATCCTCCAAATTGGCATTATGCCAAAAAATTCTATAAGAACAACAACCCTATGATGAATCATTTCAACCATATAATTAACAATTAAGATTCAATATTGCGCCAAGCAAAATATAGCAGTTCTGCCTTGTTTAATGGACTAACTTGGTGGTACTCCATCACCAGAATTGGAAGTATGCCCAATTTTTTTGATAAAACTAACACAATATCATCGCCAACTAAAAAAACTAACACTTAAGCCCTCGGTCACTCATATGACCATCATGTAAATTGATATATAAAAAATATTAATCCAACGACCGTTGAAGCCCTCGATCACTCCATATGTGTAACAACCCTAGAACTGAAAACATTTTTTATTTTTGAGAAAAAACATTGATCTAATTTTATTATAAAGTTTTATGACCAAGGTGGTCAAGGATGATTGTAATTAACTATTTTTATTTTTAATAAATTTAAAAGTGGAGACACTCATCCATAGGGGACTGTTGAAGAGTGTTCACTGACCCACAAGGAAGAATGAAACTGCTTAGGAGACAAGGAGACAAGTGGAAACATTTGTTATCACTTACTAGTTGTTGCAAGAGACAACAACCCTATATTTATGGTCATGACTCTCCAAGGGTGGAGGAGTAGAGCAAGTGGCTCATTAAATGATATAACTGACCAAAGACCTAGGCAAGCTATGAAGCCATTGAATTGAGCAGGAGGCTCATCAATTATTCCTTTTTCTCCTTGGGCTAGCTGGAAAAACTATGATAGTTTTGAGCACACAAGGAAATTCGATGAGGGGTATCTAACTAATGATTTCCAGAGTGATTTTGTCCATCAGTTGAGTACAAAGTAAGGAAGGATGGCAGGTCTTAAGGATTGCTGAGTTTTTGCAAAGAAGGGTCTCCTACTCCTATTCGGTATCTTCATCCTGGTGGTTCAGTGAATGGGCTCGGGGGTCCCGAGCATTCAGCTGAGTGCTTGAGGAATAGGCTGGGAGGAACGGTCGCCTGTGGATGTTTTCCCAACTTTGTAGTTTAGGTTTCTTCTATTTCTTACTTTACTTGTCATTATTTTTTATGAAATGGTTTATATTTAAACTGATCTTTGAATTAGGATTGACTGGTTAAAAAATGAAAATAATTACCTCTGTATTTTTCCTTCCACCCAAAGGTGGTGTACTCTAGTACGGGGCAGAATTTAAGAAATGATGTAATAGATTTCAGATGCACAAATAAGAGTTGGTATTATCTCATTTTCAAAATTTATATACAACTGATCGCTTGAAAAATGATTAAATATCGATGAAATGAAATATACAGTTCAGGTTACGTTTTTAGTTTTTCCATTGCTCTAACCCCTATGATTAGCCATGCAGAGGACCTTTCTGTGCTCTAGGACAGGTCAACTTTTCTTTCTTTCTCAACATTAAAAGATAAACAAATTTATGTTTCGATATTTCCACAATGCTGATGCTTAAAACCCAACCAAATTCTTTTAAAAGAACAAGTATATTTCAGTTAAAATAAGCAGAGCCATCACCTACAGCTCATGAAAGGTAAGCCTGCACACTATGGCAGACAGTAGATCAACATTTAAGTTTACAGGTTAATACCCTTACATCCAAACATAAAAACCTAGAGCAAGGCATTTTATTTTTAAAAACCTTAGAAATCAAAAGCATTAACATGGAAGTGTCGAGAGATCCTTTTTTCCCATAAACGAGTTTACCATCACAGTTTTTAACGAGGGAGATTCGAACCAGGTTGGCTAAACATTTAAATAACCCAACTTCTATCATTTTGGAGTGATACCCTACATCTCAGACTTGGGAACGAATCCCCATAGTTCACATCCAATAAGCTACAACAAAAAATGACGATTCTCCTACTAAAGGGCGTAACCTTACGAAAACAAAAGTTCTAACTTCTTAAACCTTTCCTACCAAAGCTCACAACAACACTAAGCAACTGCATTTTCATCCATATAACCTTTTTAATACAGTCCATATTATTACAGTTATCATCATACAGGAAACTAGAAGTATTCAATTACCATGCACGAAAGCCGAGCATTAGAAACTCTCCCACGGCCAAAATCACACAGTAAACCTACAAGCAAGCACTGTAAGGTCTTGGCATTTTGCTTTTCTGCATTTATCCAAACAGGCCGAGAATACCATCAACAAAATTAACCAGCCATCGAAGCATGGCATTTAAATGTCCATCATAAACAATACAAGAACCATTTCAAAAATGGTACGAGTGTTTCTCACAACGAAATCCATCATTTGAGGACTGATACTAAAACTGCAATAATCAACCGAGTTCGTATGAACACCCCCAACCCTATATACATGCTAAAATTTTACAAAAACATGGACTCCAACATAACCACTAAACGACTGCGAAATTTTCACCCTAGAATGGTCAAAGCAACGACAGTATAAACCATGTTACTCACAGGCTTGCAAACACCGAGATCTTCCATGGAGGACCAGGGCCTTACTAGGGTCAAATTCCTTGATATCAGAAGCTGCTCCTCCTTCCTTGATACCTGGAGCTTGCTGCCACAAGAAAAGAAAACCAAGAATCGGTCAAAATCTAGTTTAGGTGCATGCAACGACAACATGAAAACCCTAAAGTGTTGATGGGCTACGAATGCATTACCTGGAAGAAGGTTTTTAATATTTCATGAACATGCCAATACCAAATCCAAAGCCGAGGCCAAGGGCCAAGCCCACCGAGAACCAGAGAGCTGAGGGAGACAAACCTCACTTCCCAAACAATCAAAATTATAAGGAACACTTCAAAGAAGGAGTTAGGGTTCGAAGGAGCCATGTGGCCGAAGCATCATATGAGTCAGATAGTCTAGGACAGTTGCAGTTAAGACCTCGAGATTCTAATCACACCACAACCATTTCGAAACCCATGTGAAGATCACCACAATCAAAACCTCCAACCATCATAAATGCCAAGGCCCTTGCATTGAATTGACAAGACGTTCTCCATCTTGTTCCCCCTCATAAGAAATGATGGGTTTTTCCAACCCTAGCTAGGGCCCAATACATACCTTAGCCTACTGCGAAATTCATTTAAGAGTTTAGACTATAGGATAGGTATATATTGAAATATAGTTTTTCCCATCGACATTTCAATCATAGAATAGTAAACCCAAAAAAAAGGGGTTTAATAAATGTGTTGACACTGGTGATATTTCATCATGCACATAGTATCAATTCATGTTTTCCAGGGGGATTAATATATTCCTTAGAACCTTTAGACCTTAAATAGGGTTTAGTACCTTTAAGATGCCTAGTCTGAGACTTGACAGTCATAGCGTCTCCTAAGCATGAGTAATCAAAATATGAAGGTCGATAAGCGATCGTACCATGGTTGACGAAATCCCTTACTCCGACGACGGATCTGTTCAAGGTAACAAGTGCAGTATTAGCTTTGCAAGCTAAGTAAGCCCCAAGATCTCTTCGCAAAGAACCCCTATATCAAAAGAAGCATAAGAACGACAGTTAACATCAAAATACTTTAATATGCACATTCAAGGTATAATTTATTGTCAGTGATGCATCCCAATAAATAAATTATTTTATTTTATTTTATTTTATGAATTTTCTTGTTTTTATTTAGGATTCGTTACAATATGACCATCGTGTCAACAGAATCCAATGGCCAAGATCATCTTCTTGACAAATCGATGGATGTTATCACTTCTTCGAAAAGGTAGGGGGCCTGAAAGGTTGTCGCGGGCTTCAAGCTGGTGACTTCTCATGGATTCCAAGAACCTAGAGCCCCCACCATACCCTTTCACTACGCGTGAAACAAGCATAGTGAGGATGGTGTATATAAACTCATATTACCTCAACTATGCTGCCAATGTGGGATAAATCCCAAAGGCGAATAAATCGCCACCGTCGATCACTTGATCAGACGGTTGCTAA